>JASJET010000022.1:27083333-28580000 GCA_034092305.1 Diaprepes abbreviatus
AAATGCCGCGGCCTCTAAACTTATAATAGATGCAACTTCAACACCAACAAGAGCCAAATTTTACAGGGAGGTAATAAATACTGCTCAGAAACCGAAAGGAAAAAATTATACGGCTGAGCAAGCTTTGCAAATCTTTGTTGCAGGTGACTTTACAAGGAGGCAGTGGGAGTTGTTACACGATTCCAATAAGGGTATATTTCCTTGTTATACTCTAATTAGAAAAGAAAAGAACCTCTGCTGTCCAAAACCAGAATCAATCCGAGTGACGGAGACGAGTGTTGAAGTTGTGCTTCAGGACCTACTTGATCATACAATAAAGAGACTTTGTTTTTATCTTGAGATAGAATTTTTATGGGAACACGTACAATTATCCTAAGTCAACATATAAAACGATACCCATTACATTTTTTTAATATTACTCCCCTCCCCCTCCCTACCCTAAGTCAGCGCCCCTTCACCCGATTGATGAAATAACGCCAGAAATGAAATCAGAGCACCTAAAAACATATAAAACGATACCCATTAGGTTTTTTTAATATTACTCCTCTCCCCCTCTCCACCTTAAGTCAGCGCCCCTTCCCCGATTGATAAAGTAATGCCAGAAATGAAATCGGAGCACCTAAAAACATACAAAACGATAACCATTACGTTTTTTTAATATTACTCCCCTTCCCCTCCCCATCCTAATCAGCCCCCTTCACCCGATTAGTAAAATAATGCCAGAAATCAACTTAGCGCCCTCAAAAACCCCCGAATACTGATTTTGACACGTCTAGAGTCAAAAACAACGACGTTATTAATTTTGTCCGGTTTTTGAGGCCAAATGCTCGTTAGTGGGTCGTCAGCGGATATTAGACTATACAATATTCAAGATTTCCAACTTGTATGTAGGAATGGGATTATGTTTGAATGCGACACTTGCACCGTCTTGAATTAGTATCCTAAATCAGTCGGAGGGTAATCATCGAACATGCTAGAACTTTGATATTTACGACGCCACCTGCTCTTTCTAAGCCCATAAAAATAGCTTTTATCCTAGCCATACTGACTGGTTGAACGAAAATTAAAAAAAAAGTAGTACCCAACAAACAGTATCGTATAACCAGAGTATATAATATTTTTATTTAAATCATCTTTATTATTTTTATTCCATAAGTATGACATATTTTATAAATATCGAAAACAATTAATAAAACTACATTTTCTTTACTTGTCATTTCCGGGCGTCACCAATCATCAAAAGAATGGTACATCAAATCATGTTGGTATCCACATACCACCTAAATAGTGTAAATGATATTCCCAGTTAATGTCCTTACTAACTAAGGGAGATTGGCATCGCCCTATTATTCCAAGTTCCCAACTGCCTTAAATGCTAACACTGAGTTCAGTGCTTAGTTAGAATGTTTGAATTATCCGATATTCTAATATGTATTTTAGGCTTTAAAAAATGCGTTATTTATTTACAGGGTAGAATTTTAATATATTATACTCCTATAAAATAAATGTCATGTAAGATCGAATAATGCATATTATTGTTGATGTTTCGTATTTAATAAATAATAAAAATTATAATTAAATCGCATAACAGTCCAATACCAGCTAAAACAAAGTTAGAATTTTAGGATGTTCCTTTGGCATTTTCAATTTTATGATGTTTTTAAATTTTCTACCTAAAATAAAGATATGAAAGAGTATTTCCTTTAAACTTCTTAAGAATTTATGTTTCAAATAACACTAGCCCAAATATTTTTTTTTGGCTGCGGAACACACTAACAAGAAAAATTGGCTCACTTTTTACATTTTATTTTTTGTGGATTCTCATTACTTTTTCGTAAGTTTATGTTAGTTTTCTTCCATAAAAGAACATAATACTTAATTTTGGCATTCACAATATTTAAGTTGTAGCTAGAATGTTTGTTACTTTAAATTTCAACGTTTTTAAGTATACGAAAGCGCCATAACATTGTCATATAATAATTTTCACCCTAGATTAGGTATTTAGGATGAAAAAGTGAAGGATTTCAAATTTTTTATTTGTACCCTATGCTAAATTTCAATTCAATTTCTAACATTACGAGACTGATTTTCGGAGGTGTTTTGAAATAGAAAACCCGAAACCAACAAAGTATTATTGTGTATACAACTTTTAATGCAAAAATGTTACGGTCAACGAAAGGATGTGTTTCCCTGCTTTATAGATTCGCAAAAAGCTTCCAATAATATTATAGAACATTGGAATTGATAAAAAGGATACCGGAACCAAACAGCGAAGCTAAAAATTAATAACGCACTCTTTACCGTACAGATGAGAACATTAAAGGGCAATACACTATGGTTGTATCCCTTCATCCATGCTATTTACATTGAAAATATATTTCAACAAACCTTAGAGACAAAGGTTAATGATGTGGCAATCAACCACCTGCTATCTATTTAGTAGCATGATTTTTAGACACTTATTCCCTCCATAAACCAAACAGGAAAATAATTCGGTCCGAGTATAAATGGTAGCAAGACTAAATTAATGATAGAAGGTGAACTTATTGAAACAGTAAATAAATTTTGATATCTTGGACGCACTCTGTCAAGTAGTTAGGACTGTGATCAGGAAATTATAATAAGAGTAGGCATTGCTAGAACAGCATTTGTTAAATTCAACAAATATCTTATCCGCCGATAATACTCTTAAATTTATATCTTCATCATGTAGTAAAAGTATGCATATAACCAGTTTTATTATATAGTTAGGAAACATGGACGATAAAAGTAAAATCGCTTAATCGAATCGAAGCAGGGAAATATAGATTCTTAGAGAAATATTTTAAATACTTTGGATAGACCATGTAACGAACGAGGGAGTGCTGCGCCTAGCCGCAACCGATCGAGAACGACTAAACGTATTAAAACAGCGCAAGGTTGGGCTATATTCTTAGATACAGCCACCATTTTCAGAATGGTGAAAGAAGAAACCCATAGTATAGTTTATTAAAGTCAAAGGAAGCATAAGAACACGGGAAAAAGAAGGGAAAGGAGAAGAAGAAGAAGAAGGAGGAGGAGAGAAAGAAGAAGAAGAAGAAGCAGAAGGAGAAAAAGAAGAAGGAAAAGTGTGGCATTATCGGTAACCCGTTCGAGAAAACACTCCTGGAGGTAGAACGCAATGTTCCGCGCGCGTTACACGCTAAAGAGATGGAGGGAGAATACGGGGAAATGCTATCTTTCTTGCTCCGAACTACGATTGGCCGGTATGCGCTTCGACGAATGTGGAAAACAAAACTAAGCTTTCGGAACAAGAGAGATAGCTTTTCCCTGTATTTGTTTTCTTTCTCTGTATAAAGCGCGCAGAACATTTCAAGTTGTCTCAAGGGTAACCCCGTAGATCCGGCCGTTCTACAATATACACTTTTTAATAAAAATTTATATATGTTAAAATACGTACCGGCGCAAATTAGAGGCAAATCAGAGACTAGCGAATTGCTGCTAAGAATAATATGTCACTCTAATCAAATTCGTAACGATTCTGGAATGTTTTAAGGGACAACATTCGTAAAATATGAAAGTGTACTGAAGTACAAGGGGGTCATTTTGACTCATTGGCAGCTCGTGACTTTGGACAGGTAGTGCCAATACGTGGAATATCAATTTCCTTACGTATAGTCAAGGTAAGAATAATTTAACCGTCTGTTCTGTTTATCCAGCCAATCATAGATAAGCAAAAAAAAAGTATTGATGTGAATCTTAGATATTTCAAACATCTTTATTTTACACCATATATAAACAACATGATCTGCTCCATTCGTCACCTCCAAACAATACACATACCTATAAAACAAAATAGCTTATGTGTTTTCTCACACCAGCGCAGCCAACTCTTCTTATCATTCCTATATATTTTTATTAAATTTGCTACAGTGGGACTTTTCTCGACATCCACTTTTTTTTAATTTTTAAATCAGGCAATGGCCGTTCTGATTCTTTTACTCTAAGTTTTTCCATTAAAGAGAACTCACGAAAGGCATTCTTTAAAATCGAACTTTACTCGTAGTCATAACAGCACTTAAAACAACTTTTAGTAACAAAGCAAAAACATACATCAACAAAAAAAAAAATATTATGTAAATACTTCGGTAGATATATAATAAATAACTAAAACTAAATTTAAAACACAATATTTTTTAGAACTGTCAAGTACAATATAAAATAAAACAACTACAAACGTTGAAATATATAGTTCCACTACTCTCGTGCATATGTGTCCCGTTAGATCTTCATTTTGTCACAAATCGCACAATTATAGAAAATCAGCGTATTTTAAACTGTTGTTCTGTTGCCAGACGTCCAGATTATTAATATAGAGAACGAAACAGTATTCAGAAAAGGTTTAAATATAAAAGTAACAAAATAAAAAAATTCTAGAAAAAAATTAATTGTTCCCCATATTAGTGTGACCATATCTTATGAGCTGCCACAGTATTGACTATTGATTAAAGTGACAATTATAATTTTTATTCTTTTTTTTTTGTTTATGCAGATCAACTTTTATTTTATGACTTCTTACTCTTAAGCTATTATAACAATGTCATATTTGGCAAAGTTCTTTCAACATAAAGATCTCCAACCTTCATAGAACTGAACAGTGTTTCCCATAAATTAAATGCATGAATAAAATACACTTACGCAGTTATTTATTACTGTACTCACTATTCATATTAATGTTTCAAAATCCGATTTTTTAAAAGAAAAAAATCATCCACTGTGTCTGTCTGTCTGTCTGTTAGAAACCAGAGTGTAAATCTCTAAGCCCCCCTTGGGAGCTTGAGAATTGGGATGAATTTGAAAAAAAATATAGGAAGTATCTACTAGTATTATTTTGTCCTATCCTATTATCTCCTGAAAAACGAGAACATACATACAGAATATCCTGAATAATCGGTTTTTATATGCGTAGTTATATGGAAAATTGAATTATAGAAGCGGCAAAGTGGTTTAAGCTGATTTATGTTAGACGCTCGATATACACTACCACTTTGAGAGAACCTGGCACTAAAGTGCGCCTAAAGTTCCTATATTAATTTATTTTAGTTTAAAAAAAGTTCGATACATTTTTTATTAGATTATATTGAGATATCTTTACATGATGGTAATTTTCTCAATGCTACGTAGAATTTTTAAGTAGAAATTATAATATTAAATATAATTACTCATATATTGATAGAAATTACAGTTTACATTTTAAAGTTTTCCTTTACAGCTTAAGTATGAGTCTTAAAAATCAAATTCCTGGGATTTTGCGTCTAAAAAAAACTTGTTATGGGGTAAATTTGAATTTCATATTAACTTTTTATAATATAATCGTGCTTAATTGGTATACCGCATCCTTTGCATACAGACAATGTAGTAAACAATATGCTTAATTTAGTGCCTCGTAACGGTTTTTATAAACTGGTGAGTAAACTGTTTAATCTGAATCTTATTTTCATAATAAATACCTAACTTGCAGCAGTATTTAATAGTAACTTTTACAGTGAAATATTTAGTTTCATTTATACATCCAACGTAGTTTGTATTAAGAAGATTACTTGTTATTATTGGTAAGTTTCTTTTTTATTTGACTACTCTCAGTGGCAAAATATTTCCTGATTCTAGTTGACCGTCATTAATTTATTTTCTTTAAATTAATGGAAATAGCCTGTTTAAAAATACGATAAGAAATAATTAAAATTGATTAAATTAACTCACACTTTATAAACTAGGTGTTTAGTTTTATTTATCAATAAGTCTAAGTACTATACATCATCAGCAAGCTACACTCGTTCGTTGTTGAACAAAGGCCTCCTCTAGTTGTTTTTCCTCTTATTTTGTTTCATAAAATTTGTCAATATTCTTTTGAGATCATCCATCCATAGAGCTGGGTGGTCTCCCTCGGTTACACTTGTTCTTGGTTGCCACTAAATATTTTTTCGTCTATTTATCGTCCTTAAATCTCACCACTCAGTTCCACTTTAACTTTGCTAGCACATGCTGACATACTATCCGTCTATTCTGCTGCGTATCTATTCGTTTCTAAGTGTTATCACTTAGAGTCCCAGCATAGATCTCTCCATTTTTCACCGCGCTAGTTGTGGTTTCTTCATGGGGTTTTAGTGAGCGTAAAAGTTTCTACACCGTAAGTCAAAACTAGTAAAACGCATTGGTTGAAGTCAGAAAAGCCCCTCATTTAATCGTTTTTCTGTATCCTAAAGTAAAATTTTTATAACCGAACAATTCTAAAATACAAATATCATACCATCCTTAACATTATATTAATAACAGGAATTTCCGACAATTCCTTATCAACACTAAGTGCTGTCACCGACCATATATCGGCGTAGGACCTATGCCAAAGTGTTGTCGGTACGTGTTGAATTATATTTGATGGAATTTCAAGTCTCGCGCTTAATATTGTAGCTGATTAAACTTTCAGTATGCGCTAAACGAATTTCTGCATTTTTGGGCTGATTTCCAAACACAGCAGATGAATCTATTCAAGGAGTCCGTTTACGGAAAAGAAGTAACGTTTAACAAAAACTGAATTAGTCAAAGATGAACTGAGAAAAATCTTGAAAGAAATTAATGCAAGTAACTACAGGCAGGCTGATTCTGACTACGAAATGTACATTTTAGTAATGATGATTGTCACTAAGACTTATCTGGTAAAGGTGAAATAAGTTAAGTTATGGTGATAGTAGCAACAGATTTCAAAATATACGCGTAACAAATATGAATCCTGTACTTTCAGATATGAAAGCTATTCCTTTTAGTGCAAATCCCGATGGGCATATCAAAGATTTGCTGGCATCCAAGGTGTGCCTAAATTGAAAATAATCCTTAAATTTTATGTTAAATTTGTTTCCTTTCATTTACGACCTTCAGACAAAAATTGTTTTTTTTTAATGTCTAATCTTAATCTAAATTTTTTTAAGAGAATATTTTTTTACTGGTGTACAGTGACATCAATACATAAAATACCTTTTTTTTTTTGTTTATTTAATATAAATTAGAGCTTACTTATGTTTTTCCAGATGGTCAGGTAAATCTGGTAGGCTAAATGTTGCATTATTTCATAAAATTCAGTGTGAATTTAACTTTTATTTTGTGAAGAAAATAACTAATTTCTGGAATGCATAGAAATTTTTGAAATATAAATAATTGCTTGTACCTAAAAGCATTTGGTTTCTACATATAATGTTTGTCCAACAAATAGCTAGAATTCTTAACGTTATAACTTTTTCAGATAGCTGCACAACTCGGCAATGTTTCTTATCATTTCTCATTGTGATGTAATTTGTGACAATTGGCATTTCATTTTCTATCACTAGTGATTTCATTTTAATTTTAATCGATTTTTACTGGTTTTTAAAAAATATTGGTGTGTTTTTGTGAAACAAAGCTAATTAAATTGTCAACAATAGTAGTCCAAGCCTATCTGTCTTAACCTTACATCTCGTTGTGGTCGAGAGATATTTAAATATGAAGAAAAAAATCTAAAAATCTATACTTTCATGGGTAAATATTTGGAATAGTGGAAATACCGAACTATTCGAATTTTTCGATGATTTTTTTACATACCTCCTGTTTTCAGGTCGTCGAATGCTAATATGAAGTTTCTTTTTCGCTATCTCGCGTGGTTTTTCCAAAAAAAAAATCGCTTTAACTCATATAACTTGTATTTTCCGACCACCATCGTTAAATTTAGACCATTTCTAGTAAAATTTACAAACACAACACAATATTTAATCATTTTTTTAACAAAATTTTCATTTAAAACCGTGGAAAATGCGAATTTTTCATAAAAAGTAAAAAGAACGTTGGCTTGTCGTTTAATATTCTTTTGGGTATGTTCACGATTTAGATCGAAACTAGTGATTTCATAGACCGGGAATTTCTTGTGTTATTTACTATACGATATTGCCACGTAGTCCAAATGGAATTAATTTTGATCATTCCAGTATTGTAGAATCGTCATGCCAATTATAAACAGATCATTCAGCAAGCTATGTTGACCTAAAAACCAAGGTCAAACCTGGACTGACCAGAACGAACCTGTTTTGTGAAATATAGAGTTCTATATCATTATACGGACATCAGAATTTCGTGTGTTTTTTTTTAAATTTTATCAGAAAGTATAAATTTTAAATAAGGGATTAAAAGAAAAAAAAATTATGGAATTTTCAGCAATTTTTTTTTATATATAGTTTTGAAAAAGCCAATTATTGAGGTTACAATGAAGATTATCTTGTAGCGTTGCCAGATTTTTGAAAATTTCAATAATAGAAAAAGGAGATTAATATAATTACAGGCAAATGTGCGAAAATAAATAGGAAATAAAAAGAAAATCACTAATTTTAGGAATAAATTTAAAAAAAATATATATATAAAATCTGAACTAACCTAGATTAACCTGACTAAAAGTAAATTAAGCTAGCGTGAAATAAATAAATCATTTTAGAAACAAACATTCTTTGGTTATTTTGAAAAAAAGGTAATGCAGAAAAAGAGAATTTGAACTGATCTAAACAATCTTTGACTCCAACATTAAAGAACATTTATGTACAGGTACGTACATAAATCCCTATAAGTCTATATCCTAGTTCCCAAGGTCTTTAGTACGCAATTGCCAGACGAAAAAGCCCTATTGGTGTCTTTAATTTATCTGTGGCCAATAAAGAAAGCGAACTTTATGTAATTTTAATTTCTTAAGAAAATGTTAGGTTATAACGATATTTATTATCTCTAAATCGTGCTTTAAATATAAAAGCATAGCGTATTGTTGGAATCATATTCAACTCGTTGCTTTTATGCGCCATTATCGGTATTTCTTTTATATGTTTAAAATTTACTATGTTCTGTCATCTGAAGAATGAAGAAAAAAACATAAATCTTGCATCTCTGCATATCGTTAATTTTGATATATCAATACTTTGATAGTTGTATATGTGACTGTTGATGTAAAAATTTTTAATTTGGTGATTCAAATAGAGAGAAAATTACTTTTTTAAATATATTTGTATGTCTTAAACAAGTTTTTAAATAAGTGATCATTTTCCGCACTGGAATTTATTTCGAGAAGTATTTGTATTGTATTTTGTGATACAAAAAATCTATGAAAAATCTATTAATGCAAGCAAATCTTGTTTAATTTAGTTGAGGTCAGTTTAGGTTTGATCTTGTTTTTTAAACCAACGTAGCTTGCCGAATGATCTGCTTATGTTTGGCATTCCTATTCTGCACGTTTACTCACATTTTATGCTAGAATACAGAAATGAGCACAATTAATTGCATTTAAACTACTGTTTTCTATCGTAATTAAATTTTAAATCTACGTCAACGTGGCAACATCGCATAGTAAATCACACAAGGAATTCCCGGCCTCTGAAATCACATGTTTCGATCTAAATCGTGAACATGCCCCCAAAAAAAAGGAACAAAACATAAACTAACGGTTATCTTACTTTTTATGGAAAAGTTGCATTTTCCGCGATTTTTTTTTGTAAATTCTGTTAAAAAAAATGATTAAATCTTTTGCAGTGTTTGGAAATTTTACTAGAAGTGGCTAAAATTTAAAAGTAGTGATCGGAAAATAAAAGTTATAATAGTTTTAATCGGAGAAACCACGCAAGATAGAGAAAAAACTTCATATTCGTGTTTTACAACACGAAAATAGGAGGTATGTAAAAAATAATCCGAATAATTACCTTTTATTTGAAAATAGTAGGTCGAGCAATTAGTACTTGCCACCACTGTCTCGGTTTCTGTAATTTTAGAGCAAAAAGAACATCAGCAACCGTATAACCTTAATAGTTATTGTTTTAAATACATTTTTAATGATAAGTCTTAAATATATCCTAAAAATGATAATGTTCAGGTATTCTAAAATTACTGTCTACATTAACTGTAATTATTTGTTTCGAAAGTGGCAAAAATATTTTGTTAGAAGGCTAATTCTTGAAACAATTTAATGTTTTTTCCGTATTATCACATTAACAAACAATTACATGGTAAAGCATTTCTAAAAAGAACCATTTGCATACACGTGTATATTTATCTTAAATTATTCTGTGAAGTTTTATGAAAAGTACAGTAATGTTCTGTTAAGATAAATGACGTGAAGACCTAAAAAAATTACTTTTTTATCAATAGAAATTTTTATGGGAAATATTGATCCTTGAACTGTTTATCAAGGTTTGTAAATTCCTGGTCGTAAAACTCAATGATTTACAATAACCATTAATAATTATGAAAAATCTTGATAAAGCTTTTTCACCTGCATAATGGTACTGACACATAAAATAACACTTAATTTCTATTGTGTTCGTGTAATTCGTGTCATATATATTTTCACTTATTATTTCAGGCACATTTTTAGGAAATATATAGGATGATCAAAATATAAATTCGGATACATAAAATTTCTGAAATATGTGTAGTTTAAACAATAAAGCATTTTACATATTTACTAAGACTAATTCATTCCAATAACTCTTCTGATGAGACGCCTTAATTACTTAGGTTTTAATAATTAATCATTGATTGATTCTTTTTTATTATGTTTATTTTGATGCTAGAAAATATCTCGAAACAATCTTATAATTCTATTATAAGATAGCAGATGTAACAGTTTTGGTTCTACTTTTGAAGTTGAAGGGTGCCATTTTCGTACCTTGCTTGCTTCGCGACTCTCTATGTTATACTGGGGAAAAGTGCTAAAGTTAGGAACGATAGCGCTGTTAGGTAGAAAGAAATCCTGAAGTTTGTTTAATTTGGAGCAACACCACTTTTTTCTAATTATACTCATTATTTATGACAATAGATTTTTAACTGAATATTTTAAAAGACTTTTGCGGAATTAAAAAAAACATATTTCTTTCGTACACTTACGGTACAGTTCCTTATATAATTTTTAAGCAAAAATATCCACTTTAATATTATAATTTCATAATTGGCATAAAAAACAAATATAAAACAACACGACAAAGTGTAGTATAAACAATAAGGTTAGGTTTAATTCACAAATGGCCCATATATTGATCAAAGTGATTCAGTCGCTGGAAAACTGCAAAGAATATACCGACATCAGTATCGCGTACTCCGTCCGCATTATACTCATCATAGCGGCCGGATAGCCATTTAATAAAATAAGTATTTCTCGGACTTAGTTAGTTTATGTTGTCAACTATTTCTATCTTTTACTAATATAATTGGTAATAAGAAATAAAACATTAAGTATATACGAAATATATATATATATATATATATATATATATATATATATATATATATATATATATATATATATATATATATATATATAAAGCAATTTTAACGTAAATCAGGTGATGTTTATGTTAAGGCTGGCCAAACGGGAAATACAAGAAAACAAACAAAACATTTGTACCTGGAGTTGGATAATAAGAGGGCGATCGGGGAGGAAAGCCGGATTATTTGGTATAAAAATGGTAACCCACATATTATAAAAAATACTGATAGGATTGCTGATAGTTGCTCGGCTATTGCTCAAAAAAACGACAAAGTTAATTATTTGGCAATGTAGGTGGTCTAAGGACAAGATTGAAGGAATTGTTTTTCGCGTCCTCATGTCACTATGTTTTCTGAAAGTTGGTTTATCCCGGATATAAAGGACAGCGAAGTTTTTGTGATTTTTATAAGATCTATCACGGAGACAGGACAGGAAGGATGGTACTTTGACTGGAAAAAAGCGTGGAGGTGGTGTAGTCATAGCTATGAATGGTTCGTTCGATTCCTGTATTGTACCTCTTGAAAGTATAACGCTGAACATATTTGTGTAAAAGTTGGAGTGGGTCAAATTAAGTATGTTTTTGTTTGTGTATATCTGCCTCCGACCGCAGGTACGGGCTGTGAAATACATTGTTGCCAAATACGCTTAGGACCAAAAGATAATTATAACTGGTGATTATAATCTTCCAGGTCTCACCTGCAATTGTAATAAATTATTTGCTAGGAATGTTAATAGTGATATTGAATGTTTGGTCTAGGATGAAATGTCATATTTAGGTTTAAGTCAGTATAATTATATTAGGAATATTCATGTCACAGTACTCTATTTACTTAATTATCACCAATAGTGATTCTTTATTGCCCTATGAGAATTATCATCCCCTTCTTGAGGCTGTTTTATCATTTGAATCACAATCTATTAAGTACAAGAATGAAACCCGTTATAATTTTGATAGAGCTGAGTATGTTGCAAGTAAATTGGATTGATCTTTACTATATGAATGATGTTAACGATATTGTTGATGCTTTTTATGAAATTATATATCAGGCAGTAGACTTCTTTGTGCCAAAGTATATTGTGAGAAGGTCAAACTTTCTTGTTTGATTCAATTCGGAACTAAAGAAAAAGATAACAGCTAAGAAGGTTGTGCACAGAAGATATAAAATAACAAAAAGTCAGCAGAATTATACTGAATTTAATAATTTGATGGATGAATGTGTAAAACTTTGACAAGGGAGATGTGTCAAGTGTTGAAGGGCGAATGAAGGAGAACGTCCATAAATTTTGGAGGTTTGTTAAGTCAAAAACAAGACAGAGCGATAAAATTCAGGAAGTTATGTTTCGTGATGACTGACAAGCCAAGAGAGAATGGGAAGTAGCTAATCTCTTTGCTGCACAATTCAGTTCTGTATATCGGAGTGTTGATGGTCAAACTACTGACAAAAATGAGCAGGAACAAGAGATCATCAGCGATCAATATTTAATGTGAGCTATGCTGAGCTTGGATTTGAGCATTTGCTGGATTGCTTATTGTCTCTGAATGTTAAAAAGGGTGCTGGTCCTGATTTGTTGGCAAATAAAATGCTTAGAAAGTGTCCTATGTTTTTGTGAACCTCTTTCTTTTATTTTTAATAAATCCTTGTCTAATGGTGTCTTTTCCAGCAGATGGAAGCACTCATATGTCTCCCCTATATTTAAATCAGGGAATAGCTCCGATATTAAAAATTACAGACCTGTTTGCATACAATCTGCTATTCCTAAAGTTATGGAAAAAATGATTTTGCCCTCATTAGGTATATTCGAGAGTATTATAGTTGAAGAGCAACATGGTTTTCAGGGAGGGCGTTCTACGGAAACTAACCTTTTCTTGTATACAAACTATATTAGTGCAGCCATGCAATCGAGGTTGTGAAGTTCATGCAGTGTATATATGGACTTTAGTAAGGCTTTTGACTTGGATCGTGGATCAAAGGATATTGCTTCGCAGACGACTCCCTTGGTATTGCTAAACCATTTTATTTTTTGATGTCATCCTACATTGCAAGTTAGACTGGACGAGTTTTTTTCACATAAGTTTACTGTGGTGTCAGGTGTGTTCCAAGAGTCACACTTAGGCACTAAACTGTCTCATCTGCTTTTGAATAATATAGGTCAGTGTTTTGGCTCTAAGGTACTATTCAATAATTTATTTGATTGTATATGTACAAATGGTACAAACGTTGAAGTAATGAATAAATATATATATATATATATATATATATATATATATATATATATATATATATATATATATATATATATGGCAAATACGTGCCATTCGTAATAGGAATAAAAATCACTGTAGTCAAAAATCACCGTTTAAAGTCACGGCGATCATTATCGTTGGTTGGTTGGTTATCAAGAAACCGCTCAATCCAATAATCCAACTCAATCCAAGTCTGGCCGAAATTTGATGGAAAGACCCTTTATTCGCGTAATGCGAAAATAAATTTGGTTTTTGGCGGGAACGCCTTTTCTTGCATCTGATTAATCTGTGGTTCTACTAACATAATATCCTTCAGAAAACTTAGACGCAACCCCATATTTCAGACAGCCATCTAAATTATCTATTGAAACAGGAGTAAAATGAGCCATGGAAATATTTTATTCTAGTGTTTTTATTATCACCATTTTTACTTAAGGGTGTATTCCATAAATTTTCTAAAATTCTCGTTAAAAATATATATTTTATTTGGTCATAAAACTAATATCCTAACAATTCATTTTTCAAAGAACTAAGGGGGGTTATTTTACGTACGTTTATTCGGGAGATCTTTTATATATAACATCGTTCATAAATTTTTTCCTAACACACATTATTAAAAAAAAATTGAGGTTACATCGTGAAACAATTTATATTATGAACACGTAGAAAAAAGATAAAAAGATAAACGACACAGCATCGTTTTGGTAGAAAATGTCTTTGTATAATGCAAAAAAGCAAAAGCGCTACGAAGGGTCAAGGAAATAACCCACAAAATGATTCAATTCGACCTTTTATAAAGTATGACAAAAAGAAGGTAAAATATACGAGTAATTTTATGTTACTGAGGGAATTTCTTCAGTTCATTTTCAAAATTTCATATAATTAGGTCTGAAATTTTGTTTCCGCGATAGCATGGCTTGTAAGATTTGCTATTATGGCATCACGAGAACTATTATTGTAGAAATGATGCAAAAGTTGTTGTCGAAGTATTGATAGGATCATTTGAGAGACAACGAAAAATTCTAGTTTAAAAGTTGTCCTTTAAATCTGCATATTTTTTTCCTAAAACAACTTAAATCTTTTGAATATATTAACTAGAGCATTTCAAATTAATATTCATTTGATAAATCCCATTGATTACACAATTACAGATACATTGAAAAGTACATTCACCTTTGATCGGATTAGAATTTGTATGAGCAGGGATTTGAATTAAATATCTAGTTAAATTATTGGAAATGTACAGTTGTGAACAGAAGTGCTGGAGCAAAACAACTTTAAGTCTTTTCATAAAGCAAAGGATAATAAATAAATATGTATATCGGCTCCATATAATATTATTACTGAACTATAAGAATCTGCAATCGTATAATTTTTAATTATATTTACAATGCTTTAAATAACAAGATTCAAAAACAATTTTCTAGTAATTCCGTGGAAATTTCATTTGAAGTAATTACAGCAGCACACCGATGGGACATCGACTCTATTAAATCAGTGATGCGTTCGTTCTTTAGGAATATTCCAGCACTTTGTTTGCAAATGTACTTTTATTCGACAGTATCTACACGTATCTTCAGCTCTTGCCATAGATGTTCAATTAGGCTATGATCTGGGGACTGCGATATCCAATCCAGAACAGTTATTTTTGCTTTCTGCATTTTTCTTATATATATATATATATATATATATATATATATATGTGTTTTGCAATATTTCTCTGTATAGTGTAGCATCCACTGTGCTTTCAATTTTGATTAAATGATCGACTCGATGGTAAGAAAATGAGCCCCATACCATACCGTTACCGCATGTTCTTTGGTCATCGTACGTACTTTCTACCATCACACCTAAATATGTTTAACTTTAATTCATCTGAAAATAACACTTTTTTAGTCAACAACAGTTCAGTATTGATATTCTTGTTTTGTAATGGTTTCAAAACACCAATACATCCCTTAAGACGAACTTCAGTCAAACGTTGAGATACAATCATTTTAGAGACATCTGCGACATTTTCAGTTCGTAGTTCATTAGAAATGTCCTTTGCAGTTTTTCTCGGATTCTCAAATGACTTACGTTTAATGAGCTTATCGACACGGGCAATTGTTTTTCTTGGACTACCACAAGAAGGTTTGTCTGCTAATGTCCCTGATGATTTAAATTCAAAATTATCCAGTTGACAGTGCTTTTACTAATCACTAATGAATTTGCGATTTCACAAGAAACATTTCCATGTTCTTAGAGGTTTCACCACGCTGCCATCAAATTAACTTAATAGAATATCGCAAGTACAATCAAGCAAGTTAAGTACGATTAGATAAGAAAAGTAAACAATCACAAGCCAAGTATCAAAAAACTCACAACAGCACTTGAATTTTCGAATTCAGAAGCTGTAAGGAGTATTGATAAAATTTATTTTTTGAGAATAATATATTTTAAAGTTGTATTAAGCAAAGGGTCAAAAATAATCTGATCATAGTACGAGTTATTCAGTGAATATTATGGCCCAACACTTTTGATCACTACAGTACTCCAAATAAAAAAGTATAAACAATTTTATTTACGATATAGCGCGTAAAATAGTATTCCTTCGTATTTCATACATATCTATCAGACTTACTGCCAAAAAGTTCTCTACTAGGTGTTCGAAACATAGATTTAGAAAATACTGGATAGCGCGTTTCCAATACCGGCCATTCTCACAGTGAGGGAGAGAAAGAAGAGTGAAAACAGTGATCTCCTGTCTTTCTAATTAGCGGTGCATAGAACCACGTGACACCAAACGCAAATCTCTGGTTATATGCTCCCCCCATTACAAAGTGAGGAGGTTACTGCTTTCACTCATCTTCCCCTCTCGCACTCGCTTTAATCGTCGATCGGTAAATTTCAACGTAAGCAACCTATACCAACGGTAACAATTTGCATATATCCATCTATATAGGTATGTATATATGTAGAGAAGGAGATGTAAATGCATTGCCATTTGAAACATTCAATGTGCCCTCCTTCTGCTGCTAAGTCATTGAGGACGCCTAGCCGATTAAAGCAGATCCTCCAATCCTATTTCTCTTAAGAATGTGGAACGGTTTCAGATTGAGTAGATTTCCTTTTTTTATTTCATACACTCCCAGGTGTCGCATTACAAGGCGACGCATTCAGAAAAAATGGGGATGATGGTTTCGTCTTCCTCCTCACAAAATCTGCATTCTACTTTCTCCGTTAGTCCAAGTTTCTTAATATGTCTCCTTAGGTGGCAGTACCCAGTTAGGATTTCCGTTGAAATTCTAGGATGACCTCTCCCAAGGTGAATACATTCCTTGAGGAGTATCATTGCTCGTCTCATTCCTTGTAGATTTGTCCAATAACTGGATCTCCTAGTCTCTTTCTCTTTTCAGCATGTTCCGGCACCTGCAGGAGGGTAACTATGTTGTTCTTTCCTAGTACGTTTAGTTTATCTAAGCATTCTTAGACCATCTTGGAACTGATTACATGAGAATTCATGGATGGCAGGTTGACTATTTGACTTAATGGCGTTCGTCTTGTTTGCTATAGATCTTTTTCTTACTGAACTGAACGTATTTCTTAATTTCTGCTTGAAAAATAGTTAGAGGTTTACCCAAACTTTTGAATTGTCTGGTTCCTGGTCCATACCGTCTGTATATCATTTAATGGAATATCTGTTAAGTTTCTGAATGATATTCCTCTCATTCACTTCTACGACTTAACCTTGTATTAAAGTATTCCAGGAAGTTGAACTTCTTTTTCATTTAATCTTTGAGCATATTCATGGTTTGCTGATTTCTAGATGGGGCTTTCGTTTAAGGACTATATCCCTCATCATTCTATACGTTTTTTTGTCATACTCCCCATTAATACATGTAGAGGTGTGAGGTTTAGAATTAATTCCATAGCCGCCGTTGGGTACGTTTTTATTGCTCCTATTATGCATGCACAGGCCAGTCTTTGAACTCTTGAGAGATTGGCTCTCATGTTAGCAGGACTCGTTCTTTTACTCGAGATCATTGCCCCATATATGATGACCGATCATTCACTATTCCAATGTACATCCACTGCAATATATCCATCGAAAAGACCTGTAATATCATGGGCTGTGACTAAACCATTTAATTTGAAATTAAATTCTTCGGGTAAATCAGAATAAATCAATTCCGGACGATTAATGAAAAACTAAAGTAAAAGTTTGCAAATCATCTAAATTAAATTGTTAGATCGACAAAGCCTAGCAAAACAGAAGAAATTTAATACCTCTGTTACCTAGTTATATGATGCCTACTTTTGAAGCTTACTATAAAACACCTATAATACCAATTTTCGATCTACTCATATGACATTCAGAGAAAATATTTTCAAGAATATGTACTTGAAGAAAACGGATAAACACGAATTTTACGACCTTAACACACGTATCAAAGGTATATGTCAAATTGGATTCACCCTGTATGGAATCATTATATACTCAGCCGTGTTTTCCAATTTCATAATATTATTCACCGATAAACAAAACAATAAATCCATGTATGTAAACAATATAAAATTACCATGAGCTTAAAATTAACAGTTCTTTTAGTTGTTGATATCAAGTAGTATAGCCGACTGAAAGTGAAATTTTAAGTGGTGCTAATTGAAAGCGGAACTGTTATTAGTGCTAACTGAATGTGGCGCTACAATTAAGAAAAAAGGTATCATATTATTTAAACTATAACTTTAATCTTTGTACAGTGCCATTAAAAAGTACAGCATGGTGTAGATTATTTGTGATATATAACTCCGTATATAGCACAATTTTTTTTTAATATAATATAATTTCATTTTACAAATTTTTATTGTTTTTAATAACATAATTTGCAATTTATTATTATCATTTTAATGATAATATAGAAGTTCAAAAATACATGTCAAGAATAGAAGAGACCGCCCCAGGATGTTATGGATTCATGTATTAGACATAAAACACATAAATAAGACGTTTCGACTATTATATAGTCTTCATCAGTTATAGTTAGGCTAAAATAAGGAAAATAATCACATTATATATGTTTTCATAGTTTAAATTATTACTGAAAAGAGGCAATAGTAGGGCTTACGGTTTTTTTACCCTCTTTATTATATACAATTTTATTGGTTAAGTAACAATTAAAAAAACTTTAGATATAAAAATTCATACGAAATACCACGATTTTTTTCGACTTACCTGTCATAATAAATATATACTATAAAAAAATATTATATTAAAATACAGATACTTAATAAGTTAAAACTTGACACATTGCACCCACAGATAGTTAAAATGGTATTGAAATCATTTGATAGAAGCAGATATATGAGTAGGTTGATACTTTCTTTTATACAATAAAAACTTTATTATTTAATTGGGAATATTTTTTATTTAAAAACTGTTTAGGTGATTAGATTAAATAAATTTTGCTTAATTGTTTTATATCTGTTTTGTCATTAATGGCGTTTTCGTTTTTCTTTATGTATATCATTTTCATGAATTCTCTTTTATATTGAATTCTTTCAGTTTTTAAAATCCTAATGTCAAAATTGAATCTATATTGTGTTTGGTTTATATGTCTTGTAAGGGCTGTTTTGTTACGTTTGTCAAATTTATGACCATTTAAACGGGATAAAAGATATTGGGTACTTTGTCCAATATAAACACCAGGGAAATTGGAGCAAGGAATCTGGTCAGTTGTATGGATTTTTTTGTTTTTGTTGGTTTTACTTTTAAGTCGACTGAAATTTTGTTGCCCAATAAAACCTTCGTGACATACCGAAATGTCATGCTGTTTAAAATATGCCTGTAGGCGTTCAGATAATCCATTAATATACGGTAATGCCTCGTAGTTATTATTGTTTTTTGGTGCTTGATTGTTTAATTGTATATTATTTACTTTTTGAGGACGAGAGTTGAAAATCAAATTTATAAGTTTACTTGGGTATCCATTTTTTTTATAAGGATGTCTTTAGCATCATTTATTGCTTTTTTTGATAAAAAATATCAGTCAATTTAATTGCTCTGTCAGCTAAAACTACGATTACTGATTTTTTGTGGTTGTGTGGTGTTGACAGTAATCATTGAAATATCTTCCCGACTAAGTGTTCTTTGTATACCATTCCATAATGACTAAGTTGCCCTTATGGTGGAGTGTCATATCTAAGAAGTTTATTATTTTATTTTTTTTATTTCTATTGTGAAACCGTTTTGGGTGAAACTCATTAAAGTAATTTAATAATACATATCTTTGGGAACACAAGTAAGGCAGTCATCTACGTATCGATACAAGAAGGGTAGGGTATATTTTAAGAATATACATATATATATATATATATATATATATATATATATATATATATATATATATGTATATATATATATATATATATATATATATATATATATATGTATATATATATATATATATATATATATATATATATATATATATAATAAAATAGAATAAAATATTGGCGAAGCGGACGTGAAAATTTGTCAATCTACATGATTCTCGTGTTAAAAAGTGCGGAGCACTCCAAAATATGGAAAAACTCCGGGTCCGACATATGGCGACAGCGCTGTTTCGTCCTAATATGGGACTCGTCAGGCCACCGCATTCAGTACAAACCATCATCTCGCCTTTGCATCGTATAAAGCTGAATTTAAAATCAAAAAACAGCAAACAAGACGACAAAGGCGACATCTCGATGGTCCACTTGATAATACAATACGTTTGGTGCGGCACGTGGCTTTGGCTGCTAAAATGAGCGGTAGGCTTGCTTGCCAGTACCGAAAAATGCGACCCCTATCCTTTGGCAGCGCGTTTCGTGTACTCGATTTTACCTATTTCTGTTTTAATTCACCGTCGCGCCATCATATGACGGTTCTTTTACAAACTTTGTTAATCTGTGTGGTTCTTGTATTATCAAGTGGACCATCGAGATGTCGCCTTTGTCGCCTTGTTTGCTGTTTTTTGATTTTAAATTCAGCTATACGATGCAAAGGCGAGATGATGGTTTGTACCGAATGCGGTGGCCTGACGAGTCCCATATTAGAACGAAACAACGCTGTCGCCATCTGTCGGACCCGGAGTTTTTCCATATTTTGGAGTGCTCCGCACTTTTTAACACGAGAATCATGTAGATTGACAAATTTTCACGTCCGCTTCGCCAATATTTTATTCTATTTTATTTTAAATTACATGGACAAAAACTTATCTATTTATTTATTTATTTATATATATATATATATATATATATATATATATATATATATATATATATATATATATATATATGTAACACCCGGTGTCAGAAAATTACAGAAAAACTAAAAGTATAACAACTAATTGAAATATATTTTATTTTAAAAAATTTAAAAAAATAACAGGACTAATTCCTTGCTTTGATACATATTGCGAAATAGGTGATAAATAAACCAACTATAGTTGTTAATTAATATTAAAAATATCCCTGTCAAATTAAAAGACGAATCCAGAAAAGCTAATAAAAACATTTTATTAAAAGGTGGCTTCATTAGAAATTACACACCCTTTACTTTGATGTTTAAGTCGCCAACCCACTGAGGCCGAAAAAAATTGATTAATATTATAATTTTTAGGCTAATATTTTCAAACACATGCAACAAAAGGAAGTATAAATATTTTATCTCCGTCCTATAAAGTCAAATTTAAATTTTGGGAACAAAATTGAAAATTTGAGATATCCAATTTTTAATTTTTGATCTTGAAGCGATAAATCGAAACTGGACGCCTCCTTCAAACATCTTTACCCTCATAGATTTAGATTAAATGAAACTATTTTGGCCTGGTATGTCACGAGCAAAATCAAGCTCAATAAAAAGCTATAGTACAATTCACCTACACACACACAATACAATAGGAGTTTCAAAATTTTGAAATTAAATCTATAGAAACTTTTTCTTCTTTTTCATTTATTAATGCGCTGTTAATAATATTGATAATTTTTCTTGTTTTAGGGTTTTGATTAGTCAAAGTAACAAAGAGAAAAAAGAAGATAAAAATGACTGCAAGAATATTAGTAACAGTTTTAAGCGTCCTCATGATTTTTGTGATAGTGCAAAGTAACCCACAAGGACGACGTAGTTCGGGTTTAAGTTTAAGCGAAGCTCAAAATATTTTAATAGGAAACACTCAGCGTCCCACTAATCAAGATTGCGTTTGTATGAATTGGAGGAGATGTGCTGACGTTAACTCAGAGTAAGTTCTTTTAATTTTTTTTCGCAGTGCTCTATAACCTTATTTACACTAATAAATTATTTAAAACTTCAATTCATTTGAATAAATTTTAATACATATGCTATTTTTTTACGTTTCCTGCGCGGGTTCATCTCAGTGGCCAGACGTTTTCACGTCTGATTACTGAAGTGAAACTGCACTGGGCGTATGGTTCGGAATCCACGTTAAACTGTAGATCCAGTCGAAAAATGGTCTCCGTTACCGACGCCACTTTCATCCAAAACAATTTTTTAATTCAATTATATTTCACCTTATCTCAATGATTAAAATTAACTATCTAAATATAAATTAAAATATTAACCAACATAATAACAAAACAATAATCATGAATCTAAAGTGGGAAAATCCACACAGGAATAGTTTATATACGCAGTGAAAATATGGAGAAAAATACAAAACAAAGACAGAACGCCTTATGCGCTGGGCCCCACGGTATCAGGACGGCTGCTCCCAACGGGACAGTACATAGAAAATTAAATCTTACCCTATACTAGCATATATGCACAATGCAACAAAAAAGATCAATATGTTTTAAAATATAAAAGGTGTTTATAAAACTTTATATAAAAAATATTGTAGTAAGTTCTAAAAATAATTTTAATTCTTTATTAAATATTTTTCCTTCTAAAGTCTAGTTCTTAGGAAAACAGGTGATATACATTTTTGGTATTCAGTAAAAAAATCATCGACAGATTGAACTGTGTAAAAGCTAATTCTAAGTTTTTACTGTTCGCCCAAGTTTGAGATCTATGATCAGTAAATGGAAATAAATCTTTTATTTTTCATAAACAGGATTAACTTGTATAGACATCCAGATTTCTCAAGTTAAAAATGTTATAGTTTGAATGTAATTGAATGGTTGAACACAACGTGATTTATTAAGCATAATTTTAAAGGTAGGGTTTTGACAAATCTGTAATATATTTAAAATATTATCATAGGCACTTTTCCATACAATGATACAATTTCTAAGGATTAATTCGATAACGAGAAACTTTCTATTTAAAATTTCTTTAAACTGATAAAATTTATAATATATTTTTCTAACCTTACTCTTCAATTAAATAAATAGTGATTTCACTTCAAGTGCTGTTCTATTATTATACCTAAATATTTTATTTTTCTGTTTTCTTTATAGTTGATGAATAGATTTTCGGCTGTTTTTGGCAATTTTGGTGAATAATGCAAATTCCATTATTCGCTAGTTGATTTGCACTAGTTGCAGTAAGAGTTTTAGCCATTGATTTATTTTACTAATACTCTTTTTAGCCTTTTCATAGACAACACGTCAAAATTATTCAGTAAACAATAAAACATTGTCATCAGCATATGAGATAACACTACATGGTACCGATATTGTTATTATATATTAGAAATAGTACCGTGCCAAGAGCAGTTTCCTGGAATACACCGGTGGTCATAATAACTAAGGAAGTTATTTATTTTTGTGTTTTGTAATATTAGATGGACAATTTTTTTTTAATAATTGTAAAGGAATATTATGTGACACTGTCTTCTAAAGATTAAAGAAAACTGCCAAGTTCTTTCTCCGGTTCTGAAAATTTTCATTTATACCTTTGATAAATTGAACAATTGCATCTTCTCTATTTTTGTTATTCCCAATTAGAAAAACAATTTAATATAACTCTTTATAAAAAAGCTCCTATTATTTCAAATTCATTGGTCATAACAATAAACAATTCCAAAAAAAATTATTTCCAACAACCATAATCTCTACAAAATAACAACATCACTGGTTTAGATCCTCCTTTAGTTTTTTTTGCTTAAATTAATTTTTAATTTATAAGCTATTATTTTAATGACTAAGATTCTATAAGTGTATTTTATTCTTCTTCCAATTAAGAAAACAATTTTAATACTCACCCAATAAAGCACTGTCATGCATCGTGATTTAATAATAATACTTTCCTTTCACTATTCGATAATTTTTTTCTATAAATGGTAAAAAACAATATATATATATATATATATATATATATATATATATATATATATATATATATATATATATATAATTTATTTTATAAATTCAACAAGGTGGTTTAGATGATGTCTATTCTATATAAAATAACAATGTTTTCTATACAGGGTGTTCTATAAGTAACTCCTAATTTCTCAGGAGCATGTAAGGGAAATCAAAATAACCCTACTTTGTCATAGAAAAAAAATTCCTAAAGTGCCCCTTAAGTTTTGAACCGAATTGTATAATTTAATTAAATTTTAATATTTTATAGAGGCCATAAAGACTTATTAAACCATACTTTAGTAGATGTTTTAGATCATCAGAGAAGTCAGGAACGCACTTGCAGCTACACTCGTTGAGTCTCATTTTTGACAGATGCCATTTTACAGAGCTGAAAACTAATTTATTAAATACTTTGGTCATTTCTCTTTAAAAAGGTACTTTTAATTTATTTCGATAAAATTGGCAGATTTCGAGATAAATCAGTTCTTATGCGAAACACTCACAGTTAAAAATCAGGTTGTTATTGTTAATACCAACATAATGCATTGCTATTGACGAAACTTGTCAAAACCGCCTTCAAATATAAATAATTTTAAAAAAATTAAAGAATATTCTTACGTAGAGTATTATGATATGCATTTACTTTATGGTGAAGCCCTGTCAAATTCTTCGAAGGCAAGGAGACTTTATGCCGAAAGATTTCCAGCTCGAACATTGGCAAGTCCAAAAACCTTTCAAAGGGTTGGTTAAAGCTTAAAGAAAGCAAGTAAAAGATGATTAGAATATTATTATTAGAGTTAACGAATTAATTTTTTACATGTTTTATTCAGGGTCATTTTTGCCGCGACGTCGCGGTGAGTACTCTCCCAGGAGAGCACGAGATATTGCTGACAACCCTTCAAACAGAATAAGAAAGCTCGCGACACAAAACAATGTTACAAAAGGGATTGTACATGAAACTCTAACTGAACAGTTACTTCATCCGTACCACGTTGAAAAATTACATGCTATGTCTTAAGATGATTATCCCGCAAAACTTCAATACTCCAAGTGGTTTGTACAGCAACAATCAAAATTTTTCTTATTTTAATTTTTTACCGATGAGGCCGTTTTTACAAGAGATTTTTTGGAAGATGTACCTCTTGACAGAAGAATGCAAATGGTGCTCCACCTCATACATAACTTACATTTTTAGCCCTTGATGAATAAGTCGAGGTGGGCCTGTTTTATGGCCACCAAGGTCTCCAGACCTAAATCCCTTAGGCTTTTACTTCTGGGGACATTTAAAAAAACTAGTTTCTTCAACACCCGTAAATACTAGAGAAGAACTACTATGGAAAATAGCACAACATTCTAAGGGAGTCCGTAATAATGTCGGAATGTTATTTGCAGTTCAGCAGGAAAATATCCGGAGAATAAGAAAATGTATTGAAGTACATGGAGCCCATATTGAACATTTGCCCAAATAACATTTCAACGTTTTTACTATTTTAGCATTTTAATAACATTGTAAATTAATTGAGCCCTGATCAACCCTTTAAAAGATTTCTGGACTTGACAATGTCTGAGCTGAAAATATTTCAGCATAACATCTTCTTGCCTTCGAAGAGTGAGACAGCGCTTCCCCATAAATTAAAACACTTCAGCACACCCTGCGTATTTTATTTTTACCTGTTTTTGTTCAGCATGTGAGTTTTTCGCATGAAAACTAATTTATCTCGAAGACCGCCAGTTTTATCGAAATAAATTAAAAATATTTTTTTTGAAGAGAAATTACCAAGGTATTTAAAAAATCAGTCTTCAGCTCTGTAAAATGACACCTGTCAAAAATTAGGCCGAACGAGTGTGGCTGCAAGTCCGTTCCTAACGTCGCTCATGATCTAAAACATCTACTGTGGTATGGTTTAATGAGAATTATGGGTTCTATAAAATATTAAAATTTCATTAAATTATACAATTCGGTTCAAAACTTCAAGCCGATGAGGTATATCGCTGGGTACCCCTTTAGGGCTCTGTATCTCCGTTAAGGGGCAGATTTTTTTTCTATGACAAAGTAGAATTATTTTGACCTCCCCTGTATGCCTCCGAGAAATTAGGAGGACCTGTAAAATCTAAAATATGGTTTGTATTGAAAATAACGTCCATTAAGTTTCAAAATAGCAATAAGTAAAACTGTTTAGGACATTTAAGTAGTGCCAATTTGAGAAACTCAGCTAATTAACTCAAAAAAACATATAAAATTTGCTAATTAAAAGGAAGGACCTAATGTCTTACAAACTTTGCATTATAAAATAACTATGGAAAATTGATTTTTAGATGTTTAATTGTTAATATACCATGAGGGCGTAAAGTCTGGAATAAATTCATTATTTAAAAAACGCTGGATTTTGAAATAATCATAATAAATAATTTTACAGGGTGGATTGAAAGAAGCTAGGCTATAAACAACTTTAATTTTTTTAACAGTGACCCCAATTTTTTGTACACTTTTAGACGCAGCAAAGTTCTGAATATTTTTTCTATTAAATGTCCCACACCTAAATGTAACTGTTTTGGATTTATCGACAGTTAAAACTCGAAATGAAATAAATTAATTATTTACCAGCATAACTGATAAAATGTCTTGTTCCTTTGTCACATTTTATCAAACTGTCACTTTGCATTTTGACTGAAAATGAAACTTACTGAGGCACAGAGTATAGAAATTCTTATGATGACAGGATATGGCGATAGAGTAAGAACCCAAGAAGAAGTGTGTCAATTATTTCAAGAAAAATATCTTAAAGCTCTGCCAATTTCGCAATCAACATATCGAGTGGCCACCGAGGTCTCCAGACTTAAATCCTAACGATTTCTTTTTGTGGGATCAGGTTAAAGGTAAAGTTTCCCAAATAAGTCAATTGACAGATAAGCGAAGACTTACAGAATCGGATTCTTTAAAAATTACGGTTAATTACTGCAGGAGTAGTAAGAAATGTTCAGAAAAAATTTATAAATCGTTTAGGTTACTGTCAATTAATCAATGGGACTCATTTTTAACATTTAATAAAATGATATAATAAATGTTAGTAAATTATTTCGAGTTTTAACTGTCGATAAATCGCAATAAGTTACATTTAGATATAAGACATGTAATAGAAGAAATGTTTAGAATTGTACAGGGACTCTAGAAGTGTACAAAAAATTGGGGGTTACTATTCAATAAATCAAAGTTGATTGTAGCACAGCTTCTTTCGAGTCACTCTGTATGATTCAATATACTGGAAAAAACTAGTAAGAAAAAAACAAAGTCGACGAGTCCGAATGTTTTTTTAAAAACTCAGCTTTTTTTAAGTAAATAATAAATAATAAATATATAATAATAATACACAAAATATTAATGAATTTATTCCAGACTTACTGTTAAGAATAGAGTATTTTTCAATGCATAGTTTTTAAAATGTTGCCTATATTTAAAGTTTTCCATTATTGACAAATATTTTTTTCTTCCTTTCAGTGTAAGATGTCATCCTGATTATGTATATGTTTGCTGCCGAAGAGCATTATACTAGGACTGTAAGAACAAGGCGTTTTTATTATCGTTCAGTGACAAAAAAAATAATAGTAATTTTCTACTGGATTTGATCGTAATTGGAACAAAAGAATGCTTTAACCTTTTACCTCATTTGCTTTTTTATAGTTTTAGAATAGTTTCAGAAATGTAAGCTATAAATTATTACCATTAAAATGATTTTCAAAAAAAACTAAGAACTATTTTTATTATTT
This sequence comes from Diaprepes abbreviatus, assembly GCA_034092305.1. Classification (NCBI taxonomy): domain Eukaryota; kingdom Metazoa; phylum Arthropoda; class Insecta; order Coleoptera; family Curculionidae; genus Diaprepes; species Diaprepes abbreviatus. The sequence continues at coordinate 27,110,927 of JASJET010000022.1, forward strand.
CGACCTTTTCTATTCAAAGTTAAGATTAAATGATAAACTTTACGTATACCATGTTGTAAATAGTATCATGTACAATTTCCCATGAGTAGAAAATTTGCAACACTAGCCTTGGTTTGATGTGTTTCTTAGCTATAGCTTTATAATTACTTTAGAATTGTAGAAGTTGTGCACTGTAGAGCTCTTGTCTAGTAGCTAGTATATCGTTATAGAAACTAGTGAAAAATATAAAGTCGTATACTCATCATGAAATCGTCAAATAAAAGAAGCCGAATTAATTTTGATTTTGGAAAATTTTTTTTTGATATCAGGGAAAAAATCGACCGTTATATAATTTTTTGGCTTTAGTTTCGGTCTGCAATTATCAAAACATCAAAAACGTGTGATTTTTATATTGTACTAGCATTGACTATCAAAATTCTTCTTTTAAACATATCTGAACGTTCATGATTGCATTTGAAAGCTTAAAAAAAATATAAAAGTTTAATTAAAGGTAATGCTATAAACACATACTTCTTTCAGCCGTTTTTTGTCTTCAGCTGGTATATGTTCTATTGAGTGAGTTTTTTTGGACATATCCACTTATAAAATTAAACAAAATACCTAGGAAGTTGCTACATAAACTTTTGAAGGCAGTCCGCGCATTATTTTCTTTTCTCGAAGGTGTAGTTTCAAAATTTTCGTTTTTAAAGATTTCTAGAATTTGGGGCCCAACGAACATTCACTCTATGCGCGAATTTCCGTCTTAAATAAAGAAAAGCATTTCCTTCTCTTTTTAAGGCTCCAACAAAATTTTTTATAATCCTAGTTTTATGTGGAGAGGAGATAAATAAATTCTCTGCTGCTCAACTAAGGATTCATTAAGGACGTTTTTCAGACCGGGCACAATGTTTTCACGTAACAGCCATTCTTTAACGACATAATGTTGGTTTCTGGCTCTGCATTGAAAAAAATACTGCCAGGATAGACTGACTTTTCCGAAACGTGGAAATTTTCACTCTTTTTTGTAAGGGGTTTCACTGTTGTAAACGAGATCCCAGTGGCTATGACTTTGTTTTGAGAAGATCCACATCAACAATAAGAGCGTTGAGCCCTTCCTGAGATATAAAATGAGGTTGTTTACTGCTACTACATTCGTAATCATCTTTCTCTTGAAAATTTGGACCGGCTTTTGGTTCAAAATTATCTAGTTCATCCGATTTTCAGTCGTATGAAATGAAATTGACAATTTGACAGTTGACGCCAAAAACCCATTTTAATAAGTAAAGTTTACATTGTCCAAGAACAGGTAATCGTTCTAGGAGCAAAGGTAATAGTTCTTGAAAAGCATTATGTTATTAAGCGGAAAAACGATGAAAAATGAAAATTATGAGTCAAATCAGTCAGAACCATCAAAGCGTGATTCGGTTTAGATATCAAGAAAGGCGAACTCCGCACCCAGTTGGACAAGTGTGATAGTAATATTCAGAACAGTGACTAGAAAGTATCCGGCTAAGAAAATTGAACAGTGGAAGTTCGATTTTCTTTAATTTCTAGTTGTATTAAAAATTATATATTATGCTGAGGTTTTTTATGCCTCCTCTTTTACTCATGGAAATTGGTTCGTTGTTTATGTGAACCATTTCTAGTTTTCAGTTCGTATTTTTCTGGAGGCTTAGAGACAGGTACGCTAGAAGCATCATGAGCACAGGTCTCATGGCTGAGGGGATATTAGAATATTCAATTTTATGTATGTTTTTACTTGAAAACCCCCTGGATTTTTGTTAAGCAAAAATAGCAATTATCAACATGATTCTGAGGTTCCCGTCAAATCATTGGCACTCCAAACTTCATAAACTTGGGTTTCGTCTGCATCGTCAACTTTGCACTCAAAATATAACTCGTAGGCTTTTCTTACAAGTAAGCACAAAGTATTTCATTGAGCTTTCAGTGTCACTTCACTACATATATAACAAGAACTATTCGGTTTGTTCCCACAGGATCGCGATGACATCGTTTACACACAGTGAAAATAATAGCATTACTATAACGCTATCACTATTCGCTAGTTCTTTACACTTTGCTCGTATATCCAATACTGATCCTTCGACGACCGGCTGGTTGTTTATATACCTGTTTCAGGCATCTGGTGTTTTCTAGAAACATGAGGTATCGAGAGTACCAGAAGCGACGATATAATTCCTGTATACAGGGGTATCTCAGTTATTTTAAGCTCTAGGGGGTTGAGACTTCGTAGATGGAGGGTCATCTCCAGACCCTTCATATGCGGAGTTGCTAGATTGTGCACAATTTCTCTAAACTCACAGAAAAGGTAATTTGGCAACATCGCATCCCGGTATGCTATAACAACTTGTATCTAGCATAGGTACATCCTTATACCCGCTTTGCAATCAATCCAAACATGTTGATGTTCTCTCGATTTTGCTACGTGATACGACAATTTACGGGTCAGTGTAAGGGTTACCTAGGTAGAAATTATAGAAATAACACATTATTTAACGGGAAGGATTTTCAGATTTCAGATTTCAGAACAGTGTAATTATATGGTAAATATGGGTAAAGTTAAGTTACAGATGAAACGTAAAAAAATATATCAATTTATTTTCCTAATAACAATAATGCGCTGACGTCATACAGATAGTGCTTTATTACTTAAACTAGTGGGTGACTTTTTGTCAAAAAATATATTACCCAATTTTTAGACGTACATTTTCTGAGAGTTTCAGATTTTTATCTGTTACCCCAAATAGCCGATTTTTTTTTAAACTTCAAAATTGTATTGTATTTTTTAATGACAAGTAGACATGATGCCAAAAACTTAACTTATTAGATTCAATAGGATTGGTACCAAAAATCATGAAAAGATGGCAAGTCCACTTTCAGTGCGAAAAAATTTTTTTTTCTAACTTTTATATTCTCTGAAGAAACTAGTTTTTTCGCAAAGGATCAGCTATTTCTATTGAAACGATTTTGACTGACAATAAGAGTAGAGTATAAAAATAACATTTTTTAAGGTTTTGGTGGTTGCGGACCGAAATGCAAAAAACTAAATGGAAGATTTTCTTCTTTAACGTTTACAAGAAAATTCACACCAAGTTTTACCGAAATCAAAATTGTCACGGCAACAAGTTTTTGTCTTTTTTTCATATGAAAATGACTTAATTTACTAACTAGTAAATATAATATATACATTTCAATATTGTAGCAAGAATAGTTCCACATGCATACCCTTAGAATTGTTGACATCTACATACCTAATTTTTCTCTTTCTTGCTCTACATCTGAGAAATCTAAAGTGCTCTCCGAAAGGTTAAAACTGTTTCCAGCAGGTTTTCTGGGAGAAGCTAATTGTTCTGGCTCCACAGAAACATCTTTTAATTCTTCTTCGCATTTTGCTAATCGACCCCAAGTCCACTCTGCTTCCATAGTAATCCAGGTAATAAGATCTTCTACACGAATCACAACTTTCTCAGAAATCGCTAGAACTTCATCCTGTAAAAAACGAAAAGCCTATCAATAAATCATCAAATATAAAATTCTTAAAGCAAAATCACTCTAAATTGGTCAAACGTGAATTTTATATAAATTACGTTATTATTTTAGGTGGATCAGAAAAGTGTTATGTGTATCCACTGAAATTTGTTTAATAAAACCCATTTTATGTCATTACATTTTTAAATTTTACAATAATTTCTAGACTTTTTTAACTGTTCTCGAAATATTTACACTTTTGGCTTTGAAAATCATTTAGTGATTTATTTTTATCATAGTCCAATGATTGGTTCATACTTCAAAAATTAACACCTACCCCTAAGAATTTCCACTAAACTACCACTTACACTAGGGAATAAAAATGAGTTTAAAATTTAACAATTAGTAATAATTAAGGATGAACAATCAAAATCGTCCATCGATATTTGAACATAAAGCTGCTGGCACACGAAGCCAGTAGCCGAACCAGGACAGTAAACCAGGCCAGTATTGTCTCCGTGTGCACGGTACTATTAGGACAGCGCAACTGTCTCAAGCCAGCAGCGTTGCCAATGTACCTCGTTAAACTTAAGAAAATTAATATGAGTACAAATTGGTTTTATTTATTTATTTTTTTTTAATTAACTTATCCACTTACATTATTATCACTACTCTCGTTTTTTTTTTGTTTTTGAGCGAAAAAGGAGAATTGAAAATATTAGTTGCGTAAATTCTACTAAACTCTCTGTATACAAAAGCTGTTCTATATGAGAAAAGTCAGATTTGTATCTGTTCTTTTTTATTGTGTACTGGAAAACGATAGAAAAACAACGGACTTACATGTGCATGCAAACATTTAGGTACCTATTTTATAATTAGTATAATTTTATTATGTAATAATAATAAGGTTAATAAATATGTAATAAATTATAACCCAAATGGTTAGTGAAAAAATGGTAATAGCCGTCATTGGAAGACGGTTGGCAGCCTTGCATGCTGGTAATCGAGACAGGACAGTAGGCAGAAGGCCAGTCTAACTTTTCAAGACAGTAACGTTCTTTTTTATTGCACTGGTAAGCAAGGATAGAATAACAACCGGCTTACGTATGCAGCATAGTGCCACCTAGTCAATTGAAGAAAATTTGTAGACCTTTAAGTATGAAATCGTTTAGATTCCGTAGCGTATCTATTTTATAATTAATATAATCATAATATTATGTAATAATAATAGTTTTTTTGTAATTACTTTAAATAAATATGTAATAAATTATAACCCAAACGGTGAGTAAAAAACGGTCGATCACTTATGAAAACGGGTAGAACGGCAACTCTAATTTAAAAACGGTAGGGTTGGCAACACTGCTGGTCTATCCTACTGGACTGGCTTACTGTCCTGGCTCAATGTGCAACCGGCATAAAAGTAACACCTAAATTTTTTGCTCCTCAATTGTGATTATTTAACTAATTTTATTCTAAATTGTTCCAATTAACTAAAACAAACTAAAAATTAAACTAAGAAGTTAAAAGTTGACCAACTTCTTAGTTAATAATTGATAATTGTTAATTTTTAGTAGGGACTATGGACAGATGAAAGTTAACTTGCAAGTGAAAGTGGATAGTGTAAATTTTGAGTTGTTTATTTTTGGAAGTTTTATCGAACATAAGGTGTTTATAATTTTGAAATTAACAATTAGCCAATAAATTCTTAGTCAAATTTGAGTTTTTCGTTGAAGACACATGCATACAAATTTTGATTATGTTAGGTTGTGAAGATAAAATTAGAAGCTTATTAGTCAATCGACAGTGTCGTGAATTTCATCCCCATTCTGTTAAAACCAATGTTAAAAGTAATAGTGTTGGTGTGCTCGAGGCGAAAAAAATTAAACATATTATTACCACTACAGAAAGATTCTAGTAACTTTAGCCTCTGAGTTCCACGTGACAACGATATTCATCGCACCACCATTACTAGATTTAAAAAAAAAGGAAAAGGGTATCCTTATAAAGCACTATGTCTCAAAGAATTATTGGAAGATGACCCAGACAGGCTTGAGTAATTTTATGAAATAATGGTGAAGCTAGCAGATAATAATGCAAGATTTGTTCGAACAATTTGTTTTTCAGATGAACCTATTTTGTCTTCAAATGGTCAGATTAACAAACAAAATTGGTACTGGGGGCAGAATATCCTCATTGGATCGAAGGAAATCGTACGCATTATTGAAAATAGGTTTATTAGATCATTTTTCTTTGATGAAAACCTTACTGGAGACAGATATCTATATTTTTTTCAAAATGATATGGTTCCAGTTTTAGCAACTCTATTTCCCGATGTAATGATTCTGATTTACTAAGTTCAACCTTATAGTTTCAATGGGACGGTGCTCTTCTGCATTACACTCCTCATGTAATTTTTCCGGATTGCCCGATCTTAATCCGCTGGACTTTTTTTTGGGACAACGTTAAAAATTTAGTTTATAAATCTAAATCCGATTCGGTAGAAATGCTAAATGGAAGTCTTAGACTGATTGCTCTACTGCAAGACAGTTTTTTAAATAGTTTTTTATACGCCTCTTTTGTTTTAAAAATCAAAAAATATTTCAAAAACAGTTGAAGATAAGTATAGGGACCATTTAATAAAAAATGTTTGGAGTATATTGTAGAATAGAAAATATAATGATATATAGTGTGTCTAATAAATTTGAGATGATAAACGTAGCAGTTTTCTGATTCAAAGGAACATTGTTTCAAATAAGTGATATTTCATATAAAATATTCATCCGTTTCTTATCACAACCCTGTTTATTCAATAATACGCGATTTTAAAAACTAATCAGTTATTTCTTAATGGTCCCATTCTTGAATAAAATTTCAATAAATATGCTTCCAAACAAAATACATCAAAAAATGGAATCAGATATTCAAAAGAAAATACATATACCGCCAAATAATATTTTAGGAATGACATAATAATCATCAATAAATTTATTTCCTCATAAATCTAAAAACATGTGTCAGTCGTATATATCAATTTATCAAAGGCACACATATTTATCAGAAAAAGATAATATAAAGAAAATGATAATATTGCGTAACGTCAAATACGTAACCATCGAAGATTTTTCTGTAGTTAGTTTTAGAAGCTTAGGTTTCATTTTCAGGATTAATTTTTATAAAATGTATATTGAAAAAATTTGAAGTTATAACTGAGGATTTCCATCAAGATTATTTTAATTTCTTTTTGTAGAACTAAAGTTATGTGCAAATTTATTATTGTTATTCACTTTCAAGCCAAACGGTTTCGCACTCCCTTCAGGGAATATTGACTCATATCAGGTATTCAACGATACCAAATGTATGACGCGCTGTAGGGACCCCTTCCATGTTATCGGATCCGAGGTGACGTGGTCTGCTGTATTTCCGATAAACTTTCGGACGGTTCACGTGGTTGCAAGGAGAACGACTTTCTAAATCCGTTTATACAGATGCTCACGTCCAGTTCTTTGACGTTCGGCAGGAGGTTCTTTGGTGTCACTCCAGTAGTTGATAAAATTATGGAAGTCGTTTGGACACTGTTCATTGCTCATTATTATTATGATTTGATGCCAAATGGCTTCGCACTCCCTTGAGGGTATATTGACTCATGCCAGGTAATCAATGATACCAAAAGTTTGAAGTTCTGTGGAAACTCTTTCCATATTATAGGGTCCTAGGTGACGTGGTCTGTTGTATTTCCTACGAACTTTCGGACGGTCTGCGCGGTTGCAAGGAGGACTGCGTTCTGAATCGACTTATACAGATTCTCATTAAGGCCCAATCCCTTGATATTCTACAGGAGGTTCTTTGGTATCACTCCAGTTGTTGATAAAATTATGGGAATCGTTTGGACGCTGTTTAAATTGTTTTCAAATTTGCACCTCCAGATCTCCGTATTTGGCGATATTCTCGTTGTATTTTGGCCTTAGATTATTGTTGTTAGGTACAGCAATGTCGATTAGTGTAGTTCGCCTAGGAATTTTATCTCTTAGTATAATGTCTGGTCTATTATGAGCAACTGTCTGATCCGTTAGTACCGTTCGGTCCTAATATAACTGGAACTCGTTGTTATCAAGAATAAGCTGAGTTAAGTCTTTCCTTATACTCCGTTGTGGCAAACATTTGGCATCCTCCAGTTATGTGCTGGATTGTCTTTGATGTTTGACAGCCGTATCTACATTGGTCGTTTTCTATTGAGGGATATCTGGTGATGAACTTCCGATAGTTTTTCGTTGGAATAAGCTCGTCTTGGATAGCTAACAAAAAGCCTTCCGCAGACGCAATATCATGTTCCATCAGCTGTAGCGGCGTTGAATTATCTGCTTCCCATATTGCTCGATGTAGTGTGGAAGAGTCCGTTAACCTGTGGACATATGAACATAAGAACATAAGTTTATTAATTGTTTGTCGAGCTGATTACCAATATCCACCAATCCTCTTCCTCCTTGATGTCTTGGTAGTATTGTACTTTCAATAGCATTACGAGGATGGTATTTGTGTGCTTTTGTTAAGGGTGTTCTTATTTTTCTTTGCAGGTTTTCGGTGTCCGTTCTGCTCCATTCTATTATTAGTTATTACTCTTTGTTATTATTACTTATCACCCTTTGTTATTATTATTTAGGTAAATTGTAGCTTACAAAATGCACAATTAACAACTATTTGCGACAGAAATTCCTATTATTCTCCCAAGGATATATCCAACGTGATGTTTCTCAATGTGTTATCAATACTAATTTTCAGATTTCTCTATACTCACTTGATGAATAGATTAATATAAAACCACAAAGTGCGAGTTAATATTTTTTACAATGAGTTAATTAATCTTAAAATAAAACATGCCGCAGAAATTTCAAATCAAAATATTGGTTTTTGTAGTGATATGTACGAAGTTTTAAATTAATTAAAAGTAGTATGACAGTTTAAGCTCTATGAAGGTTTGAATACAGCAAAAATTTATGAATTTTAGGAACAAATGCTGAATAATTTTGTTATCTTAAATTCACTACAGTCATTGTTTTACAAGCACTGCCATTCAATTATTGCATATTAATTAAAATCCTTACATAAAAGATGATGAATATTTGCAAATCCTATTGTCAATGATAATTTACATATTATGTTCCGTACTAACATCACATCGCCCTTCCGAGATCAGCGAGTATTAATTTCTAACCCCATTGTAGGTAAGTTAAACCACCTTTTTCAATGAGAGTTAATAAGAGGGACAAACATCAAATCAGTTTACCGAGCTAGACAAAGACGCAGCGCTATACACTGACTGAAATTGAAATAACAATTTATATCCATATAAAGTAAGCGCTCAGGGTGGAAACGATTTCCCAGTGAGCTTTAGTTCAGTAGCGTAGCAATTCAGTAATTTTTCATCATTAATAGAATAGTCTAAAAACCTTGTCGGCCTAACCCCCTGAAAACTGTTCGTAATGTTTGGGTATTACAACCTGTCAATAATAAAAATGCGTTTTTCAAAAGTCGATATTTCAAAAACAAATGAATTCAGATATACAATGGATTATATAAATTATACCTAAAATTGTATGTATAATTAAAAAATCCCCAATATGTACAATTATATTTTAATAAATAGATAAGTTTTAAATGATCACGCCTATAAATTTTACGACAAAAAAGAAAAAAAAACAGTTTGTATTCCTTTTTTTTAATCTGTGTAAATAGAACAATGAAAAAATAAACTCACCGTAGATTCATTCAAAACTTATATGAGTATTTAAGTTGAAGAAGCCAAATTTCAATTAATAGCGACTGATGACACATTTTTAAAAATCACGAAATACATGCATTTAGTTCCAATTAATTCGGTCGTCAAGGAGAGGCTAAGGGTCTTCGGCAACTTATGTTTTTTAGGTCGCTAATTCCGAATTTTTGGTTATCGAGTCCAAAAGGTGTCAGTTTACGTTAATAACAATGTTATCGCAAAATTGGATATTTTTTCATTTTACTCGTTACTTGCCATCTAGTTGTGACAAATTTAATGTCACCAATCGATTCTACAGAAAAAAAAATAAGTAAATAAAAAACATATTCACCACTTATGAATAAATTATTATGAAAATTATATTGTTGTATAATATAATCTGGCTATATGCCCACTTTGCGCCCGCCGAGTGCACCACTTTAAACTCTGGTACACTACATTAACAACATTATACATATCATAGCTATATCAATATCTATTCTCAACATTGTAAAGATTTGTTTGAAGGTTATAGACAAAGATGAAGATTGACTAAAATGTGGTTGTCGGATTTGCATTGTCTTTATGTTAGCTTGTTTGTATGACGTTTCGATTAGGTTGTATCTCTAATCGTTATCAAGTATAAATTAAATGTTTTGTTTTAAGGCTACTATCGGGGTAAGAACCGCCCTTTTTGTTTTGCGTTCACGGTTTCGTCGCTATTTAGCTCATCTGTACGGTAGCCATGGCTTGCGACAAACCGTTCATCGTCAAAATGTTTTGAAGCATCAAAACTTGTGTATGGGAATTGTTTTGGTGTTGTGATCTGAGAGCTTTCCAAACTTGAATCCAAATACTGTGCGTATGGATCGTCGTCGTATAATTTTAATCCCGAAAGCGCTGTGGATTGGTATCTTTTATCCAAAGGTCGTAACCCAGGGATAAAAGGGGGGATGTATTGTTAACAGGGTCATCGGATGATAAGAGATTTTGTTAACTGTTGGGCAACAAATTGTATGTGTTTTGCGTTGTGAAAGAACGACACCGCGCAGGCGGTACCGGAGAGGACCCATTATAACCACCCGACTCGGCTGAAGGCCAAACCACCTCACCTTTCTTGATGTTTAAAGAATTGGGCACCTGTGGTTGAGTCATGCTCTTAAATTTTAAAAAAGATTGAAAGTTGCTTTTTGTAATTGCCAAAATTAAAAAAGGGATAAGTTAAAACAAAGAACGCGTATGGAAATTGAGCGAGGAGAGCTCTACGTGTCTTTGTGCAAAAATATATCACGGTTTGCTAATTTGTTTTGGAAAAAAATTAGATTTTTTCGTTGCAACTACGAAATGTCTGAGATTGTTTTTTGTATGTTAAGTTTTCCGAAAAAGTCGATCAAAAAATTGTATTTTGTCAGTCTCTTTTGTATCGGAAAAGATTACGCAAATTTGTCAAAAAGTATACGAAAGTTACCGAAAAATTGTGGTCTTTTCCGGTTCATGTATTTTTTGTTTTATGCGAGGGAATGAGGGAAATGTTCTTGGAGGGTTTTGTTTTAATCGCGGTTTTGAATGAGCCAAAAATGATGTTTTCGTAGTGAATTTAGAAGAAAAAACGGGTGTGATCCGTCCTAGAAAAAAAAAGATTTTTTAATAGGACAATGATCGGTTTATTCTTGGGTTTTTTCAGGGCTGTGGCAAGCCCCTGGTTTGAGACTTGGGAGTAAGGGAAACTCCAAATGTTATAGAAACGATTTTGCAATCTTTATGTCGGTGATCCGTTACTGCAACGCCAGTTCGCGTATGCAGTCCCGAATAACACCAGACTTTCGAACTGTAGTGTCTGAGGGCCTGATAGTTCGGAAACTTACCTCAGGTGCTTGTAAGCAGACATTACCTGTCCTGATTCACTCTAGTTTATACCTAGGGAATCCCCAGACACCGTATTTAATCCGAAAATTTGCGTTTCGCTTTAAGTTTTCTTGAGCCTTTGATTTATCACTATCAGGGTGCAAGTGATAGCTACTAAACGCCCAAAGGTTCCGTATATGTTAAGTTTACTGGTTCTTCTACGACGTTCTGAAAGGTCTATGTTGCCTTCTAAAGATTGTCACGGTTGCGGGGAAGGTCTGGTCTTGAAATTCAGCAAATTCGCGAGGAAATCGTTCTTACTTCCTGAATTTGTCGCAATATTGATGGAAATTTCGCGTAAAAAGCATTTTGCCGTGAAAACAGCAACTTTTGAGTGAAATTTCGGGCTTCTTTTTCTTTCTTCACAACTGCGGGACTTCTTTCTTCATAACAGCTGGTCTTCTTTCTTCACAATAGATGATTTCCAATATTTTCTTCTTTCTAGCCAAGTCGATACTGTTATCTGACTCGTTTTGTCAATCCTTTTATAGTTTTACCCAACTACGTTAAGTTGGACCAAACTACGTCGGAAATAACCATCAGCTTGCTTTCATTTAGCTTTCATAAGCCACGCCTACCAATGCTTTTCTTATGGGAAAAATTTCAATGTTGAATTTCAGAGTTTTTACTCGTTCTTTTGACGAGATTTTTTCTGAAATCGGTAGATAATCAATCTATGCATAATCCCACAGTATTGGAAATGTATAATTGTTGTTATATATTTACAATACTACGATCCTATATAGGGACTGTCTCCATGTAAGTGCGAAATTTGGCTCACTGCACACACCACAATGATTTGATGTTATAAAGTAGTGGTTGCCAGGGATTGGGTATCTCAACACTGGGTTTACTGAAGATGGTGTTATTATTTTTAATGTAAGCTGCTTCTATATTTTTTTTTCATGTTGGGTTCCATATATATTGTCGCAGCTTCACACCATTTTATATCGTGTTGTGTATCCCAGGTGTGTTCTCCAATACCAGATCTCGACGTTTCCTCTTTTTGTGTGTGAGTTTTATGTTCCTTAATTCTAACTTCTAGTGGACGCTTGGTTTCTCCAATTTCTTAAACTGCCTAGGTATCCTACTGATAGATTTTAAATAACGAAATACAGCAGTTAACGCGGCGTAATTTCACCCAGGTACTCGGTTACTTCACGAAAATGCTTCGGGCAGATGTACGAAGAAAAAATTCACTCGGATGCCGAAATCAAACAAACCGTTTACGGGCATTTTGACACTAAAGATAAAACGTATTTTTAAGTGGTATAGAGGCTTTAATTAAACGTTGTCAAAAATGTACAGAAATACAGGTAAACTATACTGAAAAATAATAATATGTTGTTTTTATTTCAATCTTCTTTTCTATGTTAGGTTAAAAATACATGGACTGCACTACATATAATAATACTAAGGTTATAATGGAACACGTTTACTCAATGCAGCTGTTTACGATTTTATTATTAAACTCTAAGATACAATAAATTATGATTTTTTTACCATTTTACAAAAATATTTATTAATTGTAATAAACCTGATGACCAGCAACCATTGATTTTTTCGAACAAGTTTTAAAATTACAATTCAGTACTAGTTCATGTATCGGCGGATATAATGATGTTATGTTTTCAGGCAAAAAATATGTATCACAGAGCCGAATTTTAGGGGATCTAATTTTACACAATAATTTTGTAATAAATTAATTTGTTGGTACACCATGTTATTACGATTCCTTATTGTGGACGTACCCTTATCATAATAGGTTGGTTGCTAGATGATGTGCCGAAATTGGAGGGAGAAAAGTGATACTTCAGAAGTATATTATTTTAAGCTGTCGCATTTATTGGTTAGCCGTTGGCTGCTTTAAAGGGCCATTGCATAGTTCTCTTTTTGAATTCCAAAGCCATTTTTTTATTTCGTGGGGTTTCTATTTTTTATCTTGTTCTTTGTTCCTTCTGCAAATATATTTTTGTCTTTTTTTGAGCTAGTGAACCAGAGATGGAACTGACATGGCCGATCCTGCCGCCTGTTTTTGTGGAAGACACTTCAAGCCACGTGTTCGCGTAAGGCCCCATTTTCTGGAGTTACCAGCCCCTTGAGAGAGCTCCATCAGCACAGGAAGAATCAGGGATAAGGCCTTTATACCTTAATTTAATTAACGTATAAAAATAAAACATCAAACAAAATAACTTAAATTATGTAGCAGTACCTTCTGTGTTTTACTGAGGTTTGCAACTTGACACTATACAGTTGGGTTTTATCAGTTTTACCCTTATAAAAACGTAGTGGCGCCCTTATTAAGATGGAAAGGATTAAACAAGTAAGAACAGAATTTTAATCCTTTTAGTCTACGCAAGAATGGTTATGGTTACTCCAGCCATTAAACAGGTTACAATATGATGAATTATGTTATTAATATATTAAGCTCACGAGGACTTTAAAAGGCGAGCGCAACACAGGTTTACAGCCAGATTATATTATACAACCTAATTTAATTTTCATAAGAGTAATAATTTATTCATAAACCGTGGATATGTTTTTAAATAACTTTTTCCAGCTGGTAACATCAAATTTGTCATAACTAGAAGGTAATAGAGTTCAATTTTAATTGTCTATTTGGGAAAGCACGTATTTTATTATAAACTGTGACGACTATGCACAAAATAGCAAGTTTTGAAAGAGACTGGTGGAAAAGGATGGCAGGCTAACTCTCCACCCTTCGGTCCCCAGTTTGCCGATTAATTACTTTATAATGTAAATATGGATGGAAACTACATAGTTGCCGCTTTAGGTCACGGAAACCTAAAGGCACAAAACAACGATTAGCCGACAAGTTTATAAATAAGGTTAATTACAAAACAAAACTATAAACACATCATTAAATAATAGTTAATATAACAAATGTAGGGATTAAGGATATTCATCGAGGTGAAACTGAGATTAAAAATTTATTAAGCTTTCTTCGTTTTTTTTCTGTGAAAATTTGATTTTTTAATCAGTAAATTTAAAACAGGAACAGTGCCTGATATAGTGTATTCCGATCTATGGTGGAAAAATTTAAAATTTTACATAATATATCATGTGTTTTACATTAATATTATAGATCCTGGCTAGTTGGTTTTAAGCGAGAGCCATGAAACACAACACATACAAAAGTAGTGACTGACTTGCCTTAAAACCACGAACTTGAGATATAAAACTGGACTGCTCGTGTTCCATATCTCCCTTATAAAAAAAAATGACCCCACCGTGCTCCGTGCCATTTGGTGCAAATAATTGCTTTGGCAACAATGAATTCCCTAAGTTTTTATGATATTGGTGAAAGTGTATTTATGATATTGACAAAAATTTTTGATTTTGCTGTTTTATGGATTTTATCACATTTTATGTAACGTTTTACTGAAAATTTCAAACAGGAATGTGAACTTTAAGGTTTTTTTTTGTATTTTAAAAAATGTGATTCTTCATCGTAAGACGTGCAAATACCTCATCGGGTAAATTGGAATTTATTTAGTTGGTTCACTATAAAGTTAATGTTCCGCTGACATATAAAGCTGAATATCGAAAGTGGTATGGTGTTAAAATTTAAAATGATTATACGTTTAAAAACCAATATGCCATATTAAAATAGAAATAAATTATTGCATATAATATGAAATTTTTCAATATTATTAAGCATATTTGGAAATTACACAAGTTTTACTTTTATGTATTTGTTTTGTCTAAAAATAAAATAATAACCTTTTTTTTGAATATGTTATTAATTAATAAAACAAAAATTCTTGATTTTAGCTCAGATAGGAAATTTGTGACATGAAAATCCCTTGTCAAAGTAGTGAGAAGCTGCGATTGGTTACCATTTCAAAAATTCAACTCTAGAAAGGGTCAATTCCAGGTCCTTAGACAGTTAAGTAAATTGAAAGTTTGACCTAGTGTAAAAATTAAAAGTTACTAATAAATTTTTATGTATATATTTAGATTAAAAATGATTGTATTAATGTAAGAATTCTCTTGTATTTACAAGCTTCTTTATATCTAAAGTATCTTAATAAATATTGTTTTGTTTACAATTAAATATAAATTACTTTAACACTATCCCCTTTAGAGTTTAATTTTTTTTTATAAAAATTGTTTAGTACATAATGTTACTTTACTTCATTTAAATTAAAGCTCCATTTTTATGAAGGAAATGTCAACATTATTATGAATGTTGTTAACCCTATATAAATATCTAACATATCAGTTCCCTAAAAGCATCGAGGAGAAAATAATTTTAACAAAGACCTAATCGAAGCTATTTTTAAATAATGAAACTATCTTACTTTGCAACAGATTATGTGGACATTTCGATACCTTACATTAAACAATATACTATATTAATTCATGATATAAAATGTTTAAAAATAAATGCCTTAATACTTTTTCTCGTTAACTTCTTATACTCTACGTCCGAAAAAGGATGTTTCTAAAACAGATATTTCAAAAAAAAAAAAATAGTCTGGATTTGTTTTTGGCGCATATTTCACATTTTAGCTATTTTGCTACATAACAGTTTTATTGTAAAAAATAAAATATGTAAACAGTCATAGAAAAAGCATTTTCATTTATTTATAACAACTGACGTTTCATGCTTGTTATTTAAAAATAATAAAATTGTTACATAATTACGCTGTTCCAAAGAAGTTAAAAAAATTTGCTTTATTGGAGTTGCTTTAAACAGAAAAATTATAATTTTGAGGAAACTAAAAGTAGAAATTCAAGTTAAATATTGTTTTACAGAAACAATTATCCTGGGCTGCGATTTTATAACTAACTAACAGGTTTAGACAATAACTATCTCTTTCTATACTATATCTAAAACAATAAATCACTCTTCCTTGTTTTACTTGACAGGGTAATTGAGTATATTCAATTAAAAAAGACCAGGGCTGCGATTCTATAAGAGTAAAGGGAAAGAGGATGTCATAATAAGGATCTTCTATCTTTATTCAGTATGTATTAACACACAAGTATATCACTAAAAAAGATAAGGAAAGAGAATGTCAAAAAATATGCTTACAGAATCGGAGCTCTGGTCTTTTTTATTGAATATACTCGATTAACCTGTCAAGTAAAACAAGGAAGAGCGATTTATTGTTTTAGATATATTATAGAAAGAGATAGTTATTGTCTAAACCTGTTAGTTAGAATAATAGAATTGACATTCATTCACGCCAATGTAAGAAACTAGCAGGGGAATTCAATGTTGCCATACAAATCATTGCACCGAATGGCGACCAATAAGGGGGGGTCAAAAATTATTTTCATGAGCAGTCCAGTTTTATATCTCAAGTTCGTGCTTAAAACCGACTAGGTCTGCCAATCTGTGCGATATCTGCTTGGCAACAGTTGGTACTGAGCGATAACGCTCCTGCGCTCTGACGCAACTATACGACGGTGTGCTCTTAGATATGGTAGTCACAATAGTAAGCGATTTGTATGGTAGTGATAATAGTGCGCGATTGTTTCTGAACGGTATAAAGTAAATGCGATGTGTAGGTGCCCTTGAAATAAAATTCGTTAGTAAAATATCAAATTTAATTAGGAATGTCAGTTGATACAAAGAAAGGATTAAGCGAGACAGAGTATTGTAAACGAGATAAAGAAAAAGAAAACAAACAAAAAGATGTGATTAAAAATTTGCGAAAATTAGACGAATTTATCGGAATTCCGAGACAGGATGTTCTATGTGTTACTGAGTCAACTGATATTTCTACAGTATCTTCTGGCACAGGTACGTCAGGAGTTTTGGTGAGTGGAACAAAAGAAAATGACTCTCTACCGACAGAGCAGCCCAATGGTTTATCGATGAATTCACACGTGATTATATATCTAGAGTAAGCGCACTTACAAAGACAATGTACGAAAGTTGTCAAACACTTATTCGAACGCCAGATTTTAAACGGCGAGAAGGTTTTGCGAAAGTGGCTAATTTATTCCGAGAGCACTGGACGTATTCTTTGTGAGCCTTGTCCTCTTTTCAATGTCAGGACGAGGATATTTGACAAGGAAGGTTACAATGACTTGAAAAATGCCTATCAATGAGTATCAGCTTATGAAAATTATTCTACACATAAATTATCTGTTTTGCAAATGATGAATGAGCAATGGCCGAATTGACTAGAACTTGATAGTACAGCTCGATGAATAAATAAACTACTGGCAGAATGTTATGAAAAGAGTAGTTGCATGTGTGAAAACGCTTGCGTTACGTGGTTTGTCATTCAGAGAGAAGATCGGCTCATTACACAATGGCATTTATTTAATAGCATTAGAGTCTATTGATGAATTTGATCCATTCTTAGCCATCACATAACACTCTAGAAATACGAGTTCGAATCTTTCTTCAACAGTTTGTGAAGAATTTATTCGGTTTATTGCAGATACGGTTTTAAATTCAATTTTAATGGAAATATTACCTGCTAGATATTATTCTCTGATTATTGATTCACCTTTGCCTGATATATCTGGTGGATCAGCTGACGTTCACTATCAAATATGTTCTGCCCGATGATCACCTGTAGAATGTTTTCTCAAGTATATTCCAAGCACAGGCCATAAAGCACAAGAAATGGCAGATGTTGTATTTTCTACTTTAACCAAATTTGGTACTGATTTTGCGAGCTGTCTAGGACAGTCTTATTTATGATAACGCGTCCAATATGTCTAGCATATATAACGGCCTACAAGCTAAAATCAAAGACGTGTCTTCTTTTGTTGAGTATGGGCCCTGCTCAGCATACTCTCTTAATTTAGTAGGTTAATGTTCAGCTGAAAGTGGCCAAGAAACAGCATCTACTCAGCGCTGCGAAATTCTTCAGGCCCATTTTACCGTGAAAATTCTATCGACGACAAGTTGGTCGGCTCGAGCAGCTGCATGTACAAGTTTATGCATGTTATGGAAACAAATCCATAGCGCATTGGTCTCCACTGAAAATGATAAACAGAAGCGAACCATTACATGCGAAGCAAGAGGTATACGTCAAAAACTGGAACGGCTTTCATGACTGTTTTTTGAGGATTTTTACTAAATCGGACAAACTCTACAACAAAAAAAAATTCAAAGCGTTGAAATTGATATTATCATTGTCACAGAAATGTATGATGCACTAATACATTTTGTTGGAGGAATACGGGGAACTTTCAATAATTTGAAAAAAAGCCAAAGAACTGTACTTTGTAGAGGAATACGAAAAAAATTTTAAACGGAAGGAGAATCGGCAGCTACTTTCTGGTGAGACTAGTACAGGTGAAGAGACGTAGCAAAAAGATGGTAGAGAAAACTTCAGAATCACGGTTTTTTTTAGTGATATTTGCGTATAAAAAACTTCTAAACAAATACAATTTTATTACTAAACTGACTGAATTAAGCACGTCAGAAGTGGAAGAAAAAGTTGAAGCCTTAAAAATGAGTTACCCTGATGACCTAGAAGATGACTTTTTAGATGAAGGTCTTCATTTCCGTACTCATTGCGTTACAAACAATGACGAACGGAACAGTGCTGGCAGTTTATTGAAATGGCTATGAACTGGTCTACAAGTAGTGTACCCAAATATAGATATAGCGGTCCGTATGTGTGTGAGTACTCCCGACAGTAATTGTTCTGGAGAATGATCAGTTTTTTTGTTTGAGACTAGTTTAAAACTACTTACGCACAACAATGACCCAAGACAGGTTAAATAATCTAGCCTTACTCAACATTGAAGCGGATTATTAAAAAAAAAAATTGATTGTGACGATTTAATAAATGAAATTGTTGAATCAAAAGTAAGATAAGTTTTGTAACTTCTTTAAATTGAGTGTCTTCCACAAGTTTTCTGGCTGGGTTTCTTGCCCGTTCAAATGTGTGACAGCTGCACCAGCGAAATATAAGTTCATATACTTATCACACTTCAACTAGTGTTAGCATATTAGTAAAGTTATAAACTCAATGGCAATCTTTTTGCATAATATAATATAATAATATGTAAAAATAAAACCTCTAAATTAAAAAAATAAATATATGAAACGAACGAGAGGTTTATTTTAATTTCACATTTCCACACCACTAAATTAGCAGAATTTAAGGGGCAGCTAATACTAAACGGCCTAGGGGGGGGGGCCAGACTGTTAGTTCGCCTAAGAACACACACATTAATATTATCTATTATGAAGTTACATATCTTATTTTGTACACTAATAAGCGAAATAAATGTAATAAATCGGCGTTCTTGTAATATGCAATTAACAGAATGTTAGACTTAACTGATACTGAATTAGTAAGTGATAAGATGTAGATTAAATTGGCATTTTTTTTCGCACAATTAAACATTTCTCTAAAAGTTTTCAAATTTTGCATGTTCCTAGAAATGTGAAATATCAAAAAATTTTTAGTTATCTCTAAAACTATAAATTGACCATCAAATAATAGTTAATTAGGTATGTATTACTAACCAACAAGAACAATTTGATTTCAATTTATTTTACTAAAAAAATACCAATCTTAGAAGCGTGCATCATTTACAACAAAATAAAACAAGATTCAAGGATACTGTTTGCATAAATAAATTGGAATAATATTTCCCTAAAGGTCACGTTTGCATTTAAATCGTTAGTAGAGGAATTAGCAAAAAATTAATTAAATTTTAACTTTAGTCAAGTGTAGATTTAATTAAGTTTTATTTATTTATCATCCGTTCTATATAGGGTGTCTCGATCAAGCTGACGAACGGCTGAATCTCGGGACATATTTGTAACCGAGCTTTTGGAAAACAAATATGATTAAATAATGTAGTCAAGATGTATTAAAATAAGATATTTTAAAGTAAAAACTAATTTCATTTCTAAAAAAATAGATAATGATAGGTGACCTACTATGTTTTTGATATATATGTTTTAAAACTTTTTTACTCAACTTTTTGCTTCATCTGTTAAAATAAAGGGAAGGGAAAACGAGGAATATTGTTATTCAAAAATATCGAATTTTAATGAATTTGATCATACATAAGAAGTAATTTAAAAGTAAATAAATATAATTAAATAAAATAATTTTTACGTTCTAAAACAATCGTAAGAGGTCGTATTTATAATGCGAAATGGAAAAACCATACTTTCTCAAAAAAAATTTAATATAAATGTAAGTGCCATTTTACGTTTTCAGTTCTCACTATATATGTTCTAAAACTTTTGTATTTAACTTTTTACTTTTACATTTAAAATAGAGAGAGGGGGAAGCAATATTGTTATTTAAAAAATACTATTATTCTAAATTATTTTGTTCGATTTTAATGAACTGGGTCTTATTAGGAAAAGAGCTTTATTTAAGTTTTAATAATATTTTTTTAACCAACCATGAGATAACGGCATTTGTCGAGGTCAATAATTTTCCCATTTTTTTTTCAAATATTTTTAATAAAAAGGTGTCTTTCCAAATTACTTCATTTATAAGACATTTAGGGAAAAAAATCGCAAACCAGAAGATGCTATCGTTTTTAGAAATAGAATTATAGGAGAAAATAATTATTTAAGGGGATTTTTATAATAAAAGATTATTGTTTGTCCAATGTATTCTCTCATCAAGAAAAAGAAAATAAAAATAAAATAATACAATATTTTACTGCATTAAATGTTCTATATTTTGTCCAGTGCTCCTCTATACAATTATTGAGTCTTTCACGGGAAATAAATACAACAATTTCAACTTTTGTTAAAGGAATTCAGTATATGGCATTTCTTATACGACGGAGTATACCTTCTCGGGTTATCGGTTGAGTTTTTTAAACTATATCTTTAATCCTTCCACAAAGGAAAAAAATCAAAAACTGTTAACTTTGGTGATCTAGCTTGCCAATGAATTGCACCACCCGTTCCTATCTATCTATAGGGAAACTGGTTATTCAAATACTGTCTAACGTTTTATACATAATGTGGTAGACAGCCATTGTGTTGAAGCCACTTGTTTTTACGTCTTTTTAGTAGCATATGTTCTAAAAGATCGGGCAATTGGTTCATCAATTAATCCAAATAAATTTCTCCATTTTAACTTTCGCCAATATATATATATATATATATATATATATATATATATATATATATATATATAGATAGATAGATAGATAGATAGATAAATTTATTTCATTACATTTTGTACAGAAAAATACAATTGTAATATGTCACAAAACAAAATAAAAACAAAGTTAAAACTATCTGTAAATTACATTAAAAAAGTCCTAACAATAAGCTCTAGAAGAAGTCTCCATGTACTCATCCACCGAATAGAATGCATGCTCTAACAAAAATTCCTTTAATTTAATTTTAAATCTCATAAAATCTAAATTTTTAAATGTTTCAGGCAACGTGTTGTACAATGACACATTCAGTGTATTTTTCTTAGATCTCTCCAATCTATACCTCGAAGGCCTAATTAAATTAGCTGATCTAGTGCTATAAGAGTGAAAATGGGAATTTTGGTAGAATTTTCCACGGTTTTTATGAATCTCCAGTAGTTGGTATAAGATAAATAAACTAGGCAACGTTAGTACCCGCAATTTTATAAAGTGTGGCCTACAGTGGTCCCTATAGCCGATACCAGAGACAAGTCGAATAGCCTTCTTCTGCATTCTAAAGATTTGAATCGCTCCAACACAGCAACCCCAAAGGTGAACACCGTACGAAATATGAGAATGCAACAAGGAATAATAAACAGAGAGAAGGGTGTTACAGTGAAGAGACCCACGAAGTTGCCTGAGAACAAAAATAGAGGATGCTAACTTATTCCTCAATAATGCAACGTGAGAATTCCAGTTCAAACCATCGTCCAAACTGACACCCAACAATGTCACCGAAGAACCATCAACCACTCCACGTCCATTCATGAAAAACAAATTCCGTGTTTTTTCCTCATTCAATTTAAGGGAATTATTAGCAAACCAACATCTTGCACGCTCTCCCATAACAGACATTTCATTCATTAAACATTCTGGGTCTCTACTTTTACAAATTAGCGCCGTGTCGTCAGCGTAACAAATACACAGACCTGGTGACAAATACCTAAAGAGATCATTGACATATATAATGAAAAGAAGAGGTCCCAATACCGAACCCTGCGGCACTCCACATCGTACCGCCGTAGGCTCAGAAAGCTCTCCACCATATGCGACTGCCTGCCTTCTATTTGACAGGAAAGATGAAAGCAAATCGAGGGGAACGCCTCTTACACCGTATCTATGAAGCTTTCTAATCAAAAGTTCATGAGAAACACAATCAAAGGCACGACTGAGGTCACACAGTGAGAGCCCCACGCTTTCCCCACCTTCTATTCCCTCAACCGCGCCCTCCACAACCGCAGCAACTGCCTGAATTGTCGAAAAATTCCGGCGAAAACCAAACTGTGAAGGATGCAAAAAATTGTTATGTTCAAAATAACGACTCAAGCTGTTTTTCAGTATTACCTCAAATACTTTCCCCAATAACGGAATCAAAGATATAGGTCTATAATTTTCCATGGAATCGACATTTCCTTTTTTAAACAAAGGAACAGTCCTTACTATCTTTAGACAATCCGGAAAATTACCCTGAGCCAGACTACAATTAAATAAATGCTTCAAAGGTTTGACCAAATACACACTAATCTCCTTCAGAATAGCGCTACTCATATCATATATGTCAAAAGAGTTCGACCTTTTGAGAGCCTGTATAGCACTCCAAACATCACACTCCGTAACTGACAAAAGGGCAAAAGAACGCACCGAATTTGGGATCGACGAAACCATAGCATTTTGTATTTCAGTGTCAATCTGTAGATCCTTTATAGTGTCGGATATTATTTTACTAAAGACCTCACCAAAGTTCCCAGCGCTGAGCGATGAACTAGAAATATTATGTGAAGATCGATTTCTCTCATAGTTAATAACTCTCCAAACATCCCTTGCTTTGTTTTGCGAATTTTCCAGAAAACTCCCAAATGCATCCTTCTTTGTAGAAGCAACTTTCTGTCTGTACTTTTTATTCATAAGTTTATACAAATCCCGGAATTCCGTGCTCCCATCGCCCAAAGCCTCACCACAGAGAGCTCATCCCTCATTTTCCTTAATGTCTCATTAAACCACCGAACAGGAGGCCTATCGGTGAAGACATCTCTCATAGGAAGATGCTTGCAGATCAGCTGCTGACAAACCGAAACCAGATGCCAAGCAAGCCATTCAGAGTCGACATTTTGATAGAAAATGCCCCAGTCAATCACACTCAAGTCGCCCAAAATAGAATCAATTCCCTTTGTTGTCATAGGCCTTACTCTAAGTCGTTCGGGAACACCAATTCCCATCCCCATACTTAGCTCAATGAACTGACCACGGTGGTCGGAAAGACATGGATCCAGCACTCCAGAACTGTAGAGCTCGTCAGCAATATTAGTCAAAATGTTGTCGATACAAGTTGAGGAATCACTGGTCACCCTAGTGTAGTCACATATTGTGGCAAAAATACCATAGGAATTAATAATACAAGTTAGCTCTGACAAAATGGTGGACTCTGTTCTAAAGTCAATATTAAAATCGCCCATTACAATGATATTATTATACGACTGTGATAATTTGTTTAACACCGCCTCGAAAGCATCCAAAAACACGTTACTGTTACCCAAACCTGATCTGTACACTGTTAAAATAACCAATTTCAGATTAGGGACCTCAATAGCACAGAACTCAGCATTGATCTCACTACAAAAATCATTAACATTAACCATTTTGCACTCCATGTCAGTTCTTGAGTACATGCAGACTCCTCCACGAACATGATCAGACCTACAAAAAGAGGAAATTAATTTATAATTATTAATCTTAATACATTTCAAATTACTGGCAGTGCACCAGTGTTCACTAATACAAATAAAATTATACAACAATTTATCTAAAAATAAAGAGAGCGTGTCAATCTTGTTAGGCAAGCCTTGAACATTTAAGTGAAAAAGCAAGATAGAGTCATTTTTATTCTTGACAGAAAAGCTCGATGATATTTGAGGGTTACTTCTTTCTAGCATGAAAAAACTTTTTGATTTTTACACCATTGGGCCAGATGCTTGGATCAAGGAATCTTTCTGAACAAGACTCCAAAACGCCAACCTTAAAAGATGCGTACAGTTCAGGGTATCTAGATTCGAGCCTCTGGCATGTTGCCTCCGGAAAAATAGATCGTATATATGAGGTTAAATCTCCTTCTGACGTTTGAGGATCCAGACGGCATAAATGGAAAAATGAAAAGCAAGGAACAGCTTTCAAATTTGAGTCACGCACTGTGTTAACTCCAGTCCCAACCACTGCAAATTTCCTTCTTGTATTACCTCGACGATTGACGACAGTCCAATTCGATTTATTCTTCTCTTTATCCATATAAATCAAACCGCTCATAGTTTGTCGAGTCTGTGCATGCAATACAGCACTCGACACGTCCGAGGCCGTAAACGATACTACATTACCAGATTCTCCATTTTTCTGTACACGTGGATCGGCAGCGTGTGTTTCACCACGATCAGTTCGACTACCCTGGGCAGCTAACCGATCAGTCGCTGGCCGCTCGCCTCTAACTCCGGCCGTGCCGCCGCCGCTGTTCTGCTTGGCAATATCAGGGCGATCGGAGCTAGATGGAGTTACTCGTAAAGGAACCTGTTTATCTGCTGAAACAATATTTGCAGTTTTCTGTTGATTCTGTTTACCGTTGATTGGTCGTAAGGGAATCTGTTTATCTGCTGAAGCAATATTTATCATTTCCTGTTGATTGGGCGAGGTCAATGTCAACTTAAAATTATTGTTGTTAAAGTTATGACCGTTATTTAATAGGTTATTTAAAAGAGATTTTTGTTCATTTATGGAATCAATTACCTCCTGTTGATATCTAATCGTTAGATCCTTCTGCAAGCACAGCTCCTTCAGGTACTTAATTTCAATTTCCTGGTTGTTTACATTTTTAACCACTGTCTTCGAACCATCATTGGGCATGTCAATCAAATCAGAACAATTTTCACGGTGGTTGCTCCATTTATCGTCCAAGAATTTTACAAATCTTACAAGCACTTCACTAGTAGCATTCTCAGGTAACGTATGATGAACAAGAATTTCAATCAGCTCGCCTTTCTTTAATTTATTAAACTCAGCAATCAAAACACCACTGTCAAAGTCGGCCATCTTGCCGGGGATATATATATATATATATATATATATATATATATATATATATATATATATATATTGAGAGAGAATTCTTGCGATCTTGTCTGTGGTGCCTCTCATATAAGGAACAAACATTGAAACCATTTTCACCACAGACCGTAAAGTAAAAGATCTCTTGCCAACACCTAAAGAAAGAATCCCTCTAGAAAACCAGGGAGTGTACGAAATTCCATGCGGAGAATGCAGCTCCTCTTACGTAGGCCAAACCAACCGTAAAATAAGCGCCAAAAGAGACGAACATATGAACGCTGTCAAGCAAAAAACAACTTCTTCTGCTCTTGCCCAACACTGGTTAAACACAGGACACAAGATAAATTTCTCGGGAACAAAAATGCTATCGAGATGTGAAAACCTGTCCACAAGAGTTATAAGGGAACCCATTGATATTGCAAAGAGGCCTATCAACTTAAATAGCAGAGATGATAGCCAACGTGTGCCTAATACTTGGAAAAATCTGCTTACAAAACATCAATCAATACCACTTAGTAACGAAACAGATTACAGCTCGGCAACGCAACCACAAACACTGGCAACAGGGTCGATGACGCGCAGCAGGTCTCGCAACCTGATGGGCCGGAACCATTCGGAAAACGAACGCGTCCGACGCGCACACGATACCGACAGCACCGGAGTCGCAGGAGTCAGTTCGCTCGTAGACGCCATACAGTGAGCTTTGAAAATGGTGAATGAGATTTCACTGAAACGTCAGCTGCCTTACAGTCCTGAGAGGGACTCAGCACCTACACGGGATGCCCGAAAACCTTCAATTACATATATATATATATATATATATATATATATATATATATATATATATATATATATATATATATAAATTTACGTTACCTCTGCTCGTAATAATTGTTTCATCAGTCCAAAGAATGGTATTTTATATTCTGTTCTTCTCGCGGAATCATATGTAAAAATGTCAATCGATTAACAAAATCAGAAGGATTAAGAGCTTGATGTAAATTAATATGGTAGGGATGCAATTGGCTTTTTAAAATTCGTTTAATCACTGATCTGGATAATTTAATTTTTAAACACAATAGTTATGATTTGTAGCTTTGCTTATCTCATATTAAATGTTATGAAGCTGATAATTTAGAATCATGACTTTTCAAACAAAATATCTGAAAAAATTGGAAACAATAATTTTGACAAATATCGCCACATGACGACTGAATACTATAAAATTTAATTAGAGCTCTTTCACTAAATAAGAATTACGCTCTAAAATTAAACCAAATCCATTAAAATTGGATAAGGCCATCTAGATCTACAGTATTTTTTAAATAACAAGATTCCTTGCCTTTTATGTTAGAAATTCGATCAAAAAGTTAAAAACAACAGTTATAATACAAGAGAAATTAGAAACGTAAAATGACATTTGGTTTTTTTTGAGAAATTAGTATTTTTCTATTTCATATTATCAAATACGCCTTCTTGCGATTTACCTAGAAACAAAAAATATTTTATTTAGTTGTATTTATTTTTCTGAAGAATAGATCCTGATAAAGCAATCTAAAGTTACAGTACTTTATAAATAATAATGTTCTTTGCTCCCCCTATCTTTATTTTAAAAGTTAGAGGAAAGAATTATACACACAGGTTTCAAAACAAACAGTTGATATCGAAAATTTAAAAGGGCATCGACTATTATATTTGATTTTTTGTTGAGAAATAGTTCTTTTTTCATGTTATATAATAAGATACGCCCTCTTATGGAGTATTTAGAATCTTTAAAATATATATTTTTTTTTTAATTTATCTTGACCGCATTACTTAAGTCTATTTTATTTCTTTCCAAAAGCTCAGTTACAAATATTTCCCAAGATAAAATCGGTCGATAGTCTTAACGCGACACCCTTTATATTTGTTTTTCCCATATAATTTTACATTTCCGATACTGCAGTATGAAAAATATAATATTCTAATTTTTTTTATAAGTAATGTAGCCTAGTAAAATCGACTATGGTTAGTTTTCATAATTTTTAATACTATGATGTTCATTTTTTAATAGAATGATGGTGTAAAACTAATATATATATATATATATATATATATATATATATATATATATATATATATATATATATATATATATATATATACGCTTATGCAGCATTAACGGATTCCTCCGTGTGAGATGCAATAGCAGTGGCTATATCCACATTATGCCGTGGTAGTGCTGAAATCACATTCAGCAGACGTACAACTATATGCAGCTCCGTGTATGAATGAAGTAAAATGCGAACAGTAAATGCAAACTTCGTTCCAACCATATTATTTCCGTGTTAGAGGTTGCACAGTTTGAACAAATTGCTAAGGAACACAATTTATCCTATTCCACCACCATCGAGATGATGGTTAACACGGAAAGGATATGGTTAGAACGAAGTTTGCATTTATTGTTCGCATTTTACTTCATTTATACACGGAGCTGCATATAGTTGTACGTTTGCTGAATGTAATTTCAGCACTACAACGGTATAATATGGATATATCCACTGCTATTGCATCTCACATGGAGGAATCCGTGAAAGCCGCATAAACATATATACACCATCCGGCGGGAGGTCGGCGAAGCCGCGTTCAGTATTTGCATGCTTCCTTCCGATCTGTCCTTTGCACCGCCAGGTGCATATCGGTACCCTGATGAGTCTAATAGAGACGAAACATGTACCTCTGCCGTATCACTGTGGCGAGGAGGGTAAGTTTTGACTTTCCCCTCGATATGGTGGTACAGGTAGGCCAGCATCTCGATGGTGGTGGAATAGGATAAATTGTATTCCTTAGCAATTTGTTCAAACTGTGCAACCTCTAACACGGAAATGATATGGTTGGAACGAAGTTTGCATTTACTGTTAGAATTTTTTTTCATATATATATATATATATATATATATATATATATATATATATATATATATATATATATATATATGTATGTATGTATATAATAAGGCTGACTTGGAACTACGTGACAAATATATAATTAGATAAAGAGAATTCTAAAACTAATGTGTCATTGATCCTTTAGTGAGCAGAATAATACTGAAAACAGCCGGACATTTAAAAAAAAACTCGATGTCGAAATATAGCACAGAATTTCCTTATTCTGATTCTTAATATCTGAGTTTCCGGAGTGTATGGTTAATAAGTTTTTAATTTGTTGGTTCTGTGTTTAAGTCTGTTTTGTATAATTCACATGTTTTTTCTTATTCCTTTTGTTATATTGATACAATTGTATCTTAACCATTTATTTTACTTAGGTTTTCGATTACTAACTCTCCAGTCTTGGATCCTCAGTGCCTCAACTAAAATAATTAAGAAGAAAAAAAAACTTATAAATGAAATAACGACAAAAGCAAAACTATGGATTGCTTAAAAACCTAATTTAACTACCTGCTCTTTAGGCAGGGTTTGAAATTTTTATTAAAAATATATTTTCTTTGTGAAAAAAGACGTGTCTTATCATATTTCCTTCAAAGAATAAAATTCACAAATGTAAATAAAATTAAAGCAATTTTTTTTTCATTTTTCCCGTAATCTAGCTAGGAAATATCAGAACAGAAAAAGAAACATAAGAATACATTTATATAAAAGATAAGTTTGAAATTAATAATTTGAAGACGTATAGAATTTTAATAGTCGTTTAAATAAACAGATTATATAAAGACTAATGCTATTACGAATTATAAGAACAGAATAGATGGTAAGGACCGTAGAACAAAAGGGACGAGCGACAAAAAGTAAAATTACCCTACTGTCAAGATTTAGCTAATAATACCCAGATCATCTTTATTAATGTTACCATATATAATATTATGTAAGTTTATCTGTTATACTGGTAACATCAATGGTTGAACTAATTTATATAACGTGAATAGTTATGATACACATTTTGTTGCGTGTTCATTTTGCCAAATACTTTATTTCAGACAAATTCTCAAATTATTCAATATGAAATCCTATTATAAATAAATTACGATAACTAAGGCCTTTGTAACAAATCAAGGAAATAGTAAAAAAATGCCCGTCTATTATTGATAAAATTAAGAATAATATTAAATTTAATAAGACAGTTTCGTATATAAAAAAAACCTAATATACAAATCATCAATAATAATTAATAAGAGTGTTTTTACCTTAAGACGTACTTCTTGTAACGTAAGTTTAGTTAACTTTTAAATGTACTTTTATTAATATCTGTTAAATATTATTTAACGTGACATTTATGTTTTTTTTTTAATTTAGGACTCTACGAATAGACAATTTTTAATCTGACGATTCATAAAAATTCTAATACGAAATGAACAATTTTTAAACAGTTTAATACTTACTGTTCTAATTTTTATACTTAAATATAACATTCTATCTTGTTCATATTTCATAAAATTTTATTTATTTTACTTGGAATGGTAAAGCATTAAAATATATACATTTAAGAAATAATTAAAGTTTATGAAGGTACATAATAACTTCTGCACCACTTTTGCAATTTTCGCCTTCCTCTTCTAATCATGAAACTCCACACAATACATGCCATAAAATTGCTTTTTCCTTTTAGAAACTTGGCTATTTTAGTATTACGTTTTGGATTCAACATTATTTAATTTATTGTTATTTTTTCAAATGTCATAGAGCTTATAAGTTTATGATTCGGCAAATAAATAGAGTTTAATACATAAAGTAAGATCATAAGCGGTACAATACAAGTTTTAGGACCGTAGGTAAAGCCTTTAATCGAATCTGAGAAGTATCTAGGAAAAGGGGGGGGGGGAGTAAATCAAGGCATTACCGTAACTGGTGAAAAATTCCCCCAACAGATTCCAAACAAATATATACCAAATAAAAACAAAATTATAAATCGCACGTCTTACATTCTACCTAAGTATTGTGAATTGCGAAGATATATGACATCGTTACAATTCGTAATAAAACCTTGTACCATACGAGGTCCTGTAGTATGTAGAAACAAATCGCAAAGTGCTCCGTTACAAAACTGCTAGAAAAATTTTGAAATAATTGGATTAGTCAGTAGGTCAACACCGTAAAACATATATAATATGCATTTAGAATCTGATCAAGACCTTATTTTAAATTGTTTAAATAAATATTGTCATGTATCTAAATGTCAACAATTAAAAAAAATGGTTATATCTAAATCTAAATTAAGGGATTTTTTCTTATTATTAGTAAGAAATCTTACGTGAATATCTTTTTTTAAAAATAAGTATGCGCAAGGTACAACAGGAAGGATCTGGCTATGGTCCTGCTGACTCTACACGTGCATAATCCTTAATATAATAAAAAATTTATCAATTTAATTTATACACAGACTTTCAAAAGCCTTGATCAAAATTAAACAAAGCGTCTGCAAGCATGGGTCTAATAATGCTC
Organism: Diaprepes abbreviatus; assembly: GCA_034092305.1. Classification (NCBI taxonomy): domain Eukaryota; kingdom Metazoa; phylum Arthropoda; class Insecta; order Coleoptera; family Curculionidae; genus Diaprepes; species Diaprepes abbreviatus. The sequence goes on from JASJET010000022.1 coordinate 27,141,698, forward strand.
AATATTCAAGATATATGTTTTGAAAATTCAATCAAATAGGTGAATCTTATTATTAGAAAATCATGCTGGATTGAGGTATTATATTAAAAACATGAAATGTGTTAGAGTTATTGAACAATTACTTCATTGAGAGAAAAACAAGAGATATTTAATCTTTTTAGGGTTTCAGCTATAGAACTATTAAAAACTCGAAAAATATAAATTTTAGTTAGAGAAATAATGGAATATTAAAACTAATTCCTTCTATCTGTCCTCCCCTAGATACTTAGAGGAACATATGAGTTAACTAAAGCTCAACTCTCCATTATTACGTAGAAATAGATTACACAACTTGGAGTTGGATATAGTGACCTCTCAGATCAATTGCGACTCCTGCATGTGTTTAGAGAATCTTGTCTAGCTAGATATTATTAATGAACCTTCAAAGCTTTGGCAAGATTTCTAAGCTACAGCTAGTTGCTTTTTTATGAACAAGTATCCACTCTAGGACGAGCCGCACACTGGCACAAAAAGTGTTCTGACGTTTCCTTTTTCTCTTGAGAGAACCTGCCGACACATTTAGGTTTACATATTTCCTTAAATTGTAGTGTCCTGGTAGAAGGTAAGTAATTATTCTTATGCCCCTTCTGGCGTATTTAAGCAGGTCTTTTGCTACTTTGGATAATAGCTTGGCTTCAAACCGTTTAACTTGCATGTGTCCCGCTATGTCAAACCAGCATCGCTATGACTTGTCCTCAACTGATATCTGAATGGCAAACCCAGCTAGGCATTAGCCCGGTCACTCTACAAAATCTTTCGGTCCTATAAGGGGTCAAAACATACCCGATCATGCAAACTTAAAAGTTATATTGCCGCTTGGTTGTCAGAGTATATTGTGATATTCTTGCCATCAATGCTTAATTTTGAATGTTCTCTGAACAGTACTGGCAGGCTGAAATCGGAGCATGGAATACTGTGGGCAGTCTACCCGTAGATATTGTCAATTCTGTCTCTGATTTTGGGTTGAATATCCCTGCTTTACGTTCGGTCGTGGAGCTGTCTGTCTTACTACTACTACTGACCTTATTGGGGACCTGCCATTAGTCTCGATTTAGTATGTGAATTGTGAACTTATTAGCACAACTGAACGATGGAGTAGAGCAGTTCACGGGCATACCCAACGTTTCTTCCTAACGCATTGATATTTAGGGTCTGCTTCTTTCCATATGTGTTAAAGGGTCACATGTCAGAAACGCGGCATTTTAATATATTTTATACTGAACCTTTTCTTAATGTAAATAAGATATGTCACGTTTCAAATATTTTACATTCTGTTTCATATTAAATAATTTATCAAATATAAATAAATTATTAAACAAGAATATACATAGTTTCACCTCATTTCAATTTAGGATCTACCTCAACAGTTTATGAGATACATTAATGTAACAATTCTGATAAGCAACCGAGAATAAACTATACCCGTTAGAACAAACTAAACGAATTTTATAAATTTTTATACGGCTTAAAATATATTTTCTAATGCTAAACTTTCACGATTTTAATGGATTACTAGTACCAAAAATTAGCAAAGTACTTGTAAACACATTCAAAATAATTACTGGTAGTTATAAGAAAAAAACTTTCAGTAGTCAAATTATTACGGAAAATATAAAATGTCATTAAACCGCTTCATGGAAATTGTAAACATCTAATTCGAGTTTGGAAACGTTAAATTTCATCAGAAACCAGAAATGCTTGTCCATACCAAATTACAGTTTAATTTAATGTGTTCACTAATACTCTACGTTATACGAGAGTAGCCATTTATATTTCGGGAACTGGCAACATTGGTGTTGCTAGGTGCCATCTGACATTTCCTTTGTAAAGTAAATTATTTTCTACGCTAGAAGAGGTGGTTAATGCGGTTAAAAACCATCTGGGGGATATCAGTGGCAAAAATACTTTTCCACGCTTGCAAGTGTACTGATCCTCGTAGCGAATAATTTGAAAAATAAAAAAATGCTTTTTAATGGCTGTTGTTTTTTTGTGGGGAAAATATGTTTTTATTGAATCCCTACTGCTCTAAAGAAAATTCGTGTTTAATTTTTTAAACGCAGTTCGCAGTTACTTCGAACCAATCTAAACAGTAAAAATTTATTTAAAGCACCCAGCGTCTATGCAGTTACTTTTTTTAAATTGCGAAATGAACCAGGACGGACATCAAAAGTTCGCAGAGGAAAATCAAACCATTCCTGACAAAGGCTCATAAACATTATCTTCGTAATGCTGAACGGACTACCAAGATACAATGAGGAAGAAGATCGATGGATTGGTAAGCAATGGGATTGACAACTAACAAACTTATGCTCATATTTTCACAGGTTGGCAATCTTCTGTGCTCCACCGGGCAATATGCGAGATAGACGATTCAACACGCTGATGTTGAGGGATCATGAACTGACATCATCATCAACCAGACCAAGAGAAGTTTCTAACCGAGCTATAGAAATCCCATCATGGACGGCACCCAAATGAGGTGAACCAGTAAAACGTATACAAATTAGCGTTGCACTGCTGACTGACGTCAGAGCAAATGTTTCCTGAAACCTAAAGCCTCCTATTAGCTATTCAAGATCAGGCCATCCCAACGAGAAACTATCTGAAATATATAATCAGCAAATCCCCGATCCAGAAAGACCATTACCGATACAGAAGTTTTCCTACGATACAAGAAAACAAAAGTGAAATATTTTGGTTTTAAAAGAGGTTATGTGATTTTGTTGTTGTCAAGTAAAAAAAGAATTTAATACTTTATATAAAGTAAATAGTAAAAGTTTATAAGTTTGACCTGTAAAATAATTGTTAAACTCTCAGACAACAACAAATGCGATAATATTGTGATAAAAAGAATATGGAAAAAATTAAATTGAATTGAACTAAGAAGAACATAGATTGAAGGAGGCTTTGGATAATATTTTGTCAATTCCTTACTTTATAGGAAACGGCAACAAAAATATTTTTGGAGATGTGGAAGTTTTTTAAAGAAGAAAATAAAATAAAATTACTCGAATTGTGTCTTATAATATATTGGGCCCAAATAAAAAAAAAAACATAACAATGTATTTAGATTAGACAAGGCAGTTGAAAGCTTTAAATTTTTCGTAGACATTGAAAACTAGCATTCAATAAAAACCTCACTTTTCTTAAAATAAATATAATTAAATTAATAAATTATATTTTGATATACTAACTGTTAGAATAATAATAATATTTATTATCATCAATATTAGGTGTGAAAATATATTAACTACTTGAATCACAACACAGCACACGATAATTTGTTTAAAATAATATTATTTTAAGAAATAAACGACAATGCATCGTAGATAAAAGTAACTAATAAGAATTGATTAGAAATAGTGTTGGATAAAAGATAAAAGTATGGACCATTAAATTTCATATAGTAATAATTAATAATATTGTGCCAATTTTTTATATTGTTAAATAAAATTTATATTTTGTGTTTTAATCATTCTGTGTATCGATTGTCTGATTGATATCTAATAAACAACTGAATTTACCCGAGAAGGAGTAAATTCACAGGTAGGAACACATATATATCTATATAGATAAATTTGAAATTTGAAAATATTTCAAACTGGTAAGAAATAGTTATAATTTATTATATTTATTTTTTACCTGGCGCTCAACAAACAAATATTAATATTTTAATTAAATTTGACGGGCGTACTTTGTGCGGGTGCAACAGCCCAAATCTTCATAATTGGCGCCCAACGCGGGGCAATATTTTTAAAATTTGAAATATAAATTCAGTAATAAAATAATAACAACCTTTCCTAAATTTTATTGTCGGGCAAGTATTTTGTGCGGATGCTATATACCACCCAAAATCGTCACAATATCTCTCTCTCTCTCTTTTATATATATATATATATATATATATATATATATATATATATATATATATATATATATATATATATATATATATATATATATATATATATATATATATATATATATATATATATATAATAAAATAGAATAAAATATTGGCGAAGCGGACGTGAAAATTTGTCAATCTATATGATTCTCGTATTAAAAAGTGCGGAGCACTCCAAAGTATGGAATAACTCCGGGTCCGACAGATGGCGACAGCGCTGTTTCGTCCTAATTCTTATTTGCCGTATTCTGATTATAAGTATGGCTTATACGATGTAAAGGCGAGATGATGGTTTGTACCGACTGCGGTGGCCTGACGAGTCCCATATTAGGACGAAACAGCGCTGTCGCCATCTGTCGGACCCGGAGTTATTCCATACTTTGGAATGCTCCGCACTTTTTAATACGAGAATCATATAGATTGACAAATTTTCACGTCCGCTTCGGCAATATTTTATTCTATTTTATTTTAAATTACACGGACAAAAACTTATCTACATATTTATATATATATATATATATATATATATATATATATATATATATATATATATATATATATGCCGTATGGTTATATAAGGCCAATAAACTAAAAGGAACGAGCGATGACAAGTAAAATTGCCCTGTTAGCGTAAAAGTTAAGCAAGTAATACTTTCAATTATATTTAATCACGTTATTTGTATGTTATGTTATACAATTTCGTCTGCTTTACCGGTAATACCTTAGGTATAGTAACTTATTCAACTTAAATTAGTATGATACACATTTGGTTATTTATCCATTTTTATACAATATTTTTAATTTTATAGAAATTTTACAATAAATGATAAACAGATGTGATTATCTATGCATATATGCAAAATTAAGTAAGTAGCTTATATTAATAGCTGAAATTGAATAAATTATATATATATATATATATATATATATATATATATATATATATATATATATATATATATATATATATATTGTTGAAGTGATAATGGTTTTTCTAAGCTTCCTAAAGTCTCAAAAAGATTGATTAATTTTTTACTGAGAAAAAGCGTAGAGAAAACTCTGTTTCTTCTATGTATTACCAGTTGTTAGATCACTTATATTCCATGTTTCTTAAATAACTTTTAGAACGGGTGTAAATCATCAATTTTTCTTGTAATCTGATAAATAATTAATAATATTTATATATATATATATATATATATATATATATATATATATATATAATATTGAAGTAAATAAATAAAACAGAGACATTCTAGTCATACTTGCATAAGTAATGAGTGGATAACATAAATGGGCAAGAAACAAACAAAACGAAAAAAATAGAATATGTAACCTTGGTTCTGAAGAATTGCCTGACATCGGAGAGGATGAAACTGAAGGAGCCTTGCGACAAATAAAAGATGAAAAGACAGCAGGCGAAGATTACATCATTTCTGAAATGAGGAAGGAAGGGGGAAGCCAGCTAATAAGGAAACTAAAATCTCTATGTAATTCATCTCGTCACCAAAGAATAATACCACGAAACACACACCTCGATAATAATCCAGATAAGTCTAGAAAGGAGGAGATTGGAGCAATCTTGAAAATTATGGTCAATTATTCTATTATCACAGATTTATAAATTTTTTATGGGAATAGTAACAAAACGCCTAAAAGCAAAACTCGACCCATATCAATTCCACGAATACGCTGCTTCAAAAAAGCTCTAGTACAATAAAACACCTTTACACTGTAAAAATATTAATAAAAAAAGGCAATAGAGTACAAAATCCAAATATGAACTGCATTTATAGACCCGCAAAACCTTTAATACGGTAAATGTTGTAAGGATAGACCAGCGATACAATGACATTATTCAGGAATTAAACGAATGATCCAAAATCAAGATAAGGCTGCATGCAGCCATCGGAGATCCACAGAGGCGTTAGATAAGGAGATATTATATCCCGTAAATTATTTAGTCTGGTCCTGGAGGATATATTCAAAGAACACTGGGAGAATAAGAGAATGAATACAGCAGGAGAAAGACGTAGCAACCTCAGATTCGCAGACGATATAGTCGTCTTTGCCACAGACTATGCGGAATCAAATGGCACGCCTAAAGAAATACAACTGGAAGTAGGAAGTTCGGCCTAGAAATGAATGTCACAAACACCAAATTTATGACAAACCAAGAGACAAACATAGAAAAAATATAGGTGGACACTAAGTAAGAAAGGTTAATTCATGTGTTTATCTAGATCAAGAAATAACAATTTGAAAAAACAACCAAGACCTCGAAATAAATCACGGAGTACACTTGGAATGAGCTACATATAGTTAACTTAACTTCAACCTTCCCCTAAACTAAAGCCGAAAGTATATAAAGAATGCATTCTCACAGTAACAACATATAGCTGGGAAACCTGGGTTCTGTTCAAAAAAAAAAAATAATAAGTAAATTGAAAGTGCACCAAAAATCATACTAGAATACTAGAAATAACAATAACACTCTAAAAAGAAATAAGACTGGGAATGCGGCCAGAAACACAAACAATCGAAGAGGAAAAATGACAAGACGGAGACCATGGAAAGTAAAAGAAGCACCGGTAGACTACAACAACGATGGTGTGGTGTGGTATCAAAAACCCAGCGGGTGGCACAGAATAGGGATACCTTAAAGAATATGGGAGAGGCCTATATCCAAAGAATAGAAAACGGCTAGGAAGAAGAAGCAGATTGGAGTAAATCTGTGAGAGTGAAGGGTAAAAATTCTTGTGTTTTTCTATGCTGTGTCATCAGTTTTTGTGAGCTGGAAAATATTTTTCTAACTTGTAAAGTCAAATTTTCTAATAAAAACATTTTGTACCTCGGCTATAATTATATTATGATAACGTTCAGGTATAAAAGTAAACTGGTATCTCAGCAGCTTAAAAACTTCCATAAATACGGCTTCCAATTTTTAAAACATATGTGAAACTGTGATACTGCTACCAATTTTGTTTACACTTGATAAAACGTAATTTATATTAAATCTAACAGTAAAGCGTTAAAATGTCCAGATATTAGAATTAAAATTTACGAAGGTATATAATAATTTGTGTTCCACTTTTGCAATTCTCGTTTTCCTCTTTTGCGTACGATATTCTACTAAATACAGACCATAAAATTGCTCTTTCTTTTCATATCTTTGACTGTTATGGAATTAAGTTTTGGAATAAAATTTATTTAATATGAGAATAACAGATTAAATTGTAGATAGCATTGTATCATATACGACACTGTGTACTAAGCACATTCCACTCACGTTTAATCAATAATAAATTGGAGAACCATTTTAACAACTTAAATATTCAAATTATCATGAGAGAATGTTCCTCTCATCGCTTTCATATTGAATACAAGGATTTTGAATGTATGATCAATTATCTAGAATATCTAAACTAACTGACGCGGAAAATATGAAAATGTAGTGGACTGTAATTTTTGAATTGGTAGAAAAAAGGGAAAATGAAAAACTTGCACAAATCGCTTACCTTTCCGTACGGTCAATAGGGCACAATCTTGATCCTGAGGGTACCCTCTTGCTGGTGTTCGCAAGGCTACTCAATTCACTTAGTTTCTTCCCGCACTTTAAGGTTTGCAGAAATTGTCTCTAAAATTAATTGCTTATTTTGCCACGATGCCGACCGGAAGAACGATACCGTCCTCGACCCTACTTAGAGCGTGAGATAATTGTATATATGACCAATTCGCTTGGATTGGCTATGCGACTTGTGCGCAGCAAAAAAGTTAAGAAAAAATATAATAAGAAAATATATTGAAAATAAGAGTGTTTATGATAAAGGCGACATAAATTGAAGTGTAATTTTAGAGTACATTATTATGTCACATGGTCCCTAATTAGAATAATTAAATAATTTATTGCCCAAAAATAAAACAACTAAGATTCCTGAATACTAACATCACATCATATTTAAACCAGTGACTGGTTTCAAGAGTATACTAAACTAACATTTTCCGTCGCTAACTAATTTTCTAACAGTATTAATTGAACATCCGGTATATGATATTTTTTGTGGCGTTTAGATTTTCTAGTAGTAGAATGTATCGACTATCCGAACTATCAAGTCTGGATATTACTTCTTGCCTGTTTCGGCATGATTTTCATAAAATAATGTAACAAATACCGCAAAAATTGAAAACCATTTACACATATATTCCTTTTGATGCTATATACTCTTCACATTTATTTTCCCTGACCGATCTAGGTATTATTTTAATATTCACTTAAAGCCTAAATACCATATAAATTAACCGGGATAAACAAAAACCCTCTTCTTCTTTATGTAATAGCATAGATTATTCAATTCAATAAATAAACAGGCAATTTATTTTAGGCGATATTTTATAAACATTATTTTAATTTTCAAATGATAAAGTATTTTTTGAGGTTCAGCTAAATATAGGATCTTTGTTGAATCAAATGCCACACAGAGTGTCGAAACTGACATTGCAAATTGATAGCCAAGTCCTTTATTTCAGTGCAAAGAAAAAATTTAAATGGGAGTGCAAGAAGTGCATTTTAAGAGATATGGGACAGCCCATTTTGCAGTAGTTTTCAAATAGTTCTTCTACAAGTTATTCGTAGTTTTCTACTTTTTTATTTCCTAAAAACTCCGAAACAATTGTTTTAAAAGAGCTTCACGCAGTTAATTCAACATCACTTAATTTTTAATCAGACTGTTGATACCTTAGTATTTTTCTAATTTGTGGTCTATCAAATATTCCTTTCTTAAGCTTAGCATGACTTAGTTTAGGAAAAACTTGTTTAAGGTATTTAAACGCATGTCCTTCTTTATCTAATGCTTTAACGAATTTTTTAATTAATCCCAGTTTATAGAGGTATATTCTTTATGTTAGCTTGATCTGGAATATATTGGTTTCTCGGAAGCCATTCTTTTACTTGGTAATGTTTCTGTGTTGCTCTACTGTCCCAAAGACAAAGAAAACAGCGATAATTCGTAAATCCACCCTGAAGTCCTAGTAATAATCTTACGAAATTTAGGTGACCGCATATTTGCCACTTATAGGTATCATAGCTTATTGCATTTAGAATAAATGACATACTTTCGTATGTTTTCTTCATGTCAATTGCATGAGCAACAGGAATAGAGGGGATTTTGTAATCATTATGAAGCAGAACTGCTTTTAAACTTATTTTAGAAGAATCTATAAATAAGAGCCATTCCTCCGGGTTATGTGCAAATCCTAATTTTTCCATAACACTATTTGGATTAACATAAACACACATGTTATCCTGCAGAGTAAAAAACGAGGATAGCTCCTGGTTACGATTCCTAAATATTGTAACTTTGGTTCCAATGGCTAGTAAATTCCATTATTGTAGTCTAGACCCTGATATTTCAACATGCTGTTTGGACAAGTGGAGGTTCTGAACTAGATTATTTAATTCAAGTTGTTCGATTAAATGGGGTGATCGAATAAAAAGTTATTATTTTTGAATTTAGGTCATGTAGAACTACTATTAAATCTGCAAGAATATCCTCTTTACGAGATCAGGATGCTGAATAATCCCTAGGAGGTTAAAGGCAAGTTTTATATCTGATTTGTGCCCTGGTTGATCGATTGAATTATATAGCAGACTTAGGTTTAGAAGTTAATACTGCAGCCTAGTGACTCATTGTGTTGCCTGTTATATCTATTATACGTTCACAGGTTGTTGGTTGCCTTAATCAGGTTTAGAAGTCAATTTACTAGTTTGTTCTATGGCTATAAACCTTCCAGACTGGTCGATCTTGAAGGTATCTCCAGTAGGTTAGAACTTCGTATGTACGAGGCTGTTTTATCTTCTTCCTGACATAGTCTAAATATTGGCTCTTCATTACAGATGCCCATTAGGTGTCTATGTTTCCCTAAATTGCAGTACCAGGGTATTAATCCTAATCTATGCTCATTGAATTCGTTCTCTTCGATAAGGAATCTTTTAGTGATTTGGAACATTGCTCAAAAATAATTGAGAGACAGGGATTTTGAAACCTTTTAACGACATTATTTGTAGTTTCTTATAAGTCAATTTCTCTAGTGACTGTGAAAATTCATCACATACTGATAAAGTGCTAATTATAAAAAATTAAGGACACCAAAGATATATTAAACAAACAGAAATTATATAATCTGCTGAAGCTGAACAACATAATTCTACAGGTCTCAATGCTAATATACAGGAAACAAAATTCTTACGTCGGTATCAGGTCTTCTTGAACAAAAAATATAGAATCCGTTGCAATTCAAGAACATTTTGGTATTAACAGAGAAACGAGTTATAGTCTACATCATATGTGGAAGGGGGTTATAAAACTAAGTCATAGTTCAGTGAGTAGACTTCAGTCTTGAAGGCCACATTGAAAAATATTTCTAAAATAATATCGTCATGAATATATTAAATAGGAATAAAAATATGTTTTTTGAAAAGCACAATTTCTGTTTATAATTTGTAATAAAAAAAGTTTTGAAATTATTTAGTGGGTAGAGAATAACATTAACCTTTTAGTTTTCCAGTGTATATTAAGTGTAATATGAATATAAAATCAATTTACCAGCAATTATTCTATGTTCCCGTCCTTCTCTATAAAACTATTTGCACAAGGTCTTCTCCCCTACAAATTAATTGAATTATGCTTCTGGCTCTTAATTCTCTAATTACGAGGACGTACAGTATTCAACACATTTATTTAAATTAAAAGCATATATAACAATTTTGGTTTTAAGTGAAATAACAGAAATGTATGTTACAAGGGTCCAAATAATATTTTTATGAAGGTTGTAGACCAAAATATATGTTGAATACTAGGCGTAATTTTAAGTGAAATCACCGAAATGTATGTTACAAGGGTATAAATAATATTTTTATGAAGGTCACAGACCAAAATATATGTTGAATACTGGGCGTTGATTGAACTTCCATTGCTTCAAATATTAACGGTCACAACGTCCTTAGGTAAATAGTGAATACGGATGTCACTTGAAGATGATTAGAGATACCACTAAAAACGTTAAAATTATTGACAATAAAGACAAGAAAAATTCTAATAAATTACGTCTACGTCATTGTCCTTAAAATGCAATATTTTATTTTAAAATTGTGTTATTTTAAGTATTGTAAAACATCGGAAGTTTAAAACTAATTCCTGACTAAGCATTTTTTCATAACATTGCAGTGAAATAGGTTTGTTCCTAATTTTCTCTCTGTCAGTTTTTAATGAGTCTAACATATCAAAAACCCACGCTCTTCTATTATTTTTCATTATAATTGCATTTGTTAATATTGTTACGATTTTATCTCTTTAAAATCGCTCACTGAGTTCGCAGAATAAAACACAACACTTTATCACAGCTAAACTCTAATGACTACATCTTAATATCTTCACTATTCAAATACAACTATTCAACTAACTTAGAACTCATATCTTATCCCTACTTATATACCTATAGAAATAACAAGAAATATATTAGCATAAAAGTTGAAAAATATGACTTATCACATCGGAATATTTGTATTCGAGGGCGTATCAATAAGTTTCTCCTAGTCGTTAGTAACAATATTATACTTGATACTTCCGATATCATATTTTTTTATTGGAAACTTTGAGAAAATTTTTGTTTTCCTTATAATTTTTAAAACTGTAAAAAACGTCGTAAGTAAAAAAATACGATTTGTGTAATAATTAGCAAAAAAAGCAGATCTATACTGTGGTACAATACTGAAACAATATTTAGTAATATTACTTATTCTGAGAAAGTAATATATGTATTGGAAAATGAATATAATATTAAAGATTAGTAATCACATAGCATTTATTATTATCAAGTATTTAAACACAACAAATTACAAATTAAAAAGACGAAAACATGAAAAAAAAAACACTTTTGCACCATTTATCCATTAGCCTTTAATTTTTTAAACTGCTTATAATCGTTTTATCATATTTTTTACAAGATTTTCACAGCAACCTGGTAAAATGCTTTCCTATTCCTCTTGGACTTGATCCCATAATACGTTTAAAGAGGATGGTGGAGTTTCCGACTATTCTGTGAATAGGATCCAGCCCATAGGTTGTCTTCATCCCCAAAGCTTAATGTTACCTCCCCTGTGCTATAGTCTGAATTAAATCTGTTTGCCTTACTGGCTTACCTTCCCTTTTCCATTTTCATTGGCGACCATCAATTGTGTATCGATTGATCGCTGTCCCATCTGACCAAATTACTTTCATCAAATGTTCTTCTGTCCAGCCTTCATATTTTTTTACAAATTTTAATCTTGCTTTTAAATTTTTCTTACTTAATAATTGTTTTTTTTTGTTTCCGATTACTTGAAATTTAGTGTGTTCTCGTTGTACTGTCCATCTACTGATTAATTTTCTAGTATCACGTTGAAGAATTTTAGCTGCATAAAACATCGATAAAACTTATCCAGCGGCCATCTACCTAATTATATTTCTACTGTTTCTAAGAATCAACTTCTTTGGCTGACCGCAAACATTTTTTTAAATCTACTTCCACGCTCTTTTCTAATTCTTTGACTCGCTTTTAATATTGATGCTATTTAACATATGGTACTGCCTTCCTTTAACATCTCTTTTCTTTTATCACACATTGACTGTGTGAATTTCTTCATGTTACAAAACCGATTCAAATTGTATATTACACAATAAATATACATGGTTCGAAAGTATAAAATTAATGTAAAGATATGAGTAATTACGAAATAAAAAATTTATTGAATGGGAGAAAAGCGATAATTATATTCTTATTCAAATTGTGGTGCAAAACTGAGTCACATGGTTAACGTATATAAATAAGTTCAAGAGTACAGGCGCTCAATTTAGCTAATGCATCAAAGAGAGTAGAAGCTTGGTGTGAATATGATTCTACGGAATTAAAAGCACAATAAAATACGATTTATTATAATCTTTAAAAACATCGGTTCAGTTTTACACCAAAAAGTATGTGTAACTCTATGGAAAATAATTTGAATGTTTTTATCTCTTTTAAGCGTGAGGCCTTTACAAGTTTTAAAATACTTTTTTTTTAATAAAATGGGAAACTATAAATTTACTCGATTGTAGTAGACGACATTTAATTTTTATACCAAGAAAAAGCTATAAAAAACGACTTTTTTATGCCCTAAGAGCAATGAGAAAGTATTCCATAAACCCTATCGTAAAAAAGTCATAGACCTAAATAATTTTAGGGACCGAGATAAAACTTAATATAAAAATGATGTTTTCAGATAACAAACCCATTTTTGGAACATCAGCGGAGGTTTTACAACAAATGTTATTACGGTTGAACATTATACCTCTTTTGTTACAAATTTATGTTTAATTTGAAAACAAAAAGTTTTTCAAATCGGACATACTCAAACCATATCGATAGTACTTTACAATATAACGCTTGTTTACATTTTCAAAGGATATTTCAAGTTTCTAATGTTTATAGGTTACTTAGAAAATGAAAAGAATAATTAACAACCATCATAAAAAATTAAAAATCATAGCGAAGAGACTTGACGATATTCATTTTTTCTATATTACCGATCGGTATTTGATTGTCAAGGTGGGTATTGTTTCAACTGTGAATTGGAAACCCCGTAAGGGGGTGTTCTAGATCCACTATTGTTTCTGTTGTACCGGGTGAGTCAATGATTGGATGAAGTAAGTTTGTGCCTTTTCGGTGAAATTTACAAAGAAACTATATTTATTGTTTGATACAGTTTATTTTTACGCAGATTTTAAAAATATTTAGGACTTTACAGGGTGAGCCAAAAAACTAGGACAGCATAAAGTTGTATTTTTTTAAATAGAACACCCTATATACGAATCGTATTTTCGATTTAGCTTATCATTTTAAATCTTTTTTATTAAGGGTTTACTATAACAAAACTTTATAGTTTCTGAGATAATTAAGTTTAAAGAAAAAAAGTCACATTTTCAAGCATCAATTCAATCCTAAATAACGTTTTCAATTTTGTGACAAATATATTCAAATTTGGAATTTAGCAAAACCAAGGACAAGTTAACATAATTTTTACCTAATATTTGCAATAAAAGCTACAGGGTGTTGAACACATCGGCTCAAATTTGAACAAGTTTAAATGAATAAATATCTTTTTTTTTTAAATGGTACACCCTGTATATTTTCATGTTATTTAATAGAGTAATAAAAACCCTAAAAGTTTTGTTCAATATATCCTATACCTATTTATAATAGTTTTTGAGATATTTCAGTTTTTCTTATTTTCCATACTTTTTTACAGAAATAGTCTTCATTATCATAGTAGCCATGTAAAATAATAAAAAGAAACTACAGAAACAAACAGAATGTGGTTAAATATGATGAAATACATTATTCGTTATATTACAACGGCAATAGTTTAATTAAACATAATGTGAAAAAATTAACACAACAATAACGACAAGGCAAATACATATTTACTTTTATACTAAATTGAAACAAAAAAATTACCTATTAAATACTGAGATTAATTATTTCTTTTTAATAAGTGTTCGAATAAACGACCCTCTTGTGCAATGCACAAATTTAGTCTTTTTTGCAGATTTTCTCGGACCCTGGACAAAATTAGTGGCGTTATTGTTCTACAGGTATCCCTAATCCTGTTTCGCATATCTTCCACTGTTGTTGGTGGATTAACATACACCTTATTTTTAATATAACCCCATAGGAAGAAATCTAATGGGGTGATGTCGCAAGACCTTGGTGGCCACTCAATGAAACCCCCACGTCCAATCCATTTTTGCGGATATCGTTGGTCCATAAACGCACGAACTTCACGATGGTAATGCGGAGGCGCACCATCGTGCTGGAACCACATACTGTCGAGCTCATCCCTATCGAGACCTTGAAGCAGTTGGGGTAGTTCTTCTTGTAGAAAGTTCAGGTAACTATGGCCATTTAGTGGTTCATTAAAAAAGTGGGGTCCAATAATTCGATTATGATGAATACCACACCAAACATTTAATGACCAGTGGTTTTGATGTTGCACCTCTCTAATCCAAAATGGGTTTTCTGTGGCATAATAATGCATGTTGCGTCTATTTACGGCACCGTTACTTCTAAAAGTAGCTTCATCACTAAACATTACCTTGCATAATAAATTTGGATTTAATTGAATCTCCGCATTTATTGTACGACAAAAGTTTACACGACTTTCAAAATCCTGTCCATGCAATTTTTGGTGTAATTCCATGTGATATGGATGATACCTATATTTCTTGGTAGTACGATTAGCGGTGGATTGTGATGTTTCACATAATGCTGCTAACTGACGGCTACCAATATAAGGATTTTCCTGAACATTTAACAATACTTGTAGGTCTTTTTCTTCATTAGTTACTGGTTTGTTGACCACTTTACGTTTTGGATAATCAACAGTACCAGAAGAATCAAATCTTTGCATTAAGTTTTGAAAAGTATGGGGATTAGGCTGGCGTCGATCAGGATACTTCATTTTGTAAATTCTTTGAGCAAGAAGGCAATTTTTTTGAGCCTCTCCTATTGTTTAAATCATATCTATTAACTCATTCTTTGGAAAATTCGTTTTGCAATATAAGATGAATGCAAAAAAAACCAAACTACACTACATAAAAACCAAAAGAAGCGATTGCGGTTATAAATTTGACACACAGAAAAATGTTCTTTTACATTGTTTTTGCCATGGCTACTATGATAATGAAAACTATTTCTGTAAAAAAGTATGGAAAATAAGAAAAACTGAAATATCTCAAAAACTATTATAAATAGGTATAGGATATATTGAACAAAACTTTTAGGGTTTTTATTACTCTATTAAATAACATGAAAATATACAGGGTGTACCATTTAAAAAAAAAATATATTTATTCATTTAAACTTGTTCAAATTTGAGCCGATGTGTTCAACAACCTGTAGCTTTTATTGCAAATATTAGGTAAAAATTATGTTAACTTGTCCTTGGCCTTGCTAAATTCCAAATTTGAATATTATTTGTCACAAAATTGAAAACGTTATTTAGGATTGAATTGATGCTTGAAAATGTGACTTTTTTTCTTTAAACTTAATTATCTCAGAAACTATAAAGTTTTGTTATAGTAAACCCTTAATAAAAAAGATTTAAAATTATAAGCTAAATCGAAAATACGATTTGTATATAGGGTGTTCTATTTAAAAAAAAATACAACTTTATGCTGTCCTAGTTTTTTGGCTCACCCTGTAGAGTCCTAAATATTTTTAAAATCTGCGTAAAAATAAACTGTATCAAACAATAAATATAGTTTCTTTGTTAATTTCACCGAAAAGGCACAAACCTACTTCATCCAATCGTTGACTCATCCTGTATGTGAACGACCTGCTAGACTATATTAAGGATGGCAAGTCATTTATGTGCGCAGATGATACAAGACTGCCAAGACCATAGACGATTTTCAAAAAAAAATATATCAGATTGTAAGAGATTTTACACGCTGATATGACAATAATCATCTCTTTATAAATCTAAACAAAACAATAGGTATACAATTTATTTAACCACACAAAATAGCAGATTCTCTCTAAATTTTCATATCAAAATATTAATTCTCTAATTAGAAACTAAAAATTATTTGGCTGCGTGGTGGACGAGACGCTGGATTTTGTGGAATATAAAAATGTGCTGTGATAGACTTACTCGAACATATTTTACCTTTTATACATTGAGAGGATATTTTGGATTATCACACCTATGTATTCGGATACCCATTTCTAAATTATCATATTGCCATCTCAGAGTTTGGGTTTTTCAGAAAATGTTTTTACGCCTAATTTTCCTTTGGGATATAATGAAAGTTGTAGAAAAAAACAATATTCTAACCCTACCGGGAATTTATTTGTATACACTACTGACATTTATTTATTTTTTCAGAAACAGGATAGTTTTCCGAAAATTAATAGTACACATGGGTATGCAACAAGGTACTCAAAAGATTTATATTTATTTGGCTAAGTTAAACTACAAAACATATCAGAGAACTTATGAAGTTCAAATAAAGATGTGTTACAAAAGCAAAGTTTTTGTTGTATCGTGTCAAATGTTACCAATATGTAATTAATTGCTATGTGTGCTCTTGGGTTAAGTAAACAAATATATTCTAAGGAAGGTCAAGTGTCACCGAAACGTCAATAAATATGTATAATAACTAAAATATATGCAATTTAATTAATAAAACGGATTTTACTCTCAAGAAAATTAACTGTATTTAATTGAATTGTCATAATCTATATTGTATATAGCAATAAATGACCAACAAAACAATAAACAGTAAAGAGTAATATCAAAATAATACTTCAAACAAAGTCATTTTTATAATACATATGGTAATATGGCATATTTAATTTTTTGTCACAATCTATATTACATATAGCAATAAATGACCAACAAAATAATAAACAGTAAATAGTAATATCAAAATAATACTTCAAACAAAATCATTTTTATAATACATATGGTATTATGGCATATAAATTTCTGAATGTACGAAAAAATTAAAATTTATGAAGGTACAGTATAATAAGTTTCGTTCGAGTTTCGCGTTTTTCGTTTTTCTCTTTTCCACCCAGAACAAAACACACGCCATAAAACGACTTTTTGCTTTTATTAACTTTGCTGTTTTATTAAAGTCCGTATTAGGCACTAAAATAAACTTTATTTAATCCAATTTCTTTTAAAAGTGGGTAATTTATGGAAAAAGGTTTTTTTTTAATTAAATAGAGTTTCTACTTAGGTGTCGGTAATTTTCATTTTTCTTTGCGTTATATCATGAGTCATTTTATCTATACATAATATTAATTTTAAATTAGAAGCATATTAAATTTTGTTATAAAATAATGCCACAAAATATTACATAAGAAAAAAATTTCTCCTTGGCGTGTAAAAAAAATTAAACCTCTAACTAGGCGAACAGTTTAGTTCCAATAAGTTGCAATATCAACGTAATATTTAGATCTCAAACGCTGAAACAAACTAAATATTATCACTTTCCCAGATTTAGTATTAAGATTGTATGTACAAGCTTCATGTAAACAAATAATTGTTTGCTTATAGTATTAAACTTGAAAATGCATGTCCGTATTTCAAAAAAGTTTTTGATTGTTAACACGAAATATTTTTCCTCCAAATCTATTTTTATACTGTATACTGCTCCTTACTTTTTTAACCGACGTCTAAAAGAAGGAAGTTCTAAATTCGACCGAATTTTTATGTATGTATGTCGATTACTTTGGAACGGCAACAGCGATTTGAATGAAATTATTGCATTATGTTCAGGAAGTTGCTATGGTAGTCTCATATTATTTTGGCCGAAATTGGTCCGGTAAAATCCTGACAATATGGCGAATAAAATTATTTTTCCTATCTTCTCTAAAACTCCGTGCGTGACAGCAGCGCCAACTAATACATAAATTAAAGGGCGATATTTGCGTATATTGACAGTATAATATAATGGAAATTCGTAATTAAAAATTAGATTATTTGGTTTCAATAAAAGTATATGGCTTTATAAAACAAGTGAGAAGATTAATTTATTATTATTACATATCTTTTAAAATACTTCATTTACGAAAGAATGATTTAGATAAAAATTATCAAGATATTTGCGTATATTGACAGTATAATATAATGGAAATTTATAATTAAAGATTATATTATTTGGTTTCAATAAAAGTATATGGGTTTATAAAACAAGTGAAAAGATTAATTTATTATTATTACATATCTTTTAAAATACTTCATTTACAAAAGAATGATTTAGATAAAAATTATCAAGATATTTGCGTATATTGACAGTATAATATCATGGAAATTCGTAATTAAAAATTATATTATTTGGTTTCAATAAAAGTATATGGGTTTATAAAACAAGTGAAAAGATTAATCTATTATTATTACATATCTTTTAAAATACTTCATTTACGAAAAAATGGTTTAGATAAAAATTATCAAGGACAGAGGAGTTCATTTATCTGTACTAATGACCCAGACTCTGAGATCAGTTTCCAAGGCCATTTGAAGGTTAAGTTGATATTTTAAATGGAAATCCTCATCTAACAGTACGAATAACATAAGGGGTAAAATCACATGTAGAGGTCATTTAAAGATCAAATGTCCTCATACCTTGAATGAGCCAATAATTCGGAAACTAAGACTGATGGAGAAAAACTTTTCTACAAAAGTTTCAGGAAACCAAACAGTGCATGCTTAAATTTGATCTTGATCTTGAAGGTCATATCAAGGCCAGATAACTTTTTAAATGGGACCCCATACTTTTGATTCCGAAAATGGAGATGGCAGAAAATTTTATGATCGGATGTGACCTTGAAATGACCTCGCAAAACTTTAAAGGTTTTTTTTCAAAACCTATTTTTTCAAACTGGGCGAAAACGTTACTCAGACACTATTGCACCGATCGATTTGAAATTTTAACAGTGGCTTCACAATCACATTAGCTTCCCTGCTACGTAGCCGTTTTTTCATTAGATGTAAACTTTTCTTTTATAAAAAATTTATTTTTCATAAAAAATCGACTTATTTTTTTCAAAAGTGCGCCATTTCCACAAAATTTAATTTAAAAAAAAACCGAACGTCATCGGGGAGCCAACTATATATAAACTATAAATTTTCTTCCTTTCTTGTTCCAGGTTTCATAGTTCACGCAAAATATTTTCGCCCGTTTTTTAATTTTAAAAAAGGTGATTTCCAAGATCAGCTCTATCGCCGCATTTTATATGAAAATAATAAAATTTTTTTTTCATACTTCAATATGTGCTGAATGAACCCTCTGGAAAGAATTTTCCTACTTCTCTTCCACACTTCCAAAAAAAATTGTCAAAATTATCCCTATTTTCCGGCGATTACAGTGGTGTTACTCCTCAATTTCCATTTTGCTGCTGGAAATTTATAACATTTACACTATTTTTTTTTTCTGCTAGTATTTTTAAAAATTTACAACACAACCACTCCGATTGTTTATTATATTGTTTTTAATTATTTAAAAAAAGAAAAGAAAATTGACACGTGTATTTGATATGTCAAAAGCACAAAATATCGCCCCGAAATACTTAAATTATCCGTAACTTAGGCTAGTATCACTTTTGCTCCCCATAACATGACTTTGCATTGAGTGAATAGGGAGGTTTTTGAAGGTGTAAATTATGAATTTAAAACCATTTTGAAATAATTAAATGTGGTGGATTCACACGATCACACGATTTTGTTCAAAGTTGTTACTAGGGGGTTTCTGAGAGTGTAAATAACGAATTTAAAATTCTTAAAAAAAAATCAATATGGTAAATGCAATATGAAGAACTAAAAATTTTATATTCTCGGATTATGTTCAAAATTGGTATTAGGGAATTTTTCGAGGGTGTAGATTAAGATTATAATAACAGTTAAATTTTTTTTTAATTTGGCGGATTCCATATGATGGGCTGAAAATTTTACGTTATTCGCATTTTTTCAAAATTTGAGTTAGGTAGTTTCCGGAATCGTAGGTTACTAATCTGAAGTTAATTTTTCACAGTTTAAGATGGCAAATACAGTAGGGGAGACGAAAGATTTTTCGATATTCTACAAATTAATAATGGGGGATCCTCGAGGCGGATATTACGAATCTTAAATTAATTTCTTCAAACTCAGTATACAGGATAAAATATATCGGACTAAAAAATTTACGTGTATCAAGTTTTTTCAAGATAGGCATTAGAAGTTTTGGGGGCCTAAAATTAATTTTTTAAAATTCAAGATAGCGAATTTACTGTAGGAGACTAAATATTTCTATTTGGAGATTTCTCAAAATTAAAGAATTTTGTGTTGTTCAGTTTAATGTGATTTACAACTTTGGATAAAATGGATACTTTTTTGCGACCTTAGTAACTCCAATTCAGTTTAACACAAAAAATCAAAAAATTAAATAAAAATATTGAACTAAAAATATAAATTTTTATATGAAATTGAAATTTTTGAAGTCAAATTATTACTAAATGAACAATTACCTACTAACACGAAATACATACAAGCTATTGTAAGAAAGCATTACAAATAAACTATTTGTCAATCTTTTTATGTGGATTACGTTTTGTCAGGAATTAGTATGGCGCCGACTTCAAAACCTTCAATTTCATATAAAAATATATATTGTTATTTTTCACTTTGTAGCACTTTTTTGAAGTTGGTTCAATTTTTTTTATAAAAATTTTTATCTCGCATATAATTAAAAATTCCGTCAAGTGCGAGTATGCATCGTGCGCTGAAGGATTTGTACCATCAACCATTGCTATTTAAATAAATTATTAGTTTTTATGTGTTATTCTTAAATGCCGATAATTTTAGATCAGAAATGCATCTTTAAACATTCTTGTACATTTATAATTAAAACCCTATATGTTGAATAAATAAAAAAAACCATGACTCATTCTGTTACAATAACTTTCCACAAAGTGAAAATATCTCATTCGGTAAATGTATATAAGGCTTAAGAATATTATAATGGCATTCGCTTTGAAATTTTTATTTTATGTGGGGTATAAAAGAAAAGCGCTACTCTATTTTTCATTTATTGATTGAATGCTTCAGTATCTTAAATGTTTGCTAACATATTTTCGAACATAACAGTTTTAACTTTGATTGGCAAATAAAGTTTTATTTTATTTGTGACGTTCTTTTGTTCATATGTTTGATAATTTTATTTATTTGCCGTCTACTCTCCCTATCGACTGTGCAGTACAAATTTTGAATGTATAAATATATATATATATATATATATATATATATATATATATATATATATATATATATATATACATAGTAGGGAAAATGTAACAGTATGACAATTGCCTTTGTGATAAATTTAGAGTAATAATAGGTAAGAATGGTTCTGGAACAGTATTCTAAAAAAAATAATTCTTTATAAATATTCGATCCATCTTATTTATTTTATAAACCAAATTTTTATGAAAATAAAAAACGCTTTCCTTTTGTTACCTCAATCCTTCGACTTATTGTATACCAGACCACTAAAGTCCGCATTTTTGTAAAAAAAATTCAAAAGGGAGATTATATCTCATAAAATCGAAAGAAGTTATTACAAAAAGTTTTTCTAAATGCAATTTTTAGCCCATATGTAAAATTTTAGCCGTATAAGATAATTTAGATTTTTTGCTCATTTTTTGTAACTGCACCACTGTTGCAAAATAAGACTCAACTCAACCTACATAAAATTTCTTAGTTTTGATAATGCTTCATTCCAGACATATTTTGTTTAAAGTAGGACCATATTTAATGTGTGTTTTTCTACAAAATCCAAATAGGGCTATTAAAATTTGGTCACTTGTGATGCAAAGTTTATTTGTTTATGACCGTGTATGAGGTAACTTCATAAAATAACTATTTTTGAAAACGTAGTTTGCGTTTTAAAGCAAGAATTTTTCCTAATTTCCATTTTTGCAATAAAAAATAGGCAATACTATTCCAAAGTTGACCTTAAAACACAAGTTCAAGGTCAGTTACAAGGCCATAAACGTTAAGCACTTTCAACATAAAAAAATTAAAGTTTCGCATAAATAATAAAACTCATCAAACATTATTCTAGCGCAACGTCAAATTAGGTGAGAATTCAGTACATAAATAATGACGAAGTCATTAAAATAAGGAAAGTAGGGCCTTCGTTGTAACAACACAATTGTTAAAATTACAGAATAGTTCAGTAATTAGAACAAAGAAACAGTGACACCTAGGAAACTCCAGCTAACAACTTTTATTGTCACAATTTAATTTTAAAATTTCAAAGAATTTATTTAAGAGCCTGTCTCTGACAGGCAAGAATATAAATGTCAACGTACAGAGAAATTATATTAGCTTATTTTCTCAAAAGAAATAAGTATTTCCTACTGATCCCTGAGAAAAAAGCTATATTCTGGCTCATAGAGATTTTTCGCATATTTTATCAAATAACTATGTGAAATTTCAGAGTTCTATGATTTCAAAAAGAACAGAGAGATACACTACAGGAAATATGCTTTAGTTTCATACTTGCTTTACCACCCTTCATAGAATAATCATGAAATATATTGGATATCTAGATTAAGAGATCTTTAGAAAACCGTGGAGTTGTTTTATAAATTAGCTGAAATTAAGCAGCTAACTCAACACTGACCTATACCGCCTAATTTACTAACGAGTTTTAACTTTAAAACTGGTTAAAATTGATAATGAAGAGTTGAAATTGACAAATGCAACAATAAACCAATAAGTTTTGAACCTTTGAAATGGCAACGGCAAAAATGGAACATTTTATTTATTTTTGGAAGACAATTATTCCTTTTGTCGGTTCTAAGGTTTTATCTTTAGGATACTATTTCTTATTTTCCTACATATATGAAAGTTTGTTTGCTGATAAATACAATCAAAATTTTAACAATATCATAAGCCTGCCTCCATTAAAATAAATACATAAATAATGCTATTATATTTCCCAAAAGTGTAGGTATTGCAATAAGTAGTAGGGGGAATCCCCTAGCGCCGGACAAAACACATGATACACCGCGCTCTTTCGTGTTCGTGTAAAGAAAAGACGTTGCACTCAAATGAAAAAACACCGCGCGGCGGGGAAAACCTCAGCCTAGCGCAATACGGGCTATATGTGACACGTTAAGCTGAGTACAAATGAATGCAACAAACGGCGCAAAACCTTTGGGAACATTGTAGAACATGTCAATTTGGACATTAGCGCGCTCAATTCTGCGCATACTCGTTTTTGCGCGCGATTTGTGTGTACGAGCGGTGTCGGTACATTAAAAGAAATCTGCTTGTTTGTGCACGTTAGTTTTGAACTTCGTTGAGTTCTGAGGCGGGCAAATTACTAGATTGTTATTACTATTATATGTAAGTACTTACATTGACAATAGATAATCAGTGGTATCGCAATGATATTAAAGAATTAATAGAATTTTAGGAACAGATCTGTATCTTCTATAGATAAATCATTTAGTAAATTGGAGTCTCTATAACGGGATCTACTGTTAAAGATTGTTGTCTTCCAGTAACGACGATTTTTCTTCTGTTTATTTGTTTTTAATGCATCACATAACACAATAAATGCGGCACACGCAATTGGCAGTTTTTCGTCTCTCATTTTTTGACTTTTTTTAGTTGACAACCAGCGCGCATACGGAAACGTTGACGAACACTTTTAAACAGAAAATCTTGCAGCTGTTTAGACGTCATCCCCGCTGAGCGGAATGTTGGTTGCAAAACGTTTCCGATGTTTCGCGCTGTTTGTTGCCTTGGTTTATACGCGGCTTTAGACGTTTTGCGCAGAAATCCACTACATTGTCTAACATTGGCACTGCCATTAATCACTATTCGGAGAGAATATATTATGTGTACTACTTTTTGTCTATGCATTGGTAAGTACATTTTACACTGATATACTTCTATATCTAATATATTAACAAATTTTACTCTAATCGAAATTCTACGCAATGTGATTTGGTAAGTGCTACGATTGATTTTTTCAAATGGTTTGAAATAATCGAGTAAAAAAAACTAGCAGCTGACAATGTTTTGAATAAGAAAATGGCAACAAAAAAAACATCAGAACGTTTCAAGATACCAAAAACCACTTTGAGAGAGAAGCTAAACAATTTGAAAAGCAACTGGAAAAGTACTACTATGTTGTTTGTTGCGAAGACTACGACAAAGATTGGATTCGGTGCAGATCATGTAAATAATGAGCTCCTGTAGCCTGTGCAGATATCTCTGAATGTTCCGATGTCTAAGTTTGTGTTCGTTGTAAATTTTTGAAGTTATCTTTAAATTGTTATTATTCCTACGTTTAATTATTGTATACGTTGATAAACGTTGATAAACAGATTATTGTGTAATTTAAGGCACGTATTTCAAAACCTTCAAGTTTTCGTCACTGTCATAGGAGTTCGAATTTATACCTGTCCAGTACTATGTGACAAATGTTAAAAATGCCAAAAATTAAGTCAATGAATAGTTGCTTGTTTAGTGATGTGTCTTAATAAAACATGATTATTATACTTTTTTTTCTTCGAACACCTTAAGTTTCCGATACCTAAGGGAGTTTCTTACTTTTTTCGAGATTGCCAAAGCATGGTGCAATCCAGCTCTCAATAGCTACTTCACTGAGTGATTACAATCATGGTAAATTCAATTATTAGCTTCTAATAAAATATGTATACCATTTGTATTTTTTTTTAAATATCATCTCATTAGCAGGTTCAAAAAATATTTCTTGTACTGAGTTTTGAACAAGTTAACATTCAAGTTAATCAGATTACTAAGTAAGGAATTATAACAAGTTATAGCTGTATAAGTGAAAGATCTATAAAACAGTGCGCGCTGATGGTGCGGAAGCGTTAATCTATCCCCATAGCGAACATATATACGGAATGTATGGTACGACGAGGAATAAGTCTTTCATGGATAGAACTAGGCGAATTAGGCCTTTTCAATACATTTAAAATAAAAGTGCAGAAGTGTAAGAGTCTACGGGAATCCATCCGCAAAACAGGTTTAGTTCAGGGAACGTATGTGACATATGATAATATTTTTAAAGATCGAATATAAATTGTACACAAGCATTTGCACTTGCTGAATACCAAGGCAACCCTCGCTGTCGACACAAAAGGCATATATCAAATTACAGTAGTTAAAATTTAAAACAACTTTAGATTCGCAAAGCATATCATGGAGGCATAGGCATAAAAAATATTTTTCCGTTTATTGGAGAAAATAAAAATTCTGACTGTTAGTTTTGTTTGATGCGGTACAGACTATTAGAGATTTTTCATTTGTAGGATGACTTTAATGAGGTCATTTATAAGTCGAACCTTTATTATTATGGAATAAATAACATCGGAATTGAAAAATTGACAAAGAAACAATTTGAAGCTCCGGCTAAGCAAAACTATTTTTTTTGTTTATTTGATAATTTAAACGTAGGGAATTTATAATTTTGTTTCTCATTGTTTGTAGCAAAACATTGATATTATAAAATTATAATAATTTTAATAAATAATAACAAATTATTGACAATAATCGTAAAATGCATATCGAAAAAAGCCATTTTTTCGGTTTTTTAGATTTTTCAGCAATTTGTCCCATTGTGTTATATATTTTTTTTCTTTTTATTGAAAGTGGAAGTAAAAAGGAAAAAAACGAGCCTAGTCCGAACTCTATTAGACAATTAATTTTAAGAGGAAATGCGAATAATTTTTTTTTTATTAAAGTTAAATAAAACCGCAACGGTTGAATATTTTTGCACAAAACAAATACAGCTCATTTAAAGCATTAAAAGGTACACTCTCTCCAAGTTTGAGCTTAATCGAATCATTTCTGTGGAAGAAAAAAACCGAAAAAATAGTTTTTTGTATTTTTCTTGGAAAATTTTGAATTTAGGGTAAAAATGGTTTCTACAAAAGTTGTAGATCTTTTTATTACCTACAACTTTTATATTTAACTTTTTTAACCCCTAAAAATCACCCCCATTTCATTCCAGTGGGTTGCCAGTGGTTCGGATTATTTTTCCTTCATTAGTTAGGATATTACCTACAATGTTCCGCTATCAGTTTGCTGTCACGAATTTTTTTTTCTTACCCCCTGCTTTACAGCTACGCAACTTTGCCTATAACTTATATACGCACCTGTCGTGTCGTATGCAAGGAAGCTGGAGGGGTTAAAAGGAAGAGGAATACCTTAAAATAAATTCGGTCCGGCATGTAAAGCTGTACTCCCCTTAAAGGGGCTATACTGTACTTGCGCAGTAGGTCAGGGAACAGAACTGGACTTGAGCAACCTTAGACTACGTTATTATATTGGAAAAATTACAATTTAGAGTTCATTATTACATAATTAATAAAATAAATACTGACATAAAATAGATCTAAACATAATTCTCTAGATAAAAATTTGCATTATGAGAAATTTAGGAAAACGACGCTTTTTTAAAAAAATGTCGGAACTTCCCCCTATTTCGAGGTCGTAGAACACCATTCTGACCCCCGTTTTCCATAAATTTTCCTATTTTGTGGAAAACAGTGAAAAACACATGTCATCACAATTTCTCACTAATAGAAGCCACTGTATTATATAAAAATTCATAAATTTCCACATTTTTATCGGAAAAGCGACTCGTTCCAAAATCCCGAAAAATTAGCGCTGTTGACGATACGATTTCTGTGAAATTCAGGTTAGTTTTAGTTTCTCAAATTAACCAAAACTAAGCTAAACCTGAACTAACCAAACCTGACCAAAAATTTCGGGTAGTTAAGATTAATTTTACGCTTTTCATTACAAAAATTAAACTATGTCGTTAACTGTAATGGATAAATTTTATAGTTTATATTACGAAAGTATAAGTCTAGGTCAATTTAGGTTAGTTCAGATTCGTTTCAGTTTTACAAATTAAGTAAAATCGAGCTAAACCTGAACTAACCAAAAATTTTGGGTGGTTAAGATGAATTTTTCCTTGAGACTGTATAAAACATTATAAAAATTACACTACATTGTTGACTGAGATGGACAAATTTTATAGTTTATACTACGAAAGTATTTTACATCTGGCAACGTATCAAACGAATATTACCCGTTTTCGCGAGTCTGATGGTCGATGACTTTCTGGCACGTATTTTTGGTTTTTCGTTGAAAATACAAGTTTTTCTAAATTTATTCATTAAAATTCGTGCAAAATAGTTGAAATATATTACATATATAATATCTGAACTAGTACCATTGAAAATAAATATGTAAGTTCGGTGTTTTGTTCAGAATGAAAAGTGCTTGGTAAAGTGAGGCTTGGCTGTTTTTTGAGTTTTTTGGGAAACTGAGGAAAAATAGTGAAAAACCAAAGCCAAAATCGTAATCTACTACCTCGAAATAAAGAGTCAGTATCGAATTTTTCCCAAAAAACATCATTTGTCTAGATTTACCATAATGTAAATGATTACCAAAATATAAAAAAATGAATTAACGGGATATACATTGATGCATTGTTAGAAATAAAAAGTCTGAATAAATGTCTCGAAAACATACAAAAATATAAATTCCGAAATTTACCTAATGTCTCTGCACGGCACAACAAAAAATCAAGAGAACTTTGAGTGTCGAGGACGATGACAAACGACCACATTAAACACAAAGAATACGCCGGGAAGCCGATCGTTAATTTCGCAAATCCTGCTCTGGTTTTCGGGTTCTCATACTGCCAACCTCATACAACAAATTTACTATCAAATTTCTTTCTGTGCTTACTCCACGTAGCCACTTATGTCAATTTTTGACATTTATTTTCTTCATGTTGTCATTTTTTTTGGCATTTAGCCTATTTTTGTAGTTTTCCATATCCCCTTTAACTTCCTTGATCGTATGCAATAAACAGAATTTAAAACACATGCGTAGTTGAAGTAATAACGTTCGTGTATTATAAAATTCTCAATTTTTAGTTACGATTTCGTATTCGCAAAGAAATTAATTCGGATTGAGATCAATTATATATACCGGATTTAAGGATTCGACAAGAACCATCAGTTCGAGAGATGCGTAATTTTATGAAGCACTTAAACCAACAGACAGCAAATAGTAGGAAATTATGTAGAAGACTGTCCATTAATGTAATAAAATTCAATATTTCTTGTGTGACCTAAAAACTCAATTTCCTGCTTAACTGACTGTTATAAATTCGTTACTTCGAACACTGACATTTTTCGATGGAACATGGAACAACAATAAGGGATATTTATAACATTTTATTCAATGTACATAGTACTGTCACAGCATATCACAGTGTAAAAATATCGTTTTTAAATGTCGATATCTTAAAAATTATTTAATCTTAATACGATTAGAGATACAACCTAATCGAAACGTCGCAAAAATAAAAATAAAGACAATGCAAGTCCGACCACATTTTAGCAATTCTTCAACATTGTCTACAACCTTTGAACAAACAGATTTTGTTGCCAAATATTAGACATATCGAGAATATTTTAACTAAGAAATTAGTTTGTGAAACTTTTTGGTTTACCTTGTATAATAAACAAAAGTGTTCTTCAACGTGATGTAAGTACATATAATTTATCTAAATATTGTTACTGAATTGTATCAGTTGAATAATAAAATAATTTGCAGAAAAGTAGAAACTGAGATTATGTAGATTCTATTTTAACTAAAATAGATGAAAACAATTGTCGTAATTAAAAAGATTAGCTGATTTTTTAAATATATGTCTTGCTATCATTAAAAAATGGTTGATATTGTTTCAAAGAGGAGGATAAACCTTAATATCGTTTGTCAAGATCAAGAAAGAAAGGAAATAAAGGAAATCTTTGTTGTAAGTAAATGAAGTGTAAACAACTTTCTATTTGTATTAAAGCTCCATTAAGGCACGTAAAATAAGCCCATTTTTAGCGTCTGTCCAAAACACTCCCTGCCATTTAAAAAATATATTGAAGCCTAAATCTTTAAACGATGCTTCATTTATTTTTTATTCTTTTCATTACATATATATATATATATATATATATATATATATATATATATATATATATATATATATATATATATGAAGCTAAGTTATTGTCTTAAATAAAATTGAAAAATTTTGGTTGTGCATATTAAAAAGTGCGGAGAATTTCAAGACAATGAACAAGCTCCGGGTCCGGAAAATGACAAAAACACTATTTCGTCTTTATTTGGAACTCATCAGGCTATTTGCATCCGGTACAATCCATCATTTTGCAGTTATGCCCTATCTACTGGTTCGTAAAATTTTCAACAGTTCTTCTATTCTTAATAATGCTTTTGACAGCGCATATGTCGCAGCAATTCATAAGGGTGGTGACAGACAAGATATTGGTAATTATCGCTCGATATCTGGTCTTGACTGTTTGGGCAAGGTTCGTGAATCCATCATCGTTGGTCAATTGTTATTAAATTTCCACAGAATTTTATCAGAACATCAACATGGCTTTCTGCCAGGACGCTCGTGCCAAACCAATCTGTCTGTACACTCTAACTATCTAACTACAGCTGTGGACTCGGGCATTCAGGTCCGCTCAGTTTACTGTGATTTTAAAAAAGCATTCGACAGAGTAGGTCACTCTATATTGCTCAACAAACTATATTCACTCGGTATTACAGACCCTCTACTGTCGTTGATTTCTAGTTATCTCACCAATCGAACACAAGTAGTTAAATTCAATAATACTTTATCTAAACTGATAAATGTAACATCCGATGTACCTCAAGGGGCGCACCTGGGACCTATCTTCTTTCTCATCTTTAAAAACAACAGGAGACAAGATATGAATAACGACATCTGGACGAATCACTCAATAACACAAGAGCAACATCCACTAACAATGTTGTATAAAACCGCCATGTGATGGCGCGACGGTAAAGTAAAAATATAAATATATCAAACTCAATGCAGATATTTAAGATTACACGAACGATAACTTATCTTTGTTTTTATATTTGTTGGCTTAAAAAAGACGCAGTGTTCTCATAGTTATATCGTTGGTGCGAAACTTGGATCATACCCTATAGATTTAAACAATAGATTTGTTTGAAGGCTGTTTATGGTCGGGTGGAGGAGACGCTTTTTTGATGTTTGACAGGCATAAACATGTTTACTTATCTTTTCTTTTAGTTTAATTGCTTTTCAGTGTCTTTAAGTGTTATAAATTACTATAAATGCGAAGTTTGCAATTAATATTAACAAAAAGAGGATTTAAAAACTTATTTTTATCGGTAAATATTGTTAGATATTATTTACATATTGAAAATAACAATAATAATAATTAAGGCCACCATAAATTCATACTTCATAATTGATGTACCGAGTATCATATGATACTCGTTTAAATAATGCAATTAGAAAAGGATAGCAAAAATACGGTGTGTGTACCAAGAAATGAAATATCTACTCTTTATTAATACTTTTTCAAATATAAATAAAAATATTATTACGTTATTCAGCGTTGAAACAACCGAGTTCTAGTTCTGAAGTTATGCTAATTCTACAGGGGTATGTTCGAAGGTTAGAAACTTGCTTGAACTGCGAAAATTCGTGGTCAGTTTGGTTGCCGATGTTGAATGATGCCACCTCTATCCTTTGGGTAGCATGCTTCATGTATCGAGTTTGATATATTTCTATTTTTACTTTACTATCGCGTCATGAGCAATCCTAGAGAATATCTTCCGAAAATTAGACTGGAATAACAATGTTCTATGTATAGATGGAGGACACCTGAGCCATTTAAGATTCGCTGATGACGTAATTTTGATTGCTAAAAGTCCTGAAGAATTTCATGAACAAATTAATGACCTCAACACAGCCAGTATTGAAGCAGATCTACATATATATATATATATATATATATATATATATATATATATATATATATATTAATTTTTTTATTTATTTGGTTATACATTCGCAATATCAACAATTTAAAAGAAATATTAAGTAAAAAAATTGTTGCAAAATCAGCATTTTAAATTAATTTGAATTAAAACTCTGAAGTTTTACTTAATATTCAAAATTTCTGTAACGTTCGTTCAGTTCAAAAACCAAGATCAAATAAATAGTTTCTGTCCAAAATTATTAATATTAATAGATATTTGGTAATGTTTACAACAATAAATTTAAACTTTTTCGAAATAATTGTGAAAACTTAATGCACAATATGAAATTGTTAGTAAATATTTAAGTTAAGACATGATTACTAACTTCAAATTTGTAATACACCCTATACTGATATAGAACACAAATTATAAAAATCACAGTTATGGCATGTCCTTTTAATTAATCCTTTCTCGTGCAATTAATATTACCCAAGAATTTTATTTTCTATATTTACCTTCCTCTATTTACCTGCTTCATTCGGGCACGACGGACGAGTTGTCATTTTCAGAAACAGAGGGGTAAATGGAACAGAATTAATTTGTTTGGGAAATCAAAAGAACTGGATTGACAACATCTAAATTACCTGTTAAATTGAAATTTAATATTGTTTACAGAAAATAATATATAATGGTTTTTTGTACGCCATGAAATAATTTGATTTAATATTATGTTTTGAATTGTTTGCTAGATTGTCTATATAAATTCCATACATTTGAAAAATAAGCGCAACCAGTCAGTTAAATTGTGAAAAGTCTGGCAAGCTAATTTTTTTAGAATTCAATTTAAAAAAATTGTATGACATATGTTGTAAATAAGACCTATTTAAGGGTATCTCATTCGATCGGATAAGCAAAAAAGAAAAACATACAGTTTTTTTTATGTCTCACAAATTAGTGGACGTAATTTACCCCGTAATATTTTTCGTTGTATATATTTATAAGATAATATATCAAATATTTCAGATTTTTAAAATTTTCCTTTTAATAATCTTGCCTCAAATCTGGATTACTGAAACACATAGGCTTGCCAATATCATTGCAAGAGAATAAAAACTGACGTTACAGGGTTCTGATAGACGAATGGACAGACACATAGACTCACACGGCGAAACTACGGGAGTTTCTACATAACCCTAAAAAAGAGATAAATACAGAACTTTTCTAAATATGAAATCAAATGAAGATACACGGTATACAGAGATCCAAATAAGGGTTAGGAGTAGAATATAAAAAGCATGGGAGACAAATGTAACAGGGTCAATACTTTTCTAAGAGGACAAAAGGGTATGAAAAGAAGTTATAACATCCCTAAGACAAAAAAAAGTGACACAAAAGTCTTTATTTTCACCTGACAATCCTATTTCAAAAGTGCATAAATAAAATAAATGTACCCAAAAGAATGAAAAACACCAGCCATATCAATCATTCACAAGAAGGGACGGCAAAACAATTGTGACAACTATATAGGTATTACTGTTATTAGTACCATAAGTCACTTGTATGGAAAACTTTTAATTAAAAAATAGAGCAGGAATACCGTGATATAGAAGCCGAAAAAACAAGCTGGTAGTTGAAAATATTCATTTATTCGATCATTCTCTGATACATCAATTTCTTACTATCATTTTTCTAATTGTGGAAACATTTGTAAATATAGTGAAATAACGCAACACAATACAGAACGCATAAAAGCCAGTCTCAGTGGTATACTGTGTGGTAGATGCGGGAATACATGGAAGTTCATGGAAATTTCTTCGGGTTCTAGATATCTTCCCGTCGATATATAACAAATATGAGGGCATGTATATCAAAAAATAGCGAGGACGGTTCTTCATTTGACGCGAACTTGAAGAGGCTTAAAGATAAACTATCATTATCTAACCTTATACACAGAAAAACTACATCTGTTAATTTTAAAAAACTGTACAACTTAAAGCATAAGAATTATAGAAAAATTATTTATGGAGCTAATGCTGTTAACTACGCAACAAATTAAATTGAAGACCAAATAGTCCGAGCGATTTATCAGCTTATGTTAAATGAACAGTAACTCTCATGTAGAACTATAATTGCAACTGTGCTAAGATGCCAGTGTGGCTAGCTAGTATGCAATAAATGTAGACGTGTTAATTCCAAAAACCTAATCTTCAAGATCCTAATTAGAGTCAAAAATTATTGAAGTATTTTTCTCAAAAAGTTGAAACCTCCAGCACATTTTCTTTAGTTCGAAATTACAAATTAGCTTTTGATTGTACTCTATTTGATGAAGATATAAGCTTCAATTGTAACTGACCATATTAAAAATACTTACTTTTCTAAATACTTTACCTAAATCATCGTCGGCTTAATGTCTCAAATTCTTACCTGGAAATAAAAAATAAAAACTTTAATATAACCTTCAAAAAATACAATCTTGAATTGTATGACACACCAATTGTATTGAAAAAATTAAATTTTGCCGAAAATGACTGAAACCAGGTACATTTGTATCTTGAACAACAGTGGTACAAATCCCAAAAATTAATGTTTGCTGGTATAAATAAAAACCATATTTTCCGTAATGCAGGGCCCACACGAATAAGAATATGAGTTGTGTATTGAGCGAGCCTAATATGTTGCGGCAAATATCAATTTATTTTCAAATAAATTTCAACAGGAACTTGTTTATTCTTGTTGAAATTATTTACTTTATTATAGTAACTACATGTGTCTGTCACCGCCTGTGTGTTGACAGAAATCGGAGCAAGTGCCTTGAAAATGACGAAAATTGGTTCGTCTACAGAATATTTTTCCGGCATAAAGTTTTTGCAAATTTTGTTTTGCTCCGCGAAAACAACATTAAAATTTTTGTTTCTGGGTTATGCAATTCAGATTTTAAAAATGTTTGTAAATTATGGTAACTCAAAAAAAAAAAAAAGATTCGTTCCATAAACGTAGGAAGTATATAATAAACGTAGGAAGTATATACTAAATCTAATGATATCTTCTCATTGAACATATTTTACATTGTCTTTACAACAAGTTACCTAAAAATATTTAAATGGTACAAATAATGGAAAATTATTATTCGATTAGGTTAATAAGCCTACAAAATGGTTGACGTTAACAAATTTATGTTAATTCCATATTTTGACAATACACTTGACAATGATTAAATTTTGTGATAATACCTAATAGCAAAATTAGGCTTAGTTTATATAAGTAATGTGTCGAACATCCTCTATTAGCTACACGAATATTCGTTTTTGTACGGAACAAATAAGGTGGTACTGTAATTCGAATAACATTTTAACCAGTAGCCTTAAATATCCTACCAGGGCAAAGCACTAGCAGGAAATGTCTAGTATAAATATTGAAGTCGAATTTCAGGATCATTCAGAGGCCAAGTCGCGTTTTCAATTAGGGACCTTTATTTCTACAGTTAGAAACAGAAACTACGAAAAATTTCATGTCCAAATAGATAACTGAGTTTTAGGACAAAGTGACCTCTACAGGTCATTTCAGGATCAAACTATTTCCACCTCACAAAAAAAAAATTGTCAA
This sequence comes from Diaprepes abbreviatus, assembly GCA_034092305.1. Taxonomy (NCBI): domain Eukaryota; kingdom Metazoa; phylum Arthropoda; class Insecta; order Coleoptera; family Curculionidae; genus Diaprepes; species Diaprepes abbreviatus. The sequence goes on from JASJET010000022.1 coordinate 27,176,710, forward strand.
CGATAAGAACATGGAAAACAATTACAAAAATCAGGTAGACCTAGAGTTCAACGTTCAAAGATATTCAGTTCTAATTCACTAACATGATCTAACTTTAAACTAAGTCTAAGTTGACAATAATTGTTTTTTAAATGACTAGTGTAACAATAAGTCAATCAAGTCAAATTTACAAGGTCTAACTTTTATGGCAACTAAATTCAGTTTTTGCAAAATATGAGCTTCTAATTTAATATCGACAATGGAAGCTCCAGAAAATTTCGGGCTCAAATATGTAATCAAGTTATGCGTCAGCTATTTCGTCTTTCTCAGCCCATTGAAGTCCACTCCTGGACATAAGCCTCTCCGATGGTCCTCCACTGGGATCTGTCTCTCGCCTTCTGGAGCCAGTCTTTTCCAGCAAACTGTGTTATATTATCTACCCATCTGCGTTGAGGTCTGCCACGATTTCGGTTCGTTTCTCGCGATCGCTATTGCAGTAATTTACTCGTCCACCTATCGGGCTGTTGTCTAGCTATGTGCCCCGCAAATACCCATTTAGTCGTGATATGCGTTCAATGACGTCAACTACTTTGGTGCTTGATCTTATTACTTGATTTCGTATTTTATTCCGTTACAAGATTCCTAACATTTGTTTCTCCATGGAGCGTCGTGGGTTCATGATTTAGTAAATAAAGGGTTTTCCAATAAGAGGTGTTATTTTGATATTCAAAGAAAAATGCCATGTTTTAAGATAAATGATCGGATATTTATTACATTATAAACAGGAAGGTATGCCGTTAATGATGAAAAATAACATCAGCCAAATGACCACCACGACCATGCCTACAGGACCATATCCTTTTCATGAAATTTTCCATAACCAAATCGCAAAGTGGCTGCCCTATGTCCTCGATAGCCTCACGAATTCCATCTTTGAGGTCTTGAATCGACGCTGGGCTGTTGGCGTAGACTTTGTCTTTCACGTGGCCCCAAAGGAAGAAATCGCAAGGTGTCACATCACAAGATCTCGGTGGCCAATTGTGATCACCTCTTCGAGAGATAACACGGCCCGGAAACTTTTCCCGTAAAAGATCAATGGTTTCGTTGCTTGTGTGGCACGTAGCGTCGTCTTGTTGAAAGTAAACATGGTCCAGATAAATACCATCCAATTCCGGCCATAAAAAATCATTAATCATCTCTCGATAGCGCAATCCATTCACCGTAACTGTTGCTCCAGCCTCATTTTCGAAAAAGTAAGGTCCAATGACCCCGCCGGACCATAAACCGCACCAAACAGTCACACGTTCAGGATAGAGAGGCTTTTCAACAATAACTCTTGGGTTTTCCGAGCCCCAGATGCGACAATTTTGTTTGTTGACGAAGCCACGGAGGTGGAAATGGGCCTCATCACTGAAGATGATTTTTCGATGGAATTCCGGATCATTTTCATGCATTTCAAGAACCCAATCAGCAAAGGCACGACGTTGTTGATGATCGGCCGGCTTGAGTTCTTGCGTTAACTGAACTTTATAAGCCTTAAGACCCAAATCTTTATGCAAAATACGGTGTAATGACGTTTGTGGAATCCCTAATTCCAAAGAACGACGAGGAATGGACAAACCTGGGTTTTCTTCAACACTTTCGGCTACAGCAGCAATATTCTCGGCTGTTCTTGAGCGACGTGCACGGGTTTTCTTCTTCACATAACTAACTTGTCCCAACAGCTCGAATTTTTTCACCAATTTCTTTATTGCGCTCCGACAAGGTGCTTCATGACGACCCAAAAATGTTCGAGTTTTACGAACCGTCTCTGCCAAATTTTCACCATTTTTATAGTGAATTTTAATAATTTCAATGCGTTGTTGAAGCGTGTATCGTTCCATCTTTATTTATGGCGTAGTTTCTACTTGTCAAACGTCAAAAACTTACAGCTTCAAAAGTGACATCTACCGAAATAGCGGGCTTTTCAAAATGACACCTCTTATTGGAAAACCCTTTATAAATTGTGGTTCAAAAAAATACATCCAGTAGCGATCTTGATATTAGGATCAATTTTCAAAATTAATAGTAAATTTATATTTTTGACAACAATGTAGGGCAAATAGCAGAAGTTAATGCGATAACAAAAAGATAAGTTGAAAGCTTTGTCGGGTATTCTGAATTTGAAATTATAATGCAGTAATTCCAGATTTTCGGTTTTAAAAATATCAATTTAATTTATTACTGCTTAAGAATCCTGATCCTATTGTCAAGATCGTCTTTTTCGAACCCACAAATTTTGTTTGCTAGATCTCTGACATGCGAAATAATGATAAGATCGAAATAGCTGCTTGACCTCATTTAGATCTATAACTAGATTACATATTTGAACATAAGATTTTCTTCCATTTCCATTGCCAATATCAAAATAGGAGTTCATATTCTGGAAATGATTTTTCAGAATAATTCATATTCATTCTCCGAATGACCTTGACACCTCGAGGGTGAGGAAAAGATCATTATTCCAAATCTCTCCTCAATCAACAAAACATTATATTCTGTTTTTTTGAAAAAATATTTGCTTAGTAAGATAAGAAACGTTGCTTGAACCTGAAGTGTCATTAGAGATTAGCTTAACTGATAACTTAATGAACAATTTGGATGCAAAATTTTCCATCCTCATTTCTGAAGTCAAAAATAAGAATTCCTCCTTTCCTTTCATGCTTTACAACTTTTAGCTAGTATGCAATAAATGTAGATAACTAAAATTAATAATTTTGTCGGAAACATTTGCCTGTAGCTTGCATATCTGGCGAAATATTTAAGTGTATTGATTAAATGATCTACTCTATATAATATTCTTCCTATCCTGATATCTGCAACTAGGAAAAGGTCTAGAAATATAGGTGATCAGCAAAAGATAGCAACTGTGAGACGCTTCAGAAAAGTGTAAAGTTATTTACTAACAATCAGGATATATCAAAACCCTACGAATTAGATTGTAAGATACATCCGGTACTCATGTTTAGTCACATAAAAACACCAAGTAACTTACTGATGTCAGCATCAGTACTCCAAATTCCCACAGTTCAGTGCAATAAGTAAAAGTAAGTTTCTTGTTACCTAAATTATGATGTAATTTTTAATATGCAAATAATATATATCGATAAAAATATATTTTTAAATCCTTTTTTTGTTGATATTAATTATAAACTTCGGATTTGTAGTAATTTCTAATACACACATCAGTCAAAAGGAATCACGACAAGCAAAAAAAATTGACAGCAAAATTAAATAAAAATATTTAAGTCTGTTAAATATCAAATAAGCCTCTCCTCATCGTCCATTAACAATGTGTAAATAAATTTGTTGTTTCAATCTACTGCTATCGATGGAAATAAATAACTACTAAAGAATTGGCTTTACTATTAAAGCAATAATAAATAAAGTCAGTTAAAATAATCTTTGCCTACAAGAAATTTAATAAAACCAAACAGAACAGGTCATTGCCCAAGCTTTTATATTATAGGTTAGTGAGTTGTATGTAGCCTTTTAGTTAATCGATTTTCCGGTGTAAAAACTTTTATAATTTCTTTTTACTGAAATTCGAATCATCCTGCATTGAATTATTTATTAGATTGAATTTTTTTGTTGTTTACACGTCGCATACAGTGCATTTCTTTAACTCGGAATATAGGGTGTTATGTGGTTAATAAAAGGGCGGAACAAGCCTCTCTCTTTATGGAGAGGGGGGGGAGCGGCGGTGATATCATAAAAGTACCGTATGGGAAGCGAAAGCAAGTTGTCTACGGGGAGGGGGGGCACTAGCAACATTCCCATTTCTAGTGTAAAAGGATAACTAGATAACAATGTTAAAAGCTCTGTTGAGATATGTTTCAACATGACAGGAGTTGGAAAATCTACTAAGTAAAAAATACTGAAAGAGAAAAAAAGACTGGAATTGTTGGTACTCCCAAGCTACATTCGATCACAGGCAGACTAAAAACCTCGTTGGAAGAAGAGATGTAAACTGCAATAAAAGGATTTCTACATACATTTTTATATGAGAAGCAGATCCTAACCGTCGACAAAATTCTAACTAAAATCAATGAAAGTCGGCATTTACCTGAAAATAAAAGAACTGAGCTCTGGAAATTGCTCAAAGAACTTGATTTTTACTGGGAAAAACCAGATAGGAAATCTGTTCTTATAGATCGTCCGAAAAATGTCCGTTGGAGCAAGAAATATATCTCTCAAGTAAAAGGTAGAGTTGCTAGAAATAACACAACTTACAAAATTAGTAATTTAACTGCTATGCTGAAAATTTGGAAAAATCCATATAATAAAAGAATATAAGAAAATGTGGAAACTCGATCTCATGATCGGTGAGATAGAGGAACCAATTATAATTAATTTGAGCGAAGATAACTTCACTGACTTTGGTTATGAATCAGATATCTAATGTTTACCAGCGTAAACACAATTTATTACTTAAATTTTCTGTAATATATAAAAATTGATTACATTTGAATCCCTTTCTAGTGTTTAATTTTAATTCTGCAGATGGTTTAAGAAATAAATAAACTGAAACGTCAAATATCCTAAAAATGTTTTTAATTAATAATAAAATGACCGATAGCCCCAAAAAAATTTTAATATTATATGGACAAATTTATTTTTTTATATATTTTAACTTCTTGTATTTTTGACGATGGGTATTTTGTAAGTATTTAAATTACAACTTCGAATTTTTTGAGAGAAAATGGCTATGTTTTAGTCTGAATGTGCCTAAAACGGTTTCTATGCCAAAATTAAAAATAATAAAAATACAGTTGTGATTTGTGTTAAATAAGTCAAAATTATCTATATTTTCTAGTGTATGTAAATTATTAAGAAATCATAATAAATAAAATAACCTTATACAAACTTCTTATTTTAAGTTTATTACCGAAATAATATTTTGTGTCATAAATACTTTATGATTAAATAAACCTCCTTCCGACGCCTATGACAAGGATTAAAATCCTTTTTAACGCTTCACACATCCAAATATCTATTGTTATCCAACCCAAATAGTCCAACCGGTATTTTTAATTATAAAATTTCTAACCCATTCCTATGGAAAATATATGTGTCTAACAGATTATGCCAAGGACATTGGACTAAAGAACACTGGTAATTTGCGAAGAAAAGAAAAGATTTATTACTCTCTCTAGTTCTTGAATAAACTATAGTATAAGAGGCAAAATCGGGTATATTTTCCTGAACTCAAAAACGTGGTAATAACTATGCTATAAACTTCAAACCTCTGCGTTTTTGTTTCAAACTTTTACCAAATTAAAATAAGTTAATTAGAAGCCGAGATATTGCAAAAATTGCCCGCGTAAGCCACGCTAAGGTGAAAGTACGTTATCCTTCATATCTGGGCAACTAAACGAACACAACCAAAGCGAATTTTGTATTAACTATTATACTCATTTTGAAAGTTTCTCAAATATTATGCCTTTGTCGAGGAGAAAAATGATAGCAATTTCAATTATGCTATTTGCACTCGCATCTAGCAAATTGTGTTAATTGGAAAAAGTTTACGTGTATAGATTTTATAGAGACACATATTTTGTTTTTCGTGTTGTATATTTAAGAATACTAAACACTTTATGTTAATTTCCACAGTTTCTTACATTGAAAAACTGTTTCGCAATCAAGAAGTAGGTTTTGCTCTTTTCGGTTTCCTTGTTCTAACATACATATTTATTATTATCACGAACTTTACCGCAGTCGTCAAACTCCATAGAATATTAAGTCCCTCCCACATTTATTTAACCGTTCCTAAAGAAAGGCAGAAGATATTGTTCTATTATACCTCGTTGCGTAATTTTCTGACGGTTCGTTTTGTGAAGAAAAATTTGTAAAACTTGCGCTCTAGTTTTTTCGTCGATGTCTTCAGAATCATCGAAGATACAGAGTGTCCGGGAAAATGTGGAAAATCTCCCGGATATGAAAAAACACGCGAAAGGAATACTACAAGTTCATATATAGAGAGAGATATGGAGCTGCAATGGAATCAAGTTTTTTACACCTAATTATCGAACCATCAGGTATATTTCAATTTTTTTTAATATGATGTATACCAGGTAAGACCCTTCAAATTACTATCCAAGAAAGTGTTGTGAATTACTCACCGCTGCAGGGACGGACTAGCTGTGACACTCATGACCCCATTTTTTTACGCCATATATGATAAGAACTTTGGACAACGTTTTATACATACTTTAACTATTGACTAAAAATTAAGTATTCTTCATTCATGTCGCTAATCCTAACCATTTTCGAAAAAACGTCATTTCGTATTTGGCGTATTTCGATAAATGATACATCTTTGTCCCTATCAAATGTTCAACCATCAACCTTATGATAAAAAAATTCAATCCAAAATTAGAGTGTACCTCTTTAGATAAAAACGTCTAATTCTCTAAATTGCAGTTCGACCTAGATTCGCAAAAAATGTGCGTTTTATTTTATTGACACCAAAAAGAAAATATTGTTGTTGCAAACATTGCTAGGTACTGAAGAAATAAATATCCTGCATTTTGTAACTTTCACACTACTGACACATTGATTCTTTAGTTGGAAATTAATTTACTGATTTTGGGATTTCGTGGTGAAATTAATTGTGATATAATTCGAAATATGAGTTTAATATTGAGTATGCAGATATGCATCTGGTCTTGCATCGTTCCATGCTTTGGAAGCCAGGAGGTTGTATCACGACAGATATCCTAATCGTACTCTTCCAGATCAGAAAACATTTCAACGAGTTGAGCAACGTCTAATGGAGAATGGTAGGCGCTTCCATTGAATAAGGTAATATTATTAAATTTCTTTATAATTTCAGGAAATTTTGGGAAAAGAAGTACTGATGCTGGTCGGGGAAGGACAGTACATGCGCCGAAATTAGAGGAAAATATTTTAAATGCTGTAGCTGACATCACTTCAACGAGCCCTCGAAAATTATCAACACAGTTTAATACGTCGAAAAGAATAGTACATGAAGTTCTTCAAGAACAGCTGTTATATCCATATCATTTGAAAAAAATGCATGAACTGATATTTGAAGATTTTCCCCGTTTGCAAACTGGCGATTGGATTAACAACGAAATAATGTAAACTTCAATAGCACTATTCCCTTCACGGATGAAGCTGGGTTTACAAAAATGGTATCATAAATTTACACAACTCACATGTATGAGCTGATGAAAATTACCATGCAACTATTGTTTCGCAATATCAACATCAGTTCCAATAAATTAATGTCTGGCCAGGAATCATGGGCAATTTTTTGATTGGATCATTAGCATTATTTGCGCGACTGAATGGAGTTCCTTCAGAACGTTTTTCACGATTTAGTAGAGTACTTACCACTTGACACCCGCCGAAAGATGTACTACATGCACGATGGGGCACCACCTCATTTTAAGCGTTGCGGTGCGGGAGCACCTGAATACCGTCTATTCAAACCGTTGGATAGATAGAGGAGGACTTATTGCCTGACTTCCTCGGTCTCCCGACCTAACGCCGTTGAATTTTTACCTTTGGGGACACCTCAAAACCTTGATATATTCCACACCGGTCGATAGTAGGGATGAACCTCTACGGAGAATCACATTTCATTGTGATCAAATAAGGAACAATGCTGAGTTAATGTGGCGGGTACAGCAATCCTCAATTCGTCGTGCCCGTGAGTGTATCAAAATTCACGGAACCCTCTTACGAAGTTTTTAACTAAGCAGTTAGTTTAACTTTTTATTGAAAATATGGTGACGGAGGAAAATTCCTCTTTTTCATATACTACCCGACAGAAGTTAGGGGACTAACAGTATAAATAAAACGACGTTTTTTCGAAAACGGTTACGATGAGCAACATGAATGAAGAGTACTTAATTTTTAGTGGATAGTTAAAGGTATGTAAAAAACGTTTGCAGCTGTGAGTGTTACCTGGTATATATCATATTTAAAAAAAATTGAAATATACTTGGTGGTTCAATAATTATGTGTAAAACCTTGATTCCATTACAGCTCTTTGGGGGGCCCATATCTTCGAAGACGAGGCCTATATGAAAAAAGTTTATATGAACGTGTCGTATTTCTTCCACGTGTTTTTTTTTCATATCCGGGAGATTTTCCACATTTTCTCGAACACCCTGTATAATCAGTATGAACTATGGATTTTAATCCAAAAATATTTTTAAATCTGGGCTAGGTTGATATTTAATTTTATTTATTTCGTAAAGTTATTCAATTTGATAAATATTATTGCCGAAATTTAAAAACCTTTGAGAATACTATTTTCCAACAATGCTAACAATAAACAAAACTTTTAAAAGACTAATACATTCAACACGTAACTAAAAACAAATATAAAAAGAGAGTTTCAATTTACAAACTTGGATGTTTGTTTTATCGATCCGTCGGTTTTTTTTTTCAGATTCCTTCTACAGCTTTTGCCCTTAACTCGCTGTCATAAATAATATTGTCGTGAGATGTTCCGAACCACGCTTTATACATTATTCACGAGAGTTATTTCTAACTTATGTAACTTTGTGCTCAGTTTAATGCAGCTAACAAGAATTTAATTAAATGTTTTAGAAGTTGAAGTGGCTTAATTCTTCCCTTTTTGGGGCTTCTTTTGTTATTTGCCTTTATTTTCGAGGACCTTTAATTTTTCTGCTAGATTTTTATAAGGCATTTAATAAATATAAAAACTTGACGTTGTCCATTTTGTCTAGTAAATTTAAAAAATAATTAAGATAATGAAATCGGTGCTGACAGTGATCCGGTAGTTGACATATTAGAGTTCAACTTCACAAAATAAGATTAATTTGTTTTGTTAAGTTTCCTATTTCTCCTTTTTATTACTAAGTGTAAATGTTATCTATTTGTTCTTAAATTTTTACGTGTAGATATCATAGTCAATTACTGGTGAATTGGTCATTAAATTTTTTTAGGCTACATGTCTTTTACAATAACCAAAACGCGATTTATTTTAAAAATTAATTTAAATACTTTATTTTAACTTGTACCAGTAGATGACAGGATATCATGTACTGGATCACGTAAATGTTAACTATTGGTGTTTACAATTCACTATGCAATATGTGCAACAAAGGTAATATGTTGAGATACACGAAAGAATAATACCATTCTAAGTGCTCAGGAGTAGCCTAATTAGATTAAAAGAAAAGATGGCACAGATCAGACGAATGGGACTATTTTAACTAAAGACAAAGAGAAGAAAATTGTACTTTGGATATTTACAATGGCTTAAAGTAGGCTTTCCAATTGGTAAAAAAGCCTTATTTACCAGCATCCAACTTCTCAGAAAAAAAGTCAACGGCCAAATTCTTTTAAAGATGGCGGTTCTGGACAAAAATAGTATTATAGTTTTTTAAGAAAAATCTGGAAATCAAAACACGAACTGTTAAAAATCTTACCATTGGCAGAGTTGGCAATAGCGATGAAAATAAAAGCCTTATAGTGTTAATGATCGCTAAACTTACCATCACCAATGATATTGTTTTTTTTTATGAAAGAACTCCGTTGGAAATAAGTAACATTCTTCTAGAATTCTGAGGAGAAAAGTGAAAGTAGCTGGATGACGGGGAGATGTTTTACAAATATATTACAAATGTTGGTCCATAATGTTAGTGAGAATGAGGATATCGAGATTCAAGCACGAAAAAACTAAAAAAGAACCTATGTACTATGTAGGTGACTACCAACTAGTTTAATTTCCAGACACAAACAAGTGTGCAGTAAACTGAAAACAGCTGAACGAAAATGATGTTAGTGTCATTAAATGTTCCCGAATCAATATTCAATGAGGAAAACTTGATGTTGATGGAATGTTGACAGTAGTGTCAACTACTGAAAGTTTTTGGTGTCAACTACTGGTTCATTTAAAAAAATTAATGTATCATTTTAATTGTTTTAAATTCCAGAGTTATTACTGTTATGTTTCACACTATGTATACAGTAAGCAAGACATTTAAACAGCATATGTAAATTTTTTTAAAGTAAAATTTTATAAGTTATTTTATATATCTTCTTCCTTAAGGTGTCATCAAGTGGTTCTGTTACCTTAGCAGAAATAAATAAATTAACATCTACTCTCTAATGCGAATAAAATAATTGTAGATTTACTTATTTACTTCATCACTTTTTCGAATTCAGCTCCGCAGTATTTCTAAATCAACTTCTGCTGGATTACCGTTTCAGTATTCTAATACATGAAACTGATATCTGTCTTCCAGAGAATCTGATGAGGCGTTACAGGTGCAGAACCGTTATCGTCTTCTCCGACAGATTTCATGAGACAAGATCTAAAAAAGCGGGTACCGTCTTTCAAATCTTATCGTTATAGCAAAACCCAACAAGGTTACTCTTGCGTGGTTATCAGGACAAAAGGCTATCCTAGGCAATGAAAAACCACATCAACGTGTAAGACACAAGGGATTGCTTGTTTTTTGACCAGCACCAGTATTTGCCCTCACTAAGACTGATAGTCGTGGGTGGATATCCCGGTGGGTAAACCATCAATACAAGACCCACTGAAACCACATTTCGGGCCACAGATACAGCAAACTATTGCTGAACAAACAATTCAACAAAGTCCTACGTTGAAGCAGATAACAGATTAGGCTGATGACAGGATTAATAATCAGCCAATGCAGCTTAAGAAAACATTTACACACAAAGGAAATCTATAATGAAAAACTAATATGTATATTATATGAAGAAGAGGATGCAACAACCTTCCACATCATCTTGGAATGCGAAGCTCTAACTTACTGGAGACACTTCTAAGACCAACTTGTTCGTATAGAGTAGATATAACAGGAACACAATAAGTCCCTAGGTTGCACTCTAAGGGCTTCTCAGCCTTAGCCTGCTATATCATTCAACTGATCAATTAGCGATTATATTTATTTCATAAATTTTGAAGTATTTTCCATTTGTTTTCGCCGCTGTTGAGAGTATTGGTAAAGTTTGTACGTACTTTCTATAAATTTTAAATTTAAAAAATTAAGAGATGGGGATATGCTGCCGACGGAGAGTGTGGTGACACTAGGCATGCCCTATATTGGAGCTTGTACTTTTCCTTACTTACATAATCGATCTTCCAGAAAATGATTAAAAATCCGAATACGATCTCTTTGCACAAGTTCCAAAATGGACAAAATTATTGCGCGGTGAAGAAGGAGTACGTGAGCAATGGTTTGAAAACAAATAAATTTTTTCTGAATCCTAATGAAACCAGAAAAATTCTCTATATTATTTTCCTAAAGAAAGATTTTTTCGAAGGTAACAAAGTCTAGCACATACATAAACTATATAATAAATCTTGTATAAATACATTTACATTAAGCATTTTCCCGACTGAGCGTCAGCTTGATCTGAAAAGAGCATCTTTGATCTAGGCCGTTTAGATATTGTATAAGCTATTATACTGTGTCTGGGACCACACAGCGGGGGGGGGGGGGGGAGCATAAGAGAATTTCGCCCACAGAGGAGAGCTATTAGAATAATTGCACCTTTGCAATATAGGGCAGACCGCAGGCAGATATTTATTAATTACAGAATCCTAACTGTGCTATCTCCGTCTAATTTATAGAATTTCATTTAGATCAAAAAATAATCGGAAGGCTGTTCCACCGCTATTTTAAAGTTGGTGCCAACTTAAAGCACAAAAAAAGATAGGCAACTTACTAACCCTAAAATATTCAAATATAAACTTGCGTTATGAGTTTATAACTAACTTTATTTGTAATTTCTTTCCTCATGTTAAACCTGAGATCTCATACGAGTAATTATTTATTTCATTTAGTAATATTTTGGTGCCGCTAGAAAAAAATTATCTTTTAGAACTTTTTATGCAGATTATTATTTTTTTAATTTATATTTCCATTTTTAGTTCTGAACTCGTCACGATAACCACAAAATATTTGAACCAAGTGGTAAGTGCGACGTGTAGAATACCGAGCTATGTTTTCAAGATCGCAAAAAAATGTAACCATTTTAGTAAAAATTATTTTAAGCCATGATAAACTCAGCAAAACAAAATTCGTTGATTCTGTGAATCCTCCAATTAACAATTTTAAATACAAATAAATTAAACACAAATTTATTTAGTTCGCCATGTAAATACGCTATCTTACATTTTAAGAAAACAATCCTAAAGTCATAATTAGTGACTCCAAAAACCACCTATTACAATTATGAAAAAATTTTCAAAATGTAAAAATTTTGGCCGGTCATAATTAAAAAAAATCTGTTTTAAATTCTTAATCTACATACTCGAAGACCACCAGCTTTGTTCAAAATCAAAATCAGTAAAATGTTTAGTTCGCTATATTGGATCAGTGGATGAATTAATAAAATATTGTAATTACCAATTTTAGGCAGAATCGAGAGATACAAAATTTTTAGTTCGCCATATTGAATTTGTTAAAAATAAATTTAGATTCATTTTTGCGACCACGAAAACTCCCCCATACCAAATTTACATACAGGGTATTTCCAAATAAGCGCGAAAAATTTTAAAGAGTTATTCTTGAGCTAATTTTAAGCATAAAAGTTCATATAAACGTATGTTCGATAATGCTTAGTTTTTAAGATACAGGGTGTTAAATTTTATTATTTTTGTAGGATCCGTCATATTTAAGTATAATTTAAAATTTTTAATCTATAAGCCCCGATACAAATTTTCGTCAAGATATAAAAATGTTAAATTTTTAGCACCCACTATTGAATCCGCCATATTCAATTGTTAGAAAATAATTTTAATTTCGTCATCTATGCCCTAAATATCCTATTATATATATATATATATATATATATATATATATATATATATATATATATATATATATATATATCGTCGGAAAAAAGACATTAGTAATGTGATATAGGGAGTTCAAAACTTCCCTAGGTCAGCAAATTATTGTTGTGTGCCGTATTAGCCCAAAGTCGGTAAAATGATTATTTTATTGTGTGCTTTTAACCCGTCAATAATTTTGAACGTAAATAAATAAAAAAAAACGTTTAGTTTTCCTATACTTTAATTTTTTACGATATCTACTTGATGTCTATTTGATGTGTATAAATTTTATATAAAATGGCGAAGGAAATTTAAAGTGCAGTCCTGAAATTTATATCAACCAATAGAAGTGTATAAACCAGAACTATTCAGGCCTGTCACTAATGTCATATCTTATTTCTAACCTTATTCAGCGGATCCAACCTCTCTCTTTGGGGGGAGGGGGGCGGTAATATCACAAAAGTACAGTATGGCAAGAAAAACAAGTTGTCAAGGGGGGGGGGGGGGGAGTGCAAGCAGCATACTCATTCCTAATATAAAAAGCAGAATGGGTTCTATTTTCCTGAACTCAAAGCTTTTGGGAGGGGGGGGGGGGCATCGCAACCATACAGACTCCTATACTCTATTCAAGAACTAGAGAGCGTAATAAAACTGTTACCGAAACTTCTAACGTACCTGCTCCAGTGCCGCAGGTAACTGAGAACTGCCGTAAATCTAATTATATTTCATAATATTTGTAAAATTGGAAAATGCCAATTTATGAAATATTATGTTTTTATGTTTTTCCCTATGTGACAATATTTTATAAATTTACTGCAACATAGAATTTCTGATAGTTTAATTTAATTTCTGTCAGTGAGCAAAGTACAACTTACAGTTTTTTCTTGTTTGCGCTTGTTTTTATATATTATTTGAGATTAGTGAGATACCCAAAAGATATGGCTTTCACCTCTATATTTATTCCAAAACCGTTAAACTAGGGCATTTTTTCCTCAACGAAAAACTTATTACGATGAATGTTTATGATGCCTTAAGATATCAATATGTAGATAATAATGTTAAAAGCTCTGTTGAGATATGTTCAAACATGACAGGAGTTGGAAAATCTACTATGTACCGAATACTGAAGGAGAAAAAACGACTGGAATTGTTAGTATTCCCAAGCCACATTCGATCACAGGCAAACGAAAAACCTCGTCGGAAGAAGAGATGAAAACTGCAATTAAAGGGGTTGTATATACATTTTATTATGAGAAGCAGATTCCAACCATCTACAAAATTCTAACTAAAATCATTGAAGATCGCGATTGACCTGAAATTAAAAGAACTGATCTCTGGAAATTGCTCAGAGAACTTAATTTTTGCTGGGAAAAACCAGATAGAAAATCTGTTCTTATAAATCGTCCGGAAACTGTCCGTTGGAGACGTAAATATCTCTCTCAAGTAAAAGGTAGAGTTGCTAGAAATAACATAATTAATCAAATTAGTAATTTAACTAAACTTTTGAAAGATTTTTTTGAATAAAGTTACTGCGGAAAATTGGGAAAAATCCATATAATAAAAGACTAAAACAAAATGTGAGAACTCGATCTCATAATCGGTGAGATAGAGGAACCAATTATAATTAATTTTACCGAAGATAGTTTCACTGACTTTGATTAGGAATTAGATACGTAATGTTTACTAGTGTAAACACAATTTATTATTTAAATTTTTGTTTTTGTTGTATTTTATTGTTTAATGTTGTTTATATGTTTTTTTTTTTATTTTTTTATATATTTTTATTTTAGTGTGTCCCACTCTTTAATTTTATATATATTTAATTCTAATTAGCCGTAAGTTTTTTATTATTCTATTATTGTGTTTGTGTCTTTTTCTTAAGCGTGTAGAATTAACATGTTTATCTTATTTTTTTGGGGCTATCGTATTTGCATATATAAAAGTAAATCAAATTAAGATATCAGTAAAATAGAAATAAAAATAAGTAGGTCTAATTTTAATTACAACATAAAAAAAAGTAATTACATTTGAGTCCCTTTTTAGTGTTTAATTGTAATTCTGCAGATGGTTTAAGAAATAAATAAACTGAAACGTCAAATCCCCTAAAAATGTTTTTAATTAATAATAAAATTACCGATAGCCCCAAAAATATTTTATAATTATATGGACGAATTTATTTTTTTATATATGTTTACCTTTTTGTATTTTTGACAATGGATATTTTGTAAGTATTTAAATTATAACTTAGAATTTTTTGAGAGAATAATCCTACGTTTTAGTCTATTATTATAGACCGGTATTTTTGATTATAAAATTTCTAACCCATTCCTATGAAAAATATATGTGTCTAACAAATTTTGCTAAAAACACCGGACTAAAGAACACAGGTAGTTTGCGAAGAGAAAAAGGGTAAAAAATGATTTATTACTCTCTCTAGTTCTTGAATAAACTATAGTATAAGAGAAAAAATCGGTTCCATTTTCCTAAACTCAAAGCACTTGGGGGGGGGGGGGGGGTTGCCCCCCACCGCCCCCCCCCCTTGGATCCGCGCCTGTTCAGTACTTTGATTATTCTAATCCCGGACGAAATCGGAAAAAGTAAAATTTTCCGTCCATTATATTGGATAGGTTTTGGATTATAAGGGACCACACTAGCAACTTGCTGACAATAACGTAAAAAACTGCATTAATTAAGAAGATAGACGTTATTGATGTTTTTTTTAAAGTAGAACTGTAGCGAAAGTGGACGAATTACTATTTTAATTATGATTGACAACGGCGACCGAATTCGAACGCATAAAAAAGTGTGCGAGATATTTAATGCTTAACGTCAGGTGTCTCAATCTGCATAGATAGAAAGTTTAAAGCAACTGGAATAGTCAAAGATAAACCAAGAATCACCGGGCAATCAACTGATGAAGAAACCAAACCAAATATATTACTTTTAACGGTCCCGAATCCGTAACTACATATAATTTAGAATTGAAAGTTTCAAATATGTTTAAAACAGCTAAATATTATCCGCTTTTTACATAAATTAACTGGGGATGATTTCGATCGTAGAACTAAAGTTAAGGAGAATATCCTTTACCCAGACGAAGGAAACTTCCTTCTTCCTTTCAGGTCACATTAATCGACAATATTCAATATTGGTGTCACATAAACCCGCATTCCTCCAAAAGCAAACATCGGGAATAGTTACAATGACGCAAAATATGGCTGGACAGCTATTCCTAGAATTTCACAAAATCAGCTAATTACCGATTTAATCACTCTTCTTCTAGGAGGAAATAATCTGCACCAATTAAATACTTCAATACAGCTGAAGCTAGAAAGGATGCCGCCTCGCAATAAAAGAACGGTAACAAATTTTTTAAATATCGTTTTTCCAACGATTGATTTGTCAATTTAAACTCTCTATTGTCAATTCCCAGGCCAATTTTACAGTTAAATCATGCCCAGTGAAAAATTAAGGAGAAAATAAGTAAAGAAACTTTATTAAATGTAGATTTGTATATACATACCTGCTACCTAATTTTACCCAACTGAATTAATTTAAATTAATAGGGTAACTACAAAATATCCATGATTACCTGACCAGTCATGAGGGTCCTTATTTTATTACTATTGTAATATATAAATCCAAACGACAAGGGTCTTCGAAATAAATTACATACAAAACGAATAAAGGGCTCTGCTCCTCCATAGCGATGAAAGTTTTTGAAAACGACTGAATGTCGGCTCGTGTCTTAAACAGAGAAAGCTATAAAAGTAGGGTTCGAAAAGGATAAAGATTACCAGCCCAATACGTTTATTATTCAATTAAAAACAGATTTAAATCTATTTAAATTTCAAGTTAGCTGTACTCTAGTTAGTTTTTACTAATTTTAATAAGATATTAAAACATTTTGTAGATGTTGTTTGTCATAGATAAGATGTTATAGAAAGAGTTTATTGAATTTTATTTCTAAAATAATGAATCGAAACTTTTAGTCCAAGAGTCGACCGTAAAAAATAGAGATTTTTTCCTAGTCGATGAAATTTTAAGAAAATATAGTATTAGTCACTGTGGCTGTGGTAACTATACGGGAACCTCATTCAGCAGGAGGAAGACTTCTCTTAAATGAAAAATAAAAAATAGTCTTGGGTGCCATTAGGTTTAATCAATATTTAATAATGTAACAGGATAATCTCCATGGGCAGAGCATAAACAAAAATTCTTACCGGCTCTGTTTTCCTTATAGTTACCAAGACAAGTGACATTTTATCGAATAAAATATAAGAAAAATGCAACTAATAAATTCCGTAAAATTCAACTACTATGGTTACTTTCTCGCATCTAGAAAAAATCTATATAAAACATATATTTTTATCATTTCTGTAATTTTATATATTATAATAGGTCTTGGTTCGGGTCCCGCATGGGTGTGTGGGTATATAAATAAATATTTGTGTACCTTGTCTTAAAATTCAAAACCACATTTTTTTGGGGTAAAACATTAAATAATTCAAGGTTACAGGATACAATGACATGGGATTAATTTGTATATACAAGGTAGTGAAAAATATTTTTCATTTACTATTTAAATAATCAGCGAATTAATTGTAAAAGAGGCTTGAAAATACTGAAGAATTATAGCAGTTTTAGAAAAATTAGGCTCCTATTTGAAAAATACAATTTCCTTGAATTTAATTAAGATGTATCTGAATAGCTATAATTTGAAATATTTTTTACCATCAGTTAGATGAGATACCTGGTATAAAATTTAATCATGAAAAATGATCAAAATTATATTTTAATGGTAAGAAAAAAAAATTATTTGAATAAATGGTAATTAGATGCAAATGAAATATAGCGTTTTTAACAAGATCTAATTTTTCTAATCTAAAGTAATAAATTACTATGATAATTACCATAATCCCGAAACTTGTTTTTTATAATTAAACCATTGAAAATGATGCTTTTTTTTTAATGTCACAATTATAAAATTTTATAATACCTTCAGTATTTTATGGACCACTACACGATAGTATATAAATTAGAACCATCACAAAATATACCAAAGTATTGCACTTTATATGAACTCTTGTACGCATAGAAAGACATTTTCATATATTGTTTTCCTTAAGACAGCGGCTCTAAACCTGTCGGGATTAAGGACCAGATTTTTCATACCAGTTTTAATGATTTTTTGGAGATTTAACTGAATTTATTTTATCCATTTTTTCTCTGGTCTCCAATACAAATTCAATATATCTCTACAAGTATGAATATTAAACCCCTCCTTTTGTTACCCGACAGTTCCCTAAGGAGAGTGCACCCCACAGGTTGAGAATCACTGCCTTAAAGTATTTAAGTTAAAAATTAAACAAAAAAATATAACATTTACACTTCAAATTAAATAAATTCGAGAAAATCATGTATTCGTTATATTCAGGGGTACCATTGTAAAAAATTAAATTTTTTGGGGAACTTTCAGACAAAAAATTCGAAAAGCTAGAAATTAACAGGGGACAATGTATAATTTTTATATATATATATATATATATATATATATATATATATATATATATAGAAAATACATGTTTTTTACACGATAAAAACCTAAACTAACATGGCGAAATATTAAAACAAAAGAATATTGTTAGAATATAAATAATTTCAGTGAATTTAAATCCCAGAAATATAATGCTTCGAGAACGGCCGCTTAAAATATAACAATAAATTATTTTTTAGGTTTTACTAAACTTATATAATATATATATATATATATATATATATATATATATATATATATATATATATATATATATATATATATATTCCATGGCATTAAAAATTACTTGTTGATTTTTTTATTCATGGCTTTTATTTGTATTTTCATATTTGTAACTCTTTACACTGTACATTGATTTCAAATATCTTTCGAAATTTTTCGGCAATTATTTTGTCCTTTTCCTATCTACATGAAATAGTAATCATTTTTTTTATTCAAAATTTTTTTTTCTAACCGCTTTAGTTCTTTTTTGTGTTTTTCCTTTGGAGCAATTTTTGGCCGCTGCTTCAAACCTTTTTTACAAAAACTTCAGCTGGTTTATTGACATAATTCTAATAATAAGCTTGTTATGTTATACTCATGTCTTTCTTGAAAACTCTGCTAAAGTCTCCGTATGTACAAATCATCATCAGTAATTTTAAAGATCTTAAAGAATCATCACAACTTTTAACAGAGCTACCGGTGTCTCAAAAAATCAAGGTTTTTTCTTCACTTGATATTTATGTTTGAAATTTAAATCAGTGATTATTGATTTTATTTCTTTTTTAAATAAAGCCATGTTTTGCTGAAGAAATTTTTTGGTCATCTTTATTATAGCTTGTAGACCATTTTCATCGCATATTTGGAAAGGGCTATATTGTACATTTTTTAAAATTTTTGATATGAATGGCATTTTTTAAAATTATATAATCTAAACAGAATTGATTTACAAATGCATAAGATTACTAAAAGAAGCTTCAATACAAAAAAAATCGATAAATAGACCATCGATGTCAGCTGATGATCGGGTTAATCCGGTATTCTAATACAGAGATATTAGGAAATATAAATAAAATACCGCCAGTACTAGATTAATTAAAAACTGAAAAAAAAGGATAAGTGGTACCTCTAAATATTGGACATTAGGCAGAACTAAATATCAAGGGTCACTAATTTAATAAAAATCTGTAATTTGTTTATCTGTTACATAAGCATATAAGAAATCAACAGATGCAAAAATCATGGGAGGCAAAAGTTAAGTAATACAGAAGATACACAGCTTATTAACAACATCATTTCTTTCGGAAGTTAGAGGCTAAAATACCCAAAAAAATGCAGAATTTATTACTCAGTCGATAAACTCAATCGGTCGTGCAAGGAATGTCAGAGGGAAAGAAGAAAAAAGGAAGACGTAAGCTATTCGCAACAAAGAATGAAAGATACAGATAAGAGTAAATATAGGGAAACTATATTTTTTTAGCACAGGGCAGATGACGTCGGCAAGCTAAATTAAAAATCCTCCTTTTTGCAAACCACAGCAGCTGAATAAACAAATACACAAAAAATCTGATTTCGTAGTCAAAATATATGCCTCCAAATAGTATTTTTATAAGGTGAAAAAAATAAATAAATTCAGTGTTTGCATGCAGCTTAAATAAATTCCCAAATGAAATCCAATTCCATAAAAATAGTTTCTCTTGAAATTGGTGCGGGTGATTTGCCGCCTTCTTATCTACACAATCTTCACAACACAACGGAACGCCTAGATTTATGAATGTTTGCCTATGGATGGGACTAAAGTAACCGCAAGCTTTTGGCTCTAACATTAGTAAATTAGTATTATCGGAAAGATTTTAACATAATTAAATATATATTTAAAACAATGGTAATTATGAATATAATTGTTATAAAATATATTTAAAAATAGAATTATTTTATGTTAGACTTTCATTATATTGTTCATAATGCAACTTGTGTTTATTAAGAATTACAGTTTGTTTTAAATTTACTTGTCTCCAGATATTTTCTACATACGTTTGTCGTCGTTTTATCCATTAAGTCTGGTGCCACTAAAATAGAGTAAATCCCCTAAAATACACCTATTATTATACAACTATATATATATATATATATATATATATATATATATATATATATATATATATATATATATATATAAATTAAGTTAATCAAATTAATAGAAATTTGGTTTAAATCGGCCACCTCCTTAGAGCTAAAAAATTATAAATCCTTATTTATTATATAATTATAAGTTAATAGGCTACATGTCGAAAGGTTGGGGGAGATGGAAATGGCAAGTCCAAATTTATTTTATGTTCAGCATGTGTTAACCAAATATAAAAAAATTGAAAAATACAAAAGTCAAATTTTAAATAAATTATGTGCTCAAAAATATTCGATCTAACGCTAATAAAAAATACTAATTAAAAACCATCAAAATTCCATTTAGTAATAGCCAAACAATTTTAAGATAAATTGTGTTCGCGTACAAAAATGCAATGATTATAAAACTTCGAAAAGCTTATATATAGCCTTGCACGAATGGAATATGAAGAGAAACAAAGAGAAAAAAATAGAGACTCTTCGGTTTGTAAACGTATATTAAAAGTCAGTCTATTTCGTTATAACATAGATATCAAAATATTAAAACCAATCGACAATCGTGTTTGTTTTAGTTTAGCCATGATGAAATTCAAAATCTTTGATATTTCAGCATAAACATACAAATTGGACAATGTTTGAAACCTACATACCAGTAGATTTAAACAACAATACATGTTTTTGAAAGTTGTTTATCGTCGGTGGGGGAAAGGCTTTTTGGATGTTTGACAGAAATAAATATTTTTATTTAATTTTGCTTTCAGTTCTTTTGCTTGGCGTGACTCATTTAAATGTTTTTAAGAGTTAGAAATTGCTACAAATGAGAACTTTAGAATTAATATCAACAAAAAGATGATTTAAAAACTTATTTTATTCGGTAAATATTTTTTAACATTATTTACATATTAAAAATAACATAATAATTTAGACAACCATAAACTGATACTTTTCTTTATTGCCGGTTACTTTATTCTCGAATTGATGTACCAATTAGCATATTATAATACCAGTTTCAATAATGCAATTAGAAAAGAATAGCATAGAATCGGTCTGCGTACTAAGAAATATAAGATCAATACTTTTCTAAATATAAATAAAAATATTATTACGTCATTCAGCATGTACACATCGGTCCTTACTTTTGACAGTATGCTGATTCTAATGGGGAATTCGCTGATTTCAACAAAAATCCTGCAAAATCAAAAATTTGTTTAACTAGTATGTACCCATCATAGAAATAAATTACCGCCATATTTTCTATAAATGTTTATTTTTACAGCATTTAAAGCTTTTTCGAAATTTAATCAAATAAGGGTTATTTTTAACATTACATTCGCAAAAATATACAGCTTTTTTAGACCAACCAGTTAACCAGCACAGCTACAAATTTATGAGAATATTTTTGAACCTCGGTAACGTTACCAAATACTTTTGAGTTTAAATTTAATAAGCAATAATAAAATGTAGCTACAACTTGAGTAAAGTGTCTTTATTAAAGCTTTTTCGAAGCATAGGAGTTGTTTTCCATGTAAAATTTGCAATAATGTATAGTTTTTTTCAATCAAGTAAAACTACTGTCACGAAAATATAAAAATATGTTTGAACTTCGTAACATAACCAAATTACTGTTTAGTTTGAACTGAATAACTTGAATAAAATGTCTTTATTATCAACCCAAAAACTTTAATTGAAGAAATAAACAGAATACAAAATACCTCGGCTTTTGGTCTCGTTTATATAATTTTTCAATCCATCATGGAATCTCCTAACAAAATTATAAAATAAAATTTCAATTTCTTTCACATATTATATTTTGCTTTTCATTTAATAACGGGAAAAGAACTTGGCTTTCTAGGGAACTAATTTATGAAACTACTAGTCGTTACCCGTCGTGGCTTCGTCAGCTCATTCAATGGAGTTAAAGTACACAAGCTAGCAACAGATTTTCCGGACCAATTTCCTCTTGGGCGATAACTTGTGAAATGCTTCAGACAGTTGTGCCATGAAGCCTTGTGAACGTCAGCTGCGGCTGCGTGGGTGGATGGAGCAGCGGCAGCCTCCCACTCACGTAAAAAAAATGTTTTTAATCATTTCCTCGCGACTGAAAATTTGTCAAATGATGGTTAACACAATTACTTGAAGATAAAAAAAAAGGTCAGCTGGCTGTACCGTGGTGGATTATACGTCAGCTGGTCACACGAACATGCAAAAAAAAATTGTTCAGTGATTTCCTTTCAGTTAAAAATTTGTCAGATGATAATTTACATTCTACTTTGAATATATAAAAACGTCAGCTGGCTCTATGTTGGTGGAAAAGTCATCAGCTGATGCAGTGAAAGGTGCAGCTTGGGAGCCAGACGTGAGCGCTGATTGCCTACTTAAATACGTCAGCTGACGGGTTTTCCCTCGTCATGCTGCCAGCTGATTTTTTTATTAATAAAAATATCGTATTAACAATCATTCATCCGTAGGAGAAATAGAAAGGAAACGGAGCCGTTCGAGAAGAAATTGTTTCAGCAGCAGCACAGTGACGGTTGAACAGAATATAAAAATGTCCAACGTAAGTCCGTTTTGCGTTTTTTGCCGAAACTTCTCAGCTAAAAGTGTTCATTGAAGAAAGTTTATCCAAATATTAACTATTCGGCAAAATAATAATTTAGTTGGGAAAAAAATTGCACTTCCAACACAGTATAACGATTTTCAGCTGAACCACACCGAATGTTTTCGTCGCTTTACAGCGTTGTCGCCAAAATATAAAAAATCTACATCAGCACCATCAGTAGAAGCAGCGTCTCCTTCAATATAACCGCATGTATATGAATTATTTCTTATTTTGAGTAATTTTTCATATTATTATTCCCAATAATATTATATAATATCATGCATAATATAGTAATATAATCAGAAATCTTCATACTTCATCGTGTGAAACACACAAAACTGGGCGGGACCTATAAATATGAGGATGCGTTCAGTGCAGGATAGCTCGGTGGGTATTCAAACAAATTAAAAATATTCCCTTCCTTTTTGATAACTTAACTTTCTTTCTTGCATTTAATCAAGTGCTAATATACCGATTTTTGAAATTCAAGTTTGCATATTTATATTTTTAAGTGCTTTTCAAGTATTTGCACTTATAAATATAGAATGATCTAAAAAACCGATTCGCGTAATTTGTGGAAATGTTATCTGTTTAGATTCTATATTATACAATAGATTCCTACCAAGCTCACCTGTGGTGAACGCATCTGTACTCACATCCAAGTTTTGTGTGTTTCACACGATGAGGTATGAGAACTAATTCATATACATACGGTAATATTGAAGGAGACGCGACTTCTACTGATGGTGCTGATTTAGATTTTCTATATTTTGACGGCAACGCTATAAAGCGACGATAACAGTCGCTATGGTACAGCTGAAAATCGTGTAGGAAGTACTGTTTCTTTTCCAACTAAGTTATTGTTTTGCCAAATAATTAATATTTCACTGCACTTGGATAAACTTTCTTCACTGAACACTTTTAACTGTGAAGTTGTCTTTCGGCAAAAAACGCAAAAAGGACTTACGTTGGATATTTTTAAATTCCGTTCAACCGTCACTGTGCTGCTTCTCAAACAATTCCTTCTCGAATGGCTCCGTTTCCTTTCTATTTCTCCTACGGATGAATGATTGTTAATATGATATTATATCTACTAATGAAATGTGAACAAAACTTTACAGTAATCTTATTATTATCTGGCATAACAGTAAATACACATTTTAACCCATTTCAGGAATTTCAAAAGTTCCAGAAATTACTTTTAGATAACCCAAATACTGCTGATTTTAAAAGACAGCTTTTTTTATAATGAAACAATATTTTCTTGTGAATATTTCGATATGTTCTATAATAATACCATCTAGTATTATTTAAAATCATATTTTCATCATAGAAATTGTTGTGTTGTATAAGCATTTTAGTCGAAATTAGATCCGCAGTATTGAGAGCAAATACTCAATAAGAATATGAGCATATATTACTGCGGAGCAAATAAATCCTGCCAACCTTTTCATAACCTCACATCGAGGTAGCTGCCTGCACTGTGCTAATAAGATGAATATGTTTTACTTTATAAAATGCACGCAGATTCCTCATTTTTAATCAAATACTTAAATATTTATGTATTTACAGTTCGAAGAATTTTAACCTCAAATAGATACAGTTGAATTTCGCAGTAATAAGTGCCTAATATTAGATGATTTTGCATTATTAGGAGCGTAATAAATAATTCTTTAGTTTTCGCTGTAAAAGCAGCAAATATTAAATTATACTTAACATATTCAATTTTTTACTTTGGTCTACATTTTTACGTAATTAAACTAGAACATTCAAGCTTTCGGTAAAAAAAGCTGTGATCAAATGATTGATTAAAAATAAGATTTCGGATAATGAATGTCGGAAGTACTGAATCAATCGCATTAATACCACTGCTTACCCCATCCTATTCTTCATATTGATCTTTATTTGAAAGTAGTTACTTTGGTTTAAAGATAAATTACACAAGTTAAAACTCGGATTCCCATAACGATCTTATAAATAAAAATTATATTAAAAAGTTTATTATTGGAAAGACCATAGTTAAACATGAATAGTAAAATACGAAGGAGTGTTAATAGTCCAATAAATATATGTTTCAGGTTATTATCTAGTGTTTACGTAAGCCATCGGAGTTACAATTCTGTATATTTATGGGGAATTCAGTGTAATGGCAAGTTGGTCTAGTTTTCAATAAGAAACTTTTCTCGGAGTTCCATTGTTTTTGTCTGTTTACGATACTTTGCGTGTCATTACATAACTACGAGCCAATTTACTAGGTATGCCAAAGTGTCAGGTATTTCTTCTTACGTATGCGGCTTTTCTAAATTTTCTTTCTAGAATTAATATGGACCTCAGAGGAGTGTAAATGATTTTAGTGGTCCCAGAAATACTTTACAATAATGAATTTCAACATTGCCACCCCTGGAGTGAATATTTTATATTCCTTGATCCCAATTTCTCAAAGCAGTCTTAATGTCCAAATATATGATTTATCATACATCCACTTAAATGAGATTCACGAAGACATACTTTTCTAATGATATTTTTAGTTTATCTTTCATTAATTTATTTTTAACGGCGTTTCAGACTTAAAAACTCCTTATATTTTGTTCTATCTGTGACAGTTTGCGGTATTGCCAATCTTCTATGGCCTAGGATTAGATCTTCCAAATTTCTTCGATTTTGGCATCATTAGTTTTATTAAAACAGTATAGCTCTATTTATTTCAAAAAAACAGCTAAAAAACTTTCGAAATTTCAAGTACATATATAACTATAACATATAAAAACTATTATTAAAAAACTAAGAGCTCGTCAGTTATTTTAAGACGATATTTTGCTAAAATACCTTTAAGCTGAAGAATAAAAACTTTTATTATGGAAATATCACACAAAAGTTCCCGACATCTTAAAACAGATGATAACTTTCTTAACAAATACCCTCGATCGAAAACTCCCTAATAAGTTTCGAGCCTGCCTGAAACCAATTTTGTTACTTTGTTTAGAGATAAATGAACTGTTCGTTGTCTCTGTTTAAGCGCTTTGCCTTTTCTCTCTTTCGCACTACACCTAAATATTTATGTAAATTCACTGAAAGGACTATAAAATTGGAGTTTTAGGTATAAACGTGAGGTTATTTTTCCTTCGTAAAAATGATTATTTTCTTTCCTTTTCCTTATTGTATCATATAACTAGAAATAAAATAAATGGAATATATTACTTTTATGAATAATAAAAACAGTTGAGCGATTTATATAACGTTAATATATATTTGTTCCATTATTGTCAGTATTCGAGTTTGAACTATTACATATTTTACACTTTACATGCACTAATGGTACTGTTTAAAACAGTTTTAGTCCTATCTTCATCTTATCTTGCTAATAACCAAGATGATGACTGCAATATAATTTACAAAAAATTTCGACATCGTCCAAAACCGACATGGAAGTTTTCGGGAGAGCATATTATGAATTTATGGTATATATATATATATATATATATATATATATATATATATATATATATATATATATATATATATATATGTACATATATATATATATATATATATATATATATATATATATATATATATATATATATATATAATCGAAGGTTTCCGGGTTAGTGTGCTGAGTCCTTCTCAGGACCGTAGGACTAAACACACACAGGGGATACTCGAAAACATATATATATATATATAGGAAGTTCCAATATTTAAGCAATATTATTGAAGATTAGAATATAGAATTTTGCACGAGATTTTAAAAAAATGAGTAACCCTGAGATAATGATATTAAATGCGGATTGAATTAAGTAAGATGTATTGACGCGGGATCAATTTGTGGTCCCGAATGACGATGTAATAATGATAATTGTACTATTCAATAGATTGTGCTGCACTTAATTTGGAATATTAGACTTCACAGTTCATCTGAATATACTATATTCAAATTGCTAATTCAGACGGGGTACATAATGATACAAACAGTCCATATAAGATGCGTGACTTGCCAATTCCCGTGATGCTACTGGTCGATCCATTATAAACTTCGATGAGCCTCCAGTCGGGACCTGTACCAGGTATTCGGTAATATAGTAATATTTTCTGGCTTTGCGTTATGTTAAATTTTCGTCATAAACATAAAGGTCCATTACCTTCAGGTTGAACAAAAACTACATGAAAAGAGATATTACTTTGAACGCTAGTTTTTAGTATCCCATTAGTATTAATATTACACGTGTGTTTTTTTGGCTATTAGAATGACGCATAACACGAAAATCTGCTGTCAGCGCAATTCAGTCTAATGACGAATAATGACGCCTGAAATATGTAAAAAAATTTCAATATGTTTACATCAGGCTGAATCTTGGATTTTGGAACATTTTTAACAAAAAAATGCAGACTGCCAATCTGTTAACGGTTCCATGTTGCCACACACCTAGACATAGTAAAATAAAATTGATCTCTTAACTCATCTGCATCATTCTAAAATTTATACTAGGCGAAAGATAATTATTTGAAATGGAGCCGTTCTTCAATCGAGGATTTTTTCAACTATATGAAACAATTTTACGTGTTTGTGGCTCCTTAAATTGTACGAACCATGTTACCTTCAGAAAAGTGTAATTTGCAAACTGCAGAATTGCACTTTCGGACCGTTCTTATAATTTCCGCGACACTCAAACACATAACACTTATTGAACGTTACTATAAATTATCGATAAATACATAAAATCACCTAGTATATTCACAATTTTACATTAATTTAGCATTCGATATTCCAGCTTTCAGTCAACATTAAACAAATCTACAAAACAGTATGGACGCTCCGTTTAATTTTTTACAGGTATTAATCTGTTATCGTTTATTCTTTCTGTCTACTTTCTTTATGGAAAAGAAGAAGATAGATGTCTTCTAAGGGACATTACATTTTTTTGTTATCAAAGATCCAACAAACAGTTCTTAAACTTTGTTGCTAATACAAATAAAAATTTTGTCATTATTTTTATACATTCTCCAGGCGCCATTTTTCATCTCGCTGGCAGTAATGATTTTTCATAATAAGCTTCATCCTAGGAGCCATAAAAATTCACTCTAACATCGATGCAAATTGTCCAAAAGCAAATTATCCCTATGTGGCAGGCTATATGCAGTTTTCAATGCAGCCTCCTGTTGTATTTTAGTGTTCACGTGTATCTTCTTTACCTCCTTTTCTAATGGAGCCAGAAAAACTAAACATGCACTAATGACAAACGAATTATTTTAGTTAAAAAAAATATATAAATAAAACATGTTCCATCTCTCATGTTTATAAAAATGTTTTAAACCTATATAAATTATATATAATTTGCTTATTAATGCAAGAAATGCCATGTAAAAATATTTACCCAAAAAATTGTCAAGGCTTCTAAAACAAAGGGTCATAAATAAAAATACCGAGCACCGGTAAAAAAAGATAAAAGATCAAATATTAGGGTCGAATATCCCATTTCGATGTCAAATTTTGAGCCATTTTCAATCCTAAATCTTGTTCGATTAAAACCTTTTAACAATTTGCTCCGAAAAATGGTCTTTTATAGCGAACCAAAAGGACATAAATCTTAGTAAAAACATTAGGTATATATGTTTGTAGTAAATGGAGTAAAGAGGGCTATCACACGGCCATATGGGAGTACAAAGCACATAGGCGTAGGATATCTTATAAAATAGGAAATTAAATGTAAATAGTTTTACCAATTTTTGAGTCTTTTGGTTCCCATTCCCCTTATGAGACCAATATTTTTTAAAGATATAAAAAAAAATGACAAACAACTTTAATTCAGATCCAAAATTAAGAAAGATGCAAATTCTTACAAAATAATTAAAAATAAAACATCTGCAGAAGTAAACAAAACTTTTTCTACCGATTTTATAATATTTTTGTTTAGTGATAATACATTCTATATTATTTTAGAAGGAAATTAACCATGCCCTTTAACATGTATTGTCGTATAACGGAATATAAGTATTTTTTTTTTTAATTTTCACAACGCCAAAAACAATCATGTTTTTTTTTGATTACACGTTGTATTAATGGTTTTTATTTACCGACTTTTAATTAATTTTTTCCAAGGATCTCTTTCAACTATCTTTCGCAATTTGAACTATTTTTCGATTTTAGCGAGACGTCAACGCACCTAGCCATTATTAGGTATTTTTGTATTCATTTACCTGGTTAATTGGATTAATTTTATCCTTCAGGAAACGCGAAAGAACGTTTCCGTTGGGATTAATGTATCATAAGAATTTTTGCATTATCAATTATTTGTGTTAAACCTAGGTTTTAACACAAATCAGGGGTTGTTGGTGAAGACCCGCCAAACCTCCTGACTAGAATCAGAACTCTAGCCACCTCACCTTTCTTCTCGCCCACCAGGATAGAAGGGGAATGAATGAAGCTCCGAGTTAACGAAGATTAATTAAGTTTTAATTTTGTTCGGGAATACTTCTAAGAAAAGAGTTATTTAGGAAAAGGTTATCAAGTAAGACTCATCCATGGCTCTTAGTTAAATTTTTATTCACTTTTTTCTTAATTCAGTATTGTTTTCGCAAGTCAAGTTCGGGATTAATTTACTCTCCACTGTCACATTCTGGTCTATTTGTCAAATCGGTATTTTTATAACTTCATAGCCAATACACGTTATGATAATTATTTTTAAGTCAGGACGCGTCGGTTAAGTAACTCGTTCGCGCCGCTAACCTCGTCTCTTTATCGATAGTATCAATTTCAGGAATTACGACACGTGCACGATCTTTATTCTCTGTAGAATGCTATGTTGTCAAGGACAACTACTTTAAGATCCACGAGCAGCCTAAAAAATAGAACAGTTAACATGGCCCCCGAGAGCTAAGCTCGATTGGAAAAAGGGCGAGTTACCTCAAGAAGAGCAACCAGTAATGCAGCAGTGGTGAAGTCGCGCTCTGAATTCGAGGAAGTACAGAGTCAAAGTGGCGCCACCGCGCCTTTTAATGTCTGGGTTTTCCCGTTTCGGCAATCGAAGAATTGTAGTTTTAGCACTGTATGTCGTATTATTTAATTTATTTAAAGGGTTTGGGGCAATATTAAACCAGAAACTTAATATTATGTCATAAAATAAGCGTGTATTCACAACAGTATTTAGACACGATAGGTCTCTTGATATCTACTGAAGAACACGTTAAGTCTACTATTAAGTATTGAGGCTTTTTATAAATTGCCTTTTGACTAGTCCTGCTGGTAAAAGCAGAAAGTTCTAGAGCTTGATATCACTATTTCTCTAAGAAGAGTTCCCTATGACGCCCATGGCAAACATTCCACATTTTTCTGTTTCACAAAAACCAGTCATATGATGTCTTTAGGTCCCTGAGAATTTTTAATCATAATATCAAGAACTACATCGGACTATTTCTAGCTGATTTCACTGAGAACTATTTTCCATAAGGTTGATGCCAGGTCTTTTAAATTAATGTTATTATCAGTTTCGTGTTTTTTTTTGTAAATTTTCACCGGATAGAAGACAGATAACATTATTTACGTAAAAATATATCTATCATAAGATACCACAATTTTTGGAGACATGTACTTATGCTTATTCATCTGAAGAACCCATCTTTAATGATCAAACCATGGATGATTACATTATATCTGTGACTTAATTTATTCATTCCCTGTGATATCTGAATATGTCATATGTGCGCCCATGTTAAGACTGAATTTAAATATATAAGAGGAACTCTAAATAAATCAATATAATACTCACCCTAAATTTTATCCCTTTATAGGGTAAAATGGCTTTGTTTTTTAATAAAATTGCTTTATCCACTTCCATATGTTTTCAGTTATGTAGGTTTAAATAATACCCATTACAATATAATTAAGAGATAAGTTATAGTAAAATTACTTAGTTTAAATAAATTTGTATCCAATTATTTTGCAATTTTTATGGTTAAAGTTAAACGAAAGCTTCTATTTCTTCATAAAAACATTATCGACAGCTTACCAATAAAAAACCCTGAATAAGCACATAATTACAGGTAATATATACAGTGGCGGACATAAGTTTGACGTACGACACATTTTTTGGTTTAGAGCAGCAATAAATAAACAAAAAAATACAGGTAATAATTCGCATTATTCCTTTAATAAAAACGTCCGTATATCATATTGTAACAGTCGCTTTTTACTTTTACGCCTATTTTATTTAAATTTGAAGTTTCGCCATCAATTGGCATCGGTCTTAACTGGAGTCGCAATGTATGGGGGGTTTCTATATAACTATCCTTATCGTTTTTGGTGTCGATAAATTGATTATCTGGTTCTATTGCAGTTTTTGGGTAGATAATATTAAATTTAGGGAATACCTTGTGTCGAATATTTTTCCAATAATTAGGACCGTGATTTCACAATTTCTTAAAATATGCTTGTTGACAAGTGTAGTTTTGACATTTTGAGAATTCAGTTATTTTACATGTAAATGGTAGAATTAGCAGTTGTGTAGAATTATAAAAAAACAAAACCAACGATCATCCGTGTGATATTTTATTTAATTTGATTGGTCTACATCAGAATCAGGTAACTATATTATATATTTTTCGTTATAATCATCGAGTTAAATAAATTAAGTTATTCCCATTTTGTGCACGCCTGACCTTCAAATTTCCTTTTGTTTTAGGGGCCAGGTTTATCCGATTTTCTACAGCTTTATCCAGATTTATCCAATTTTGTACGACTTCATCAAATTTTATACGGCTTTTTCCAATTTTATTCAAGATTTACCTGTATCCCCAATTTTGCATGCTTTACACGATTTTCCTCGAGTCTTTAAGCTATTTATTTAAGACATTTTATATCGCTTTTTCTCAAGACTCCTTTTATCAGCAAGGTAGTAGCTATATTATTCTAAATATGGAAGACATTGTTGCATGATTCTACGAGGAGTTCATAGAAAGATTTAAAAGTCCAATGAGTTCAGCCGTTTTCAAGCTAATTTCTATTACCCTTCTTTGGTGGTAGTAGTCCGACAAGAAGCTTCAAACAAGTAAGTAACCAAATTTAAGGTAGTTCACTCGTGAATCGGTTTTTCTTAGGAATGTAGTCGAATATGAATATATAGTTTAGAAAAGTGTCTTTTATTTAATTAAAAAAGAACGAAATTTTTTAATTATCTATGAGACGAAATATTAACAATTAAAATATGCATAATTTACATGCTGGAGGTCACCACATATAAGAAAATGCCAATAGATTTTAGAATATCTCAAAAACGGTTTTTACCATATTTTTTAAAAACTAATGCAACGTAGATCCAAAAATTATGAATTTTTTAGAAAAAACCCGGAATTTTTTAATCGTTTTGTTTAGAAAATGCAGATTTTTTAAATAAAAATAATTTGAAAACATCTGACGCATAGTGGGGTACAGTGATCACAACTTGGCAACGCGCGATAATTCAAACCTAAGTTAGTGAGGTTAGTTCTTCAAAATATAACATTTTTTTAAATATATTTCTCGATATTTTTGTTTATTTTCTCAATGTGTTGGGATGTCAACATAACAAAGTGTATAGGTATGAGACATACACTATATGAACGTTACTATACACACGTTTACTTTATAGATTATTCAATATAGACATTTGCGGCGCTGTCAGATTTATTATATTTAAACTTATTACTGTATATTGAAAGTTAACGTGTGTTGGGCACAGTCTCGTACAAAAACAAAATTCTTTAGGCCTGAAAATTTTTAACTTTTGGTACTTATTTAAAGGCTATCCTTTTGTCTACGACTATTGCGATTGAACTACTTTAATTAAATAAAAAGTAAATTCGGTCACTCGTGGGTCTACAGGTTTAGGCTTCATGGATTAGGGTATTGTCACAGGTGTACCGTTCGAATACGTTGTCCTGAGTACTTAAAAATATTATCCAAATACTATAAAAGTTGTATCTGATTTAGACTTTTGTACATTTTCCCCACGGTGTGGCGGAAATACGTTGGCATATTTTTACACCCGCGAATGGGAAATACTTTGAAGAGAACAAAATAAAAATTGATGAATAAATGACGTTGTCAAGGTTCAAATTTCCATTTAAAATTACTATGGCTAATTCCGTTAATTTTACCTTATTTTTGCGAATACTCGCGTTATGGGCAACACAATATCATTTTCCTTAAATATTTCCCATATATTCTTTAAATAAAGCATTTCATAACGTACAGTTTCAATTAATTTTATTTTCAAGTTTGACCATTAACCTGGTATTTCACTACACTGTGCCTAATTGTTTTCTTATCCATGCGGAATTTATTGTTACCTTTTTTTTATTCAGATAGATCTCGGTTTTCCTGCCTACTAATATTCGAGTGGAATATCTTGGGTTGCCTAGTGGCTTGAAATGTTTCTCGTTAATTTAAAAATAACAACTAGGATACTTATTTAATTTTTGAGCGGAAAATACTAATAATTAAGTAATTGGATTATTTATCAAATTTATTTCAGCCGACGGTCATTTCTTTCAATCGTGTCAATTGAATGCGCCTACATGAAGTAGTGCTGTGCGCAAGCAAATATTTTAGTTATAAATGGAGGCCATTTTGCCTTGATTTTCTCTTTTCCCAGTAGGGATATTGGCAGTTTCGCACGTAGCGGCAAGAGGAATTCTGTTAGACCCCACCAACATCGGGGTCCCCCCTATTGGTCACCTTATCAATGGTTAGCCCTCTCTACGGGCTATATTACGAGAAGTTTCACCTACGGGTCATCATTATTAATCAAGGAATAGACGAATTTTGATTTTCAGTATATATTTTTTAAATTATTACTATCGGCCAAGCGGTTTCGGTCTAACTTAGACCATCCTCAGGGCTCAGACCCTAGAAACAAGAGAATATGGTCAGCAAATAAGCGTACTCAGTACTCGCCAACCACATTCACTCGTCAAAGGGCACACCTTAACCCTGCCAGTTTGAGAACAGTCTCCAACAACGCCAGCGTGGCCTCCACACAGAACAAGTCATACACAGATAAAAAATTTTTTTTTTTAATTTTTTCTCCAAATTAAAATTAAAAGTTTTAATTTTAATTTGGAGAATTTTTTTTTTTAATTTTTTTAATTGTATATGACTTGTTCTGTGTGGAGGCCACGCTGGTGTTGTTGGAGACTGTTCTCAAACTGGCAGGGTTAAGATGTGCCCTTTGGCGAGTGAATGTGGTTGGCGAGTACTGAGCACGCTTATTTGCTGACCATATTCTCTTGTTTCTACGGTATGAGCCCTGAGGATGGTCTAAGTTAGACCGAAACCGCTTGGCCGATAGTAATAATTTAAAAAAATATACACTGAAATACAAATTTCATCTATTTCTTGATTTCTTCGGTGTACAACCTGTTAATAACTTAATCATTATTAACACCCGTTCTGTTTGTTTTAATTTATTTTGTGCGTGTACTCTGTTAAAATTACACTAGTACCTACGCAGAGCTGAGAGACCACAAAGCTAGCAGTCTCACCATCAGATAGGCAAACTTTTATTCATTTATATGTAATAAAGTAAATTTATGAATTTTTAAAATTAAGTATATTCCTCTCTATTTCTTTTGTTAGGCCTTGCGCAATTTACAATCATTCTGTGATCAAGGAATATACAAGGTTTGCGTTGTTTAGGCGCCCTTAGGTAATAGTGTCCGTTGTTTGTAACCTTGTTAGACCTCTTATCATTAAGTTTTGTAATTATTTGGTACCGAACTTTCATTTGCATATCTAGCCATAAGCTGTTCAAACATTTGTTAAATTTTTAAATAAAAATTTTTTATTATTATTACCTAAACCGTGCCTTATTTGTCCCACATGCTACTTGCGTTTGTATTTTTTTTTTGTTCCATATACTTGCTAATCTATAGGGCGTAAAGTTGAAAGCTAGTTCCTAACAACATCGCGAAAGAAGTCTGCAGCTTTTGATGCATTGGCGCGCTGATTAACCCTGCTCTACTCTCCGACATAAGAGTTAGTTCGCCATTTTGATCGCGGGTCCTGCTACTAGCAATGAACTGTACTCTGTTGATTTATTTTAAATAGTAAATTAGTTCTTACCTAATCGTGATGTGTTGCGCCCTTAAATACCAGTGTAGCAACGATTTATGTTTTTTTTTCAAATTTGGCTTATTTCCGAACAGAAGATAATTACCCATTTTTCTTTAAAATTTTCTTCCAAGTCTTACCTGAAAAAAAAAGAACAAAATTAGTAATTGCAAATATTCATAAACGTTAACTGTACCTGACAGTTATTGTTGTTTAATTAAAAAAGTTGATTGGTTTAATTTTATATTGTTTATATAGAATATTTCTTGTGTTACTATCACCATCCCAATTTTAACGGGAACACCCTATACATTTTTAGTATTTACATTATAAAATTATTTTTATCAGGTTTGGTTTCCTTATGATTAGATTAAAGAGTTCTTAAAATAGATAAAAAAAATGTTAAGTTTTTGTTATCTACCCAAGGACGTAATAAGAGACTAGAACTTACTAATATATTACTTCCGCTTAAAGTGGAAATTGGCACATTTTAGTAAAAAATTGAAGGATTAGAATGCATTAATTTGTTAAGTCTCGAAAAGTATGTAATTTACGATTGGAATGTATCAGACTTCTCTTCTTTTTCTTCTACGTTGACTAGGGATATCCCTGTTTGTCATTCCATCTACACCCGCCTTATTCTGCTGATGAAGAGAACCAGCTCTGGGCCCATCTCTTTGGTGGTCGTCCTGGTAATCTTCTTCCTCTTGGTCGTCCATACATACAAACTTTGGCTAGTCTCTCTTCACTCATTCTCTCAACGTGTTCTTTCCAACCTCTTTTTCTTTCTTTTGTCCATTTGACCACGTCCTGCACATTACATTTTTGTCTGATTAAGGTATTTATCGGCCTATCTCTGATTGACACGTTTAACATTGATCTCAGTACTTTCATTTCGGTGGTTCTCATTTTCTGCTTTGTCTTCTTAGTGTCTGCTCTCGTTTCCGTGGCATAAGTTAGAATTGGTCGTATATATATTTTTGTTTTTCCCTCTATTCTCATGTATCTGTTTCGAAATATAACATCTCTTAAGCATCCTGCCACTTGTAGGGCTCTTGTATTTTGTGACAGTACTTCTCCAGTAAGGTTACGACAGCTTGTTGTGTCAATGCTTAGGTATTTAAAGTTCATGACTTGTTCAATTATGGCATTTTCTATCTGTAGCTTACATCTTCTTGGTTCCTTGGAAATTACCATACACTTTGTTTTATTCGTTGATATCTGCATATTATACTTCTTAGCTGATACGTTAAATAGGTGTGTCAATCTCTGGAGGTCGTCTTCGTTATCTGCGAGTAGGACCGCATCATCCGCGTAGCATATTATATTGATATTGTGTCCGCCCATCTGGTATCCGCGTTTCAGTCTGATGTCCTCTATTATGCGGTCCATTATCAAATTGAATAAGAAGGGGCTTAGTGAGTCTTCCTGCCTTATCCCTTCGTTTATCTTGATGTCATCGGTTAGACCTTCGGATGTTATTATTTTTGTGCTGGAATTTGTGTACAAGTCATCAATTATGTTTATGATCTCCGCTGAAACATTTTTCTGTTTTAGGATGTCCGTTATGTGCTGCTTCTTGATGCGGTCGAATGCTTTTGTTAGGTCAACAAAGGATAAGTATGCAGGGTAGTTAAATTCTATTGATTTTTCGATTATTTGTCTCACTATAAATAAGGCATCTGTGGTTCCCCTGTTTTTTCGAAAACCCTGTTGTTCCTCCGAGATCTCTATTTTCTCTTCAAGTTTGTCACGAATAATTGCTGTAAATGGTTTGGTGACAGAGTTAAGAAGTGTAATTTCTCTGTAGTTGTCCGAGTTTTTGTCGTCACCTTTTTTGTGTACGGAAATTGTATAGCTGGTTTTCCATTTTTGCGGTACTTGCTCTTCTTTAATAATTTTATTAAAAAGCTTTTGTAACTCCTCGGTAAGCATTTGGCCTCCGTATGTATCAGACTAAATATATAAAATTTCAGTTGATTGTCGTGAGATTATAAAGTTCATAATAAAAAGAAACATAATTAGATACACCAAGAAAGTCAGTAATTAAAATATCAAAGTGCATTTCTAAAGTATAAATAGGTAAAGTCATAAAGTTTCCACTGAGTTGAAGATGTGGAACGAAACTTAATTTAAAACTTGCCTGAGGATTAATATATGTTTGAATAAGCTGCCAGAAAATAAACAAAATAGTTAAATGGTTGATATTTAATAAAAACAAGATTTTTGAAGACTTAATAATAAAAATATTCTTGCATAATTTAGGTAATATCGAATCAAATCCGGTAAGTATTGCTATCGAGCCCTAGTCTGTTTGGGGAGTCAAAGGATCAGGCAACAGCAGCAGAATGAACATCTCATATTTTAGATCTTATATTGTTGCGTGAAAAAATATAAAAACAGCAGTGACGCCTATTTTATTTTTTACCGCTAATTTCCCGATAAAAATTCGGGCCTTACTTAAATAAATAATTGATTTGGGAGTATTTAAGGGACTACATGACTTCAGGATTTCTAACTACGATGTTGGAATGGAAAATAAGATCTCCGATATTTACTATGGCACAGCAACTTCTAAGCACAAAAATAGTCCATAGACCATAGAATCATAATAGTTGGTTGCATGAAAATCCAGAAAAAGGAAGTGCTGAGTGAACAGCGCCGTAAACCATCTTATTTAATATTTTTGTTCAAATAATCTTGATAATTTTTATTTCATAAATATACCGTATCTTTATAAATATAGCATCAAACTCAGAATTAAAGAAACAATTCTCTGGCAGCTCCTACGCTACTTTCAACAGAAGAAGCATTTCTGGTTAACCCAGTTTAAAAAGCTCAACAGCTGGAGGCGAGTCTCTACCATGTAATGGTCCATCTCCTAGTCAAAATATATTTTCATCTTCTGGATATTCTTCTTCTCCTTCAAGCAACAAACTCCAGGAAAACACTGGACCTTCTATTCCACAATCAGTTTCATCTAATAATGCTGGACCCTCATCCCAACCAAACAATAAACACCAATCTTCTCCATCATCGGGTTTTAATAAAACATCCTTTTTTTAGTATCTGTTTTAAAGTCATAGACAACGATGTTTTTTGCGAAGTAGTAGATATCTGTTGGACTTCCATTGCCTCAATTTTGTTGCTGAACATCACGACGTTTCGGCTAGTAGATTTAGTAGTACCATTTTCAAGTGAAATGGCTAGACATAACTACTAGAAACGCCGTGATATTCAACAACAAAATTAAGACAACGGAAATCCAACAGATTCCTATTTCCTTTTTTCATTTGTCATTTTCGCGCGTCGTCAGTTATTGACAACGGATACTTGCGCTCATGCTGCTCACATAGAGTTAGTATAGATAGAATGTTATATTACATGTAAAGAAATAATTATATTTAAAATATGCTTTTTAACCAATGTAGAAAATTTAGATGTTCTTATATAAAAAGAAAAAACATTATCACCGGTGCACGTTAAGGCACTATACTTTACTTTTAAAACTCTTGATCATTCACAAGCTTATAATTATACATATACATTTTTAGCTTCTACCTCTAGAATGGTATGTATAGAATGTTTAATTTTCGATGGCTTTACAGGTTATTTCCGTTGTTAGTAAAAATACAAAGGATAAGGTTTTCGTGGCACTTTGCTACTTTGTTAAGAAATGAACTATGTCACTAACAGAATTTTCGTAAACATGTTTGTTTTGGAGATACAGAGCGATTTTGAAAATTATGCATTTTGGGGCACCTTCTCATATCCCGATTATCTTGCAACTCATAGCAAGGTTAAAAAAATAAAACAATTGGAGTTTTTTATGTAGGATTCAATGGCGTAGTCAATTTTCTCATAGATTTAATTGTTTAGAAGAAATAAATCAAACTTGCCTGTTTTTAAATGGGACACCCGATATATATTTGAATAAGGTGATTTAGTTTTTCACAAACTTTTCAAAAATATATAACAACCTCTATTTATTATTAGTATTGAGTCTTAAATTTACGTTTTTTTTTTAAATTATCAGATCCTATCAGTAGGCTGTGGCGGGTATTTAAAGAAATCAAAATCTATTACTGGTATAAATAGTATGTTGAAGAACAAAAAAGGGTGAAGTAGATTTTCGGATTCTCAATGTGATTCACTTTTTAAAAATAAAAAATTATGTATTACGTCAATTAAAAAAAATTGTTCACAGATATTGTTCAAATTGGTCTCAATGTTACCTTAAACATGTTTAACACATAACTTTTATTTTCTTGAATACATCTGAAATAATAAAAGGCCGCGCCTGTAACTTTCTAAAATCTCTTTAAGTCACATTTCTTAAATCCGCCATGGTCTGGTACTGAATGGGTCAAATTTTATTTCTGAGGTATTCCCACAGGATGAAGTTTCAAATCGACAAATCAGAAAATCTATATGGCTATCTTATAGGTCCATTTGTCCCAAATCCAGCAGCCTGGAAAATTAGCGTCCAGATAGGCCCTTAAAATTTGCGCATTGTAAGCGGGAGCTCCGTGTTGTTGCACGTACAGGTTATTAAGTCCTATTAAGGGCCGTCTTCTATATAAATAGTAAATATTTATTTGGGGTAAGGCTACCTACATATATATCATACGATTATTGTTCATGAAAACGCTGAAGCCAAACCTGTCTGGTCGTTCCCGTGGAAATACTACATGTTGATTTTCCTGAGACCAAAATCTAGTATTCTGTTGATTCAATATATCGGCGCTGGTAAAATAATTCTTATCAGACCATATAACGGTTGTTTCAAAATTCTTTTTCCTGTTTATATTGCGTGAATACCAATTACAAAACTCTATTCGCCGCTGTGTGTCACAAAGATGTAAATTTTGCACCAGGTGATATTTATATGGTTAAAACTTATTTTTTTTTAAAGATTGTTTGAACCCTTGACTTATTAACTCCTACAGAACTTTCTATAGAATAGAAGACAATACATTTTATCCACAAAAACATTCTTTTATCTGGCTGTCTTCTATCTGGATATCTACGAATTTTAGACATTTATAAATTTCAAATTGAAAATAATACTAACATGTTCAAACCTGTTGAAATACACTTCTAAAGCTTCATCTGCATTTTCGTTACATTGAATATAGCAAATATTATATATTTTTCAGAAGCTTGTAACACATTATTCAAAAACATATAGAGTATCCCATTTTAAAAAAGGCAAGATTGATTTATTTCTCCGAAATAGTGGAATCTGTAAAAATCTGACTACGCCACTGGATCCTATATGAAAAACCTCAATAGTTCTATTTTTAAACTTTGCGATACGGTGCAAGATAATCGAGATAGGAGAGGTGATCCAAGATGCTTAATTTTCAAAATCACTCTGTATCTCCAAAACGAAAAGGTTTATGAAAATTCTGTTAGTGGTATCGTTTGTTTCTTGAAAAAGTAGCACAGTGTCACGAAAACATCTTTCTATTTTTACTATAAACGGAGATAACCTGTAAAACCAAAGAAAATTGGACACCCTGTACATCAAGGGATAAAATAACATAGTTGCCAACAGGTGCTCGTTATATAGCAAAATGTAGTTTTATAAAAAAAAAGGCTGATGATATTCACCTGCTCTAACGCGAGGTACGTTAAACACCTGATTCACTCGGCTACCGTGATTGATGACTCATTGCTCTACTTGTCATTCCGAAACCTGGATAAATACAAGTGTTGAAAATCAACACCAGGATTTGCTACAATGTCCTGCCTTACCCCATCGATTGCGAAGCCCAATTATTGAAATCGCTAAGGGAAATGCCAAAAACTTCTTGACCTCCGTTTGTACTAGCCTATAAAACTTAATGAACTTAGCCGAAACTATATGTTAATCATAATGTCTTAAATGCGCAGTGAGGAAATTGTTACGAGGCTAATAGATACAAACACACTTCGATAACAACTTGAATGCAATGCCAGTGCAATGCTATCACTCTAATTGCTGCCCTATTAGTCCTCTATTTCTTCTGCAAATTCAGACGAAGAAAAAGCCACAAAATTTGACAATCACCCCCGAATTCCCTAACATTGTCTAACCTTAAAACCTTCTTGACAGCAGAGAGCTTAAATTGACAAGAACAACAAGAAGTCTCTTTTTTTTTCGCTAGCAAATTTATTCTACTTTCCGAATAAGATATAAAAACGATGTCTTTCCGTTTAAAATTTCGGAGTAAAATTTAAAAAAAAAAGAGAAGAGTTTCAAATAACGCCCTCTAGCGAGGACAGCGAAAATCATTCTAATATAGCTATTATTTCGTTTTAATTGTCAAACCTTCCCTTTTTAAACGAAACCAATTTATCAAATTTCGTTCAGGCAAAACAAACTTATGGTAACTTTTATCAGTAGACTTTCCCCCTCATCTTCTGCCCAAACTGTACATTTTACAGCAAAAAGTGTTAAACCAAAAAGATACAGAATTGTAGTAAAATTATCAATGTAATATTTTTTAATAGCTTATATAGATATATTTTTCCACAAAAATATCTTTTTTTACAATTACGACAGAGTTAGGAGCTTAAAAATTATTTCCAGCAATTTCTCTTGGCCACTTTCCTTAACGGAATTTTTTTCTCAAGGTTCCTGGACTATCCCTTCCTGAGATATGCCATCCGGCCACCCTTAATAAAACACCCTGTATATTTCAAGACTTTAATGCTAGGTCTTTATCCTTAATATCCCTACATAAACGTTTATCTGTTGACACATGTAATATACAAAAATAAATAGATCTATTTTTCATGGCAACTAAATCGGATTTGTTTTTAAACCTTCTTAGTGAATCTGGCTGTCAGCGATGTCTGCATCGTGCGCCGATAGGAACAGAGCTTTGTAAGATAGAGAGGTGTTTTCTTTTTCGTTTTATCTATTGGCGAAATACTTTCAGGCACATGCGGTTCTATGTATCCCCTACTCTATATATAATATCTCTATTGTCACGTGCCGCACATTGATTAAGTATCCTAAATGTTATTAACCGCGCTAAATCGTTTTCTAATTAATATCTTAATGAATAAGGGAAATCGGCATCGTCCGATCGTCCTAAACGCTATTACACAACACTTAATTCAGTTTATAACTCAGTTAGGATGACAATTGGTTGGTTTAATAGGCCCTTTACTTCTTTTTGATCAAACTGATAACGTTTTGCATTAACTATTTTATAACCTTTCAACAAATAATTTGTAAAATAATTATTTTAAAAGCTACAAATATTTAATTAACCCCACAGGCTCTAAGATTTATAAAATAAATTAAAGTTTAATATTTTCCTCTTTTTTTCTTTCCAGGCGCTAAAAAAATTTGCTGTATGCCTCTTTTCCATAATTCTTACTTACTTGCATTATTAAATTATTCTAGCATTATACATTCGGGCCACGCTCTTTGCCTTGCTCATAAAACACAACATTTAATGACTACGATAACTTTTTACTTACTTTTTAATCTATGCATTTTTGTGACCTATGTTAAATTCAGGATAAAAGAATTTTAAAAACCGTTATTTAAAATATTTTTCAATATCTCAATCGCTTTATACCATAAACAATTTTACACACTTTTAGGGCCCTTACTTTAACTGCGTTGATATCTTCTTATCAACCTGGTTGCTCTCAGTATTGAGCATAGACTCCCTCCTCAATTCTCCAGCTTTGTACAGGTACCTGATTTCATATTACCTGAATTGTGCAGGAATGTTTTTATTTTGAAAGCTTCAGAAAAACTTGTTTCCATTAAATATCAACCATTTTACCATACCATCACACCATCTCATAGTTGGTCTTCCTCTTTTTCCCTTTCTATCCCTTGGTGTCCAACTTATGATCTCCGTCAGTTGTATTTTACCCTTCCAACGTAATCTGTATTTTAATTGTGTGGTCGTTTCTCTTACTTCCGTCACCTTGTTTCTTGTCTGAACCAGCTGTCTGGTTTTCTATCTTTTAGTGATATTCCGACTATTAATCTGTCCATTGCTCCTTGTGTTGTTTCTAAGTTATTTATTTATGTGTTGTGAAAGTCTATGTTTGAGCTCCATGAGTTAGTATGAAAGTACACACTGGTCGAAAATTTTAGTTTTAGGAAATTATATCCTTTTGTTTTTTACCATATGGGGGAGTTTTCCAAACGCAGCCTATTCTGTTAACTCCTGGGTTTTGTTTTGTCTACACATTTCTATTTGTTGTCCTAAATACATATTCCTAGATCTTTTCTATTCTTCTTCTATTTAACGTAACTTGTATATATTAAGAACTCATTATTTTTGCTTGTTTATATTTAGACTGTATGTTTATATTTAGACCTATTCTTTTTGATTCTTGTTTTAATCTGATTATCATTGTGTTGGATTGTTTGGAAGAGTTGCTGTCAAAAAACCTTTACTCTACAAAAAAAAATCGAAAAGCGGGCTTGAGTTTGCTCAGAGGCATTTAAATTGGACATTTCTAAACTGGGGTACGGTGCTCTGGAGTGACGAAAGTAAATTTTAAGTATTTGATTCGGACAAAAGGTTGTTTGTTCGAATGCCTGTAGAAAAAAAATTTGATATTACATATGAAAAATCTACTTTGAAGCATGGGGGTGGCAGTATTATGGTCTGGGGATCCTTTTCCAGGTCTTGGACGGTCCCGACAGTGAAAGTAACTGGGAAAATGGATCAATTTATATATCGCGACATATATGTTGCCTAATGCCTATGTTGCCTAATGCCGAAAAAATACCGCTTTTATGGAGATTTCAAGACGATAATGGCCCCAAACAATCATCCCTTTTATTAAAAAATGGGTTTTTAGAGAGAATGGTTGATTTATTGGACTGACCTTTTCAATTTCCGGAACTAAATCTGACTGAACACCTGTGGAAACATTTGGAGTGAAAAATTAGGGAAATAATAATTCATAATAAAAATCATCTATGGGAAGATGAATGGCGGAGGATTCCAGTTGATGTATGTCAAAATCCTGTCAATTCAATGCCAAGAAGATGTAGGGAAGTCACTAGGGCAGAGAGGTTTTCAACAAAATATTGAACTTTGTTTCTTTAATTTGTACAGAATTAATTATTTTTTGTGGAAACAATGTTCTTCCCATACTTTTGTCCCAAGTGTTTTTTTATTTATCATAGGAAAATTT
This sequence comes from Diaprepes abbreviatus, assembly GCA_034092305.1. Classification (NCBI taxonomy): domain Eukaryota; kingdom Metazoa; phylum Arthropoda; class Insecta; order Coleoptera; family Curculionidae; genus Diaprepes; species Diaprepes abbreviatus. The sequence continues at coordinate 27,221,054 of JASJET010000022.1, forward strand.
TGTTTTATTTTGTATTTTCATTTGTTATCAATTTAGTAGTGTATGTTTATTTTTTGATATATAATTAATTATTGATAAACAAATATTAAGGTTATAAGCGCAGAAAACAAATCTTTCCATACTATTGTCCATGACTGTGCATGCCAAATTTCAAGACAATTGGATAAGACGAAGCAAGTCAAAGTTGGATTCCAAATTTTGACCCAAACATGAAGTGGCGTAAATAAGAGTATGTGAGCCCCCCCCCCACAGATTTCTGAATGCACCTTACTATTTTGCACCTGTCTTGATCTGTCATATTTATTCGTTTTTATTAAGGGTAATGGAGGCGCCCCCCGCACCGCGGGGTCTGTGGGATCGTTATTTACGCCACTGCAAACAAGTGAAGTTAAATAAAAATAAGTAAAGAAATTCATATATCAATAACTCAAAATCCGTTGATTAAACATACTATATGATGTGTGTAAAGAATTCCACTCAAATATAATGATGTTATTTACTAAGTGTGGTAGCAGAAACTGCACGGACACTATTTTTAAACCGGATCCTGAAAAATATTAATAAATGAAAAGCTTGACAACATATTTCGCTATACCCTCCTTATGGACGGTCGTTGTAGTATACTCTGTATATTTAGTAATATTCTAGCAATCTGTGACATAATCGTTTACAGTTGCTTTTCATGCTTTTCCATCGTATTTAAAGGGTTGATGTATACGAAATGAGGACATCGGGGGAGTGTCCGGCAGTAATTCCATTTATTTGCCTTTGATATAAAGCGGTAAAGCACCGCCATAATTCTCCGTTTGCATACAGTAGCCCTTAATTGGCAATAAATGCAGGGAATATTGCAAATTAGGTGCCTACAACTCTTTAGCATAGTATTTAAAAATTCATTAAATCTCCTAACTGATAATAGAAGGTCTTATATGCAGATATGTTATGTTGTCATATATCTAACATATATATATATATATATATATATATATATATATATATATATATATATATATATATATATATATATATATATATATATATATATATATATATATATATATATATGTTTATGCGGATTTCACGGATTCCTCCGTGTGAGATGCAATAGCAGTGGATATATCCACATTATGCCGCTGTAGTGCTGAAATCACATTCAGCAAACGTACAACTATATGCAGCTCCGCGTATGAATGAAGTAAAATGCGAACAATAAATGCAAACTTCTCTCCATCATATCCTTTTTGTGTTAGAGGTTGCACAGTTAGAACAAATTGTTATAAAACGCAATTTATCCTATTCCACCACCATCGAGATGATGGCCTACCTGTACCACCATACCGAGAAGAAAGTCAAAACTTCCCCTTCCCGCCACAGTGATACGGCAGAGGTACATGTTTCGTCTCTACTAGACTCATCAGGGTACCGACATGCACCTGACTGTGCAAAGGACAGATCGGAAGGAAGCATACAAATACTGAACGCGGCTTCTCGGTATGGTGGTACAGGTAGGCCATCATCTCGATGGTGGTGGAATAGGATAAATTGCATTTTATAACAATTTGTTCTAACTGTGCAACCTCTAACACAGAAAGGATATGATGGAGAGAAGTTGGCATTTACTGTTCGCATTTTACTTCATATATATATATATATATATATATATGTTTATGCGGATTTCACGGATTCCTCCGTGTGAGATGCAATAGCAGTGGATATATCCACATTATGCCGTTGTAGTGCTGAAATCACATTCAGCAAACGTACAACTATATGCAGCTCCGCGTATGAATGAAGTAAAATGCGAACAGTAAATGCAAACTTCCCTCCATCATATCCTTTCTGTGTTAGAGGTTGCACAGTTAGAATAAATTGTTATAAAAAGCAATTCATCCTATTCCACCATCATCGAGATGATGGCCTACCTGTACCACCATACCGAGAAGAAAGTCAAAACTTACCCTCCCCGCCACAGTGATACGGCAGAGGTACATGTTTCGTCTCTACTAGACTCATCAGGGTACCGACATGCACCAGGCTGTGCAAAGGACAGATTGGAAGAAAGCATGCAAATACTGAACACGGCTTCTCCGACCTCCCGCCGGATGGCGTATATATGTTTATGCGGATTTCACGGATTCCTCCGTGTGAGATGCAATAGCAGTGGATATATCCACATTATGCCGTTGTAGTGCTGAAATCACATTCAGCAAACGTACAACTATATGCAGCTCCGCGTATGAATGAAGTAAAATGCGAACAGTAAATGCAAACTTCCCTCCATCATATCCTTTCTGTGTTAGAGGTTGCACAGTTAGAATAAATTGTTATAAAAAGCAATTCATCCTATTCCACCATCATCGAGATGATGGCCTACCTGTACCACCATACCGAGAAGAAAGTCAAAACTTACCCTCCCCGCCACAGTGATACGGCAGAGGTACATGTTTCGTCTCTACTAGACTCATCAGGGTACCGACATGCACCAGGCTGTGCAAAGGACAGATTGGAAGAAAGCATGCAAATACTGAACGCGGCTTCTCCGACCTCCCGCCGGATGGCGTATATATGTTTATGCGGATTTCACGGATTCCTCCGTGTGAGATGCAATAGCAGTGGATATATCCACATTATGCCGTTGTAGTGCTGAAATCACATTCAGCAAACGTACAACTATATGCAGCTCCGCGTATGAATGAAGTAAAATGCGAACAGTAAATGCAAACTTCCCTCCATCATATCCTTTCTGTGTTAGAGGTTGCACAGTTAGAATAAATTGTTATAAAAAGCAATTCATCCTATTCCACCATCATCGAGATGATGGCCTACCTGTACCACCATACCGAGAAGAAAGTCAAAACTTACCCTCCCCGCCACAGTGATACGGCAGAGGTACATGTTTCGTCTCTACTAGACTCATCAGGGTACCGACATGCACCAGGCTGTGCAAAGGACAGATTGGAAGAAAGCATGCAAATACTGAACGCGGCTTCTCCGACCTCCCGCCGGATGGCGTATATATGTTTATGCGGATTTCACGGATTCCTCCGTGTGAGATGCAATAGCAGTGGATATATCCACATTATGCCGTTGTAGTGCTGAAATCACATTCAGCAAACGTACAACTATATGCAGCTCCGCGTATGAATGAAGTAAAATGCGAACAGTAAATGCAAACTTCTCTCCATCATATCCTTTCTGTGTTAGAGGTTGCACAGTTAGAATAAATTGTTATAAAAAGCAATTCATCCTATTCCACCATCATCGAGATGATGGCCTACCTGTACCACCATACCGAGAAGAAAGTCAAAACTTACCCTCCCCGCCACAGTGATACGGCAGAGGTACATGTTTCGTCTCTACTAGACTCATCAGGGTACCGACATGCACCAGGCTGTGCAAAGGACAGATTGGAAGAAAGCATGCAAATACTGAACGCGGCTTCTCCGACCTCCCGCCGGATGGCGTATATATGTTTATGCGGATTTCACGGATTCCTCCGTGTGAGATGCAATAGCAGTGGATATATCCACATTATGCCGTTGTAGTGCTGAAATCACATTCAGCAAACGTACAACTATATGCAGCTCCGCGTATGAATGAAGTAAAATGCGAACAGTAAATGCAAACTTCCCTCCATCATATCCTTTCTGTGTTAGAGGTTGCACAGTTAGAATAAATTGTTATAAAAAGCAATTCATCCTATTCCACCATCATCGAGATGATGGCCTACCTGTACCACCATACCGAGAAGAAAGTCAAAACTTACCCTCCCCGCCACAGTGATACGGCAGAGGTACATGTTTCGTCTCTACTAGACTCATCAGGGTACCGACATGCACCAGGCTGTGCAAAGGACAGATTGGAAGAAAGCATGCAAATACTGAACGCGGCTTCTCCGACCTCCCGCCGGATGGCGTATATATGTTTATGCGGATTTCACGGATTCCTCCGTGTGAGATGCAATAGCAGTGGATATATCCACATTATGCCGTTGTAGTGCTGAAATCACATTCAGCAAACGTACAACTATATGCAGCTCCGCGTATGAATGAAGTAAAATGCGAACAGTAAATGCAAACTTCCCTCCATCATATCCTTTCTGTGTTAGAGGTTGCACAGTTAGAATAAATTGTTATAAAAAGCAATTCATCCTATTCCACCATCATCGAGATGATGGCCTACCTGTACCACCATACCGAGAAGAAAGTCAAAACTTACCCTCCCCGCCACAGTGATACGGCAGAGGTACATGTTTCGTCTCTACTAGACTCATCAGGGTACCGACATGCACCAGGCTGTGCAAAGGACAGATTGGAAGAAAGCATGCAAATACTGAACGCGGCTTCTCCGACCTCCCGCCGGATGGCGTATATATGTTTATGCGGATTTCACGGATTCCTCCGTGTGAGATGCAATAGCAGTGGATATATCCACATTATGCCGTTGTAGTGCTGAAATCACATTCAGCAAACGTACAACTATATGCAGCTCCGCGTATGAATGAAGTAAAATGCGAACAGTAAATGCAAACTTCCCTCCATCATATCCTTTCTGTGTTAGAGGTTGCACAGTTAGAATAAATTGTTATAAAAAGCAATTCATCCTATTCCACCATCATCGAGATGATGGCCTACCTGTACCACCATACCGAGAAGAAAGTCAAAACTTACCCTCCCCGCCACAGTGATACGGCAGAGGTACATGTTTCGTCTCTACTAGACTCATCAGGGTACCGACATGCACCAGGCTGTGCAAAGGACAGATTGGAAGAAAGCATGCAAATACTGAACGCGGCTTCTCCGACCTCCCGCCGGATGGCGTATATATGTTTATGCGGATTTCACGGATTCCTCCGTGTGAGATGCAATAGCAGTGGATATATCCACATTATGCCGTTGTAGTGCTGAAATCACATTCAGCAAACGTACAACTATATGCAGCTCCGCGTATGAATGAAGTAAAATGCGAACAGTAAATGCAAACTTCCCTCCATCATATCCTTTCTGTGTTAGAGGTTGCACAGTTAGAATAAATTGTTATAAAAAGCAATTCATCCTATTCCACCATCATCGAGATGATGGCCTACCTGTACCACCATACCGAGAAGAAAGTCAAAACTTACCCTCCCCGCCACAGTGATACGGCAGAGGTACATGTTTCGTCTCTACTAGACTCATCAGGGTACCGACATGCACCAGGCTGTGCAAAGGACAGATTGGAAGAAAGCATGCAAATACTGAACGCGGCTTCTCCGACCTCCCGCCGGATGGCGTATATATGTTTATGCGGATTTCACGGATTCCTCCGTGTGAGATGCAATAGCAGTGGATATATCCACATTATGCCGTTGTAGTGCTGAAATCACATTCAGCAAACGTACAACTATATGCAGCTCCGCGTATGAATGAAGTAAAATGCGAACAGTAAATGCAAACTTCCCTCCATCATATCCTTTCTGTGTTAGAGGTTGCACAGTTAGAATAAATTGTTATAAAAAGCAATTCATCCTATTCCACCATCATCGAGATGATGGCCTACCTGTACCACCATACCGAGAAGAAAGTCAAAACTTACCCTCCCCGCCACAGTGATACGGCAGAGGTACATGTTTCGTCTCTACTAGACTCATCAGGGTACCGACATGCACCAGGCTGTGCAAAGGACAGATTGGAAGAAAGCATGCAAATACTGAACGCGGCTTCTCCGACCTCCCGCCGGATGGCGTATATATGTTTATGCGGATTTCACGGATTCCTCCGTGTGAGATGCAATAGCAGTGGATATATCCACATTATGAATGAAGTAAAATGCGAACATTTTACTTCATTCATACGCGGAGCTGCATATAGTTGTACGTTTGCTGAATGTGATTTCAGCACTACAACGGCATAATGTGGATATATCCACTGCTATTGCATCTCACACGGAGGAATCCGTGAAATCCGCATAAACATATATACGCCATCCGGCGGGAGGTCGGAGAAGCCGCGTTCAGTATTTGCATGCTTTCTTCCAATCTGTCCTTTGCACAGCCTGGTGCATGTCGGTACCCTGATGAGTCTAGTAGAGACGAAACATGTACCTCTGCCGTATCACTGTGGCGGGGAGGGTAAGTTTTGACTTTCTTCTCGGTATGGTGGTACAGGTAGGCCATCATCTCGATGATGGTGGAATAGGATGAATTGCTTTTTATAACAATTTATTCTAACTGTGCAACCTCTAACACAGAAAGGATATGATGGAGGGAAGTTTGCATTTACTGTTCGCATTTTACTTCATTCATACGCGGAGCTGCATATAGTTGTACGTTTGCTGAATGTGATTTCAGCACTACAACGGCATAATGTGGATATATCCACTGCTATTGCATCTCACACGGAGGAATCCGTGAAATCCGCATAAACATATATACGCCATCCGGCGGGAGGTCGGAGAAGCCGCGTTCAGTATTTGCATGCTTTCTTCCAATCTGTCCTTTGCACAGCCTGGTGCATGTCGGTACCCTGATGAGTCTAGTAGAGACGAAACATGTACCTCTGCCGTATCACTGTGGCGGGGAGGGTAAGTTTTGACTTTCTTCTCGGTATGGTGGTACAGGTAGGCCATCATCTCGATGATGGTGGAATAGGATGAATTGCTTTTTATAACAATTTATTCTAACTGTGCAACCTCTAACACAGAAAGGATATGATGGAGGGAAGTTTGCATTTACTGTTCGCATTTTACTTCATTCATACGCGGAGCTGCATATAGTTGTACGTTTGCTGAATGTGATTTCAGCACTACAACGGCATAATGTGGATATATCCACTGCTATTGCATCTCACACGGAGGAATCCGTGAAATCCGCATAAACATATATACGCCATCCGGCGGGAGGTCGGAGAAGCCGCGTTCAGTATTTGCATGCTTTCTTCCAATCTGTCCTTTGCACAGCCTGGTGCATGTCGGTACCCTGATGAGTCTAGTAGAGACGAAACATGTACCTCTGCCGTATCACTGTGGCGGGGAGGGTAAGTTTTGACTTTCTTCTCGGTATGGTGGTACAGGTAGGCCATCATCTCGATGATGGTGGAATAGGATGAATTGCTTTTTATAACAATTTATTCTAACTGTGCAACCTCTAACACAGAAAGGATATGATGGAGGGAAGTTTGCATTTACTGTTCGCATTTTACTTCATTCATACGCGGAGCTGCATATAGTTGTACGTTTGCTGAATGTGATTTCAGCACTACAACGGCATAATGTGGATATATCCACTGCTATTGCATCTCACACGGAGGAATCCGTGAAATCCGCATAAACATATATACGCCATCCGGCGGGAGGTCGGAGAAGCCGCGTTCAGTATTTGCATGCTTTCTTCCAATCTGTCCTTTGCACAGCCTGGTGCATGTCGGTACCCTGATGAGTCTAGTAGAGACGAAACATGTACCTCTGCCGTATCACTGTGGCGGGGAGGGTAAGTTTTGACTTTCTTCTCGGTATGGTGGTACAGGTAGGCCATCATCTCGATGATGGTGGAATAGGATGAATTGCTTTTTATAACAATTTATTCTAACTGTGCAACCTCTAACACAGAAAGGATATGATGGAGGGAAGTTTGCATTTACTGTTCGCATTTTACTTCATTCATACGCGGAGCTGCATATAGTTGTACGTTTGCTGAATGTGATTTCAGCACTACAACGGCATAATGTGGATATATCCACTGCTATTGCATCTCACACGGAGGAATCCGTGAAATCCGCATAAACATATATACGCCATCCGGCGGGAGGTCGGAGAAGCCGCGTTCAGTATTTGCATGCTTTCTTCCAATCTGTCCTTTGCACAGCCTGGTGCATGTCGGTACCCTGATGAGTCTAGTAGAGACGAAACATGTACCTCTGCCGTATCACTGTGGCGGGGAGGGTAAGTTTTGACTCTCTTCTCGGTATGGTGGTACAGGTAGGCCATCATCTCGATGATGGTGGAATAGGATGAATTGCTTTTTATAACAATTTATTCTAACTGTGCAACCTCTAACACAGAAAGGATATGATGGAGGGAAGTTTGCATTTACTGTTCGCATTTTACTTCATTCATACGCGGAGCTGCATATAGTTGTACGTTTGCTGAATGTGATTTCAGCACTACAACGGCATAATGTGGATATATCCACTGCTATTGCATCTCACACGGAGGAATCCGTGAAATCCGCATAAACATATATACGCCATCCGGCGGGAGGTCGGAGAAGCCGCGTTCAGTATTTGCATGCTTTCTTCCAATCTGTCCTTTGCACAGCCTGGTGCATGTCGGTACCCTGATGAGTCTAGTAGAGACGAAACATGTACCTCTGCCGTATCACTGTGGCGGGGAGGGTAAGTTTTGACTTTCTTCTCGGTATGGTGGTACAGGTAGGCCATCATCTCGATGATGGTGGAATAGGATGAATTGCTTTTTATAACAATTTATTCTAACTGTGCAACCTCTAACACAGAAAGGATATGATGGAGGGAAGTTTGCATTTACTGTTCGCATTTTACTTCATTCATACGCGGAGCTGCATATAGTTGTACGTTTGCTGAATGTGATTTCAGCACTACAACGGCATAATGTGGATATATCCACTGCTATTGCATCTCACACGGAGGAATCCGTGAAATCCGCATAAACATATATACGCCATCCGGCGGGAGGTCGGAGAAGCCGCGTTCAGTATTTGCATGCTTTCTTCCAATCTGTCCTTTGCACAGCCTGGTGCATGTCGGTACCCTGATGAGTCTAGTAGAGACGAAACATGTACCTCTGCCGTATCACTGTGGCGGGGAGGGTAAGTTTTGACTTTCTTCTCGGTATGGTGGTACAGGTAGGCCATCATCTCGATGATGGTGGAATAGGATGAATTGCTTTTTATAACAATTTATTCTAACTGTGCAACCTCTAACACAGAAAGGATATGATGGAGGGAAGTTTGCATTTACTGTTCGCATTTTACTTCATTCATACGCGGAGCTGCATATAGTTGTACGTTTGCTGAATGTGATTTCAGCACTACAACGGCATAATGTGGATATATCCACTGCTATTGCATCTCACACGGAGGAATCCGTGAAATCCGCATAAACATATATACGCCATCCGGCGGGAGGTCGGAGAAGCCGCGTTCAGTATTTGCATGCTTTCTTCCAATCTGTCCTTTGCACAGCCTGGTGCATGTCGGTACCCTGATGAGTCTAGTAGAGACGAAACATGTACCTCTGCCGTATCACTGTGGCGGGGAGGGTAAGTTTTGACTTTCTTCTCGGTATGGTGGTACAGGTAGGCCATCATCTCGATGATGGTGGAATAGGATGAATTGCTTTTTATAACAATTTATTCTAACTGTGCAACCTCTAACACAGAAAGGATATGATGGAGGGAAGTTTGCATTTACTGTTCGCATTTTACTTCATTCATACGCGGAGCTGCATATAGTTGTACGTTTGCTGAATGTGATTTCAGCACTACAACGGCATAATGTGGATATATCCACTGCTATTGCATCTCACACGGAGGAATCCGTGAAATCCGCATAAACATATATACGCCATCCGGCGGGAGGTCGGAGAAGCCGCGTTCAGTATTTGCATGCTTTCTTCCAATCTGTCCTTTGCACAGCCTGGTGCATGTCGGTACCCTGATGAGTCTAGTAGAGACGAAACATGTACCTCTGCCGTATCACTGTGGCGGGGAGGGTAAGTTTTGACTTTCTTCTCGGTATGGTGGTACAGGTAGGCCATCATCTCGATGATGGTGGAATAGGATGAATTGCTTTTTATAACAATTTATTCTAACTGTGCAACCTCTAACACAGAAAGGATATGATGGAGGGAAGTTTGCATTTACTGTTCGCATTTTACTTCATTCATACGCGGAGCTGCATATAGTTGTACGTTTGCTGAATGTGATTTCAGCACTACAACGGCATAATGTGGATATATCCACTGCTATTGCATCTCACACGGAGGAATCCGTGAAATCCGCATAAACATATATACGCCATCCGGCGGGAGGTCGGAGAAGCCGCGTTCAGTATTTGCATGCTTTCTTCCAATCTGTCCTTTGCACAGCCTGGTGCATGTCGGTACCCTGATGAGTCTAGTAGAGACGAAACATGTACCTCTGCCGTATCACTGTGGCGGGGAGGGTAAGTTTTGACTTTCTTCTCGGTATGGTGGTACAGGTAGGCCATCATCTCGATGATGGTGGAATAGGATGAATTGCTTTTTATAACAATTTATTCTAACTGTGCAACCTCTAACACAGAAAGGATATGATGGAGGGAAGTTTGCATTTACTGTTCGCATTTTACTTCATATATATATATATATATATATATATATATATATATATATATATATATATATATATATATATATATATATACATTAGAAGGAAATTATTAACAATTATTTAAAAAATTTAAAAACTGTATACAAACCTTATTTCATGATTTTTTTAACCAATGCATTGTAAAAACTTTGTTTATTACTGATACTGGGTATGCCTATTTTTTATATATAAATGTTACATAGTTTTGAGTGCGATTTTTGATTTCACTAGTGCTAAATAATTCGTACAGTAGTGCGAGGTATTATTTTTCATTTCTGAGTATTTTGTGCTATAAAAATGGCACATGTTAATGAAAACAAAGAACTAGTGGACGAAATATTAACTTACGGGGAGTGCTAACAAAATGAGGTTTCTTTACTAAACCATCCGTCTCCGCGTATGTTTGTAAATTTAGTTATAAGACTTCGCGATATCGGGTATTTAAAGGAACAACAAGGAGGTCACGAGAAAATGCGAAGATCGAGGAAGATGTGTTAGAAATTGTCGAAACCGACCTGACAACGAGCACTAGGTCCATAGCAAGTGAAGTAGAAGTTGCTCATAGTAAAGTGTGTAAAACTTTACGACAGGAACAACGTTATCCGTACCATTACCAACGGATACAAGCATTGCAACCAGTAGATTATCCTAGAAGAGTTGAATTTTGTCACTGGCTCCTACATCAGTACAAAATAAATGATAATTTATCAAATTTATTTTGGCTACCAATAATGCCACATTTATAAGAAATGAGGTAAATAATTTCCACAACAACCATTTTTGGGCAGTACAAAAATTCACATGCGGTGAAAAGAAGTTATTTTCAGCACAGATTTTGAGTAAATATTTGGGCTAGAGTAGCAAATGGCATGCTTATAGGGCCTTATTTCTTTCCAAATAGACTGAGAGGTGAAAATTATTTAGGCTTTCTTCAAAACAGTCTGCCTCAATTATTAGAAGATGTTCCTTTAAAGGAGACAGAATATGTGGCTTCTTCATGATAGAATTTCGTCACATTTCAGACGAGAAATTTAGGAACATTTAAATAATGTGTTTCCTAATAGATGGATAGGGCGAAATGGACCCATTTCTTGGCCTGCACCACGTTCCCCGGATCTAAATTCCTGGGATTTTTTTCTGTGGGGGGGGGCTATTTAAAACAGTTTATCACGATGGAGAACTCTCTCTCTCTCTCTCTCTCTCTCTCTCTCTATATATATATATATATATATATATATATATATATATATATATAATCCTTGTACAACTCTTGGCGCTGATCATGTGAATATGTAAGCGGATGACACGACTATAATGGTGGTAACTGACGATGTCGAGTCACTCTCCTAAAAAGTAAAACTAGCGATCAGTAATATGGAAACTTGGTGTCGAAACAAGTACTTAATTGTGAATAGCGATAAGACAGTTTTTATAAATATGTACATTTGGAAGTCGATGCCTATAAATTTTGAAAGTAGCATGAATATTAATTTTTCGGATCGCTATAAACTTTTGGAAGCGTTTATTGATTCGTCATTGCCTTTTGACCACCAAACAGATTTTGTTCGCTCGAAGTTAAGTTCAGCTTATTTTGCCTTAATAGATTTTAAAGACTCTTAATGGTGGTCTTATGACCGTATATTACACTAGGGTTTATAATAATTTATCCACATAATAATATCCTGAAAATGCAAAAGTGATAGTAGTTCATATATTCGAGAATGTTATGAAAAGTTTCCAGTCGCTCCTAGAGATAACGCTTGCAGCGCCATTTTGGTGCTTGAGAAAATTGTTTTGGTATTATTAAATGAATGAATAAATAAAGGTGATGATCATGGCTGCAAGTCATTCGAGACCGATTGTCTTTGCTAATCCAAGCAGCCTTGTTAACATAACTTGCCTGGCGGCTTCAAGTATTAATATTGTATCTCAAAATATCTACTGTTTATTGGCAAATATACTTTGCTTATCTACAAGTAGCAGAACTAAAATGCCTAAAAAGTTATTTATCACAAATTGAGAACATAATGAGACTAGCTACTTCTAATGAGCAATGAAAAATAATCAAAGTATGTATATTACCCTTACGGTATTCACTGATATAAGAATGAAGACTTATAAATAAAAATGTCCTACTACACACACATCATTCTAAACTAACTACGCAATATTCTAATATTTAGATCTCTACACTTACTGTCACCAATGTTTTAAACTTAATTCATAGTAACCATATCCATCAAAAAGAGACGAAAAATTATTTTATTTAGCAGTCAATATATATATATATATATATATATATATATATATATATATATATATATATATATATATATATATATATATATATATATATATGTATATATAAATATACATATATATATATATATATATATATATATATATATATATATATATATATATATATATATATATATATATATATATATATGTATATATAAATATATATATAAATAAATATACATATATATATATATATATATATATATATATATATATATATATATATACATATAAGATCATACCTTGGTTCTGCTTGGTTGGTTTCTTCGCTTCTCTGGGTTTGTGCCTCTTCTCGGCCCGCTGTCGTGTTTCTCTGGTGTGTTGTTTTAGGTTTGGTTTTGAGTAGAGTTTTCCATGTAATTGAAATATTTTGCGCGTCATCTCTCTTGTTAAAGTTTTTAGTGCTTTCTATTTCGAGAGCTTCTCTGATGATGTGCGTTCTATAGTGTTTTATGCGTGCGATCTGTTTGATTTCCTGGAAATTTATAGTGTGTCCTGTCTCCTGATGATGTTGGAATAAAGTTGATGTCGTTTGCTTATTCTTTATGTTATTTTTATGTTCTTAGACTCTTGTAGAGATTCTTGTGTTTGTTTGGCCAATGTATTATTTTTCACAGTCACTAGATGGAATGCTGTACACTCCTTGGTTTTCCAATGGTATTTTGTCTTTAGGATTTCCTAATAATTTATGTATTGTTGTTTGTGACTTGTAAATTGTGCATATGTCATGTTTCCTCAGAAATCTTTCAATTACGTCTGTTACACCCTTTATGTATGGCAGTACGGTTTTTGGTTTGGATTTGTCATCTTCTTCTTTTTTCTAGGCTACTGCTTTCGTGTTGTGATTTTGTCTTTAGAATTGCCTAATAATTTATGTATTGTTGTTTGTGACTTGTAAATTGTGCATATGTCATGTTTCCTCAGAAATCTTTCAATTACGTCTGTTACACCCTTTATGTATGGTAGTGTGGTTTTTGGTTTGGATTTGTCATCTTCTTCTTTTTTCTAGGCTACTGCTTTCGTGTTGTGTTTTATGGCCTTTTTGATATTATCTGGAAATCAGTGTGTTGGCGACCGATTGCAATTGTGATGGATGGTGGTGTGATTCGGCGTTCTGTTTGTATGTGTGGGTTTTCTGTAGACCGTATAATCGATGCTTAGGTCATCGTTTCTGGTGACTAAAAGGTCAAGGAAAGGTAACTGCTTGTTAACTTCGACCTCCAATCACCGCATTCAGTTCATATATATATATATATATATATATATATATATATATATATATATATATATATATATATATATATATATATATATATGTTTGTCAAAAGTTGTATGGTTCGAAGGAGGACTCTCGAAGGTGACCTTGATTTTGATCTTGGGCTTGTTATTCAAGGACATTTAAAGTTCCAGTTGATTTTCTTAAATGGGATGTCTTATTGGAAAAATAGAAGGCGGGTAAAATTTGCTATCTAACAATATAAAAAAACATAGGGTGTACAAACCACAGTCAGCAATCATTTGAAGGTTGTGTCCTTATACCACGGATTGGTGTAAATTATCCAATAACTCGACAAGAAAAAGTTTTCTAACAAAAGTTTTAGGGAATCGGAGGGCGCATCCAATGGTGATCTTAAATTTGACCTTGGTCTTACCCTTTAAGATCATTTAAAGGTTTAGTTGATTTTTTTTTAAATAGAAGCATCTCACTGTTATTACAGAAATGTTATTTGTATCGTTAAATAGGACATTATCTCCTCTTCTAATTTCCACAATGGGATCCCCATTTAAAAACTCTACTTGACCTTCAAATGTCACTTTCGAACCATACAACATTTGTACGAAACACTTTTCCTTAACTGGCAAAATTTGGTATATATTTGGATGCGTTTCTTAAAATGGGATACCCTGTATGGTTATATATGTAATGCAGTGGCGGCACGTGACTCGTTTTGACAGGTAGTGTTAATACGTGGGATAAAATATAGGATCATTATGTAAAACAACAATTACGGTAAGAAAAATTTAACTGCATTTTATGTTCAGCTTATAAAGCATAGATCAGCTAAAAAAACTATTCACGTGATTGATATTTCAAGAATCTTTATTTTATCCCATTTATATAACAACATGATTTGTTTCTTTCTGTAATCAAGTTGTCACAGCTAAACAAAATAGTTTATGTGCTTCCTCAAGCCCGCACAGCCAACTATTTTTATCACAACTATTTATTTTTATTAAATTTGTAATAGAAAGACTTTTCACCATTTCCATTTTATTTTTCATCCAGGCAATGGGCATCATGATTTTTTTAATCCAAGTTTTTTCTTTAAAGAGCGAAAACTTACTTTGTTCGTAGCTATAGAGGCTAATAAAACGACTTTTAATAACAAAACAAAAACACATACCGACTTCCCGGTCCAATGGTAATCCTATTTCTGCACCATATTTTCAGATAATATTTATACTTTATTATTACAAGTCTTTATTTTTGCCGATAAAATAATTATTGCAAAACCTTTAAATAATTTAAAAGAAAAAAAAGAGATTAAAACCAACCAGTACATACTATACCCTCTTTATTTTTCACATGATAAGTTATTAAGATCATACCGTGACTTGCACTTGCATACTCTTCGCGCCTAATATGAATTTTGACCCTGTATAATTATTGAATACAAAACAATCCAGTTAGATAGGCAACATTTGTTACAAGCGTGACGCGTGGGTAGCCTAAGATAGGCAGTCATTAAAATAAAAAATTAAAATTAAACTATAGGTCGTATCATCAAATGAAATCAACTTTAACCGCGACTTCATGAACTAGTTTTAAAAAGTATTTTCTGTGGGTACGTGTTACAAACTTGCTAAAATTCATATGCTTTATTTAAAAAATTTCCAAATAGTGAATTTTTACATCAACAGGATCCTACTAAAACATTTATTTGCGTAGCTGTAAGATATCGTCTCATAAAACAAGTAAATGGGATAACAATTTAATTCATTCAGATGTTTTAAAACTAGTAAAGTTAGGTCTCAAGTTTTAAAAATCCAAGAATTATACTCGCATTAGTCTAGTACTCTGGCAGCCAATAAGTTTTTTCGGATTCAGCGGGAAAAAATACTTCGAAATCACTTACTTGATCTTGAGGGTCTAAAAGGGCCACGAAGAACCCCCAGAATATGATTTTTCACTATTTTTCCTCACTTTCCCGGAAAACTCAAAAAACATGAAGCGTCACTTCACAAAGCACGTTTATTTTACTTAAAACACCGCACTTACGTATTTACTTTCCATGAAACTAATTAAAATAGATTGTATGTAATATATTTATTAATTATTTTTGCACAAATTTTGGCAAATCAATTTAGAAAAACTTGTATTTGCAACGAGAAATCAAAAATACTTTTCAGAAAAGCCATCAACCGTCAGGCTATCTAAACTAAACATCAGAGTCGCGAAAAAGGACGCAACGTTGCCAGATGTAAAATATTTTCGTGATACAGACTATAAAATTTGTCAACAACATAGTCTAATTTTTTTAATATTTAGTACACTTTCTGGGTAAAAATAATATTAGTCGCTCAACATTTTTGGTTGGTTTTGGTTAGTTCAGGTTTAGTTTGATTTTGGTTAATTTAAAAAACAGAAACTAACCTGAACTAATCTAAATTGACCTAGATTTCCACTTTTCTGGTATATACTATAAAATTTATCCATTACAGTTAACAACAGAGTTTAATGTTTGTAATGTATAAAAATGGATAAAATTAATCTTAATCACCCAAACTTTTTGGTTAGTACTTTTTGGTTACTTCTGATTAGTACAGGCTTCGCTTGATTTTGGTTAGTTTAAAAAACTTAAACTAACCTAAACTGATCTAAATTGGCTTAGATTTATTAATTAAAAAATGTTATTGTCCAGCAGAGACCGCGTGGAGGCGGGACAATTTCTGCCAGAAAAGGATAATGGATTAGTTTCAGTTTTTCAAACTAAACCAAACCAAGCTAAACCTGCACTAATCAGAACTAACCAAAAAAAACTAACCAAAAACTTTGGGCGGTTAAAATTAATTCTGCCCTTTTTTATACATTACAAACATTAAACTATGTTGTAAGAATATATGTGAATTTTACAGAAGTCGTATTTGCAATCTGGCAACAGCGCCTATAGCAACAAGCACTCTACCTGTATGTGAACTATGCAAGCTATTATTTAATGGCGGAGGCGGTTTTGTTTTTGTTTATTTTAATTTGTGAAAGTAAAAAGTGATTTTCCCTCTTTTCCGCAAAACTGAAGAAAAATTGTGGAAAACCGAGGTCAGAATCGTATTTTACGACCTCGAAATAGGGGTAGGTATCAAAATTTTTTCAAAAAAATAAAACGTAATTTCCCTAGGTTTCACTCAATACCAATTTTTCCCAAATGTAGTTGTATAATGGTTTAAAATAAAGTATTGAAGAATAAGTGTATGTATTTTAAATTACCTTATCAAGTAATAGAGTGGCTCTGGGTTGAACAGCTTAACTCATGTGTTTAGCCAAATATTTTATAAATAAAATACCACTTTGTTAAATTATTATTGAATTAGAAAGTCAGCAAAAAAAACTTAAAATCATTTTTAATCTAAAACTTTACTTATGTTAATACCATTTAATTTTTATATGAAAAAATGGAATATCAAAAATAAAATGCCTAAAGAATACAAAAATAAAGACTTTTTACATTTTTTATAAAAATAATTATGGCTCCAATACAATAATAATTAGATTAGATCTGATGATTTCATTTGTGTAAACGCACTATACCCCTTTAATCTTTCTAATAGCTTGGTTATTTTATGTACTCAGGTTTTATTTTTGCTTTTTTATGGACGTTGAAGTTCTAAATAAATTATATAAAGGTTATTTTTAATGAAATATAGTCTAATCATTTATACTCGCTTATTTGAAAACAACAAGACCTATAATAACGTAATTGGCTTTATTTTATTTAGGAAGTAGTTAGTTTACTGTTAATAATGAAATATTTTATCGATTTTAGTGTTCAATTATAGTTAGTACAAATAAAAATAATACATTGTTATCGGTGGCTTCTACAAATCATTAATTATTAATGTTCTAAATATAAATATGGGATTATTTTCTATTATACTTAGGAAAACAGAAGAATAAAAATAGTATTTAAAATCCTTTGTAATATAATTAATATTACTTTGCCTATTATTTTTAAATAATCATTTTTAAACCATGTTCATAGAATAAATTTGACATGAATATTTGTTTGTATACAGTTGGTTCAGTGAGAGAATACCCATGCGAGCAATACCAAAGACAGTTTTGAGACATGTTCATCTTAATGTTATGCGTTACCGGAAATCTATGTAATCCGTCATTATATAGAATTCCTAGGAATTGCATACAGTGCCTAAAATCGACAGGAGATATATAAAATAAATTATATTATATTTTACACATTTCCGAGGAATTTTATAGAATTCCCAAACAGCAATCAGAAAGGTGATAAATTCGCGATGTCGGTATGTATCCACAAAGCTCTGGCGCGGGCTTGTTGTTCATTATGGCGTCCGAGTCACGTTTCGCTCTTATGAAAGATCGATTTTACAACGATTTAGCGAAGACCAGAATATTCACAAGTGCTAAGAATACTGTTTATATTTAGGATCAACGTTACAAAGTATTGTTGGAAGAAGTCACTACGGCAAATTCAACAGAAAAAAGATTCAATTATTGGTTGTTACGGCCATTTGATGTGCTTACTATAAACTAAAACAGTAAGCTTATTTTTCCATTTTAAGGATATTGGAAACAATATGCTTTACATCACATGTGACAGTGAGTTATTCGACTTATTATACGAAGCACATATAAGAACTGGCCACGGCGGAAGACACAAAAACATAACACGAAAAGATATAGAAAACTATATTCAACTTTATGGGCCATATCAACAAAAGCAAAAAGGCAGTAAAAGGGGTAATGTTGTAAAGTATTATCTGCTATGTTTGGTAGTTTAACTTCCTGTTTATAGGGTCATGTTTCGAGTGGTATTGGACTCGATTCGATATTTCTTGTACTCGTTTCTGCAGTTTCCTTGTTTAACACCTCCAATATATTCCGTCAGCTGTTCTATGTCTTTTCGAAAATTTTCAATTTTTTATTAAGTATTTTCTCCCGTTACGGGATCCTAGCTTGTGGACTTAAGTAGTCTTCTCACTGCCTCCTGGTAATCCTAACCTTCGTAGTTCTAGCGGCTGCAATAGCGGCAAAAATACCACCATACCATTGAAGCGATAGTACTTTAGGCCCAAATTACAAAGACGATTTGGGTAGCACGCTTGATAATACCAAAGATTATTATAGCTGAGCTTTAGCAATTATAATCTTTGGTAATCGTAACACCAAACCTGAGTGCACGCATGGTAGTATTTTTGTCGTGGTTTTAGTTGCTTTGGAAATACTTGATACCTACCAAATTTAGAATCATAAAAATTGTGTTCTTTTCAGTTTTTTTAATAATAAAAACAAATTTGAGATTTTGGAATTTCGAAGATTTTAAGACCTTTATTTTCTGGCTATTTATGGCTATTATTCTGATGCGAAATAGAGTAATAAAACTAAAGGAGACATAGTATAATTTCCTCTATTTAAGTATTTTGGAGGACTGTGTAAAATTATTTCACAGTTACATATAATTCTACGGTTTACCAGGGAAATTTTTTTTAAATTTTAGGTCGTATGTGAATATTATATTTTTTTTTATGAAGGAGAAGTGTTCAAAGACGTATGAATAAAGAATTGCAATATAAAATAAATAGTTTTATACTAGTGTTATTTATTTTTAAATCAGAAACCGATCTGTTTTTCCAAAGTAATCTTTCTTTAAACTATATAGCTTATTAGATCTCACAGTATTCAGACATTCAGGGAATACATATTTAGGGCAGTAAAGATACTAATCAGGGACATCTAATTGCGTTCCGGGCACAGTCGATGTGCAGAGCAGCTGATGTATTGGTTTTTGCTGTTGACTTGCTAGCTTATAACACGCAAAAACGGGGAATAAACACAAAAGTTTCTAGTCATCTTGCATAAACCTATAATAAAGATATACATGTCGAACAGATAACCTCTTTCTTGAGTTTGTTAAAAACATATATTTCTTTCAAATAGCTTTAAACTTGCACATTTTTCAATTGATATGATATTAATAAATAATTAAAGAGAAAATATATGGCATCATTTTAATAAAATTTTGTGTGTTCATTTCCATTTTAACAGCGTTAATATGCTCATTACTTAAATTATACAATTTTTAATACTAATTTTAAAAATTTTTTCGTATTCGAAATATTACATACTCAATAAGGCCGTTTTTTTTTCGAAATTCAGAATTTATCCAAGTTCAACAATCCGAAACAATAAAGTTTGTGCATAGTGTTCTTTTTAGCTTTTATGTATTAAGATTGTAACTCCCATCTAAGTTTGATTTATCATATCCAGGTCGATAATTAACATAGTATAAAGTATTTATATATCGCAATATTAATAAAAAAAAAGTACACTTAATTTTTGACTTGCAGTGTTCTCGGCTATTAGGTTAGAGCTTTGATTCAAAGTAGTGTAATCTTACGTGCCCTAATTTTCTCCCACACCCACACCATAATTAGAAACTCTAAATATGTGTAGTCTAATAATAGCCCTTTATATTTCCCTCTTTAAACATATTGGTAATTACGTAAAAGATGTGGGTATAAACGATTATTTAAAAAAAACAAACTTAAGAATTTTTGTAGTTGTCATTGATGCTGAACTTGACTGGTTTTAATTAATTTTTTTCAAGAAAAAACGTAGAAACTGTAATTTATATTATCGTCATAAAGGTAAACCTTTGCATAAATCAGCGGTTCCCAACCTTTTTCCTCTTGCGTACCCCTTCTAAAAACCGGAATAAATTCGCAGCCCCGTGTGTGGTCATTAGGAAAAGTAAATGAAACATTAAACTTGGGTTATTAAAATGTATTTTCTGTATTAAATAATAGTTCATGCCGAAAAACTAAAACATAATCGTTAAACATTTACAAATAAACATTATTATAACAAAAAATAATTAATACTAAATAACTATAATAACATAGAACGTGAAAAATGCCATCTATGGGACATTTGCGCCTGTTTGGTGGCACAAAGAAATTCAAAATTTGTTTCGATGTCTGAGAGATTGAGTCTTAGATCAAGTCCTGCATTTAACCTGTTTCTGTAATTATCTTTCAGGTAAAAGTGTATATTGAAAATCTTTTCTCATATAGATATATTAGACAAAAGGGCAATAAAACTTTAACGGCTTTTTCCGCCAAAACAGGATACTCATCTCTTACATTGAGCCAAAAATTAATTAGAGATCTTTCTTTATAAACAGTTTATAGGGAATTGTCAGATGATAAGCAAATGAGCTTTTCTTTTTCCAATAAAGTGAAAGAAGGATTAGAAGTTATAGATCTTTGAAAACGATTACGTATCTAGTTATCAGATCCAGATATAATAGGTTTATTAGGAAAGTAGTCCTTGAACGTTAATATAAGTTGTTCACCTGCAGACATTGAATCAAAAAACAATCAAAATTTCAGTAAGAAATAAAGAAATCTTTCTGCCGTATTTAAATAGTTTGATATATATGTAATTCTCCTTTCAGGCAGAGAATATGAAGAATATATGTACAAACAGTTTATTTCCTGCAAATATCGCTCTGGTCCTCTTTCCATACGCGTTTCGATCACCGCATGATCTCGTCGGTGGAGCTGTATCGGACCGAGAGCAACATTAGCAGGAAATAACTGATCTATGAACCATAAATTTCAAGGTATGACGGCAGGATATTATACCTGCCGTCTACCAACTTCGATGTCAGACTGAAAAATATCGCCAGTCGAACGACATCTATGAATCAACGAAGTAACGTGAAATTTTTAAACAATCAAAATTTCAGTAAGAAATAAAGAAATCTTTCTGCCGTATTTAAATAGTTTGTTATATATGTAATTCTCCTTTCAGGCAGAGAATATGAAAAATATATGTACAAACAGTTTATTTCCTGCAAATATCGCTTTGGTACAGCTCCACTAACGAGATCATGAGGTGATCGAAACGCGTATGGAGAGAGGACCAGAGCGATATTTGCAGGAAATAAACTGTTTGTACATATATTTTTCATATTCTCTGCCTGAAAGGAGAATTACATATATAACAAACTATTTAAATACGGCAGAAAGATTTCTTTATTTCTTAGCGAAATTTTGATTGTTTAAAAGTTTCACATTACTCCGTTGATTCATAGATGTCGTTCGACTGGCGATATTTTTCAGTCTGACATCGAAGTTGGTAGACGGCAGGTGTAATATCCTGCCGACATACCTTGAAATTTATGGTTCATATATCAGTTATTTCCTGCTAATGTTGCTCTCGGTCCGACACAGCTCCACTGACGAGATCATGAGGTGATCGAAACGCGTATGGAGAGAGGACCAGAGCGATATTTGCAGGAAATAAACTGTTTGTACATATATTTTTCATATTCTCTGCCTGAAAGGAGAATTACATATATAACAAACTATTTAAATACGGCAGAAAGATTTCTTTATTTCTTACTGAAATTTTGATTGTTTAAAAATTTCACGTTACTCCGTTGATTCATAGCTGTCGTTCGACTGGCGATATTTTTCAATCTGACATCGAAGTTGGTAGATGGCAGGTATAATATCCTGCCGACGTACCTTGAAATTTATGGTTCATATATCAGTTATTTTCTGCTAATGTTGCTCTCGGTCCGATACAGCTCCACTGACGAGATCATGAGGTGATCGAAACGCGTATGGAGAGAGGACCTGAGCGATATTTGCAGGAAATAAACTGTTTGTACATATATTTTTCATATTTTCAGCCTGAAAGGAGAATTACATATATAACAAACTACTGAATCCAAAAATTGAACTTCTTTAGCATGGCTGCTATTCTATCATACATATGGAAAATGGTGATATGGTAATGGTAAAGACAGATTTTGCAGCCAAAAAATATCAGATACACAAGAGAACAAATCAGCTGGATGTTCAAGAAAAAATGCCAGTAAACTTCAGACTTCAAACAAGCGGGCCAAAACTTCGCCACGAAAAAACCATCCAACTTCTATATTAAGTAGTAAAGAAACGTGGGGCCTTTCAAAGTCCCCACAATGCGCAAGGAATAGACAAGGGATTGTAGATCGCGTTTTTATAAAATATACAGCTTTTACAGCGTCGCTTAAAGTACTGGATAACTCTGCAGGAATGTGCTTACATGCCATGCATGTCTATGAATACAGCAAGGAGTCCATTCAATATTCTCGTTGATCTTTATCCGCACCGCAAGACCAGTAAAATGTTCCGGTCATTAATTTTGCACCATCAGTGCACACATTCAAATAAAAATACCAATTTATATAAATTTTTTCAAAATAGTCGTTGATCATATCGAAAATTGCTGCTCCTGTCGTACAGATTTTCAGCGGAATTCATAAAAATATATGTAACATAGACAAGTAATTCTGCAGCGTTTGCTACATAGGACTACTCGTCAAACTGAATAGCAAAATAATTTAATTTTATTCTTTTTAAAAGTTCACTCTCCACATCATTTGCCAAATCATTAGTTCTCGGCGACACTGTGTTGTTTGATAAGAGAACAAGGTCAATTTCCTTTGTCGTTTTTCCTCCAAGCATACACTTCGTGATGTCTTTAGCACACGGTCCAATCAAATTTTCTACCACTGTATGTGTTTGTTCTCTCTCTTTGTCAACCTCTATCCATCCATTCCTAGATATAGGTCTCTCTCAATTGTTTCCATCTTTCTCTATTCTTCGCCAATCTCATCCACTGTTTGCCCGCCACTGTCCTTATGTCGTCTACCCATCTTTTTTGAGGTCTTCCCGTGCTTCTTGTTGTCTCCCTCGGTCTCCATTTCCAGGATTTTTTTTGTCCAGATCTTGTAATTCTGTAACTAACTCAAAATGATCGTTTAAATCTGTTAGAAAAGAAGAAACACTAGACTTTTTATTACCTACCAATCTTCTTTTATAATACTCAACAGGTGATCCAGAGGTCTTATTTTAAGATCTCTACGAAAAAGAGGTGGTTTTAAACTGCCGTTAGCACAGCTTTTATTACAGATTACACAGAGCCGTTTAGGTTCTGACTCCTTCCTAGTAAAATAAAAATATATTTCTAGCTAGTCAGTATCTAATTTTCATTTCTTTCCAGCCTGATTTGGAACCAACTGCCACCCTGTGTTGGTTCCAAATCAGGGACTGAAGTAGAAGGAGCAACTGACTGCTCATCCAGCTTTTCGTCACATGACAAAACTACCCGTTTTTAAACACCGTTTTATCATACGTTTATGGAGTAATAATTATTTACTTTTACGTTCGACATGCTCAAGTGCGATTTGTAAAACTTGGGTATTTGTTGTAATATCACCAAACTGGTTTACACTACTAATATTTATGTACACACTATGCATTAACTACTAACTCATTTATCATTTATCATTCGAGATTCTTAAGCTCAGGTAGATGCAGTTCGACTCTACTCTTTCTTATATGTGACTGTGGCGTTTTCATATCAGCAGATGTCATTCTCATTTTTTCGTGCGCATTTGGGAAAAGACTTGGCTCGCCGAAGGAGAAGTTGCCGGCTCGTTCGAGAATGTACTCGCATCGCCAGCGACGTAGCGACTCGTGGCGTTACAGTTTGTTGCCTGTTGCGATGTTTAATTTCAAATTCCACCATTACAATATTTTTCTCGCGAATCCCCTTTATAAAGCTTGCGAACAGTAACGACGAATTAATTCATATCCATATTTAATTAAATAAGTTATAAGCAATTTTGGATCATTTTTTAAATTATGTTGTCTCTTTCCATTTGTCTGTGTAACTGTCATCTGCAATTTACACATACATAGTCTAAGCCTTTTATACTCGTAGGTATCGAGGTGACTAAAGGTGACTTCTACAAATTTGTGACACTCTGTTTTATCTCTTGCTACGCTTCTAGCTTGTAGCCATGTATTCCTTTTATTTGTCGGCATTTCGTATTCAATATAATTCTGCTTAATTTAAAACTATACAAGATATAAATTGATACATTTTTTTTTTCAAAATTGGTGTCCATTGTCCACCAATCTGTTTTCCTTGTTGTACAGCCTGTAACACTTGCGCCATCAAGACCCCATTCGCAAAATTGGTAACTAAATACTTACAAAAATTATAATAGATCTTCTTCCTCTTCTTTCTTTAGTTTAGACATAAAATGCCAGTTTTCGTCCCCTCCGCCAATTTGGGCCTTAAACTGTCGCTCTATCTTTTTCGAGGTCGCCCTACACTTCTGCGACCTAAAGGTGATTTATCACGTGCTATCCTAACTATTCTCGAATCGTCCATGCGACTAATGTTGTCCCATTCCATCTTTCTCTTCAATATCCGGTCGTTTACATTATCCATTTCATACAGTTATCTGATGTTTTCGCTTCGCTTTGTGTTCAATAGCGTTTTTCCAGCTATTCGCGGCAGTACCTTCATTTCCGCTTTTCCATCATCTGTTCAGTTTTTGTTGTGTCAGGTCGTATTTTTGCGATGCATTTCAATATTGGCCTAATCTTGGTCTTATAGATTCTGGCCTTCGTTTCCACTCTGATATGTTTATTTTGCCAAACTGTGTTATTTATTCATGCTGCTATCCTAGCTGGTTTGTTAGTTTATTTTTGAACCTCTGCTTCGACATCTCCATAGCCGGATATTTCTATTCCCAGATACTTAAATTTCATCTCCTGTTGAATGATTTTCCCGTCGACCACAAGCTTACATCTTATAGGTGACTTTGTGGTCGTCATGAATTTTGTCTTAAAAACAGCTATGATCATATTAAGCGATTTTGCTGTTCGGTTAAATGCTTGTAGTGTCTTTGTAGGTTGTCTTCATTCTCTGCCACAAGTACAGCGTCATCGGCGTAAAAGAGGATCTTAATCTCGCGGTCACTCATTTTGTATCCTCTCAATTTGCGTACTCTCATTATTACCTGATCCATGATAATATTAAAGAGAAGCACCCTTGTCTAATTCCTCTACGAAGAGGAATGGGATCTGTAAATTCTCCGTTGATTCTGGCATGAATTTGGTTGTCATAATATATATTTTCGATAGTTCTAATTAGGTTGTGTGGAATTTACCTATCATAGAGAAGATAAAATATATCTCCAAGCTGGACGCGGTCGAAGGCTTTTTCCAAGTCTATAAAACATATTTATCCTGGCTTGTTGTATTCTCCATTATTTGTCTTAACACAAAAACAGCATCGATGGATGACCTACCCGATCTGAACCATTGTTGTTCATCTGATAGAGTGACTAAGCTATAACTTTTATTTGTTATGATCTTTGTTGTTAATTTTAGGGTTATATTAAGCAAATTTATTCCAATGCAGTTCATTGGCGGTTTCTTGTCGCCCTTTTTAAACATAAGGATTGCAGTACTGATCCGCCACGCCACTCATCTGGGATTTTATGATGGAAAAGGATTTTACGCATTAGAATTGTTAGTTGTATTGTAAGGCTCTGTCCACAATATTTGAGTAGTTCATTTGTAATGTCGTCTGAACCAAGGCTTTTCTGTTTTTTAGCTTCGAGAGTGATAGTCGTACGTCAAGTGTTTCTATTTCTATAATCTCGTTGGTCGTTATTTTTTATTATTGTATGTTTCATATGAATCTGTGAGATATTCAACCCACGTTTCTTTACTGATTTGATTTGTTTCATTAAGCTCTTTTACTTCTTTTTGTTAATATCTGATTAGTCGCCACATTTGCTTTTGAAGCCCATAAAAATCATTTTCTAATCGTTTCAAGAAATTCCTCCAGTACTTATTTGTTGATGTCTCGTTACGAACTATTTTATATTGTTCATATGATTCTGCAGTTTTTAGTGTTTTATATCTAAGATAATAGATCGTTAGCTATAATAATCTTGCTATCACATGCATTAATCCCAAAGTATTTTTATCTATACATTAATCTCTCTTCCTAAGATAGCTGGTTGAAGGCAAAACACTTGTGGATCAATATATTCTCAAGATTTCAGTTTTCTGCCGAAATCCTAAACATAAATTAATTAATATCCTGTATGTTTCAAAACTTATTAATTTAATTGGCCTCTTTCCAATAAATTTATTCTATGACACATTTTTAAAGGTTATCGAAAAAACAAGGATTAAAATAATTAAACGTATATTTTTTTGATGTTTTTGTTCTTAAAGGCGTATTAATTTTTCTAAAATGACTTTGTTACTTAACTAATATTGCAGCATTAATAAAAGCTCAGTAAAAGTCATCAATCTTATAACAGATTTGTCACTGATTAGTTGTTTCCTTATTAAACGCTGACAAGTATAAATATAATATTATTTATTTTATGATTTGACTAAGAAGAAAAAGTTTTTTAAACAAATTGGAAAAATAACTCTGTTTTATAATAAATTAAACTTTGTATCACATTATAAAAAATATAAATGTTTAAGGTATACATTTATAGTTCACAATTTCAAAATCCCTCGTCGACAGTTTGTCACCACTTTCTTCCGTATTTTACTAATTTTTGTCATCGTTCTCAGTTCTTTTTTGTTGTTCTTTGTAAATAACAAAGCAACTTGTGAAGATGTTGCTTAGGTTATGTAGAATTAATCAGCAAAATGAGAGTGTTTTTATATTTAAACTTGACACAGTTTGGGCTCAATGACAGAGGTTTATTTTTATGGTTCATGGATTTATAGCTTTTTGAATGAGGTGAAAAATCTAATTGTAAATAAAGCAGTGAAATTACACCGTTTAAAAATTATTCTAGTACCTTATCGGCTTGTAGTAAGCATTGATAGAATCTTATAAGAGTATTATTTTTCAGGTATAATGACAAATAGGCTATGGAAATGACATAAACCAAAAAGAGTATTGTTACTATAATTGCCGAAAAATATCTCGGGTGAAAAATCATCACATATAACACTTAAGTCTAAACACATTAATTTTTCTAGAAAATGGTACAGAACTAGTTTTAACTGGACAACATCTCGAAAACAATAAAAAGTCAGGATAGAAAATGTCTTATACATAAACAACAAATATTAATTCAGAGACATTTATATACGCAGTATAAACTTTGGCATGGAATTTATGACAATGAGTTATAATAAAAATATTTGGGTTTTAAAATAATATTGCCAGATCGGAAATACAAGATAATTAGTTGAATATGTTTTGTATAAGGTGATTTGTCATAAAAAATATGTACTTTGGAATTTTTTGAAACGTATTTTGATAGATAAGCATTGCTTAGTCTGTTTTATGATATAAAAAATAAACAAATGAAATTATTTTAATGTTCTCGATATTTGTAAAGATATGCTATATTTATGCAATAAAAATTATAAAAAATATTTTAACATAAACATTGGATATGATGTATATGGTGATGTTCGTCCAGCAGTTCCTATTTCTTTTATTTTCATTCAACCTGCCGCTATGACTAGGGCAAGACCTATTTCTTCTCACCAATCAATTTTCCCCAGATTTAGGATCCTGAATAGAGAAAGTGTAATTGAGGCACTCTAAATTATTCTCACTCATACATCCTAATTAGGAAGGCTGAGGAGTATAGTGTAGTCTAATAGCTCCCTATACTGCAATTTTGTGCCAAGATAACTCTATTTAAACATTTTTTGAATATTTAATTATATGTAATATAGCGTGTAGTTTTGTTATCGATATTCAGATTTTTTTAAAATCTCATTAGAAGTATGTCATTTAAAAGGGAAAAATAATATACACAAATTTAACATATTGAAAAGAGACTGAGGAAAAGGGAATCATTTTTAGGTAAAACCATGTAAGGATTTTGTCTACCCAAAAGAATTTTTACCGTAAAGCCTACAGATCATTAAATTTTATTGGGTTATCTTTTCGTATCTTATAAATGTAACTTAACAATTTTGCATCAAAATATTTATCAATTGCGATGATGTAAAATTTTGCAGATTTCCGTTGGAAAATTAGATGGGGGCGGGGGGGGGGGGGGCGCACACGCTCTCCAAGCAAATTTAGAAACTCATGATAAGACTATATAAGATATATACAAAATATTTAATTGCATTTTTTGAAGAACTATCACAAAGACCAAAGCAAAAAAATATTTTGCATTTCTATATGTGAAGAGGTAAAATAATTTTTTATGGTTTACTTGGGGTTAATTCAAAGCACGGACGAACGGGGTGGGGATTCTTAGTTTGCTAGGAAGTCGAAAATGTCTAATAAGGTAACAAATAATTATAAAAATTACAATTATTTTTACCTGGCGCCCAACAAAAAGACATTAGGTACTTTTGATTAAATTTTGGCAATTTTTTTTCGAAAATTTTAAAATTCTAAAAAAGAATTAAATAATGATAATAATAATAAATTATTTTCCTACCATTTCAAATTATTATTTTTTTTAACCGAGTATATTTTTGTGCGGGTGCGTATAGCGCTAAAAGGTCCGTACGTGCAGGAGCCTCTAGCGCGACCACATACCGTCATAATCGTCACAATTGGCGCCCAACGTGGGGCGCCAATTGTGACAATTATTATAGGTGTGTGGTCGCGCTAGAGGCTCTGGCACGTGCGAACCTTTCAGCGCTATACGCATCCGCACAAAATTTTTAACCGGTTAAATAAAATTTGATATGGTAGGAAAATATTTTATTATTATTATTATTTAATTTTTTAGCATATTAAAATTTTCAAAAAAAAAAAATAACAAAATTTTGATAAATTAAATACGTTTAAAAGATTAAATTCCAGTAACGCCATCTAGTAGTAGGTTGCAAAATTGAAATATTAAAATCTTGCCAAGGTATGATACAGGTTGTTGTTCAGGGATAATGCATGGTAAATATTAATAAATAAATGATTAATTGATAAGAAAAACAGTTGCATGAAATTTTATAATATTGTGATTATAATTTCATCAAAAATTATTGAAATTGTCCCATATTTATGAATTTTTTTTGAATAAAATATTTATATTGTGTTTTTAATCTGTGTATATTCATTATCTGAGAGTGATCTTTTAAAATAACTGAACTCACCTGAGAGTAGAGTGAAATTAACAGGTAGGAACATATATATATATATATATATATATATATATATATATATATATATATATAATTTATTCTTGTATC
This sequence comes from Diaprepes abbreviatus, assembly GCA_034092305.1. Taxonomy (NCBI): domain Eukaryota; kingdom Metazoa; phylum Arthropoda; class Insecta; order Coleoptera; family Curculionidae; genus Diaprepes; species Diaprepes abbreviatus. The sequence goes on from JASJET010000022.1 coordinate 27,251,033, forward strand.
TTAAACCTTTTGTTAAATATTTTTTTTCTAATATTTTCTTGGGTATAGGTTTTTCCATTAGAGAAATAAAGGACAACAATTTTTCTTGACGTTTCGCTCTACATAGTGAGCTTCTTCAAAAGAGCTGGTATAATTTATTCTACATCTACAAAATTACAAAGTTTTTTTTTATAATAAACATATATCACAGTAATACACATTTATATTTTTAATTTAATTAAAATTAATAAAAATAAAACAGATTTTAAAATAGTCTTGAAGTTTAAAATTTTAAACCAATACAACAGGTTAAAATTGTGAAAATTATAAAATAGTACATACCTTGAAAGTAGTTGTGTCTGTATGTTAAAAATAAATTCAGTTATGATACTTGGTATGCAACTGCTATGGATAGATTTCTTTTTATAAAAAGCAAAAAATAGGAAAAAAGATTATTATTTATTTTTCAATAACATTCTTTCGTTTGTATAAGTGTATATGAAATCGTCCCAAGCATCATTACTAATATTTATTATAAAGTCGCTTCAAGTATGTTTTATTAAAATATCAAATTATGGTATATCTGACTTAAGTTTTTGACATCTTGCTTGTCATTTACAACATTTTTATCTTTTTTTATGTGTATCATTTCTTTGATGACTAATTTATGATAATTTCTATCAGTATCTGAAATATGGGTGTTTTTAAAATCAAATTCATGCTTAGATGTTTGTTCATGTTTATGTAAGGATGTCGATGCATTTTTTGTATACTTGTGTCCATTCACTCTATTTTCAATGTATTGTGTCGTCATGCCAATGTATTTCTTAGGACAGTTTAGGCATGGAATTGCATATATTACGTTAGATCTTTTTTTGGTGGGAACTTTGCTTTTTAATTTCGTATAAAATGATCCTAGTAAATTGTTCGCCTTATGGCATACCGTTATGTTATGCTTATTCAAAATATATTTTATTTTTTCAGACAGTTGGTTTATATACGGTAATGCAATGAAAGTATTTTGTGTTTTGGTATTGTTAATTTTATTTATTTTGTTTGTGTTATAATGTAAAAAGGTTCTTTGTTTAATTATTTTTTTTATGAGTAGTTTAGGAAAATGGTTCATTATTAGGGTCTCTTCCACTTTTTTTTAGCACTTCTGGGCGAAATTCGGGTGAAGATAATTTTATAGCTCGATCAACTAAGCCGATTATGACACTATTTTTCTGTTTATTTGGATGTTGAGAGTTAAAATTCAAATATCGGCCCGACCAAGTATCTTTCGTGTACCATTTTGTATGAAGATTATTATCTGTCTTATTTCTGTGTATAGTTAAGTCCAAAAAGTTTATTTTTTGTTCCATTTCAATTTCAGATGTAAATTTCAGTTTTGGGTGGAAATTATTAAAATATTGTAATAAGCTATCTATTTTGTTTTCGGGTACAGCAGCCAAACAGTCATCTACATAGCGTTTAAAAAATATTATATTAAAATCCAGTTTTTTTTATACTTCTTCTTCTACATATTCCATAACTATTTGTGCTATTGTTGGAGATTTGTAATTTTGTAGATGTAGAATAAATTATACCAGCTCTTTTGAAGAAGCTCACTATGTAGAGCAAAACGTCAAGAAAAATTGTTGTCCTTTATTTCTCTAATGGAAAAACCTATACCCAAGAAAATATTAGAATATATATATATATATATATATATATATATATATATATATATATATATATATATATATATATATATATATATATATATCTGTGGAACATCTTGAATATTAAAAATTTTGGAAATTTGAATATTTTCAAAATTCGGTAAGAAATAATTGTAATTTTTATAATTATTTTTACCTGGCGCCCAACAAAAAGACATTAGGTACTTTTGATTAAATTTTGGCATTTTCTTTTTAATTTTAAAATTCTAATAATTTACATAATAATAATAATAAAATATTTTCCTACCATATCAAATTTTATTTAACCGGGTAAAAATTTTTGTGCGGATGCGTATAGCGCTGAAAGGTTCGCACGTGCCAGAGCCTCTACATTACATTAAATTTCAAGTTTGATCATTACGTTTTAAGGTGACTATGTAACTTAAATATACAGTAAGGTTTCATTAAATTTGATATATGTTTTCATGTTTAATGCACCAACATCAATTCAAAAAATTCTGAAACTACCAGGAAAAGATGGACATTTTTCCTGGTAGTGTCTGCCACCTAAACCGGTTTCGAACTCATTGGTACCAGTCAGTACGGGGAAGACATGTACATCTCACCAAAAGAAAATTGAGTTTTTTAAGCAACTTATATCTTACTAAATAAAAAGTTCAATACAAGTTGCGCCATCTCCCGGAATCTGAATAATAATGTAAATTCCTTTAGTATTGGGGTATATGTGAATTAATTTTAATGTACAGAAGTTAAGATATCTTTTCAGTTACTTTATTGAAATTTAAGATACTATTTAATCAAATTTAATGTACAACGAATTGATATTTGAACGAACTGTTTTAAATTCAAAATAAATGTAATTTATTCAGGATTTTTGGTACAAAATCGTTAAATTAAATGTAGAATTGACATTAAATTTGCATTAAACGTTATTTTTAACAGCGTATTACACTGTAAAAGAACTTCACATTAATTTTAAGGTAATGTGCTGGAAGTAAATTTCATAAACCTTCTATTAAATGCATTTAATGTTAATGCATTAAAGTTGATAATTTTTACATTAAATTTAATGTGATTATACATTAAATTTGGTATGTTTTTTGCTACTTTATTGAAATTTAAAGTAACATTCAAATAAATTTAACGTACAAGGCTTTAATTTCAAAGTACATGTAATTTATTCACGATTTAAGATATAAGTCATTAAATCTGATTAAGGAATGTACATTAAATTTAAAGTTATTTGTGTGTACGTACACTGTAAAAAAACTTGACATTAATTTTAAAGTAATGGGCTGGAAACAAATGTCATAAACCGTTTATTAAATGCATTTAATGTTAATGCATTAAATTTAATAATTTTTACATTAACTCTAATGTAATCATACATTAAATTTGGTATGTTTTTAGTTACTTTATTGAAATTTAAGGTAACATGCAATTAAATTTAAATTACAAAGCTTTAGTTTCAAAGTACTTGAAACTTATTCACGATTTAAGATACAAAATCATTAAATTTGATTAAGAAACGTACATTAAATTTAAAGTTATTTTTAACAGTTTATACGAAGTCCATCAGACCGATAATTTGTGTACTTCAGCTTAGATTAGACAAGCTAAAAACCAAAATAATTTTAAAATTTAAAAATTGCTTAACTTATTCAGCAGGACCATGCCATGCTCTAGAGAGGCAATGTTATCAGGCAGCACTGTAAGGGGGCGCCATATGCGACGAAATATACATTTTCAGCAATTCAATATAATTAAAAAAATTTAAGAAGCTCAAAGGTCGAACAAAACTTAGAAATATGTCGTTCATTTCTATTGAATGCAGTTTTTTTTAAATCAACATCGAATTTTATTTTAAAGAAAAAACATTCGATAGGAGGCATTTCCAAGGTTTGCATCATAAGGAGAAAATCTTCGGCATGGTCATGTATTATTCTTATTCTTGTTAAATAGGGAGACATCAAAACGGTGGTTTATATGTTAAAACTCGTTTCTACTGAGTTAATAGCTTAGAAAAAAAAATTGGTTAATGAAACTCTGGATTGGAAAAAATACACTGCTAGAAAAATTTAGAAGTGAATTTAAAAAAAAAAATAGATTACGTTAATAATTTTAATAAAAAATATTTTTTATTTATAAAACATAACTTTTAGAGTGGCTTGCTAAACTTTACCAGTTTTTTTAAGATATAGGAAATAATAGCCACTTTTACATTATTAAAAGGGTAAATAATGGTTTTAAATTCGATATGAGTATAACAGTACAAAGAGAGAATTTTGCATTAATTTTATCTTTCCCAACCAAATCCCAGAAGAAAATTACAGAAAATATAATTACTATAAAATTAAAAATTTTAAAGTTCCACTTTGTCTAATAAAATTCAAAATTTATATTCACCCTTTACAACAGGGGTTGTATTTATCGGCCATTGTTAAATGTTTCCCCTATTCGAGATAGCGCTCTGCGTGGGTCTGAATAATCTAATGGAAGTTCGTTTTAAGATGTTTACTTTCTGTAGAAAATATCCTTTAACATTTTATTTCCCTTATTTACTTATTTATTTGGTAATTACAATGCTTTTTTTCGAATAATTATATATTTTAAAGATTTAAAATTAACTAAAAAATAGATACAAAAAAATTAACATTCATGAAAATATTTCTTATTTATATATAGTCCTATAGTGTTATAACTTATGCCATCCGTCAATCGAAAATATTTGCAACTTGTTTGGTATGAAGCGATTAAAAAATGCCTAGAAATATTAAATCCTCTACAGATATTATGGGACATCTAAGTTTGATAAGAAACATCCAAAATCACGAAAATCCAAGAGAACCTTTCTTATGTGTAATACCAGCGTGTGAAGATAATAAAGCTGTTATTTAGATTTTTTCCATAGATGAGTAATTGTATTTGCAACAGCATAATTTTTTTAAGGTGCGCCAAATTTAACGATTTTGTTATAGATAGGTATCCCTAATAATTCCCCTAATATTTTTCTCTAGCTCACTGCAGTTACGGATCGGAATAGTGGTAGGTTAAAAATGTTTTTATACTTGATTTAGACCAAACTGGGTCAGAAATTCCCGGAGTCGCAGTTCACGAACCTATATAAATTAAATATTCAGTTCAAATAAGTCGGATTAACAATTTAATTAAGCTTGATTTAGACCAAAATTAGTATTCAGAAGTTTTTGAGGTCGTAAATTACGAATCGATATTTTAAAGACTTAAAATGGTGAGTTCAGTGTAATGTACCGAGATTTTTTTTATGTTCAGTTTTGATAAAAATTGGAAAAAATGTTTATTTAAGAAATGAAAGGAATAAAATATAATGTATAATAATCTAGATATGAAACTGGATACTTTTCCTAGCTGTACATAATCGGTATAAAAAAAAGTCTTTATCAGGGTTTTCGTAACCGATATAGAGCTAAGAATTTTTTTCGATAAATAAATTAAAATACCGATATATCGAGATGTATCCGTATATTGATAAATGCCGATAAGAAGATAACTATCCATAAATATTGACAAATCAATAGCTGAAGTTACATTACCAATGTAACTAGTTAAATAGCCGCATTTGCCATGGATTTTAATTCACTACATTGTCAAAAAAATATAATTGAAAATTTCAAAATCTCAGTCAAAGGCGATTTATCGATTGAAGTTTATTTCGCCGCCTTCAAAACATTATTTAGCGGCATAGATACTTTATTTGTATTATGTCTACCTGTACTTCACAACTATGAAGTAATATTACCAAATATTTTGATAAATATTACAAAATCTCATTGATATCAAATAATTTAGAATAAAATGCATTATTTATTGATTACTAAACGAATTAGGTAAGAAAAATAAAGATTAACATTTTTTGAAAAACTACCAATTTATTCATACCCTTATTTTATTTTTAATGGTATTCAGTAATACTGGAAATTGTTATAATTGGATAAGTTGGAAATGTTTAATAACTTATTAATTTGACGATGACTCGAAACTTTGTTTTAATTAATTAAAACTTTTGAGTTGGTTGTTCGCTACAGCATTATGCTTCATGGAAATATGCAATAATGTAGAAATAAGTTGAATTTGCAGGGAATTTAGTAAAACAGAGCTGCCACAACTTGAAATATAAATTAATTATAAAATTTTTGACCCTGTATACACTAACTTCATAAAACAACTGTTTTTGAAAACGTAGTTTGTATTTAAACAGAATACACATTATAATTAAGATAAACAAGTACAGTGTCATCAGTAAAGTCTATATTAGGTGGAAAATAAATTTTAATTTAACTTTACGTAAAGTTTATCTAGTTTCAACGATTTAATTTAAAACTCCATAATTTAAATTTGTTATGGAAGCTATATTATTAAAAAAGTTAAAACAGTCTTTTGTTGTTTAAGTACAGTTTGAAAAAAATTAATTAGTATTGTACCTTATGATGATGCATCAAAAACAAGTTGGCCATAAACTAAATGATAAAAAAGATCATCAAGCCCTTGCTTTAATAATGGCAGTCAAATCAATCAATTGTTTGTATTGAACGCAATAGAAGGCACACAGAAATGTAATTTAAAATTAAAAATTTTTGAATTGTTTTAAATTTAATATTCAAATACCAAAAATAGTTTGTTATCAATTAAAAAGGTGGAATTTTAAATGCGTTTAATTTTTATATTATGATTTTTTTATTAGAAAATTTTAGTCTTTTCAATTAAACTATATTCTTAATATTAATGTGTATTACTTTTGGACACAAATTACGTTTTCAAAAATAGTTATTTTATGTTGTTCCTTATACAGGGTCAAAACTAAATAAACTTTGCATTACATGTGACCAAGTTTTAATAGCTGTAGTTAGATTTGGTAGAAAAACACCCATTTAATATGGCGCTACTTTAAACGAAATATGTCTGAAATGAATGAAATCAAAACTAAGAAGTTTTATGTAGGTTGCGTTGAGTTTTATTTTGCAACAGTGCAATCAATTTACAAAAAATGGGCAAAAAATCTAAATTATCCTATACAGGTAAATTTTGCATATGGGCTAAAAATTGCATTTAGAAAAACTTCTTTTAATAACCTTTTTCGATATTTTGAGATATAACCCTACTTGTGAATTTTTTTTGGAAAGAAATTAAATTTTGACAGATAATGCTAATGACGTGATTATTATGTTTTTGGTTAATTTTCACCTTGATCGAAGCAGAAATTGTTGCCAAAGTCAAATTTCGAATAAAGCTATTAATAAAAAAAATCCCATATGATGCGGACTTTACTGGTCACACTGTATATATATATATATATATATGTATATATATATATATATATATATATATATATATATATATATATATATATAATTTTTCTTTATTTTGTCTTTTCTTGGGTTTAGGTTCTATATTTAATAAATACACAAAACGATTGACGTTTCGCCCTTTATTCAAGGCATTTTCAAAATTTTTTCCTAAAAAAATATATAATTAAAATACATCACTTAAAAAAGATATTTACCACTTAAAAACAGTAGTCAAACTTTAAAATTTTTTAAAAATATTTAATTTTATTGGTACATATCTTGACATTTTGCTGTTCTATTACTAAATAAAATTTAAATTTTACATCGTTTACTGAGGATACGTGGAATGCGAATGTGTTTTATTTTTTTAATATTTTTTATATTTTACAATGCATAAAAAAACAAATAAGGTATATGTTTGGTTTTATGTTTAAGAGGATATTCCATTTTTGATTCTTATTTGTGCGGTAACACATTTTTGTCTATATAGAAAATATTTTTAATGAGGGATGTGTAGGTCTATTGTAGATCAAAATTAAACGTGTAATGCTTTACCTATTCAAGTTAGATGTTTTAAATCGTCTTATTTCTTTCTTCTTATTTTAAATTGAAGTTATATTCTAATTTTAACATTCAATAAAATTATATTAAGGTTTTTTCTTGCTAGTAGGCATTGACCGAGCAGACGTAATAACCCATCATACATAAAAAATTTTTGACAAATAATTTAGCGACATTTTAAATTAGTTAAAACATCGTTATTCGAAGTTATTTGAAAACCTTGATTATTTAAAATGAAAACTTACCGCCAAGAAGAGAAGACTGATAAGATTTCATTCACTGAAGAGTGTGAAGAAAATTACTTGTTAGCATTAATTATTTATGCTCAATAATATCCTAGTAGACATCATTCCGACAAGCGTTCATTAAAAATTTTGCTGCATGTTTTTCGAAGAACAGGAAGTGTGGCTGATAAAAAAATAGTCCGTCAGAAACTAATTACCGGAAATGAAGAAAATGCATTTTCAGGTATGGAATCTCTGGTCGAAAATCAGCAAAACAGTAACAGAAAAATTGTTGGAACTATAGGAATAAGTAGCAGTAGCTTTGAAAGAAGAATAAAAAACCAAAATTTAATTCATTCATCAGAAACTTTTGAAGCTAGATTGCGACCGACGATTCGAGTTTTGTTTATTGGTTGTAGAAATGTTAGGAGATAATGAAAATATGAAAGAACGAACAAAAACAGCGTCTTGCTCTATAATACCAAATATGTTAATTAAAACTAAATAGTTCTTTTCAGAAAAGACGCCTATAAATTGAAAGATATGCACGTCAGTTTGAGCATTTGTTAAAACATTAATTTTTAAAATTTTTAAAATTAAACTTATATAATAAAGTATTTATTTGCTAATAACTTAGTTATAATTATTTTTTAAACTAATCAGTGATTACATATATATATATATATATATATATATATATATATATATATATATATATATATATATATATATAAGTAATAACAAAGTCAACTATGTCAACGCCTACTTTTCAGAAATATGAGAGATAGGTAAAGAAGATTTTAATACAATTTTAAGGAATGTTAAAACTAGAATATAAATTTAGTACAATGTGTTCCATTTAAAATAAAAAAGTTACTTGCCTTTCATGATAATAAAAATCAAAAGTTTTTATCAACACTGTATAATTTTTGAGATGATTTTTATTTTAGAATAAAATGTAATGTTTTACTAAAAAACTAATACAATTTAAAATATCTAACTTGAATAGGGAATGCAAGCATGCCTATCGGCTATAATTTCAGTAGTAGTTGTCTCACGAACGGCTGGTTTTAGTATATGAAACATAACTTCGCCCGCGATATCAAATTATACAACATTTTATTTAAATTTCGACATCTTTGCTGTAAAATTTTTTTTGAAACACTCTGTATACTGCACAACAATTTTAAAATGTGGTCCCAATAGATCTACACATCTTTCATTAAAAATATTATTAAAATATTTTATCACTCTCTGTATAAGAACAAACGGAAATGTGGTCACCGCCCTGTATTTATATATATACATATATACATACATATATATATATATATATATATATATATATATATATATATATATATATATATATATTCCATTTTAAATAGTTTATCTAATTGAATTCAGAAAGACATGAAAATGATAACAAACAGTGTTCCAAAGTGATAAAAGCGGAAAAATTTACGAAATTTTGAATTTTTAAAATATATGATATCTAAGGTTAGCTTGTTCCAAAACTATGATGTTTAAAATATTTTTTTTTACACTTGTTTCAGATAACACACATTAATAACTAAAGCAGCATTTTTACGAAACAGATACTGGATTTATTTTATTTATTTAAAATACTAAAACATATAGTATATTAAAGATTATTCATCATTTAAAGGGTTTTTAAATAATTTAGTAATTATCTTCCTCGATTACCAGAACCTTAAAATTATACTTTCCATCAACAAGATAAAATTTTTAGTGATCATAAATTAACATCTTTTTTCAAGCTGAGTTCCCTAATCTTCATTTAATAGTGCTAAACTGACAAAGGTTCTTCACTGCTTAAACTTGCTAATGAACCCGCTGAAATGACATCATTCTCATCAATCAAGTTAAGAATAATGCGGTTCTGTTTTAGATTTAACATAAAGAATATTGTTTCTGTTATTTCATTTTCAATTATAATGTATTTTACAAAAAATTATTTAAAAACACCAATTGTCTACGGAAATGCTGCGCAAGTGGTACATTTTAAATAAGAATGAAAAAATAAGCAATAATATAAAAGTATTGTAAAAATACAATGCAGCACAAAAGGTTAAATGCAAGGATCAGTTGACAAATTATTTCCGCAATTTTCATTATTTTATTTATCTTTAATTTATAGTGTTATTAAAAGCAACCATTAGGTTATTAATTATGAATTATTATTAATGAAATAACTAAAAACTGAATTTACTGTCTGATATATACAGATACAATTAACAGAGCTTTAAGATAAATTAATAATTCTAATGATTTAACTTATTCTTAACCTTTAACTATGAACTTGGTGTTTCACTCTACCCCCCCCCCCCCCCCAATTTTGAGTAATTCCAATGAATAATACATACATCCTTGCTGTCCCCACCACTCAATTTCTTAGTAGTTTTTGTTGTAGGTGCTAAGCTGCAGAGAAAAACTACTCAGACTTGAATAGGGTGCAATCGACTAGTGTGTCTTTAATGATTGAAAACACTATACAATAATTTTTATTATATTTGAGCACTTGCAAGAATTTTACTGCTCGATGTAAAAAGTTACTTTAAGTTCTTTATGTTGTCGTGATTTAATCATATGGTTTTACATTAAAACTTTATATTCCCATAAAAATTATCATGTCACGCAAGGCGGAAAGTGCCTTTTGGCGTTCAGCTTCTATTATACAGGGTGTTCGGATAATGCATCAGTTGGTTCTAAATGGTAAAATAAACGTATATAGTCATATAAAAAAAACTAGAAAACCCAATACTTCTTGAGCTACAACCGGTCAAAGTTCAATTTTTTTTCTTATTTTTAACATCTTGTTTAGTTTTTAACGTATCAAGTTGATATTCGGGACAGGGGCTACGCTTAATGACATGTTCTGTTATAACAATGTTTCTCTACTGTGCCACGGAGGTCATTTTACCTGAAATTCAAATTTTATTTTTTACTTATCTTTTTTTTTCGACAGTTATTGAAAAAAGGTAATGTCATTTTAAAGACAAAAGGATACCTAAAAAAGTACACACTGTTCAGGCGCAATTCGAAATTAAAATGGTAGTAAAAAACAAATTTCCATGTTTCCTATTTAGTTAAATCTGACAAATACTAAGCTAATAAGTAAATTCTTCCTTTTATTTTAGTTTTCAAAATACGGTGGGAATTTTTTTCTTTGGAGTTTTACATTTTTGGAAAAACACCAGGAAATGTATAGAAATGAATGGAAGTCATTTTAAAATGTATTATAATTATTGTTCTGTTTAAAATGTTAATGTTGTGTAATTTTATTTACTCAAAAAAAAATTATTTAACTGTTATCGTTGTTTTAATTGTCAGATAACCTTTTAGATATCTAATTGTCAGATTTCACTGAATTTGAAGCATGATAACTTTATCTTTTGCTTCCTTGAAAAACTGATTTTTCTGGTAATAAAAACTTTAATTCCAATTTGCGCCTAAACAGTGTACACTGTAAAAAGGAAATGCATTAAATTTAAAGTAAATGTGCTGGAAGCATATTTCATAAACGATTATTAAATGCGTTTAATGTAATGAATTAAATTTAATAATTTATTTTAATCTAAATTAATTTATTCCATTAAATTTAATGTAATCATACATTAAATTTAAAGTTTTGATCATTACTTTTTAAGGTGACTATGTACATTAAATATACCGCCAGTGTTCATTCAATTTAAGATATGTTATCACATAATTAATGCACCAACATTAATATTAATATGAGGTCAAAAAATTTTGCTACCAGGAAGAGGAGGAAATTTTTGCCATAAATAGTGTACCGTCATTTGTAGACCGTTAGTACCGGCAGACACGTACACCTTATCATGAGAAAATTGAATCATTTAAGCAACTTATATCATACTAAACAAGAAGTTCAATTCAAATTACGCCATCTCTCGGAATCTCATGCAATGTGCTATGAATATTAATGTAAATTCCTTTAATGTTAAAGTACATCTCAATTAATTTTAATGTACAGAAAGTTGAAATATGTTTTCAGTTACTTTATTGAAATTTAAGATACCATTTAATCAAATTTAATGTACAACGAACTGATTTTTTGAATGAATTGCTTTAAATTTAAAGTAAAAGTAAATTATTCACGATTTTAGGTACACAATCATTAACTGTAATGTAGAATGGACATTAAATTTGCATTAAATTTAAGGTTATTTTTAACAGTGTGGTTTTTCGTCTCGACTAAAGGGTACCTTATTTTATTAGGTATTCTTTAGTCTAAAATGACTTCAATAACTGTCAAAACAAAAAAGATATGTGAAAAATAAAATTTAAATTTGAGGTAAAGTGACCTCTGGTGGTACTGTGTGGAAATATTTTTAAAACAGAATGATTTAAGTCATTAAGCGTAATTCCTGTACCAAATATCAAGTTAGCAAGTTACAAACTAACCGCAAGATGTTAAAAATTACAAAAAAATTCAGATTTGACAGGCTCTAACTTACGGAGTATTGAGTTTTCGACTTTTTGATATACAACACCTCCCCAATTATCCTAATGCATTATCCGAAAACCATAGATTTTTTCATAAAAGAAAATATTAGATATCATTTAAATTATTTTGAAATCAACTTGTTACTACAGTTTTGAATGATTATAATAAAATTAGCCTTGAAAGTACTAATTTAATAATTAAAACAATTTAGTGGTGATAAATTCAATTGCTGTAAAAATTTTTAGGAATAACAACAAAAAATGACCCAGTGCATGTTGACCACGTACTATGTTAGAGTTCTTGGCTTTTTTTTTAGAGTTTGTTGCACGAATGTTAAATGACGAGTGCGTTTGCAAAATTTCATCACAACCGATTGATTTTTTATGGAAAGTATATTAAGCATCGAATACTAAATTTTAAACAACTTTTTATGGTATTTTATAAATTAGTAAACGTGACTTCGTACCACTTTTCGTTGGTAGTATTCATTAAGTGCTGTTAAGTCGAACTTTTTCAGATTTGTAAAAATACAGGTGGAGCACAGTAAAATATCAGATTTATACCTCAATCAATCATAAAAAAACATAAACCGATAGAAAGTCTGTTGTAAATATTAAGATGACAAGTGAAATGCAAAATACTGCAAAAGAACAGAGTTAAAAAAATGGAAAAGTAACTAGAAATAAAATGAAATCAAAAGAAAAATAATTTTGAATTCTCAGAATTATTTGATTACCTTGAGGCCACCTTATAAAAGAAGTACAGCAATAAATCCCGCTCCAACAAATTCTACCTGTCCCGATTGCCAATGCTAAAAGGAATTAAAATTGTTGCTGGAAAGCAAATTTATTAAACAGTGGAAAAGAGCTCCTGGAATGAGGTGTGGCAAGGAACATATAACTGGACCTACCGCACGGTTTACTAGGAAGCTTCTCTCCTTAGGAAGGAAACAGCTCCGAATTGTGATGGGATTTTTGACAGAACGTTGTCACCTGAGGAGTCATCTTCATAAGATCGATATTGTAGACGACCCTACGGGCAGGTGGTGCTTGGAGGTGGATGAAACTATTGATCATGTCCTTAGAGACTAAAAGTACTGAAACAGAGATATTTCGGAGATACAGTTTTGTTACCGGAAGCAGTTAGGCAAGTTCAATTAATGAAGCTGCTTGGAATCGCAAAGGCGATCGGTCTCGAATGACTTGCAGCTATGATGGGATGTAATTCATTCATACACCCCGCTCTTCCATATCAAGGAACACCAGACGATTTGCAACCTTTACAGAAGAAACCAAAATTATATTCGACTAACCTGGTGTTGTGACAACGCATTTACCAAAAGTTACACCCCTAAAATACTGCGCTAACTGTGGGCAACTTTAGAGACTTATATTTAGTGAATTAAACTACTAAATCAGAAATATTATATCATATATTTAATGGTATTTTTGAAGATCTATTAAGCGGTACCCAGCTAAATGAGATAAACGAAAAAAATTGGATATTAAATTTTAACGAGATTTTTTTTATTGCTCATAAATTAGTAGGGCTAATCTAAAGGTAATAATTTTCAATATTTTTAGTGCTACTCTGCGAAATTTTTTTAGTTTTTTAGAGAAGGCGTTTTAAATGCCACTTTGGAGGCTCATATTTTACAAAAGAAGCGACTAAATAGAAAATGTTATATGACATATTTAATTTTGGAAACCTACCCAATAAACCTCTACTTAATCTGGGGAACCAAAAAAAGAATTTCATCTCTATTTTTCACACAAAGAGAGGTAAGAGATAATTGTGAAAACCAGATTTTTGATATTTTAGAAGAAATGGGGACTTTTAACATTTTATTTATAACGATATTTCATGCCATTTTGTAAGTAATTGATCACTTTTGGCAGACATGGAGCTGAGTAAAGTCTTTATACCATAATAATCCAATTACGAATGTGGGTGATGTGGTTTTCCCGACTTTAAAACGTATTATGAAAGTTTTAGAGACATGTTTCTTGCCATTCTAAATTTACAGTAAAAATTTGGATTAAACAAACTGCATGTAGCGACAGTGTTGATATTTTTTGTGATGCAGACTATTTTGATTATTTCAATTTTTAAGGTTCCAAATTATTACATTTTATCAAAAAAGATAATTATGTCGGGCAGGAATACAGGTACTTATTAAATTATCATAACTAAACCATCAAAAATTGACAGAATTAATAAAAGAGCTTGAATTCCGGAACATTCAAAGTATACCCGGATTATATACTACCTGTGGTACAATCTAAAGTAATTCGCAATTTTGAATTCTTCGCATGTTTTCGTTTTTAAAAACTCAATCGAAAGGAAAAAGAAACATAGAACACTCAATTTGGTAGCTGCCAAAAAATATTTTTTCTATAAAATAGGCTTTTTAACGTGACATTTAAAAGTATCATTTTATTTCACTAGTGTTAAAAGTGAATTAATTTAACACTAGTGTTAAAAGGAAATTAACTTGTTAAGCAATAAACCTCTTTATAATCAAACTTTGGTTGCTAAGCATATGTAAAATTAAAGACCTATTTTTCATCAGTTTTATTACATTTTTTATCTATATATAAAATATTTATATATATATATATATATATATATATATATATATATATATATATATATATATATATGTATATATATATATATATATATATATATATATATATATATATATATATATATATATATATATATATATATATATATATGTATATATATATATATATGTATATATATATATATATATATATATATATATATATATATATATATATATATATATATATATATATATGTTTATGCGGCTTTCACGGATTCCTCCGTGTGAGATGCAGTGATTATATCCACATTATGCCGTTGTAGTGCTGAAATCACATTCAGCAAACGTACAACTATATGCAACTTCGTTCCAACCCTATCCTTTCCATGTTAGAGGTTGCACAGTTTGAACAAATTGCTAAGGAACACAATTTGTCCTATTCCACCACCATCAAGATGATGGCCTACCTGTACCATCATACCGAGAAGAAAGTCAAAACTTACCCTCCCCGCCACAGTGATAAGGCAGAGGTACATGTTTCGTCTCTACTAAACTCATCAGGGTACCGACATGCACCTGGCTGTACAAAGGACAGATCGGAAGGAAGCATGCAAATACTGAACGCGGCTTCGCCGACCTCCCGCCGGATGGCGTATATATGTTTATGCGGCTTTCACGGATTCCTCCGAGTAAAATGCAATAGCAGTGGATATATCCACATTATGCCGTTGTAGTGCTGAAATCACATTTAGCAAACGTACAACTATATGCAACTCCGTGTACAGCCAGGTGCATGTCGGTACCCCGATGAGTCTAGTAGAGACGAAACATGTACCTCTGCCGTATCACTGTGGCGGGGAGGGTAAGTTTTGACTTTCTTCTCGGTATGGTGGTATAGGTAGGTCATCATCTCGATGGTGGTGAAATAGGACAAATTGTGTTCCTTAGCAATTTGTTCAAAATGTGTAACTTCTAACATGGAATGGATATGGTTGGAACGAAGTTTGCATTTACTGTTCGCTTTCTACTTCATATATATAAATAAATAAATAAATATATATATATATATATATATATATATATATATATATATATATATATATATATATGTTTGTAAAAAAAATACTGTATGATATGTGTTTTCAAAGTAATTTAATTTTGCTGGTGGAGTTGCGCGTCTTGCCCACGCTTTTTCGTTATATTCTCCACTTACTAAACAAAATATAATTTTTAACATTTGTATCATGAATAACTACTTTCTTTAGAGCAGCCATTGAAGTAAAAAACCCGATAAGATACATCCAACAAATTAAAATTGTAGTACCAAGAGTATGACTGTTGAGTGATTTTTTTTTTTGAATATAAGTTGCAATTAATATTTACATTGCCGTTGTCACGTTTTAGAGCTTGACATTTTATTTATAACGATATTTAATGCCTTTTGGCAGAAATGCAGCTGAGTAAAGTCATCATACCATAATAATCCAATTACGAATGTGGGTGATGTGGTTTTCCCTGCTTTAAAACATATTATGAAAATTTTTGAGACGTGTATCCTACCATTCTAAATTTACAGTAAAAATATGGATTAGACAAACCGCATGTAGCTGTACTTAGGTTGATACTTTTTGTGATGCATACTATTTTGATCATTTCAATTTTTAAGATTCCAAATTATCATATTTTATGAAAAAAGATTACTATTTTGAGTAGGAATACCAGTTACTTATTAAATTATCGTAAGTATACCAATTGACAAAATTAATAAAAGAGCTTGTGGTCCGGAACTTTCAATATCTACCTGGATTATATATTACGTGTGGTGCAACCTAAAGTAATTCGCAACTCTGAATTCTTCGCATATTGTTGTTTTTAAAAACGTAGTAGAAACGAAAAGGAAACATGAGAACACCCAATTTGCTAGCTGTCAAAAAATTTTTTTTTCTATTTCATTTCACCAGTGTTAAAAGTGAATTAATTTAACACTAGTGTTAAAAGGAAATTAACTTGCTCATAATCAAACTTAGGTTGCTAAGCATATGTAAAATTAAAGAAATATTTTTCGTAATATATTACATTATATATATATATATATATATATATATATATATATATATATATATATATATATATATCGCCCCCCCCCCCATCAAGAGCATTCAGTTCAGGAAAATAGACCCGATTTTGCCTCTTATACTATAGTTTATTCAAGTAGATAGAGTAATAAATCATTTTTTACCCTTTTTTTTTTCTTCGCAAACTACCTGTGTTCTTTAGTCCGGTGTCTTTGGCAAAATCTGTCAGACACATATATTTTTCATAGGAATGGTTTCGAAATTTTATAATCAAAAATACCGATCTATAATAATGGACTATTTGGGTTGGATAACAATAGATATTTGGATGTGTGAAGTGTTAAAAAGGATTTTATTCCTTGTCATAGGCGTCGGCATGACGTTTATTTATCACTAAGTATTTATGGCATAGAATATTATTGCGGTAATAAACTTAAAATAAGAAGTTTTTATAATATTATTTTATTTCTTATGATTTGTTAATAATTCACATAGATTAGAAAATATAGATAATTTTGACATATTTGATACATTTAGGCACATTCAGACTAAAACGTAGCCTTTTTCTCTGAAAAAATGCCAAGTTATAATTTAAATACTTAGAAAATACCAACTGTCAAAAATACAAGAAGTTAACTATATAAAAAATAAATGCGTCCATATAATATCAAAATTTTTTTGGGGCTATCGGTCATTTTGTTATTAATTTAAATCATTTTTAGGACATTTGACCTTTCAGTTTATTTATTTCTTAATCCATCTGCAGAATTACAATTAAACACTAAAAGGGATTCAAATGTAATTAATTTTTATATGTTACAGAAAATTTAAATAATAAATTGTGTTTACGCTGGTAAACATTACGTATCTAATTCGTAATCAAAGTCAGTGAAGCTATCTTCGCTCAAATTAATTATAATTGGTTCCTTTATCTCACCGATCACGAGATCGAGTTTCCACATCTTCTTTTGTTCTTTTATTATATGGATTTTTCACAATTTTTTGCAGTACCTTTATTCAAAAAAATCAGAGAGAGATATTTCCTTCTCCAACGAACACTGTCCGGACGATCTGTAAGAACAGATTTCTTATCCGGTTTTTCCCAGCAAAAATTAAGTTCTCTGAACAATTTCCAGAGCTCAGTTCTTTTAATTTCAGGTAAATCCCGATCTTCATTGAGTTTAGAATTTTGTTGACGGTTGGGATCTGCTCCAACGAGATTTTTCGTCTGTCTGTGGTCGAATGTGACTTGGGAGTACTAACAACTCCACTTGTTTTTTTCTCCTTCAGAATTCGATACATAGTAGATTTTCCAACTATTGTCATGTTGGAACACATCTCAATAGAGCTTTTAACATTATTATCTAAATAATGATATTTTAAGGCATCTTAAACATTCATCGTAATAAGTTTTTCGTTGAGGAAAAAATGCCCTGGTTTAACAGTTTTGGAATAAATATAGATGTGGAAGCCATATCTTTTGGGTATCTCACTAATCTCAAATAATATATAAAAACAAGCACAAACAAGATAAATCACTAAGGATACACTGTAACATGTACTTTGCTCACTGGCAAAAATAAAATTGAACTATTAGAAATTTTATTGTTGCAGTAAATTTATATAAGCTTATAATATTTAAATATAATTAAATATAATTACATTTACGGCAGTCCTCAGTTACCTACGGCACTAAAGCAGGTACATTGGAGGTTTCAGTAACAGTTTTATTACTCTCTCTAGTTCTTGAATAGAGTATAGGAATGTGTATGTTTGCGATCGCCCCTCCCCTTCCCAAGAGGTTTGAGTTCAGGAAATAGAACCGATTCTGCCTTTTATATTAGGATTCTGTATGCTGCTGGCACTCCCCCCTCCCGTTGACAACTTGTTTTTCTTGCGATAACCCCTCTTCCCAAGAGCTTTGTGTTCAGGAAAATACACCCGATTCTGCCTCTTAATCTAGGAATGTGTATGCTGCTCGCATCCTCCTCCCCTGTCGGCAACTTGTTTTTTCTTATGATCGTCCCCTCCCCTTTCCAAGAGCTTCAAATTCAGAAAAATAGTCCCCACCCTGCCTTTCACACTAGAATTGGGAATGTTGTTGGTGTCTATTTATTTACATGGGACATTACCAGAATTGCAACCAATCGTGGTACGTTTTCCATCAGATGATTAAGAATGGCAAAATTTTTGTTTAATTTACGTTTTTCACGGAACATATTCTATTCGGAAATTAAAATAAAATGCGCTTTTTTATGTTAAAACAATAATGTGTAACATATTTTTAATAAAGTCCAATAGCCTATTCACACATTTTTAAGATATTACTGATTAATTATTGTCGTAATCAGAAGCGTGCTTTATTTCCTTATAAAATTATTCATATTAATAACTACTGATTACTATTCATCGAAGCATAGTACATATATCTGTCAAGATTTGAAATCTATACGGAAAGGAACATGAACAAATTTACTAATTTTGCGTTGACTACAACTGCTATCAAAACGCTGCTAATAACAAAATAAAATTTAAACCTTTCCTAATAATTTACCGTTACAAAATTATAATTTTTTATTTACATGTCACAAACTTACGAACGGAAAATGTCCATATAATTAATAGAATTTTTTATATTTCTGTGGTGCAATAATTATCGTATAAATGGATCATCCAATACATTCAGTATTCAAAATAATAGATAAAATGGTGAGTTAATATGCATCATTTTCGCAATTAATAAAACTGAATCATTTTTCTGATGATGTCATTACAGTTACTTGCAAATTAAGAAGTATACAGTATTCGTAAGCTATATGTTTCATTACCTACTAGCAATACATAATTATTTTTAATACATAAATATGTTTGTTATTGTATATGTCATAATAGGACTTCGTCGATAAATGCATGCAAAAGAAAATAATTAAAATAATTTACTATGAAAACATTAATAATTAGTTGTTTACTTAGTGTGTCCTTCATTATGGAGAGTTTTTGCTGATAGCTCGAACAGAGATAGATAATCTATACTTGTAAGCAGCGTTGTCCTGAGTGATTGACATATTAACGCACAGTTCAAACTAATAAAGATGAAATGTTAGGAAAAGGTTAGCGACACCATATAGGCACCCAGTAGGGAAGGATTTCCCAAAATTGGCCCTTCAAAAGGGTAGAAAGGGGTAAATTGTCATTTGATGTGAATTTATCGATATTTCTTAGCTCATAATAATATCAAAAACCTAATTTTTTGGTTTTTCGATATTCGTATTTTAAAAGGAGAAAAGGGGGTAAGCCGCAGATTTTATGATTGCTCATAAAAACTAATTACCTCTGCGAAAATTCACGATAAGGACATGATTTTTGGCTTCATATATTCAGCATATGCTAATCTAAAAAGGAATTTCTGTATTCTTTGAAATTGCCTCTCGTAAGGCTAAAAAAGGTTAAAAATGTGTTTTTACTATTTTGCCAGATAACGCTAAGATTATTGCATAGATTTTGGTAAAACTTCAGTATATAATGTGCAAAAACAATATAAAATTTATTTCTTATTGTATGTTAAGATTTTCACTGCTTAAAATCACTCACTAGGTTCGATTAAAAACATAACACTTTTGATTACTTAACAATCGTTTAATAACTAATTATTAACACTTTCACATTCAATTACAAACTAAGCCAACTACTCTTATCGTATCTCTATTTATACACATATACCTTATACGAGAATACAAGCCCACAATTACACTAGAAATATGACAAATTATTATGACTCATCGATATAATATGTCTGTAAGATCACATCAAACACAGACAGTCTTCTGGACATCCAGATCAGCTTAGATATCCTCATAGTATGGTTTCAACCTGTGGAGATGTCCTACTTTCATTTTGATCTGGGGACTCCGTTGAATTCTATAAACGTCATTGATTATTTTCAGAACAGTATATGGACTGTGAATTTCATAACTAAACTCTATCCTTTCTGGAAACCTGACGTGTTTGCTCTGATATCATATCTTGTCTTCATTCTGTCTGTAGCCAGATCCATGCGTTCTTTCACTAGATCATGAACTTTTCGCAACTTCTCTTGTAAGGCATCCACCCAGTCCTCAACCTCCATACTTTCATCAATTGAAGAACCGAACATTATGTCTCGACGCAATCCAAGTTCCTTTCCAAATAATACCTTGGTTGGTGTCACTTCGGTAGTTCCACGAACCGCAGATCAATAGGTCATTAAGAAGATTGGCAAATATTTGCCTCAATCTTTCTAATGTTGATCCACAATCTTAGAGATGTGCTCTTCAATTATCCTATTAAATCAACCATGCCATCTGATTGACGATGCAAGGTTGTTGTCTTGGTTTTATAGATGCTAAATAGTTCGCAGAGCTTTTGAAAAGTTTTGGATTCAAACTTACGTCCTTGGTCAGAATGTAGCTCCAAAGGAATTCGAAATCGGTTGAACAACTAGTAGACTAGGAATTTAGCTACTGTTGAGGTGTTAGAGATGATAAATATCTCAGGCCATTTACTGAAATAGTAAACACCAACCAAGATGTATTTGTTATCTTTACCTGTTTCTGGAAATAATCCAGCTATAGCCATCCGCTTAAAAGGTATTTCAACATTATATTTCTTCACTTTTCTCTTAGATCTTGTGCTTAGACCTTGGCTGGCTGCATATTTAGAGCACTGTCTACACCATGATTTTACGTCTTGAGAATAGTTAACCTAATAAAATCTCGAAGTGTGTCTAAAGTTTTGTTAACTCCTAAATGAGCACCAGACTTCCTATTTCTTCTAAAACCACTAGAACTTTCTGGGTACCACCAACTGAATTTTGATTTTCTTGCCATTGGCACTTTTGCAATATCTCTTCAGTAACGGGTCTGCAATCAATAAAGAGCCCCACTGAACCCCATGTGCCTTAAATGTAAGTCCTTTATTCAATATATTTTCCCAACTGGGACGCCATTATTCTTTCCAAGTTGAAGAAATGGCACCAGATCATTGTTTTTAAATTGGTCTTTTGTTATCTGAGCTATACTTCACTATGGATCACAAAGTCAAAAGTGACTTTCCGAATAGGGGACCCTTCTCTTTGTAAACAGTGCTCTCATTCTTCCTTACATGTTCTTCTCGACAAGGCATCTGCGTTTTTACACAATTTTCCTGGTAAATGTTTGATTTTAAAATTGTACTGCTGTAGGTTCTCAAGCCATATTATTACTTGTCCTTCAGATTGGTTCATATTTAAGAGCCATTTAAGAGTTGCGTGGTTTGTTCTTATTAAAAATTCCTATTTATACAAAAATGTATGAAAATGTTGGACAGCCTTTATCATGGCGAGCAGTTTTTTCCTCGTGGCACAATAATTTCTTTCCGGTTTAGAATGCACTCAGCTGAAATATTCAATAACTCGTTTTTGGCTATCCTGTATATCAGACAGCTCCTTCCCCTATATTACTGACATCGATATCGAATATGAATTTTCCATAATTTTGTGGGTAGCCTAAATTTTAACTGGAACATTAGGCAGCCTGTATTTTTCGCAAAGCTTGATCACAATCAGAATTCTATTGATAAGGGATCTTTTCTTCAGCAAGCTTTTCAAGGATGAAGCAATATTGGTAAAAATCTACGAGTCTCTTGTAGTACATAACTAAAGAAAGCTGCTGAATTCATGTTTGTATCGTGGTCGGGGTCAATTTTAATTGTTTGAATTTTTTCATTCCTGCGGATTTCTTCTGATGATACTATATGTCCAAGAATTTCAATTTTTGGTTGAAACGGTAAGCATTTCTTGGGATTAAGTCGAAGGTTAACGTAGATTCCGTAAGTGTTCATCAAATGTTTTTCCCATAACCATGACATCATCAAGGAAAACTAGACTTGTTTTTCATGTAAGACCTCGCAGTACTGTTTCCATTACTCGCTCAAAGGTGGCAGGAGCATTACAGAGTTAGGATGGTATCAAATTAAAATGATACAGACCAGCCTCGGTAGAAAAAGCAATGTTTTTTTTATCTTTATCTTGGATGCACTTTTTAAATTCAGTGTGAAAAAAATCATTGTGAGACAGCCAACGCTGTCAAATTGTCGTCAATGCTAGGAAGTGGATAGCTATCTTTCTTAGTACAATCATTAAACTCCCTGTAGTCAACACAAAACCTAGTAGTTCCATCCTTTTTGGCTGCCAATACAAAATGACAAAGGACTAGACGATTCCGCTATAACTCCCTCATTCAGCATTTTGTATACAAGTAACTCCATTTCCTGGCCTTTGGCTATAGGAAGTTTTTTAGGCGGCTGAAATATTGGGTGTGGACAGTCAGTATTTATTTCATGCTGGATTACGTTCGTCCTACTGCTTCAAAAACATCATTATGCTGCTTTATAAACCTCTTGGCTTCTTGAAGTTCTTCTGGCGAAAGGAGTTTCGAGTTGTCTATAGCTGTTCAATTAATCCGTTATATGACGACTTTGTTGTAGCTTTGCCTAGTTATTCACATTTTACCATCCTGGTTCGTATAATGTTGCTTCTTCTCCCTTATTAACTTTGATATAGTAAAGAAGAATATTGGCTCCTCTTATTGACTGAATTGATTAATGCCTTCACTACCGGTTACTGACAGGGTTTATTGGAGTGTTAAATTAATCAAACGTGGCTTCCAGAACTCGTATCTAGTCTTCCGTAGATGATATTCTCGCTGCTTTCATTCATTCTGATTGTTTGTTTGAAAATGATTGTGAATGGTTCGAAACTCTCCTAGTCCTTCGTTACAATATCATAAATAGAAGCAAAATCATAGCGAAAAAAGTAAATTAATTATAGCGGCGTAATGTATTAACCTTACAAAACTATTTCTTACTACCCTTTTAACTCTCCCTTTCTCTACCCTTAAGTAGTTGGGTACAAAAATGTCAGCTACTTCGGGTATTCAGCGTAAAATGGGTAAAAGCACGTACATTCACCCCGGGAAGCCTAAGGACTAATTATTTTTATTGATCAGAAATAGTTCATTATTTGTTAGATTTTTTAAAAATCTGAAAATGTATATAAATGAACATTTAAAAGTGAATTAATTAAGGATCATAATAAATTTAGAATGACATTAATCGGACTATTTTTATGTAATTGCATAGTCATTAAAATTTTTTGATATTCAAAGAATAATGCTAAATGGGATCCAATTAAATTTTTCTGGGACTCTTACTTAATACGCCAAGCAGAAAAAAAAAAGTTTACGTGTCAAAAAATATATTTCATTTTATCAATTAATTCATTTTTCATTCATATTCAGGTGAAACTATGAGTTATTAGCTAAAAGATATAATTCGCCTAGAATTACTGCCCCATTTTTTAATACTTTCTCTATATTATTGAGTCAACGAGAAAGAATTTTTGGTTGTCACATATAGATAGCGTTGAAATTGTTTTGAAGACTTCTGTCAGTGTTAGGGTCTTATTCTTTTGACATTTGTCACATTTAGATTACTTTAGAAGCATAATTTAATTTCTAGATGTAAATTTAGGTCAGTTTTAACATGAAGTACAGAAACGAACATTTTCGGCATATTTTACTTTTTATTTCCTTAAAGCAGAGAAAGCTGTTGAGGCTCCCAAAGAGACATGTGAAGTTTATGATGTTATTGCATAAGAGAACGCAGGTGTCAGAATTGGTTTAAAAAATACCGTTCTGGAGGTTCTTCACTCAAAGATGACTAACATTCAAGTCGATTTACTGAAATTGATGATAACCAAATCAAATCCATAATTGAAGAGAATCGTCATATTACTTTTCAAGAGACTGCAGAGAGGTTACATGTATCGCACACAACAATTGAAAATCACTTAAAATGTCTTACTCTTTAAGAAGCTCGATATTTGGGTCCCGCATGAATTGAAAGAGATTCACTTAACACAATAAATCAATATTTGCCATATGCATCTCAAGCGTAATAAAACAGATCCTTTTTTGAAAAGTTTCATCACCAGTGGTGAAGAATGGGTCATCTGCAGTAACATTCGAAAATGATCATAGTCCAAGCAATGAACAAGCATAAACCACACTCAAAGCCGAATTGCATAATGCTGTCAAATTGGTGGAACTACAAAGGTGTTATATTGAGCTGCTTTAAAGAGGCCAGACGATGAATTTAGATGTTTTCTGTTAACAACTAATTAAACTAGATAAAACAATCAAAGAAAAATTATTAAAAATACATATTTACAGCTATAAAGCATAAAAGAAAATGTGCCTCATTAAATGGTTAAAAAAATAAAATAAAAAACCTTACCCGCTGAAAATAAAACCCGGGACGTTCGCTCACGAACCAACAATTCTGTCGCCGAGCTAATCCATCGTATCGGGTAGAAATATATTTCTGTTGTATAAAATCTAAATCAGTAAGGGAGGTCTATGCCCCGCCCATTAGAAATAAAAAAGATTACTGCTGTCACTCTTCTGCGTCTCTCGCACTATGTGAACGGCCGGCATTAGGAATCCTCATTTTAGTATTTATTAATATAATAGACTTTTTGAGGCGGTTTAGCTGTAGACAAATATTAGATCCATCACTATACATCCCAAACCAAACAACAATCAAAACAGCAGACAGGCAGGAGAGAACAAGCAACAAAAATAAGGGCTATTTCCTAGCTATATCTGACCCCCATTTCAAGAAGGTTTTTTTGCGTTCTCATTTTCCCTTAAAACAACTTATAAGCAAACCGAAGAAAGAAAGTTCTAAAAATCTTCAAGCCCACTAGGGCAAAATAAAAATAATATGCAGCTTGAGGTTACTTACCGAAAAATAGCGTTCAAATAAATCATCTAAAATATACTGGAATTAATGCAGGACACAACAGCGGTCTTCGCTCACGCTGTTCTCTTGTGGATCAAGCAGTTGCTCTCATCGTCAACAGCACCAAACTGTATACATACCTATATCACTGAAATTGCAAATATATTATAGCCCTTTTTCATTAGCTGTAAGGTTTTCGTGGTGATACCTAATATTCCAGAATGTAAGCTCTTCCCAAACCTCAAAAAGTATGGAGCAGATTTCGAAGTTAACAGACCGACAAACGCTATTTTACAGACTTGGACGGAAGTGTCCATAAAGAGGAAATCCGAGCACCGAAACACCGACGACCCAAGTATATATCTTTAAAAGGAGATTAGGACAAAAATAAAGACTGGAAAGTTTTCTTTCATCCCATCCCCAAATTTGGTTTCTTAAGAATTGAGGGGTTAATTTTAAGGAAAAATCATGTAGTGTTTTCAAAAAAGAAGCAAGTATACCATCATTCAATAACTATTCTATCGACATTTAAATGGCAATATGCTTCATAAAGAACAGCCTACCAATTAATAAATTTTTACTAAAAATCATACAATATGATCAAAAAAGAAGCAGTTACACTAAAATGCATTTAATGATTATTGTATCAATATTTAAATATTTACATGATTTAAAGGAATATAAAGACAGTAAATACCTGCATGTTCATTATTGGTTAAATTATTTAAATCATTAAATATCTTTAATCACTATATGTAGATTTATATTATTATTATAATATTTACAAACCAAACGGCTTCGCACTCCCTTCAGGGATTATTCACTTATACCAGGTATACAAAGACTCCAAAAGTATGAAGCTCTGTGGGGACCCTTTCCATGTTATCGGGTCCTAGGTGGCGTAGTCTTCTGCACTTCCCACAAACTTTCGGACGGTTCGCGTCGTTGCAAGGAGAACTGCTTTTTGAATCGGTTTATACAGATGCTCACTAAGGCCCAGTCCCTTGATGTTCTGCAGGAGGTTCTTTGGTATCACTCCAGTCGTTGACAGAATTATAAGAATCGTGTGGACGCTGTTCATTGCCCACTGTCTGCGGATTTGCACCTCCAGATCTCTGTATTTGGCGATCTTCTCGTTGTATTTTGGCCCTAGGTTGTTGTTGTTCGGTACAGCGATGTGGATTCGTGTAGTTCGCCTGGAAATTTTATCTGTTAGTATAATGTCTGGCCTGTTATGAGCAACTGTTTGATCTGTTAGGACCGTTCGATCCCAATATAACTTGAACTCGTTGTTTTCAAGAATAGGCTCTGGATTATATTTGTAGTAAGGCACTTTTCCTACCTGCAATAGTTTTAACTTATCTGCTAATTCTTGGTGGAGTATCTTAGCGGCTGAATCGTGTCTTTCCTTATACTTGGTTGCGGCAAACGTTTGGCATCCTCCAGTTATGTGCTGGATCGTCTATGATGTTCGACAGCCATATCTACATTTTCTATTGAGGGATCTCTGATAATGAATTTCCGATAGTTCTTCGTCGGAATAACCTGGTCTTGGATAGCTAACAAGAAGCCCGAAACATCTGTCTTGAAATCAACCAGTAGTTCGACGCTAAGTTGTCGACATTGTCCTGGTTGACCTCACTTGGATGCCGTCCATGAAGTGGCTTCTGTAGCCAGGCTTGTAACTTCTCTTGGTCTGTTCGGTGGTGAGAAGCAATATCCCGTTCCCTCAGCTATAGCGGCGTTGAATGGTCTGCCTCGCATATTGCTCGATGTAGTGTCGAAGAGTCCGCTAACCTATGGAAATAAGAACGTAAGTTTATTATTTATTGATTGAGCTGCTTACCAATATCGACCAATCCTCTTCCTCCTTGGTGTCTTGGAAGCATTGTACGTTCAATAGCACTCCGAGGGTGGTGTTTGTGTGCTTTTGTTAGGAGTGTTCTTATTTTTCTTTGCAGGCCTTCGATGTTCGTCCTGCTCCATTTTACTATTCCAAAAGAATAGCTAAGCGCAGAGCATGCGTACGTGTTGAGCGCCTTGAACAAATTTCTACTATTTAGACTAGTTCGTAACACCCGTCTTACCCTCCTGACAAATTCGGTTGTCAATTCGGCCTTCCTAGTGCGATGGTCAATTCGTCTAGCTTGTTTCATACCTAGGTAATTGTATGTTTGTTCTGCTTCCATTGGAGCAATGGTTTCACCGTTCTGAATCTCAAATGCTCCCGGTTGTATCTTTCCTTTAAAGATGTTCAAAATACGGCACTTGTCAAGTCCAAACTGCATTCCGATATCCTCGGAGAACTCCTTGACAATTTTGAACAATTGCTCCAGCTGGTTTTTGGTAGCAGTCATCAGTTTAAGATCATCCATGAATAGAAGATGATTCAATCTTGCTACCTCTTCGTAGTTCGATATTATTATTATTATATTAAACAATACTAAAGATTTTTTATCAAGTTGTGTAAAAATTAGCTAGAAAATTGAAAACAATATGTCACTTTAGCTAGGATATTGAAATTTAATAACACCGTCAAAAACTAACGTCCTTTATAATTATCAGTGTTTAGGGATTTAAATATCTCCCCGTTAGTGGCATTTTGGTTCATTAATAGCTCGTATATTTATTATATTCATAAATATTAACTAAAACTCGACTTACCAAACTACGCCACTGTGCTGTTTTTATCTTTGAGAAACAATTTAAATTATTCAAACTATTTTTGGTATCTTCAAAGATTACAAATATCTATTATTGTATTTTTAACGAAGGAAGAGAAAGTTTAGTGCTTAATGCACTACCTATATATAAAATAATTAGGTATGAGTGGTGAGATCCTAAATGCTAAATAAGTTTATGTTATAACATGTTAGTTAACAGAAATATTTTTTTAAATTAGCTATTTTAATTTAAAATATTAGTAACCTGTTTT
This sequence comes from Diaprepes abbreviatus, assembly GCA_034092305.1. Taxonomy (NCBI): domain Eukaryota; kingdom Metazoa; phylum Arthropoda; class Insecta; order Coleoptera; family Curculionidae; genus Diaprepes; species Diaprepes abbreviatus. Next base: position 27,279,697 of record JASJET010000022.1, read on the forward strand.
AAATGAGTTTTCGGCTTTTATATTAATATAAAAAAGCAGACAGGTGCAGTTTAAATTAAAATGTAGAGCCGTATGTACTGTTTTTAAATGTGGATGATTATCCACATCAAGTAATTAGTAATATAAGTAAGCACCAATAATGTACTCATTCACTTTATGTATCAAGGTGCAGAAAGGTTCAGCTGGGAAAACACCTTTAAATAAAGGTGAAAATTTATTTCTTGTTTCTACTTTTTATATCCAATAATTTTTTTTCAAGTGTCTTATAGGATGTCCTGATACAAATTTTCTCAAAAATAGGTAGAAAACACGTTCTACAAAAAATTATCCCTGGTCTTAAATAAGCTGTGATTTATAATCCAATCAAATCACTAATTTCTCTACAAGTGTAAGGCAATCGATCTATTCTCAAAGAATGGAATAACTATGCAACAGTAATGACACTTTTCACACTTTAAGGAGCTATGGAAGGGTACAAATTTAAATAAAACGGTTTGCATTTTGCTATCTTAGATTTTCATTTTCCATTTCGCGAAATGTCAACTTTTGGTTCAACCAAATTTACAAGAAAGTGATTGCATCGAAAATTTCCTGCTCAACCAGAAGTTAACATTTCTAAGTGGAGAATAATTTTTTTTTTGCATACAGTCAAAAATACAATTTGAAAATTACGACTTTTTTATTTTAATTTTTTAGATAGTTATATTTTGTCAACATGTATTTGTGAAACTAATTTAGTCCAAGCCATAGGTAAAAATCAGCGCTAGTTTTGACGTAAATTCCGAGATAGATGAGACCTATCCAGGGGTGTTGGGAGAACTGTAAGAACAAATCCTACATAAAATGTAACAGCAAAAAATAGATTGGGGTCAAGAGCGAGGGGGGTCAAAGTTTCCTAAAACAGGCTTTTGAATCTACAAGCCAAGGAGCGCATTTTGGAAAAAAATGTTTCAAATAGAAGTTGTAGAGACTTTAAAAACCTACAGTTTGAGCTTTTGTGCGATCATTTTTGTGAATTTGTTTTTGCAGAAATGCCAAAAAACCCTTAAAATCGGCAATTATTTGTATATCAATTATTTCTTGCAAAATTAACTTTTTTGCGCTTTTTCTATTTTAAAGGGAAGCCCTCGTCATTTGAACAAAACGATATTCTATAACAGTAAATCAAATAATTTGTTGCTGACATATTGCTATTTATTTATCCCAAGACGCGTAATGTTGATTGCTATGACTTTTTTTGGGTGACATTTTGATCTGCACAAAGGCTCAGTCTCTTCGTGAGGTCTAAATTTTCATGTCTTGTTAGGGGCAAATGAAAAAATTAATTTTCAACCCCTTAAAGAAGGGGGCGTGCCATATTCATAATTTGTCGAGCTAATCAGATTTAAAAAAATACCTAAATTGGTCCATTCGTTGCTGAAATACGGCGAATTTTTCCGAGCGTTGCTGATTTGAAGCTGCGAGTTCAGTTTTCTCCCCCTTTTTTAAAACGATATTTAAGGGGTTGAAAATTCATTTTTTTATTTGCGCCTAACAAGATATGAAAGTTTAGGCTTTCACGAAGAGATTTAATCTTTGTGTAGGTCAAAATGTTCACTCAGAAAAAAGTTATAGCAATCAATATTCCGCATCTTGAGATAAACAATTAGTAATATCTCAGCAACAAATTACCTGATTTATTATTATAAAATAACACTTTGTTCAGAAAGACGAGGGCTTCTCTTTAAAAGCAAAGAAATAAAAAAAAAATGCAATAAATAATTGATATGAAAAAAATCGCCGATTTTGAGGGTTTTTGGGCCTTTTTGCAATAACAAACTAACAAAAATGATCGCACAAAAACTCAAATTGTAGGTTTCTACAATCTCTACAAGTTTTATTTGAAACTTTTTTCCAAAATATATTCCTTGGCTTGTAGATTCAAAAGACCTGTTTTAGCCAACTTTGGCCCCCTCTCTGGGCCCCAACCAGGAGCGGATCCAAGGGGGGGGGCGATCGCCCCCCCCCCAAGAGCTTTGAGTTTAGGAAAATGGACCCGATTTTTCCTCTTATACTATAGTTTATTCAAGAACTAGAGAGAGTAATAAATCCTTTTTTACCCTTTTTCTCTTCGCAAACTACCTGTGTTCTTTAGCCCGGTGTTTTTAGCAAATTTTATTAGACACATATATTTTTCATAGAAATGGGTTAGAAATTTTATAATCAAAAATACCGGTCTATAATAATAGACTAAAACGTAGGATTATTCTTTCAAAAAATTCTAAGTTATAATTTAAATACTTACAAAATATCCATTGTCAAAAATACAAAAAGTTAAACATATATAAAAAAATAAATTCGTCCATATAATAATAAAATATGTTTGGTGCTATCGGTCATTTTATTATTAATTAAAAACATTTTTAGGGTATTTGACATTTCAGTTTATTTATTTCTTAAACCATCTGCAGAATTACAATTAAACACAAAAAAGGGATTCAAATGTAATTACTTTTTTTATGTTGTAATTAAAATTAGACCTACTTACTTTTATTTCTATTGTACTGATATCTTAATTTAATTTGCTTTTATATATGGAAATACGATAGCCCCAAAAAACTAAGATAAACATGTTAATTCTACACGCTTAAGAAAAAGACAAACAATAATAAAATAATAAAAAACTTACCGCTAATTAGAATTAAATATATATAAAATTAAAGAGTGGGACACACTAAAATAAAAATATATAGAAAATAAAAAAACATATAAACAACATTAAACAATATAATACAACAAAAACAAAAATTTAAATAATAAATTGTGTTTACACTAGTAAACATTACGTATCTAATTCTTAATCAAAGTCAGTGAAACTATCTTCGCTAAAATTAATTATAATTAGTTCCTCTATCTCACCGATTATTAGATCGAGTTCTCACATTTTGTTTTATTCTTTTATTATATGGATTTTTCCCAATTTTCCGCAGCAACTTTATTCAAAAAAATCTTTCAAAAGTTTAGTTAAATTACTAATTTTATTAATTGTGTTATTTCTAGCAACTCTACCTTTTACTTGAGAGAGATATTTACGTCTCCAACGGACAGTTTCCGGACGATTTATAAGAACAGATTTTCTATCTGGTTTTTCCCAGCAAAAATTAAGTTCTCTGAGCAATTTCCAGAGATCAGTTCTTTTAATTTCAGGTAAATCGCGATCTCCAATGATTTTAGTTAGAATTTTATAGATGGTTGGGATCTGCTTCTCATAATAAAATGTATATACAACCACTTTAATTGCAATTTTCATCTCTTCTTCCAACGAGGTTTTTCGTTTGCCTGTGATCGAATGTGGCTTGGGAGTACTAACAATTCCAGTCGTTTTTTCTCCTTCAGTATTCGGTACATAGTAGATCTTCCAACTCCTGTCATGTTGGAACATATCTCAACAGAACTTTTAACATTATTATCTACATATTGATATCTTAAGGCATCATAAACATTCATCGTAATAAGTTTTTCGTTGAGGCAAAAATGCCCTGGTTTAACGATTTTGGAATAAATATAGAGGTGAAAGCCATATCTTTTGGATATCTTACTAATCACAAATAATATATAAAAACAAGCGCAAACAAGATAAATCACTAAGAAAAAACTATGTTGCACTTTGCCCACTGACAGAAATTAAATTAAACTATCAGAAATTCCATGTTGCAGTAAATTTATAATATATATTTAAATATAATGAAATATAATTAGATTTACGGCAGTTCTCAGTTACCTGCGGCACTGGAGCAGGTACGTTAGAGGTTTCGGTAACAGTTTTATTACTCTCTCTAGTTCTTGAATAGAGTATAGGAGTCTGTATGCTTGCGATCGCCCCCCCCCCTCCCCTCCCAAAAGCTTTGAGTTCAGGAAAATAGAACCTATTCTGCCTTTTATATTAGGAATGAGTATGCTGCTTTCACCCCCCCCCCCGTTGAAACTTGTTTTTCTTGCCATACTCTACTTTTGTGATATCACCGCCCCCCCCTAAGGAGAAAGGCTGGATCCGCCCCTGGCCCCAACCTATTTTTTACTGTTACATTTTATGTAGAGTTTCTTCTTACATTGCCTCCAACACCCCTGGGTAGATTTTATACATCTCGAAATTTACATCACTAACCTATGGCTTGAATTAATTGTATATAATTTTTAGTTCTAATTTTTGTCTTGTTTAAATTAACTACTATTTTATTGGAGACAAAACTCATAGCTTATTTATTTTCAGGTATTAATTTTATTAAATTTGTATTTTTAAATTCGTTCTAAATGGCTAATTAATAAAAAATAAATAATAATATTTCTGTTCAAATTAACAATTTGTCAGCGGTAAAAATTTTGAGTCATGCTGAATAACAGATGTTTTAAAACAAATCAGTTTCGTATTATTTGAAATAATTTATGCTTTGAATAAGATAATAACAAGGAGTTGAAATACTGAGTGGCTACAATTATTTAATAAATAATTGTTTTTATGCTAATAAAATATGATTAGATAGGGTAACGGAAGACTAAGGCAAATGAGGATGAACTCAATATCTTAATAATAAAACATAATTTTCTAATAAAGGAGCAAGATAAGAGTTTGCGGAATAAACTGATGTATAAATAGTACCAGAGTTACGAAATGACATTATGAAAAACTAAAAATAATGCATGTAAATATATCCAAAATTTTCTTCTTTTAAGTAAAGAGTGGTGCAATCATTATTCAACCGTTTTTGAGATATTACCTGACACGCATTATGTTACTCTTCTGTATCAGTTATTGGAGTTTGGTATCTTTGAATCAAAAAAATAAGGAGGGTGAGCTAGGCCCCACAGCGCTCAGGGCTCATTAGATATCCTCATATTGGCTCCATGAGTGATAGCAGCGCCAACAATTGACAGTATAAAATAATGGAAATTCGTTATTTAAAATTATATTTTTTGGTTTTATTAAATTATCTGGGTTTATAAAACAAGTTATTTCAGCTAAAAAATAAGTAAGTATATTCAATAAAAAAATTTAACAAATTAGGTTATTAACGTCAAAATAAAAAATCTACCAAATAATAACGTGGAGTAAAAATTATTATATATTGCTCTGTACTTACACTGGATTGCCATTAAAACAAAGAGAACTATTGAACTATGTATTTTATTACTTAAAATACGATTTTATATCGGAACTTCTAACTCGTGACACAGTAGCGTTCTTAGCCTTATCCATTTATTTCTTTGATGTAGTTTCCGTTTTGCTACCAGAAATTTATAAAATTTACACTGTTTTCTTTGCTAGAATTTTTACAATATACAACACAGCAATTTCGATTGCTCATTATAATCTTCTTCTTCTTCTACCTTCTATAATAAGTCCCTGACCTGTTCCTTCTTCGATTTTCCTCATTCTGGACTTAAATTATCGCTCCACCTTTTCTGTGGTCGACCTCTACTGCGTGTACCACTAGGCGATTTATCTCGTGCAATCCTTACCAGTCTATCCTCTGTCATTCGGCTTATGTGTTTGTTCCATTGTGTCTTACGTTGTAGGACCCACTCATTAATGCAGTCTGTGTTGCATGATTGCCTGATGTTATCGCTTCTTTCTCTGTCTAGTAGCGTTTTTCCTGTATTCTCATTTCTGTAGTCTCCAATAGTTGTTTCGTTTTTGTCGTCTCTGGCCGTGTTTCTAAGGTGTATGTCATAATAGGTCTAATTGTGGTTTTGTAGATCCAAACCTTTGTTTCTTGTTGTAAGTGTTTGTTTCGCCAGATCACGTCGTTGAGGCAACCCGCCACTTTGTTTGCTTTGACCACCTGCCCTCTTACTTCATCTTCGATGTTACCATAACTAGTTATGCCGATTCCTAGATATTTGAAACTCATTTCTTGTTGTATTATTCGACCGTCTAGTTCTAGTTTGTATCGGAGGGGTTCTTTTGAAGTTGTCATACATTTAGTTTTTTCGGCTGAGATAATCATATTATATTTTCTTCCCGTAAGATTAAAGGTATTTAACAATCTCTGGAGGTCGTCTTCATTTTCGGCACATATCACAGCGTTAACAGCGTAACAGAGAATTTTTATTTCTGTATATCCTCTACCAAGTCGCACCTCCTTTATTATTTCTTCCATTATCATGTTAAACAACAAAGGACTAAGCGAGTCTCCCTGTCTAATACCGCTGTTGACTGGTATGGGTGTTGATAATTTACCGTTAGTGCGAATCTGAACTTTATTGTTTGCGTATATGTTTTCGATGGTCTGAATTATATTAATAGGAATATTTCTCTTATATAACAGGTGGATTACGTCATTTAGCTTTATGCGATCGAATGCTTTTGTTAGATCTATAGAGCATAAAAATGTTGGTTTATTGTATTCTAGAGATTTTTCGACTATCTGTCGTAGAATAAATACTGCATCCACGCAAGACCTTCCTGATCTAAATCCCTCTGATATTTTCTTTGCGCTGTTGTCTTATCAGTCGCCACATTTGTTTTTGTACACTATAGAAGTCTCCTTCCATTCTTTTAGAGAACTGCTCCCAATGTTCACTTTTTAGTTGCTCATTATAATGTTTCTAATTATTAAAAAAAAAAATAAAATAAAATTGACACGTAACATTTGGTACGTCAAAAGTACAAAATATCGCCCCGAAGTACTTGAATTATTCGCAGGTCATGCTAGTATCGCTTCTAAACCCCCAACCATGACTTTGCCTGAGCGAATTGGGATCTGCTCAGCCTATAAAATTCAGCGTTTAGTTTAACACTGGAAATTCAATTTTAAACATTTTTTTTTGTAATTCATAAATTAGTAAAAGTAACTTAATCATTGAAAATATTTCCTACCGTTGAAAAACTAAAGAGAAACACAGTCAAATTTCAGATTTATATCTAAAACAAATTAAGACAGAATTTAGTATAAAAAACTATAGTTTGAATATTGTAGCAAATATTAAATTGACAAATCGAAAACAAAATACTGGCAAAAACTGGGCTAAAAAATATTGAAACATATAATGAGTGCGCGGTAAAATCTTTTGTCCTGGCTGATACGCCACGGGTGTATCAGCATATGTGACAAATGGTAACAACCGGACTTACACAATGCGGCATCCCTCTTTCTTTCATAATGTAAGAAGCATACGATGTGCATCCCACATAATAAAATTGACATACCCTGCGCATTCACCAAAAGTACCACAATTATAAGCAACTTTAGAGGCTTATATTTCGGGAATGGAACGACTAAATAAAAAATGTTATGTAACATATTTAATTGTATTTTTCAAGACCCACTTAACTGTACTCAACTTGATCGTGTTTTTTTATATCTTCTAAATAATCTTGACAATATTAATTATTGTTTTATTTATTTGGTAAGAGTTAATATACCAATTTTTTTTCAGATTTCTAAAATCTACCGTTGGAAAATTAGAAGGAGGACATTTAAAGAGCTTTAAAGGCTAATACTACGCGAATAAAGTGACTTAATAAAAATTCTAATATAAAACATGCATTTATAGTTTTTAAGCCCTATCGCTCGATGGGGTGAACGAAAAAAAATTTTTATCCTCAATTTTCACACAGGGTGAGAGGTATCCTTCCCAATTTCACCTCAGATCTACTTTTGGGTTACTAGAAAGCATGTTCCTGCAAAATTTCATTGCAAGAGATCAAAAATTGATGAAATAGTGAACCGTCCGACATCACGAAACTAAAGGGTGTTTTTTATAGAGGTATAGAACTTTTAAATGGAATAAAACAAAGATGAATTTTTTAAATTGACATGAAATTTACTTTATTCGAAAGATAAACTTCTGGCATTATAATTTAAATATGACTTCTGGCATATGACCGCTACGGCTGGCTCGGACGTAGTCTAATCTGGAGGTCCAATTTTCGATGACTTTTTCCAACATTTGTGGCCGTATATCGGCAATAACGCGGCGAATGTTGTCCTCCAAGTGATCAATCGTTTCGAGCTTATCGGCGTAGACTAGCGACTTCACATATCCCCACAGAAAATCTAGTCTAGCGGCGTTAAGTCGCACGATCTTGGAGGCCAATTCACGGGTCCTAAACGTGAAACTATGCGGTTACCAAACGTTTCCTTCAATAAATCAATTGTGGCACGAGCTGTGTGACATGTTGCGCCGTCTTGTTGAAACCATAGCTCCTGCACATCATGGTTGTTCAATTGATGAACGAAAAAGTCAGTAATCATGGCTCTATAGCGGTCACCATTGACTGTAACGTTCTGACCAGCATCGTTTTTAAAGAAGTACGGATCGATGATTCCACCAGCCCTTAAAGCACACCAAACAGTCAGTTTTTCTGGATGTAACGGTGTCTCAACATACACTTGAGGATTATCATCACTCCACATACGGCAGTTTTGTTTATTGACGTATCCATTCAAACAAAAGTGAGCTTCATCGCTAAACAAAATTCGCTTATTAAAATCGGGATCAACGGCAATCTTGTTTTGGGCCCATTCACCAAATCTACGCCTTGCTAGGTAATCGTGTGGCTTCAATTCTTGCACGAGTTGGATTTTGTAAACACGCGTCTTCCTCTACGCTACGCTCTACAGCAGCAATGACTTCTTCTGTACGCACTGTACGACGTCTCTGTGGATGCATATTATCATTTAGAGTAAACATGGTGCGAAAACGTTCCATAGTTAATCGAATTAATTGCTCTGATGGACGATTATGTTGACCGTAAAATGGACGTTGTGCGCGATACGTATTTCGAACAGAACCATGATTTTCAAAATAAATTTGCACAATTTGGAAGCGTTGTTCAGGCGTCAGTCTATTCATGTTGAAATGCCAAACCAAACTAAACATAAATCACTTGACAGCTGACAAAATGGCCGCCAGTTAAAAAAGTGTTGCCAACTTAAAGTTCTATACCTCTATAAAAAACACCCTTTATAAAGGTTCCGTAGGAACTCTAAAGGTAATGCAATTTTTAAAATTTTTACTGACTGTAACATTCAAATGGTACAAAAGTAACATTTTTAGCTATAAACTTCTAAATCAAGTCTTATGTAATAAAATACAAAGTATTTCATAACTACTTAACAAGACGGATGATTTAAAAAAAAAAGTTCATATCTATGTACGTCCGATACCTCTTAATTTTATTTTTAATTAGGTTTTTCCCCCGCTTTATGTTTTCCTCATCGAATTTTTTCTGTATTCAGTGGTGCCTTTGCCTATCACGTCCTTAAATAATTTTAGCATCAAAACAGTATGATAAATCTTTTGCTTCGTTAACACCATTACACATTTTTATTAACTTCGGAATGCTGAAAATATATAAATTTTTAAATATATTTCATGTTTTTAAAAGATAAAACATGGCTTGGTTAAATTTTATTCCTGGTTGTCAGCTGGAAACAATGGCGATTTCGAAAGTATAATAACCCTTTATATTTCTTTGTACCTTCTCAAGACAAATAAAATTAACTTATACAGGATCGTCATAACGTTGAGTTGTCTTTATTACAAGGAGTGACAATTTCTGAAGAAAATTTCACCAAATACTGAAATATAAGGAAAAAATTAAACGATACAAAATAAATTCTCGTATAATTAAAATATGATATTTAACTTAAATAGACAATTTTGATACCAGGGCTGCAATTTATTTTCGTAAGAAAATGTTATTCCAGTACTGAATACTTGAACGTTAACAAGTGCTGATTTAACATTCGAAAACCAGCGGTCAGATTGATTCGTATCTATTCGCATTCACCAGTTTTTTACTATGTAAGTAAAAATTTTCTTGGCTTTTATAAGTAAAATTGAATGAATCATGACCTATTCATATGAATTCACATAGTTTCAGTTGGTTAAGGTTAATTTAATAAATTATGCATTAAAAAACATTTTAAGTATAATATTAATATTTATTTCTGGCTAGACCACTATGTATTTTATTTATTTAAACAGTAGAAAAAATAATAAAAGGTGAATAAAACGTTGTTCTGTTTGACCTTCGCTTTTGTTTATTTCGAACAAATTTTTAAGCAAATATTTAAAAATTAAAATGGTTTTTATTCTTTAGTTATAAACATAATCATATTATTTCGACTGTCGTTAAACGATTAAAAAAAATTTAAGAATATCTAAATTTAAAATTATGAGAATTTCAAAATATCAAGACTAAGTTGTTTTGTATCAATTGGGTTTAAACATGAAAAAGATTAAAATTTAGAACACGGTGCCAAGTCCAATTTCCGTATCAAATGCGAAAACGATAGCAATTATAAAATAAAAAAGAGATTTAAAGTTAATAGAAACCGTCAAGCCTATTTTAAACTACAGAACTGTTTACAACCAAAATTGTTATGAATACGTGAAAAAAAAAACAATACCGTTTTCTTATATATATATATATATATATATATATATATATATATATATATATATATATATATATATATATATATATATATATATATATGAACCTAACCTCACAAATGCAAAAAACATATTGATACATATATTAAATTGTTCAGAAAAAGAGAATAAATATAAAACATTTTCAAGATGGTGGCACTACCGGAAGTAGGTGTAAACTTGTTTAATGGAACACTCTATGGGTGCGTTCCACTAAGCACCCACAACGATCACGCTCATGATAGCAGTTTTTCCCGTTCCACTAGCTTGTGAGCATTCTAATCATAAACCCAAGTGGAATGGGATTGTGGACGTTGAGTTAACTATTACAAATGGCGGATTTGAAAATAAATCAGTAGCTTGTAAAAGTTATGTTATAATTTTTAAGCTTTAATATTAATAATTTTTTATAATTATTGGTTAACTTGCTTTATATTAAAGCAAAATACTATTTAGTTTCTTATATTTTATTTTAGTGAAATCTTTAAGTAATTTACGTTGAAAAATAATCAAAATATCTTTTGTGGTGACAGTTGGATATTTAATGGTGGATCGTAATCATGCTTCAGAAAGTACTTCATCTAGTCCAGATGAAGAATGGAATGCAGTTTTACAAAGTCGGGAAAAGCGAAAACTTAGGCCACGTATTATTGATTATGAGAATGTTATTAATCGTTATTCAGATAAAGAATTCAAGTCATTTTAGGGTAAATTTTATATAATTACTACATTCTATAAATGTGCTTGTATATAATTACTACATTTTTTAAATGTATTTTTCAGTAACACCTTTTGTGGATTGGACTACACCATCTAATTCAGTGTATTTTGAATCTAAACTAAATTATACTTATTTTTTTCTCATATGTTACACTGTAATTTTGAAGCTCTTACATTCAATTGTCTTTAAATTTAAAAAACCGCGCCAAAATTCTGAACGTCCACTTTGACCCACCTTTTCAGATGGGTCGTTGTGAGCTTGGCGTGAGCGAGAAGAATGACGTCATTAATGACGTTTTCGTCGCGACCGCGACGACCGTAGTCGTTATGTGGAACGACTGAAGGAATATTTTGAGCGTTGTGAGCGCCTAGTGGAATGCACCCTATGTGTATCATATTTACTGCCCTCGATTCATTGGCATGAGCAGCTCAGAGCTGTTCAGGTGCAAGAAACGTTCGCTTTATTCAAGTAGTGCATTATGCCTCGGCACTTGTCAGATCTGCTTTCCCCTTACCCCTCAAGCATCACTAAAAATATTTGGTGTATAATATCATTTTTAGATAATATTTTTGGGTAAAAACATTTTATACATGAAATGGAAACACAAAAATAAGATTATTTCTCAAGATATCGGACTTACGTTCATAGTTTTTTTAACGAATGCGAAATATTTATGGCCGAAAATGCCATGACACCAGACAAAATTCAAAACTAATAAGTAACAAAATAATATTTTTATCTTTTTGTCTTCAATATGTTTTGCTATGTATATTAAAAACACCAAATTCGAAAAAAAAATAATTTGAAGGTTATTTACCCTTCAAATTAACACTTTAATCGCTTTATTCAGATTTGCTCGGAGCTACTCAGGGTTTGATGCACCCGAGCTTAAAACTCTTGAATCGAGGGCAGTAATTGCCACAAAGATGCTTAGTAAATTAATAAAGACGACCTATTTTTGACTTTCTGTCTATAAGCTAAGTTCAGAATCTTGTATTTCTAATAGAAAAATCAAGAAATATAAAACAAATAAAGTTGAAATTAGAAGGAAAATTCTAAATTCAAAGATTATTTTGCCCTGATTGCCGTAATTTCCTTGTTTTCCTAGAGAAATTATAACAAAAGTATAGAAAATGCAGAAAATTTGAAATATTTTACAAATAAAACTAATCTTTTTTTCCCTTAAAATTAGATTTCTGAAAGTACATTAATACAAACAGCTTATTTGCAACTTTGTGTCTATAAGCGAAATTCAGAGTCTTGTACTTCTCCCACAAAAACCAAGAAATATAAGCTAAATTGGGTCATTTTTGACATATTTAACTTTTTATGTCAAAAATGAGGTTTGCAGCAATAAAATATTTATCAATTTTTCCTATATAGTGTACGGGCCGGGGGGTCCGCAGTGGTCCCTTTAATTTATATGGACTCACCCAAGCTTTTTTATGTATTTTGAGTCTGACAATAATTTTTAGAGTGCAATTTCGTCCGGGTGGGGATAAGATTGTTATAAACATATAATTGTTTAAACCTTTGAAAATTTAATTGTCTCAAAACCAACTACTGAGTAATTTTAAACAAAAAAGGTCCTTACTAACTTTTACATATGATCCTTAGTTTCCGAGACAATTGATGTTAAACAGTTAAAAAATGTGATTTTTTTCGGTTTATTATTTATTGTGTGAATTTATCATAACTTAGACGTAAGGAAACAATTATTTTCTAGACGATATCATTTGGACAGAAGCTAAATTTACAAAAAATCCTGTCTTCAATCGACACAATTCCCATTATTGGAGTGATTCAAATTTACATATGTTTGGAGAACAAAATTTTAAAGAATCCTGACAGTTTAATGTATATTGTGCAGTAGACATGATGGCGTCGTGGCACTATATTTTTATCAAGCAAATTTAAATGGTAAGTTTTTGAATTATTCTAGATATAAAATATGCTTATTAAATTTTAGGTGTAGACTATTTGAATATTTTACATAATTTTGAAAACGACAACTTAGACAATCTGGAACTCGCTGTTCATAGAATCCTGTTTTACCAGCATGATGGCGCACGTCCAGATGGTAGCTACCTAATCCATAATTTTTTGTAAAATACTTTTGATGATCCATGGATAGCCAACAATAATCCTTCCTTTTGCCACCTTGGGTCCCAAATCTTTCAATGCTCGCTTTTTTTTGGGGTATAATTAAAAATCGAATTTTTAACATTCCTATAACAACTATGGAAGTATGCGTAGAGCGAGTGAGGAATGAATTTGCAAGTCCTGAGTCTATAAGAAAAGCACAACCCATGAACCACAACCCATGAACCAGTGCTGTTCAGATACGAAAAGTGTCAGTTCAAGGGCGTAAGTTCGAATATTTTACTGAATATTTTTTTTAATATAAACTTCTCTAATTTAAGTATTTGTCGTTCTAAATTAGACATGCACTGTTATTTTGACGTATCCAAAGTTCTTAAAATTTTCGGTAACGTGTTTAACAACACATAGTGATGACAAAAGCCTATTGTACGAGTTGAGAATGAGACAACAGAAGAATTTAATATAAAGAGAGGAGTACGCCAGGGCTGTATACTGTCGCCACTTCTATTCAACGTATACTCAGAACATCTCTTTAAAGAAGCACTGGGCAACATAGAAGATGGAATTATTGTAAATGGAGAAGTAATAAACAACCTAAGATACGCGGATGATACCGTTCTTATAGCCGATACTGCAGAGGGACTTCAAAGAATTATCGACCGAATAGTGACAGCTTGCAACAGATATGGTATGAAGATAAACTGCAAGAAGACGCAAACGATTATTGTCAGTAAAAACGACGTCGGCAATATACAGCTTACTGCCAACAATGTAACTCTCACAATGGCCGAGACGATCACATATCTAGGCTGCACGTTGAATAAGGACTGGGACCACTCTCGAGAAATAAGAAGCCGAATCGAGAAAGCAAGAGGTACTTTTAATAAGCTGCGCAACATACTCTGCAACCTATCCCTCAATATACATACGCGGATCAGGATTTTGAAATGCTATGTACTCTCAACTCTCTTGTATGGAGCAGAAGCCTAGACCCTTACCGATGCTTCATGTAAACGTATAGATGCATTTGAGATGTGGTGCTCCGCCGCATGCTTAGGGTTCCTTGGATACACCACGTATCAAACGAAAACATTTTACAACGTATCGGTGGAGAACTGGAATACCTTACAAATGTCAAACGCAGAAAGTTGGAGTACTTTGGACATATCATGCGGAATGAGAAATATCACCTGCTCCAACTTATCCTACAGGGGAAAATAGAAGGCCAGAGATCAGCTGGACGAAGACGAATATCATGGCTGCGCAACCTACGAACATGGACTGGAATGACATCAACAGGTCTGTTCAGAGTAGCAGTGAATAAAGTAATATGGAGCAATATGATAGCCAACATCCAAAGAGGATAGGCACTTTAAGAAGAAGAAGAAGTGATGACTTCTGTTTTTGGGGACATCGAATGGTAAATGTATCACACGCTCTTGATATATATATATATATATATATATATATATATATATATATATATATATATATATTTATAACATTCTCCATAAATAATAAATAAGTTTAAATAATTTTCATTTGTATAAATTAAACATGATTTTTAACATTTTTAGTGTCAACGACACAATAAAAAAAAAACATGTCGTTTACAGTATTCCATGTAAAGACTGCAAAGGCGAATACATAGGTCAAACAAGCCAACATTTTAAAAACATACGAAAAAAAATAATACGGCATTAACAACACATAGCATGGAAAACCAACATTTCTTTAATGTTAAGAGAGTGAAAATATTAAAAACTGAAAACCACACACAAAAACGAGTAATTCTGGAAATAACAGCTACACAAAAAAGTAAACATGCAGTAAACGCTAAGGCAGATACCAATCAACTTAGCAGAAGATCCAACAATATTATCAAATAAAAATTGCATTTTCGGACTAAACCCCTTAAACCATCAATAGCCAGAACAATCTTAATTACTTTACAAAAAAATCCCATCTGGCCCTTTCAGTATTACCCTAACATGTTATACGGTCATTTTTATTTTGTTATTTTACGAAACCTACATTTCCAATATAATACTTAACTGATTTACACACAGTGAGTGCAGTGTTTGTTCGTGAATTATTGTTCAAGGTAAATACATAATATATAAATAATTTGATAGTTATATCAACAAAATACCCTATTGTTTTTAGCTACACACTCTGATCAAAGTAAAATAAATTACCGAAATGTTAATCTTTAACAAATATAAAATATAGAAGATATAACAGCACTATTAGATTTTGATCTAATTTTTAACAAACCATAATCCCAATAAAAAAAACATAAAAAATATTTTATTGACAGTACACGAAATAAACAATAAAAAATATTAATATTTTCATTAATAATTGACAATTAGTGTTTTTTGCTCTTGCAACAATGGTTTTTAGAATAATTTGACACTATTCATTGTCAGAGTTTTGTAGGGACTGTTCAAAGAAGTTAGAAAAGATAAACGGAAAAAGAAAATGAATTCAGTCGGGCATGTAAAACTGTACAGGGTGTCGAATTTTCGATGGTTTCACAGATTATCGCCGTTATTAGTCAAAATAGGAGCATAAGGTTTTCGTGGCACTATGTTACTTTTTTAAAAAACGAACAATGGCACTAACAGAATTTTCATAAACCTCTTCGTTTTGGAGATACATAGCGATTTTGAAAATTATGCATTTTGGGGCATTCCTCGTATCTCGATTATCTTATCCTATGTGAATTATTATATGTATCCTTTTTATTTATTTACTTCTAAGATACAGTGTTCCATTCCAAAAAATGTGTGCCAATACTTATGTCCACTACTGTATAAATATTCAACAGACTATATAACTGGTTATTAGCAAGCCAGTTTAATCAAATATTAATTGTATTAATCGAGATAACGTCAAAAAACTAACCAATACTGGCTCTCCTAATCTTTGTACACCTGATAATAATTTAATTATTACTACAGGACGGCGGAAATAGATATATTTTTTGTAGTGCATTGTTTTATTACCTTGGTGCTTATCTCTATACATTTTTAGATGAGCTTAACTTGCGTAATTTAAGGATTTAAGATAACAACAATCAAATGTTCATAAATAGAGAGTTAATATAAATTTTAAATAACGTAACACAAAGTAATGAACTTTATGTGCACGTCCTATTATTATAAAATATATTAAACTTTAAACCAAATTATTAAATATCATAGGTGGCGCAAGAAGTACTATCAACTAAAATTTCAGACAGAAGGGGAAAGAAATTTTTAAGGTTCTGTAGTGAGTTAGGAATACGTCGACTTTTGTGATGTCCCTTCGTCCATCGCCTATCTGTATGCTAGGAATACGTCATCTTTTGCAATGAAATTTTGCTGGCACATTTTGGAAAAAAATTTAAAGTACACCATTCAGTGGAATATTTATGATTCAACAGGTCTTTAAAACTACAAAAAGATTTGTTTAAATCTTAAATCTTACAAAAATTATTACGAAAAAATTTCGTCCGTCAATTTAAGGGATATGAAAAATGCTAGAAATATAATTTCATCTTATTTGTTTACCTAATCGAGAGGGGTACCGTTCAATAAGTCTTCAAAAGTGCAATTAAATATGCCATAAATATTATTTATTTTATCGCCTCATTCACGAAACATAAGCCTCCAAAGTTGTTTAAAATGTCGTTCTATTTTAGGAGTGCGACTTTTGGCGAATGTACCGAGCAATACTGTAGGATAAATCAAATAATTTTGTTCATTTATAATTGGTACAGATCTTATAGAGCTCCTTGATATCGAAACGAAAGGTTTCAGTTTACTTCTATTCCCGCAATAATTATATATTTCCTTGTTGTTTAGCCCTGTTCTTTCCTGTATTTTATATTTGATTTCATCCAACTTTTATATGGCTTTATATTTAAACTTTTTTTTAAAGTAAAAATCGATTTTAATTTATTTTAGACATAAATATGAAATTTTAGTGCGCGCCGCTTTAGATTTCCAAAGACGGATCTTAAAATTCTGAAAATTTTGATATAACAGAACTTGGCAAATCCTTTCAACGAAAAGTGGACGATATGGTTAAGTTTACGAAATACAAAAAAAAATTTCATTCCGATATTTAAATATTCTTTTTAACTAAAAGTCCGTTTGAAAGCACATGCTTTCAATTAATTCAAAGGCTGACTTTTAACAAAATTGCAGAAAAAACTAACAACCCCAATAAATACAACAAAACCATAATATAATAAGTATTGTATCGGCCACGCTTGTCCAGTTTTTTTGATGCATTAGAAATTGAGAATTTCGAGTTGGTGAACTTAATAAGTTGTCGTAACCATAAGCATAGAATCTTCAAATTCATAAGTGTGTCCAGAATAACAATCCCCAAACAACGTATCATAAATTTTGAAAAATGTAGTGTTATTTACAAGAAACATATAGAAGAAGCTCACAATGATATTTGCCGTTTCTGCGATCGGACAGCCGAAACGCTGTTCTGTAAAAAATTTAAATTCCTAGAAAGCGTCACCTTGAAGCCTGAAGAAGCAAAACATCTACCTTCCAGAAGGATAATAGACTTCATGAAACGTTTAAATATTCCGGGCTTATAAATGGTGTTTTTTATAGAGGTATAAAACTTTAAGTTGGCAACACTTTTTTAACTGGCGGCCATTTTGTCAGCTGTCAAGTGATTTATGTTTAGTTTGATTTGGCATTTCAACATGAATAGACTGACGCCTGAACAACGCTTCCAAAAGACCCGAATCAGTCTATCCGCCATCGTGCACAGGAATTGGATATGTGTCCATTCACTTTATGGAAGATTTTGAGGAAAGATCTTGGTTTGCGTGCTTACAAAATCCAACTCGTACAAAAATTGAAGGCACACGATCACCTAGCAAGGCGTAGATTCGGTGAATGGGCCCAAAACAAGATTGCCGTTGATCCCGATTTTCATAAGCGAATTTTGTTTAGCGATGAAGTTCACTTTTGTTTGAATGGATACGTCAATAAACAAAACTGCCGTATTTGGAGTGATGATAATCCTTAAGTGTATGTTGAGACACCGTTACATCCAGAAAAACTGACTGTTTGGTGTGCTTTATGGGTTGGTAGAATCATTGGTCCGTACTTCTTTAAAAACGATGTTGGTTAGAACGTTACAGTCAATGATGACCGCTATAGAACCATTATTACTGACTTTTTCGTTCATCAATTGAACAACCATGATGTGCAGGAGCTGTGGTTTCAACAAAACGGCGCAACATGTCACACAGCTCGTGCCACAATTAATTTATTGAAGGAAACGTTTGGTAACCGCATAGTTTCACGTTTCGGACCCATGAATTGGCCTCCAAGATCGTGCGACTTAACGCCGCTAGACTATTTTCTGTGGGGGATATGTAAAGTCGCTAGTCTACGCCGATAAGCCCGAAACGATTGATCACTTGGAGGACAACATTCGCCGCGTTATTGCCGATATACGGCCACAAATGTTGGAAAAAGTCATAGAAAATTGGACCTCCAGATTAGACTACGTCCGAGCCAGCCGTGGCGGTCATATGCCAGGAGTCATATTTAAATTATAATGCCAGAAGTTTATCTTTCGAATAAAGTAAATTTCATGTCAATTTAAAAAATTTATCTTTGTTTTATTCCATTTAAAAGTTCTATACCTCTATAAAAAACACCCGTTATTAGATCAGGATATAGTACAAAGATATTTCTTGTAGAGAGGCAAAGAAAGCTTTAAAGATCCACTCGCAATCTACAATCTACAATATTGGTCGAGTAAAATAATTTTATTCCTTCCTAATAATTGCAGTGATTAATGAATTAAGACGTCTTTTGCTATAACTCTTTCATAGAAAAGGAAATATATATCAACCACATTAAAAAGCCGAGGGGCACATAGATCTATCAAGTCTGAAACCACAAACATACATTAAGAATCACGTTAACCTTTGTCCAAGAGACTATAATGTATGGATATTACGGAATGAGCTACCAGCATAAGTGTATTATTACCTAACACAGCATTTCTTAACCTGTCAGAATTTGTAATCCGAGTTTAATTACGCCCCCTTGTAACTGTTTTTTGGAGTTCCAACTAAATTTCTTCTATCCATTTTTTCTTTGGTTTCCATACAGTTTCACAAATTCAATATCACCCACCAAGGAGTAAAATTACGCCCCCCTCTCTCTTTTGATACACGGCGCCTCCCTAAAGGGCAGGTTGAGAATCGCTGGACTAACATAATTTTTTTCTATTCAGATATGAATGCAACACTTTTCTGTTTTATATTATCCACAGTTTTTAATGATATTCAGTAAAAACTCATACAAATTCTAAACTAAAAGTAAGTTTTTTATTACAACGTACAGTTAACGTGATAAAATATACACAGGCAAATTTATTAGCTCCCTAACGTTTCTTTCATAGAAATCGGTCGCACCTACACGCTTTGTTTGTATTTTTACTCCAGTTTGTTAAACCCCTTAATTTTAAACTAAACTTTTTTATCACTGAGTCTATTGTTCTTTTGGTTATTGCCAAAACAATTAGCTTCGAACAAAACTGAATGTCGAAATTTTAATCAGGAAATTTGATTGATATAACAATGAATTTAGGGTATCACGCCAACAAGAAAATAAATGCCATATAGTGAATACAGAGTGAACTAGGTTTAAAACTGGAATTATTACGTTACAAAAAAAGGTTGTCTTCGTTCTCTGGTTTTTAATTTTGATGTTTAGAAATTCGAAGAGCTTATTTTTCCTAATTACCATCATCCTATACAATCGTGTTAATAAAATTTGATAAAAGTCGAACTTTCCCCGAGTTATTTACACAAATTAATGACCTTTTTTTCGAGACTTTTTATATGATATAAGGTTATAAGGTGCTAATAATAAAACTTTACTAGCATGTATTAATACTTTTTTAAAATAACACAGTTATAAATTTCGTTTCTAATAAAATAATATATAATTAAAAAAAAAATAAAATCAATTATATCTAATAACATAAAAATATGTAAATTTATTAAAATGCCACTATAGAGCCTTTAATCGCGTTTTTAATTATTCAGCTACAGGTCTTTGGCATTAAGCAACTTTTATCTGAAGGTGGTGGACAATGTTAAAGTTTGACAAAAATGTGGTTGTCGGACTTGCATTGTCTTTATTTTTGTTTATTTTTACGGCATTTTGATTAGGTTGTATCTATACCTATTATCAAATATAAACTGAATGTTTTATCTTAATGCTAAGATCTTATATAGGGACTGTGTCCATTGAAGCACAAAGTTTCGCTTCACTGTACACACTTCAATGATTTGATGTTACAAAGCAGTAGTTGCTAAAGATTAGATATCTCAACACTGGGTTTACTGAAGATTTCATTATTATTTTTCATGTAAGCTACCCTACAAATTTTCTTTTTTTCATTCACACCATTTTATAAGGTGTTGGTTATCACAGGTGTGTTCTGCAATACCCAATCTCGACGTTTCCCCTTTTGGTGTATGAATTTTATGTTCCTTAATTCTAACTTCTAGTGGTTTCTTGGTTTCTCCAATATGCATTTCACCACACTCACATGGAACTTTGTAAACACATTCTTTCTTATCGGTAGTTTTTTGGTTTGTTTTTGTTAAATGAGCTCTAAGTGTATTTCCTGATTTAAAGGCTGTTTTTAAATTATAATTGCTGGCAATCCAGCTTATTTTCTCCGAAATTCCCTTAATGTACGGAATTGTGAAGAAGGAATATGTTTGTTGCTGTCCAGAGTTCGTTGTTCTAAAGTTTTTATAACATCGTCAATTAATTTTAAAGGATAACCATTCTGTTGTAAATCGGAATTAATGTTTGCTACCTCTTTTTACAATGAATCGGCATTATTGTATACAGATATAGCGAGACTCAAAATTTATTTTCACCCTGAATTTCAATTGCGGAATCTACCGGAAGTGGAGTCTCAGTCCCGTCATGGACAAATTAGCGTCGAACTCCAGATGGATGTGAGGGCAAATGTTTCCTGAAACTGAAAAGTTTCTACTAGCTGTCTAAGGTCAAGTTATCCCAATGAGCAATCTGAAATACATAAGCAGAGACTCCTCAATCCCGAATGACCGATACCGATATAGATGCCTAACAGACAAACTATTACAGGTACAGAAAGTGCCAATTTGTGAATACGGCCCGGAACCTAGACTGGAAAACAAGTTCGTGCTGTACTGGGATCGAGCTGTACTTATGGAGTGTACAGACATCATTTTAATAAATAAAACATCCACGAGAGCAACACTAATAGAAGTTGTAATATCTAAAAATAACAACCTAAGGAGAAAGCATAATAAGAAGACGTGGAAGTCTAAATACGCAGACAGTAGGAAATGAGTGGTGTCCGGACGATCTCTATAATTCTATCAGCAACCCGCAGAGTTCCGCTCCCTTAAAATCAAAAAACTTGGCCGATGTTAGCCAACAGTTGTATACAAAAATGCTACTTGGAACCACTCGAACTGAGGTCTATCCTTTTGATATTCGAGTATATCAAGGATGAGTGATGGTCAAAGTTATATTATATATATATATATATATATATATATATATATATATATATATATACATGTGTGTATGTAGTGCTATGAGTCTCTTATCATCAGGAGAACCTTGACTCATAGCACTCATCCTTGATATACACGGATATCAAAAGGATAGACCTCAGTTCGAGTGGTTCCAAGTATCATTGGCTTTTGCATACTACTGTTCGCTAAATATTAATGATTCTACATAAAAAATTATGAAAAAATTTCATATGAACAAACATAGGTTTATAACTGCTCCCATAAGGAGTTACTGGTCCTTGAAGACGGTATCATAAAAGTGGTTTTTATTTAATCTATTTATAATACAGAAATTAACTTTAAGATATAAATTATTATTATTGGGGGTCACGCTTTAAAGATATCAGGTGACTCATATCCGGACCAGTGGAGTGGGAACACAGGGGTGGTTAATTATTTATGATCTTATTTTTTTTTCGCCGAGTGTATTTTCGCTATTTTTTATATAAACTCTGCTTCTTTGAACATTTTTATGTAAAAAAAGTCGACCGTTTTCGAGATAAGCGGACTTTAATGCTCAGAATTTTTTTTGTTTGAATAATATCTTTATTAATAATGCTACTTACAAATCAATAACTTTTATTATTACAAGTATTATATTATTTGCGTTCATTTCAATGCATTCTTGAACTCGTTTTCTCATAGATCAAAATTTTCTGAAAAGATCTATATGGAAAATTGTAGGGTCCTATGAAACAGTCCTCGCCGTGGCGCAACTGGGTAAGCGCTCTACCAGTGCTCCAAGAGCTGAGGAGTCGATCCCCGCACAATACCAAATTTATTCTTATCATTTTCAAAAATAATTTTCATAGTTTATTCTAACTATTAATTATTCCATGTAATTTTTACACACGAACATCTAAAAACAGACCTAACGTACTTATTTTAAATTGTTCCATTACTACCTCCATTTTCAGTTTCACAGTTGTAGTATAATTTTTTAAAACAGATTGTGTTAATTTTTGAGAAACAAACAGCGAAAAATTAAATTTATACAAAAAGTAGTGATCGAAAAATCTCAAAATTAATTATTTCTTTATCGAAAAACCAGTTCATTCAAAAATGTAGAGAAATGTTTTTTCGTCACTTATTATTATATATGTATGTATTTAAAAGTTCGTGTGTACAAACTATACGCAATAATTATTAATTGGAAACAACGATGACAATTAGTTTTTTTAAATGATAAAATAAAATTTCATCGAGCGGGGATCGAACCCTCAGCTCTCGGAGCACTGGTAAAGCGCTTACCCAGTTGCGCCACGGTAGCTGAGTAAGAGAGCTTTTAAAAGAGTATCACACTTGTCTCCGTATAACGCGTTCGAATTTAAAAATTTTTCTCAAAAATTAAATGAGCGATAGCACGAACGCTTTTGGGGATTTCTTCAGATGACCTTAGTCGGCATAATTCTTTTCTCAGCAAAATCGGTGATGACAAGTTCGCGACCTCCCCTTGTTAGCCATCTATAAAAATGCATCCTAGGCTTAAAATTTTCGGGTTTTAGAGCGTGAACTCTTTGAATGTGGTATGGGTAGAGACATTGTTCATGCAGAATTTCTAAAACATTGAAATACCTTCTTGCGTAGTCTCCTGGTGCTTATCCCGGTATTACGAGCAGCTATTTCAAGAACTCTCTCTTCAGCTTCGACTGTTGCGAGTGTTACGTGGTCTACCAATTGAATAATCTCATTTAAAAGAACCTTCAATGAAAAATTGAATGCATGGGGCTTGCCTGTTACTAACATTTATTGTTATAATGTCCGCGCTTCGCGAGCATTTCCATTTGCTTTTCCATACAGAAAATGCATTTGTGCATTTATTGAAATGATTTCATTTTTCAGTTTTTCAGCGAAATCCTTAAATAGTAAAGATACACAGGTCACAAAACAAAACTTTAAAAAGTGACAATATTCATTGCTTATTAAACAAGCTCAAATGTATTTAAATTAAGCCTACATTTTAAAATACCTCTCAAGCCACCTTCTTATATTCATTACATAGCCTATTTACTGCATATACGAACTGCAGCGGTCCTTTTAAGTCCCTTTATCTCGAAAACGATCGACTTTAAGACCTTATACCTAGACGACCTTTTTTACGTAAAAATATTCAGTGGAAAAAAATATGACCATAAATATCTAACTAACTCTTAGTTCCCACACCACTGGTTGCAAATTTTGGTCAACTGATATTTTTTAAAAGTCATTTCTCATAACAACCTTATACCTAAAAGTTTATTTCTGCACTGTAAGTAGATCTTAATAAATGAAATAAAAACCACTATCATGACACCATCTTCAAGGGTCTGTAGCTTCCTCTGGAAGCATTTGGGGACCTATGCTAAAGCTTTGTCATAACCATTTCCGGACACTCTGCATATATACATATATACATACATACATATATATATATATATATATATATATATATATATATATATATATATATATATACAATTTTTAAATAATGCTTGTACATCCTGTAACTTACAAAATTATTGATTTCATTATTTTTTTACCTTGTTTTGGTAATAACTTCTAAAAGGTTTTAAAATATCGCGTAACAAATCGTGAGTTGGCTGCAAGTAGCAACATCGACATTCTTCTCTAATCGACTTCCTTCTCGGTCTATAGGTTCAATTTTATTTTCATTTTCAGCTTAGAAGGTTGAGATTTTAATAAAAACCTTTTACATCGGGGTACAGCTAGTATTAAATAAAATCCATATAAAAAGCAGATGAAAAGTTCTTCACAGAAATAAAATAACAAAACATATTAAGCGCAAATACGGAGAAAAAATGTTTTCTTTCATATTAAAGGATACATGCTAGCCGAAGAAAGCGTATGTTTTCTGCAAAAAAGTTATTTCTAAAAAAAGATTTTATACCACATGAAATGAAAATATTTTGATCACCCGTATTCCTATTTACAAAATCTTACTACAATAACACTTTGAAAAATTTAACGACATATTTGTTAACTATTTTAATATTTGGCTGTGCTATGCATTTTGAATACTGAAATTTTATTATAATGACATCATTTTACCATAACAAAATAACACGGGAGATATGGAAATAAAGCGAACTAAGCTATAAACAAGATATAATTTTTCGATGATTCAAAGTGACACTTGAAGGATTACATCATCTTGAGGTTTACAAAAAATCCGATTTTTTTGACTAGATATATTTTTAGAAATATTTTCAGGGTTTAACCATTTCAAAATTTATTTCCGAAGTTATAGCAATTAGAAGTAAACGTGCCAGTGCGCCGGCTCGACAATCGAGCAGACCAGTCAGAGCCTTTACAAAGGGTATTGTTGGATTATTTCTTTATATTAGATATTTTGAATCAGTACTTTATAATAATAATTACTTTGGGGAATTTCAGAAAGTGAAAATAACTCAGTTACTCTGAACATTCAACAAAATGGAATCGGTGTGCTTTGTGACGCACTAATGTACAGATCGCCACATGTATTAAACACTATAAAACCTTGCAATTGACGCAGCGGCGCGGAGCGATTATCCCAGAAGTTAAACTTTTAGATGTTATCTATAGCCAACATGAGAGTTGCTCAGAAGAAGTCGGATACGAGAGAGACTCCTGGTACGGTTTTTTTTCGTTGTTCTCGAAACTACGGTTTTTTACCTGGTGGACAAGATATCTTCAAGATCTACTTAACCGATTTCGATAAAATTTAAACCACATATTTTGTATAATATGATCGAAGATGTTACATAGGACTTTTCTACTATAAGCAGTGTTTATTTTTTATAAATTTTAATAACTCAAGATTTTTTTCAACCATTACGTTTCTAATAAGAAAAATTTGCTCTTATTTTTCAGACGATACTTGAAGTAACGAATTGACTTGAGAAAAAACTTGATTTCTACTAACAAATAGAGCAAACGGGGTTTCGTACTGGGTCTGGAACAAACGATCACCTACAAAGCATTAAAACGGTAATAGAAACAACTATCGAATACAATCGACCACTAGTTCTGACTTTTGTAGATTTCCATAAGGCCTTTGATACGGCTTTGACTATCGATACACAAAGTTAATTTACAATATATACAGGAATGCAACTATGTCAATGAAACTACACAGAAACACAGATCATATCCCAATTGGCAGAGGAGTCCGACAGGGTGATACCTTATCGCCTAAACTGTTTACTGCAGTACTAGAATACACCTGTAAAAAACTTAACTGGGAAAAAAGAGGCCTGGATGTAGACGGCCAAAGATTAACAAATTTGAGGTTCGCGGGCGACATAGTTTTTTTTCCGATAATCTCAAAGAGATATGTACAATGTTACATGAACTTCAGCTAATGTGCGCCAATGTGGGTCTTAAAATAAATATATCAAAAACAAAATTTATGACCAATCTGGTATCTAGTGGAAATATCAATATTGGAGACAACAAAGGGGAGCTTGTGAAAAAATACATATACCTTGGACAATAAATAAAGATCACAAGAGATAATGAAACATGCGAGCTACGGAGAAGAGTAAATCTCGCATGGGCAGCCTATGGAAAACTTAAAGACATCTTTAAAAACGATGTACCAATTTCTTTAGAACGTAAAACATTTGACCAATGTGTGTGACCGGTTATGACCTACGGTGCCGAAACTTTGACATTGACAACTGCAAACGCTGCAAATAGCTCAGAGAAAGATGGAAAGATCAATGCTAGGTATATCGCTGCGTGACCAAGTTAGAAACGAAGACCTGAGACGAAAGACAGGAGTTACCGACGTAAGTTTCCGAATTGCCACACTGAAATGGAACTGAGCCGGACGTGTCGCCCGAATCAGTGATGGAAGGTAGACGAAGAGATTACTCGAGTGGAGGCCGAGATTAGACAAAAGAAGTAGAGGAAGACCCCTACTCGTTGGACTGACGATCTCAAGAGAATTGCAACAAATTGGATGCAAATCGCTCAAGATAGAACACAATGGACAGAAATGAGGGAGGCCTATGTCCAGCAGTGGACGCAAAGGACTGGACGAGGGACTTGAAGGCTCACATCTGCGCTCACATTGTAAATTTTTTGTTTTTTTTTGTCAAAATATTCATAAAAGTACACATGTATATATCTAAAATAAAATTTTTTTAATATTCAATTGGTGCGTCAAAAAAAAATTGTATTTTTATACCCATTTTTCCGAGCGCCAAGGTGCACAGTAATAAATAATTTGAGATATAAAACACTACATGGCAATAATGAAAATAAACCGCCTACTTTGTTTCTCTCCGTAGAGAATTTTTTTATATCTTCTGTTGTATATAATATTTTGTAATTAAAGGAAAGTAACGTAGGAGACAATATCTTTCTTTTCTTTTTTAATTTTGTTTTTGAAAAGTTTCGACAATTTACAACGTATAAATAAAAAGGTTAAACGTTGAGCTTTTATTTTGAGACACAAATTTGAAAAAAAAATCAAACATTTTTACAATTAAAATAAGATGGATTTAAATTCATATTTAATTTCTTTTATTTTTTGAAAATATCAGCTGGTGTCGATAACAGTCTAAAACTATTACACAACAAAATTATTTTTTTAAGAATTTGTTTTCTTGATAGTCATGAAATAAAATAACTGTTATTAAATGAGAAGTTATTTTCCAGAAATAAGAATTGCTTTATTTCAAAGAACATTTCAACTGTGTTAAATTAGTACATTGAATTAAGATATTGGTTTTTAAACTAAGAATATAAATAGGTTTGGTTTTAAATTTCTTATCATTGATTAGCATTATCTTATTCCAAAACCAAGGTATGCTAACAAACAATATCATCGGGCAATTAATCTGAACGCATTCCAATTGACTTGATTGGAATTTGCGTCACGTGCCCTAGATTGAAACAACAAGTATAGATCAGAAGGTCCGCCGTTCGACAGCTAAGGAGAAGAATTAACAGAATTAGTTTTGTGGTTTCCACAAGATAATGTTTATATGTTCTAGAGATGACTTCCAGACATAAAAATATTGTTTTTGTAATGTTTTGGTACCTAACCGTGTTAACATTACGTTTATGGTTTTTTTTAGAAAGTATTGTCAGTTAATGTTGTCGTGTTATTGTTCGTTGCCCTTAAATTTCTTGTAATAATTTTTAGAGAGAATAAATAGATGGAAAATAGGGTGAGAAAGTGAAAATATATATATTTTTTTGAAAAACTATATACGACCGTCAAAAAAACTTCAGATTTGTGTTCTACGACCCCAATATAGAGGGTATGCAAAAAATTAGCGAAAAATTCGGTATTTCCACTATTCGGAACACAAATAAAAATTTAGTTTCGAAGAGGAGATATTTTTAATATATATATATATATATATATATATATATATATATATATATATATATATATATATATATATATACCATTTCTCCATTATAATCAGAAAAGTTTCATGATTGGTCAACATTTTCATTTAGTTAACGATTAAAATGTTGATACCTATAGAGATCAAGAGCATGAAGCTTCTAAAAATTAATTAGGGCAAAGGGTAAGGTTCTATGTGAGTCGCTTGAGAAAACTTTGTTCCCTCGTTGCTGCTAATTAAAATATATTTGGTGGTAGGTGAATTTAATGACTATTATAATGATAGATCAAAATGGAGAAATCCTTATCTATGACATTTACATTTACAGATTAAACCAGAGAAAAATAATATTTTAGATCAAATGGGTAAAAAAAATCGTTGCATTGGTTTATAAAACATTGTAGTTATTCAAGATGAAAAAATAAGGGAATCAACGCAACTAACCCTTGGTTGAAAAAAATGGTTAAACAAAATTTTTCCAGCTGTTCAAAATACTGTAAAATAATTTCGTTACGTACGTAAACTGTAGCTTTTCATTACCCTCTTCAACTTCCTTGGTGTAGATTCCTTGGAACTCTACATAGACAGTGGTATACATACCGTATACTCATATATCCATCTTATTTTTAGGATTCAAAACATTAACTTAAAATCCTATATAGTCATATGGTCAGAAATAATGCATATTTATATACAGGGTGTCCAGAAATACGTGAACAACGTTTGATGACAGAATCTTCACGTCAAAATAGGTCAATTCCAGCCAATTCGTTATATCCGATACTCATTCGTTTAGGCGATATAAGTCAAATTATTAAATGCCATAGTAACGAAGGCATTCGAAAAAATATTGTTACAAGAATTTTTAATTATTACAGTTAATTGTCGTATGCATGTATTTAAAAATATTTTTTTCCTGCGAAATCGCTCATCCAACGAAAATTTTTTAAGAGGTGCATGCGATTATCCGACAGAAATATCTAGGTTGTCATAACGTTGATGACATAAAAAATCAGAAGCGATGTGTACCACTAGAAAACGTCATTTTATAGTCTGAGTGCACACATGAAAAATCATTAAATCCAGTTACCATGTTTTCAAAAAATTTTCTACCGCCTAAACAAAGCAGTATCAAGCATAACTAAATTGGCTTAAATCAATATATTTTGACGTCGAATCTATCATCAAACGTTGTACAAGTATTATCCGGACACCCTGTATAAAACTAATTTACCAAAATTACGACTAACCCTCGTATTCTTAATGCAATCCCATACTTTTTATGTTATCATATTTTTACCAGAATTGCCCTTTTAGTGATACGATGACAAATATATTCAAAAGAGTACTTTACTGAAATCAATAGAGCAATTTGGTAATATATTTTATGTACATTAGCATGAAATATAAATTGAAAGCGATCTTCAACTATTATTCTACCTAAAAATATGCAATACTTCCAATCATAAGTAGACCAGCGCTGATCTGTAAACATCCATCATGACTTGGCCGTTGAGAGAGGACGAGCTAATTTTTTGCTCTAAATCCCCCAGAATAATGCCTCTAACAATAACTGAGTTATGCTCCCTCTCAAAAAATACCGCTGTAGTTATTTATTTAACAAAAGATTAAAAAAATTTTTATAAAATGCGTTTTTTTCTCTTTTTATTCCTTATAACTTTAAAATTATTCACTTTGGAGAAAAGTTAAAGAGAAAAAAAAAAGTTTCATAATTAAATTTCCCACAAGATAGGGATGTTAGAAATTTCAAAATTTATTATCTTTGTTGCAAAATAGTAATAATTAAAAAAGGCAAAACAAGAGGTTTTTTAAACGATTTTTTTTCGAGTACTTACATTTCTCTGAGGACCTTCATATTTGGGCAAAGAAAACTTCATATTATGGTAAAATAACATGCTAAATTTTTTTGCATAATAAGATTGCAGTCCATTTTTTTTTAAAAATTACAAATTTTTCAAATTTGATTGAGTCTTAAATCGGAAAGTCACATACTTCAAATTTTTTTTCGCATATGCTACTCAAGCTTTCAAACACTTTTAAAAATTAAAATTGAATAATTCGGGTCCGCTCAGGAATTTTTAAAAATTATTGTTAAATATTTTGTTTATAAAAAAATTGAATTTTTCTGAAAGCATGGTTTAAAAGCACTGGGAAAGACGCTTCTTTTGAAAAAAAAAAAAGGTTAAATTTGGTCAGTTGGTTACTAAGATACAAGCTGTCAAAGTTGACAGGCGTTTACGATGAATCTGTTGGCCACATGAATGAAAATGGAAAAAAAAATCGTCCACGCACCTGAAATACGACGAAAAGGAGGGGTAGGAAGCTCTCGCTCTAAAATTGAATCTGTAGGTTCAAAATATGTAAGTGCAAAAAAATGTCGTTTCGGCTTCTAATGAAGCAATTTTGATCAATTTTGTGTAAACCGATGTCACATAAATAGGGAATTTCAAATATCACTATACCGAGTATTCATTCTGCATTATTTTTGTTATAAAGAAATTACGTCATTTATGCATTATATGCACTGCACACTGTAACATACGGTATGTGATTTTTTTAAGGAAAAAGTTTGTTCATTTATATATTTTAACTTACTGAATACAAACACATTCGATTGTAATATCTAAAATTCTTTAAACAATAATTGTTTAAACCAATAAATGGAAAAAATGTTTGTTCTTACTTTATTCATACAGTATATATAAAAACAAAAAGATGATTTTAAAAAATATGTAAAAAAAGTTAGAGCGATACAATATTTTTAAAAATATTCGAAGATACAATAAATTGAGAAATAGCATGATGTTTCAATAAGTACCGTTACGTGAGAATGGAAATGAAATATTCCTAAAAATATGAGGTAATTTAACATAAAATATTTAAAAAAAAGTTTATGAACATTCAGAATTCTTTAGACGAAGCCAATCGTACTCACTTGGGTAGTGAACTGCTGGGATATTCGAATTCATTAAAATCTTCATCTTGAAGTTGGAAGTTAATATCATCATATCTATATGTTCGAAGTCGATTTCACTTTCTTCTTCCAAAACTTCGATTTGACTTTGCGCATTTTTGCACGTTTCCCCGTTGCCGTTAGAGCAGTAATCTGTGCATTTTCAACCATGCTTAATGCAGCCACATGATTTAGAACAATCCTTCAAACATTTAGAACTTTTTTTAAATAAACTATCTGGCAATAGTATGTCATTGGTTTGAATAGGCTCTAAACCTGATTTTTCAATTTCCCAGCACCAATTTGTTGTGTCTGATTCGTTACCAAGCCATTGCTGCACTTGATAATAGACCCTAAAACAATGCTACCCGACTGCAGATTCCGTCGATGGGAGCATGGTCAAGATGATTTTTTTGCTCTTTCTTTTTTAAAACATGAACATCGCAGCTCATTTAAATCCATATCAAGGCTTCTCAGTATAGTGATATTTAAACTACTCTATTCACGTGACACCGATTTAAACAAAAAATGATCAAAATTACTCCATTAGAAGCCGGGATACATTTTTTTTTCAATTACGTATTTTTAACTTACAGATTCAATTTTAGGGCAAGTGCTCCCCACCCCTCATTTTTGCCATTTTTCACGTGCGTGGACGATTTTCTTTTCCATTTTCATTTATGTTGCCGATAACGTAAACATGTGAACAGTTTTGTTAGAAAAGTACTCGGAAACACGAAGTTCATAATTTAAGAATCAGCCCTAAATTGTTTGTAGATTCGCCGTAAAAGCCTGTCAACTTTGACATTAAAATCGCGAAGATATTTAATTTGTTTGTAAGCAAAAAAAATAATAATAACTTTAAAAATTCCTGAGCGGGCCCTAATTATCCGATTTAAATTTTTAAAAAGGCGTTTGAAAACTTGAAATATGAAAGTCCTCAGAGAAATGCAAGTGGTCGAAAAAATCGTTAAAAAACTCTTATTTGCCTGTTTTTTAATTATTACTATTTTGCAACAAGGGTAATAAATTTTGATATTTCTAACCAACTCTATCTTGAAGGAAACTTTTCTCTCTTTTCAATTTTCATCTAAAGTAAATACTTTCAATGTTGCAAGGAAGAAAAGGAGAAATAAACGCGTTTCATTTTCATTTTTCAAAACTTTTTGTTAAATAAATAAATATAGCGGTATTTTTTGAGAGGAAACATATCTCGATTATTGTTATGGGCGTTATTCTGGAGGGTTTAGAGCAAAAAAGAGCTCGCCCCATTTCAGCAGCAAAGCAAAAACAGATCAGCCCTAGTTTAAAGGCCATGTAAAATTCCAGTTAGTATTTAAAAATATACAAAATGGTAATTATTAAAGAATTCGCAGATTCCCCGATGAAATATAAAAAATAATGTATTTTATAACTATGTTAAAAAAGCTACCATAAAAACCCACAAAAATTGAAATTTATATCATTATTTATCTTAATTAAATACTAACTGGCACTATTCCAAAAATGATAGAATGGCAATCTTGGTTCGTCGATCAACCTTGGCTATGCATGTATGTTCAAAATAAATAAACTTTTTCGTTTCAACTCATTAATTTCATCTTTTTACTACAAAAAATTAACAATCATTTTATCTAAATAAAAAACGTGTTATTTACATAATTATGTAGGTGCCTTGTTTATTATTTATGGCTTAAAAAATTCACCATTATATTTTAAATTAAAATAATTGGATAACGAATACAAAAACCAAATTAAAAGTTCTAGGGTAGTCGGAAATAAAATCAGCAATTAGTTTTTTCCGAGGTATTGAAAGGAGGTGTACGGAGTGTCTTATGTAAAGGCCACCAGAGGTTAATTCTTTATTATTAACGTCAAATAAAAAAAAACTATAAACAAATAAAATTTTCTCGTTTTTTACATGGTAGTATAGGTTTAATCTGAAATTCTAAAAAAATATGCATTGAAAAAATAACGGTTTTTTTTTTGACAAAATACGGGAAAAAAATTTTGTCCCAAACTTTGTAGTTAGAATTTTCACAAAAATGCGAATAACTACGACGATGATTTATATTTGGAGAAATACACTCACGGACAAAAATATTGCATATTTTATTTCTAAGAATTTTTTTATATATATTTCTTTTCCTTTAAATCATTATGTATTTTCATTGTTAAATTTCTTATGCTACGGTTTTTTACATTTATTGCAATTTTTTACAGATAAAACAACACTTAGATATAGCCTTTAGAGCGCAAGAAGTAATAATATCACAAATTGCAAATATTGCATAGGATGCCTTGGCGACTAAAAATCGCTGCTGTTTTGTTTATTGCTGTCAAAATAACATTTCCATTGCTTTATTTGTCGATTCTGTAGTTTTATTGCTAAGATGTCATATTGAAGCGAAATCGTATGTGTTAAAATTGTTACTTTAGCCAATGAGGGTTGGAGACAAGAATATATTGCGCGGAGAGTGCATATTCATCAATCGACAGTTTCTCGTATAGTAAAGCAATACAGGGAAACTAGAAAATACAAAAGTTGCCCTAGTCGAGGAAGAAAAGGATGTACAACGCCCAGAGATGACCAATATTTGAAAATGCAATCTATGCGAAATCACACATTTACAGCTCCGCACCTCAAAAATGAATTACTAATCACAAGACAAGTTAATGTAAGTGTCAAAACAGTAATAAGAAGACTTAAAGAGGTCAATTTAAATCCAAAACATCCTGCCAGAGTTCCTAGGCCCATGTCACAAAACAGAACGGTTACAATTTGCAAGAGCTCATGCTAACTGGAATGAAGACCAATGGGAAAAAGTTCTTTTCACAGATAAAACCAGGATACAATTATGGAAGCCAGATGGACATGATAAAGTATATAGAAGGTCTGGAGAACATTTTGCAACATGTAATTTTCAATAAACCGTTAGCTTTGGTGGCAATTCCATTATGCTATGTGGTGGGATTGCTTGGGAGAGTCGTACGGAACTTATTGAGGTACATTTAAGAATGAATGCTGACTGGTACATACATAACAACCTTGAGGAATATGTTTTACCTTATGCTGACTTCATTGGGTACGATGAATTAATTCATGCCAATGCGTTATAATGCCCGTGCACATGCCCCAAGAACAATAGT
This sequence comes from Diaprepes abbreviatus, assembly GCA_034092305.1. Classification (NCBI taxonomy): domain Eukaryota; kingdom Metazoa; phylum Arthropoda; class Insecta; order Coleoptera; family Curculionidae; genus Diaprepes; species Diaprepes abbreviatus. The sequence continues at coordinate 27,314,040 of JASJET010000022.1, forward strand.
CCAGTATCTTGAAGCTCTAGATTGGCCACCAGTGAGTTATGAGATTTGCATTTATGGGACATCTTAAAGCTACGTATACGGACGCGAAATCGAGCTCCTAACTCAACTGCAGAATTAAAAACTGCTACACAGGAAGAATGGAATCGGATTCCGCAAGAAACGATTAAAGACCTTCTACGGAGTATGTCTACGGGGATGCAGGCTATGGCTAGAGCTAGAGGAGGAAATACTAAGTACTAAACTGTTTGACATTGTATTAAAAAATTGTTATATTATCGTCATTCTTGTTCTTTCCAATTAAATGGTATAAACAAAATCAGGCTATTTCATTAATTCATCTTTAAATCTATTGTAAGGCTGCAATATGTAAATTAATTTCGATTAATATACATATAACACTCTGGCACAAAACATTTAATAATAAAAAATACATAACGTTGTAAAGGAAAACAAATCAATATCAAAAAAGTTTTGTTGATTTATCTTTTTTAACTTACTGAATACAAATATATTTGTTTGTTATCTCTAAAATTGTTTAAACAGTAATAATTTAAACAATAATTGTTTAAACAAATAAGTGGAAAAAATGTTTGTTCTTACTTTATTCATACAGTATACATAAAAACCAAAAAATAAGTTTAAAATAGTATTTACACTTTTAATTTTATTAATTTCGATTAATTTACATATAACACTCTGGCACAAGACATTTAACAATAAAAAATACATAACGTTGTAAAGGAAAACAAATCAATATCAAAAAAGATTTAAAAATAAACTATGCAATATTTTTGTCTGTGTGTGTATTTACATTTTCAGACATTTGCGGAGTGAACCAAATGCGATATGTTAATATTTTCGGTTATTTTTCAATTTACAATTCTGCAAGAACAAACTACAAAAATCAATTTTCCTTTCCTATGGGCGTTCAAGATTGAAGATCAACTCAAACAGCAAACACAGAAGATGCTGAGTTAATACTGAAGTGCAATTACACTAGAAATAATCCAAAAATTTACTTTTCTTCGTTTTTTGCTAATAAAATTAAAATTAATAAAGCAATCTCGATGGTGTAGAATAAAGAATAAAAATACCAACAAAATAAGCCTTCGATTGACTCAATTAGATTATTAGTAACGGGGAAAAAGAAGAAAAAAAAAACCGGAATATGCAGCGTTTTTTCAAAATCTCGTATCTCCGTTATTCTTCAAATTGTAGCACTGGCCTTTCGCGAAATAATAGTAATTTATGCGTGCCGAAATCAGGCGCAGTCGGTTTATTAGTATTGCATTATCCGTCAGTGCACACGGATGCGCTATGAGTGGTCCGATTTCAATGTTGTAAAAAGATTAGAAAGCAGAAGTATAATTCTATAAGCCCATATTTTCATTTTGTATCAAAAAGTCTGTAAAATACGTGAAAAATGCTAGAAAACATAACCGAAAATACCTTCGAACATACCCCTGTAGAATTAGCATAACGTTAGAACTAGTGCCCGGTTGTTTGAACGCTGAATAACGTAATAATATTTTTATTTATATTTGAAAAAGTGTTGACAAACAGTAGATATTTAGTTTCTTGGCACACATATACCGATTTTATGCTATCCTTTTCTAATTGTATTATTTAAAGGAGTATCATATGATAATCGGTACGTCAATTCTGAATACATAAAAATATGAATATATGTTGCCTAAATTATTTTTATTGTTATTTTCAATAAGTAAACAATATTTACCAATAAAAAATAGTTTTTATATCCTGCTTTTGTTAATATTAATTGTAAACTTGGAATTTCCTAACACTTAAAAACACTGAAAAGAGTCACGACAAGCAATTAAACTGAAAGAAAAGATAAGTAAACATGTTTATGTCTGTCAAATAAGAAAAAAGCCTCTCCCCACCGAGAATAAACAGCCTTCAAGCAAATCTATTGTTGTTTAAAACTATAGGGTATGATCGAAGGAAAATAGCCATGCGTGTGAAAGTAGTAGAGTACTGGTGGCAGCACTGCTACTGAGGAAAGTGTACTTTATAAATACGACTCCTCTCGGCAGCCCGGCTAGTTTCACGCGCCCGGCCGCTCTCTGTCATATTTGCTAGCATTTTGCACAGCCGCAGCTACAAGCGTGTAGAATAATACTTCTACTTTCAAAATTTTTTAACTGAATTAGAATCGGACCGTCCATGACACATCTAGGCACGCTGAAAAACAGTGCACTAAAATTTTCAAATGACAATTGTGAAAAAACTAATGAAGAGATTCGTTCAAGAATTATCCAAGGTAAAAGAGTGATAGGATGCCTAAATGGGATACTGTGGAGCAAAAATATTAATAAAAAAAGAAATTATAACATATATAATACAATGATAAAAAGCTGTTTAATTTACGGTGCTGAGACCTGAAGTGTGTACATATTTCGAGAAGCCCTGGAAAATACCTCCGACGGGGTGATTATCAATGGCGAATGTATTAATAACATAAGATACGCAGACGATACGGTAATTATCTGAAATGATTTAAGAGGACTCCAAAGATTGATGGACAGAGTGGTAGAAGTAAGTGAAAGATACGGACTGCAGATGAATACAAAAAAGACCAAATTCATGATTATTTCTAAAAATAAACGCATACACGTCCAACTACTGATACATAACAGACCCATCCAAAGAGTTAACAAATATATCTACTTGGGAACAAATATCAATGAAGAATGGGACCACTCGGTTGAGATAAGATACCGTATTGAAAAGGTCCGCACTACATTCCTTAAAATGGCATAAATATTCAAAAGTAGAGACCTATCCTTAAACACCAAAATGCGAACATTGAGATGCTACGTATTTTCGACCCTCCTATACGGCGTTGAATCATGGACGCTATCTGAAGCATCATGCAAAAAATTAGAAGCTTTTGAATTTTGGCTATACTGTCGCATTCTGAGAAATTCATGGGTAGATCATATTACCAACGAAGAGGTGCTTCATAGAATGAAAAAAGAAAAAGAAATCTTGTATCAAGTAAAGAAGCGTAAACTTGAGTACTTGGGCCACATCATGAGAAATCCTGAAAGGTACCGGCTTTTGCAGCTTATACTGCAAGGCAAAATACAAGGCAAGAGGAGTGTAGGAAGACGAAGAATCTCATGGCTGAAGAATCTCCGAGTATGGTTTAATACATCAACTGTGGGTTTATTTCGTGCAGCAGTGGATAAAGTCCGTATAGCCATTATGCTCACCAACATCCGGTAACGGATAGGCATTAGCAGAAGAAGAAGAGACCTGAAGACTACAGAGAGAAATAAAAAACGAGTAGAAGCTGTAGAAATGTATCCTTTGAGGAGGTTGGCAAAAATATAACGAACACGGAGAATAACAATCGAGGAAACATTACGACAGATGGGAATAGAAGGTATGATCATGAAAGATATAGAAAGAAAACAATTAATCTGGTACGGGCATATACAACGAATCGCTAACTAACGGCTGCCCAAACAAACCATGATTCAGAGTACCGTAGAAGAGGAAGACATAAAAGAAATTGGACGGAAGGAATAAAGAAGACTATGAATGCTTGTCACCTTCAGAATGGGCAGTGCAAGATAGGATAAAGATGGAGTCTAGAAATATATATATATATATATATATATATATATATATATATATATATATATATAATTAGGGAAAGAATATCGGGTATGCGGTCTGTGAATGAAGTAAAGACTCTTTCCTTTACTACTCAATATTTCGACATGTATTCATGTCTTCATCAGCAGTAAAACTATAAAATAATACAAAGAAATGGACTGAAACAAACAATATAAATGACATTAACTTACAGATTAGAGATTCTCTTGAACAGTCAAACCTAGCATACTCGATATGGCAATAAAAATAAATATAAAATTTCAATAAAAAATAAAATTAAATTTAAAAGATGCACTACACAACCCATACAGGTACATAAACTCAGTATCTTTTATTTTACAATACTCAAATTTAAAATATTACAGTAAATATTATTGAACTGACTAGTGTCCGATTTATAACTGATGGCATTTTTTTGTTTATTAATATGACTCATTTCGAGAAATAGTCTGTTCTTGTAATTATTTTGGTGTTCTAGAATTTTGATATTATCAAAATTAAAATTATGTTCTGTTGTTGAGTGATGTTCCACAACGGCACACGAGTTTTTTCCTATACGACAATCGCATTTATGTTATGTTATACGATGTTTAAGCCATCGTGTGGTTTGTCCAATGTAACAACCTTGACATCCCAAACAAGACATTTCATAGACAACATTGTTATTATATAATAGAGGTGTTCTGTCTTTAACTTTTGTAAAAAGATTGGCATTTTTTAACCTAATTGTACTTTGTAATCTTCACGTTAGGGAACTCTTGGAAAAGAAAAACCACTGTGAATGTGTCAGTTGATCAATGAAAGGAAGTTTTTGGTATGTAATGTGCAAATTAGTTTCCTCTGTTGAACCATCGCACATACTTTTTACAAAAGCAGCTCACAGAACAGCTCTATTAAATAATAACAATGTTATCTATGAAATATCTTGTTTGGGATATCAAGGCTGTTCCACTGGACAAACCGCACAATAGCTTAAACATCGTATAACACAACATAAAAGAGATTGTCGTATAGATAAAAACTCGTGTGCCGTTGTGGAACATCAGTCAACAACAGGAGATAATTTTAGTTATGATAATGTCAAAATTCTAGAACACCAAAATAATTACAAGAGCAGACTATTCCTCGAAATGTGTCATATCAATAAACAAAAAAAATCCCATCAATTATAAATCGGACACTAGTCAGCCAAGTAATAGTTACTGTAATATCTTAAATTTAAGTTGAGTATTGTATATAAATAAATTTAAACTTATCTCTTATTAAAAGAAGTGTATGGTAATGGATGCTTATCACGCACATGAGTTTTTGAGTGGTTTAAGCGTTTCCAAGATGGCCGAGAAGACGTTGAAGAGGATTCAGGTTCGGGTCGCCCTTCCACATCAAAAACGGAAGAAAATATTGAAAGAGTCTGAAATCTAATTCGATCTGATCGTTTGGTTGCTGAAACTGTAGGAATTAACAAAGAATGCATAAAGGAAATTTTAATAACAATTTTAACGTATGTAAAAAGTGTATGTGAAAGTAGTGCCTAAAATTCTCATAATCGAACAAAAAGAAGCTTGCAAAAATGTTTGTACTGTTACTTTAAATGATTCGAACTCTTGGAAAGAATGATAATGTGACGAATAATGGCTTTTCACTTATGATCCTGAAATTAAGTGCTAATTCATGCAATGGAAGAGCCCAACTTCACCAAGAGTTAAAAAAGCTGCAATGAGCAAATCAAGATTCAAAGCGATAATGATTGTTTTTTTTTTTTCGGTAACTATGGGATTGTGTACTTTCACTAGGTTCCTGAAGGTCACACAATTAATAAACATTACTACATTTAGGTCGTTGATCATCTCCGTGAAAGAATAAGAAAAAAACAAAACGAATTGTGGAACAACGCCGGCTCATTCAGCATTGTCTATCGAGACATTTCTAGCCAAGTACAATATCGCAGTGTTAGATCATTCGCCTTATTCGCCTGACCTTGCACCATGTGACTCTTATTCGTTCCTCAAGGTCAAATCTGTATTAAAAGGAACAATATTTCAGTCCATTCGGTCCAGAAGGAACTCATAGAAGCAGACTTCCAGCCCTGTTCGAACAATGGAAAATTCGCATGGAGCGTTGTAGGAATATAGGAGGGTGTATATTGAAGGTCATAATAAATAAATATGTATAAATTTAAAATAAAAAATTTTACGGCAATAGTCCGGTTATTGTATAGTTACACCTCATATCTACTATGTATCTTATATTATTCCTAAACAAGTGATTTTAAAATGTATTTAGTTAAAGAGGCAAATCATATACAAGGGGAAATTATCCCAAGACGCCCCAAACCTAAATGATAATTTTTTTAAACTTGTTGCTTATTTTATATTTGTATACAAACTGTTCATATTTTCAATAAATCAGTATTTTTCGTAACCATTACACGAACCGCCTAGTTCTAATTTCGGTCACGAGTCGAGTTACCTTTTTAATAATTTAACTTCAATGTTGTTTCCGATATATAAACATATATTCCGTAGATATTTTATATTATTTACAACTGCACTTATTTTTTAAAATTAATTATAATTATTATTTAATACAACTGACCATTTTAATTAGCAGGAGAATTTTATTTACATAATTTATTCCTGCAAGCGAATACGCTGGTAGAAATAAAATGCAACAGACTCTAAAGCATAGAACCATAAAATAATGTGGCGAGTATAAACGCTTAATTAAACCTTTTTATTGTATTTAAAGTATAAAGTGTTATTTGATATATTTTAATATTATCTTTCAAGTTAATACGTTAATAAAAAATTGGGAAAAATCACACTACAAAAATGGAAGTACTCCTTTTCCTTCAGCCTCCTATCCTTTATTTTGATGAATATCTTGGGCGCTGATGCATCTAAGGTAAAATTCTTCCGATTTGATAAATTACATTATCAGGATAGAATTCAGTTTATGGTTACAGTACGCTCATACTGATTCTCAGTCAGTACTGGCAGAGTCGACTCTAAGCACTTTTCCACCATGGGCAAGATTTGAGTGGTATAATTATTGAATATATGTCAGCACTAGAGAGCTAACTTGCCATTCCAGGAATTTACCGGAGGCCCAATTTACCTAGGATTAACTCTGGTTTTGGTATAGTAAAATTGTTATGTTTATACCGGGAGGGCATTCAAGCAGGGAAAGTTTCTTGAGGAAACGACAAACACTCAAAAATCTTTAACTTTTCAAAATACACTTAAGGGGGTCCACTTTTGCGGTTTTGAAAAATCGATTTTTTTTTTGGCCTATTTTGAATCTATATGTAATCAGGAATATGCCATATGGAGGATTTTGTGAAATACATTTTCCTTCGTACGTATATGGAACTTATAACATGGCCACTTCTGTCCTTTTCGAGCACTCTAGCCGCGCATGGCCGCTCTGTGATTCTTTCAGATATAAATACTTTTTCGGGAGGATAAAGCGGTCTTTTGTTGACGTTTTGTGAATGTATGCGTGTCGTTATGATTTGGGGATCCCTGGAGCACTACAGTTCATCAGACGAAAATCTTCAACAAACAAAGTGTCCCCCGGCAAGAATAGTTAGTGCAAACGGCGTCAAGCCGAGGCCAAAATGTCTTGGCGACTTTTCACCGTGACAGAGTTCCTCTCGCTCCCTTGATCGTCAAATTAATGAAACCAATATACGAAAGTTTGTCATCTGAAAGTTTATTGGAAAGATACTCAAAATAACGAGTCTGTGAACAGCTGCATCAGGATGTTGGCAACAAAACATTCGCATTCAAGCAATGAGGGATTTTGATCGATTCTACAAACTATGGAAGTCTTGGGAATTATCCTGGGACATCAAGCAGAGATGCGCACAGTTTGACTCGGCGCGGAGGGTGAGCGACGAGGCAAAAAGGGCCCAAAACCAATAAAGGGAGGTGTATGTGGCAGACCAAGAACGTCTCCGTGACGAGGAGGAAGAGCTCTACGGCCCTGGTATAGCTGATTATACCGTAAGTTTCTCCAACCACGTTTTACACTCATTTATTTTTAAACGCGATTTCCCAAAAGTTGTATTTTTTCAACTTTTTGGTAAGACTTCTACTAGAAATCTTTATCGAATTTCATCAATTTTTCTTAGTTATTCAGTAAACATGTAGGTATGTTTCTCCGAGTACGATTTTTGAAATTTTGTTTTGTTTCATTTTTACAGGCCAGACAACTCAGATGCCTTACCAAAAAGTTGCATATACCAATAAAAAAAAAAACATGTCTTAATTATCTTCAGTAGTCCCTTTGCAATTAATTCTTAAAAATAGGCTTGGATTTTTCGGCTCAAAGGTGGAAGCCCCCTTAAAATGAACTAACCGAGATCTGTCAATTACTTGTTTAAGAACATAACAAATCGTGTAACCCAATATTAAAGATTTTAAAAAATTACCTTCTGTTGGCGCTTACAATGCGATCTCTTACCTGCAAAAAAAATAAATCGATTAAATATACAAATTCTTAAATTTAAAAACAGTAATGTAAATAATTAATATATTATTTTAAATTAAAAGCAAAAAAAAGGTTTTCTATAACTCGCGTTAACCTAAAACCATCAAAATTTTGTTCTCAACATTTCAATAATTAAATAATAAAGGATAAAATTAAGGAGAGAGTAATATTTTGTTATGGTTTTGAAGTCTGTAAAATCGATTAGAACATTCGTCCTCTGCTGCAAATTGCTAACAAAAACCACTCCTATATGACCAAAATTATTTCGTATTTAAATTTCTTACTTCCACAAATTCAGAAATAAAATAAATTCAGCGTCGGGCGCTAAGGTAGCACTTCCCAAAGAAGCAGTTTCGAGAAACTGTGGGTCCGACTCTGTAAACATATTTTTTGACATACTTTTTTTATCTCTTTCAATTCAGTGATATAATAATGTGTTACGACAAAAGCAACAAAGCTAAAGGATCCTTATTTTGACATTTTCTTTTCCTTTCTTTTTATAGAATCCCAGTCCAGATGACTTTATAAAGGCCAATGCCAAACAAGATCCAATTATGGTTTCCTTTTTGAGAGAAAATACTTAAATAAACAGGCAGACGACCTTTTTTCTTATTGGTAAAAATGTTATAAACTCTATTTTTTTTAAAGAAATTTTAATACATATGATTCCGATCAGCTGTTACAGACAAATTACACTCTTGATCTGGTATAGTGTTTATTAATTCATTTTAGCCTTCACTCATACAATATCGAACATAGGTCTGCTGCTCTTGTTCTCAAGCTGTCGCAATTTTACGTTTCCCTTGTCCATGTTAGACCGACCATTCTCTCTTTTCACGTGGACTTCCTCTGGGTCTCGTACTCATCCAAGATCTCCATTCTTGAATAATTTTATTTCACCTCTCATTTGGTTGCCGCATATTGTGTCCACTCCATCTCCATTTTAGTTTGGTCGGTGTATTTCAAATTATTTAGTGTTCGTCCATTTGTATTAATGTCTTCGTTTTCCCACTTTAGTTCTTCTAGTTTCTTCTAGCACCGTATTAAATAAATTAGGACACATTGAATGTTCGTGTGTGACTCCACGTTTTATTGATATGAGTCTTGTTGTCCTTTGAATTTCCACAACACACGAGCATTACTGTAAATTATTTTTATGATTTCTGTATACTTAGAAGCTGTTATTTAGGGCTTTTTCCACCACCTAAGTTTCAACAGTATCTAATGTTTTCCTATAGTCGACGAACACCATATATAGTGGTAACTTATATTCTGACTTTTTCGATTACGGTAAGGATTTTTTAAACATTTCTTCTAGCGTCGCATTAAATGAATCTGGACTCATTGAGTATTCTTGTGTGACTCTATGTTTTATTGGTATGGGTCTTATTGTCCCTTGAATTTCCACATCACATGAGCATTACTGTAAATTATTTTTATGATTTAGGTATATCCAGAAGCAGTTCTACTGTTGGCTAGAGCTCTTTCGACCGCCCAAGTTTCAACACTATCGAATGCTTTCCTATAGTCGATAAACTTATATTCTCACTTTTTCGATTAGCGTAAGGATATACAAGAGGTGGTCGCAGATACTTAAGATTTTCCTAAATTCTGCTTGTTCTATTGATCCATTAAATTCTAGTTTCTTTTCTAGCCTGTTTATGATTATTTTGGGGAGCAATTTGTGTATTGGTGATAGCAATGTTATCGGTCGATAGTTGTCCAGTGAAATCTTGTCTCCCTTTATGAAAAATATGATTAAGTACTAGAGATTGGAAGTTTCAAGTATTTTATTTTCTTGCAGGCTTTTGTTTAACACTATTTTTAAAGCTAAAGAATAGTGCTTGGTACACGTACACTTCAAGTGTTGGTCCATGTCAATCTAATTCTCTATCGTCTGCCCTAGATTCTTCAACATATTTCAGTGTCCTTTTTACCACTGTTATATTTTGAGGGTCTTTTGCATATGTTATGACTTTTGTTTTTTCTTCATTCATTTGTAAATCTGCCGTGGAGTTAGCCTAACCGTTTAAGGCGCTAGGACTAATAGGGACGACCACGGCCAAGCGCGGGTTCAAGCCTCGTACACGGCAACTTACTTATTTAAGTTATCAGACCATTAGAGGATAGTCCCACTAGTCGGTAGATACTTGACCGAAAAAGAGTATAAAAACACGGGGTTAGTTGAGTGTCGAGGACCGTGGTTCGGAACCCACGTTAAAATATAGGTCCAGTCGCTAAATTGTCTCCGCTTCCGAGGTGAATTTAAGCTCCAAATCTTTGAACTTTATTTGTAAATCTATCTTCTGCGAGCTGCATTGGAGTTCTACTATCTTTGGCTATATATCTTCGTAGTTGTCTGCCAATATCACTACATCTTCGGAATATCTCAAATTACTTAGTCTTCGTCAATTTATATTAATGCGATCGTTTTCCACTTTGGTTCTTTTAACATTTCTTCTAGCGCCACATTAAATGAATCTGGACTCATTGAGTGTTCTTGTGCGACTCCACGTCTTATTGACATGGGTCTTATTGTCCCTTGAATTTCCACATCATATGAGCATTACAGAAATTTTTGTTATGATTTGGGTATACGTAAAAGCAGTTGTATTGTTGTCTAGAGCTCTTTCGACAGCCCAAGTTTCAACACTATCGAATGCTTTCCTATAGTCGATAAACGTCATATACACTGGCAATTTATATTCTAACTTTTGCGATTAGAGTAAGGATAGTCAAGAGGTGGTCGCAGATACTAAAGTTTTTCCTAAATCCTGCTTGTTATATTGATTGATTAAATTCTAATTTCTTTTCTAGCCTGTTTATGATTATTTTGGGGAACAATTTGTGTATTTGAGATAGCAATGTTATCGGTTGATAGTTGTCCAGTGAAGTCTTGTCTCCCTTTATGAAAATTATGATTATGTACTAGAGATCCGGATTTTCAGGTATTTTATTTTCTTGCAGGCATTTATTTAACATTATTTTTAAAGCTAAAGAATAGTGCTTGTTATACTTACACTTCAAGTGTTAGTCCATGTCAATCTAATTCTCTATCGTCTGCCCTAGATTCTTCAACATATTCCAGCATCCTTTTTATCACTGTTATATTTTGTAGATTTTCTGCGTTTGTTATGACTTTTGTTTTTTGTTCATTTAGTTGTAAATCTATCTTCTGCAAGCTGCATTGGAGTTCTACTATCTTTGGCTATATATCTTCGTAGTTATCTGCCAATATCACTACATCTTCGGAATATCTCAAATTACTTAGTCTTTGTCCATTTATATTAATGCGTTTGTTTTCCCACTTTGATTCTTTAAACATTTCTTCTAGCGCCGCATTAAATGAATCTGGACTCATTGAGTGTTCTTGTGCGACTCCACGTCTTATTGGCATGGGTCTTATTATCCCTTGAATTTCCACATCATATGAGCATTACAGAAATTTTTCTTATGATGTGGGTATACCTAAAAGCAGTTCTATTGTTGTCTGGAGCTCTTCCAACCGCCCAAGTTATAACACTATCGAATGCTTTCCTATAGTCGATAAACGCCATATACAGTGGCAACTTATATTCTGACTTTTTCGATTAGAGTCAGGATAGTCAAGAGGTGGTCGCAGATACTAAAGGTTTTCCTAAATCCTGCTTGTTATATTAATTGATTAAATTCTAACTTCTTTTCTAGTCTGTTTATGATTACTTTGGGGAACAATTTGTGTATTTGAGATAGCAATGTTATCGGTCGATAGTTATCCAGTGAAGTCTTGTCTCCCTTTATGAAAATTATGATTATGTACTAGAGATTCGGATTTCCAGGTATTTTATTTTCTTGCAGGCATTTGTTTAACATTATTTTTAAAGCTAAAGAATAGTGCTAGTTACACTTACACTTCAAGTGCTGGTCTATGTCAATCTAATTATCTGTCGTCTGCCCTAAATTCTTCAACATATTCCGGCATTCTTTTTACCACTGTTATATTTTGAGAATTTTCTACGTTTGTTATGATTTTTGTTTTTTTGTTCATTTAGTTGTAAATCTATCTTCTGCAAGCTGCATTGGAGTTCTACTATCTTTGGCTATATATATTCGTAGTTATCTGCCAATATCACTACATCTTCGGAATATCTCAAATTACTTCTTCTTCGTCCATTTATATTAATGCGTTTGTTTTCCCACTTTGGTTTTTTAAACATTTTTTCTAGCGCCGCATTAAGTGTTCTTGTGCGACTCCACGTCTTATTGGCATGGGTCTTATTGTCCCTTGAATTTCCACATCATATGAGCATTACAAAAATTTTTGTTATGATTTGGGTATACGTAAAAGAAGTTCTATTGTTGTCTAGAGCTCTTTCGACCGCCCAAGTTTCAACACTATCGAATGCTTTCCTATAGTCGATAAACGCCATATACACTGGCAATTTATATTCTTACTTTTTCGATTAGAGTAAGGATAGTCAAGAGGTGGTCGCAGATACTAAAGTTTTGCCTAAATCCTGCTTGTTATATTGATTGATTAAATTCTAATTTCTCTTCTAGCCTGTTTATGATTATTTTGGGGAACAATTTGTGTATTTGAGATAGCAATGTTATGGGTCGATATTTGTCCAGTGAGGTCTTGTCTCGCTTTATGAAAAATATGCTTATGAACTAAAAATTCGAAGTTTCAGGTATATTATTTTCTTTTAGGGATTTATTTAACAACATTTACTAGTGCTTGTTACACTTGCACTTCAGATGTTGGTTTTACTCTTATATCGTACCATACACGCAACTTTATTATGCAAAAATCTCACTATAATGTCATTAGATTATTTTTATGATTATGAACAATGTTCACAAATTTCACAAAATCTTGGTAAAGTTAAACTACATATGAAAAAATTCGTAAAGATATACAATAATTTTTACCATGCAATTCACTGTTAATAATAAAAATACGTGCTACTACAGCCGATGTCTAGTTATTTTCTGTCATATGATTAACATAATAATGAATATTTTATTTTATCAAAATAACACTAATTAACTAATAATAAATACTCTTCTCTTAATCCGAACCACCCCTGAGTTTTCGTTTTAGCACAGGTTTCACGCCGTTTTTGAAATGGGTTTCTAAAACCGAGAAAGGGAAACACGGCGTCCCTTTATCTCATTTTCTCGACAAATAAATTTATATAACAGAGGGCACAATTACCTTACTTATTCCTTTGGGCTGTTCGGTTAGTAAGTTAGTGTGCATTGTATGTAGACGACATTTACATTTTAATTTTATCTTAGATGAATATGACCTATACAAACTAATTTCCAAGTGTAATTTTATTCAAATTAATTTTAATTATACCCATAATTATTTATAAAGTTTTCCATACAGAGGCTACCGAGGGAGAATACGACAAGTCACAATATTCGCTTTTAAAAAGAAAGCAGTTTATCTAAAATGAAGTCATTCAACAATAAAAAAAGATATGTCTATATTTATATTTTATTATTCTCTATCTAGTGTAATCGATAAAAAAAAGCATCGTTTTTTATAATTAACAGAAGAAGTATCAATTATAATATCTACCTATATTTAACAGATAACTAACAGGAATAAGTGCCAATTATACATAATGGACAGATTAATCTACCAATTATCTAAAAATCAATTTGCTTAATAAAATAATTGCTTTCCGGCCACCTATCCAGCTATTAAATTCTTTAGATTTAGGATAACTCCATTTCCTGGTATATATATATATATATATATATATATATATATATATATATATATATATATATATATATATATATAATCTTATCCGTTGTCCTCGAACTCGAAAAAATTGATAAGAACCCGAAAGAAAGAGAATTTTCAAAAATTCATTTATCAGCTAAATTTTGAGGTCTGTACAAAATGCTAGCGCAAATTTCTAAGGTCATAATATAAGGACCTAGCCCAGTTCAGCACAACAAGGTCTAAAACATGGTAAATTTATAATAACCTAAATGAGATATGTCAGTTTGTTTTATTCAGTATTAAAAGTTGCAAAGATAAACACTAAATTATAATAAAATCTGGAAGAGTCTAAAACAATTATTTAATTAATAAATATGATGCCAATTAAAAAATATATGGAAATTTTTTCTAAATTATATATTTTTTTGAGATAAGTATTCTTAAATAATGGTTAGTTACTCGTAGAGGTTTCTGCCTGAATTTCACGTATAAATGTTTATTAATATTGTGTCAATGAACTTAAAATTGTGTATATTGCTTTTAATTGTATCTTGGATCGTTAGTCTGCTGTAAGGTAAGTATAATAATATTAATAATTTCAAACTTGCAGAAAGAAAACGAATTTGTTTCTGCAAATTTAAACATAAGCAAATATTTCCCGTTGCATGATTTACTAATTTGACATTATATTTTATTGCAAAAATGGGAGCTTCTGAAATCATATGGATCCATCGTACACGTTTTATAACATGCTTATTTAGTCTTTACAATAATCAATGCAATAGGCAAATTAATATACGTTTATGACATTCGATAAGTTTTCGGCCTGGTAGCATCTCTGCTGCTTTTATAGGTAATATATAGATAGATATATTATAGGTTATACTTATTTTATGGATAACACGAACTTTTTTGGGCTCTCCATCGTTATGAGGTATTTAAATTTAAGTATTATAATGAACAAACTTTTCTTGAAGAATAGTCGACACCTGGTGACTTGATACTTTTCAGGAAAATACATCAACAGATTTAAAAAGTGGAAATATCTTAGACTAATGCATGTGACATATTAAGAAGTTTTATATTTACGCAGGGAAATATTTCTTCTATTAAAAAAAACATTTTTTAATCACTAGTTCGAAACAAGCTATTAAATTATAGATGTAATAATAAATAATAAAAGAGGAGGGTTCATCCTTAATACTTCTTTTTATTATCGCGGATATCATCTCTTATTTTTTATACGGATAAGCCTACATTTTATTCATGTATTTTAATTCTAAAAATTACATATTTTAGCAAAAATTAACAATACGAAACCCAAAGAAAATTTCTAAAAATACAGCTTTTTAATGCCTTAAGATCTAATAGAAAATGAGTCACAAAAACAAGGTGCAAATTATTTTCCATCTCTAGGGGGACAAAGACCTTGTCGTTGGTCAGAGGACTCGGTGTCCAGGGTACGATGCCAGCGGTAACGTAGCTACTAGTAGGCCCACCCATGCCGCTAAAGTCTGGAAGAGACGGAGGTCAAGGTAACAATGTCACCACGTAGCGTCTGATCCGAAGCGGGCTGACAACAGCATCTGTCCTCCATGTTAGGAGCGGAAAAATTAAATAACCAAGAAAGAAGTCAGAGGAGCTGTCAAACTAGTAAAGACCGAAAAAGCGACGCACCCAAATGGAGTTAGTACTGAAATATTTAAATTGCTGAAGGATAAAGAAATCAGAACAATGACAGAGCTCATCAATATGGTATATACAACTGGAATTAAGCTAGAGGATTGGTTAAAATCAGATTTTGTTATGCTTCCAAAAAAAGAATAAAGCAACAAAATGTAATGACCATCAGATTACCAGGTTGATGAACCAGTTTTAAAGATATTTCTACGTATAATACATGGAAAAATATATAGTAAACTGAAAGATAATATTGGGGGAAGTTAGTTAGGTCTTCGTAAGGGTCTGAGAGCCAGATAATCTCTTTTTGGTGTACAGGTGTTGTTTCTGAAGTGTCGGGATGTAAATTATGATGTATATTTATGTAGTATTGATTTTTAAAAAGTCTTTGATGAGGTGTAACCAGGCGCGGATCCAAGGGGGGGGGGCGGTGGGGGCGATCGCCCCCCCCCCCCAAGAGCCTTCAGTTCAGAAAAATAGACCTAATTTTAAAACTCATACTTTCACATACTTGTATGTAGTTTTAATTTTTGGAAAGTTTTATTGCTGTGTTATACTATGACTGTGTGTGGCATAACCTCACCCTTTTGGGTTGTTATTGAAAAAGGTTTATTGTTTTAATAATGTCAACGTGCACAGTGTATTGAATGTTCTGGTTTTAATTTTAATTTTAAATGTTTCTAAATTTTTTTTTTAATTGTATACATCTTGTTCTGTGTGGAGGCTAAGCTCGCGACTTTTCTCAAACGGGTTGAGGTGTGCCCTTTGACAAGTGAGTGTGGTTGGTGAGTACTGAGTAAACTTATTTGCTGACCATATTCTCTTGTTTTTAGGGTCTGAGCCCTGAGGATGGTCCGATAGAGAGACCGAAAGCGCTTGGCCGATTGTAATAATTCAAATATACACTGAAATACAAAATCTGTCAATTTCTAGACCTGATTTTGCCTCTTATACTATAGTATATTCAAGAACTAGAGAGAGTAATAAATCATTTTTTAGCCTTTTTTTTCTTCGCAAACTAGCTGTGTTCTTTAATCCGGTGTCTTTGGCAAAATCTGTTAGACACATATATTTTTCATAGGAATAGGTTAGAAGTTTTATCATCAAAAATACCGGTCTATAATAATGGACTATTTGGGTTGGACAACAAGAGATATTTGGAAGTGTGAAGTGTTAAAAAGGATTTTAATCCTTATCGTAGGCGTCAGAAGGAGGTTTATTTTATCACTAAGTATTTATGGCATAGAATATTATTTCGGTAATAAACTCAAAATAAAAAGCTTTTATATCATTATTTTATTTCTTATGATTTCTTAATAATTCACATATATTAGAAAATATAGATAATTTTGACATATTTAACACAAATCACAACTGTATTTTTATTATTTTTAATTTTGGCATAGAAATCGTTTTAGGCACATTCAGACTAAAACGTAGCCTTTTTCTCTCAAAAAATTCTAAGTTATAATTTAAATACTTATAAAATACCAATTATCAAAAATACAAGAAATTAAACATATAAAAAATAATAAATTCGTCCATATAATATTAAAAATTTTTTGGAGCTATCGGTCATTTTATTATTAATTAAAACATTTTTAGGATTACAATTAAATACTAAAAAGGGATTGAAATGTAATTAAATTTTATAAGTTACAGAAAATTTAAGTAATAAATTGTTTACGCTGGTAAACTTACGTATCTAAGTCGAAATCAAAGTCAGTGAATCCATCTTCCCTCAAATTAATTATAACTGGTTTCTCTATCTCACCAATCATGAGATCGAGTTTCCACATTTTCTTTTATTATTTTATTATATGCATTTTTCCCAATATTCTGCACCAACTTTATTCAAAAAAATCTTTCAAAAGTTCAGTTGAAAAACTAACTTTGTAAGTTGTGTTATTTCTAGCAACTCTACCTTTTACTTGAGAGAGATATTTCCTTCTCCAACGGACATTTTCTGGACGATCTATATGAACAGATTTCCTATATGGTTTTTCTCAGCAAAAATTAAGTTCTCTGAACAATTTCCAGAGCTCAGTTCTTTTAATTTCAGGTAAATCCGATCTTCATTGATTTTAGTTAGAATTTTGTCGACGGTTGGAATCTGCTTCTCATAATAAAATGTATGTACAACTCCTTTTATTGCAGTTTACATTTCTCCTTTCAACGAGGTTTTTCGTCTGCCTGTGAGCGAATGTGGCTTGGGAGTACTAACAATTCCAGTCGTTTTTTTCTCCTTTAATATTCGGAACATATTAGATTTTCCAACTCCTGTCATACTGGAACACGTCTGAACAGAGCTTTTAATATTATTATCTAGATATTGATATCTTAAGGCATCATAAATATTCATCGTAATAATTTTTTCGTTGAGGAGAAAATGCCTTGGTTTAACGATTTTGGAATAAATATAGATGTAGAAGCCATATCTTTTGGGTATTTCACTAATCTCAACTAATATATAAAACAAGCACAAACAAGATAAATCACTAAGGACAAACTGTAAGGTGTACTTTGCTCAGTGACAGAAATTAAGTTGAACTATCAGAAATTTTATTGTTGCAGTAAATTTATAAAAGCTTATAATAATAAATATAATTAAATATAATTAGATTCACGGCAGTCCTCAGTTCCTGCGGCACTAGAGCAGGTACGTTGGAGGTTTCAGTAACAGTTTTATTACTCTCTCTAGTTCTTGAATAAAGTATAGGAATGTGTATGCTTGCGATCGCCCCTCCCCTTCCCAACAGCTTTAAGTTCAGGAAAATAGAACCTATTCTCCTTTTATATTAGGAATGTGTATGCTGCTAGTACTCCCATGCCGTTGACAACTTGTTTTTCTTGCGATAAACCCCCCCCAAGAGCTTTGAGTTTAGGAAAATAGACCCGATTCTGCCTCTTATACTAGGAATGTGTATGCTTTTCGCATTCCTGTCGGCAACTCGTTTCTTCTTGTGATCGCCCTCCCCTCTCCAAGAGCTTTAAATTCAGAAAAATAGACCCTAACCTGCCTTTTACACTAGAAATGGGAATGTTGCTGGTGTTCCCCCCCCCCCCCCCCGTTGACAACTTGCTTTCACTTGTCCTATTGTACTTTTGTGATATCACCGTCCCCCCCCCCCCCCAAAGAGAGAGGCTGGATCCGCCCCTGGGTGTAACACAATAAAATGTTTCAACTCTCTAAATAATCTGGGAGAGACATCAGAGACATCCCAGTTATCTAAAACCTGTATTGGAATCAGACAGCAGTAGTAAAAATTGGACAGCATCTCAGTGATGACACAGAGATCAAGAGAGGGGTATATCAGGATTGCGGCGCTCTGTCATCTTTGTTATTCCACCCGTATTCGGAAGAAATTTTCAATGAAGCCTTAAGCGATAGCATGCCGGGAGTGGTTTTAAATGGAAAAACGGTTAATAACATTAGATTCGTCGATGATACTTTAATCAGTACGAAGATCTGCAGTTACGAACACGTATGCTCAGTACGGACTCAAACTAAATGTTAACAAAACTAAATATATCAACATTAGTAAGAATGGTCCCCTGTTTTCCTTAGTGGCATGGAATAATGGACCCTCTTTGAAGCGATGTTCAAACGTTTGGAGACGTTTGAAATGTGGGTGTACCGTCATTTGCTAAAAAAACATCTGGAAATAATTCTAAGAATCAAACAATGCAAACTAGAATACTTTCATCATATCATGCGTCATCCTGAAAAATATGGCCTATTGCACCTCATAATGGAGGGAAAAATAAACAGCAAATGGGATCCTGGTAGGAGAAGAACGTCGTTGTTAAAAAATCTAAGGCAATGGTATGGAAAATTCTCAATGGAACTGTTTCGTGCAGGCGTTAGTAGAACAGTGACTGTCAATATGGTAGCTAACCTGATATCCAACGATCGTTAAACGGTTACGACACTGTAAGAAGAAGAAGAAGAAGGAATTATTTTATTCTGAAATTAAGCAAAATTATTTAAGGGTAAACGTCCATTTGATTAATATTTTTAATTCTTGAAATTAACAAATTACCTCACAAATTAAGAAAATAAATATTTTTTATAAATAAAATAAAATGCTAGTATCGATGTGAATTTATAGAACGCTGTGTGATTACACAATATTTTTATTTTATTTAATAAGATAGTTAGAAGTCCCTATTTGACGTGAATTATAGTAATTTATAGAAGTTATGTGTTAATGCCAAACTTAAATAATATTTATTTACACAATACCATATTTTATAGAACATATTGCCGTATTAGAGATTGCAAATTGTACAAGAATGAAAATTTTCTTTACCCTTATAAAAAATAAGCGATCATATCCATGGGAATAAAACCATCATCATTTTACTTCGTTTCAAATAGAAAATTATTTTCACATTGTTTTGTGAGAATATCTCCCCATTTTATTAGTTTTTCTAGAAAACTCTGAAATACGTCGTTTTAGTCATTTATATTATTTATAAAAAATATGTTCAAAGAATTTCGTTTAATTTCATAATTTTTAAAAGTAAAATACTTGAATGAATTGCAGGTATACCAGTGTACCCTTATAAAAAATAAAGTATAAAATGCATAGAGGGGAAATCCTTATACTTTTACTTAATTTTAAATAACAAGTAATTTTCATTTTGTTTTGGGAAGATATATCGATTTGACCTGAAAAATAAAAAACGGATTTGGGATTACTCACCTCCTTTATTAGTTTTTCGAAAACTCTGAAACACGTGAACTTTAGTCACTTATTTTCCTCAAAAAAAAAATATTTCCAAATAATTTCCAAAACACTTCGAGTAGTATCTTCCGTGTTAGACTTTTTCTAAGTTTATATTTTCATTATCACAATGGATCTTTTTTTTTAAGTTAAAAAAAAAATTGTTTTAAAAATCTGCTGACGTATTTTTCATATTGTGTAAAAAAGAAATTTCATATTATTGTGAAGTAGGTAATAAATCCTAATATCGCTCTGTAAAATATTCAAAATTTTCCTAGTCGGTATTACTTTATAACATTATTTATCAGAATTTCTCTATCTCTAAAATAATTTGATATTATGAAAACACAATGACAATAAAAATATGTAATGACTATGCAATAATTTCATATCGATTTAGTCGGTGATATTTTTATCAGTTTAAAATAAAATGTTCTTTGTAGTGTTGTTTATTTACTTTTCTACTTTTCAAAGGGAAAAATCTTTAAGCCGTCTTTTTGCTGACAATCTAGATTCCTAACCAATTAAATACTTCCCATTAGGAACAGAATAAGACAAAGAATTTAAAAAAAAAAATTAGGTGGGTACTATGTATCAAACATTCCCAATTTATTTATAAATAGGCTTGTTGGTCGAGAAATCACAAATGAGTCAGCACCAACCAGAATTTCCAAAAACTGTCAGGTTTCAGTTCGCCAACTGTTTTTGGACTATTTGAATGGAGCTGATTAATTTCTGATTATTCTATGAACGGAGCAAAATAATATCATAATATCCTGTCAACACTTGGTAATTAAGCGACTTCTAAAGAGAAGGATGTTCTAAATTCAATGGTTATGTATGTACGCCGATTATTCTGGAACGGCGGTACCAATTAGAATTAATTTGTCTGCGTTATTTTCAAAAATTTGCTGTGGTCGTCCCATATCATCTGAGCCGAAATTAATTGAGTAAAATCCAAGATTGCGCTTAAAATATGGCGGACAAAAAATTAATTTTCTCCCATTTTCTCTAAAATAAGTATGGGGTAGATTTTGGGGTCGCATATAACGAATCTGAAATTATTTTGATTGAAAATTTTTTAATTTTGTTCAAAACTAGTACTGGAGGTTTCTGAAAATGTAAATTACGATTTATAATTAATTTACAAAAATTCAGTATGGCGAATCCAATATGGGGTCCTAAAAATTTTAGTCTCGATTTTACCAAAATTAGTATAGGGAAGTTTGTGAGGGTATAAATTACGAAGTTAAAATTATTTCTAAAAAATTTAGTATGGCCGATTAAAAATTTTACATTTCTTGATTTTATTCCAAATTGGTACTGAGGGTGGAAATAAGAAATTAAAACTTATTTAAAAAAAAAATAATGTGGGATATGCAATGTGGCTGTTTAAAAATCTTACATATGTTCAAAATTGGCACTGGAGAGGTTTTCAAAGATGTAGATTAAGAATTTAAAATTCATTTGTTGAAATTCAATATGATGGGCTGATAATTTTACGTTATTGACATTTTTTCAAAATTAGTATTAGGAGATTTTCTTAGTTGTGGTTGCGAACCAGAAGTTAATTTTTCAAAGTAAAATGTCGCAGATACAATATGGAGAACTAAAAATTTTACATTTTTCTGATTTTGTCTACAAATGATATTTGGAAATTCTTATTACGGATCTTAAATTAAATTATTTACTCAATATGCGGGATAAGATAAGTCGGCCTAAAAAACTTTCATATTTCAAGTTCTTTCAATGTCGGTATAGTGGTTTTTGGAAGCCTAAATTACGAATTTAAAATTAATTTCTTAAAATTCAAGATAGCGGACTTACTATGACAAACTAAATATTTGTTTGATAAAATTTCATTCAACACTTGTATTTGGAGATTTCTCAGAATACAAAATTTTCTGTGGTTCAATTTAATGTGGATAAAATGGATACTTTTTACGAAACATTGCGAAATACACTACACATCTCGACAAGAATCCTGACGGGGTCTTTCCATCTTAAGGGACACCTCAAGAAACTCGGATTGGCAGAAAGAGAAGAGGGCAAGGAGAAGAACGAAACCTCTATTCGCATCCTTTCAGAATTTAGTACTTTAAAAAACCCTAGAATGCGATTCGGAAGCACACCAAATAAAAGAAAGGGGGCTACCTATTTTAAAGCCGTCCAACATCCTAAGCTTCCTGAGGGAAATGGGACTGGCTTAATCGGCAAGGTATCCCTTACGACTTAGCAGTAGCAAGGGAACACAATAGATCTATTAGGCCGGGGCGTACAAATCCCCAATTTTACACACATACACATACAAGTACGTACACTACACATCCGACTTAGTACTTAGTTCAAATAATTTATGGATATTATAACGAATTCAAATATCAAAAAACAAAATTTTTATAAAAAAAATTAAACCTTTTCTGTTTCTAAAACCGTGCTAAAAAGCGCAAAATAACAATATAAATTTTTAAATGAAATTGAAATTTTTGAAGTCCGCGCTTAATCGTTACTAAATAAAAACAAATAACTACTCAGACGAGATATAAATAAACCTCAGTAAGAAAGCAATTACAAATCTCAATTTTTTTGCGTAAACAGGCGCGCATCCAAGGGAAGGGGGCTGATGGGAGCGATCGCCCCCCCCCCCCCCTCCCAAGAGCTTCAAATTCAAAAATATAAACTCGCCTGCCTGCTACATTGTGAACGTGCAAATCGCTGATCTCCACTCCGTCAACGACAACTCGCCTTCGCTTGTTATACTGTACTGTCTTCGATCCTATTTTACTCTTGTGATACCTCCCCCCCCCCCCCCCAAGAAGAAAAGCTCGATCTGCCCCTATGCGTGAATCACATTTCGTCAAGAACCAGTTTACCACCGACTTCAAAAATTTCAATTTCATATAAAAACTTTTGTGTTATTTTTACTTTTTAATGCCTTTTAGCAGTTGGTTCAATTTTTTTTATAAAAGTTTTATTTTCAAGTACCATCTTTAAAAGTGCTTGCAAGTTGTTGAAACTCTATAAGAGACATTTTTAACTCCATTCACGCAGTTTTTGTTTGGTTTCCTAAAAGAACTGGAAAATATTGTATTTATGGAAGACTCTGCTTAGAGACATTTATCATAACATGATTTTTCTAAAAGTAATACGTCTCCACATCACGCTCGTTCTTTTTTACCTACATATTTACACAGCAAAAGTAATATAATATTTTTAGAAATTATGACATTTCAGCATGATACGATTTTAGTGTTATATACATGTCTTATGACTAACGAATCAGATAAAATTTTGATGCTTAACATTAAAGCTTTGCTCATTCAGTATTCTCACGAATACTATATTACAAATAATAAAAAATCAGTTTAAGAACTACCGATGCGAAAAGGGATATTAAATTTGATAAATATTATTTATTAGTTCTAAAATCATTGTGCTTGTAATAAATATGTCAGAATTCATTTGTATGGTTTGTTCATGCGATATTAGTTTTTCTTGTAATCATTTTGGTAAAATTTGTTCAATGAAGGCGCTACTAAACAGTTCAATATTCAAGGGCCTTACTTAAAATTTAATTTTATTGAAAAAAACTCGTTGAGAGATTTTAAAAAAATATCCCGTCTACTTATTTTTTAGTTTTTGGCACAAAAAACTTATGAATGAAGGTCAGTCATTCTATAGATCAACAACAAATAACAATATTAATTGCGATTACATTTAGTACACACAATTAGCCCCAGAAGTGAACATATATCGAACAAATTTTATCAACATATCCAAAACCCAATGGCGATTCTGAAAAAATGTATCATTATTGTCTGGTGTGGTTATTAATAATATTTTTTGTTAATAAGGAAAAATTGTCTTACAATAATTAGCAAAATATCTCAAAAATACTGTAAAAGTTGATATTTTGTTACCTCCCTTCGAACTAGGTGTTTAGCAATGTTCTCGTTATTTCCACCCAAGCTGAGTGTAGGGCGGTGGTAGGATTGTATTTTCGAACTTTGTGCTCCGACTTATTCCAAAGATGTTCTACTATGTTGAGATCTGACGACTCAGAAGACGAATGAAATGGTTTTGGTACATTATAGAGAAGTCATTCTTTAACTAGTGCCGAGGTGTGCTTTGTCACGTTGTCTTAATGGAAAATTTTGAGCGAATATTAATTCTTTTTTTTTAAGACGGAATTATTCAAACTGCTGGATTTCAATATCCCTCCTCCAGTTTCTTCACTAACGTATATTCTAGTCACTATTTCAAGCTGCACAATAATTTTGGAAGCAATTATTCTCCGGTTAGACTAGTTTTTAATATTTTCTGATTCAGCCGTTTATTATCACGATGAGTATTATTATTGTTGCTTATACTATAGAATGAGTCAGACCTATGGTTTTTGCTATGATGTTATACGAACGATTGTCTTGCCACAATTTAACTACAAACTTCTAATTTGTAATTGTGATCTATGTGATATAATGGTTCAAGTAATAAACTTCACCTATTAGTGTCTCTAAACCTAAAAATTTTTTAAGATATAAATTGTGTTCTTTAATTTTTATTTTGCTTCTATATCCTTTCTATGTTTACTTATATGGCCTAACCTATAAGGATTTATGTTCCTTTGTGCCGACTACTTTTTTCTTTGGCATTTTTTTCTTTTTAGAAATATAACAGTGAAGCATTTGACTTAAAACATTCCATAATATAAGTTATTTAATGAAATTATAAGAATTAGGGTATGTGGACTTTTGGAACTGACTGTAAGTGGTTTTTTCCAAAAAAATATGATGGCAAGCCGAGCAGCCGTCGAGGAAGCATCACTTGAAAATGCCAGCTGAGATGTTGGCGAAACGCCGTGAATATTTTTCTACTGACGAACGGATTGAAAACCGGAAAAACACCGGTGCATATATATATATACATATATATATATATATACATATATATATATATATATATATATACATATATATATATATATATATATATATATATATATATATACATATATATATATATATATATATATATATATATATATATATATATATATATATATATATATATATATACCTTGATTGAAATAATACAGACTATTATGCTTATAGACTGCAAATCAGTGACAGATTTTCCGGATCAAATTCCTCTTGGACGATAACTAGTGAAACGCTTCAGAGAGTTTTGTCATGAAGCCTCGTGAACGTCAACCGGGGCTCGGTGGTTGGGTTGAGCAGCGGCAGCCTCCCACTCACGTAGAAAAAAAAATTATTCATTTCCTCCCAATTGAACATTCGACAACTGATAGATGACACAATACTTTGGAGAAAGAAGAAGTCAGCTAGCTGTAAGGTGGTGGATTAATGTCAGCTCGTCACAGAAACATGAAAAAGATATGTCTAGTGATTTCCTCTCAGTTAAAAATTTATCAAATAATGGTTTACATGTTACTTTGAATAAATAAAAACATCAGCTAGCCAGC
Organism: Diaprepes abbreviatus; assembly: GCA_034092305.1. Classification (NCBI taxonomy): domain Eukaryota; kingdom Metazoa; phylum Arthropoda; class Insecta; order Coleoptera; family Curculionidae; genus Diaprepes; species Diaprepes abbreviatus. The sequence continues at coordinate 27,339,796 of JASJET010000022.1, forward strand.
TCGGTGGAAAGATTGTCAGCTGACGCAGTGAAGGGTGTAACGCTACCAGCTGACGTTTAATTAATCCACCACCTTATAGCCAGCTGACTTTTTTTTTCTCCAAAGTATTGTGTCACCTATCATTTGTGGAATTTTCAATCGGGAAATGATTAAAAAAATTTTTTCTACGTGAGTATGAGGCTGCCGCTGCTCAACCCACCCAGCATCTCACGAGTTATCTCCGAAGAGGAGGAAATCCTTATAAAATCTGTACTTGGCTTATATACTATTAGATCTTTTTTAGGTTGAGGTTAATTGATTTACTAATGAATTTTAAATTGTCATTTTTCAATATATTACAATTATTTATAGTATACTAGTACATTCATATCCGGTCGAAACTCTCTTAATTATATATATATATATATATATATATATATATATATATATATATATATATATATATATATATTTATATATATATATATATATATATATATATATATATATATATATATATAATGTGACAAAAAGGTTGGTCAGTCCGGTCCTGTCCATTGTACTCGTATATATAATAAAGCACATCCAGTTTTTGAAGAGTACAACTTTACATGCTCGACCAAATTTATTGTAAGGTGTCCTTTTACCTCCTTCAATTTCCTTGCATGCTATTTAAAGATATGTATCAATACAATATGTCGTAACGGATCTCCCGCAAATCCAATTATTTACAAAAAAAAAAATTGGTAAAGTGAATGTCAGGCAAGCATTATGTTAGGGTTCTCTAGCAGTTGTTAGTTTTTTCTGAAATTTCAATGCACGTTTGGGTAGATTTTAGGTAGAACTAAAAGAGAGACACAGCAAAAATTTCTGATTTATGTCTAAAACAAATTAAACGGATTAAAAAGAATAAAATAATTTATTACATTGTCCTGAAAATTTGTGATTGTGAATTTTTAATAGCTATGAAAATACTTGTAAAATTTAAAACGAAAAACGTGAAGTGCATGCAGTAGATAATAGTGCGAAGTGTCGAGAGTAGCTGTCGTTGAGAAAACTAATACCCTTTACCACCCCACGTTTTTCGTTTGAAATCTTACAAGTATGTTCATGCTTATTAAAAATTCACAGTCACAAATTTTCAGGACAATCTGACAAATTATTTTGTACTTTTTAATCCGTTTCAAAAACGTGGTGAATAAAGATTTTTTTTTATTTACATAATTATTTTATGCTTTTTAGTATTTAGTTTAAAATCGATTGCTAAATTTTTACCGAATAGACAAATAAGCAAAACAGACTAGAAAGCGAGATAATATTGTAATCCAGTTCTGATCTATGTGTAAAGTTTCCAAGTCTGTAGATCATCGGGAAGTCAGTTTAAAATTGATTGCAAAATTTGTACCGAACAGACAAACAGACAGACAAGAAAGCAGATTAATAAAAACGTAGTAGAAAAGCAAAAATGATTTAATGAAATAGAATATAAATCCAAGGTCAGAATAATGCATTGTCATTGGGTTTAGTATATATGTGTACCACATTTTAACTTGATTGGATAATCGGAAGTAAAGCTGATCGTGAAATAACCTTGAAATATAAGTTCAAAGTCAGTTTCAAAGCCACAATGTTACCATTTTCATCGGGTTTATATATATTTAGCAAATTTAACCTTAATTGCATAATCGTAAGTGAAGTTGACCTTGAAATGACCTTTAAATGTAGTTTTAAAGTCAGTTTCAATGTCATAATATTACATTATCATCAGGTTTATATATATATATATATATATATATATATATATATATATATATATATATATATATATACCCAATTTTATCTTGATCGTATAGTCGGAAATGAGGCTCATCTTAAAATGACCTTGAAATAAAGGTTAAAGGTCAGTTCCAAGGTGATATTATTGCATTGTCATCCAGGTTTAAGTTATGTTTCAAATTTTAACTTTCGGGCTCATCGGAAACTTAGTTTAAATTCGATTGCAAAATTTGTACAGGACAGACAAACAAACAGACAAGAAAATGAATTAATTAAAACTGTTGTAAAAAACTTATATTTATATAAAAACCGAAAAGAAGATTGTTGTAAGTATATAAACGGACACATGAAATACAAAACGAAGGAAAAAATTGTGCTTACAATAATGAAACATTGTACATTATAAAATCTTGCAGAAGTACAAGAGGAAAAATATTATATACGTATTTAATTGTATTTTAAAGATCAATTCAACCATTCGATCAGGTAAACAAAAAAGATAAAATTAAATTTTTACAGTTCTTTCCCATAAATAAGTTGATGTTTTTTTTTACCTAATTTTCGTTGCAAACATTTACTAAGAATTCCAAATTTTTTCAGATTTTTAAAATTTATCGGTGGAAATTAGAGGGGCACTTGGAGCCTCATATTTCACAAATGACACGACTAATTAAAAAATGTAATATAAAACGTTTATTTGCATTCGTGAAAACACATATCCAACGATATTCAACTGGATTGAGTGAACGAAAAATTTCTGTTTTCATCTCTACTTTTCACAAGAGAGGAGGAACCTTAATTTGTTTTTTCCAACTTTGCCTCAAATCTGTTTTACTTTACTGGAACGCTTGTGCCTGCAAAATTCCAATACCAAAATTAGGCTGACGAGAGATACTGATGGACGGACGGACATAATGACCCTGTAAGGAATTCCTACGTGTAAATTGATTGCAAATGAACATAAACATCATAATCGGACCCATTATACACCGCACTGGATTAATTTGAGGGTATGGACAATCCAAACATTCACAATCAAAGGAAATAACCCACAGCACTAATATTGGGCATCAACACAAATCTAAAATTCGATATGCAGCCTGAGGATATAACCCTCAAAGCTCCTACCTTAATCCTGGTACAATTATACAAAGTTTCAAAACTGGGATATTCAGAAGACAACATTTTCTAAGTATTACTTACATACTTGCTCTTGATTTGTTAAAACCGTTCTATATGTGTATTTGGCGAGAATAAAAATAATTTTCTCCATCAGCCGAAAATAAAAAGAGTTAAACGTCATTTTTTTGGCGTTTAAAATCATAGTTTTAAAAATGTTCAATCATATTTTGTTGGGTAACTTCAAAAACCATGTTTTTATTTATAAATTCAATGATTACCAGATTGTGCCACCAAAGGCCATAATGATTAATTCTTTTGTAATGAAAATTATTATCTTAACCATAAATAGTAATTTAATGCTTTACCTGAACTAACCTGAGCATCCATATCAATGATTTTTCGCTAAATAGAAAATAGATTGCGTAATAGAGAAATATTCCTAGGACATTTTGATTAAAAACAGATAAATAATAGAACAAATTCTTTTGTTCAGTGAAGTTTTTTACTACTAATAACAACCAAATAAAAAGAGGGAAAACGATCTTGACATCCTTTTTGTGATTTTATTTTAATTTATCATCAGGTATATCTAGCGTTTTTAATAAATGAGATTTCCCATTATGTTTTTAAATTTTTAAGATTCATGGTCACGACAATTAAGTTAAATATATTATTACTTTAAGTTTTATTAATTCATTGTGGATCATTCTCTGAAAAATCGAATTTATCTTTCTTAATTATATTTATATATTCAAAAACATGTTAAAATATAAAAAAAAGTGACCGTTAAAAAATACTCAACAAAAATAACGATATTTACTAGATATTTGGCAATATGTACTCATATTACTTTGCCGATGTTTTTCATCCTTATTTAATCAATTTATTTAGAGTAAACCTACCGCCAGCCAAGTTTTTTTTAGAGATTGCATTCTTGGATAACTAAAATCATGTGACGATTTCCAACCTTCTGGAAATATCCTTGGTGAGACTTATAGAACTAATGTCTCCTTTACAGGAACATCAAATGTGTAAGAGCCTTAATTTTAAAATAAATGTTGATTGGATTGAGTAAATATATTCTAGAGTAGTATTATTTTTTTGCAAAAACTAGATTATTTTAAAATAAGGACTTGTGTTATTGCGAATTTGAATACCATAATTGCTTGGGTGTGATTACTTAGTGTGTCGTGTGTCCAACACTCGAAATTGTGCATTGATAGTTGCTTGATATTCGTGAAATCTATAACGAGTGTGAATATCAAAAAAGAGTCGAAGCAGTTTTACTGTGTGGACGCAAAAAAGGACTAAAAATGACTTAGGCTGATGCAAAAGAAATAAAAAAAAGTCTATAAATTTCGTACAAGAAGTGAGTGAAAAGATATGATCGAGAAAAAATGTCGATGCTCTTTCAGATCGTGGTTTAACACGCGGCACTGCAATAAATCAAGAAAAGATAATAATTATTCTTATTGTTCCAAAAAAATGCACTTCTGAATTTGGAACAAGGACAAAGTATTTTAGCTATATGTTCTTTCACGCACAAAAAGTAAATTATTTATTTCTACGAAAAATCATTTTACTTATCCTTTCTCTAAGGATAAGAATCCAAACGTGTAATTAAAATATTTTTAACATGAACAGTTCAATATTTATTACAAATAATGCAAAATAGTAACTTATCAACCCACAATAGACACAATAACATTTTGTTCGACTAGAGTATGAAGGGAGGTTATTTTCATTTATAAGAATTATATCGTAATTTGTGGGTAATGCAAACTCACAAAACCTTGTTTATGTTACCGTGGTGCTATTTGTGCTCGTAACTTTGATTATTTGGTCTTAGTACTTAGATATTTTTGTCGAAAAGCAGTCATGCTCGGACTTGTTTTTGTTCTACAAAATGGCTAAACGTAAACACAGGACGAAATTCAACGTGCTCTTTGTGAAAGTAACGACGAAACCATTTTTGTACGTCAGTTCGATAGCGAAGATGAGAATTTTGCTGTTAACAGTTGTTCTGAATGTGAAAATACCACGACAGAACTAGTTTCTGAAAGTGAAGATGAACAATTATGGAGTGAGGGTGATGATGTACCGCTACAATAATACGTTTCAATTCAAACTTATGAAGGCAGAGATGGAACAATGTGGAAAACTGAACCAGAGGAGCAAAACCGAACTCCTCAACACAATATAATTCGCAGTGGTGTTCACAAGGTGGTTCTTCCTCCGGGGCAAAATATGACAATTTTAACCTATTTATCGACGAACACGTATTAAAAATTATAGGAAACTAAAAAATTGTGAAGCGTAAAGAGTGTTACAAAATCAATGGAAAGTAACTAACAAAATCGAAAATTTATAGGTCTTTTGTTGACTATAGATGTCACTACAGGAAGATGTGGATTTACGAGAAACCTGGAACCTAATATTTGGAAATCCAATATTTCGTTCTACAATAGGAAATAAAGATTTGCTTCCTTACTACAATTCTTGAGATTCGATGATGAAAATACAAGGTCTTTCAGGAAATCAAGGGATAAACTGACGCCTATTAGAGAGCTATGGGAATGTGTCAATCACAAATTTGAAAAGTTTTATTTGCCTGGAGAAAATCCCACAACTGATGAGCAGCTAGTACTTTTTCGAGGACGAGTATCATTCAAACAATATTTACCCAGCAAACTTGACAAATATAGCATGAAAATCTGGTGGATCTGTGACAGCAAAACTAGCTAACCTCTCTTTGGTATACCATATCTTGGAAAAGAAAGACACAATATAGCGAAAAATTGGCATACAATGTTGTCAATCAATTATGTGAACCATACTTTCGAAGTAACAGAAACATTACTTTTCATAATTATTTTACAAGTCGTGAAGTTGCTAAATACTTGGCTCAAAATGGACAGTAGTTGGACCAATCAACTAAACTTCCTGCGACAAGAAAGAAGCGTTGTCAGATTTGTCCTTCGAAAATATCCAGAACTTCAAAACAGTGTTGCGATAAATGCAATCGTAATATTTGCTCTGAAAACTCTGTAAAAAAATCATTTGTAATGTTTGTAAGTAAGTAAATAAAGTCAAAATAGTTAGATAAAAGACGACAACTTTATATTTTGATCAACAATTTGCATTGTCTTTGTTTTCTTCCAAATACACTAGATTTCTATAGTGTGTCCGCTGGACACTACTGGTCAGTTAGTTACAAAAACATACTGGGTAGTTCGGGGTTAAGTATAGGACAAGGCAAAAACCTTTACTGTCTGAAAAACGCATCCAAAAAAGTTTAGGCATGGTTTAAGGGAATATCGATAGAGGTTGGCCAAATGTTATTTTTACTGACGAATCTGCATGTTGGATCTAGAGTTCTGTTAAGGAAGCTTGGTCTACCATTAAACGAAGACTTATTCATTAAAACCTTGTAAAAGTGCATTTCTAGGAATGCTTCTGTCTTCATAAATTTAAGCCATTGGATCGTTTTACTGAAAACCTGAACCCAGCGAAACTGATGGAATATTGGTTTGGACCTGATTATAACTCAGAAATACTACAAAAAGACAAAAGCCCTGACTAAGATGGAATGGCTTGTTACTTCCCCTAATGCAAACCCTATGGATAATGTGTGGGGTTTAATGAAGGGGCAACTTCATAACAAACACATATTCACTCTAAAGCAAGTATATGTAGAAAAACATAGAATATGAAAAAATTTAGTGTCGGATAAGTTGGTTAGTTAGTTCAGGTTGGTAAGTGGACCCTATATTCAGGTGGTCGCGTCTTAGACCGAACACTAGTGTGTCTTCAAACACGTAAGACTTTTTAACTTGAACTATTTAGGTAGTTATATTTGGCAACATGTCTCTGTGGAACTAATTGCACTAATATTTTTATAATCACGCAAAGTAACATTAAATTAACATTAGGTATTTGTCCAAAGTTAACATTTTAATTTCAAATTGAGAAGAAAATTTTTCGCCAATTTTAAATTTATATTTATAAAAAGAAATCTTCAGTTGTAACAGTATTTTGTTATTCGTGTGTTTGTAAAATAAAAACTTACCGAAAAAGTCGCAAAAAGTGATATCAAATTATCAACTCTTTTAGCGGCTAGTATTTTTTTAACACTTAAAGTTGATGTAGACATAAGAATGGGTCTCAAGAAGAATTTTAAATAAATTAAAAAACACAATCTTGATTATGAGTAATTATTTATATTACAGATACCTCCGATGACATTTCGGAATAAGCTATGGAGGAAAGGCCGTTGAATTTGTAAAGTTCTAAAAAAATTTTTAGAATGATTTTCATAGACCTTATCTTTGAAAAGTGTCAGAGGAAGAAATCCAAATCTGGGAATTTCGTTGGTAACGTCATTGTTTCGAGCACGGTGTAATAGGTGACGCCATCTTGTTACGTTCAATTCATTCAATTTCTGTCCAAGAAATTTTATCAGCATGTCACGATATTGATCGTCATTGACAGTCACGGAGGCATTCTTATCATTTATAACAAAATATGGTCCGATGATCCCTTGAAAACACACCAAGCTGTCACTTTTTGAGGATGCATCGGCTCATAAAAGGCATGTGGATTTTCAGCTCCCCAGATACTAAAATTATATTTGTCGCGCGATGCGAAATTGTAATTCTTATTGAGACACCCATTAAATCAGTTATTTCGCAAAGAATTCTAATGGCAACAACTCATTTTTAATATTTTAACATTTAGTTGAATTAACAGATTTTCAGTAATTCAGTAAGTTTTTAGTAGTGACAAAAAATTTATTTTATAAGATTGACTAATCACATAACTCAAAGAGAAATTAAAAATGTTAAAAATTACTAATATCGAAACTTCAGCTCTAAACAATCAGTTGACTTCTATTTTTCAATGCTCTACAAAATAAAATTTTTTATGAGGTTTCCTAATAAAACGTTTCTCTTTAATATAGATTTTATTAAATATTTTATAAACTAGAAATAGAAGTATACTTTAAAAAATACTATTTTTAAAGAATATCCCATTATTAATTTGCACACACATACCTGTAATACCACTTTCTCAAACGGCGATGGAAGTCAGATTCCAACCTATTAAAATATTATTTACAGAATTAATGGACCTTATATTTTAAACAATAAACAACTGAAAAATAATTTAAACATTAGGTACAAATTGCTTTTTTTTTATAAAACGAGGGTCATCTAGGTAGATTTTGTCTTAACCTTGGACAAAAAGTAAATTTGAACTGCTTTTTAGTTGCAGCATTTGCAAACTGTAGTTATTTCAAAGGATCTTGCAGCTATTATTAAATTATTCGAAAGTGTTTCATTAAAAATTCAACGTACGATAAAACTTTGGTCCAAAAGAATTGGTGACTATCAGTTAATGATAAAAATGAATGGTGATAATAAAAGAGTATTATAAAAGTGCTTTCCTCTTGATAAAATATTAAAAAAAAAGTAGAAAACGAGTTACAGATAAAATTTTTCAGTTAAAATTATGTAGATTAACAATAATTACTTCAGCATTAAAAGAAAAATATAAACTACCGGAACTTCGAAAAGCACCACAGAAACTATTTGTTTGATTATAAATTTACAATCTTGATGATTAGTGGTCTTAAACTATATAAACGGGGCGCCAAAAAAGGCTTCGTTATTTTTCAATGTATTTGTATGCCGTTTTTCCAAAGTATTTTGATACGATGATTATTATTTCGACGGAACATCTCCGAAAAATTGCATCATATCTTGACAACAATTTTTTACAAGCAAATTAAAAAGTTTCATGGTTCCATTTACATCATCATTATTGTGGTTAGTTGATTGTTGGAATGTTGTTTAACTAATTCATATTTTCAGGAAAAGGAAAAATTCTACATCCATGATGATGGAATGTTGATGGGATTCTCATTCTCACTGGTAGTGGCAAATATTTTCATGGAATGGTTCGAGACCTTTGCAATTGAATCTGGAATTAAGAAACCAAAATTATGGCTTAGATACGTAGTCGATACCTTTATTATCTGAAATGGAAACGACAAAGAGCTTCAAAACTTCCTGTCCCATCTCAACAATATCAGCTCAACCATTAAAGTCACCATGGAGAAAGACGTAGAAAATAAATTACTTCTCTTAAATGTTTTGGTTGAAAGAAATGAGACAAATTCGAAACAGAAAATCCACACACACAGGAGAATACGTAAACTATTCATCCAATCAGTCTAACAACACCAAACAAGGAATTATGAGAAATCTCGTGGATAGAGCCTTAACTCTCTGCAACTCCAACGAGAACATAATGAAAGAGAGATACCACGTTAAAAATAACCTGACAGCCAACGGATACTCAATATATCTGGTGGATAAAATTCTGGAACAACGCAGAAATTGGATAATATCGACAACGAACGAAGAACCAAAACCAGTTAGAAGAATAGGAAAACGATATAAAATCAACGTTGTTTTCAAATAACTTTCTGAGAAATCAGCTCACTAGGGTCAAACCAACGACTCAAAGGGACATGAAAACTGTGTATATCAGATAACATGTGAATCTGGCAACTCTTACGTTAGCGAAACAAAGAAAACCCTTGACGTAAAAATCAAAAAACACTAAAAATACACATCTCGAGGAGATATAGAAGAATCTGATGCATCCAACTATGCCGGGAGACATGGACAATACATAAAATGGTTTGAAACTAAAATTCTACACCGAGAATAACACTAGAGAAAATGGAAATTCAAAGAAGCCGCGGTTATACATCAGAACTCGAGTTGCTTTAGTAAACCATCTATAGATATAAGAAAAATGTGGAAACCACTTCTTAATAATTAAATTAAAACTAAATGCAGCACAAATGGCGTAGCACGTGTGACTGCACCAATCTCAGTCACATTCCACTGCATTTATTTTTAGCATAAATAGTTGTGTAGCTTAGAAATTTATTTATATTCACTTGAAAACGGCTAGAGATAACCACTAGCCGAAACGTCGTGATATTCAACAAACAATAAAGACCATGGAAGTCCAACAGATATCTACTATTGCATCATTACCGTTATCATAGATTTAAAAAATTCTAGACGTTCTCGATGCCGATCGTTCCCACAGTGCGAGAGAGGAAGGAGAGTGAAAGCAGTAGTCTCCTTTCTTTCTAATGGGCAGAGCACAGAACGAGACATGAAATATTATTCGCACTTGGGGGTTACGTGGCTCTATGCTTCCCATATTAAAAAGAAAAGTGACAACTTTTTTCACTTTTCTTTCTCTGTCGCACTGTGCGAAAGGTCGGCACTGGAAACGCTTTGTTTAGTGTTTTTTAAACCTATAATGATTATAGGTACAATCGATTGGTATTTTTATTCTGACTATATTCCTTTTTTTGGATTTAAATAACGATAATTAAAAGAAAAGTTATTGTATATTTATCTTCACTTCATATATCGATTTGTAACTACATGTTGACCTCCGCACGTCTTATTTCCTTTTGAAAAGCTGGTTTTACAATTAAGAATCTTAAAAAGTGTGTATTGTTACAAAAGTTCCTAACACCGTGAAAAATAGGTAAAAAATTATTAGAATGTTTTTATTTGTTTCGTTTTACAGAACAGTCAAAATGAAAACCTATGCAAAAAAAAAAACACTGATGATCGACAACTTATATAGAATACAAACCTTTTTGAAAATTCACATGGCGCCTTCACACAGATTATGATTTTAAACTTGTACAAAGATTTAGTTGCCATACGTGGCAGCTTTCAATATCATCGTAAAAGGAAGAACAAACATCCAATTTTTTACGAAAAGTGTTTTATTAATATAAAACGAATAGTGTGAATTTATCAATTCTAATTTTAAATATATCAATGTAAATTTTTATTCAGGTAGAAAATTAAGAATAACAATTTACCAACTACAGCAATTTCAATTCATTGTGCGTTAATAACATTATAAACATTCTTGCAAATTTGTTTGTTTGTTGCAGGCACTGTCAAAAAGAAAATATTTATAAAACAAATTTACCAAAAAAGTACGTAAAATCATAAAACCTCTCAATGGCTGCTCTAAAGTCACTTCATTCAACATTTCTCCAAAATTTTGTAGTCCTTTTTAACCTACTACAAGAGCAGATAATAATCCTTAAGTTCTTAAAATTTGTATTTGGTAACAAGTTTTAACAAGTATTATTAAAAATATCTATAATAACCTGAAAGCAACATTAATATTCCAAATTCTTTATATAATACAATTTTTAGTTAAAATATAAACTTCATATATATATATATATATATATATATATATATATATATATATATATATATATATATACATATACATATGTGTGTTTATGTGGCTTTCAGAGATTCCTCCGTGTGAGATGCAATAGCAGTGGATATATCCACATTATGCCGTTGTAGTACTGTAATCACATTCAGCAAACGTACAACTATATGCAGCTCCGTGCATGAATGAAGTAAAATGCGAACAGCAAATGCAAACTTCGTTCCAACCATATCCTTTCCGTGTTAGAGGTTCCACAGTTTGCCAAATTGCTAAGAAAAACAATTTATCCTATTCCACCACCATCGAGATGATGGCCTACCTGTACCACCATACCGAAAAGAAAGTCAAAACTTACCCTCCCCGCCACAGTGATACGGCAGAGGTACATGTTTCGTCTCTACTAGACTCATCAGGGTACCGACATGCACCTGGCTGTGCAAAGGACAGATCGGAAGGAAGCATGCAAATACTGAACGCGTCTTCGCCGACCTCCCGTCGGATGGCGTATATACGAAGTTTGCATTTACTGTTCGCATTTTACTTCATTCATGCACGGAGTTGCATATAGTTGTACGTTTGCTGAATGTGGATATATCCACTGCTATTGCATCTCACACGGAGGAATCTGTGAAAGCCATCCGGCGGGAGGTCGGCGAAGCCGCGTTCAGTATTTGCATGCTTCCTTCCGATCTGTCCTTTGCACAGCCAGGAGCATGTCGGTACCCTGATGAGTCTAGTAGAGACGAAACATGTACCTCTGCCGTATCACTGTGGCGGGGAGGGTAAGTTTTGACTTTCTTCTCGATATGATGGTACAGGTAGGCCATCATCTCAATGGTGGTGGAATAGGATAAATTGTTTTCCTTAGCAATTTGTGCAAACTGTTCAACCTCTAACATGGAAAGGATATGGTTGAAACGAAGTTTGCATTTACTGTTAGTATTTTACTTCATATATATATATATATATATATATATATATATATATATATATATATATATAAATTTTTAGTAAAACTGCTATAATTTTTATGTTTATGATGTTTAGCAATTTTCATATTAATAAAAAAATATGAAAAAGCAACTATGTGGAAACATTTATAATCATTTTAATTTAGATCGTTTTATATAAATTAATTCATGTTAAAAAGCAAAAATGTATTTATTTTTAAAAAGGACTGTAAATAGACTTACTTCAAAGCAAAACCAGAATCGTAACAAATTAAAAATAAACTTCCAATAATATCAAATTTGATAAAGTTTATTTAAAAAATGTATAAAATTACCAATTAAAAAGTAGGTGTAAGCTTATTTGTAACCAAAAATAAAATTAAATACGGATAAATAAATGCTATTGTGGATACTAATGTTCTGAAATTGTTGGAAATAATAAGTTATACAGAAATTAAAAAGGATTTTACCGTTTCAGGTAAAGGCTCATATCGTATATTTATATATGGAATTCGGACTACAAAATTTGTTTATCAATTTTATGTCCAACTTCCTAAAACTGAAAGGGTAACACTGTTTATTTGTTGAATACAAAGTTAAAACTTTAATAGTGATATAACAATAAATTAAAATATAAATTAATTACTAACTTAAGCATTTTCCCTGCAGTCTTCCAAGGACAATTGACATTTCTTAATTTATTAAATAAATTTGTACTAGTTGATTTGAAAAGTTTGTAGACTGCCGCATAGATGGCGTTGATATCGGAAAACATATGCTTCATAGTTCTTATAAATACATGGTAAGTTTCAAGCGGATCGGTCAAATAATTCTTTGCCTGAAATTCACACCGATATGGCAAATGTATTAGGGAACGATGCTCCTTCACGAGCAACAGTATTTCATCGTATTGTTGAATTTAAACGCGGTTGTACATACATCAGCGATGAGGCACGCAGTGGAAGTCCAACAACTGCTAATAATGAAGAAATTATTGATTCTATACATGATCTGGTTTTGGATAATGAACAAACGACTAAGTATGAAATTGCTCAGAGTGGGGGAATCCCAAATGAATGGATGTTTCATATTTTGAAAAATGAATTAAGAGTTCAAAAGGCCACTGATAAACTAGATGTCGCATGCGTTAACTTTGGATTAAAAACGCATTCGAGTGAGACCCTCACAAAATTTGAACCGATTTACAAAGAATAAAACTGACTTTATGCGTGGATTTATAACTACGCGCTGTTAAAAATAACCTTAAATTTAATGCAAAATTAATGTCCATTCTACATTAAGTTTAATGATTTTGTAACTAAAATCGTGATTGTAATTTACATTTACTTTAAATCTAAAGCAATTCATTCAAATATCAGTTCACTGCACATTAAATCTGATTAAATGGTATCTTAAATTTCAATAAAGTAACTTAAAAGATATTTCAACTTTCTGTACATTAAAATGAATTAACATGTACCTTAACATTAAAGGAATTTACATTAATATTCATAGTACATTGCATGAGGTTCCGGGAGATGGCGCAACTTGTATTGAATTTTTCGTTTAGTATGATATAAGTTGCTTAAAGAACTCAATTTTCTTATGATGAGGTGTACATGTCTGCTGGTAACGACGGAAACCAATGAGTTCAAAACCGGTCCACAGATGACTGAACACTATCTATGGGAAAAATTTCCAACTTTTCCTGATAGCAGAATTTTTGACCTCATATTAATGTTGGTGCATTAAATATGTTATAACATAACATATCTTAAATTCATTGAATACTGGCTGTATATTTAATGTACATAGTCACCTTAAAAAGTAATAATCAAAACTTTAAATTTTTTAATGGAATAAGTTAATTTAGAATAATGTAAATTATTAAATTTAATGCATTACATTAAACGCATTTAATAAACGTTTATGAAATTTGGTTCCAGCACATTTACCTTACATTTAATGCATTTCCTTTTTACAATGTGGATGAGACTTGGGTTAACCACTACGATCCTAAACTGCGACAATAAACCTCAGAGTGGACTGAACCTGATTGTTCTGTTTCGAAGAATGCAAAAGGATTTAAGTCGTTTAGAAAGGCTATAGCACCAAGTCTCTTGAGATGAAAAAGGAATATTGTCAATTGATTACCTTTAGACCGATAACACAATAACAGGAGAATATTATTACAACCTTCACGACCAGGGTCGGCAATTAATTTGAAGTGGGGTCCAGATGATAAAAATGTTTCATTCGAGAGTCTAGGAAAAAAATTACAAACAAATTTGCATACTAAAATAGGAACGTAGGATATATTATATCATCCATATTGTACAATAGAAATAAATGGATAGATGTGGACGGTCCAGTTTTATAACTTTCACGGTCCGGATCTAGACCGCGGTTCGCCAATTGCTGATCCCTGGTCTAGCCATCAAAAAAGAATTCTTAAAATGCCTATACTAATTCAGCATCCTCGTTATGTATTGATTGGCATTTGCATTCAGTTACTGTACTTTTACCTATTTACGTAGCACCGTTCTGAACCAAAAATTTATAGAAAATACCAGCAAATTTCCCAAAAAAAATCCTTTACTAAGACAAAAGGTATGAAAGACAAATAAACAGCTCTGTCCACAACATAGTTAGTAACGATCCAGAAATAATACCAATTCACCTAAATTTAAGAATAACCCCTGTAAGTATTGCGGCCACTTTAAAAAATGTTAGGTAAGTAAGTAAATCAACAATTGTTGAATTAAATAAAACATAAATCAGTTGTTTGTTTATTTTTACTTTTAATGGAATTTAAAGGTAATAAATACATTTACTAAAAATTAAATAATTAAATTTTCTATTAGAGAACTACATGCGGTCAAAATTTAGTAATACCAAGCATGCTATATATATATATATATATATATATATATATATATATATATATATATATATATATATATATATATATATATATATACATACATAAATACATACATACATGTTTACATGCAAGAAAATTTTAGATATTTTTTCATTTTTGATACATCCTGTAAAACCCAAGCTAAATAAAATATCATGTCATATTCACTAATAATAAAGATTAATAAGACTAAGCTAATTCAGGAATCTAATTAAATTAATTGTAAAATTATACATCGTAACAAAAAAAATTAATTAGCCCACTTCAACATAATAAAAACAAAAAAAATATCCAATAACTATAAAATCTGATAGGTGATATCCATCCATGTTAGAGATACTTTTGACGAAATCTCAAGACGTTGATTTTTGAAAATGTTCTAAATAAAGAACAAAATGTTAGAACGATGAAAACTGTATTTTAAATATGAACCTAATCCAAAGAAAAAAATTAAAAATAAAAATAAATATTTCCGGTTCAAGAAAATCAATACATACATATATATATATATATATATATATATATATATATATATATATATATATATATATATATATATATGTAGTCTAATAACTATTTCAATTTTTTTTAAATCGGAGTTAGACCTATTTAAAAGTTTAGCATACTGCATATGCATTATTTAATTGTCTAAAAGCAATAAATGTTAAATAGATTATAAAAAGATATTAAATTAAAAAGAAGTAAATAATTCGCATTAAAAATCTGAACCGTCTAGTGGTAACAAAAATGTTGATATTTTTTCTCACATTTCAATTTCATTTAATTGCACAAAAATATATTTAAGTGTTAAATGTAGTGCTAAATTAAAAAAAAAAACATTTAAAAATCATTGAACTATTCAACCATAGCACAGATTGTAAGTGATGGAAAGGTTGCCATAATAACTTCAATTAAACCGAAAATACCTAAACAAACAGTAACATTAAAATTTAAATTTCAGTAAGACATAAAGAAATCGTTAAGCTTCTCACTATTCCGGTGCATGTGTAGATGTCGTTTAACTGTTGATGTTTGACAGTTTGGCATCAAAAATGTTTAAAAAGTTATTTTTATTACGGCGAAGTAAATCATTTATTAATAGCAAATATAAAATATGCCATTTATTTGTTTTACATCATTATTTTGATTCGTTTACTGTTTTTATACATCTATAACCAATAAATATAGTAAGTTTCTATGAGTAACCGGGTTAACAATAGTATATATATATATATATATATATATATATATATATATATATATATATATATATAGTTAGGATAAAGTAGTTAATATTGGGGTATGCATCAAATGAAAGGGTACTCTTTAAAGTTAATCCATGATTTAGAAAATCTTTATTATCATTTTCATCTTCAGGGAAACTACAATAATTACAAAAAGGGAAAATTAGAAAGAAAAGTTTCTTTAAAATCTTAAATAACTTACATCTTTATTTAAGGTTGTTCACTAGGATGTTGAAATGATGTATGACATTATACATTACAAAACATTAAAATTAGGGCCCCAGACCAAATTATGACGAACTAAATGCTTAAAATTTAAAATTAAAATAAAAAACAGGAGGAACCATTTTGTTGGACACAGTTATTCCAGTCCTATCTTTTTACCGACATTTTGTAAAAAAATATGTCGACGACATATCCAGGAGATAATAAAAACCATTATTAGTTATGACCCATGCATACAATTCCCTATAGAAAGGGAAGATGAGAACCACTCAGTACCTTTCTTAGGCACCAAATTCATACGTTCCCCTGATAACATAATTATTATTGATTGGTATAGAAAACCATGTAGCACAGATAGATTCCTGAACTACAACTCTTATTACAAACATTAAATAAAAGTTAACTTAATCAAACAAATGAAAAACAGAGTCCAAAAAATCTCCGATACATCGTTCAATAAAGAAAACTTAAATATACTCTTACAAATGTTAACAGACAATTCCTATCCCCCAGCAGTAATTAAAAAACTATTGTTTAAGACGTCGTCATCATTGGCAAAATGAAACAATGGTGATATAACAGATCATAATATTAACATGAACACTAATACAAATATAACTAATAATGACCCCCAAACGATATTTAACAATACACTGATTCACTCGTTCCCAAAATCATATACTTAAAACGCAAGACACTCAAATACTTACTGACACCATACAAACAACTAATCCTGACTCCCTTAGAGATAAAAGTAATTATTAAAACTATTTCGATTTTTTTATATTCTTAATACGACCTACAAACAAAATTGAATTAGATACGCAACGCACAACGGAAACGACTCCACGAGGCATTTCATAAAATTTAACGATTAAAATTCAGTCTACATTTCCCCCGAAAAAAAATCATAAATTATTTATATTTAGTAATTTACGCCAAATATGAGAATATTACAGAATTATTTTATTTACCTACTTCATGTATAGTTAGTTATCCGAAATATGCGAGGATTGATCTTTCTTTTAATTACCTCTATCAATAAATAGATCCAAAATGACTGCCATTTCGTCCTTCTCGAGGATAAAGATAAAAAACAGATGATTTTTTAAATACTGCTATGATAATGTTAAATCTGGCAATGTTATTGAAAATAGTTGCCAACGCAGGCAATAAAAATGTTGCCAAATGTCGATAAACAGAAATACCATTATAACCTTCAACTGTGTGATATGCATAGTTGTGTTATTTGTCATATCTTTGGAGTGACTAACTATATCTTAATAAATTAATGTTAGTATTTTGATAAAAAATATGAAGTCTAAACGCAGCTGCCATATTAGTTAAAAAAATAAATTAATAGCATTACACATGGCTCCTAAAGTTTCAATTCACTAGTTAGTATTAAACCATAATACAATTTAATTCTTAAAAAATACATTTTTCAATCGACTTTTTATTCCATTCAGTTTAAATTAAATTCCATGGGTTTTGATTGCCGTCTTTTTTATTCCCATTGAAGTATTTTTAAATCTGCCAGTTTCAAGAATCTATGAGGCAGTCAACCCCACAAGCGAAATGTATGCAGGAGATGTCGGAAAACAGATCCTGATTACTTTTATTTGTATGATTATTAAAATAACAATTAACACCATTATTTTTACAATGGTAGATTTGATTATTTTTTGAAATACTTTCTTAGAGCTTATACGTAAGACGCTTCATCTGGACCAACTCAATTCCAGTCAAGCGTATTAGAGCTAGACGAAAAGTTTTGTGCGAAATTTGAATTTTACATTTCAACTTGCGCGACTATAAAATACTAGCCGTACGTATTATACCATATAAAGGGTGTTTTTTATAGAGGTATAGAACTTTAAGTTGGCAACACTTTTTTTACTGGCGGTCATTTTGTCAGCTGTCAAGTTTAGTTTGGTTTGGCATTTCAACATGAATCGACTGACGCCTGAACAACGCTTCCAAATTGTGCAAATTTATTTTGAAAATCATGGTTCTGTTCGAAATACGTATCGCGCACTACGTCCATTTTACGGTCGACATAATCGTCCATCAGAGCAATTAATCCGATTAACTATGGAACGTTTTCGCACCACGTTTACTCTAAATGATAATACGCATCTAGAGAGACGTCGTACAGTGAGTACAGAAGAAGTTATTGCTGCTGTAGAGCGTAGTGTAGAGGAAGACCCGAATCAGTCTATCCCCCATGGTGCACAGGAATTGGATATGTGTCCATTCACTTTATGGAAGATTTTGCGGAAAGATCTTGGTTTGCGTGCTTACAAAATCCAACTCGTGCAAGAATTGAAGCCACACGATCACCTAGCAAGGCGTAGATTCGGTGAATGGGCCCATAACAAGATTGCCGTTGATCCCGATTTTCATAAGCGAATTTTGTTTAGCTCACTTTTGTTTGAATGGATACGTCAATAAACAAAACTGCCGTATTTGGAGTGATGATAATCCTCAAGTGTATGTTGAGACACCGTTACATCCAGAGAAACTGACTGTTTGGTGTGCTTTATGGGCTGGTGGAATCATTGGTCCGTACTTCTTTAAAAACGATGCTGGTCAGAACGTTACAGTCAATGGTGACCGCTATAGAGCCACGATTACTGACTTTTTCGTTCATCAATTGAACAACCATGATGTGCAGGATCTGTGGTTTCAACAAGACGGCGCAACATGTCACACAGCTCGTGCCACAATTGATTCATTGAAGGAAACGTTTGGTAACCGCATAGTTTCACGTTTCGGACCCGTGAATTGGCCTCCAAGATCGTGCGACTTAACGCCGCTAGACTATTTTCTGTGGGGATATGTGAAATCGCTAGTCTACGCCGATAAGCCCGAAACGATTGATCACTTGGAGGACAACATTCGCCGCGTTATTGCCGATATACGGCCACAAATGTTGGAAAAAGTCATCGAAAATTGGACCTCCAGATTAGACTACGTTCGAGCCAGCCGTGGCGGTCATATGCCAGAAGTCATATTTAAATTATAATGCCAGAAGGTTATCTTTCGAATAAAGTAAATTTCATGTCAATTTAAAAAAATTCATCTTTGTTTTATTCCATTTAAAAGTTCTATACCTCTATAAAAAACACCCTTTATATGCACTCGCGCAACTTGAATACCTGCACGTCAATCACGTAACATTCCCCGTCCAGTAGATACACAACCATCGATATGAAGGCAAGCGTCATTGCAAAAATAGAGCGAGATAACTTCGATACGGAATTATTTATCGACGAGGCAGACAAGAGGATAGCGGTATGGAATATGAAATCTCCTGATTACAGAAATGGTAAAATTAAATCTAAAACTTCGAATTGGACCACACTATATCGTCTATTTTCACTTTCTTCGCGTTTTTGCCATCAATCGTACGCTTGCCACAGCTCTATCGCTTTGTTCAACTCTATGCCCAAACCAAAAAGAAACATTCATCTGGAAAATCCATTATTTACGAGCATCGCAGATCGAAAATCGATTATCATGTCATCCATGAGTAGCATGTCTATAGGAATCTACTCAAACATACCAGCTCCTGGTTTACTTTCTATTTAAAGCCAAATTTTTCTAATATAAGTAGCACTAAACTAAAAATTTGTATTTGGATAGAACATAAAAAACTAGCACCTATAAGCAATTTTACTCTAAAATGCACCATTTAGATACAATTAAATTAGGCCAATAATAAGTCACATTATAAATATCTCGAATTATTTCCAAAATACAAAAATCTAACAACAAATAGGGCATTTTATTGTTAAAGCACTTTTGCAATCATTTTTTTAAAAATAATTTTGTCTATAGCATGATCTATAGACTTTATTGTTAAGATATAAGTCCCACCATAAGATTGGTATTCGTTTTGGAGAAATATTTTTGTTATGTTGCAAAAGATTTTTATCATTTTTTTAAAAATAGTTCACAACGATGCTAAAAACGTGCCACGTCATAAAAATAACGCTAATTTTATTATTATTTAAAGCTAAAATAGAAGACACATAACATTGACTAAAATGTGGTTATCGGACTTGCATTGTCTTTATTTTCGTTTATTTTTTCTCTCTCGTTATCAAGTATAAACTGAAAGCTTATACTTGATATCGATTAGAGATACAACCTAATCGAAACGTCGTAAAAATAAACAATAATATAGATCATGCAAGTCCGACAACTACATTTTAGTCAATCTTCAACATTGTCTACAACCTTCAAACAAACTATATAACATATTTAAAAAAACTGAAATATAAATAAAATTAAGAAAAAACAAGATGTATAAACAAAATATTTAATTATATTCTACTAAAATAATTGTAATTTCTTAACAAATAAACTAAAATTATACCGTGGTCTACACTTCGTCCTAAACAAATAATGAATTAAACTTGCACCTAATCAGGATCTGCATGAAACATTCGGTCAGCGCCAATGTTGTAGATAATACAATGTGGATAAATTCAACTAACCAATTGGGCTACGGCAAACCCTATTACCACTAAAATATGTAATATTGAAACGAGTTTTCTTTGCTATAGATAAAATATATTTGCCTTGCAGGGATTCTTAAAATTCTTTATTAAACGATTGGTTTTTGGACTTCCCTTTTTTCCATAACTCGGTATTACTACCATTATATAATAAAATAATTAAGTATAGTTTAAATAACACATTAATATATATTTAATAGTATTAGAAGTATCACGAATATTGTTCTGTAAATATAAATACTTTTATTACAATAATAAAAATTAACTAGTTTATTGAGTTTTAGAAGTTTGTTTTTATATCTCTTACTGAAATGAAAATTTAAAATGTTAAAACTGAAGTTGTGAGAAATGCATTCATTAAATTCTTCCTTACAAAATCAGAATTTTTTCTTAAAAATTACAAAAAAGTGACATTTGGAATTTTTACTCACTTGAAAATTTAAATTTTTTAAACTAGTTCTAAAAAGTTCGTAATTTAATTCTTATTTCAAAGATCTCTTAAAAATACCAGAAAAATTACATTTGGATTATTCACTAAATGTTAATAGTTTTTCTACAGATTTTAAGAAAAAAGTTTGAATTTGTAACTAAAAAAAATACAAAATTTTAAAATTCTAAAAAAATTGTTATTTCTGGATCTTTAATTCGGTCATCAATAACACATTAAAAAAATATTTTTCTAAAAGGGAAAGAGACTTAGAAAGAAGCAGCCTCAACAGATTTAATTACAAAGCCTTTGAGAATATTTTTTTTTCTAAAAATACACCGTTTTCAAGAAAATTAAATAAAACCTAATTTTTACTGATTTTTTAACCTATTAGCAAATCCATTAAGTTAAGCCATTATGGCAACATCACAATGTACAGTCAGCGCTTTGGTGGCAAAATCGGAAGTAACGTAAAGATATTTGCTTACGCTTTCTTAAAGGTTTGTGTAACTTAAAAATTTCCTTAATGCCTAAAGATCTTTTCGTGAGATAAAGTGAAATTTAACTGTAAAGGAAAACATTAATATAACAGATAATTTAAACCATAAATCGTAATGACTCGGAAGCAGTATTAAACTTTGGTTTACATTGAGTGGCTTAACTTCAAAGTTGTTACATTTTAGGAAGAATATCTCGAAAACTAAAACGCGAAATTTCGTTTTCATGTTCGCAATCCACGCCTAGAAACATGAATCCCGAAGAAAGCGATAACTACGAGATGGTGTAATATAACTAAATAACTCTTGTGAATGAAAATCCTCTCCGCGCAACTAATGTTTTATTTCGATAATTTCTACCTATATAACCCCTACACTCACCTGTAAATTATCGTATCACGTAGCAAAATCTAGAGAACCGCAATATGTTTTGATTGATTGCAAAGCAGGTATAAGGATGTACTAATGCGATATATAACTTGTAATAGCATACCGGGGTGCACATTGCCAAATCTACGTTTTCTTTAAGTTTGGGAAACTGTGCACAATCTAGCAACGCCGCAAAGAGGGCGTCTGTGGATGACTCCCTTCTAAGAATTCTTAACCTCCTAGGGCATAAAATTCCAAATTTCACCTCACATCATAGTCGTCGAAGGGTCAGCTATTTATCGAAACGCCCCTGTATACCGAAATTATGTCGCCGCTTCAGGAACTCTCGATACCCGACATTTCTAGGAAACACAGAATTACGAAACGAGTATATAAGCAACCGGCTGATCGTCGGAGGATCAGTGTTAGATATAAGAGCAAAGTGCCAACAACTAGCGAATAGTGATAGAATTGTAGTAGTGCTATTATTTTTGCATTTCTAACGACACTATCGCGATCCTATGTAAACTAACTGAACCGTTTCCGTTATATATATCGTTAAGTGACATTGAAAGCTTAACGAAAGACTTTAAGCCCACTTTTAAGAAAAGCGTACGAGTTATATTTTGGGTGCAAAGTTTTCGATCAACACAAAATTGGGTTCCCAAAATTTGCTGCCACACTTGCTCAAGAACCTTAACAGGATGCTTACTTCGTACTCAGAAATCTGTGAAGTTTGGAGTAACAATGATTTGGAGGGACCTCAAAATCATGTTGATAATTGCTACTTTCACTTAACAAAAATCATGGGGTTTTCCACTAAAAGCAAACATAAAATTGAATATCCTAATATCCCCAAAGCTATGAAACCCATACCTCCTAACGCTTCTAGTCTCCAGAAAAATACGAAATCGACTCGGAATTGGATGAACTAGATGATTTTGAACCAAAAGCCGGTCCAGGTTTTCAAGAGAAAGACGATTACGAATGTAGTAGAAATAAATAGCCCCATTTTATTCAGGAAGAGCTCAACGATCTTAATCGTAATTTGGATCTTCCCAAAACAAAGTCACAGCTGCTTGAATCTCGTTTACGGCAGTGGAATCGCTTACAAAAAGGAGTGAAAATTTCCACATTTTGGAAGGGGCGGTCTATACTAGGAGTATTTTTCTCAAAGGCAAATGATTTAGTTTACTGTCATGATATTTCGGGTTTAATCAACGAACTTGGCATTTCCTATAAACCTACTGAGTGGCGACGTTTATTGGCTCTTCGAAAACAAGTCTAAAGGCAGTTTTATTGTTTAATGGAAATGAACAACCATCTGTTCTGTCATGCTGTAAATATGAAAGAAACGTACGAACACATGCGCGCAGTAATATATTCAGAGCATGAAATAGTAATGTCATTAATGGAATATCTGTGCCGACTTAAAAGTTATTGCACTATTTACAGGAATGCAGATTTGCTACACCAAATGTTGTTGTTTTTTATGGAAATGGGATTGCAGAGCCAGAAACCAACATTATGTCGTTAAAGAATGGCCGTTACGTGAAAACATTATACCCGGTCTGAAAAACGTCCTGAATGGACCCTTAGTAGAGTAGCAGAAAATTTATTTACCTTCCCTGCAAACAAAACCTCGTAAAAAATTTTGTCAAAGCCTTAAATAGAGAAAGAAATGCTTTTCTTTATCTGAGCCAAAGCTTAAAGAAGGAATGTTTGTTGGGCCGCAAATACGAGAACTTTTTAAAGACAAATATTCTGAAACTACACTTTTAAGAAAAGAAGATAGGGCTTGGAATCCCTTCAAAAATGGTTGTAGCAACTTCCTAGGTAACAAGAAATCGGAAAACTACAAATATCTAGTTGAAGAACTTATTCAATCTTACAAGACGCTAGGTTGTAACACGTCATTTCAGCTGCGTTTTCTTCACTCCCATTTGGAATTATTCTCTGTCAATTTAGGTGTAGTTTCAGACGAATACGACAAAATATTTCACTAGCAAATTGTTCAAATGGAAAAATAGACCCCAAATATATGAGCGGACTACCGCAGGACCCTCAAAAATGAAACTAATTTCTGCGAATACAAGCGAAAATGACAACAAAATAATTTATTTGGTTGTATTATACTTTTTAAATTCAAAATGAAGTATATTTTGTAAAAACAGTGATATTTTTTTAAATTTCTGAAAATTCACTAGATTGCTTATGGTTGGGTTTCTCATATTTTATATCCTCCTCTCTAAAAACTTATGGGTCATAGGTAAAAACCGAGCACATATTTGAACTCAGCACATTAACAGTAGCCACAAAAACCAAAAAAATATCAGGAAGTGACAAAAAATTACAAAATGCAGAACAGTATAATTACAGTTGCCTCAAATATAACACTGTTAAAACAAACTTTAAAGGATATGAAAAAACTAAGTCTGCTTTCTCAATCTGAAATGCTGAAATGCAATCAAAAGTATAAAATTCTCTTTACATAAAGCTCTAACCTGTCCTCGTGCATCTGGCTACATCACTGAACTGTTTTCGGTTAGAATTGGAAGCCAGACATTTTAGAGGTCATCAGAAATTTTGGCTTGCGTGAAGCCAACTGAACCTACTGGTTATTTTTAGTTCTACTGTGATACAATCATTAGAAAAATTTTAGTTGGTTCGACGTATTAATTTCTTTTATGTTTTATTCTATGTAAGAAAAGTCAATAAACCAATTTCAAGAGGTCCTAGTATAGATAAATAGCTTAAATAATTGATTATACAGCGTTGTTAACTTATGTTTCATTCATTTAATTTGTATATCTAAAAAACGATAATATGGGACAAACATTTATATGATATTGTTTTTATCTTAGCAGGACATCTGCTGGAAATGACGTTTTTAATAATGTAAAATTAAATTTTGAACACCCCGTATCAAAGGTGTATTTATGAGAGGAGGTTAAAACACGGCTCATTAGTGACAATTCAGTGCTATAATTGGCATAATGGTTTTAATTTAATATTGCTCCCATACTACGGATAAATGTTATTGTAATTACATTTAAAAAGCAAATAAATCATTGGCTTAATGATCGTTTATAAATTAGCTACGAAAACGTGTTTCACATTCCATGTTAAGGCTTAATAAAATTAACTAACGTATATGTAGGAGTTATCAATAGACATTTATTTGTTATCGTACCTGTTTTTTATTACATTTCACTTACATTATTATATTTTGGTATGTGAACCATTTATGTAAATGAAGCCTCCCTCCTACTCAATCTTCTCTGGCCATTCAGCTTTAAAAAGAAAAAGTCTAACGTCATTTTAGAAAGAACATTTTTCTTGTTGGAAAACAATTTGTTTACCAGGAGCCGATATTACCTTGTTTTGAACTTACGCAAAGATTATTTTACGTTACTTGCAAATTTAAACATAAGTTCTTCAAGGTTTAATATAAAATGTTCTCTAGTGGAAAAAAATGCCGAACTACCCTACGAGAAACTGATTCGTGCATTTTCGTAATTTACGGTCATTGCTTTTTACTTCTGTTCGTTAGTCGAAAGCCGTTGTCTTAAGTTGTAGGCATGTTTATTTGCGTAAAGGTGCGTATAAATATGGCGAGTCGAGCGCGTAACGCGCCTGTGACGAGTATGCTGTGAACTTACACCGAGGCTCCTTTGAATTTTGCCGATGTCTATTGATGTCGAAGACCTTCAGCGGCAGGCCTCAGAGGAGGTGATAAATGCATTTGGGTTACAAGAAGTTAATTTTTTTAAGTTCTATTGTTTGCGAGCAGAGTAGATCCATTTTCTGTTGATTTTTTGATGCGAACTCAAACGATTCTTTTTTATTTAGTGAGACAGGTTTATGCCTCATACTTTGGAAAAAATTGACTCTGTAGCGACACTGACGACATGAGATTTTTTTATCCTTGTGTTGAAATGAAATTTATTTAGCACTTGGCATTGATTAAAATTCATAAGTGAATATGGAGTGGTCCAAAGAAAATATGTTGAATTTAGAGGAGACCTGCAAATAAGTCCAAAATTTGTGAGATGGAAAAATTTTTAAAAATAAAAGAAATGGATGTGTGAAATGAAATTGAGTCAGAGATTTTGCAGAGACCAGCGAAAAGAAAATTTAGAGTGTCTATCAAACGAAAATGGGCTGCTGAAAATATATTTCTGTTTTGGAAATGGTTCTATTTTGTTTAACAAATATTCAAAATTTAACAGAGAGATTTGGGTGAAATTTCTGTAGCCCGCTAATACGTTGGAACTATTATTTTGCTAGAATTTCCAATCTTGACCTTTTTTTTATTCAAGATAGATATATAGATATATAATAAACTTTTTAACAGTAAAATCCCACTGCATAAAACTAACAAAGCAGCCATTTATTTTTCGTCGTCAGACATGGCAGGGCAGGTCTGTTTTCTTCGCTCACTTTGTATTAACCAAAACGTTTGTGAGAAATTTACATGGTGTGCTCCACTTCAATCGAAACAAGGCTGTCTTTTTTTTCATAAGCTTTATTGTTGTAAAGAAATGAATCTTTTTAACAAAGCAGAACAAAAAGTTAAAAATAAATATTAACAAAACATATGCAACACCAAAAATTGTGACAATAAAAAACTTAGATCAATGCAAACAATAAACACGTGATTAAAGTCAGTAATCAAAATAAACAGTATAAATAAACAAAAATCCACAATTAACAAAACAGGTACCTAAAATAAAATAAATGTCTACTAAATTAATTTAAAAGTTTACAGTCAAATAAAATAAAGTAAAACAAGACAAAAATAGTCATAAAATTACACCATTATACACATTTTGAAAGCACAAACACACCTTGTTAAAAATGGTCAGCAAAATATTCTTCCAGTGAATAATACGGTCGTGTTACAAGAAAGCCCTTAAGTTTTCTCCTGAGCAATATATCATCCATAATATTTCTATACTTTAGAGGGATTTTGTTATATATTTTAATTCCCTCAAAAATAAGAGACTTTTTAGTGAGAGTAGTTCTGGGAATGAGCAATGGCAGGCCATTATTACGTGTATTATATAGGTTTGGAGTTGAATATTTTTTATATTTTTTATGAATCAGTCCCACTATCACTGTTAATATTTTACTTTGAATAAATAAAGGCCTACAATGCTCCTTCATTTTTACATTAAATAAATAACGCATTGCTCGCTTTTGTAAGACAAGAATCGAATTTAATAACTGCCGACTACAGAATCCCTAAAATGCAATTCCGTACCTCAAATGAGATTCAATCAACGAAAAAGACACTGTTCTAGCCACATTTGAATCTAATTCCCTTGACACTGTTCGTACCGCATAACACCCGGAAGCCAACTTCTTATTTAATGCCGTTATATGGTCAGTAAATTTCAACTTATCGTCAATAAGTATACCTAAAAATCTAGTCACTAGCTTATTCTCTATAAAATGATTATTCAAAGTTAAACTATCACAGGTAAATTTGGAACTAAACACATTGGTTTTAGTAAAATTAAAACTTAAAAAATTTGCAACACTCCACTGATTCACTCTAATCTAGTCACACTCGATAATATGTTTCAAATCACAGTCATTCTTTCCACGTCATAAAATCGTTACGTCATCTGCAAATAATGTAAATGTTCCTCGGATATCAATCTTGGTCAGGTCATTTATATGTAAAAGAAAGAGCAGGGGCCCAAGAACAGAACCTTCTGGGACGCCACAACTCAGAGAAGGCTGCCCTTTGTCCTTCGTA
Source organism: Diaprepes abbreviatus (assembly GCA_034092305.1). Classification (NCBI taxonomy): domain Eukaryota; kingdom Metazoa; phylum Arthropoda; class Insecta; order Coleoptera; family Curculionidae; genus Diaprepes; species Diaprepes abbreviatus. Next base: position 27,367,902 of record JASJET010000022.1, read on the forward strand.
ACCAATAAGTCCAATTTTAAAAAAGAAATAACTTTAAATCTAGTCCTATTCTTTACAAAAATCTATACTGATAAATACCTCTGTCTACAATATTAATATAATTTTAATTATTTTTATCCTTTGTTGGTTTACACCACCCAAACGTTTTTAATAATCTCCTTTGACATCAGCTGCCGAAAGAACAAGGGTTCAATCGAACCGGTAAACATCAAAGAAGGTTCGCTGCAAGTTCGAAGTATACTCGTCACGGGCGAGTCACGCGCTCGGCTCGCAATATTTATACTTACCTTAACATTGCTGTCATATAATAACCAAGAACAAAATCAGAGTATGTGTATTTGTGCATTAGGCGTTACCATACATAAAAAAGTTTTACATCGACTGACAAACAAATTTATTTCATTGTACTGAAACTAGAGACAATATGTTACCTTCGAGCTGTGGTTGTATTTAAAATTAAATCATTTTGTTTTAATAAACGCTATATATTTCAGAGATATAAATTCTAAAGTAGAGGACATTAAAAATACTACTGTAATAAATCAACCGAATTGTATAAAATATCTATAAAGGGAACTTAAGAGGCAGTGGGTTGTAAATGTGTCTAGATAAAGATCCGAAGTATACATTCCTTTTCGAAATTATTATTATTTCAATTTTAGGATTGGAATTTCGCCAAAGTAAAGCTGCTTTAATGAGACTCAAAGAAATACGATTTCCAGAAACTCAATATTTCTTTGTATTCTGCTTACATAATTTTAAGAGCTTTTTCTCGTTTGTTAGGTTAGGAATAAATAGGAAGTGTATCTTCCCTTCCACCAGGAGCCGAGTTTTACACTAAAAAGTAAGAAAAAATTACCAAATGGTTTCGGCACGCACATGATACGGTTTCGTAGCCGTTTCAGAATAAATACCTTGATATTTATTTTAATTTAAAATTTCACAGAAACTGAAAATTGCCGTGATAAATTAAAAATTGTTTAGCTGTTTAATAATTAATATTTTTTATTCGATAATAACAAGGAAACAATGCATTCAATGATTAATTTAAGTATTCTTTAAGTTTTAATATATTAGTGGCATTTAAAAAACTTTTTATAACTCTTACTATATTATCGATTATCCGACCTATTATTTTGTAAACTTTTTTGTAAATAATTAAGAATGAACACATAATTTAAACTTCTGATCGAAATTATTAAATTAGTACGTCCGTTAGATAAAAGTTTAATTGTTTTACAAAAATTTTACTTTTCGATTTTTAGTTTTAAATTAAGATGAGTTTCTAAGGTTGCAAAAAAGTACGCACTTTATTGAAAGTTGTAGATCACACTAAATTGAACAACAAAAAATTCTTTCATTCTGAGAATTCCCCAAATACAAGTTTTAAATGAAATTGTACCAAGCAAATATTTAGTTTTCTATAGTAAATCTGCTATCTTAAATTTTATAAAAATAATTTTAGATTCGTAACCTAAGCCCCCAAAAACCCCCCATTACCGATATTGAAAGAACTTAACATATGTAAATTTTTTAGTTAGACATATTTTACCCGGCATATTAACTTTGAAGAAATTAATTTAAGATCTCCCAAGAACCCCCCAATATCAATTTAGACAAAATAGGAAAAATGTAAAAATTTTTAGCCCCCACAATTTCGAAAACTCTTTAAGACTAATTATAAAAAAATGTGATTAACTTAAAATTTTCAACCTACCTTATTGGATCCAAAGTATTGAATTTCAGAAAAACAATTGTAAAATCCTAATCTTAATCTACACCTTCGAAAACCCCCACTACCAATTTTCGACATATCCGGAAACAAAAAATTTTTAGACCGTCGTATTGCATCTGCGATATTGAATTTTTTTTAAAACAATTTTAAATTTGTTATTTACACTCTTAGAAAGTACTCGAGTACCAATTTTCAACTAAATCAATAAATGTTAAATTTTTAGCCCATTATATAAAATTCTTTAAAAATAATTTGCCCTCTCGAAAAATATTTCTATGCCAATTTTGGACAAAATCGAGAAGATGTAAAACTTTCTGAACATAATGCAAGAAATTTCATTCAAATCGGTACCACCGTTCCCGAGTAATCGACGCACATACAAAAAAAAATACATAGCGGTCGAAGTGAAAACCTCCTTCTGTTAGAACCCGGTTTAAAATAGGATATCTAAGTAAAACCAAAGGCTTATACTTACACATGGGCGCATTCACCAAATAGTAATAATTTAAAACAGTTTTTTTATATCTCCCAATTTAGTAAGAAGTAAGGCCGTAATATTTTTTATTGATTATATTTAATAAGCCTATTATACCCAATTTTTCAAATTTGCCTTGAAAACATTAAAAATGAAGCATTTTAGAAACAACTTTGGAAGTTCATATTTCGTGAATGATGCAACTAGATAAAAAAAAATGTTATATAACACATTAAATTGCATTTTTGAAAAATTATCCAACAATACTCCAATCAGTGGGATAAACAAAACATTTTGTCATCCTAATTTCACATATATATCGGAAGGTACCCTAAGTTTTATTTACAATTTTGCCTCACTGTATATTTTGATTAACTGAGAATATGAGTCGTAATTTCAACGTAAAAGAGGAAAAACTGACGAAATTATAATATGGTTTTGATACACAGGTGGACGGACACAGCAAAACTATAAAGGTTTCCTAGCTGGCTATCACACCGTAGCCTTTAACATAACTGCTTAACTTCCCAATTTAAGAACCAAGCATTTTTACAGAAAGCATAAGGGCATGCCAGACCATGTGGAAGATAATCGCAGTATGACGTAAGACTTATTACTACGTAATTTAATAAATTTTATTTGTATATATTTTTTAAGTGTGAAGCTTTACATGCATTTGTGGCAACTATATTTTAAAAATCACTTGACGGATTTAAATGGAAGTTAAACAACATATTGATTTCTAAGCATTAAAAAACAGTGTTTAATCACAGAATTCTTGTATGATTGATAATTTTATAATCATTTTATAAACAATAAGCAAACGTAAGCAATACTATTACAATGAATTGCTGCCAGGCGAAGAAGACAATTAAAACACAAATGAATTGTTGACACAAGTGATGTTTTTAAGCAGCGGTACAGGTGTTTATTTTTTTGACGTTAATCGCTTCTTCTTTTAGGGCAGTGCTCTTAGGTCAGCATGCCGGAAATTTGTGGGGTTATATACATATATATATATATATATATATATATATATATATATATATATATATATATATATATATAATAGTATATTAACGGATAAAAATAAATACAATTCATTTCAAAAATAAAAAATACAAACACTATTTAAAAACAGTCAGAATTAAAAAACTTACAAATCTAAACATGCATTAAAGTGCTTCAAAAGACAAGTATTGACAATTGACAATTTCCATTTCAAAAATAAAAAATACAAACACTATTTAAAACAGTCAGAAATAGAAAAAACTTACAAATCTAAACACGCATCAAAGTGCTTCAAAAGAGAAGTACTGATAATTGACAATATTAACTAGTTTTTCAAGAATTGTAAAATTTTTAATCTAAAGACATTAATTGGCAAATAAAAAATATCAATCTCGGTAGAAACTGAATTCATTTCCCTACACATTCGAGAAATAGGACTGTTAATGCCATAATTCGTTGGGTGATATATCACATCAAATAAATTGTGCGCTCTAAAAGCTCTTTGAGGGACCGATAATCCAATATTATTGAGTAGTTCAGGAGAATCAATACAAGAGTTAATAATCTTATAAAATATAACTAGGTCAAGATATATGCGTCTCACACACAATGGTAACAACCCCAAAGCATCGGCAGTATCATCATATACAGACCGCTCTTGCTGCATTCCCTGTTTAAAGGCAATGAAACTTAAAAAGTTTCTTCGTACTCTTTCTACTTTTTCTTTGTATGTAAAATAATGAGGTGACCAAACTTGGGACGCCTATTCTAAGATTGATCGAACTACAGAGCAGTATATCACTTTAAAACAGTCTACACTATTAAAATCTGTAAGCATTCTCTTTACAATTCCGAGCAACTTCAAACCCCTGTTCACAATATTATCAATATGTGTGACGATATATATATATATATATATATATATATATATATATATATATATATATATATAAAACGCCACCTGTTTTTAGGCTTGTCGCTAAGAAGAAGCGATGATATTAGCAAAAACAGGAAACAACGAGTTTCAAAAATAATACACCAACATAGCAAAAACAATTAAAATCTATATTTAAACAATATAAAAAAATTGGTTTTGATATATGACATATGTACCTACAGTAACTAATGACTATTTGCTATGAAATAAATTACCAAAAAAAAGAAAAGAAATAATTAATACTATTGCAAGTATGATCATATGTGCAAAACGCAAAGTCGTATAGTTTTAGACCCAGCTTTAACCTAGTCAGACAACTGATCTTAATAACATTATTTTTTGTGTTCAATTGTTTGTATTTTGTACTAATAAATTATCACGTAGGCCGATTAATGTTAAAGTTAGGTTTACTTAAAACTAATTAGAAGTGATGGACTGGTAATGTGTGAAATTATGTTCGGAATTACCTTGTGCATACGTATACCTTCGGTTTAAAACATATTTTAAATTAAATTAAATATAGTGTCCTGTAACCGCGCACAGAAAGTTATTAGTTCCTAATCATAGGTCAGAAATGAAAGTATACGATAAAGTTGGTAATAAAACGAATACAATTTTCACTTTGTTTTTCCACAAAATCTGGCAAATGATGCTTTAACACCCTAAACTATCGCTTCAGCTGCACACAGAATATCAGCAAAAAATTATTTTCTAAATTTTTGTCAGTTACTTTAATCAAGGTAGAGCCCTGATTTTCTACTGACGCTTTTAGAAATCTCCAGATAGCCAAAAACAAAAGAAAAAAAAAATAAAAGATTAACTTCACTCTTGATAAAAGTAGTAAAAAGTGAGGTATTTGATACGTTTCTAGGCGCTCTTGATTTTTTTACTATACCTATTTTTGATATGTGAGAGGTGAATAAACTTTTACCCCAGAATTCACATGGTCTAACCTTAAAACCGTTCTAAATTGACAGCAGAGTGTTTAAACTGACAAGAGCAACAATAAGTCAAACAACTTTTAAAAAATCATTTTCTTTTTTTACTGAACCAGCAAAAAGAGAGGATTTTATTTATTTTTGGATACAACTATTCTTCTTGCATATTTCAAGGCTTTATTGCTAGGTTCATATCCTTAACATCCCCATATAAACATTTAGTTTTGACATATGTAATATAAATTATGACAATAGCCTAAGCAAAACAAAACTAATCGTCCAGAAGATTTATTTTTCATGGCAACTAGATCGGATTTAAGTCTTAAACGTTCTCAGAGAATCTGGTTGTTAATTTTTAATTTAACATTTCTTGCAAAGACTATTCAATGAAAATAAGGCATTAAGATGGTGAGTATTAGTTTCATTGTTGGTATATTTTAAATATTTATAGTTTTGGTTGTAAAATAACAAAACCCTAACAGTGCATTTAACAATCAAGCAGATAACTTGGGCCCAGAATTAATATATTGATTTGAAGTTTTCGTAAAGTTTAATTTAACACTTAACATATATGTGTATATATATATATATATATATATATATATATATATATATATATATATATATATATATATATAATAAGAAAACATTACAGAACAGATTAAAAAATATTTTAAATATCTATTTTCTCACGTCCCTGACGGCCTCTAACCCTGAAAAGCAATAATGTTTTAGGTCATTCAAGAACTTACGAAACTATAAAGAGTTTGAAACTTCCTACATTCTTTGAAAACCTGCGAAACCTGAGCAAACACTTGAAAGCATGCACTACTTTTTGGAAATATGTAGAAACGTGTAATATGGCCAACCATAGCTTAGAAAGTAAGCACAAAAGGGAAAGAATAATAATCTTTAATTTTCAAAATGCTTATAAAGGTCTGATTCTTAAATTAGTTATGTGGGTTATATTTAAAAGTAAACCAATGAGAATATTACCAAGAGCATGATTCAGTATTCAGGATGAGAATTTTTAAACTGCCATTTCTTATTAATTTTGCACATTGCGCTAAATATGCAGAATGTTTTTCACCGATGCCTTTTAAAGAGATAATTTAGAATTTTAATGGATAGAATGTTTAACGAGGAAGATTAAGGTATATAATTTGTGGCTATTAAAGGGTTAATTAACACCATAACAACAACTTCCATACGAAGCTGGGACGAGTCACTAGGGCTGATCCTAGCGGAGAACAAGATGGTGTACAGCACGTAAGCGGTCAACTTCAATGCCCATCAAATGATGATTTGTAACCAAAAAAAAAGTTTACGTAAATAATAATATACATAATGAACTGTTCATTATAATCTGCATGTTAATACATAGTAGGCCTAACCTCCCGCACGTGGAAAGAACAGCGCATTCAATCGCGGACTAAAAATTTGAAAACAGTCGATTTTTTACCTTGTTTAGTTCAAAGGGAGCGAGTCGCTCTGGTAACTGGTCACTCTAGGAGCACCCGAGACATTTGTAGAGAGATCTATGATTCCTTAAGGTATTTATAAATAGCAGCGACAAGCCGAATAGAGCAAAAATGTTTTTTTATGGCGAAAAAGAAAAGAAAAGAATGTGTGGTAATATTTCATTCATATTTGGGCAGAAAGAAAGTCAAGTTCGTAGTTAAATGCGATAAATGTAACTACTGGCAGGAAAAAAAGTATTTGTTTATCGAAACAATGCAACATATTAAATGATAATTATAAGGATTTATTACCTTGTTTATCTACTTTATCTATATTACTTAGAATTTTTTTTACTATACTAATCAGTGTTGTTTCGGGTGAAAGGAGTTTTTCAGAATTAAATTTGTTTAGAAATTATTTAAAATCAACAGTCTCATAAGAAAGACGTATTACTAATTTGGCTATTATTTCTATTGGAAGTAATATTTGTAAAGCACCAGAAGTTACCAGTAGTATAAATGAATTCGCTTATAAAACAGCTAGAAAAATTCTTTTATAACTTCATAAATTAAAAAAAAAACTAGTTTTCTTGCCGTATGTTAAGTTCTCTAAGTTTTTTTAAATTGGAAAAAATGATTCTGTTATTTTTAAAATATAAATGCACTTAACAGGCAAAAACAAAAATTTTAAATGTAATATGGCATCACTGTTATTACTAATTATTATTATTTTATTACTAACTATCAATCTACTGTAGTTGTAGATTATATTTTTGTGATTATGACAATAAAATAAATATATTAACATGTTCCATCTTTTATTTTTATCCCACTGAATTACATACCTATTTACAAACAACTTTTCAAAGTGTTTGATGGCATACGTCATATCTAGTAATTAATTTAAGAAATAAAAACAAAGTTAAAAAGAGGGTCTACAGGATATATATATATATATATATATATATATATATATATATATATATATATGTATATATATATATATATATATATATATATATATATACATATATATATATATATATATATATATATATATATATATATATAATATTTTATAAAATTACATAGACTACAATGAGTTTTAAATAATTAACACAAAATATATATTGTCCCTAGATTTTACCGTGTATAACATCATATCTCTAAATCGAGGGTCTAAATATTATAATGCCATCCTTATAGCATCCTCAGAAAAAAATAATATAATAAATTGTTTAAAATGTTCAAAAGCATTTTTAGGTGACCATAAGACGAACCTGTAACTTAAAAATTTGGCAAGACTATACTATGAACTTTTTCTTTCAATCATATACCTACCAACATCTGCATATTATGATCTATTTTTAAATTTTGTTGGTTTACATTCAAAGACTAGTTTTATTTTAGTAGCACACATTCTACTAGTTCATCTAAAATTACATCGGTACATCATATTATCTACACGAATAGGAAAATATTTTTATTGACATTTTTTTAATTAGATTTTCTATAATACAGGTACTAATTGTTTATTAAAATGTGCTTAATTAGAATAAGTATAAAACACTTTAAATACAATAATGGACAGTCGTTTATCTCGGGAAGTGCTGAAATAAGAGGAAACATTAACTTGGAAAAGTAGCCAAACAAAATTATTTATTCCAAGGCCGCTTAAAGAGCATACATTGAACTTGAATAAAATTTTATTTTTAGGTAGGAACATGTTTCTTTTTAATAAAAGTCTTTTAATTTAAGTAAGCTTTTTATATTTTAATTATTTATTGCCTGCAATAAATAAAACAATTTGTGGAATATTCGTTTAAAAAATTCTAAACCATAATATTTTTACCCCCTTTAATATTTATTTACATTGCCACTTTTTTATCTCTTAAAAAGATTCAACTCATACAGAATTAAATAAATCTTTTTAAATCGTTTTCTAAAAACAATGGGTTATTATAATTGCCAGTTTAATGTCAACTGTTTAAGGACTTTTAAGAAATAATGTATTTTAGCATATTTAAAATACCGCGATTTCTCAACTTTTAAAAAATTAGTATCCCTAAACAGTACTAAGAACTTTTAATCCTGTTATCTCGCAGAAGTCCTTTCAAGAACATACTCGAGAAGCCAAATAAAAGTTTTTTTTCGCTCTACAGCTTGAAAGAAATTATATAACAATGAACTCTAATTAAATTATTCCTTGGTCAAATCACTGTGTATTTTCAAATTTTATTCTGAATTTAATGCATTAACTAAAACATCTTTTCAAAGTAAATTTTGTAATTTAAAAATAAGGTTCACAAAACGGGGTTTTAAAGTATTTTCGTATAACCCTATAGGCTTTTCAAAACATTTGAATGAAGTTGTGTAAGTATGAATAAATATAATCGCCAATAAATCACCGGAAAAGTGGCACTATATTTCTAAATACGTTAATGAGCTCTCTTCTGTTCAAATTTAAGACGAATTGCTCCCTACAAAGTTTACTTTTGAAATTAAGCTGAAACGTATTTGACTTACTTTTATTCGATCAGTTATTATTACGAAAGTAGAGTCAATCACTAAAATTTTAAATAATAAACTTAACGACATGAAGACTCTACCATCGATGAGTGGTTTAACTAGAACTATCAAAAATACTTAGCTTTCTATCAGAATTTTCAGATGCATATCATCATAAAAAATTCCAAATTGTGAACTAAAAGTTGTTTTATTTTAATTTAATGTATTGAGTCTTAGATATACACAATATTGACTTTGTTTAAATCAACGTTTTTTGAACCAGCTTCAAACCCAAACCGCCATCTTACTTGAAATCCAGGCGTTTAACCAAAAAGTTGAACTTGATTTGACCTTGGCATTAAGCCAAGTTCAAGTGTTTTGCGCAGGTGCCGATTCTGTACTTAATCTCAAAATAACACTTTGTTTTGATATTTTTTTACTTAAAAACCAATTAGCTTTCGACTTGGGTATTCTATATGCACATTTGACGCGAACACAATCGTTCTGTAGTCAACAGCTAATTGCAAGCGTGCTTGAGGAGTTTATTTCACACTCGAAGCGCTTGGGTTAAGTCAATCCTATATCATTTCTGGCTTAACTTAACAAACTCACGCTGGATTCAAATATAATCTTGCATGTATAATTCGTTATATTCAAGCGACTTAGAGTAATGATTGATTCGTTTCGCTCCATTTATCACATTGTTTTGGATTTTTTTTTAAATCACTATTCTGTATACTTTTCTTTTTCCGTTTTGGGCGTTTGTTTCCCTTAAATATATCATTTAATACACATTTTATAGGTTTAAATTTAATAAAATGTAAATCAAACTTACTAAGTAAGCAAAGTTGACACAAACACTAGGAAAATACAGTTGGTTGAGTGAGAGATTACCCGTGCGTCATCAATCTGTTCATCTTAATTTGTATAGAAATAATAAAAGGACGGAAAACAAAACATTATTCGTCCAATACAAGCCATACGTTGTAAAAATCTGTCATCATGGGTAGTGTAATAGAGACCAGCGAGACAAATCATTTCGTTTTATGAATACAGACTTTCTTTTGACACTTCAATCAAAATATTGTTTTATTGACAGTCATCATTCAGAGTTTTATTTACGTTGTGTTTTTGAAAAATTTTGATTATTCAAGTGAATTGAAAAAAGAAAATTGTTTAATATAAAAACAACTAATTATTGTTTTATAATTTATTACCGGCATTTTTTTATTTTTTAAAAAAACTAAACCTAGACTTATAAATATGTCTAACCTTCAAAGCTGTCGTCGCTGTCTAAATGCCCGCCACACGTATATAATTTTAAAATGTTTTTCGCACTACTTTAATCAGTTGTATTAAGCAGGCATTAAAAATTAGAATTAATGCGTGGTGAAACTCTTAAGAGCCTGTACGTAACTTATGTCAGTATTTCGAGTTGGAGAAGAGAAACGGTGGTCCTGTGGAATCTGCTCCATCTGTCCAAGAGGTAGAAATATAATTTTATTTTTGGAAATAAACATTTTTAATTAAGTATCGTTATTTTCAGAGAGTAAACACTGCCCTTAAAATTTCTACTCTATAAGTTATGAGGAAGGAAGGGAAACAATCCAATTATTTTCTCTTCTGGAAAAAATAGATTTCGTCGAAAAGAAAAAAACCACAGATCTTCCCGAATGAACCAAAATGGAAGCTCGAAATACACTCCACAATGTGTGCTAATAAAGTAAGCGTAACATCTCCGTTATAGTATAAAATAACCTTGAAAGTAGTATCACACTATATTTAATAATGTTAAGGTCTTTTTTATTGTTAGAAAAGCATGTTATTCTACAAAACTTAAATAGTGAAGTCACCAACAAAGAGTCTCTGGATAAATCGTCTTTAGGTATTCTACTTAAGGAGCTGAAATTCAAATACAAAATGTTATTGCTTTATTCCCAAGTTCTTTCAAGGCTTAATTAGTGTAAGGTTTTAAAGTTTTTATTACATATATCTTTTTATTGTAATTTGTTGTTATTTTGGATTTACTGATGCATTTCTTGGTTACTGTACTATTTGGCATATGCCTCTTACGTACTTAGATAATAAATGAAAAAATATGTTTTTGTTTTTTGAGGCTAATAATACTTAAAAACGAATATTATTTTATTTGCACTTTTTTTTATTTTATATGATTATTATTGCTGTCGTTTTTCAACCTTAAAAGGATATTTTATAAATATTGCGTTCAAAAGAGATACAGGAAAAATTATAAATAAATTGTCGTAGTTTGTACTATTTAAAAAAACGCTTATTTCAAGCGTTTGCAGGTGAACCTTATTGTGTTATATTTAATGTTCTTTTCGGTTAAGAGAGGAGTCCTAATTTGGCCTCTTTGTGTTTTGTGATTTTTATTATTATTACTTCGCAGATACTTTCACTTATCTAAGAAGGTAATCTCAGTTATAACTTGGAATTTTTCCCTTTTCTGATAGGGAATCCGAAAATATAACGGAATTTTCAATATACTATTTAGTTCCATTCGCTGGTGCAATAGGCACATCTTTATGAATATATACGGTGTATTGCCTAATTATTTTTATTTAGTTCAGACGAATATTATTGATAACGCATAGGTATTCTTTCGCTGGACCTGTAACTGTATTAATTTCATAAATGTGTATAAAAAATTCTACCTTGGAAATGTAATTCTAAATAACGTGAAAAATACAGTTTTAAAAAAAATAAAAAACCGAGGCCAAAAATATCGCGAACTACCTGTACATATAATATTTAATTTGTACCGCTTATCAGTAAAATGTTATTTTTTACCATTTTCCCCATTTTAATTTAATTTTTATCTCTGATAAATTGTTTATCATCGAAATTAACGTTATTTTAATAATAGTGTCAACAATATTATCAGTGTAAAAGTAAACTAACTATGTATATACAAATCTACTTACCTCGTAAAAACTTATAAATTTTGCAGTTGCATGTTTAGAGATGTATTCTTATATTTTTTTGCATTTGAATTTGTTCACGTTTAAGCAGATGTATATATATATATATATATATATATATATATATATATATATATATATATATATATATATATATATACAGTGTGACCAGTAAAGTCCGCATCATATGGGATTTTTTTATTAATAGCTTTATTCGAAATTTGACTTTGGCATCAATTTCTGTTTCGATCGAGATGAAAATTAACCAAAAAAATAGTAGTCACGTGATTAGCATTATCTGTCAAATTTTAATTTTTTTCAAAAAAAATCAAAAGTGGGGTTATTTCTCAAAATACCGAAAAAATTTTTCTAGATGCAATTTTTAGCCCATATGCAAAATTTCAGCTGTATAAGACAATTTAGATTCGTTTTTCGTAAATTGCACCGCTGTTGCGAAATAAGACTCAACGCAACCTACATAAAACTTCTTAGTTTTGACAATGCTTCGTTCCAGACATATTTTGTTTAAAGTAATGTGTGTTTTTCTACAAAATCTAATTAAGGCTATTAAAATTTGGTCATATATGATGCAAAGTTTATTTGTTTTTGACCCTGTATAAGGTAACTTCATAAAATAACTATTCTTGAAAACGCAATGTCTGAAAATAATACACATTATAATTAAGACAAACAAGTACGCAGTCTGCATTAGGTGGAAAATACATTTTTATTTAACTTAACGTAAAGTTTATCTACTTTCAACGATTTAATTTAAAACTCCATTATTAAAATTTGTTTGATAGCATAATTAGAAAAAATTTAACAGCGTTATAAACATTAAAATAGTTAATATGAATTTTCTAACCATTTTCCGAAAGACTCGATATTGGTAATCAGTAGATCAAAATACACCAGAAAAAATTTGATTTTTTCAAACATCATGACAGGCCACAAAAACCTCCTGGACACCCAGACTAATGTTGAACGAAAGCACGTCGGCTACCTCTATTGTAATAATTTTTTACTACTAATAAAAATATAAATTTAAATCCTTAAAACAGAAACCCAACAATATTTTCTTTTAATCGAGGTTGTCATTTTAATACAAATCATTGGATCAAATTTTATTAACAAAATATTGTTATTTTACCTCTTTTCTGTTTTTGTCATTATTTTGAGTTTCTCTTTATATTAAGAAACCTAATTTTTTCCTGATTGACAAAACAAAAATTTCTGTGAATCGTTTGTTAACTTACTATTTATTTTCTTTCAGTGCAAGATGAAGCGAACAATTAAGGTATTATTTCCTTGTATTTCTATGTACGCTATTTATAAGTAGTCTGGCATACGTCTTATTCCTAATAAAATAGTATCTTATTTAAACAGGAAATTAAAATTACATATTACGAGTATTTTTAACTACATGCCGTGCATCATAATAAATATAAAAACTTCGCACGCACTTTTAACCGTTCAGCCAGTCTGTGGCGACAGACAACCTGTCTAAAAGCACAAATTTTTATTAAAGACAGTCAAAGCTCCTTATTCGCGGGGGATAAGTTCCATAAGTACACCGCGAATACCGAAACCGTAAATACGAACTAGTAATTTGTATGGGATATTTTCCAAGTTTGCAACATAAATAGAAAAAACATATAATAAAAGCAAATTTAATGAAAGATTGAACAATATTAATAATTATTATCAGACTTAGGCAATGATTTTAAAAAAATAGTAATTTTTTCTTGTTGTACCGCTTTAACACGGAATTTCAACTCGAATTGATTGCCTATATTTACCGTCTATAGAGGTAATAAAAATGCTTTAGGCCTTTTAAACCGCTGACCGGGTATTATTTCTATGTATTGCATTAATAGTTCCCATATTTAACTTAAAACCTTATAACATATCAACAAATTTATATAAAAATAAGATACGATTTACCAGTACCAGTGATGAAATTAGACCATTCTTTCCCTGTAACTCTTGTTCATACAAATTTTTTCCTGTTCGGGATTTTTTTTTCATTGAAACATGCAAATGCTGGAGGTTTATTTAACGCTTTGGCGGTCGGTGCGTTTATTAATTTTTTATCCATGCTGAATTATTAAGTAAATGGAAAAGTAACATTATATTTGTAATTTCTTGCAGAAAATCATTTCTATAGAATTTCCCTTTTTAAAGCTGCTCTATATTAAAATGTTATTGATCAGTTTGTCGAAAATACAGCTTCTACGATATTTTTCCTTTTTTTCTTTCGTGTTTGTGTAGAGAGAGTGCATTTGCAATCTAAAAATATTTATTCTGCCTTTGGTTTTAAAAAATTAATTATAATAATGTCTATAATTCTAACACCGTTTTTTTGCGTTGAGTTAAAATTGTTTCATTGTGCAATAAAAAATTTAATATAAATTTTCCACTTTTTTCTAAACACTAACAAGTTTAAAGGGTTTATCGTAAATTTGAACCTTAAACCGTGGAAATAAGTTGCAGGCGAAGTAATTTTGACTCAGTCCATGTACGGGTTGTCCGGAAATTCCGTTCGTAGATTTCGAAGGTAAAATGCAAACATAAAAAAATGTCATATATCCTCAAATGCACAATAAAAGTTATTAGAAAAAGTTTTCCTAAAGGCAATTTTTAGCCAATATGCAAAATTTAAAGACAAACAAGTACACAGTATCATCAATTTTATTTAACTTTACGTAAAGTTTATCTAGTTACAACGAGTCTTTTCAATTAAACTATTTTCTTAATATTATTGTGCATTACTTTTCAAACTACGATTTTAAAAATAGTTATTTTTAAAGTTACCTTATACAGGGTCAAAAACAAATAAACTTTGCATCACATGTGACCAAATTTTAATAGCCCTATTTAAATTTTGTAGAAAAACACACATTTAATACGGCACTACTTTAAACAAAATATGTATGGAATGACGCATTGTCAAAAACTAAGAAATTTTATGTAGGTTGCGTTGAGTCTTATTTTGCAACAGTTGTGCATTTACAAAAAAAAATGGAGAAAAAATCTAAATTATCTTATACAGTTGAAATTTTGTATATGAGCTAAAAATTGCGAACTCGTAGACGCCATACCGTGAGCTTTGAAAATGGTGAATGAGATTTCACCGAAACGTCAGCTGCCTTACAGTCCTGAGAGGGACTCAGCACATACACGGGATGCCCGAAAACCTTCGATTACACATCACACCCGTGAGAATATCCGACATAACATATATATATATATATATATATATATATATATATATATATATATATATATATATATATATATAAATATATATATATATATATATAAATATATATATATATATATATATATATATATATATATATATATGTATATATAGGGTTATTCATCCTATACGGCACGAAATATTGCTGCCAAAATATATAACTTTCAAAAAGTTTTACTTTTGGGATATATGGGGTCTAATATAGTTACTTTTTAAAATTATTTTCATATTATACAGGGTGTATATTATTGCATTGTTGGATTCTCCAATCAAAATAAGTGCCTATTTTAATAAGATTTATAGTACCCAAAACCTTAAGGGTTTTTTTAATTTAAAATTTTGACAAAATCAAACCTGATTTTCATGTTTCAAATACTTAAGACGTATTTCAGTTATGTACTCGAAATTTACAGTGAAGTGTAACAATAAATCATATTTTATATCCCAATTATAATAAACTTGCTGTATTATATAGGGTGTTCAAAAATTAAAACTAATCAAATTAGAACTTTAAGTGGCTATAACTTGATTAATTTAAATAGAACGATATACTTTTTAACTTACCAGAAAATGTACCTTTTAAATACTAATCGAATGGTATAAAGGTGTTCTATAGCTAGGTATTCGCGTTTTCACAGAACACGCCAAATAATCGTTTTCTACACCATTTTGTGTCTTTTGAATAGATGTTCTAAAGTATCTAGTTGCCTATGGCATTTGGAAATGACAGGTAATTTACAACTATAAAAATAATAATCAGGAATATCTTTACAAATGTTCAGAAACTCGAAACGAGACTTATAGTCGTCCAACAGGCTATAACAGCAATAATGGTAATAACATATTGACGATAGCACAAAACAGAAGCAGTATACTTACTGTAGATGTTCGAAATGTCGACCATCCATTTCCAAACATTTAATATTCTTTTTTCGAAATCACTGCTAACTCTGGACAACAGTTGCGGGGTTACAGTTTGAAAAGCGTCTCTTATGCGTATTTTCATATCTTATGGTGTTGTCGGGACGCATTGCAGACAATTCCTTTTCTGTATCCCCATAAAAAGAAATCTGATGGAGTTAAGTCCGGAGATAATAATGGAAGTTGTGTTTATTCACGAAACCATTGTTATGAAAAGTACATTCATCACTAAACAACACATTATCAAAAAAGTGTTCATTTTCTGCCACTTTATCTAACACCCACAAGCAAAATTCAGTTCGGTTGTCAAAAATCATATCAGTGAAGCTCTTGACAAAGCTGGATTTTATAGGAATGAAATCTGTATTTGTTAAGAACCGTTGAAACACTTGCTTGTCTAATGTTAGTCTTTTCGGATATATGATTCTGACTAATATTGGGATTTTCGATCACTGAACCAAGGACAGTAAAAATATTTTCTTCATCCTCAGTGACAGGTTTTCTTCCTTTGGATAAATCTTCATTTTGACAAAGCAATAATACATTATTCAAATAATTCAATTCTATAAATGGAGTTTTACAGTTACAAAAAATAATACCGCTATTATAGCAACAGGCTTTGCAGACTAAACTGACAGAACAAATGAATTATCAGATGTTTCTAAATCCCATAGGCAACTAGATACATTAGAACATCTATTCAAAAAATACAAAATTGTGCAGAAAACGATTATTTGGCGTATTGTGTGAAAACTTGAAGATTTAGCTATAGAACACCCTTATATCATTCGATAGGTATTTAAAAGGTACATTTTCTGGTAAGTTAAAAAGTATAGCGTCCTATTTAAATTAATCAAGTTATAGCCACTTAAAATTCTTTTTTGATTAGTTTTAATTTTTGGACACCCTGTATAATATAGCAAGTTTATTATAAATGGGATATAAAATATGATTTAATGATACACCTCACTATAAATTTCGAGTACATAACTGAAATACTTCTTAAGTATTTGAAATATGAAAATTAGGTTAGATTTTGTCAAAATTCAAATTATTTAAAAACCCTTATTTTGATCGGAAAATCCAAAAATGCAATAATATACGGGGGGTTCCATTTAAAAAAACACAACTTTGATACTTTCGGAGCTTTTGGGACACCTTGTATAATATGAAAATAATTTTAAAAAGTAACGATATTAGACCCCATATATCCCAAAAGTAAAACTTTTTGAAAATCACGTATTTTGGCCGCAATATTCGGTGTCGTATAGGGTGAATAACCCTATATATATATATATATATATATATATATATATATATATATATATATATATATATATATATATAGGTATTGACGGTGTGTTCGCTCAGTGGTATATGAAACCTTTAGAAACAAGACAACTAAAGTTAGCAGTAAATTTTTAAACTGTTCAGTAGATTGCCGATCTGAACCGATTGTTGTTCTTTGATCTACTTAACAGCAACGTTTCATTTATTTTTATGACTTTAAGTAGACAATTTTCCTTATTTCCCTGGTAATTTATACCACTTAAAATTAGTTTTATGATTATCATGATGCAGCAAAATGATATCAGCCAAAAAAATTCGAACAGGTTTTTAAACTTGGCTATAAGTTTATTACCGGGTGATCTCAAAACAAGAGAAATTTCTTGGCATCAAATTAAAAAACAATTTCTCACATACGAGTAGCATTAGAAAATAAGCAATTGATTTATAAGACTTTTCTTAAATCGCTAGTTGTACAAAATATTTATATAAAATCTGTATTTAGAGAAAAGTGGGAGTGTGGGTAGATGGTACCAAACACCTAAATTGAACTGAATGGAAACATTAAACGCACTTTTATTGTATTAATTTCTTATTACTCCTACACAATAACTGTTGTTCCTGATATATATTTTAGCTTACATAAACCATACTCTTTGTCTTTTTTGGCGAATAAAGGACGCTAGAATGTTCTTAGTGGCGTTTTTTCGTCATAACTCATGAAATGATTCTTGAGAACTACAGAATCAATTTTTGTTTCAACCTCAAGAAGTGTGGAATATTTCAATTGGCACATTTAAGTTTTAGTATGGCAAATTCAACTTCTTAATCACTTTCGGAAATGGAATATTTAATTTGCCTTATATTTATCCAAAATAGGAAGTAATTTATTTTTTGTTTATTAGATGATGTGAATTTAAAATTTATTAATAATGATTAAAAAAAGTTCCAAACGAACCGTAATCCTCTAAAACTGTCATATTAAAATTCTTAAGTGATATTTTTACACAAATTTAATTAGAATGAGAGAGGTATGTCCTCGAACTATGATCAAATTACATAACTACTTTATCCTTGCAGAGTAGTAAACAGACTGCTCGTCAAAGGGTTACTAAGGTAACTTTAGTTATCAACGGTATCTCTTACTCCTAATTGTGAAATATGGAACCTTGACAATGCTATCAAATATACAAGGAGGTTTTAAAAAATACTTGACAAACATTTACTTTATAATCAACATCTAATTCAGCTTTTTTAAACCAATTACTTTAGCAATTCCGCACTATCGCCAATTATTTTTTACCTTAGTTTAAAAACATTGACTTTATTAAGGGATATATATATATATATATATATATATATATATATATATATATTTGCTTGGAGAAGAGTTTTCCATATTCTATGTGCGGCTGGCTATGCGTACCAATGTATCTGTACTGCAGGAAATCAAACCTTCTTAGTGACTTTCCATTACGATGTACCCCACATACTTTTTGAACCAAATAACATGGCCTAACATTGACAAATTTATGATACAGGACAAGCCGGATAGCCTACACTAATACCGGTTGCACATGAAACCAGGACAGTAGCAACTCCAGTGGGATAGACCACCAGTGTTGCCAATCCTACAGCTTTACCGGTATATCTACCGTTCTCAGTTTTCATAAGTGATTTACAGTTTTTTTACTCACCGTTTGCGTTAAAATTTATTACATATTTATTTAAAGTAATTACAAAAAGCTATTATTATTGCATAATATTATCATTATATTAATTATAAAATAGGTACGCTACGGAATCCAAACGATTTAATGCTGAAAGGCCCACGAATTTTCCTCAATCTACTAGATGGCGCTACGCTGCACACGTAAGCTCGTTGTTATTCTATTCTTCTTACCGGTGCAATAAAAAACGTTACTGTCTTGAAAAGTTAGACTGGCATTATATCTAATGTCCTGTCTCGATTACTGGTTTACAGTGTTGCCAACCCTACCGTTTCAACGGTAGATGTACCGTTTTTCAATGAGAGCTACTACCCTTTTTTCACTAACCGTTTGGATTATAATTTATAACATATTTGTTAACGTTATTATTATGATTTACAAGCCAGACGGCTTCGCACTCCCTCCAGGGATTATTCACTCATACCAGGCACACAAAGGTACCAGAAGTATGAAGCTCTGTGGGAACCCTTTCCATGTTATCGGGTCCTAGGTGACGTGGTCTGCTGTATTTCCCATGAACTTTCGGACTGTTCGCGCGGTTGCTAGGAGAGTTGCTTTCTGCATCGGTTTATACAGATGCTCACTAAGACCCAGTCCCTTGATGTTCTGCAGGAGGTTCTTCGGTATCACTCCAGTTGTTGAGAGTATTATGGGAATCGTTTGGACGCTGTTCATTGCCCATTGTCTTCGGATTTGCACCTCCAGATCTCTGTATTTGGCGATCTTCTCGTTGTATTTTGGTCTTAGGTTGTTGTTGTTAGGTACAGCGATGTCGATTAGTGTAGTTCGCCTAGAAATTTTATTTATTAGTATAATATCTGGTCTATTATGAGCAACTGTTTGATCCGTCAGAACCGTTCGGTCCCAATATAACTTGAACTGGTTGTTTTCAAGAATAGGCTCCGGATTGTACTTATAATAAGGCACTTTTCCTACCTGTAATAAGTTTAACTTTTCTGCTAACTCTTGGTGGAGTATCTTAGCGGCTGAGTCGTGTCTTTCCTTATATTCGGTTGCGGCAAATGCTTGGCATCCTCCAGTTATGTGCTGGACTGTCTCCGATGTTCGACAGCCATATCTGCACTGGTCATTCTCTATTGAAGGATCTCTAATGATGAACTTCCGATAGTTCTTCGTCGGAATAACCTGGTCTTGGATAGCTAACAAGAAGCCCTCCGTTTCTGGAAACATCTGTCCTGAAATCAACCAGTAGTTCGACGCTGAGTTGTCGACATTGTCCTGATTGACCTCATTTGGATGCCGTCCATGAAGTGGCTTCCGTAGCCAGGTTTGTAACTTCTCTTGGTCTGTTTGGTGGTGAGAAGTAATATCTTGTTCCCTCAACTGTAGCGGTGTTGAATCGTCTGCCTCGCATATTGCTCGATGTAGTGTGGAAGAGTCCGCCAACCTGTGGAAATATGAACGTAAGTTTATTATTTGTTGGTCGAGCCGCTTACCAATATCCACCAATCCTCTTCCTCCTTGGTGTCTTGGAAGCATTGTACGTTCAATAGCACTCCGAGGATGATGTTTTTGTGCTTTTGTTAGGAGTGTCCTTATTTTTCTTTGCAGGTTTTGGATGTCCGTCCTGCTCCACTTTACAATTCCAAAAGAGTAACTCAGCGCAGAGCAAGCATACGTGTTGAGCGCCTTAAACAAATTTCTACTATTTAAATTAGTTCTTAATACCCGCCTTACCCTCCTGACAAATTCGGCTGTCAATTCGGCCTTCATAGTGCCATGATCAATTCTTTTAGCCTGTTTCATACCTAGATATTTGTATGTTTGGTCTGCTTCCATTGCAGCGATAGTTTCACCGTTCTGCATTTCAAAAGCCCCCGGTTGTATCTTCCCTTTAACGATGTTCAAAATACGGCACTTGTCAAGTCCAAATTGCATTCCGATATCCCCGGAGAACTCCTCTACAATTTTAAGCATTTGTTCCAGCTGGCTTCTGGTAGCAGCCATCAGTTTAAGATCATCCATGTATAGAAGATGATTCACTCTGACTATCTCTTCGTTGTTGTTTCTAACACTAAAGCCGTGTCTGGTGGAGTTCAAACGGCGTGATAATGGGTTCATTGCAAGGCAGAACCACAATGGGCTAAGTGAATCGCCTTGAAATATTCCTCTTCGTATCGGAATGGTGTTAGTTTCGATGGTGTCACTGGATGGCACTTGCAATTGGATCCTAGTTCTCCAGGTTGACATGATGCGTTCTAAAAAGGAAACAAAATTATTGTCGACCCTGTACATTCTTAATATAGTTTTGAGCCACTCATGTGGTACTGAGTCGAAGGCCTTCTTATAATCCACGTAGGCAGCAAAGAGGTTTCTTCGGTTGGTACAGGCTTGGTTACATATGACAGAGTCAACAATCAATTGTTCCTTGCATCCCATTGCTCCCCTCGTGCATCCTTTCTGTTGAGTTGCAATGATGTTATTTTGCTCACAATGTGCATAGATGCGTTGGGTCAAGCAGGAGGTGATCACCTTATACAGTGTGGGTAGGCAGGTGATTGGCCTATACTTAGATGGGTCCTGTGTGTTGTGTTGGTCCTTTGGTAGGAGGTACGTAATACCTTCGGTCAAGAACAATGGCATTTTTGCTGGGTTAAGAAAAACATCATTAATAAGATTAGCCAGCTGACGGTGCATACACCAGAACTTTTTGAGCCAGTAGTTCTGGATCCCGTCGAGACCTGGAGCTTTCCAGTTATGGGATTCCTTGATTATTCTTGAAATTTCCTCGGTGGTAAATGGCTCAAACTGCATCTGGCTGTATTCTTGGCAGATTTGGTGTTCTTCATTGATCCAGCCAGCTGCGATGTTACAATCGGCTGGTGTGGAAAGTTGGTTTCCCCAGAACTCTTCTACCTGCTCTCTATTGGGATATCTATTATCTGCCATATTAGGTGGAGAGTTTAGCTTACGGTAGAAAGTCTTTTCTGATCGTTGGAAGAGCGCATTGTCTCGTTTTCGGTTATTGCTGGTCTTGTACCTCTTTAGCCGTCCTGCAATAACAGAGAGCTTCTGTTTCAGCGAGTCAAGGCATTGCTGAGCAGTGACATTCGCTGGATCTTGTTGCGAATGATATCGGACACGACTCATGATTTCTTCAACTCGCCTTTGCAGTCGACTAGTTCTTGTGCCCCTGATGTACTCCGTCAGCTGTCCTATATCTATTCGAAGACTTTATTATTATAATTATAATAATATTATTATAATATTATTATACTAATTATAAAATAGGTACATTACGAAATCTAAACACTAGGCCGCACTTGTAAGTCCATTGTGTTTCTATCCTTGGTTACCAGTGCACAATAAAAAAGAATAGAAACAAATCTAACTCTTCACATATAGAACAGATTTTGTATACAGAGAGGTTGGTAGTTTAACGAAGTATATTGGCAACACTGTTGGCTTGAGACAGTTGCGCTGTCCTAATTAAGAAGACCGTGTACGCAGAGACAATACTGGCCTGGCTCGACTACTGGCTTCGTGTGCAAATGGCTTAACGGAGGCGCTCATTGACGTGCTTCAGTGATACAGTAGAGAAACTGCTCAGAGCGAATCTAGAGACAACCCTAGGTCCTACAATCGTCAGTGAAAACTGGAAGTTCGATGAAAGGATTTAGTTAGGTGAGCTGCTCGGTATTGATGAACAACAAGTATAGTGTCTTAAGACATGGCAATAATAAGTTTTTCGCCCTTAGGACATTTTAACAGGAATATAAATTTAAAATCGGTAAATATATTATTTTTGCAAAAATTGTATATTATAAAAAAATTGTAACGAAAAAATTTTAAAATTCCATCTTAATTAGCGAAGCCTACGTTTCTACCTCCCAGAGCATATGCCAAATTTGCCGCCCGGGGCAGATGTAAAAATTGCATCCCCCTGCTCCAATAAGAGATAATGTGATTATTACAAAGACCAAATTTTCTAAAGTAAAGAAAATTTAAGCTGCAAATCGAGAACTTTCAATAAAAAAAAATTTCTCAATAATTTAAAATACCTCAAAAATAAAAAACAAAATTTAATTGTTAATACATATTCAGAATTTTTATATTAATCAACTATTAGAAATAACATTATTACTTTTGAAAAATGTATTGTTAATTGAAAATCATAAAAATATTATTGAAATTATTGAATTTTGTAATATAATAACTATTTTTTTCATTGAGAAAATCATTTTTAACATAAACTTTAAAAATGATTGATTCCATATAAAAATAAAAAAAAAGTGCGTTCTTCATTTAAAAATATTCTTAGCAACCCTTCAGTTTTATTTGCAAACAAGAGATCCTAGAATCCTATTACAAATTTTCCATATTCTATAAAAATTGATAATTGTAAAACTAAATCCATGGTTATAAAAGAACGGGAAAATCATACTCATCTACAGATAGGAGTTTTTCTCTATCAACAAAAAAATTTTAAAAAAATTCTAGTCAAAATAAAAAATTTTTTTTTCGAAATTTGTTGCCTCTAGTCGGGATCGAGTGCCCTCTGCCCCCTCCCTAAGGCTACGCCACTGTTTATAAGGTACCATTCTAAAATATATTTTCAAAAATAAAAGTTCAAATGGTGTCAAAACCAACATCAGATGAACATATAATTATTTTTTTGTTACGAGATTTTCTAAACATGATATTTTTATGCCCAACCCTCAGTAAATGTGTTACAAGGATATTCTAGTGACAAGTATGAAACATCGCAGATTTACGTTAACTGGCATAATTTGGTGTACAAAATTACTCTTAAGAAGTTACAACAAAGTTTGAATAGTTACAAATTCAATAAAAGCAAATTTAATTATATCTACAGAATATTTGAATTCAGGTTCTAACAAATATTTAATTATCTAGTTTGGTATAAACATAAATAATAAACTTTTTAATTTTTTAAATCAACTAATAATATATAATAATTTATAGATTACATTCGATATAACAAATGAAGTACTCCACGTAATTAAAATACATTTATTATTCTATTGATAATTAAGACAGTTGCTTATATTTAAAATTCAATATTACTATTCCGAAGGCACCTTCATACACGAGCATTCACTAAGGCAATTTACAATAAAATAACAGGAAGTGATAAAAATATGACAAAATTTTAAATAATCTAGCATCAAGGAAGTTTTTAATTCAATTGACAAATAATAACCTGTATTATATTATCAAAATAACCAATTAAAGGAAAGAAAATTATCACATATCACACGTTGCTTTTTATTTTAAGTACATAATATTTTTTTTTTAGTTGCAGCAAATCAATTATCACAATCAACGTGTCCTAAAATAAGAATATTTAGTATTAAATTAATTATTACTGAGTAATTAATATATATGATTTCATTTAAAAAAAAAACGCAATGTTCTGGAAATTTACATAATACTATAAGGGATACGAAATTGACTAAATTAGAAAAAGTTAAATATTTGGAGCCCGCTACTTAACTTAATGAAGTTGTAATGGATTGGGGCGATCCACTCAGAAACTCTCTGAAATATAAGCGATCTATTTCAAGAACGGATCTCTCCTCTATGAGTACCTACATTGCGATAAATCGACAATGGCAATGAATTCTCTTACAATGCCCTGCCATCCGCGCTGCTGATCATATTTCAAAGATCGCGGAATGAATAACAGAAAAAATAATGATCAAATCAGCACTTCACATCATTTTTAAATAACAGGTGCCTTTTAATCATTAAGCAATTGAAAAGAATTAATTCTTTTAACAATATGATATTCACAAATATGAATAAATTAATAATAAAATGGTAAATAATAATTTTTGCTTTAATAAACATGAACATTCAAAACTGGTACGCATAATAATGCCCTCGATTAATTCGAATATCTAAATAATATTAGACTCTATGAATATAGTTTTTAGCTCGTTTGGGAAAACAATGTTGACCTCCAAAACTTATAGACCTATCATTGATACGGAGATTCTTGCGCACGATAAATAAGTTTTAAGCTATCCCAAATATTAAAAAACGACTTTACTCCTTTTAAGGAGAGTTCTGAGATAGAGAACTGGAAGTTTGTTTTTTAACGAATCATATTTAAGAATTCGTTGACTTGGTATCTGGCAGAAAGGTGTTCCCTAAAACTCTTTTTTTTTACCTGAAGTCTTTTAAGGTTTCATTCTTTTTATTTCAATCCCTTTGCGTCCAAAATTGAGCGTACGTTTCTCTTAACCCGATTCCATTGGTTTCTATTGTTTGTAATTCGAATCCATGCCAGTCCAGCTACTTTCTTCAGATTGTCATACTCTTTAATGTTAGATCTGCCTTTTGCACTCTTGTCTATCTATTTGAGCTATATGATATATACTGCCCTTATGCGCACTCGAAATTGTTCGTTTCAGACATTGTCTCTTAATGCATTCCTTTCCATAGCCTTGTGAGCTAATTCCAGCTTATTCCTTGACTGTTTTATAATTGTCCACATCAATGATCCGTATGCCATCACCAGCATCACCACTGATCATATCCCAGGTGCTGGAAAATATTATTATTTGTTAAACTATGTTTACATTTGTCTTTTCTCATCTTTGATGTTTTTATTTCCATTCTGTGTTAGTTTCTGCACAAGTTCATGTATTCTGTAACATTTTTCAGTGCTTTGTGTTTGATTGTTATTCTCAGGGTACATTGCCCCTGTTTTTCCATTTCCATTATTTTTTATTCAATTGCTTTAGACTCTCTAACATAAGTATGTGTATTCTGTAACAATTTTCAGTGTTTTGTGATTAATTGTTATAATGGTATTCTCAGGGTACATTGTCCCTGTTTCTCCATTTCCATTATTTACTCAATTTTTCTTTTTCATAGAATTAAAGAGTCTATGACCTAATACAGAAATATTGGAGGAGTAGGAGTCAATCATGTATAAAGTTAGGAGTCCGTAGAAGTCACTGGCGTTATAGAATTATGGTAATTAGCCAAGATCGGATCAGATTAAATATTACCAAAAACAACAGTACAATAGAATAAGTGGACAAAATCAAATATTTCGCAAACATTTTCGATAACTAAATAGATACAAACACGAAATTAAAATCCAGAATAGAACAGGCAAGATCAGTGTTTACAAAGATTAAAAACTTATTTATCAAAAAAAAACTGAATTTGAAGCTGATAATTCGATTTCTGAAATGTTATGTTTAGTCTGTTTTCCTGTATAGATGCAAATCATGAACAATGAAGTTAGGTACTATGAAATGATTAAATGGCTTTGAAATGTAGCTATACCGCGGCATACTCAGAATCTCCTGGATGAACAGGATCATAAATGAAAAATTACTAAGAAGACTAAATAGGTAGCTTGAAATCGAGAATATTATAAAACGAAGAAAATTAACGTACGTATACAAAGACACAAGAAACATGAAATTATAGAATACGTAGTATAGTGAAAGATAGAGGATGGAAGAAGCAGAGGAAGACGAAGAACTTCATGGAGGAGCAATATCCGAAATTGGACAGGATTGAATAGAGAGGGACAGATATGGTAATATGCCATGCAATTAGCCAGTCTTGGATTATGAGACAGCTCCTAGAGAGAGAGAAAGAGATAGACTATGACACAAAATTAAGTAGATTTGCAGCATTTTTACCATGGTATCCCAGTTCCGTTAATTTTTGATGTTGTTCTGAATGTTTCTTTTATTGTGCATTATTATAACAAGCTACCTCAAGGTGATGAAACTGGAACTATGGACAAATTTCTCAAAGAATTACACTCTTAATTCGCTGTGATCCTACCGACATGAACAGTCTACAAGGAGAACCACAGGAACAATGTTATTTCCACAATCAAAAAGCAGCACAGCACTTTTTTAGTTGCCTCTATATACCGTAAAAGACTTGCATAATTTTTACTTTTTTTAGAATAAGCATTCTTATGATGCTGAAAACTATATTTCTTGAGTACGATAATATTCGCGCAGTTCTCATAGTCAAGTATAAAAAAATATGTAACACAGCTAAATTTAATAATATGCTATGGAATTTCCGAGCTACATGGTTGTTTGCTATATTTTAAATTTATTGTCTGAATAACGTTAATTATACAAACTACAAAAATAAAGCAGACTGGTCAAACTGGCCAGTATCTTCGTTTTGATAAAATCTGTGTCAACGATATATAGATTCCAAAGCTGCACGATTACCTGGAACCGGAAAGAGTTTTTATTTTGTTGACTAAATATTTTTCTGTCAAGTCGTCTACGCCGAATTGGACAAAAATTCATATTTTGGAAAATCCCTAGAATCATTAGAACAGGAGAATATTGTATCCCCTAATTTTTGCACTGATATCTTTGGTTTGTGCTGCGCATTAATGTGGTGTGTTACTTCAATTATGGAAAAAATCTTTAAAAAAACATTATGTATTCTGTCATCTAAAAGATCAAAGATATCGATATGATGGTAGATACTGACTGATTTATAGACGCTGCGCGTCTTTTGAAGTGTATAATTAATTAGCAAGCAAAAACAAAATACCAGCAAGAAATTTCACCAATTTTTTATAATCAACGTAAACATCAATGGGTGTGCAAATTCATGTAGCAACACAAAAAGAATGTTTTATTAATAAAGAGGTTATTAACAAAAAAAAAACAAGCTTTATAAGCTAATAACACCAACGAACAAAAAAACAAAAGAAAACATCAACATTTCTATCGCCAGTTTCAAAATTAATATTTTGTTTACCTCCCCTAGCTCTATGCATTGCTTGTACCCTTCTTGGCATACTTAAAATTAGTGAATGAATAAATTATTGATCCAAAACTAGCCATTCTTCTCTTAAAGCTTCACAAAGCTCGTCAAAGGTCAATGGCTGATGATTTCTGGTATGCAGTTGTCTCTGGAGTTGATCCTAAACACGTTCTATTAGGTTACAGTCAAAAGAGCGAGGACGACAGTCCATTCGAGAAATACCGTGCTCTTCTAATGCCAAATTAATAATGTTTGCACGGTGGAGCCAAGCACTGTCATCCATAAAAATGAAATTAGGAACATATTCTCGTGCAAGTGGGACAATAATGGGTTAAATAACTAAATCGTAATATCTCCCAGAAGTCATATTTTGTCTATTCAAAATGAGCAGTTCAATGCGCAACTCCAAAAGATTCCACCTCAAACAGTTACAGAGCCACCTCCAAAGGCAACTGTTGGAGCCATATTGTGTTTAATATACCTTTCTCCTCGTTCTGCCATTCCTCAGCAGTCTAGTTACGGTGCTCAATTGCCCATGTTCTGCATGCAATGCGGTGTTCCCTGTTTAATCGGGAATGTCGAGCACGTTTTCTGGTTCTAAGACTTCGTGTAACCTTCTTCTGATGGTTGCCAAACTTATATTTATCCCGGTGTGCGCCCGAAGCCTGGAGGCAGAAAACACTGGATTTCTCCAGGTAGAAGTAATCAAAAGCCCATCCTCTCTTCTGATTGTAGAACGTGGCCGGTCACCGCCATGGCGTATGTTGGCACTCTCAATTTCTTAAAAACTTTTCCAAGCCCGACTTATTACACTTTGCGAAACGTTGTATATTTTAGCAATTTCAGACTGTCTATGGTTCCATGTTAAAGAAGAGCTATGACAGCGGTAAAATCATTAGAAGGCAGTCTTCTTTGAGGCATTGTGTGATATAACAAGATATAAAACACTTCACGGTATCACAGTGGTTCATGTGGTCACTAATCTTAGCCAAATGTGATGTGTTGCAAATTTAAAATTTACATTATCAGTTTTGATAGTTTGAAAAGAAATTGGTATGTGGCGGATATGTTGTGATAAATAACATATGCATGTGGAGGTAAACAAGTCTGCAATAAATAAAACAAGATCTTTAACAGAATTTAAATATAGTTTGCGGCAATATAATTGTAAAAATTAAAATATCCACTTCAAAAGATACGCAGTGTATACGCTCATATATTGTTTGATGTTATTCATGTGATAGGTGGATATATTAACTTGTTTTTAAAATGTTGACGTTTAATTCATATTAATGGGATTTATTGCCTTTCGGACAACATACCAAAAAATTCCTTACATAATAAAATTAAAGCGAATTGAGTTATTTGTATTGAAAAAGGTGAGTGATTCGCATTTGCTTTTTTCTCTATTTAAAACAACGGAAAACCATCAGATGTGTAATAAAATTAGAGTGGCAAAAATTGTAGCTCTAAATACCTAAAGATATTAACAAAAATATATAGCATGACATCTTAGAATAGCTCAATTTATAGAATCGAATATTTTCAAAAGGTATTAAGAGGCTGGCAATTTCGTATGGAGACCCGATCAAGGGAGCAACAGATGTACAACAGTTCCTAATTAAATTTTTTAATATTTAATTCTATAGGAAATCGCACGTTAACATATACGTATCTGAAAAATCAGCTTCTAATTGAAGAACGAATTAATATATCGAAAACAGTCATATCAAAGTTACAAGTTTTTTCTTAAAATCACAAAACTCGGCGATTAGAATTTGCCACACTGTTAAAAATAACCTTAAATTTAATGAAAATTTAATGTCCATTCTACATTATATTTAATGATTTTGTAGTTAAATGGCGAATAATTTACATTTACTTTGAATTTATAGCAAATTCATTGATATATCAATTCGATGTACATTAAATTTGATTAAATGTTATCTTAAATTCCAATAAAGTAACTGAAAAGATATTTCAACATTAAAATTAATTCACATATATCCTAATACTATAGAAATTTACATTATTATTCAACATGAAATTCCGGGAAATAGCTCAACTTGTATTGTACTTTTTATTTTGTATGATATACGTTGCTTAAAAGACTCAATTTTCTTATGGTGATGTGTACATATCTGCCCCGAGCTGACGGGAACCGATGAGTTCGAAACCAGTCTAAATGACGGACACTACCTTGGGAAAAATGTTCCACCTTTTCCTGGTAGTTTCAGAATTTCTTGAACTCATAATGTTGGTGCATTAAATATTTGACAAATTCAATGAACACTGGCTGTATATTTAATGTACATAGTCACCTTAAAAAGTAATGATCAAACTTTAAATTTAATGTATGATTACATCAAATTTAATAGAATAAATTAATTTAGATTAAAGTAAAAATTATTAAATTTAATGCACTACATTAAACACATTTAATAAACATTAACGATATTAAATTTATTTATAGTCTTTATTTCCAATGTCACAAAAAGTCAGTTTTGACATTATTTATTGTCATTTTGTACTTTAAATAGTGTTTAACGTTCTTGGTACGCAAAACTATTGTGTACGAACGTTTGTTTAACTTTATTGCTATTTTGTGAGAAAATGGTGAAGGGGTTAACAGAACGTGAAAGGATTGAAATATTATGAATGAGATTGGTTTTACACGCACACAAACAGAGTAAGTTGAGTCATTCAACTCCATTCTCCCTGGTCGGCAACCTATAAGCCAAAACATCGTAAGCCGAGTTGAGGCAAAGTGCAAGGAATATAGGCATGTTCAGGATATCAAGAAATCTGGTCGACCCTCAATAACAGATCAGCTTAATATTCAGTTAACAGCTCAAGATAATCCTCGATCCACACTCATAGAAGCAGCTTCAACTTTTAATGTAGCACATAGTAGTGTGCATAAAATACTGAAAAAGGAAAAGTATCACAAGGTATGCTTAGTTTAGGAATTATTAGAAGATGTTTTTGATCGCCGAAATCAGTTTTGCGAGCATTTGCAATAATTATGCAATAGTAATAATAATTTTGGAAAAAGAATAATTTTTTTTGACGAGGCGACATTCACTTTAAATGGTCATTCAATAGACAAAATTGTCGCTATTGAGCAACTGAAAATCCTCATTGGTTCACAGCAGTTAAGAATCAAAGCCCTCAAAAAGTAAGCGTGTGGTGCGGTATAGTTGACAGAAGAGTCCTAGGTCCTTATTTCTTTGACGGTACCCGCATTGGAACGAGATATTTGGAGTTTCTTCAAAATGACTTCATTACTGCACAAATAACTTTCTATCCAGACCCAGAAAAACCCAATATGTTCCAGCGTTATCTTTTTTCTAAAATGGAGCACCGCCCCATTACGCTGCCTCTATCTGTGCTTATTTGAATGAGATGTATCCTAATCGTTGGATAGGAAGGCAGTAGAGTAACAACTGAGTGGCCAGTCAGATCACCATAATTGACCACACTTGATCATTTCTTGTGGAGGGTATACCTAAAAACTAAAGTATACTTGACCCAGCCCTGCAACTAAGAGGTCCTAAAAGTTCTAATACGCTAATTATCGACGTAGCTATTGTCAGATTGTTAACGGGGGCCAGTTTGAACATTTAATGTAGAAGGTACCAATTTATTTTTTATATATTTTAAAGGTTACAGCAATTTTTCTTGACAATTTCTTTATATAACCAAAATCGATATTTACCTTGTCGCAAATAAAAATGTGCCCTTTCTGATTCTGAAATAAAAAATGGCGTTTACAATTGAAAAAAAAAACAATATCGATGACGTTATAGCTCCTTCTTAAGTTATCCTGTATATTTCGATATCACGCAAAAAAACTCTGAACTAAATAACGCATACCTCCCAATTAGAGGTGTTTTAAATGATGGAACCGTTCGCAAAACGAATAAAAATTTTCAGGTTTTAATAAATTAAATAAAGGGAGAAATAATGTTATTTTATCCATTTTTATTTTAAACTACTTAAGTATCGATAACTTATTGCTAAAAAATTATTTTTTAAAATTCTTTAAAATCATGCTGATAGTAATAAATTATTCTCAACAACATACTTAACACGTCAAATTTTGTTAAACTGAGTTAGGTATGAATGCACTAATTTGTCGCCGTTGTAGATTCAATTTTAATGTTTTATCTTTCCAAATATACAAAAAAAATAGGTTATGTTTTGGAACTTGAAAATACTCTCCTGCTATTGTACAAAGTGAATAATGAGATTTCTTATCGTGTTTTTATCCCGTGATCTTCATATAGAAAGTTTCTTCGAAATAGCGATATGCATTCGAATTATCTTAATTATTTGATGATTAATAAAATATTATTCATAGACGCGTTGCGAAAACTCATGGAATCATATGAATAAATGTTAAACTACGGCGTAAAATGTAAAATATCGAGCAGAACTAAACAAAACAAAAACACCTCTTAATAAATACCTGTTTTGTTAATAAAAGTTATTGGAAACATAATTTAAATGACCTCAAAAACGAACAAGAAATTAAATTTTACCACGGTTGTTTTTAATCAAATGAATTTATGTAGAATTTTTTGCACTTATTTCAGTGTATTTGTATCATTTAGTATTTTGTTTATGCATATATAATGTCCATATATACAAAGCACATAATAAATAAGAGCTTAAAAATATTTTTTTTAACCTGCTTCAACAGAAAGTGACCAGTTACACGCAGATAAATAAAAATCATTATAGATGATATATGATAATAATAATAATAAAATCACAACCCTGGAGTAAATTTATCACTACTAGTTGGGCTACAGTTTGAGTAAATGAGAAGTTACCACACTTTTGGACTCCTTTTTAGACTTCATGCCTGAGTTTACTTAACGGCGTTTGCAATGACGCCATTTTTCATCACGCCAGACTGCTCGGTGACCTTCACTGCTAGCATGCAGTCTGGCATTGTAATAAGCATCCTGTGAGCGAAGCTTTAGAAAACCATTTTTCATCTACCATAATCAGAAAAAAATGTAAAGAAATTTTCTCGAAGTAATAACAATATGTAAACTTTAAGGACTCTTCGATAGATGGATTTCGGAAAATTATTTCGTATTCTACATGTTCAAATAGTAATCCTAATAATAATTTAACACAAAACACGTTTAACAGAAAGTAAAAATGAGTAGAAATTTTTCTGAAATAAGATGTAACAAGTGACGATTCCAAAAAGAAGATAAACAAGATTAAATTTACTAACCAATAATTTTGTTTCCGTTTATTCAGCTATTAGTCTAATTGCAAAAAACCTACACTGTAAAAAACAAAATGCATTAAATTTAAGGTAAATGTGTTGGAAGCAAATTTTATAAACGTTTATTAAATGCGTTTAATATAAAACATTAAATTTAATAATTTACGTTAATCTAAATTAATTTATTCTATTAAATCTAATCTCGAGTGGAGGCCGAAATTAGACAAAAGAAGTAGAGGAAGACCCCCCACTCGTTGGACTAACGATCTCAAGAGAATTGCAGCAAATTGGATGCAAATCGCTCAAGATAGAGCACAATGGACAAGAATGAGGGAGGCCTATGTCCAGCAGTGGACGCAAAGGGCTGGATGAAGAAGATGAAGAAGAAGAAGGAAAAGAAGAAGCAGAAGAAGAAGAAGAAGAAGAAGAAGAAGAAGAAGAAGAAGAAGAAGAAGAAGAAGAAGAAGAAGAAGAAGAAAAAGAATCATACATTAAATTTAAAGTTTCGATCGTTACTTATTAAGGTGATTATATATATTAAATATACAGACAGTGTTAATTGAATTTAAGATATGTTATCACATATTTAATGCATCAACAATAATATGAGGTCAGAAAATTCTCAGGAAAAGGTGGATATTTTTCCTATAGGTAGTGTACCGTTATCTATAAACCGGTTTCGAACTAACTGGTTTCCATCAGTATCGACAGACTTGTACACCTCATCATAAGAAAATTTAGTCATTTAAGAAACTTAGATCATACTAAACAAAAAGTTAAATACAAGTTGCGCCATCTCCTGGAATCTTATACAATGTACCATGAATATTATTGTAAATTCCTTTAATGTTAAGGTACATATGAATTAATTTTAATGATCAGAAAGTTGAAATATCTTTTCAGTTATTTTATTAAAATTTAAGATACCATTTAGTCAAATTTAATGTACAGCGAACTGATATTTGGATGAATTGCTTTAAATTCAAAGTAAATGTAAATTATTCACGATTTTGGGTACAAAATCATTAAATTTAATGTAGACTAAACATTTAATTGGTGTTAAATTTAAGGTTATTTTAACAGTGTAGCCTATAAATATTCTTACGGAACCTCCTCGTAATAAAGTTATAATGGAAATACTTTTACCAGATACCCTCGAATTAAATGTTGATTTACTCTATATTCTCTCATTATTTTGGTAATATCTAAGTCGGACTCTGTCCAATGCTTTAGTCATATCCGCAGAGCAAAGGAAAGACAGTTTATCAAATTCTTTGGATTTTTTCGTTATTTGTTTTACAGTAAAGATGGCATCAATGTTTTTCAGAAAGCCCTAATTTTCCACCCGCAGTTTGAGTGTTTTGCAGATCTCTCTTCAATAAAAGTTTGGGAATAGAGTGAATTGGTGGTAGTTTTCTGGTAATGATTTTTGACATTATTTGAATAAAGGGATCGTTGTCATTTTTTTGCATTCGTTCAATATTTTTTATTGTTCAATATTTTTGAAGAGGGTTGTCAATCCATTTGTAATTTTCTTCTCCACCATATTTCAGCAATTCATCTCTTATCTCATAAGGCCCATGGATTTTACGATTTTTGTGTAATTTGAGTAGACTTTCTATCGTTTCATTTGATATATTCAAAATGTGTTGTTCTTCGCGCCCGGGAGGTTGTTCATCTATTGGGTCTTTTAAACCATATGAGTTGTCAAAGTATGTTTTCCACTCTTCCACTGTGATTTTATTAATATGTGTGGTATCTTACTTCTAGTTTATTTTTCCTCATGTATGTTTCATTTCACTTGAAGTAATGATGGCGATTCAAAATTAAAAATGGCGATATTTTCTTGACATCGAAATTTTTATAGAAGAATAAGAAATAATAATAACACGAAACAACTTTCAGCGTAAGTTATACGAAACAATCGGAATTTTTTTACAGTTTAAGAATATTTTTGAATTTTTTGAAAATGTTAAATAGAACCGGAGTAACTGCTCGCGACGCGCTCTCTCTTCGTTTAAACAACAACGTTCAATCTCATGATGCATATAAAATTTTTATCATCTGTTTATAGATTTTTACAATAACAAATGAAACAGCACAATATTTCAGTCAATTAGATACATAAACGTATATAAATTTAAGATAAAGTATGTTTACCAAATTCGCTTGGTATATTTTACTGGCAAATTGATCTCAAAATTTTTCGATATTATAACGAAAATAACCCCCGTTTATTTTATACTTTTATTTAATACGGTCTCTTTTTTTGAATCACCGCCTTGTCAACATTATACAAAATTTCTTCTCATTTTTACTTTCTTTCAAACATCTTTCATGCAGTTGCATCAATAAGTAGGACTTATTAATGACTAATTGAAACCAATATGGATAAAATAGAATATTTATTTAAAAAAATCAACCGACTTAAAAAAATTGCACCTAAAAGTTCGAAGTAGGCGTCAAAATTTAAAATTGATACAAAACACGATGCAAATCACATATGCATTCTTAACTAAGGTAAAATGAAATAGAATGCAACCTAGAAGTTATGTAAACAATATAATAATATAAGCAACTCTAATCCACCTAGAAATAATTTAAATATAATTCATTCAACAAGTACAGTGCCTTATTTTGTTGTTTTTAGTGCAATTTTTAGTTTAGTTTTAAAAAAAAATATGTCCTAAAAATACAAAAGTACACGTAAGTCGATAAAAGCAATTTTCCTAACCGAAAATTGAGATTGTTGATAATATAGAATAATCTAAATATTTCGAAAATCATACTTTTCGGCGGGAGTAGGCATACTAATCCACAAGAAATATAAAAATAACATAGAAAGTTGCCAATATATATCAGAAAGGATAATCTCTATAAAACTACTAATGGAACATAAAAAACTAAACATCTTGTCCGTTTATAGCCCAGAAGACGGAAAACCAAAACACGAGGTAGAAGCATTCTACGAGAACTTGCAAACCACTTTAGACTCAATACCTGGCGAAGAAGCTATTATTTTATTGGGAGACTTTAATGCCCTTATAGGAAACCAAATAATCCCCGGAATTAAACAACGCTTCAACGAACAGTATCACAACACCAACGGAGAACTAATGGTAAATTTCTGTGCCTACAACGAATTAAGGATAAACAATACTTTCTTTCAACACAAAGATAAATATAAATACACTTTTGAAAATACAAGAGGCCACAAATCTATGATTGACTTTATACTTAGTAACCGAGTTATACATCCCACCCAGATATTGGATATTAGAACATTGAACTCTGTTAATGCAGGAAACGATCATAAATTGATTCTATCAAAGATTCGAATAATGATTACATAAAAGAAAAAGCAGTTGGACAAGGTTAGGATACAAAAAAAGAACATAAACTCTCTGTGGCATACGTCAACGAAAGAATTATATCAAAAAAGATTGATGGAAAAAATTGAAAGAAAACCAATAAATGAAGAGGAAGATATAAATCATAGCTGGGAAAAAATTAAGGGAAACATAGAAGATGCTTCAAATGAGTCATTGGGCACACATACAATTACAATCAACAACAAAAATTCTAATAAAACTCCATGGTTCCGTAAAGAAGTTAAAGATAAGTGTAACGAAAAAAGAAGAGCATATTTAGCATATAGAACGTCAAAAACACCGGAAGCATACAATAGGTACAAACTAATTCGTAACGAAACTAATCTACTAGTCAGGCAACTAAAAAGTGAACATTGGGAGCAGTTCTCTAAAAGAATGGAAGGAGACTTCTATAGTGTACAAAAACTAATGTGGCGACTGATAAGACAACAGCGCAAAGAAGTATCTGAACTCTCCGAAACAAACAAAATATCAGAGGAGAAATGGATAGACTACCTAACAAAATTATTTGAGGGAGATGCTAACATTGGAAAAAACAACATACCAGCAATAAGGAATAATGTGGAAGTCACCATTCAAGAAGTAGAGAAAGCTATAAAATCCTTAAAAAATAGAAAGTCTCCCGGACAAGACGGAATTCATAACAAATTTTTGAAATACGGAGGACAGCGACTAACACAGGAACTCACAAGCTTCATTCGAAAAATCCTGACACAATGCAAAGTACCAGATAGGTGGAGAACCAGCACAATGATGCTTATGTTTAAGAAAGGTGACAAACAAGAACCAGGGAACTACAGGGGTATTAATCTACTGGACACAACTCTGAAACTCGTTACGAAAGTAATCAAAAATAAAATTAATTCTGTTACAACACTGGAAGACGAACAGCAGGGATTTAGATCAGGAAGGTCTTGCGTGGATGCAGTATTTATTCTACGACAGATAGTCGAAAAATCTATAGAATACAATAAACCAACATTTTTATGCTTTATAGATCTAACAAAAGCATTCGATCGCATAAAGCTAGATGACGTAATCCACCTGTTATATAAAAGAAATATTCCTATCAATATAATTCAGACCATCGAAAACATATACGAAAACAATAAAGTTCAGATTCGCACTAACGGTAAATTATCAACACCCATACCAGTCAACAGCGGTATTAGACAGGGAGACTCGCTTAGTCCTTTGTTGTTTAACATGATAATGGACGAAATAATAAAGGAGGTGCGACTCGGTAGAGGATATAAAATGGGTGATACAGAAATAAAAATTCTGTGTTACGCTGATGACGCTATGATATGTCCCGAAAATGAAGACGACCTCCAGAGATTGTTAAATACCTTTAATCTTACGGGAAGAAAATATAATATGATTATCTCAGCCGAAAAAACTAAATGTATGACAACCTCAAAAGAACCCCTCCGATGCAAACTAGAACTAGACGGTCAAATAATACAACAAGAAATGAGTTTCAAATATCTAGGAATCGACATAACTAGTTATGGCAACATCGAAGATGAAGTAAGAGGGCAGGTGACCAAAGCAAATAAAGTGGCGGGTTGTCTCAACGACGTGATCTGGCGAAACAAACACTTACAACAAGAAACAAAGGTTCGGATCTACAAAACCACAATTAGACCTATTATGACATACACCTCAGAAATACGGCCAGAGACGACAAAAACGTAACAACTATTGGAGACTACAGAAATGAGAATATTTCGACGAATAACAGGAAAAATGCTACTAGACAGAGAAAGAAGCGATAACATTAGGCAATCATGCAACACAGACTGCATTAATGAGTGGGTCCTACAGCGTAAGACACAATGGAACAAACACATAAGCCGAATGACAGAGGATAGACTGGTAAGGATCGCACGAGATAAATCGCCTAGTGGTACACGCAGTAGAGGTCGACCACGGAAAAGGTGGAGCGAGAATTTAAGTCCAGAATGAGGAAAATCGAAGAAGGAACAGGTAAGGGACCTATTATAGAAGGTAGAAGAAGAAGAAGAAGATACTTTTCCGTAAATTTTATCTGTACCTCTCGTATCCTCGTAATTTTAGTTTTAGAAGTTTCTGAAATAGTAAAGGAGGAATTATAAACCATATCCCACATAACCGATTACAAGAAAAACATTTAGCAAACTTACCTCCCGAAATATTTAGCACACTGTTAAAAATAACCTTAAATTTAATACAAAATACATTAAATTTAATGGTGTTGTACCAAAAATCGTGGAGAATTTACATTTACTTTAAATCTAAAGCAATTTATTGAAATATCAGTTCGTTGTGCATTAAATTTAATTAAATGGTATCTTAAATTTCAATAAAGTAACTGAAAAGATATTTCAACTTCTGTGCCTTACAATTAAAATTAATTTACATATACCCTAATACTAAAAGAATTTATATTATTATTCAATAACATTTCATGAGATTCCGGGAGATGGCCCAACTTGAATTGAACTTTTTACTGAGTATGATATATATATAAGTTGCTTAAAGGACTCAATTTTCTTATGGTGAGGTGTACATGTCTGTCCCGTACTGATAGGAAGCAATGAGTTTGAAACCAGTCTAGATGGCGGACAATACCTATGGATAAAATGTCCACCTTTTCCTGGTGGTTTCAGAATTTTTTGAACTCAATGTTGTATGATTAATGTACATAGTCACCTTAAAAAGTAATGATCAAAATTTAATGGAATAAATTAATTTAGATTAATGGAAATGATTTAGTTTAAGGCTTTACATTAAATGCATTTAATAAATGTTTGTGAAATTTGCTTCCAGTACATTTACATTAAATTTAATGTATTTCCATGGGAATCATCCATCCTTTCACCATATATTAATAAAGTTGAAATCAAATATTAAGGAAAAGTGAGTAACTTTGCTTTGATAGTTATAATTTGGCAAAATCAGACTCATTACCTGCACGAAGTGACGAAAGTACTTTCAAATTTTTTTATTTTCCCCTCTCTGCTGTGGGTTTGTTGAAGATGATATTTTAATATTTTTTTATTTCTCCCATTATTAGAATCATACATAAAACCTATAACAACAAAATTTCGAGTTTTTATGGTCACCTTAGAGTGGCATGAATATGTTTAATTTAAATATATTATTGAAGCGTAGTTAAATTTGGAATTATTCGATGGTTACACAAGACACATAAGAAAAAATATATAATTTTTATAATGCAAAGATGTTTATTAAAATCTGCAGTGAACGACCTAACAACAATCACTTTTCTCTCTCTACTGCTCCGTCTCTTACTATATTTCTTTGCCTTCCTCTTTTAATTTATATGGTATATAGTTTAGCTTTGATATTATCTCGATTTAATTAATATATGTTTAATTTTATGACCTCGCATATATTTTAGTTATATTTTCAGTACCAAATTGTTGATTAATCATATATTTTTAAGTATATATAGTTATTATGATGTAATCATTAGACTCGGATGAAAATTTTAAACATTTTTATAAAAAATTTATTTTTAATAGCAGTCCTAATAACTAAATATTAAATATTTCAACTACAAAGAACATAATAATACAAAAAATATAAATGGTCACATATTTTTAATTCTATTGCTAATGCGCATTTTATTTATGAAACATTTACAAATATATAAATATTAAAACACACTTAAAATAGGCTTGATCATTATTATCGATTTCGCGATAATCTTTTTTGTTTGATACACTATCGGACTAAAGTAGAGCAACACTTACATAAATCCTGATATTATAATATATTATCATGATATAACATTTAAATACAGTGAGTTAAAATGTCAAGGGCTGCTGTTATTGACGATTTTTAACAAACAAAAAAAACTGATATTAACGTAAAATTTCAAATTCAGAACAGTAATAATGGATCAAGAGTAAAGGGGTTATTAGACTATACGATGTTCAGCCTTCCTAACTACGATGTAAGAAAGGGAGAAATTTTAGAGCGCATTAATTACACTCTTCTTATTCAGGATCCTAAATCAGGTGGAAAATGATTGTCGAGCACGCCAAAACTCCAATATCAACTATGGCATCGCGCTTATAAACAATATATCTAATATTTATTCTACAAATTTATTTCTTTTACTTGCCATTTTCTTGCGGCACAAGACCACTGGGATAGCTCACGTCTCCTGCCGAACATTGACCAAATATCCTAAACGCTATTAGGCGACACTAAATCGTTTCCTAATTGGCATCATTAGTAAGGAAGATCGGCATGGCACGACTGTCTTAATTAGGTTCCCAACTGCTCTCAATGCAAGGGGGACAGAGGGTAAAAAAGCCTTTGAGAAATGCCAAAAATTAAAATTATTTTTTTTAACCCCACATATTTTCTACACTAGATATGGATTTGAATTTTTGTTTCTAACTAGTAATACGAACTCCCCCCCCCCCTAAACCAAAAACATTGCAAATATAAAAAAGAATTGATTTGTTTGTCGTTTTTTTTTTATTTCAAGAATCTGCTGCAAGTCCCGATCCACACTATAATGCCGCTCTCGATAGCCTTTTGGTTCGCTCTCGGTTCGATCAGGTGCAGGTCCAGGGGGGCGGGGGCGACCCCCCCTCCAAGGGCTTTGAGTTAAGGAAAATAGACCCGATTTTGCCTCTTATAGCATAGTATATTCAAGAACTAGAGAGAGTAATAAATAATTTTTTACCCTTTTTTTCTTCGCAAACTACCTGTGTTCTTTAGTCCGCTGTCTGGCAAAATCTGTTAGACAAATATATTTTTCATAGGAATGGTTTCGAAATTTTATAATCAAAACTACCGGTCTATAATAATGGACTGTTTGGGTTGAATAACAATAGATATTTGGATGTGTGAAGTGTTAAAAAGGATTTTAATCCTTGTCATAGGCGTCGGAAGGAGATTTATTTTATCACTAAGTATTTATGGCATAGAATATTAATTCGGTAATAAACTTAAAATAAAAAGTCTTTATAATATTACTTTATTTCTTAGTAATTCACATACATTAGAAAATATAGATAATTTTGGCATAGAAACGGTTTTAGGCACATTCAGCGTAAAACGTAGCCTTCTTCTCTCAAAAAATTCTAAGTTATAATTTAAATATTTACAAAATATCCATTGTAAAAAATACAAGAAGTTAAACATACATAAAAAAATAAATTCGTCCATATAATATTAAGAATTTTTTGGGGCTATTGGTCATTTTATTATTAATTAAAAATATTTTTTTGACATTTGACGTTTCAGTTTATTTATTTCATAAACCGTATGCAGAATTACAATTAAACATTAAAAAGAAATTCAAACCTAATTAATTTTTATATTTTACAGAAAATTTAAATAACAAATTGTGTATACGCTGGTACACAATACGTATCTAATTCGTAATCAAAATCAGTGAAACTATCTTCGCTAAGATTAATTACAATTGGTTCCTCTATCTCACCAATCATGAGATCAAATTTCCATATTTTCTTTTATTCTTTTATTATATGGATTTTTCCCAATTTTCTGCAGTAACTTTAAAAAAAAATCTGTCAAAAGTTCAGTTGAATTACTAATTTTGTAAGTTGTGTTATTTCTAGTAACTCTACCTTCACTTAAGAGAGATATTTTCTTCTCCAACGGACGTTTTTCAGACGATCTGTAAGAACAGATTTCCTATCTGGTTTTTCCCAGCAAAAATTAAGTTCTCTGAGCAATTTTCAGAGCTCAGTTCTTTTAATTTCAGGTAAATCCCGAACTTCATTGATTTTAGTTAGAATTTTGTCGACGGTTGCGATCTGCTTCTCATCATAAAATTTATATACAACTCCTTTTATTGCAGTTTACAACTCTTCTTCCAACGAGGTTTTTCGTCTACCTGTGATCAAATGTGACCTGGGAGTACCAACAATTCCAGTCGTTTTTTTCTCCTTCATTATTCGGTAGATAGTAGATTTTCCAACTCCTGACATGTGGGAACACATGTAAATAAAGCTCTTAACCTTATTGTCTAGATATTGATATTTTAAGGCATCATAAACATTCATCGTAATAAGTTTTTTGTTGAGGAAAAAATGCCCTGGTTTAACGATTTTGGAATAAATATAGATGTGGAAGCCATATCTTTTGGGTATCTCACTAATCTCAAATAATATATAAAAACAAGCACAAACAAGATAAATCACTAAGGACACATTGTAAGGTGTACTTTGCTCACTGATAGAAATTAAATTGAACTATCAGAAATTTTATTGTTGCAGTAAATTTATAAAAGCTTATAATATTTAAATATAATTAGATTTGCGGCAGTCCTCAGTTAACTGCGGCACTGGAGCAGGTACGTTGGAGGTTTTGGTAACAGTTTTATTACTCTCTCTAGTTCTTGACTAGAGTATAGGAATGTGTATGCTTGCGATCGCCCCTCCCCTTCCCAAGAGCTTTAAGTTCAGGAAAATAGAACCGATTCTGCCTTTTATATTAGGACTGTGTATGCTGCTGGCATTCCCTCCCGTTGATAACTCGTTTTTCTTGCGATAGCCCCCCCCCCCCCAAGAGCTTTGAGTTCAAGAAAATAGACCCGATTTTGCCTCTTATAGCATAGTATATTCAAGAACTAGAGAGAGTAATAAATCATTTTTTGCTTTCACTTGCCATACTGTACTTTTATGATATCACTGCCCACCCCCCAAAGAGAGAGGCTGGATACGCCCCTGAGTTCGATAAAATATTTTGTAAATGAAAAATACCTTACGATATCGAAATCTCAGCG
This sequence comes from Diaprepes abbreviatus, assembly GCA_034092305.1. Taxonomy (NCBI): domain Eukaryota; kingdom Metazoa; phylum Arthropoda; class Insecta; order Coleoptera; family Curculionidae; genus Diaprepes; species Diaprepes abbreviatus. The sequence goes on from JASJET010000022.1 coordinate 27,411,283, forward strand.
AGAGCGACAGCGTGAATAAATTCATTGTTTCTCCTGTAAGAATATTTTACTGGACCGAGAGCATATGTAGAAGGGACCTATAGTGTGAATCAAGCCTAATTGTGATAAAATATGTTTCAGCAATTCTCATGCTAGAAATGTTCTAGTGTCGTTTTTTCTTTCAATTTATTTTGACATTTGACATATTCCACATAACTTACTAACAGAAACGAACTTACAAACTATATAACAAAAACATCCCCAGACAAAATAACAATAATAATAATCCAAAAACATATGTTCAAATGTCATATATTAGTATGATATCAGAAAAAGTTACACATACGAGGTTTGTCTCAGTGTGCGTTTGTTTACAGTGTCTTTTTTTTTTCGTTCGTCGCATTTTGTTATTGTAAAAAATGACAGAAAAATTAGATAAACGGATTTGCATCAAGTTTTGCTTTAATCTTGGAAAAACTTGCTTGGAAACAATGAATATGATAAATAAGGCATTTAAAGAAACAAAGCGACAGTCTTCACAGTGGAAGCATTCTGAATCGCCAAGACCCAAAAAAGCACGTCAAAGTCGGAGCAAAGTGAAGACAATGTTGACTTGTTTGATTATGAAGATGTTGTGCACCACGAATATGCTCCGAGAGGTCATACGATCACTAAAGAATACCACGTTGAAGTACTGAAAAAACTGCGTGACGCAGTCAGAAGAAAACGGCCAGAGCTTTGGACAAGCAGTGATTGGCTGCTTCATCACGACAATGCGCCAGCGCATTTATGAAACCTTGTGCAGCAATATTTAACAAAGCAACAAGTCGTACAGCTTCGCCAGCCTCCGTACAGTCCCAACGTAGCTCCCTGCAACTTTTGGTCTTTCCCAGATTAAAAATGCCGCTCAAAGGACACCGGTTCCATGACAAAGAGAAGGTTAAAACTAATGCGACGAATGCACTGAAGGCAATTCAAAAAACTGACTTCCAGGACTACTTCAGGAAGTGGAAACACCGTTGGAAACGTGTGATTCAATTAAATGGGGACTACTTTGAAGGATGTCACTCAACAGATGATAAAGAATAATACCAATGTGGAGATATGAAGGTAGGCTCGATACTTTTGGGACGAACCTCGTATTCTCAAACATGATATTATTGTTTGACCTAAATTATGTATATGTGGAATGACACAATATTTGGACAAAAGATTAAATGGACATAAATAAACATGGACATATAAAAAAGGGAAAAAAGCAATCAACAGCAAATAGGATATTAAAAACCTGAGTCAAATATATTTCAACCTAATAAATTGTAACCAACTGATTTTCAACACACTGTGTAATTGACATTAAAAGAAATAATTTATAAATCAGATAACAATGACAAAAATTCACAAAAACAAGAAAGGTTTATAGGCATCAAATTCATTCAGGGGCAGTAAAATACATTCCTGTTGCTTCGCTAAAATCATAAGAGAGATAAATTAAGGTGCGTACCTTGAAGAATTTGTTTTGTTTTGTTTTACTGTAGTTCATTTTAATTAGTGTTGTAATAAGTATTGTTACTGTCCGAGCGTCAAATTAAGTGAGTGTACGTTAATGAAATATTTCGTTGTATATACTGTTTTGTTTTTATTTTAGAATATACTTTTGAAAAAGCCTACCATGCTAGACGAAATGTTCGGATTGAAATAATGTTATCATTTTAAACCAAAGAAAATACTTATGTCAGATTATACAGTAACTTCACACTTTCTTACTTATTTTAAATAGAGTACCCTATATATTATATCATTTTTAGATTCTACGCAAAATTATAGACATATTTCATGTATAATATCCTATACCTAAGTCTAACTGATTTTGAACCATTTTAAATTTTATGTCAAAAATGGCGTTTGTAGGTCTAAACATAACTATTTACTTCTCCTACATGAAAAGCTTTATGATTTAATTGGGATTGGTTTCCTTCCGGAAAGGAATCTGCTTTAGTATACAGTGTTGATATTTTGGTAATAAATAAATACAGGGTGATCAAAAACTAATATTAAATATTAACTTGAAAAAATCGTTAAAAGTCAATTTTTTTAACAGTTCCTATTTTCATAACGTCACCTTATTTTTAGCATTAACAACAAGGGTGATTTTGAATAAGATTATCTATCTAATCGAAAAATTTTTAGTTTTTGAAATATTGGCAATTTAACATTTTTGTATTGTAAAAACGCTATACGGCTTTTAAATTATGTTATTAGTTAGAAATGACGACGAAACGCGACGAAAGAAAACAATAGAGCACTACAAAATGGCACTATTTCTTGCCGTTTGACAATTATTAACAAAAATCATGCCGGGGCGATTAAATTATACGCGCAAAGGTCATTTAAATTTGTTCATTATCTATGGGGAATGTAACAGAGTTAAAAAACAAACATACCAAACATTTGCTGATAGATAACCAGAAACCATCACGAAACAGTGTTAATAGGATATAGGAAAATTACAAAAATTTTGGCACCGTTAAGGCAAAAATGCATAAAAGGAAATCTATTCTCCATAATGAAAATGTCGAAATTGCAATTTTGGGATATTTTGCAGTATATCCTAAGATATCGTTAAGACAAGGGGCTTTACAAACAAAAATCTCGAAGAGGTCAATACACAGAATTCTGTTGAAACACACTTCCAGCCTTATTACTATCTTTGGTTCAACACCTAAGAGATACTGATTTGACGAAAAGAGTACAATTTTACAAATTTATATTAACGGTGATACAATACGACTCTGGATTTTTGGACCACATAATTCGAATTTCTGGAGTGACTCAAATCCTCCTGCAGTAAGATTGCGGAATTTTCAAGAAACTTAAATGGTAATTCATTAATAGAAGACAGCAAATTATGTCCCTATTTTAAATTATTTATTAACTGTTGTAAGAAAAAGATCCTTAGATATTCAAGAAGAGTTAAAAAATCAATATTTAAGCAATTTACCTCTGGCGAAGCACAGGCAATTTTTTTATCAACATGATGGCGCCCCACCTCACAGAATCCAGTGGATGGCCAATAATGGACCTTTTCTGTGGCCACCTAGTTCTCCTGATTTGCCTCTCTAAGATTATTTTATATGGGGAACGATAAAAAATATCGTTTATTGTAATCCAGTGACAACGACAGAGGACTGTATGGCAAGGATAAGGGACGCGTTCGAAAGTTTATCTCCAGATTCAGTTAGAGTTTGGAAGTTCAGGATGGAAATTTTAAACATAAAATAATTTGTTTCCCTGTGTAGGTAAGCCGTTCGGCACTTTTACAATACAAAAATATTAAATTGACAATACTTTAAGAAGTGAAAATTTTTGGAACCTTTATTTTTAATGCTAAATAAGATAACATTATAAAAATAGGGGGTTTATATTTAAAAAAAATTGGCTTTTAAAGATTTTTTCAACATTTAATGTTAGTTCTTGATAACCTTGCATTTATTTATTATTGAAATATCAACACAATCCACTAAAGCAGATCTCCTTCTGAAAGGAAACCAACCCCAATTAAATAATAAAGGCTTTCATATAGGACAAATTAGTATTTATATTTAGGCCTGCAAACATCATTTTTGACACAATTTAAATTTGTAAAAACAGTATAGGACATTATACATGAAATAATTTTGCGTAGAATCTAAAAATGAAATAACGTATGGGTTATTCTATTTTAAATAAATAAGAAGGCACCAACTTCCGATATAACTGGAAGTGTCAATATCTTAAAAATATTTTAGCCGAATTACCCTCACTGACTTTAATAAACTGCTAAATTTGAAAAATTTTCCAAAATTTACTTTCCGTGAAATCGATCGCTACAGTTCGTCGTGGGACACCCTGCATATAAATTACTTTTTTTTTCAAAAAAAAAAGTTAAATACGCAGAAATTTTATACCCGCCACTGTGGCCATAACCCTTAAAGACCAATTGAAACAAAAAAGGATAATTTCAAAAGTAAAAATTATATTATAAAATGTTTTAAATTGTAATCAATTTAATAATTGCAGAATTTACACATTTACTTAGAAGTTTTTTTAAGGCGACTCCAAATTTAATTTTTATATAAAATACCTCTATACTACACAAAATTTCAACACGTAACGTAAAAGAAATGGACTACAGATCAAAAGTATGTAAACACAACAACAGATATAAAAATGAAGTCGGTTAAAAACACCAATTCGCCTAAAATTAGTTTAAAAATAACCACTTCAATTATTACGGCGCCGACTTCCAAAAAGTACTAAGTTAATGAGTCAATCTATATATATTAGAATGATTAAGATTTAAAAAATATATATATAATTTATTTTTACTTTTTAGTACAATTTTTTAAAGTCGGTTAACTTTCCTTTTGTAAAAATAAAATATTAAAGCTTTATCTGATAATAATGCTTCTTCTACTTCAATTAATTTACTATTTATACAAATATTGTTTATTAATTACTTTTTAATTAAAAATAAATTATGTTATTACGTAATGTGTAAATATTTACTACACATATCTTCTGTAATATCAAACTGAACACTCTCTCTACAAGCCTACTTTCCGTACATACATATCTAAAATCGAAATTATAAATCACTCACTATCCGAATGTGTTACATGTTAAAAATAACCAAATTCCCTAAATTGTTTATATTATTGCAGCTTTATTTAAAATTAAACAGAATGTTCAGGAAAAATAAAATTTAATACAAAATTTTTTTAATTAAATAGAGAAAGGTAGAGTAGATGTAGAATAAACCATGTAAGTTTTAAGATTCTAATCAAAAATTACCTTTCGATTTAAAAATCAATGAGATACATTATTAACATGCATCGTGTTAAGATGTTTTAACACTTCACATCAGAATGCGACATATCAGGTATGCTACCCATATTACTATGATGCCATACCATAATGTGTTACTGACGTTGTAATGTTTTGAACGCATTTGTTTCAAAAATAACAAGAGAGACGTTGTTTAATGCCCATCTTGCCCAGTTTGGATCTGTCTCTACATAATGGAATAGAGAAAGAAATGATAGCTACTACCGCCGTATTGTTTGCGCCGCAATGATAATGCAGGATATACTGGGTGCATCCAATAAAGGAGCGTAGGCATAAATTTGTCGTAATTCACGTTTTATGACCCCAAATCGTCAATGACGATGAAAAATGTATATGAGGATGACCCAGAAGAAATTTGATATACCAACGATTTACTGGATTCCTTAGTGTGTTTAAGGTAAGAGAATACATACAGTTCATTAAAATAAAATACAGTAGTGTTTTGAATGACGAAAATTAAACAAGATAAATGTTGCAGAAACACAGATATTACTGTGAGTCATTACAAAGCTAGATAACATTTTATTGATTTGTAGAACTACGCGGAATGTTGGAAATAGTAGTATCTTCAGCATTATGTGAAAAATAATGATGTTAAGTGGTGACTGTAAGATTTCCCGTTCATTTGAGCAGGAATTTTCAGATCAAGACAATGCTGGTGAAGTTTACGTTATTGTCATTTATGGTTGTGTGATCGAGGATGAAACACCAAATTGTTAATGTATCTTTTGGCACGCACTTTTTCATATTGGGGAAGTTTCTTCACAATTGTAGCTAGGCTCAAGGAAAACAAATTAATATCATCATCAAGTGTATTAATGTGAACTGCAGGTTATTATGGGGAATGTATCAACTGAGACCTAATACGATTATTATTAGATTTGATTATGTCGACTAATTCAGTTAATGTCCATTCAATTTTCCTTTTGTTTGACAATATACTACGGAAAGAACAACCATCTAGTTAATCATGTTTATTCTAGCTGTTTGATATTCCAGAAGCTAAATTTGAAGATGTATTTGTAGTCTAATCTTCAACACCGTCTTCTTCATCTTGCATTTCAACATTGACAGTCATGTTTTGTCACTATCTACATATTTGATCTTCAACGTCGTTTTCATACCGAAACTGTTTTCGAAGCTCTCAATTCCATATAGGGTGACAAAAATAATATAGGATCTTCAAATTTCTACATCAGAATTTTTTTGGCTGTCTCGCGACTAGTCGTCTTTCTTCTTTTTAGTGCGTTAATATTAGGCGCTTCTCAGCTTTGCCCAACCATCTCGACATTTTTGTCCCGAAAAAATGCTCTATTATAATCTTCATCTTTTAAACTGGTGTTTAAAATATATTAAATTGTGCCCGAATTGTAAACGGTGTTTTTTTTATAGAGCTATAGAACTTTTAAATGGAATAAAACAAAGATGAATTTTTTAAATTGACATGAAATTTACTTTATTCGAAAGATAACCTTCTGGCATTATAATTTAAATATGACTTCTGGCATATGACTGCCACGGCTGGCTCGGACGTAGTCTAATCTGGAGGTCCAATTTTCGATGACTTTTTCTAACATTTGTGGCCGTATATCGGCAATAACGCGGCGAATGTTGTCCTCCAAGTGATCAATCGTTTCGGGCCTATCGGCGTAGACTAGCGACTTTACATATCCCCACAGAAAATAGTCTAGCGGCGTTAAGTCGCACGATCTTGGAGGCCAATTCACGGGTCCGAAACGTGAAACTATGCGGTTACCAAACGTTTCCTTCAATAAATCAATTGTGGCACGAGCTGTGTGACATGTTGCGCCGTCTTGTTGAAACCACAGCTCCTGCACATCATGGTTGTTCAATTGATGAACGAAAAAGTCAGTAATCGTGGCTCTATAGCGGTCACCATTGACTGTAACGTTCTGACCAGCATCGTTTTTAAAGAAGTACGGACCAATGATTCCACCAGCCCATAAAGCACACCAAACAGTCAGTTTTTCTGGATGTAACGGTGTCTCAACATACACTTGAGGATTATCATCACTCCAAATACGGCAGTTTTGTTTATTGACGTATCCATTCAAACAAAAGTGAGCTTCATCGCTAAACAAAATTCGCTTATGAAAATCGGAATCAACGGCAATCTTGTTTTGGGCCCATTCATCGAATCTACGCCTTGCTAGGTGATCGTATGGCTTCAATTCTTGCACGAGTTGGATTTTGTAAGCACGCAAACCAAGATCTGTCCGCAAAATCTTCCATAAAGTGAATGGACACATATCCAATTCCTGTGCACGATGGCGGATAGACCGATTCGGGTCTTCCTCTACGCTACGCCCTACAGCAGCAATGACTTCTTCTGTACGCACTGTACGACGTCTCTGTGGATGCGTATTATCATTTAAAGTAAACGTGGTGTGAAAACGTTCCATAGTTAATCGAATTAATTGCTCTGATGGACGATTATGTTGACCGTAAAATGGACGTAGTGCGCGATACGTATTTCGAACAGAACCATGATTTTCAAAATAAATTTGCACAATTTGGAAGCGTTGTTCAGGCGTCAGTCTATTCATGTTGAAATGCCAAACCAAACTAAACGTAAATCACTTGACAGCTGACAAAATGGCCGCCAGTTAAAAAAGTGTTGCTAACTTAAAGTTCTATATCTCTATAAAAAAACACCCTTCAGTAGAAAATATAATTGACTGACTGATCAGTTTTTGTTTTTTTTTTTTAATATTTTTGATAACAGGAAATTCCTACAAATTAATAGGGTTTGAGTTTTGTATTGGATTTAGTACAGTGAGATACATTGTGAAACAATGCTGTCGTGCAATATGGGAAATATTGCAACCAGACCAAAACTATTGGAAACAGATCGCCAAAGGCTTTAAAGAAAAGTGACATTTCTCACAACGTATGGGAACCTTAGATGGTAAATACATTGAAATGCAGGGTCCACATAACGCCCGAACTGCTTATTTCAATTAAAAAAACACTTATTCCATTGTGCTTCTTGCTTCAATCAATGCGAATTTACATCGATAGACGTCAGTAATTATGGTAGAAACAGTGATGGAGGTATTTTTGAAAGATCGGTATTAGGCTAATGGTCTACCAGCAACAGAATTGATTATTTTACAGATATACCGCTACAGCCCACAGGTCCTCTTTGTCCATTTATAGTTGGTGATGAAGCCTTTCTGCTTAAAGAACATTTGATGCGACCTTTTCGCTTAGCTGGTGAAGCAAAAAAATATATCAATTATGAGCTTTCAAGAGTATGCCGTATTGTAGAAAATGTTTTTAGTATTCTAGCAGTGAGAATCTTCAAAAAACCTTTCTATATAACTTCGATTAACTCACAGAAACGTATTAATTTTATCCACAGAAACTATGCATTGAACGCCTTCGGCATACGATAACTTAAGAACTTCTTTATCTTTGATACAGCCAATGCAGTGGCAAAGAGATATTATCCATAAAAGCAAGCGTAATTAGTTAACAAGTGAATTACGCGTCACCGCTATTTCGTTTACTGTACATGTTAATATTTTAAATAAAACTGATAATTGGATCTTGAAACTTTCATGCCATACATATACCGACAAAGAAAATAGCACACTTTATGGCGTGTTCAAGCGTGTCTTCAGTTTCTAACGACACATCACAATAATGGATTCGGGTATATTATAATGGAATAGACATTTTAATAACAAGTGTTTACACGACCAGTATTATTAATTTTTATGTATGTTAATGGTGGTATAAAAAATATACATTGGCTGATGACAAAGAACCGTTACGTTTCTGCAAGTCTATAAATAAAAATTCTAACTTTTAAATTATATCCTAAAAGCAACTTTCTGAAATATTCTAAAATTTAAAATCAATTTCGATTTTACCGCTTGTAAATTTTTTTAAGTCATAACAAGAATCTTAAATTTTAAATAAAGAATTGGATTCAACGTAAAATCCTCATATAAGAATCAAATACAATTTTTAATTAAAACCAAAGTCGGCTATCAAGTGAAAACAAAAACATGACATTTCATATGAGAACAAAAAAAAGCTTTTTAAAATGAAGCACTATAAAAAATATATCAAAGCAAACCTTGAAATTGAACAATATTAAATAACAGGTGAAAGTAATAAAAATAATTTTAGACAGTGAAAATAAAATTTTAACTACCAGTTTGCCTCACTCTGTTATGGAGGGTATTTCTCGACAAATAAAATAAAAAGCTACAATCAATATGATGTTTTGTTTTGTTTCTACTTATGTTAATGTATTTGTTTGTATCAAGGACCTAGTTTGATTTTTTTTTTCAAAATATTTCCAAAACAACTGTAGCAGTTTAATTGAAATTTCGGTTATAAAAAGTGCTCAAATTAGTATTAAAAGTATAAGTAGCTTCATTAAAGGGGTGACAATAATTTTTAAAAAATTTTCATAGATAGTTATTGGCTTTCGTCAAATTCGTGTAGACAGAGTCCACTTGATATCCTGCTTCCACACCCCGGACCAACAAATCTTAATAAACAGCCAGATTGATAACTGTTGACCTTACTTGGAAAAACCCGTGTCGTTCGGAGCCGATGTAAGTTTTAAAAGCATTGAGCAATTCATCAGTTATTATCGACTCGAATATCTTTCCTATAATACACAGCAATGATATATCCCACTTACGGTCACCAAACCGCCATATTAGATTAGCCATATTGAATTTATTTGGTTAGATTTGAAAGAAAATTGTTTTCCGTGAAATTCACATTTTTAAATATTTTTAAGAATTTTCAAATGACAAAACATTGTTGTAAACACACGATTAACAGTTTTTTATTATTTTTGTAGAATACCCTTTACCATCTAAGACTGCCTTGCATCTTCTAGGCATCAAGTCAACTAATTTTTGGAAAGTTCCAGAAGAAATTTGCGCCCACTCTAATTTAATGATATTAAACAGTTGTTGTGGATTTTTGATATCGGAATGCATTCGAAGAAGGCGATCTAAGACGTCCCAAAGATGTTCAATTGGGTTTAAGTCTGGGGATTGGGACGGCCACTTAAGTACAGTTATATTTTTCTCACCAAACCATTGTTTTACTATTCTGTCTATCTATCTCTTCTTCTGCAAATGGAAGCATTTTATTGTCTAATATTTCTTTATATTGAAATCGGTCCATTTTACCCTGCACTTGAATGATGGGCCCCATCCCAGATCGAGAAAAACATTCCCAAACCATTATGCTCCCTCCTTCATGTTTCACAGTAGGAATTTGGTACTTTACCTTGAATCTTGCGCCAACCGGTCTTCTTAGATACTTCCTGCCATCAGATCCAAATCGTAAAAATTCGCTTTCGTCACTCCAAAGGATCATATTCCATTTTTCTGTAAATTAAGAAAGATGAGCCCTAGCAAACTCCATTCCGACCTTCCTATTCTTCTTTGACAGAAGCGGCTTGTCACATCAACTCTTCCATAAAGATCTCCATCAAGTAGACGATTACATACCGTTCTACTTGTCACTTTAACACCAAACTGCTCCGAGATCTCGTTTTTTATTTGTCTAGATGTTTTTTCTGGAGTCAAGTTTTGAGATCCTTAAAATAGTTTTATCGATTCGAGAAGTAGTTTTACGAAGTCTTCCCAACTTAGGCGCATTTCTTGCATCACCACGACTATCATATTTTTGTATTATTTTCGTTACGACACTTTATAAATATCTAAATATTTTGCAATTAAGGACCACAATTTTTTGTTTAAAATCACATGAAAAATAACGGTGTTTTGGCATGATAAATTAATATTTTTACACGATATTTACACTGTAGAACTGAAACTGAATACTTTAAAACCAAAATATCAACCTTTTCCATACTTATTTCCAACCACAAATTCCTTATCGCAAAAAAATATTAACATTTTTTTTTAGATTGTTAAACGCGATAATTATGTTCATCAATGGCGTATCGGCATTTTGACGAAATGTAAAAAATTCTTGATAAATTCAGTATTAATTAATACGAACATAATTAAAAGTTTCCATACATTTTTCCACTACTGTACATAAAAAAATACCTAGTGGTCGACTTTAGATAGTTTGGAATTCGACGGTTAGGAACTGTCTACATGTAAACTCTAAAACTTCGACGCCTATTTCCTTCACAAAACCCGTACACCAGAAGCATGTCAACTTTCTCGGAGTGCGTGTAGTCAAATTATTAAATGTCACAGCAACAAAGTCACTCGAAAAATTATTGTTACAGGTATTTTTTATTATTACAGCAAATTGGTTTATGCATGTATTTGAAAATATTTTTTTCCTTGCAAAACTGCTCATCCACTGAAAATATGTCAAGAGGTAAAAAAAAACTCCCAAATACATGCCGTTACCTGATAGAAATATCTAGGTTGTCATAACACTTATGACATAAAAAATCAGAAGCAATGTTTATAAGTGACCTCACTTTTATAACACTTACTCTACTTTACAGCCGGTCGCTATACCACTAGAGACTTCACATTATCGTATTAAACCACACATCAAAAATCACAAAATTCAGTTCCGAAGTTTTCAAGAAATTTGGGAAAAATCAATATTTTCTTAAAATTTTAACGTCTTCTGCCGCCTAAACAAATAGTGTCGGATATAACTAAATCGGCTTAAATCGATTTATTTTGACGTCCAGAGTTGTACACGTATTTCCCGGACATCCTGTATATATATATATATATATATATATATATATATATATATATATATATATATATATATATATATATATACATAACACTCTTACCTAACGTAAAAAGAAATGGGACACAGATCAAAAAAGCCGACTTAAAAAAGTGCTAAGTAAATAAAAAAATATATACAATTATTAAACTGATTACAGTTTAAAATAATTTATAATTTATTTATTACTTTAGAACGCAATTTTTAAAAGCCGGTCTAGTTTTTTTTTTGTAAAAATAAATTATTACAGAAATAGAACAGTAATTTTCATAGAGGCGGTACCAGGAAACATTTGTCCTAGTCCATGAAGATCATTTGCCGAAATGTCATAAAAAGCACTTGTAATAAAAATAAAAGTATTATTTAAAAAATTTGTTACATCATCTATTTTAAAATAATATCAGATTTTAAAACACTTGACGAAGTTTCATGATTAGTAATAATCTGCAAGTAGCTATTACAAAAAATATCTAAGCAAAATGAAAATATATACACGTCCCCTATGTAATTGATTTTAATTTTCATTAGACGATTAATTTGTTTATTGTTTATTAAAACACTGAAATATAAAGTAATAAAGCACCAGATATCTTTTTATATAAATAGCACGCCCAAATATAAAGTAAATAATACAATATTTAATAAAATTATAGTGTACTTACACACACGTTTTATCGGGCGGCTTATCTACTATATGTATTTATAAAACCAGAAATAATTCATCCAACTATTTATGTATTTACAGGGTATCGCTAAATTAAATTGCCAAACCAAAAGAAATATACAAGGTTTTAAAAATTATACATTTTTAGTTGTCACTTAAAAATTATTTTGGTCTCGCTATCACACAAAAACCAGCCATTTAAACCGCGTGTCTTGGTATGCGTGATGTAAAAGTATGTAAAATTATTGCGTCTCGGGGAACACTATCTGCCCCACAATAGACACAGTTCCACTCTAGAGCATTCAGTATTTCAACGATTTGGATGATTGCAATTAATTAAATTAAAAAATATACTCTTTCTGCGCTGCTAAATGTGCAGTAAAAATAAATAAAGCACAGATTCATAAATTAACTAAGAACTTTCCGAAATTGTACTCATACTTTGTAAACTCACCGATTTTATAGAAAAAAAAGTAAAATTTATCGTAAAAACCATTCAATCTGCCAATTTTGAACTCAAAGTTCATACAGTTGATCAAAAATCATTAGGTTAATTGCAATATAAACAGTATTATCTTCATTTTTTTAAGTTTTAATTGGTCTTTAAAATAGCATTAATAATGTTACACAAATCCATAAAATGTTTAAAAGTAAAAGTGAAAATAAGAAAACGATTCAAGAAGATACATATAAAGTTCGTTAACCAAATATTGTTGTGTCTTTTTCAGCTTTCAATGTACTCGTATTTATGATCGATTCGTGAAACGTTGGCTCCTGAACAATTTTTTTTGCTGTTTTTTTTTTAGTTTTTAGCCTCCCTGTCTACCTACAACTACCGTAGAAATATGTTTGTGGAATCTTCGAGGGAGTAGTCTCTATAATATACTGAAAACCACATCAAAATATCTCACTCCCATTAAAAAGAAATAAATATAAAAATTCGTAGAATTGATTATATAAAGGGTGTTTTTTATAGAGGTATAAAACTTTAAGTTGGCAACACATTTTTAACTGGTGGCCATTTTGTCAGCTGTTAAGTGATTTATGTTTAGTTTGGTTTGGCATTTCAACATGAATAGACTGACGCCTGAACAACGCTTCCAAATTGTGCAAATTTATTTTGAAAATCATGGTTCTGTTCGAAATACGTATCGCGCACTACGTCCATTTTACGATCAACATAATCGTCTATCAGAGCAATTAATTCGATTAACTATGGAACGTTTTCGCACCACGTTTACTCTAAATGATAATACGCATCCACAGAGACGTCGTACAGTGCGTACAGAAGAAGTCATTGCTGCTGTAGAGCGTAGCGTAGAGGAAGACCCGAATCAGTCTATCCGCCATCGTGCACAGGAATTGGATATGTGTCCATTCACTTTATGGAAGATTTTGCGGAAAGATCTTGGTTTGCGTGCTTACAAAATCCAACTCGTGCAAGAATTGAAACCATACGATCACCTAGCAAGGTGTAGATTCGGTGAATGGGCCCAAAACAAAATTGCCGTTGATCCCGATTTTCATAAGCGAATTTTGTTTAGCGATGAAGCTCACTTTTGTTTGAATGGATACGTCAATAAACAAAACAGCCATATTTGGAGTGATGATAATCCTTAAGTGTATGTTGAGACACCGTTACATCCAGAAAAACTGACTGTTTGGTGTGCTTTATGGGCTGGTGGGAATCATTGGTCCGTACTGCTTTAAAAACGATGCTGGTCAGAATGTTACAGTTACTGGTGACCGCTATAGAGCCATGATTACTGACTTTTTCGTTCATCAATTGAACAACCATGATGTGCAGGAGCTGTGGTTTCAACAAGACGGCGCAACATGTCACACAGCTCGTGCCACAATTGACTTATGGAAGGAAACGTTTGGTAACCGCATAGTTTCACGTTTCGAACCCGTGAATTGGCCTCCAAGATCGTGCGACTTAACGCCGCTAGACTATTTTCTGTGGGGATATGTGAAGTCGCTAGTCTACGCCGATAAGCCCGAAACGATTGATCACTTGGAGGACAACATTCACCGCGTTATTGCCGATATACGGCCACAAATGTTGGAAAAAGTCATCGAAAATTGGACCTCCAGATTAGACTACGTCCGAGCCAGCCGTGGCGGTCATATGCCAGAAGTCATATTTAAATTATAATGACAGAAGGTTATCTTTCGAATAAAGTAAATTTCATGTTAATTTAAAAAATTCATCTTTGTTTTATTCCATTTAAAAGTTCTATACCTCTATAAAAAAAACCCTTTATATATATATATATATATATATATATATATATATATATATATATATATATTATATATATATATATATATATATATATATATATATATATATATATATATACATCTATAATTTTAGGTTCAAGTTTACGGGTTTTCAGGTCCATTTAATAAAAATAAATTTTTTTCTTCAAAATAACATTTTTATATTAGCGATCATATATTTGACCTTCAGCAGAATAACTAAAATATAAAAATGGGTATATCTAGGAAAACATACCAAAAATTAAAATTTATAAAAACAATAAAAACTTTTTGTTTACCTTCCCTTCAATAAAAAACAGAAAAAATATAATTACTCAATCACTGATTATAAATGATAAAAATTTTAAATATTAAAAAATATTAATCTTTTAGTTTGTATTGCAATTAATATATATTTTTTATATTTATGTAACCACATTTGATATCAAAAAAATGAGAATTAAAAGTTCTGATATCTAGTACGTATTTGGTATTTTTACTATTTCCACTTCGTTCTTGGTTTTTTTTTTGTACTGTTGAGTGTGATTTTTTGTTTCTATGGAAGGTGGTTATTATTATAAGGTGATAGATTTTACTAAGGTTATTTGTGTCTATTTTTGAGTTTATAGCATTTTTTTTAATTTCTAACATTTCATTAAGTTCGCTCTTTTTTGTGTGGTTTTCTGTTTTAATAATTTTCGCGTTATGACTAGTTAGAGCTGTTTTATTTTTTTTTTTTCATATATATGACCATTTTTTACATATTGGCTGGTCTGACCAATGTATATAAAGTGACATTCTTCACAAGCAATTTGATATATTACATGGCTTTTTTGTTTTTAGGAAAATTAGATTTTAGGTAACTGAAATTACTTTTTAATAAATTATAACATTTAGGAGCTATGGTAATATTCTGTTTTTAAAAAATACTTTGAAATTTTCAGATAGATTTGGAATATATATTAATGAGATATTTATCTTTTTCTTTTTATAGTTTTCATTGGTTGTATTATTGTAGTACTTATTAATTCTTTTTTAAAAATGGTATTTATTATTTTTCAACCTAGTTACTAATTTTAAGTGTTTCCTTTGCATTTTTATGACGTTTTCCCTATATTCAGGATCAAATAATTTTATTGACAGATCAACAAGTCTTTCCTAATCATGACACTTTTCTTTTGAGAAATTGGATGTGGGGAAACGAAGTTTTTTAGAATTTCTTGGATTTTATTTTTAGGGACACCAGCAATACTATCATCAACGTAACAGAAAAAGAATGGTATTTGGACATTTGTATTACTAAATATATAATCCCCAAGTGGTTCCATGGCATTTTGTACAATAACGCTAGATATTGATGCACCCATGGCGCAACCACCAACATGTTTATAAAATTTATTCTTATACATGAAATATGTTGACTTTAGTGTATTCTCTACAGCTTTTAAAAACTCGTTTAAGGAGATAACTTAAAAAATAAAATATTATTCCATTTTTTTGTTATAATTTTTTGCGCTAAATCTAAAAGAATAGATTAAGTCCAAAGAGAGTAATGTGCAGTTATCAGGTATTTTAATATTCGAATGAATCTTTTATATAGTAATTATTTTGATATACGATATTTTGTCCCATAAATTTTAGGTGTTTGCAAAGTTTTTCAAAAGGTGATTGTACACAAGAGACGATTAGTCTAAGTGGTATCATATGTTTGTGTAGCTTTGATAAACCATAAATTCTTAGGGGTAGTGTGTTATGGATTTTTAATTGCTTCGCTGTGTCAGGCGAGATATATGATTTATTTTCCCAAAATGAGAATTTATATAAGTATAAAATAATTCTATATCCATGTTGTCTAGAATTAGCCATCCCACCAAAAAGAAAACATAGTAATGCCAATGATTTTGGAGCTTTATGCTCACTCACGATAGTTTGTAATTTGAAAGAACTTAATTATGATATTATTACAATAGGGCCTTTGTGGATATCCCTTTTTTATAGGGTGTTTCCTTCAGAAGTTAGATTATCAACACTTTGACATTTTTTTCTTCCATTTTATCATTAAAGTACTAAAAAAAATTTGTCGTTTTAAAAAACAAATGACATTATATAATATGGGGAGTTCAAAGTTTTTCTAGATCAGCAAATTCTTATTATGTACCATATTAGCCCAAAGTTAATAATTTTATGTGCAAATAATTATAAAAAGAAATTGGTTTTTGCTAGACTTGAATCTTTTACGCTACCTATTTAATGTCTTTAAATAGAATAATTTTCTATAAGATGGCGAAAGAAATTTGGAGTCCGATCCTGCAGTATAACCAGCTGATAAATTTATATAAATCAAAATACATCAATAAAGGAAGAAACTTGGCAAATAAAGCATTGGCAACCTAACCTCTGTTAGTAAGTAATATCTCAACAACTAGAGTTTTTGATGTGACACGAGGTCACAGATAACTTCGACTGGCGCGAAACCGAGTAAATCTACTAGTTATTTTAGTTCTACTCAGCTTCAAATTCAATTCTTAATTTTTGAAGAATTTTAAGACACTGATTTTCTCCCGAGGTACATTTATTACGTAACAATTTAATTTACTAATAGTAGTAAAAAAATTATATAGATTGCGATTAAATTTCATCGAGTCTATAGGTATTTTATAAATTTTGTATAGGAGATACGTTAATTAAAATTTTACCAAAAAAAAAAGACGAGGTCGTTCACCACTCTCTTTTAATTAGCAATATCGTGAGATATTATCAGTTTCTTTTCTAAAATTATTTATTGGTTTTTAAGGTACAATTTACACCCAAGATATGCCAGTGATTTCAATCATAACAACGAAAGCCTTCTCAATCAACTGGTGTGGAAAATAGGACCAAAAACGGTAAAAATAGTCGCATATATTACTTTTATATTTAATGAAGGTACATAATCATTATTAATTATAAAGTGCACTAGGAATAAGTTATGGACCTATTGCGCACCAATGTGCCGGAAAAACTGATTCTAGGCATATCAAGCTTATAGTCAAGCCTACTAATGAGAATACTGGGAAAAACATAATGCTACTTAGATTACAAACAACAAATGGATTTTTTAGAAGCTTCCACACCAGCAGAAGATCTAGACGACTCTGTATAAGTAATTGTATTTATTTGTATTAATCAAAAAATCATTTGCAAAGACGGTGATCATTATATTTCGAAAACGGCATAATGGATTTAAATGAAATTTATATAACACATTCCAGGCATTTTTTCTTTGATCAACACTTATTTTTTATAAACAATAAACCAGCGCTTTTTTTACTTAAAATTCAAAAGTACAATTTCAGATGCCGCCATTTTGCTAAATTTGAAAAAAAAGCTTGAAAAAATTAAACTAATTTTTATCGTACTGATTTTAGTTAAATCCCTAAACAGTACTGATGGTCACCGCAAGTTACTATTTGTATAAAAGCGTTCTACAATCAAGCCGATAACTTGGTCCAGTAATTTTCGTGAAGTTTATTTAAAATATAGTGTAAAAACTTGGTATTATATGCAAAATAAAAAACATTATACAATAGTCAAAACAATTATAAAGGCTTATTGTTTGACGCCCTTGACTGCCCTTCAATTCTCATATTTAGTACACAACAAATACGACACCAAAAATTAACAACGCAATTTCGAAAGCATTTAGGAATATTTTTAAATTCTCAATGCAATATAGGGTTTTAGGGTTACAGCGGAATCCTAAAATATCGATGAAAGAAAAAAAATGCATTAAATTTAAGGTAAATGTGCTGGAAGCAAATTTCATAAACCGTTTCTTAAATTTAATTAATGTAATGCATTAAATTTAATAATTTTTCCATTAATCTAAATTAATATATTCCATTAAATTTAATGTAATCATACATTAAATTTAAAATTTGATCATTACTTTTTAAGGTGACTATGTACATTAAATATACAGCCAGTGCTCATTGAATTATAATATATGTTCTCACATACTGAATGCACCAACATTAATATGAGGTAAAAAAATTCTGCTACCGTCATCTGTACACCGGTTTCGAACTCATTGGTTTCCGCCAATACCGGGAGACATGTACACCTCATCATAAGAAAATTGAGTCCTTTAAGCAACTTATATCATACTAAATAAAAAGTTCAATACAAGATGCGCCATTTCCTGGAATCTCATGCAATGTACCATAAATATTAATTTATGTACCATAAATTTTAATGTTCAGAAAGATGAAACATCTTTTCAGTTACTTTATTGAAATTTAAGATACCATTTAATCAAATTTAATGAATAAAGAACTGATATTTCAATGAATTTGTTTTAAATTCAAAGTAAATGTAAATTATTCATGATTTAAAGTACAAAATCATTAAATTTAATGTATAATGTACATTAAATTTAAAGTTATTTTTAACATTGTGGTTAACACATCATTCCTGATAAAAAATTATGATTGTGTGTATTTATAACATTTTATACAGAAACCGCATATTTCAGTTCTAAAAAATTAGTTAATGAGATTAAATTAGGTTCACGCTAAATAGAACGGCATGTTTTGTTGGAACAAAATTCATTTCAAGAACCGATAGACTTTATAGGTGGCACTTTTAGTTTATAAATTTTTATGTACACGGTTAAAAATAACCTTAAATTAAATGTCCATTCCACCTTAGATTTAATGATTTTGTACCCAACATCGTGAATAATTTACATTTACCTTAAAATCTAAAGCAATTCTTTCAAATATCAGTTCGTTATACATTAAATTTGATTAAATGGTATCCTAAATTTCAATTAAGAAACTAAAAAGATATTTTAACTTTTTATAAAATTAATTCACATGTACCTTAACATTAAAGGAATTTACATTTAGATTCATGGTACATTATATGAGATTCCGAGAGATGGCGTCACTTGTATTGAACTTTCTCTTGAGTATGATATAAGTTGCTTAAAAGGCTCAATTTTTTTATGATGAGGTGTACGTATCAGCCGGTACTGACGGAAACCAAGCAGTTCGAAACCGATCTACAGATAACGGTAAACATTACCTATGGAAAAAATTTGCACCTTCTCCTGGTACCAGAATTTTTTGACCTTATACTAATGTTGGTGCATTAAATATATGAAAACATATCTTAAATTCAATAAACACTGACTGTATATTTAATGTACATAGTCACCTTAAAAAGTAATGATCAAAACTTTAATACTAATGTATGATTACATTAGATTTAATGAAATAAATTAAGTTAGATTAATGTAAATATTAAATTTAATGCATTACATTAAATGCATTTAAGAAACGTTTATGAAATTTGCTTTCAGCACATTTAGCTTAAATTTAATGCATTTCCTTTTTACAGTGTATTGTTTTATATTTTAAGTGAACATCGCTCCCTATGTAAACAGACTACATGGTGCCTAAAGGGAAGAACTGCGAATCGTGATGGAATTATTGACAGGGCATTGTCACCTGCACGGTCATCTTTATAGGATTGGCGAAGCGGATGATCCGGTGTGCAGATAGTGCCTGGAAGAGGATAAAACCGTCCATCATGTTCTCAAAGAGTACCCAGCACTCCACGGATTGAGGCAGGCATTTCGGGGATACAATAACATCACCTGAAGCAGTTAGGTAAGCTCAGGTCACCAGGTTGCTTGGATTCGCAAAGATGATCGGCCTCGAATGACCTGCAGCATGGTCGGATGTAATGGACACAACAAAGCCTAAGCATCGAAGATCGAATATCACCACGCTCTTTCATTCATTCATTCACTCATTCATTCAAGCCAAAAGGTAATATTGCTAAGGACGTTTCTTAGAAAATTTAATTTTTCACTTGCAATATACAACTGACAAGGGGACGTTTTCAGGGGCCAGCCTTGAATTTATCTCATTCTGTAATATGCTGGAATAAATCAAAAAATATTCAACAACTATCATTTTTACGTCCTGAATTGCATTTTTAGGAGGTGAAAACTAACCCCATGTTTTTTGTTTAATTAAAAGGCTGATTATTTCGTTTAAAATCACTTGCATATTATAAGGTTTACGAAGAGGATTTTATACATGTCATTTTCCTGTCAAACGGATTTTAGCAATAAACTTTGGGATAGTTTTTATTTCCTAAAAATGCAATTCAAGATGTAAAAAAATATGTGTGATATTTTTGATGTACTTCCCTTGTGAGTCACACTAAGGTCCCGTTTTAATATTGTATTCATATTGAAACATATTGAAATAATGTATGTACCGGTACCTCGGACCTTAAATATTAGCATTAATTTTGCGTCATTTTTTTATTGTGTAGAGCAGGTATATTTTAGAAGCTGTTACTATTACAATAGCTATTAATACACTTCTTCTAAAAAATTTCAGAACTCTCTAATTGTTCTAAGTAAATTTGATTCTCTGTCATAATTTTGCCCACATATATCGAGTTCAAAAGATAAAAACTTTACGACCAAGTTCACTAAAAAGTTCTAAAACTTAAGTATCATTAGTTACCACAGAAGTTCGAACTTTGAGTTGGCCACTTTTGTTTATTCATTGATACGAGCGTAGCAGTTTATATTTCATGAAACCGAATAAAAACAAATATTTATTATTGAAAATGGTTTTATTGCTTTTCAAAATATTCTCCACGATTTTTGAATTTCTTCATAGACGAGAACAAAAAAAAATCATCGAGTACCAATTCAGGACTGTACGGCGGATGATCCAGCAACTTGCACTTCACCCAAAACTGAACGAATTTCACGCGACTCGTCCATGAGCGAACGAAGGACACGACCAAACTCACTAAACCAACGATATATAGTAGTTTAATAACTTCATTGATGCACTCTTGTTTGTGATAACTACGTCGAAAGTTGTGAAAACTAATCGCACAAAATTATGAAATTGCTGTAAATAACGTCCGTAAAAATTAAGGATAAAACTTTAGAATCAGTAAGAGAAATTCTTCAATTTTTATTCCTGTATATTTAAGGTTCCAAACTTGCCCTCTTTATCCAATTAGACGGGTTTTAAGGCTGGATCATTTTAGTGAATTAGGGAGTTCATTTTTTTTATTATTTGATAATTTGAAATTGTTAGGTTCAGGTTATGAGGATCTAGGGACAAATCTGTGACTCTGAGTCCCTTAAATCTGGGAATGGTGGTAACTTACACCCCGATATTGATAATTCGGCGTTAATTTGTAACAAAAACAGTGGGTCTGATTTATTATACCTACCGTTAAATAAATAGAAAATTATTATTATTAATATTTCAAAATAGTAATCTCAGTAGTGTTTATCTAATGTATGCATGTATTTTCAGAAAAACAAGCAATATTACTAATATTCCCACAGTCGGAACAATAAAAAAATGAATAATCATAACCTGATGACTGGACAAGCATCTATCGCCAATAAAATTTCTATTATTCCGATAGTCAAAACAATAATAAATAATCGCATCCACGGTCATAAAAATTACGTTTGTATCGTACAAATACTCTTTTTTTCAAGTAACCTTGTATATACATATTTATCTGAAGTAAATAACTGATTCAGAGATTTGGCATAGATAGACCCGCAGTTTGGACTGACCTCGAAATAATCGGAAGACTTTTCTATTACAGAATTTTTTTTAATAAAGATTTTAAAACAAATTTTATCTGGTTAGAGGTAACATTTTGATAATAAATAATGCTAAACAATTCAGTTAGTCTGTAATATACAGGTATCATACTCCAGTCTGTGGATGAGAAATACGTCCTTTTATGACGTTAATTTGCCACATGATGGGAAGTGTTTAAAGTTGTAGGCAGGGTCAATACAATAATGCCTATATAGTTTTGGCCGCTGAAATAATCTTGTTTAACAAGTGGCGGGGGTGTAAAGATCGCGAAACAATGTTTTTCGTTTCTGCAATATACAATATTCTTTTTAGAGCGTAAGTTCCTTACACTTTTTGAAGATATTAAAGAGACCTTTAATTTAAGCTATCGCTGGTTTCATTTGATCAGTTAATTATTGAAAATGCCGAAAAACCGCCAAAAATGGTTATTTTTTGCAATGGTAATAATTATTGCAAAAACAACTTTTTGAATATTATTATTTCTTTAAATTTGAACCTTTCTTTAATTCAGAATCGAATGAACTTTTGCAAAAGTTGATCGGTTCATTTTTTGCTGAGATATTAATTTGTTTATTCCTAAGTGCTTAGTGTAGAACGCCATTACGTATTTATTTATGAATATTTCAATTCATTTAAAAGCCTATTTTCTTCCTTAAGACTAATATTTTAAAATTGTAAGTTGAATAAAAAAATTAATTTTTATCTCTTTGTTTGTTGCCACATAAGGGGGCCCCTCCAGCTCTATTTGTTTCGAAAAAAAAGTACCTCTTTTTTTAAAGCAACAAACAGGGATAATAATAAATTTTTTTATTGGATTCGCAATACTAAAATATGTCTTAAGGAAAAAATAAGGAGTCATTGGCAAATATTTGATTGGACCATTCGTATTGCCGGCACGACTGAATGGAGAACTTTATTTGGAGTTCCTTCAGAACGCTTCTTACGATTTAGTAGAGCACTTAGCACTTGAAACCCGCCGAAACATGTACTACATGCACGATGGGGCACTACCTCATTTCAGCGTTGCTGTGCGGGAGCACCTGAATAACGTCTATCCAAATCGTTGGATAGGTAGAGGAGGACTTATTGCCTGTCCTCCTCGATCTCCCGACCTAACGCCGTAGGATTTTTACCTGTGGGGACACGTCAAAACCTTGGTGTACTCCACTCCGATGGATGGTAAGAAGGAACTTCTACGAATAATTACGTTTCATTGTGATCAAATAAGGAACAATGTGACGAGTACAGCAGTCCTCAATTCGTCGTACCCGCGATTGTATCAGATTTCACGGAGCCCATGTCGAACCTTTTTACGTTTTTAATTAAGTAGTTAGTTTAACTTTTTATTGAAACTATGGTGACAAGGGAAATTTTATCTTTTCATATTCAACATCTTTTATGAGACAATGCAAACGGAAATCCACAAAATACCATCGGATGAAAAGACTCTAATATTGGGTGACCTAAATGCAAGAACAGGCAATGAAGTGATAGATGGGATCAAAAACAAGTACAACGAAGACCATATTAACGAAAATGGCGAAATCTTGATTGATTTCTGCACAAGCAACAACATGAGAATAAATAATACATTCTTCCCCCATAAGCCTCAACACAAAATAACCTGGCAAAATACCAGAGGACAAAATTCAATAATAGATTATGTGATATCAAATAAAGTTTTACATCCAACACAAGTATTAGACACCCGAAAATGCATCTGAATATGACGAATACACCAAGGAAGTAAGCCTCCAAATGACGAAAGACACGATAGCCAAATTAAAAACGAGAAAAGCCCCAGGACCCGACAATATTCCCAACGAACTAATTAAATGGTGGAAATGCATTACACGAAGAACTAACAAAACTCTTTAACAAAATAATTAAAGACCAAGAGATACCCCGAGATTGGAAGAAAAGTATAACAGTACCTATTTTCAAGAAGGGTGATAAGAAAATCACGGAAAACTATAGAGGAATAACTTTATTAAATTCAATAATGAAATTATTCACCAAAATCCTTGAAGGTATAATAACTGACTATTGCAGAATATCAGAAGAACAGCAAGGTTTCCGCAAAAACAGATCTACAGTAGATGCCATATTCATCGTAAGACAGATAGCAGAGAAATCTATTGAATTTACTAAGCCGGCTTTTATGTGCTTTATAGATCTCACTAAAGCCTTTGAAAGGGTGAGCCTGGATGATATTCTGCAAATAATGCGAATTAAAGGCATCCCAAACAATTTAATTAACATCGTTGAACAGCTAAACTCCAACACCACAACACAAATCTCAGTAAGCGGCAACCTAACTAAGGATGTACCGATAACATCGGGCATACGACAGGGAGACTCTCTGAGTCCATTACTGTTTAACATAGTAATGGACCAAATAATTGAGAACGTCAAAAGAGCGGCACCAGGGTACAGAATGAATGCCGGGGAAATAACAATAATATGTTACGCTGATGACGCCGTCATAGTCTCGGAAAATGAAGACGACCTCCAAAGACTTCTATTTGCATTCCACACCATAAGCAAGCAATTCAACATGAAAATATCCATCGATAAAACTAAGTCAATTGTAATTAGCAAAGTGCCCTTAAGATGCAAACTAGTAGTGGATGACAAACCAATAGAACAACTCATGACCTTTAATTACTTAGGAGTTGAGATATCCGCAAACCAAGACAGAACAAGAGAAGTAAGAAACCAAGTAAACAAGGCAAATAGAATCTCAGAAAGCCTGGCGGATATAATATGGCACAACACATACATGAGCAAGGACGCAAAAACAAAAATCTACAAGACCTGTATTCGACTGATAATGACGTACGCAATAGAGACGAGAGCTGACAACACAAAAACAAAATCAATTCTAAGAACTGCCGAAATGAAAGTACTAAGAAGAATATCGGGATACACATTAAGAGATCACATACGCAATTCAACAATACGCGAGGAACATGGAATGCAGGATATAGTAAGATGGGGACGGAAGCGCAGAAGAGCCTGGAATGAGCACGTAGGAAGAATGGCGCAAAATAGGATAGCGAGAATCGCCCGAGATGGAACACCGGAAACCAGAAGACCAATAGGTAGACCACCTAAAAGGTGGAGAGAGTCCTGGATTTCAACATCGAATGAAATGAATGATTGAATTGGAAAAACAGGCTGTAAGCCTATAACAAGAGGAAGAAGAAGAAGAAGATATTCAACCCTACAGAAGTTAGGAGACTAACAGTGTAAATAAAATGACGTTTTTCAAAAACGGTTAGGATTAGCGACACGAATGAAGAGTACTTAATTTTTAGTCAGTAATTAAGAATATGAAAAAAACGTTGTCCAAAGTTCTTATCATACCGAACGTAAAAAAAAATTCACAGCTAATCCGTCCCTGCAGCTGTGGGTAATTTACAACACTTTTTTAAATAGTAATTTGAAGAGTCTTACCTGGTATACATCATATTAAAAAAAATTAAATATACTTGGTGGTTCAATAATTGATTCGATTGCAGCTCTTTGGGAGCCCATATCTCCGAAGAGGAGACCTACACGAAAGAAGTTTATATAAACTTGAGCTATTCATTTCACGTGTTTTTTCATATCCGGGAGATTTCCCACGTTTTTCCGAACACCCTGTAAAATAAGAAAACACGAGACACTTCTTGCGCGAGACGGCAGATTTTCCGAAGAAGCAAAATTCATAATTAAATATTGAAATTTCATTCCGGACCTGGAACCATTAATATTATTATTCTCTCGTTAATATTATTACAGCAATTTAAATGAGAAACTAAATAATTATAATATATAAAAATGAAAAAAATTTCCCGATGCATATTTTTTTATTACTTTGTGTTATGTGATTGTTCGAAGTGTGAACAAACTGCGCATGTATTAATTATGTATATCTTAAAATATTCTAAGCCCGACAAAATGAATAAAAATGAACAGATTTTTTTACATAATAAAGTATTTTGGAAGTAGCAAATTAATTAATTAATAATTTTTCAACCCACGTTTTGACCTCTCTGTATCTAAAAATTTCGAAAACTTTCTAAATAATATTATATTGATTAAAATTCTTATTAGAAATTATGGCACTAAGATATATTTCATGTATTCGTAGAAAAATAAGTTCTAGACATATCTGAGTCCGCTAATTTTTAAAGCGAAATTATCGTTTTTTCATTTTGATGCATCTGAGATTAACATATCTTCTGCTCGAAAATAAACTGAACTTTTGAATTTAAACTGCGAGTGTATGTAAATTTTTTTTAAGTTGGTACAATCATGTGAAAATTCACAGCGCTACACACATTAGTAAATAAGTTACAGTAATTTTTGTAGGACGTTGTTTGTGGCTTGTTGATGACCGATTTCGATGAAACTGTACAGCCATGAAAGGGAGTTGTGAGGAGTGATATAGCCTGATTTTTTATCGTTTATTGTTTATAACAATTGTTTTCAAGTTTCACGTGTACAAAGTGACAGCCACAAGCAAGTTAATTAATATAAATGAAGGGGTTTATTTATTATCATTATATACTACTACTTTGTCTCGATGAGTTTGTCTAATATATGTTTTTGGACAATTTTTTTGATTTATAACTTTTTTGGTTTAATATATAAGAGGCGTTATTGGTAGAACTTTTTTAATTTTCTTTAAATTTTATTGCCTGTATTTAACATCGATAAAAATATTTATTCAGTCATTAAGGGAATTAAAAACTCTGTTAATATTTATTTTAGATATATGACTTAAAATTTATATATCGACCAGACAAAACGGGTTCCGCTAACCGCTTGTTTTGAAGCTGCCTTCATTATCATAGAAAATATTAAGAGCAGAAAATTGATGAATATGTTTTTTTCTGTTTCAC
Source organism: Diaprepes abbreviatus (assembly GCA_034092305.1). NCBI lineage: Eukaryota > Metazoa > Arthropoda > Insecta > Coleoptera > Curculionidae > Diaprepes > Diaprepes abbreviatus. The sequence goes on from JASJET010000022.1 coordinate 27,438,351, forward strand.
AGGCAAATCTCAATTTTTGATGGAATAAGTTGAATACATTAAGGAAGTATTAGTTTATTTTTGGAAATATATAATATACAATCGTCAACAATGCTATGGGAAAATGTGACTTCGAGTCAAATAATCTTGTAAAATTTTTTCTACATATCAACCTATTTCTTTCCTGGATCCCTGCTAACATTGCTGAAATAAATAAACTTACTGAGAAAATATATATATATATATATATATATATATATATATATATATATATATATATATATATATATATATATATATATATTGATTTTCTTGAACCGTTGACATTTATTTTTATGTTCTTAATTATTTTCTTGAAATTAGGTTTACATAAAAAAATGTTTTTCATCGTTTTAACATGTCGTTCTTTAGTTAGAACGCCTTCAAAAAACAATCGTCTAAAATTTAAAGCGAATTATGAAAATAATATAAATACAACAATAACACACACATTAAAAATATTATTCTCAGAAATAACTGTCTAAAACTTAAAATTCAGCATTTAAAACAATAATAAAAAACTGATACAATAATTATTTAAAAGATTTTCTTTAGTAAATTAGGTTTAAAACATTCCGTTCTGAAGATTTTTCACTCAAAGATGATTAACGTTCTGGTCGACCAAGTGAAATTGATGATGACCAAAACAAAGCCATAAGGGAAGAAAATCGACATAGATATTGCAGAGAGGTTAAATTTTATCGCATACAACACTGAAAATTACTTAAAATATCTTGACCTTGCTAAGAAGTTCGACATTTGGATTCCGCATGAACTGAAAGAAATTCACTTAACACAACGAATCAATTTTTGCCATATGCATCTCACACATACTTAGATCTGCCATTTTTTTTTAAAGAATCATCATTGGTCACGAAAAATGGATCATCTACAGTTAAGACATCGTTTGAAAGTGATGATGGTACAAGCATGATAAACAAGGACTTATCACATCTAAAGATGAATTGAATCCATAAAAGAATATGCTGGTGGGACTTCAAAGGTGTTTATTTTGAGCTGCTTCCAAGAGGTCGAACGATCAATTCAGATGTTTACTGTCAACAACTAATGAAATTAGATGAAGGAATCAAAGAAAAACGGTCAGATCGTAAAAAAATATCAGCTCACGGATTGCAGATTTCATTTAAATGGATATATGGTTTTGATAGGTTCAATAATATATGATTATCCAATAGCAATCCAATAAAAAGAGTTTAACGGCTGGAGTTATTATTGAAGATGTGGTTTTCAGTTTGATGTTATACTTCTTGATGCAACGAAAGATTCTGGAATCAAATTTGTCACTGCTTTCTTAGTACAGGGAGACATGAAAAAATTGTATTTCAGTTACGCGTAAAAAAGTAAAAACTGATCTTGATAAGACTTTTTATGCAAGATTCAGTGGCCTAAATAGTTGTTTTTCTATAAAGATTAGTTTTGAGATATTGCCCATGAATTTTTAAATGGGACTCTTGTATATTATTTTTTAAGTTGATTAAAAATAATTTAGATTCTTCAAAAATATATATGTGTTCATATTTATTTTAAATAAGCAAGTCCAAATTTTATATTTTTAATAATTTACTTTATTTGTAATAGTCGGCCATGACCAATTTATAGGAAACAAAAAACAAATATCTAAAACTTGAAGTTTGGTGAATTGTTTTTATTTATAAAATATCATAATTACGTAGGTGTTTTTATTCACTTTATATTTACAATAGCCGTTTATGATAATTATGAAAAGTATGATAAGGTACTATATAGGGGAATTTCTGAGGCAATCGAGTTGACCCTCAAAACTATTCATAAACGACTTATAATTCTTTTAAATGCAATTGAAAGAACAATAAAACTGTGCCAATATTGCATTCGAGAAAACGAACGCCATTTTGAAAACCGTCTAAAAAAAACTTGTTTTAGTTTGTGTATTTCATTTTGTTTTTATTACTTTAGTTTAATGTAATAATTTTATTCTATTTTTTTTAATCAAATTTCAGTCTTCAAGATCTACAATAATGTTTGTTTAATCAGTAATACTTAATATAATATTTAAATTAAATTTCGAAGTGCTTAATTTTTAGTATTATGTCCAAATTTTGCGTTTTTTTTTCTACAAATTGTCCATTACTACTTGTTATTCAAAATAAATATAAACATGCATGTATATTTCTGAAAAGACTAAATTATGCGTAATCAATAAAAAAAAACTACAAGGTGTCTCATTTAAAAAATTAGTTTCTTTAAAACTAAGTAAAAAACTTTATCCATATCAGCTTTCACATTTTTGATAAGTTAACACATAAAGGAAATATGAGATGGGCGTAAAAATTTTAAGTTTCACTCTTAATTAATATACACAAATAAAATTTATCAAATTAGTTAAATAGAGTTGTCTATTCCAGGGCCATATAATAGATCTTCTGCCGATGTAGAAGCTTCGAAAATGCTAATGTGTTGTTGTCTATGTAGCATTCTACCTTCCCGATTATCCTCATTCGCACGCTTTTCTGCAAGCTTTATACGCTCAGAATCAATTTTCTCAGCCTATAAGTGCGCATTAGGTCCATAATTTACTTCTACGAGGGGAGGATAAAAAATTCGCAGAATGGAGCTCCTATGGAGTGTAATTAAACTCAAAATTATTTTTCCTTTTCAATATATTTTCCCATAATTCTAATACATTTTTCACATCTGTCAATAAGTTTATTTATACTACTGAAAAAAAGATGATTCTTGTTTTTCGATAAAATATACAGAAATTTCTTCCTTCACCATATCGTCGCTAGAAAACTATTTTTCTCAAAACTCTTTTTCATTTTTGCAAATAAAAATCACTGAAAGCCAAATCTGGGCTATAGGAAGAATAATCCAAGATTTGAAAGTCAACTTTCTGAATAGCAGCCATAGCAATTGAAACCTTGTGGACGAGTGCTTCATCGTGGAGAAGCAACACACCTTTAGTCAGTTTTCCTCGCCCTTTCTCTCTTATAGCATCCCTTAAACGTTCTAGTAGGCCTGCTTAGTATTCTTCTGTTATAAAAATGCCTTTGTTTTTGTAGGTAAACAGCAATTTTCCTTCTGAATCCCAGAAAAATATAGCTATGACTTTTCCGGCCGACTGCGACACCGTGAACTTCTTCAGGTGTGGTGTGCCCTTTTTGTGCCACTACATGGACGCTTGCTTCGACCCAGGCCCATAATGGTGAACCCATGTTTCATCTCCAGTTACAATCCGGCCCAAAATTTCATCCCTGTTCTCACTACACAGGTCTAAAAACGTGCGGCATGGCGCACTTTTTGGTGCGGTGTCAGCATTCTCGGCACCCATGTTGCGCACACCTTTAACATGCCAAGATGATCATGCAGGATATTCAAAATGGTTGTAGATGGTACTCGAACAATTTCTGCGTTTGCTTCTTCTTCAGACAGGCATCTTCCAGTTCTAATTTTTCTACTTTTTCGATGTTTTCGGCAATGGTAACCTCAATGGGCCGTCCAGCCTGGGATCGTCTTCCAGTGTATCTCTCCCTTGTTTGAGTAGATTGTGCTACTTATAAACGATGGTTTTTCCAAGGAAGAGTCGCCGTTAACAGGAAACATCTCTTCCAAAATGGTTTAAGGAGGTTTTCCTTCCTTTGTCAGGAACTTTATGACTGCAATAAACTCGCTTTTTTCCATAGTTGCACATTTCTTCCGAATTGACTTGTTTAATTGACGATATATCTGCAAGTAAAAACCCAATTTTAACGAAACTCGGGATAATATAGTACTAATGAGTTACTCAATTAGCGTAGGTAAAAAAAAGCAGTGACGCATCTCCCTTCCAGCATTTCATTCCTCGAACTTTTTGTCCCACCTTAGTAGTGTGTTGGCAATAATTAACAATTCTTGTGTACCTTCTTTTAATTTACAAAAGACAATATATATGCGACAATTTTTGCAATAGTAGTTCTATTTACGGGACTTATATTTCATATCAATTGATTGAAGTTTTCGTTGTTATTTTGATGGAAGACATCGACATATCTTGAGATTAAATTACTAATACCCAGGTCTTAATAAATTGGCTTAATATCAGTCAAAACACAAATAGGTAGAACGGAAAATAATGTTTATAAGAAGCCAGTTCACCAGCTATCTACCGTTAACAGTAAAGTCCTACGGTTATTATAGAATATCTCCAAAACTGACCAATGAATCAACATGAAATTTTCACAGAATATTTTTAAAGTATCATGCCTTACGGAAAAGCAAAAAACAATTTTTTGAAAAATCTTACAACTAACCCATTAAATATGTCAGATAAGGCACATTTTCCCCTTAGCTGAATGCTTCAATATGCTTTTAAAATTTTAACAATAATTAAAATCTAATTATTGCGTGTTTGAACTTAGTTCTAACAAAACATTTCGATGAAAATTCCGCAAAATATTCGAATAAATTTTCCATCATTTTATGATTTTTAAAAGGGTCACTAATCTATTTTGGGGTCACATTTGTTCCATCTTATCTCAATAAATAAATATGTAACTATTTTTATGTTAGTTTCTTAAAAGAACACATCTGGGAAAATTTAAATATAGGTAGTATTACAAGTTTTATCGACGTACTTACCCACAATATATGTATTATTTAACTTTATACATTAGATTCTATTTTTGTATCAAATGAGAAACACAGGGTCAATAAAGGTAAAGTTTACTTTTAAAAATAACTTGTTACGTAAAAATCAATGGTGTTTAAATGTTTGATAATAAACAAAAAGAAAGTGCCAAAGCAGATATAAAAAACTTTCTTTTAGATACACATTAAAAATTCAATTAGGTAAAAATTATTTGGAGTTTTAATTTCAAAATATGCAAAATAAATGAGCAATATATTTTATTTAAGTGAGAAACTAAAGGTTGTATGAAAAAAAGTTTCAAACAAAAGTTGTATATAATTGAATTACCTATCGACTCGTTTATATAAAGTTATAGGTGGCGCCACTAAATATCGATAAAAAATAAAATCATATTTATTTACAAACGATTGTCTCGAAATTGTATCTATCTATAAAAAGTATACTAAATTCAAAAACTGTGTGATTAAAATTTTCTGAGAAAATTTACTTCAAATTTCAAAGCTTGACCTTATTTTTCCGTCCTCCTAATTAAGATACAACAACCATTCTTACAATAAATTGTTAAAAATAACATATATTTTTAAGACCGGAGCCGAGAAATTTTGAAAAAAACAAATTTTTGGATGACAAAAATTGCATTAACTTTTTCCGTAGTAAACTTAAAATTTTTGTAATGTTCTCATTAGATTTAGATGCATCACTATCGATCTGTAAAAAAAAATTATCGTTCGATGAAAAACAATTTTTTGTTTAAATTCGAAATGGCGCTGCTAACGAATATTAAGGGATGAAGCTGAGAAAAGATATTGTTAATTACTTGCACTTTAGCTGAGAAATTTTTCGTTGCATGAGAGACACCCATCTAAGATCTGTGGACCACCGAAAGGCACCCAAAATATATCCGATAATGGTATCCGAGATCACGGGTACAAGTGGTGCGCGTGTTGCCGCTCTACAGGTGCAGGAGCTGCATGCACTTATCCCTTTGCACCGCAGCGGCGTCATTTCGGAGCAAATATGGTTTTCACAATATTCAAATTGTATTAAATAATCATAAGTCGTTTATTATTGTATTAATCATTCATTATTTTATTAAAATCAATGTTTTTAAAAAAATTTGCTGTATAAAAAAATATAAAGAAAATCATTATTTAATCTTCTCCTTTCTGGAATCATTCCGTCATTAGCATAACTCATTTCAGCATCGCTTTGATAATTTCATTATCATTAACATCTTTGCCATTTTCATCATTGTCACATTGTCACAATCACTATTTATTTCATCGTCATTTTCATCATCACTATCTACCTTAAGAGTAATATTTTCTAAACAATTGTCATATTAACCGTCACAATGCTTACTCAAATCGGTACGCTTTAATCCGCAATTTTTACATGTACATTTGTTATTAATGCACCTTGATTTCCATGAGCATGAGAGGAAGTATTAATTAGTTTGTCCGTGACTCAGTGTCACATACCGGTCGTAAAACCAACATTAAATTTTCCCCAGCCCCAATCGTCGAAGAGAGTCTGGGCGCCTTTCGGTGACCCACAGATCTTAGAGGGGTGTCTCTCATGCAATGAAAAAAATCCCATGTGAACTACGAGTATTTAACAATTAGCCCAAGCAATAGGAAAATTAGTGCTGTTTTTAACGTAAATTCCGATATGGATGAGACCTATTGAGGGGTGTTGGGGTCAATGTAAGAACAAACCCTACATAAAATGTAACAGCAAAAAATAGGTTGGGACCAAGAGGAGGACAACCATTCTTACAATAAATTGTTAAAAATGACATATATTTTTAAGACCGGAGCCGAGAAATTTTGAAAAAAACAAATTTTTGGATGACAAAAATTGCATTAACTTTTTTCGTAGTAACTTTTTGTACTGTTCTCATTAGATTTAGATGCATCATTGTCGATCTGTAAAAAAAATTATCGTTCGATGAAAAACAATTTTTTGTTTCAATTCGAAATGGCGCTGCTAACGAATATTAAGGGATGAAGCTTAGGAAAAATATTGCACTTTCCCTGGGAAATTTTTCGTTGCATGAGAGACACCCATCTAAGATCTGTGGACCACCGAAAGGCACCCAGAATATATCCGATTATGGTATCCGAGATCAAGGGTACAAGTGGTGAACGTGTTGCCGCTCTACAGGAGCAGGAGCTGCATGCACTTATCCCTTTGTACCGCAGCGGCATCATTTAGGAGCCAATATGGTTTTCACAATATTCAAATTGTATTAAATAATCATAAGTCGTTTATTATTGTATTAATCATTCATTATTTTATTAAAATCAATGTTTTTACAAAAATTTGCATGTATAAAAAAAAAATAAAGAAAATCATTATTTAATCTTCTCCTTTCTGGAATCATTCCGTCATTAGCATAACTCATTTCAGCATCGCTTTGATAATTTCATTATCATTAACATCTTTGCCATTTTCATCATTGTCACATTGTCACAATCACTATTTATTTCATCGTCATTTTCATCATCACTATCTACCTTAAGAGTAATATTTTCTAAACAATTGTCATATTAACCGTCACAATGCTTACTCAAATCGGTACGCTTTAATCCGCAATTTTTACATGTACATTTGTTATTAATGCACCTTGATTTCCATGAGCATGAGAGGAAGTATTAATTAGTTTGTCCGTGACTCAGTGTCACATACCGGTCGTAAAACCAACATTAAATTTTCCCCAGCCCCAATCGTCGAAGAGAGTCTGGGCGCCTTTCGGTGACCCACAGATCTTAGAGGGGTGTCTCTCATGCAATGAAAAAAATCCCATGTGAACTACGAGTATTTAACAATTAGCCCAAGCAATAGGAAAATTAGTGCTGTTTTTAACGTAAATTCCGATATGGATGAGACCTATTGAGGGGTGTTGGGGTCAATGTAAGAACAAACCCTACATAAAATGTAACAGCAAAAAATAGGTTGGGACCAAGAGGGAGGGGATCAAAGTTGGCTAAAACAGGTTTTTTTGAACCTACAAGCCAAGGCACGCATTTTGGAAAAAAAGTTTCAAATAAAAATTATAGAGATTTCAAAAATCTACAAGTTGGCTTTTGTGCCATCATTTTTGTCAATTTGTTATTGCAAAAATGCTATAAACGCCTTAAAATCAGTCATTTTTTGCATATCAATTATTTATTGCAAAATTAACTATTTTGTACATTTTTGATTTTAAAGGGAAACCCTCATCATTTTGAATAAAATATTTTATCGGATAATTTGTTGCTGAGATATTTCTATTTGTTTATTCGAAGATGTAAAATGTTGATTGCTATAGCTTTTTTTTTGGATGAACATTTTGACCTCCACAAAGCCTCAATCTCTTCATAAAGACCTATATTTTCATATGTTGTCAGGGACAAATGAAAAAAAAAGGGTATGTCATATTTATAATTTTTCGAGCTCCCCAGATTAAAACAAAAAAATACTGAAATTAGTCCATTCGTTGCTGAAATACGACGAATTTTTTAGAGCGTTGCTGATTTGAAGCTGCGAGTTCAGTATTCACGCACGCGCGAGAGCTCTATTTCTTTATATAAAAAAAAACACTCTTTTTTTTTAAAGCGACATTTAAAGAGTTGAAAATAAATTTATTCATTTGTCGCTAACAAGATATGAAAGTTTAGGCCTTCAACAAGAGATTGAATCTTTGTGGAGGACAAAATATTTACTCAAAAAAAAATTATAGCAATCAATATTTTGCGTCGTGGGAGAAACAGTTAAATTATCCGATTTACTGTTATAAAATATCATTTTGCTCAGAAAAAAGGAGGACTTTCCTTTAACAGCAAGAAAGTGCAGAAAAAGTAATTTTGCAATAAACAATTAATATGAAAAAAATAGCCAATTGTGAGGGTTTATTTGGCCTTTTTGCAATAACGATAAACAAAAATGATCGTACAAAAGCTCAAATTGTAGATTGTTAAAATATCTACAACTTTTATTTGAAACTTTTTTTCCAGAATGTGTTCCTGGGCTGGTAGATTCAAAAAATCTATTTTAGCCAACTTTGACCCCCCCCCCTTGCCCTAAACCTATTTTTTCTGTTACATTTTATGTAGGATTTGTTCCTATATTGCCCCAACGCCTCTGGGAATTTACGTCACTATATTTACCTATGGCTTGGACTTAATATCTTCCCTAAATCTAATCCCTTAATATTGGTTGGCCGCGACGTTTCCAATTTTTTCATCGTACGATAATTTTTTTTCCACAGATCGTATTAAAAAGATTTTAAGTTCACTAGGGAAAAAGTAATGAAATTTGTGTAACCCGAAAATTTTTCAAAGTTCTCGACCCAAAATTAAAAATAAATTTGTTAAAAAATAAATCTTAAAAATATACGTCATTTTTAACAATTTTCTGTAAGAATGGTTGCTGTAAAAAAAAATGAAAAATAAAGGTCGAACTTTCAACTTTGAAGTCGATTTTCTCAGAAAATATTAATCACACAGATTCCAGGTTTAACATACGTTTTAAATAAATAATACCTATATACACCGTGAATTTTGAAACAATAATTCATATATAAATATAGTTTTATTTTAAACAAAAAAAAAATGTAATTTTTTGCAAAAAAAATATATATATGTCGATAATCAGTGACGCGACTTATAACTTTATATAAACGAATCGATAGGAACTTCAATTATCTACAACATCTGAAATTGTTTTCATACAATCTTTAGTTTTCGAGATAAATTTAAAAAACTAAAAAAAATGACTATTTTTGGTCTGCCATTTTGTTAATAATAAGTATGATAAGAGTAGCGCTTCGTTAGTTGGCAGAGTTGATTCATCAAGTTGAAGGAAAATTTACATGTCTTCAAGTATTCGCATAATGACATTTCAACGCCTCTAGCCATTTCATCATTTCTTTTTTGCACTAAATTATGGTTCAAAGGAATTTTTCTGATTATATCGGATGCATTCTTATGATAAAAATGATTTTTAATACGTGTTTCACTATCGGCAAGATTAATTTTTCACCAATTGAGATGTTGACTGTATTAAAATAAAAATATAATTTTGCGGCGATAGTTTCCACAATAGAAATGCTAAAAAACGCGATATTTTTCTTTATTTTTAAGGAATTTAATTTTTATTTAATAATGAAAATTTAATTAAATCTCCTTCAAGTCACATGACAACGAACACCAATCAAAGTGAATAATGTCACTCCATACTAACGTCATCGTTGGCACTCCGTCCTGATACGGTTATTTTTTTAAGTCATTATTACTTTTAGTTCTATCCTTAAAGTAATCAATGATCACTTCGACCTAGTGACAAGGAAATGCATATTCAAAAGAACATGACGTTATCAGTTTCACTTTGATCACTTCATAATTACTCTAAAGAATACAGCCAATGCCATAGCAGTCGCGAACTTGACATACAATTTTTTTGGTTTTATTTCACATTGGTGATCACTATCAAGGGCTACGTTGCCTAGTTAATATTTTATAGTTATTTTCATGTAATTTCTTCGAAGTTTGCTTACTACTCCCTTTGAAAACGAATCTAAGAAGTTTTCTCATGATTGAAAGTGGATTTATTAAGGCAAATAATTCGAATTTGCCAAGATTTGATTGTGGCCAATTTCTTCGCAACAAACAGTAACTTTTGATCTGCTGAGTTTAGAAATGTGAAGACTTCCATGTAAGTAATTTACCAAGGATTGTTATTTCCGCAACCGACAATGAATGCATAATAGTAATCATAGGTATTTATGATCTCAATACAAAAAGAAAACTAATACTGCCGGGCTAGCTGAAGCCACAATTTCCTATTATTTTACGAACGTGGCACGTGAATCAATAACTTTTCAGGTGTTTTAATTGTAGTACTTGTAAACTGAGACACCGCACAACACTTAAAATAACTTAGAACTCATTATTTAACATAAAAATTACGAAAAAAATTTATATATCCGTGTCAGTTGACCAGTGTGACGTAACAGCGGTCACGTGAAAAGTATTGGCGTTTTGGAGGGAAATTTGAAACGGAATTTAAAATTTATGATTTTTAAAGTACTAGTTGTATTAAAAATATAATTTTAAATATTTTCGGCTACATCAGGTACTTATACATGTTTTTAAACAATTTCCCAAAAATAGTCAACATCTCAATTATGCGGTTTTTCCGCTTTTGCGGTTATATTAGTAGTCCATCATCTTCTTATCTAGAGGATAACGCGAAAATAGAATACAACATTCTCCTTTTTATTAGCAAGTATTTTCATCAAATGCTCTTGTTACCTAGAAGGATTCATGTCTTCATTTGAAAAAAAGTTTTGGCAAATTAAACATATTAGTAATGATTCGTTTGTAGGAGAATATATTGCCAATACTCAATACTGTACTGTCAGCGTTTCTTTTTAAATTCAAACATAATGAAAAACAAATTTTGCCACGATTCAATAGATTTACTTATCAACGGTTCACCTTTATATTATTTATTATGATTAATGGCCTATAACATGAATCACTCACACCTGAGGATTATTAGTAATGCGCACAATAAGTAATGATTTATATGTCTAATTTTTTATTGATTTGAATAGTGCATGCATCAACTTGCATGCCGCTGTAGAAACAGGCTATTACAAGCCCACATATTCTGCTCCTTATCTTATCCTAACTTGCAAAGATTTGTCATGGATAAAACTAAAAAGAAATTATGATGACTAAAATGTGGTCGGGCTTGCATTGTCTATATTTTTATTTATTTTTACGACGTTTTGATTAGGTTGTATCACTAATCGTTATCAAGTATAAACTGAATGTTTTGTCTTAAGACTACGAGCTTATATAGGGACTGTGTCCATTGAATCGCAACCTTTCGCTTCACTGTACACACCTCAATGATTTGATGTTACAAAGTAGTGGTTGCCAAAGATTAGGTTTATCCCAGGAGTGTTCTGCAATACCTGATCTCGACGTTTCACGTTTTTGTATATGAGTTTTATGTTCCTTAATTCTAACTTCTAGCGGTCGTTTGGTTTCTCCAATATACATTTCACCACACTCGTATGGAACTTTGTAAACACGTTCTTTCTTATCGGTAGTTTTAGGTTTTGTTTCTGTTAAATGAGCTCTAAGGGTATTTCCTGATTTAAAGGCTGTTTTTATATTATAATAACTGGCAATTCGTCTTATTTTCTCCGACGTTTCCTTAATGTACGGAATTGTAAAGAAGGAATGTGTTTCTTGCTGTCCAGTGTTCGTTGTTCTAAAATTATTTATAACATCGTCAATTAGTTTTAAAGGGTAACCATTCTGTTGTAAATCGGATTTAATATTTGCTACCTCTTTTCCCAATGATTCGACATTATTGCATATAGATATAGCGCGATTATAGAGGTTGCGTGTAATTCCTCGTTTTGTTACAACAGAAAGATTAGAACTATGATTAAGATATTGTCCAGTATGTGTTGGCTCTCTGTATACTGAAGTTTTAATAGTTTCGTTTGAACGGTTCACTATGACATCTAGGAAGGGCAATTGATCATTTACCTCTTTTTCCATGGTAAACTTAATTGTAGGACGAATGGTATTCAGATGTTTCAGGAAATCGTTAAGTTCTTGATCATTGCCCTTCCATACGATGAAAGTATCATCGACATATCTCAACCAGACTTTCGGTTTTACTGTTGCCGTTTCTATGGCATGAGTTTCGAACCATTCCATATATATATATATATATATATATATATATATATATATATATATATATATATATATATATATATATATATATATATATCTGTCCTCTGCACAGCCAGGTGCATGTCGGTACCCTGATGAGTCTAGTAGAGACGAAACATGTATCTCTGCCGTATCACTGTGGCGGGGAGGGTAAGTTTTGACTTTCTTCTCGGTATGGTGGTACAGGTAGGCCATCATCTCGATGGTGGTGGAATAGGATAAATTGCGTTTTATAACAATTTGTTCTAACTGTGCAACCTCTAACACAGAAAGAATAAGATGGAGGGAAGTTTGCATTTACTGTTCGTATTTTACTTCATATATATATATATATATATATATATATATATATATATATATATATATATATATATATATATATATATATATATATATATTGGCGACGACTGGAGAGAGTGAAGAACCCATCGGAAGCCCGTCGTCCTGAGCGTAGAACTTGTCCTTTACTTGAAAGTAAGCACTACGTAGGCAATACTCCAAAAGGTCCATCACTCCGTCCAGTGGTAACGTGGTTCGATCTGATAAAGTAGTATCATTTCGAAGAGGTAAATGATCAATTGCCCTTCCTAGATGTCATGGTGAACCGTTCAAACGAAACTATTAAAACTTCAGTATACAGAAAGCCAACACATACTGGACAATATCTTAATCATAGTTCTAATCATTCTGTTGTAACAAAACGGGGAATTATACGCAACCTCTATAATTGCGCTATATCTATATGCAATAAAGCCGAATCATTGAAAAAAGAGGTAGCAAATATTAAATCCGATTTACAACAGAATGGTTACCCTTTAAAACTAATTGACGATGTTATAAATAATTTTAGAACAACGAACACTGGACAGCAAGAAACACGGTCCTTCTTCACAATTCCGTACATTAAGGGAACGTCGGAGAAAATAAGACGAATTACCAGTAGTTATAATTTTGTTTCTATTTGTTGACCGTGTAGTTATTAATTAGTTTTTATTTTTTGGGTTTCGGTCATATTATTACTTTATAAAAAATTAACACATGTTTTTTTCTGACGTTTCGGTTTATTTTATTGATTAAACCATCTTCAGAGAATTACTAATGTTAACATGTGGTTCACTTGAATAACTTACATTTAACTATTTTATTACTTTAATACAATATAATTAAAAACTTCTTTTTCAGTATAAATATAAATATAGAAAACCATTATTTTTTGAATGCATTTTTTTTTCACATCTGGTTTGTTTTGCTTTTTGGGTAGTACTGTGTCAAAAGCAAAACAAACCAGATGTGAAATTTTTTTTTTATAAATAAAAGTGCTAACAGTACTTTTATACAATTACAATCTGGTCCATAGGACCAATGAGCAATTTACTTTTATCCCTAAAATACTAGAGTTCACTCAGTTTAAAGTTTACCCACCAGTAGTCCTTTAGGTTCTGTCTATTTATTGCATTATTTCTTCACATGCATTACTAGTCTTTTCACTGATCACACTAACTCGAAAGGTTTTGTTCTTTTAAGTCTCCGCACTAACTGTGAATTGTCAAGGAGCTGGATAGCCTCGGGATTCACATGTTGATGGAGTCGATCTTCATGACTCCTGGCGAACTTCTTGATTACGTTATCAACGGTGTCCATCTTAAGGTCCCTGTGGATATCTCCGTTCCTTATGTACCATGGGGCATTAACTATGTTCCGCAGTACTCTGTTTTGAAATCGTTGTATTATGTCCCTGTTGCTCTGTTTGGTACATCCCCATATCTGTATACCATAAGTCCATACTGGTTTCAATATTTGCTCATATATGAGTAGCTTGTTATGTAGTGACAGAGTGGTGTTTCGTCCAATTAGCCAGTACATTTTTTTGTATTTTATTCCCAGTTCTACTCTTTTCTTTTTAACGTGAGCTCTCCAGCGAAACTTGGCGTCTAACGTAATACCCAAATACTTAGCATTATTTGAGTATGGAATTTGTTTGTTATTTAAACTAACTGGAACATATTGCATGTTTTTGTTTGTAAAGTTAACATGGGTTGATTTCGTTTCGTTCAATTTAATACGCCATTTCTTTGTCCAATCATAGATTTTATTTACAGCTGTTTGTAATTTCTCTGCTGCTTCTTCACTGGTTTCTCCTACAGCTAGGATGGCAGTGTCATCAGCAAAGGTGGCTATGATGTTATTTTCTAGTATAGGAATATCACAAGTGTATAACAGGTAAAGGATCGGTCCTAAGACACTTCCCTGTGGTACTCCTGCTCTAATTTCTTTTAGCTCTGAGTAGGCATCTTCCTGTTTAACTCTGAAATACCTATCTGTGATGTAAGATTCAAGTATTTCGGAGTATTGCTGTGGTAAGTATTGGTTTAATTTATGAATCAAGCCCCTATGCCATACTTTGTCAAAAGCCTGGGCCACATCCAAAACCACTGTGGAGCAGACTTTTTTCTTTTCTAAAGCATCTTCTATTATATTAGTTATTCTATGTACCTGGTCTATAGTCGAGTGCTTATGACGAAATCCAAATTGATGGGATGGAATTAGATTTCTTGTTTCTATTATTGGCTTTAATCTTTTGATGAGCATTCAAAAAATAATAGTTTTCTATATTTATATTTATACTAAAAAAGAAGTTTTTAATTATATTGTATTAAAGTAATAAAATAGTTAAATGTAAGTTATTCAAGTGAACCACCTGTTAACATTAGTAATTCTCTGAAGATGGTTTAATCAATAAAATAAACCGAAACGTCAGAAAAAAACATGTGTTAATTTTTTTATAAAGTAATAATATGACCGAAACCCAAAAAAGTAAAAACTAAGTAGTTATAATATAAAAACAGCCTTTAAATCCGGAAATACACTTGGAGCTCATTTAACAAAAACAAAACCTAAAACTACCGATAAGAAAGAATGTGTTTACAAAGTTCCATGTGAGTGTGGTGAAATGTATATTGGAGAAACCAAACGCTAGAAGTTAGAATTAAGGAACATAAAACTCATACACAAAAGGGAGAAACGTCGAGATCAGGTATTGCAGAACACTCCTGGGATAAACAACACCATATAAAATGGTCTGAGGCTGCGGCAATATATATGGAACCCAATATGAAAAAAAAGAAAATTTATAGAAGCAGCATACATTAAAAACAATAATGGAATCATCAGTAAACCGAGTGTTGAGATACCTAATCTTTGGCAACCACTACTTTATAACATCAAATCATTGAGGTGTGTACAGTGAAGCGAAAGGTTGCGATTCAATGGACACAGTCTTTATATAAGCTCGTAGTCTTAAGACAAAACATTCAGTTTATACTTGATAACGATTAGAGATACAACCTAATCGAAACGTCGTAAAAATAAATAAAAATAAAGACAATGCAAGTCCGACCACATTTTAGTCATTATTCAACATTGTCTACAACCGTCAAACAAACGTAAGAAATTATGATGCTAAATTTTATTATTAAAAATTGGTGTGACAACACGAAGATGAAAAATATCGAAGTATGTTTAATTGATTTCCTCAATAAGCCGCCGCCCACCTCGACCACCTTAACGCCCCCCCCCCCCCAAGTTGGCCTTGGAGCTACTGCCGCCCTCTTTAAGACTTTAGCGCCAACTGGGGACGTTATCATCTCCTTTTAATGTGTTTTTAGAAATATCCCGTTCTTTTGTGTTTTATTTGTAAACCATATAAGTAATATCGTAATCTACCCTAAAAACTTAAGAAAATGATATTAAATCTATTTCACATAATTATAAATTGACAATACAGCAGGAAAACAAGTCTTTTCGCTCGAAGGTACTAACATAAATGGTTGGAATGAAAGCAAAAGCAACTACAGAAAACAAAGATAGATAATATAACCCGACCTGTCAGGACGATAAATACCGGTAACAAACAGCTGCTCGTTTAATACATCACATCTAAGAGACCAATAATAACCAAATTCTACTTTCATTTAGTTGTAAATACCAATTTGAAATTGTGAATGATCATTTCGCGAAAGCTTTATTTTTTCGATTATTAGATAAAAATTTCAATATAATTTAGGCGTTGATATGTATAAGTATGTTTTGCATTCATCTTCCAATTATGTATTGCAGCAATATGTTACATTTAAACAAAAATTTTAAAAAAGGTTAGAGGTTTAATGTCGCTTAATTAGAATTACAACACTGGTCTAATATATCTGACTAAAAATTTTACATTCCCCGATTTGGAATTGGAGGTCCTTGAAGGTTACTAATTTAAAATTATTTTCCTAAAATTCAATATGACAGACTGAAAATTATACATTTTACCAATCACTTCTGAAATTGATAATAAGAGGTTTTGGTTGAATAAAAAAAATAATTTGACTTTGAAAAAACTCAAAGTCAAGGTCACAATTGGGTGTCCCGATTCATTCCGATTAAACCAAATCAGTAACATATTTAGGTAAAGCATATAGCACTAGAATAGCACCGATTGGACGCAACGACCCATTAAAGTGAAAAAAAAATATACCATTTTTCAGTCATATATTACATAATATGCCCTTACAATTAAGATTAAAATTGAAATATCCAAAAAAAGACAAGTGTTGCATATAAAATAAAAAAAGTTACCCAGCTAGCTGTAAATATTTTCAAAGTATACACCTTCATCGACAATATAATAGCTTCCGAGATATTCTATTATCATACTAATAAATTGATTCTGCGTATTCAAAGCTTAATATATTTTATATTCAAGTCGATATTGCTTGTGCCTCTGGCCTCTACCCTGTGTTATAGTTTAATAGTTCATTCCTTTCTCTCTATAGGTATTTCAAGTAATAGTAAAAAATGAAAATCTATCCAGCAATTCCAACGTTTGAAACGAACAGTCGGACAGACAGAATGTTTTTTATAATAGAAATACAAAATCAATTTAAAATTTTTACATAGGTTCACAGGTACAAATATCTGGTACTCCTAGCATTATCCTCTCATGCGAGAAATACTATATATACTATATACTAGAATATCACAATTAAAATAGAACTTGGTAAGTCATGTGGGTCATCGCAATGATCGATCATAAATGAACCAAACAAATAACTGAGTGGACACCTAGAAAAAGCAAACGAAGCTGAGGCGGATCACATGATAAAAGGAAGAATTGTGATGGTAGCTGAACATCAATGAATTCGGAGAACACTCGACAGAGAAAAATGAAAAAAAAAACCTTGTCAACACTACGTTGTAACCAAATCTCAGAAAGAAAAACACACCTTATATTTCTATGGAATGACTGGCTCGCCCACCAGATTTAAAGCTACGGGAATTTTTGAAATTGAAGGTGTACGTTAGAAAACCGGAATCATTGAATGACCTAAAAAAGAAAATAAGACGTATTTGTGCTAGTATTACTACAAAAATATGTTAAAATGTGTGCGTTGCAGACTATTTTATTGACAGATGGATCGAGAGCATTTAAAAATTTTGAGATAATTTTACAATAAATGAATTGCTCATAATTTCACTACTACTGGAAGGATTAAAAAAAAATCAATTTACCTTTCCAAAAAAACTATTACAAGACTCCCCTTATATTTCAAAACTTTTAGTTGATAAGGCCTTCTTGAAACTGGGCAATATGGCGCATATCAACTTTAAATCCCAAAAACAGTGTGAATGACGTCCTCTTATCTGTCGTTTTGTTCAAAAGTTAAAAGAGCAGGAAATTCTTACGACCGCACTATATACTCATATATTCTTACACATATTTACATAAGCACGGGTAACTACCAGCTCAAGAAATCATCACTGCTGAAGTGATTAATTTTATGTGGTTCGTTATCATACTAATTTAAAAAAAAAAAGAGAAAATAAGATTAAAAAAAAAAAACATATCCATAGTTAAAATTACTATTATCAAAATATGATCATTATTTACAACCTCTGCATAGTCCTTCAAATACTACTACCTAATTTTAAAAACTTTTCATTGATCAAATAAACAAATAAGTGTTTACTTAAAAGCAATAATTTAAAAATAAAAGGTTATAGGCGTGGAGAAATTTAAATAAAGAAATTTTATAATGTTTATGTTACGTTTTTATTTTATGAAATTCCTTGTAAAGTACCGAAAGTATGTTGTTATATAAAAAAAATAATTTTACTTTATTATTACCTTAATTAGTAATTTATTTCTTAATTAATAGAGAGTTTTCAAGCAAGGTGAACTTTTCACTACCTTTCATATTAATAGTAAAAATATGTGAATTAGGAATCTTTCTTATTAAAATTCTATATACATTATTGTCTGCTAACCTAAACAACGAAATAATAACGCACTAATCAGTTATTGGCTAAAAAGGAATTTAGGTTATCTGGACCGTAAAACTCTTACATTTTTACAGACCTACCTATGATTTTGTTTTTTCTTTACTTTTTAACTTACAATTGGAAAACATTGGCAACAAAAGTCGCGTATCCCACTATATTTTTACAAAACGCCCTGACACAGTCATTGATGTAAATCGACGCATGTCTATTTTACTTCTTTTTTAAGTGTAAGTAGTTAAAGTTATTAAATGGAAAACAAGTATATATTTAGGTTTACATAAAAAAATGAAACTGTTGATATAAATGAAAATTTGGCAAACAACTAGTCATTCCGATTTAATATTAGTTTATTTTCCAAAACATGAAAAAATGTTTGAAGTACAAAAATTAAAAACAACATGTAAAGTAATTTTGTCTACTTTGCCACGAAATTTTATTCCAATTCTAGTTCCAAAATGACATCTTGATAATAATTTTTCGGCAGGAAAGTATTTCAGTCGAATTGTATACATATTTTTAAGATTTTGTAGAATCCCTTACAGTTTCCTCATATCCACCCTTTCGTGTGTGTGTCACAGCTTTATAACTTAGTCAGTTTTTAACCGACTTCTAAAAGAAGGAGGTTCTCAATTCGTCGCGTATATATATATATATATATATATATATATATATATATATATATATATATATATATATATATATATATATACATATATATATATATATATATATATATATATATATATATATATATATATATATATATATATATATATATATATATACATATATATATATATATATATATATATATATATATATATATATATATATACATATATATATATATATATACATATATATATATACATATATATATATATATATATATATATATATATATATATATATATATTATTCCGGAACGGCTTAACCGATTTGAATGAAATTTTTTACGTTATGTAAAGGAAAATCGATTTTGTCCGATTTTCTCCAAAAGTGGTACGGGGAAGTTTTCGGGGTCGCACATGACGAATCTAAAATTATTTTTAAAAAATTCAATATGGCGGATCCAATATGGCAGACAAAAAAATCAATTTTGTCCGATTTTCACCAAAATTGGTATGGGGGAGTTTTCGGAGTAGCACATGACGAATCTAAAACAATTTTTAAAAAATTCAATATGGCGTATCCAATATGATGGATAAAAAATTAATTGTGTTCGATTTTTTCCAAAATTGATATGAGGAAGTTTTTGGGATAGCACATTACGAATTTAATGTTATTTAAAGAAAATTAAATATGGCGGATCTAAAATGGCGGATTAAAAATCCTACATCTCTCGAATTTGTCTGAAGTCATTATGTAGGGATTTTTGTTAGTGTTAATTACGAAATTAAAATATTTTTTGAAAAACTCAACCTGGTGGATTCAATATAGTGTTCTAAAAATTTTACATATCACGACTTTCTCCAAAACTGATAAAGAGGGTTCTTGAGGGTGTAAATTATGAATTTAATCCTATTTTTTCAGGATTCAATATGGCGCATGCAATATAGCTGGCAAAAAATTTTACATGTTTGGATTTTGTTCAAATGTGGAACTGAATCGTTTTTGAGGATGTAAATAGCGAATATAAAATTATTTTAAGAAAATCTAATACGTCAGATGCAATATGACCGTTTTGAAATTTTAAATTTCTGGATTTCATCTAAAATTGGTACTAGGGGGCTTTGAAGGGTTTAGATTTAGATTAGATTAAGACGTTAAAATTGTTTTTTTGAAATTCATTATGGCGGATCCAATATGGTGGGTTGAAAATTTTACGTTATTCACATTTTTTTAGATTTGGTATTAGGGCGTTGGGGGGTGGTGTATTACGAATATGAAGTTAATTTTTTACAACTATTAGGTTGATTAGGTACAATATGAAGGACTAAAAAATTTTACATTTTCCTTTTTTATCTAAAATTGATATTGCAGGGTTCTTGGGGCGAGTACAAACTCAATATGTAATATAAAATATATCGAGCTAAGAAATTTACGTCTCAAATTCTTTAAATATTGATATTGGAAGGTTTTGGGGCCTATATTAGCAATATAAAATTAATTTGAAATATAAGATATTGGATTTACTATGACAGACTAAATATTTGTTTGACACAATTTCATTGGTATTTAGAGAACTCTAAGAATCAAAGAATTTTTAGTGGTTCATTTTAGGGTGATTTACAATTCTGGATAAAATAGGTACTTTTTTGCCACCTTGGAGTCATTGCAAGGTACATTAATCTCGATTAGCATGTAGTTCAAATAATTTATGAATATCATAAAGAATTCAAAACTAAAAATTGAAAAATAAAATTTTTATAAAAAAATTGAACTGACTTCTAAAAGTGCGCTAAAAAGGGAAAAATAACTAGAAATTTTTATATGAAATTGAAATTTTTGAAGTCGGCGCCAAATTATTTCTAAATGAAATAAATAACTACTAATATATACAAATTATGGTAAGAAAGCAATTGCAAATAAAGTATTTTTAATCTGTTTATGTGAATCACATTTTGTCAGGTATTAGTTTGGCGCCGACTTCAAAAATTTCAATTTCATTTAAAAATTTCTAGTTATTTTTCCCTTTTTAGCGTCGGTTCAATTTTTTTATAAAAATTTTATTAATCTTTGGCAATGAAATTTTGAAGACATATGCGTTTCAATGACCGAAAAACAGATCTATTGCGAAATTCGAAAAAAAAATTTGGTGTGAAAAGTAAATGAAAGAACTTTCTTTTCGTTCATCTCATAGAGTTTAGTATAATTGGATAGGTCTTTAAAAATACAAATAAATGTTTTACATCACTAGTCCAAGTCATACGTAACAATTAATGCTGTTTTTGACGTAAATTCCGAGATGGATAGGACCTGTCCAGGGATGTTGGGAGCAACGTAAGAACAAACATACATAAAATGTAACAGCAAAAAATAGGTTGGAGCCAAGAGGAGAGGGTCAAAGTTGGCTAAAACAGGTTTTTTGAATCTACAAGTCAAGGAACGAATTTTGGCAAAAAAAAGTTTCAAATTAAAGTTGCATAGATTTTAAAAACTTACAATTTAAGCTTTTGTGCGATCATTTTCTTCAATTTGTTATTGCAAAAATGCCAAAAAATACTTAAGATCGGCCATCTTTTGCATATCAATTATTTATTGCAAAATTGACTTTTTTTGTACTTTTTTTATTTTAAAGGGAACCCCTCGTCATTCTAAACAAAATGATATTTTATAATAGTAAATCAGATAATTTGTTGCTGAGATATTGCTATTTATTTATTCCAAGACGCAAAATGTTGATGGCTATAATTTTTTTTTGGGTGAACATTTTAATCTCCACAAAGGCTCAATTTCTTCGTGAAGGCCTAAATTTTCATATCTTGTTAGGGGCAAATGAAAAAATTAATTTTTAACCCCTTAAATATCGCTCTAAAAAAAGGGGTGTGCCATATTTATAATTTTTCGAGCTATCCCAGTTAAAAAAAAAACAATAAAATTGGTCCATTCATTGCTAAAATACGGCGAATTTTTCCGAGCGCTGCTGATTTTCAGCTGTCAACACAGTTTTCTCGCACGCGCGAGAACTCTTTTTCTTTATAAAAAAAACACCCCATTGTTTAAAGCGATATTTAAGGGGTTGAAAATTAATTTTTTGATTTGCTCCTAAGAAGATATGAAAGTTGAGACCTTCATGAAGAGATTGAACCTTTGTGGAGATCAAAATGTTCACACTCAAAAAAAAGTTATAGCAATCAACATTTTGCGTCTTGGGATAAACAATTAGCAATATATCTGCAACAAATTATCCGATTTACTATTATAAAATATCATTTTGTTCAGAAAGACGAGGGTTTTCCTGTAAAAGCAAAGAAGTGCAAAAAGGTAATTTTGCAATAAATAATTAATATGAAAAAAATAGCCGATTTTGAGAGTTTTTTGGCCTTTTTTCAATAACAAATTAACAAAAATAATCGCACAAAAACTCAAATTGTAGGTTTTTAAAATCTTTACAACTTTTTTTTGCAAAATGTGTCGCTTGGCTTTTAGATTCAGAAAACCTGTTGTAGCCAACTTTTGACCCTCCCCTCTTGGCACCAACTTATTTTTTGCTGTTACATTTTATGTAGGGTTTGTTCTTACATTGCCCTCAACACCCCTGAGTAGGTCTCATCCATCTCGGAATTTACGCCACTATATTTACCTGTAACTTGGACTATCATATTTAGTCACTTTATTCACGAAATATAAGTCTTCGAAATGGTTTTTTTGTCTGCACTCCTCTAAGTTTTTAACGGTGCATTTTAAAAAATGTGAAAAAAATTGTTCTAATAGCTCTTAGTAAATATATGCAACGAAAATTATCACAAGTAGGTTACGTCAAGTAATTTCTGAGATATAAAAAAACTCTTCAAATGCCGTTTACTAGCTCTTTAAAAAAGCAATTAAACATGTATATAAACACGAAATATAAACCTCCAAAGTTGCTTACAATTGATGTGAAAGAGTAAATTGTGGTGAATGCACCGGCAAGCTAATATTCGTTAAAATGTTGTAGATCGTATGGGGCTTCTTGATACGGAAACAAAGGGTTTGTCGTCCCCGTACGTCAGTGAGATTTATTTGCTAACTAATTATATATTTCATTTTATTTCAACCCAGTTTTTTCCATAATTTTGTATTTAATATAATCATTTAAACATAAGATTTTTGTATTAAATTCTGTCTTAATTTATTTTATATATAATTTGCAGTTTTAATGTTGCTCACTCAAGTTTTTTAAAGGTAGATTTTAAATATTACAGCAATTAATAAATCCTTTTAATGCAAATAGGTGCGTTTTAGTTGATTTTATCCATTTATGAAATACAACAAAAAATTTCTCAAAAATTGTTTTAAATGCTTTCAGACAAAAAGTCCATCTTGTAAAATAATTCAATTAACTCAAAAATAGGCATATAACGAAATTTCAGAAAAACAAACAATGCCAATAACCGCAGCGGAAACGTAGTATAATGCCTATCCAAACGCACCTCACCAGTTTTTTTTTTTAATGATACACCCCATTTAAGATATTATTTCTTTATTCCACTTTATTTATTAGATACGAATGTGCAAATAAAGTTACTTTAAATTACACCGGTTGACTGGAATGGCCTGCCAATGTGTAAAAAAGCGCCTTTATCTCAGAAACAATTTACCTTAATTAGTGGTGGTATCATATGAGCTATGTTTAGAGTCAGCAATAGAATTCAAAAAATAAAACAAAATAACCTTTTAAAAATTTGGTCATTCTGTACAAAATGCAATATTTCTAAAATAATTAAAAGGATGATTATGTCTCTTTGATAAAAAAAAATACTTATTTGCATTTCTCCTAAGAAATATTACCATCTGTATCTAATTGATATTTTACGTCACTCACTATACAAATCAAATGCACTCATTCAATAACTTTTCATTTTTCCGTAAACAGAAAAGAAAGAACTTTTACAATAAGCTTTAAAATTTCTAAAACAAAAATAAAAAGGTAATTGAATCAATACAAAAAGCGACAACAATTTTAATTAGCTTCTCGACGCCTTAAATTTAATTTTTAATTAAAAAATGAAAACCCAGATTAAAAAAATCATTCATTAAGTATCAACATCAGACAATTAAAAGAGCAATTTATTATTACATATATATATATATATATATATATATATATATATATATATATATATATATATATATATATAACAATAATGTGTTAATGCGTAAACGATATTTTTAAAAATGTAATATTTACCGTTATTACAACTATCTGCACATTTGAGTGGGCCACCAGTTTAATTATGTGTTAATTCATACAAAAAATATGAACTACATGACAACATTCGTATCGACCAAGGGAATAATTAAAATTTAATTTTTTGGTTATGTTGATGTAAATTTCATCTTTTAATAAGAGAAAAGGGCTATTTATTCACGTATTTATAAAACTGTATGCTTGTTTGATATGGGATAATTAACCTAAATATCGATATACTATTTTTTGCCCGCCAAAAAAATTGAAATTGCACGATATCGTACCACTAGGCATCAATGAACAATAACAACATAACACCCTAATTCACTAACATGGTTTAACTTTAAAACTGGTCTAGATTGATAGCAGTTAAATTGACAAGGGTAACAATACGTCAAGCAAGTGTTAAACCTTTAAAATACAATTAAAACAATATCATAAGAAAAACAGAACTGGTCATCTAGAAAATCTAATTTCCAAAGCAACTAGATCGGGTCTAAATCTTAAATCTTCTTAGTGAATCTGGCTATAAGAGTTTAATATTACATAAAGCAGTTTGTTATTTTCTTATCTTTCGTCATAAATCATCGTATCCTTTTAATAAATTCAATTAATAAAAAATCTTTAAAACGATGAAAAATACAAACTTTTGGATAATCTTTTTTAAGTTTTTATAGTCAGATTCACTAAGAAGGTTTAAGACGTAGACCCGATCTAATTGCCTTAGAAATTAGATTTTCTAGATGACGAGTTTTGTTTTTCTTATGAATTGTATTTTAAGGGTTCAAAACTTGCTTGACGTATTGTTACCCTTGTCAATTTAAATTCTCTACTGTCGATCTAGACCGGTTTTAAAGTTAAATCATGTTAGTGAATTAGAGGGTTAGTGTTATTTATAGCAAACCTTTTACTTTAAATAATGGCAGACTCTCTGCCAATGCCTTGTCATGGTTCCCACTAATTATCTTTCGGTTTTCTGCGCCATCTTCCGGCAACTGTACAAACGCCCTTTAAAATTTTTTTAGCAAAATGTAATCAGAATAAAAGTCTCTCTAGCGAGCGAAAATTTATTAAATTTGGTTAACACAAACCGAAGTTGCAGTATTTAAACATTGGTAATTGTTACACTTGGCTTCGCTGTTACCCCAATAACTATTTAAAAATTGTTTTAAAGATATGTGTAAGAGAAAGAGCAGAATATTAAAAAATTTATTTCTGACCCATATTGTATCTAAAATGTTTTCAAAAATTAACGATGTTTATTAACAGCATAGCAAATAACCCCCAACAGGAGGAAGTCGAAAGTTTATAATATATTTTAGACGAATTTTTTGTATGTAGTATATTTTTTTGGGATGTAGCTGCTCGTCAGACTTAATTGATCACGCGTGAAATAATCGCTTTGACTTAAAAAGTATGGTTAAGCCGTTTTTATGTCTCTTGAATTGGTTTAAAAATTTTTTTAAAAAATATTACCTAGACTATAATATTTATTTCTCTAATTTAGGGGTTACATATAGAGCATTGCTCAATAATTAGTGTATTATGAAACAGCTTCCTCCAGTTAACGTGTAAAGTATAACTATTGTGCATTAAAACCAAATGTATTCTTTGTTACAAGAAGTTGAAAAAAAAATATTTGGAAAAAAGTTATGCGGCAATCCAATTTTGTAATTTCTTACCAAATAGCAGTGCCAGGATAAAGATATCCTGGCACTGCTATTTTGTAACTTTAACAACTATCATTATTATAACGATGTCTTTATTTTAATGATATAGTCATTAGTACAACGATCGATCGCAGAGTTGTCTATTTAGTTGATAGATAGCACAACTTTTTTGAAGAATAATGAATGAAATAAACTTATAATTGAAAAACTTTATTATTTTATTATTTATGCGGAAAACTTATATTAATTTAATACTTTTCAAAGAATTGGGGGTTCTGTGTTCAATGCCCATACCTTCAGAAGTGACTATCATGTATATTTGTTTCAATAGTTCATTTTAATTAACCTGTAGAATTCTTATACTGTAAGTGTAGTAAACATGCAATATTATTTATATTATAATAATAATTTATTATTTATATAGTTCTAAATAAATTATATTTAAATATTGTTGCAATAATATATTTAAATGACTAAACGACGATGGTATGTTGTTATTACGGAGGGACTTTAAATGAAATGGTGCGTTAGTTCGTCCTGTCTTTTAGCTCCTTTGTGCACTCAACTATAACGTAGTTATATAAACCGTAGGTATATATTACTTACCTAGTACAACATTTTCATAGGAAGCAAGCAGATGCCCTATTTGCTTCCATCCAGAAATGTGTAGACAAATATACCCAAGGGATATTCTTTTGAACTATTTACTCTCACTTTTTTCACTTTTAACTAATCATGATTAACTCGAAGATACACTATCGCTTATAGTAGAGCAACTTTTTGTCAAATTTTTCCCGTATAATAAGGTGGATTCAATATTGTACCATATGGCAGTCATTTAGTAAAAATAAAGCAAACACATTACATATTATAGTGTATGAAATTGCATGTTTTGTTTGTTAAAAGAATGATATTATCAAATCTTCCAAGTTCAGAAGTGGAGCAACTTAAGTACAAAACAAATAATTTTATTTTTAAATGAGGCTGAAGCTAGCGGCCAGTGGCCAAATTGAGATACAACGCAATAAGCATAGATTAAAATTATACATTTAAAACATCATAAAATCCACATTTATTAATATTTTTCCGTGATTTTTGGAATTTACGTTTATTATAGCTTCCTCTAAGCATCTAAAATAGAATTTTGTTCTTTAAAAAAAAAACACTGATCAGAGTTAATTATTTATATTTCATTATACCATAGAATCCATATTTATTAAAATTTTTCAACGGTTCTCTGTAACTAAGCTTGTAATCATGTCCTCCAAACACTTATACGGGTCACATAATTTGTTCCCCTAAGATAATCCTAGCGGCCAGGGAAGAGTTATAAATTTCATATTTTTCAAAATTTTTCGGTAATTTTTGGTAATTAATCTTATAATAATATCCGCTAAACGCCTATATGACTTATATAATTTGTTTCCCTAAGACAACTCCGCAGCAGCTAAGATTCAGCACTTATTTAACTTATTTAACTTTCCACATTTTTAAAAATTTTTGGTGATTAAGCTTATAATAATATTCTTTAAACCCCTATGTCCGTTTCATAATTTGTTCCCCTAAAACAACCCTAACGGGCAAGGTTCAGCCCTTATCTTAAAATTGTAATAATTACTACACTTTTCAAACTCTTTCGCTGATTTTTGGTAATCTTAACACCTATATGTTTTTTATTATGTTTATTTATCATAATTTCAACAGTTTTCAAAATTATTCAGTAGTTTTTGGTACTTAAGCTTATATTAATGTTCTCTAAACACCTAAGTGGGTTTAATAATTTGTTCACCTAAAACAACCCTACCGGCCCAGTTCCAGCCCTTTTTTTAAAATTGTCAAATCTTTCGGTGATTTTTGATAGTTAAACTTGTAAAAATGTCCTCTAAACACCTATATGGATAACATAATTTGTCCCCCTAAGACAATCCCAGCGGCCAGGGTTCAGTTCTTATTTTGAAAGTGTCTAAATTTCACATTTTTCAAAATCTTTCAGAAATTTTTGGTAATTAAGCTTAATTATATAATATTTTTCTTATTTAATATTTTATAGAAAATACTTATTTTTTTAGGACTTCTAGATATCTATTCTTCATAGGGTTTAAAACCTTATAAATATATTCTATTTCACCCTATGGACTTCTTCATAGAGGTAAGTTAACCTTGATGTTTTTTTCACATGCATTTTTCGGTCTATCGTAGCTAGACGATAACATTCACATTGTGAGTAACTATAACCAAAGATTATTATAGCTAACGCTAGCTATAATAATCTTTGCTATAACCAATCTTTTATTAGTTTGAAAGTGTGTTTCGGATCATTATAGTGCTGGAAAATCCATTTCAAACTGACCTTATTTTCTGAGTACAAATGGATTATGATTTCTATTTTTACCAAACCCTAGAAAACACCCCCAAATCATAACGGCACCGCCTCCATGCTTCACGGTTGGTCTGGTGTACTTAGCATTGCAACGTTCCTTCTCACCCAAGCAATTCCCTCTCATTTAAATAATTTAGATCGGCTTTCATCGGAAAATACGACTGTTTTCCGGTTGTGATAAGACCAGGTCACGCGTTAACTTGTAAAACGAAGCCAAGCTTCTCTGTTTTTCTTCTTTTTGGGCGATTTATTCAAATTTAAGTCTTTATCAATTTCCCACTCGTTTTCTTCGCCGTTAAAGTTTTCCAAATTTTTCTGTTTCATTTGCATTGATAATTGTACACCTTTTGGCATTTCCAAACTATTTTAAATATTACTTAAAAGCGGAACGATAGACTTGACAAAACAAACTAAATAATAAATTTAGTTGTTCTACTTATGAAGCTCCAAAAAACCAAAATGTTCTAGATACGAAATAAAAATAAATAAAGTTTGAATGCAATTTGAGGTACCGTCAAACGGAGTGAATCAGAACAAGGAGGTCAATCGGGACAGATTTTTTTTTCCTCGCTAATGCTTTTAGGATGAATAACACAGGAAATCGAGAGGCGACAGAACTGCAACGAGAATAATCTATGAAACCATTGGTATGTTTCAAATTATCGACTGATTCGACGTTATCAACTATTTGTGATTATTTCGTTATTTTTTTGTACTGAAAAACTTATTTGAAAAAATGTAGGTATGGAAAAAAAATATATGGGACCTTTACCGAAGCAATATTTTCTTCCTTCAGTATTAAACACAGCTGTAAATAAATTAGGAAATATGGCCCAAAACATTAGAAGTGGATTTTCTGGAACTGGAATGATTCCACTTAACAGGAATCTAGTATTAAAACGTTTGCCGCAAAAAAAGAAATCTTGATGATGATGACCCCAGTGCATGCAACTCTTGTGGACTTACTGAATGGAAGCAGAAATGTTTCGGTGGAACCCTATGGATTTAAATAACTATAAATTTGTTTGGAGGCTGTTTATGGTCGGTGGGGGCTTTTTTGATATTTGACAGACATAAACATGTTTATTTATCTTTTCTTTCAGTTTAATTGCTTGCCGTGACTCTTTTCAATGTTGCAATGGCGAAGTTTGCAATTAATATTAACAGAAAGGGTAGTTAGACACTTATTTTTATTGGTAAATATTGCTTACATATTGAAAATAACAATAATAATAATGCAGGCAACCATACATTCATCTTTTATGTATTCTAGAATTGACGTACCGATTATCATATGATACTCGATTAAATAATGCAATTAGAAAAGGATAGCATAAAATCTGTATGTGTGTACTAAGGAATGTCATATCTACTGTTTATCAATACTTTTTTAAATATAAATAAAAATATTATTACGTTACTCCGCGTTCAAACAACCGGGCCTAAGTTCTGACGTTATGCTAATTCTAGAGGGCTATGTTCGAAAAGCTGGACATTCAAAAAGTATAACTGGACGACAAACCGATACGTTCAATAATAGAATAGTTCAGCTTCCGAATCTGAACCAGAATATCATTCTAAAGAGATTTCTATGGAAAATCGGTCCACTGATGATTTTATTGAGGACCAGTTTAAAAGCAACAAAACTAACAAATTAAGAAACTTGAACATGGTCACATTTATTGGCCCCAACAGAAAAAGCAAAAATCGCTTTATTTTTCCTGATGTAAATAAGACCGCCACTAACAATTAATTTAAATCAAGTTATAAAAAAACTTCTGACACCAAATAAACTTCATAAAGGAGGATATGAGTTTCCTATGAACATTGAACTAAAAGCAAACTTGTAGTTTTATGTTCAAGTTGTCCCATTTTTTTTTAATTTCTCTTTTTTTACAATAATTTTTTAATTTAGGTATTTACAATAAATTATTGTAAAGTTTGTACCTTAACGTTTTATTTTTTTACTATTTAATAGTGTGTAGCCATATATATATATATATATATATATATATATATATATATATATATATATATATATATATATATATATATATATATATATATATATATAGCGTAATGATACAAATCCAATCCAACTATAGTAAAAGTTATTAACAATCCTGAGCCACGGTGACAAACCTAAGCCTGTATATTGGCTTGGAATTGTTTTTCGTGAATTTTTTTGGAAGGTTTCATTATTACTAACTTCTCTTGGTATTAGAAATACGCTATTGGATGGCACTACCAGTAAAACTGCAAATTTTATATAGTAAATCCCCCAGCGATCGCTCATGACTATTTTTAGAGTGGATTAGAGTTGTATTATTCTTGAATAATTTAGTTCCTTAATTTGTCGACTGAGGCGCTTACTTGACCTTGTAAATATACGACTCAAATCTGAAAGTTAACGACAAATATGTCAATTCTGAACCAACAGATTTGGCAACAGTGATTTATGCTATTTTAAACGGTAGTTCGGCAATTATATTATTACGTGTATAAGCTGGTGCTTGTTGTAAATTGTCTTCACGATATAAACGATTGGTAGTTTTATGCCGAGACAACAGTTTAAATTCGACTGATACGTATATTTTAATATATGTACGGCAATTGCTTCGGACGGTGATATCAATTTTAATGAAATTTTTTTGTTTTATGTTCAGGAAGTTGCTGCAGTGGTCCCATATTATTTGGCCAAAATTGTTTCAGCAAAATCCAAGATGGCACTTATAACATAGAAGACAAAAAAAATTAATTTTGTCCGATTTTATCCAAAATTTGCGTGGGGGAGTTTTCGACATAGCACAAAACTAATTTAATATTTTCTTTAAAATTGAATACGGTATGGCGGGCTAAAAATGTCATATTTCTCGATCTTTTTTAAAACTAGTACCGGTAAATTTTCGACGGTGCAAAAACGAATCTGAAATTATTTAAAAAAATCCAGTATGGAAAATATAATATGGCGGTATAAACTGTTATTTTTTCGATTATGTCCGAAACTGGTGCTTTGGGGTTTTCAAAAGTGCAGATTAAGATTAGAAATGAATATGGTAGATCCAATATGGTAGGTTGAAAATTTTATGTTATTCACATTTTTCCAAAATTGAGATTATATGAATCTTGGGGTCATAAGTTTGGAATCTAAGTTTAAGTTTTTCGAACTAAAAATGATAAATACAATATGAAGGACTAAAAATTTTTCATTTTTCCGATTTTATATTTTATACAGGGTGTTAGGTTTTAAAGAAACAAATAAATTTACAATAACTCAATTTCTACCTCTTC
Organism: Diaprepes abbreviatus; assembly: GCA_034092305.1. Lineage (NCBI taxonomy): Eukaryota > Metazoa > Arthropoda > Insecta > Coleoptera > Curculionidae > Diaprepes > Diaprepes abbreviatus. The sequence continues at coordinate 27,470,239 of JASJET010000022.1, forward strand.
AGATTTTATAGAAAATTTAATTATAATTTTATATAACATCACCTATATCTAAATTTAGTACTTTTTCTAATAAATACAATTAAAAAATAGCTTAATTTCTAAAGGAGACTTTGATTTAAGTTGAAACAAATGACAATCTATAAATATCAAATAATTTATGACAAAAATTTACATTTCTTATTCGATTGAGATGAAGCTTAGCACAAAAATCGATTAGATCCATATCTAGGCTAAGTTCGTAGATGGATTATATTTAAAAAAAATGCCAAAAATGTATTTTACAGCAAAAGTGCACAAATGATGCACAATTAAAAAGAACTTTCAAATAACTACAAATTTTTTTCTAGATTTTCTACGCTAGGCTGACTAAATTAAATTAGTTAAAAAGAATCAATTTAAAAACGGCTAATCTTAACATAAATATTTTATTTATCCTTGAAAAGGGGAAGCTAAGAAGATTTTTTAAATCTTGCAAGATACAGGGTGTTTCAAAAAAAAATAATATGGAATAACCTAATAACGACTAGTCCCAGCATAGCATATAGTATATAATTTTTTTAGTTTTGAACTCGTGATGATCTCCATAAATTATTTGAAATAAGTACCAACCGATATGTGTAGTGTACTTCGCAATATTTCTAGAATCGCAAAAAGTACCCATTATATCCAAAGTTGTAAATCACACTAAATTGAATAAAAAAAAAATTTCGATTCTTAGAATTCCTCAGATACCCGTTTGGAACCAAACTATACCAAACAAATATTTAGTCTGCCATAGTAAATCCGCTATCTTGAAATTAAATAAATTAATTTTATATTCGTAATTTTGACCCCCAAAATTACCCAATATAGATATATAAAAAACTTGAGGCATGTAAAGTTTTCAATCTGATATATTTCATCCAGCATATTGAGTTTGAAGAAATTAATTTTAATATCAATTTTGGACAAAATTGGGAAAATATAAAATTTTAGTCTCCCATGTTCTATCTGCCATATTAAATTGTTATATAACGTGAATAAAGAAAAATTTTCAACCCATTATATTTGATCTTTCATATTCAATTAAAAAAAAATTCAAATTCTTAATGTAATCTTAATCTGCACCCACGAAAACATCTCACCAGAGAGGCTACGACCTTGGGGAAACGGATTTGCCTGAAATTTGACATAATGGTAAAGGGCTCGTAGCTGGGCAAATATGCAAAATCATAGTGCGCACTTCTCAATAATTTTTGCTAAAGTCGCATTGAAAATTTCAATGCCGACTTGGCGAGCCTAGTAAACTTGCCGCTTGCACTTCAAAGTTAGCAATAGTGGTAAGGTGCCCGCCACCTACCCCGTAAGTTCCAGGTTCGATTCCTGACAAAGATTTTTTTAAATATTTCCAGTTCGCTTTATTTATTTTATGTTATTATTCTAACTTTTTTTTCCATTTCGAAATTACTATAGCTGATAAAACAAACATTAGATACATAACGCTTCCCTCGATTCGTCAGGCGAATTAAGGATCGGGTGTCTGATGAAAAGGGCCATTAAGAATCAACCAGACTATGGCGTGATCGCATACCTTCCTGTTCAAGCTGTATTGTTTCAGCAGTTTCAATTCTATTGCGACTACCGTTTAGAACACCTGTTTTCAAAGGCGGTGAAAGTGAACTGATTATAAAATGTTATACGATAAAATTTCGGAATGTGGCAGTACTACGATTACTAGTGACAAGCATAGATAAAATATTTATTAGATCCGCAAAGTTTAATCCCAAAAACGGCAAATTTACGACAATAAAATGTAAACATCGTAGAGCAGATGTCGGCATGCGCACTAAAAAATGATCAAGTGACCGTCGACAGGACCGAACTTCGAAAATCTATTTGTTAGTTCAATTAGTCATAAATGGTGTCTAAATCAAGCAAGTTATCAAAGTTGCAACCATGGTTGCAATCTTTAGTAAAGAAGTCGGTGTAATGTAATTTTCTTGTTCTGGGAGTCACATTATATGGGCACAAATAATATCTGAAGCAGAAGGGAATAATCCGGTCAGTGTCTACCGATGGGAGTTAGTTTAGTCATTTCTTATACTGTGAAAATAAAATTGTGAAAAAATAATATAATTCTCTTGATTTTTTTGACAAAAAACAGTGCACACTAATAGAAGCATCTGTATTATATAAGATTTCATAAATTCTTATCGGAAAATTAAAAAAATTATCAAAAATAAATTAAAACAAACAAAACCAAAATGGCATCCACCTCTAAATTTACTTTAATCCGAATTATTTCCAGAGGTAACCATACACGTTGTGGAGTCTATTATATTAAATAAAAACACAAAAACAAATAAAATAAATCACTTAAAACGCTATAAATCCGTTTAAATCGCACGCAACTCACAAAGCAGAAATAAACACAAAATTGGCGTTGAGCCGATACTGTGCTCTTTACGGATGGCGCTACGAAACAACCGATCGATAATAGGAAGTCGCTTATGCGCATGCCCTTATCTGATCAACGTCCAAAAATATAACTGGCATACGATGTGCAGAAACGCATTTTTTCGCTCATGGTTTGCCATTTTTTGGCTTTAACAGCCGTCAAGAGTAGGGGTCCATAGTAGAGGTCAGTGGTGACAAGTCGAAACTTCTCTTGAAGAATGCAATGGTGAATTGCAAATTATTCCAACTGAAAAAAGGTCTTGTTGCTCCCGAAGTCTAAGACACGATTCCAAATGAAATTATTGTTGTGGGACATCGAATCTATAGTGCTGGATATGATCAATGACATGGAACTGATAGACGATGAGGAATTAATTCATACCAGAAAGAGTGTCTAAATCCTACTTAGCACGAGTTCCAGTAGGAACAATCATCGCGAAATTATTAGCCGGAGGGAAAGAAAGCCACAACAGAGTAACACAGCCCGCTTCTCAATAAAATTAGAGTTATCAATCTTGTAAAATTCATCCAAAATGGTCGCTGGCAACAATACACAGAAAAGAAGGTAAAAGCTTAAAAAGAATGGACCGCTTACTCTCATGGTGGAAAGATGTCAAAAACGGAAGCACGGTTTTTGACAAATAAAACATCATCGATGCATGGATGTACGACCGCTTTGTCGAGTCTCGGGAGCAATATTACCAAGTGACTACCAGGAATCTGCAATAATGGGCTTTACCTGCTGCACACAATTCCCTACTTTCGATTTTAAAGTTTCGGATTCGTGGGTCAAAAAATGCAAGTGTAGACATGGAATTCGTCAAAGAAAAGTGATCAAGTACGTATCGAGCAGGGAAGTTGTGACGATTGAGGATACTCTTGCAGCAGCAGAAACATTTAATAGCGACGTTCTAGAGCTTCTTCCGCAGTCCGCTGCCGATTTTATTATTAACACAGATCAAACAAGTGATTACATGTCCTTAGAAAGCTATGAGCCCTCTACCACTATGCCAAGTTTCAGGCGAATCCATCTCCCCAAGGTCGTAGCCTCTCCTTGTCAGTACCCAATTTAGACATTATCCAGAAACATAAAATTTTCAAATTATCGTAGTGCTTTTGCCATATTGATTTTTTTTTTAATAAATTCAAATCTTAATTTACAATCACAAAAACCTCCTTCATATTGAATTTTTCAAGAAAAATAATTTTGAAATTGTAATTAATGTGGGGGTCGATTGAAAGTTAATTTAATTGGATTTTATAAGACTAAAGGCAGACGTTGGCAGTAATTTAAATCTAATTATCATATACAAACAATTCACTAATACACGTCACAGATAAAGCATATAAAATATCAAAGATGCCGCCTTTATTCTGACCTTCATAATAATAAAAACTTTGGCAACATTGCACTGGCTTAGTTTCGCTAACAAGTTTTAATAAACATGTATATTTTGGCCTAAAAACGGATGAAACGTATTAGGGTTGAGAATTGTATTAATCCATTACAAAATTTTAGGATATACAATTTTAAGTTATTGAGATTTTCTGTGTATATATCTAAGCTAAAGGCTTAAAATATATTAGGTATTATATAAAACTAATAATCAAACTAATATATGCAATATTTCTGCAAGGTTCAGAATTGTAATGTTTTTCGAAAGGCTCGGAAATGATATAAAGATGTATATATATATATATATATATATATATATATATATATATATATATATATATATATATATATATATATTATTTATTTATGTGTCCCAAATCACCTCATAATCGAGACTCCCTGAACATTGTGAGCCAATATTTACTGTCTCGATTGACCCTGTTTGGTCAACTATTTTAACCAAAAACATCATATTAGTTATTTTTCAGTAGCAACACAAGCTCTGGTGACTTTTCCGAACTATCTGAAGTTCTTCCAAACTTTTTAAAGAAGTTATCCATAAAAATTCCGAAAAACCGTCCCGATTCACCCCGTTTGACGGTATAGTTTGCATTCTTTGGGCAAATATTAAATATATGTATATTAATAGAATCTATACATTGTTTTTATCAGTAGGAATTTATTTTATTTATTAAAATTGATCTATATATGAGCGATAATTTAGGTACGAAGTTATCAGTTTCATTTCTATTTCTTTTGTCACCAATAATTATGGTTCAAAAAATGTAGGTCGTAACTGAGCATAAAAATAGTAAAAGGAGTAAAAAGAACCGCACAGGTGAACACACCTAAAGTGTATCGTATTGACACACATAAATATATTTTTAGGAAAATTTTTGTTTCATTTTTTTTATTAACCTACATGTAGATCTTTATTGCTACTTTTTGTATGCGTTCTTAACAATGATAAAAACAAAATAATTAAGAATAATTTTCTTAACAAACAAATCTGATATTAAAATACTATTCTCATCTAAGTCATGCATAGGATTTTTAAATAAAGACGTAATTAATTTCAGATTCAACACAGCTCGTTCGTAAATTATCTCGAACAACCTTCTACATGCAAAATCAATAAATTCAAAAATTTTGTTGAACTGTATTATATCTTCGTATCCGCATTAACAATTCATTTTAAATTATCTATGTATGTCCAAAATGTAGTAAACTTTTCTAAAAACTTCTGATATTTACTTAAAATGCATTTTGCAAACTATGTATACCTAAATTGCCATTTAAATTACAATAGGTTTCGGAATATAGAAATAATGTCATATATAAAGTAGAAAGAGAAACATAAACTAGAGTGGGATAATCTTTGTAAACCGGCTGGAGTAAGCTCACTGGAGAGAAGCTCGAAACACTATCGCTGCGAGGCGGCTCATGACACACAAACCGCGGAAATAACAACGATAATTCCACGGCCGATTCGATTTGTTAAAACTGCCGCTTCGTCCGTCTGGTGATACAAATTTATTTGACTTCCAAGGCTTCATTTACATCAAAAATAGTTAAAAAGAAAACTGATTTATAATTAAATAACGTTCCTAATTATAAATTCTAATAAAATTTAACAGAAAAATTTTAATGTTTTTGCATTTTTCTGTTTTTAATTCAAAAGCATTATAGAATTAAGCAACAAATACAAAAAGGTTATAAATTTAATCGGCTTACCTCTCCCTGGTCGATTCTTCCTTCAGGTGTATTTTCGGGCAAAAAGTACAACCGTAAACTGGCTAAAGTTTGTTCACTATTTTTGTCTATCCATAATAACTGCAATTCACCGATACACAGCAAATCGGAGTCTCGCCACATTTTAACAAAGAAAAATTCACTTAGAGTTATTATCTTTTTTACACCGCTTTTTACATATTTAAATGCCTTGTAAAAGGTGTACGGCCCGTGTTGACCGCAAGGGCCACCAACCAACTGCAAAAAAATAAAAATAACATAATTAAAATAAACTTTCAACATAATTCTGGAAATAACTATTAATTAGGTTATAAATAGAAAAACAAATTCTAATTTCTATGGTATTGTTATCTAAAACTCGATGTGTATTTATCTCTATAATTACAAAAAAATATCCAGCAAAAAAACCTTATAATGCAGTTATCTATATTCAACATGATGGTAGGTATGTATTTTATCCGTTATCAACATTCACATGAAAATATTTTGTACAGCTGATTAATTTTCAATGACTTGGAATTTTATTTTTGATTTTTTTAGGAATTAGCGCAAATCATATTAAAAATACAAAATTTTATTATTTAATTTATAATTTTAACGAAATCAACGAAAAACAATCAAAGAAAAACATTATTAAACACATAATTGATAAAACAAAACACAATCGAGGTACATTATTGCGTGGGATATCTACCGACATAATTTGATTAATTTTAAAAAGCACTTAACGCAACATTAATAATAACAAAACTCGAATAAAACAAAAACTATAAGCCCTAAAATTATGAGACTTTTACTAAAATATAGAAAACAACTTTATATAACGTGTGTAAAAAATTCATACCTGTACGTCATTATTATCCATTTTTTTCTTAAATTAATCACAAGAGCACACGAAAACGGCACGCTGACACCATCGTCTACTTTGTATTTACTCTAATTATATGACGTCACGATACAGACTCAAATTCGTAAACGATCGTAGCAATTCGGGAGGTGCTCGTACTAACTGGCGCTTTAGAATAAAATGGAGGTGGAGAAACACAGAAAGAAATAAACGTTCTTGGAGTCAAGATAGTGGAGCGCGCTGCTCGAAAAGTGAAAATAAACGTGATAAGTGCAAGTCAACAATCATCAATTTTATTAGTTACGATGTGTCACACGCTTTTTTATTCTAAAAAATAATATTACTTCCGATGATACCTAGTGTGTAAGAACTAATGAAAAGTGTAAAATAAAACATTTTATTATAATATTGTTTATATAAATAAGAGTGGTATTTTTAGGCATCTGTTTATTTGAATGGCCCGGCAAAAATATTTTGTGAATCATCATCGATTATTGTGTATTCTGGGTTGCGTATATTATCTATTTTCCCTATAATTAATAGTATCAATCTGCTTCGGCACTGGCTTGCATTATTGGCAGGTTTGGATGGCGGTATAAATAATTAAACAAATTAAGTTTAATTTAACAAATAATAGTAAAATAAATATGTAGAAATGTTTTTATTTTATTTGGTAGGTATTTAATAAATTTTTTAATGTTATTAGTAAATCATTACGTCACCTCAAAAAGTTTTATTAAATATAACAGTAAACAAGTAGAGAAAAATGTTCGAGTAAAAGTGAAAGGGCAATGCAAAGTTGAAACTTTTTATTGTCGATCTATTCGTTTTTATGGTTCTTAAAAAAAAAGAAATGCGGATATCTATCTCTGTATTAAAATTTCGTTGAACCCTATTGAAGTAATGTAAAAAAAATAATTTTAGGTAATTTTGAATGCATAATTTGGCTTTTATCATATTTTAATTCTTATATATCTGAAGTTTGCACAATATCCCAAGATTCAGTTATAATATAGCCGCAATCTTTTTCTCGGATATTGTATTTACCTTTGCAAAATATTTTTATTTTAAAGTTGATACATTGTGCCTGTCTAATTTGTCAATTTTATATTTCTGTTTATGAAGAATATAATTATGTATTTCGAAACTGACTCATTGAATCCAGTCTAATCCATGGCTATTAGCAGCATTTGTCAAAATTGTCAGTTATATGACGTATTATTTTTAAAACCAAAATTTAAATTTTGTTGTGAAATAAGTTTTGTAAATGAAAGAGAATGATAAATTTTAATAATTTCTTCTTGGTTTGTTATGAACTCATGTTTTAATTTATTTCCAGCAAGCAATATGCCCTCAAATTATTAATGTTAAAAAAATTAGTTATTTACATTTAAAAGTCGATTCATACTTATAAAAATAAAAATGCGTGGTTCATATTTCAAAATTTAACAATTAGTAAAAATTAAGGAGGACCAATCAAAATCGCCCAACAGTAAAATATAAATTTTTTACTTTTCAGTTCAGGTTGTTTAACTGATTTTATTTTCTTCTAAAGTGTTTCAACTATTTTATGGAACTTTTTTATTATATTTTATTTGGTTATAATGCTATTTTTTATATTTTAATGTACTTGTCAATTTTTTCTCCAATCGACAATATCCGAAAGCTGGCACGATTTATACCGACTTTTTAAAAGTTAAAGGTTGATCAACTTCTTAACTGATAATTGATAGTTTTTAATTTTTAGTTGGCACTATGAAGAGATGAAAGTAAAGTGTATCATTTAAATTTCAAGTGAAAGTTGGTAGTGGAAATTCTTAGTGGTAGTTCAAAACTCTTGTAAGTCTGAACCATCCATAAAGAATACTTTTCAAATAAACGATAACGCGTAATTTATTAATAGGAATGATATTAATATTCACGTAATAAAATACAGTATTAATTAAAATATATATGCAACTGGCGTATGGTTGAACTTAACCACTCTAATAATATTCTTTTTTTTGTTGAGATACAAAATACAAGGGACAAATATACTTTCTCCAAAAAACATAGTAAACAACGCCCGTAGCTAACTATATAAAATTTTAGGGAGAAATAAATTCAGGAAACGGACCTCACATGCTTTGAGGCGGAGTTTGAACTAAATCTTTCTATTTTACTAATATGGTCTAACTTTATGGTCTTAAATTAACTACTAACACTAAGAATTTTCATTTGATCAACACTTACACTACAGAATAAAAATGCGTTGTTCATACTTCAACATTTTAAAATTAGTAAAAATTTAGGATGGCGAATCAAAATCGTCCATTTATAAACTAACACGTATTTTTTTCCTTTTCGATTGTGGTTATTTCACAATATTGATTTTAAAATATTTCGACTATTTAAAACACAGCTTATTTTGTTGTAATATTATTTTTTTATTTTTTGATGTGTTTATTTATTTTTCCTCCAGACGAAAACATCCGAAAGCAAACGCGAATTAGGCCGAAATTAAGACTTAAACTAAGAAGTTAAATGTTCGTCAACTTCTTAGTTATTCATTTTTAATTTTTAGTTGAGGCTGTGTGTGAATAAATGAAAATAAAGAGTATAATTTTACTTACAAGAGAAAATTGTTATTAACAACTCACACTAAGAATTTTCACTAAATCAACACTTACAATACACAATAAAAATGCATTGTTCATACTTCCAAATTTTACAATTAGTAAAAATTAAGGATGATGGCCAATCAAAATCGTCCATTTATAATCTAACACGTAATTTTTTTTGCCTTTTAGTTGTGGTTATTTCACAAATTAAGTTAAATGTTCTTCAAATTCTTAGTTATTCATTTCTAATTTTTAGTTGATGCTGTGAATAAATGAAAGTAAAGAGTATAATTTTCCTTGCGCGTGAAAATTGTTAATGTAAATTTTTATAATCGATTCATAGTTTTAAACATTAACAACTAAAACTAGGAATTTCCATTAAATTAAGACAACACTACTGGATTGTTCATATCACCAAAAATGTTCAACCAAAAATAAGAATTTACACTAACAATTTTCATTTGCAAGTTAAATGTTGCACTGTTTTAGCCCCAAGTAAAAATTACAAATTAACAGTTAACAACTAAGAAGTTAAGGAACATTCAAGTTCTTAGTTTAATTCTTAATTTCGGCCAAATGCGTGTCCGCTTTCGGAAGTTTACGGCTGGAGAAAAATTGACTAATACATCGAAATAGAAAAAATAACATTATAAATAAATAAAACTGGGTAAAAATGTGTCATAAAATAGTCGAAACACATTTAAAAATAAAATTATAATAGTTAAACAACCATAACTGAAAAACAAAACATATATGTTTTATTTTTTAAGTCAGAATATCAATAGAAGATTTTGATTGGTCTTTCTTAATATTTAGTAATTGTTAAAGTTTGAAGTATATGAACAACGCATTTATATTATATAATGTAAGTATTAGTTTAGTGCAAATTCTTAGTGTTAGTTGTGAATCTTCTAGGTCAAGAAAATTAGAGACATGTTACAACAATATATTTGAATCGACACACAAAACCATCCCTTGGTGAAGTGGGCAAACTAACTCGCAGAAGTTTGTGTGTAAATTACTTAGTGTAACACTTAATATAGAACCCCGTTTTATCGTCTTAGATAGTAACGCCCTCTCTTACCAACTAGGATAACTAACTATTTCATGTCCGTAATTAATTTAAATATTTTTAGCAACTTCCAAAAAATGACGTTAAATCAAAAATAATATATTAAATAATCAAATACTTAAAAACCACAAACAAAATATTCTATTAAACAAGTTTTTTCTCTGAAATATTTACACTTACACAATTCTTGGGCTGATTTTAAACAGTAATTATTTCTAAAATAATAAGATAATTTAGTGCTTCTATAATATCTATGACGTTACCTTTTTTCAAAAAAAGAATAGTACAGTTTGGGGAATTTTCTACTTCAAATAAGTAGTTGATGTCAAAAAGTGTGTGGAAAAATATTAAACTCGTAAAGTATCGAAAGTTATTTATTTAATATTAGTTACAAACAACCAAAATAATTACATACAAATTAATGCTTAATTTAGTTAAGCATTAGAACCAAGCAGCACTCAGTACCTGTAAAAACAGAGTACAATGTCAATAAAAGTAACTCTCTGATCCACTAAGGTGAACTAAATTTGATACTAATCTAAATTGACAATTAAGGTTTAAATTAACATTGTTCATACACCTAGATTCGAACCCAGATCCTCTTACCCTCTGGGCTACCAGGGTATATGAAGAAAATAGTTAAATTTCCAAAACTCAAATTTAACCTTGAAAAGTAATGTTATTATATGTAAAATAAGATGAGTAATTATACATATATATATATATATATATATATATATATATATATATATATATATATATATGTATGTATGTATGTATGTATGTATATAAATAGTAACTGACTGTCATATTGATCAACGCACAGCCGAAGCTGCTGGGCTAGAAACATAAATTTTGCATAAAATTTTTATAAATGACGTAAGTGAGCACTAAGAAAATATTTTTTGAAATTCATCCACTAGGGGGGTAAAATAGGGGATGAAAGTTCTTTATTTTGGAGGTTCGAAATGTAAAAATTAGTATATGGACTTATGATTGGAAAAAATGTTAATGCATCATTCTTTTTAAATATTCATCTTTTAAGAGGGTAAAATAGGAAATGAAAGTTTGTACGAAAGTTCTTCATTTAGGTAGTTAGAAATGTAAACATTAGTGTTTAGGCGTATGGTTAGAAAAAAACATTTATTATTCTTTTTTAAAAATTAATCTTTTAAGGGGATAAAATAGGGAATGAAAGTTCATTTTGGTGGTTAGAAATATAATAATTAGTATATAGGCTTACGGTTAGAAAAAAAAATGTTTTCTATATTCTCCTTTTTTATAAATTAATATTTTAAGGGGGTAAAATAGGGGATGAAAGTTCTTCATTTTGGTAGTTAGAAATGTAAAAATTAGGATGTAGGCTTATGGTTAGAAAAAATATTTACTATATTGTTTTTTTTAATTCATCTTTTAAGAGGTTAAAATAAGGGATGAAAGTTTGTATGAAATTTCTTTGTTTTTTAAGATAGAAATGTAAAAATTTATATATAGACTTATGGTTGGAGAGAAAAATTTCACCCTTTTTTTGTAAATTCATACCTTAGGGGGTAAGATAGAGAATGAAACTTTGTATGAAAGTTCTTCATTTTCGTAGTTAGTAATGTAAAAATTAGTATATAAGCTTATGGTTAGAAAAAAATGTTTAGTATATCATTCTTTTTTATAAATTTATTTTTTATGGGGGTAAAATAGGGGATGAAAATTTGATTGAAAGTTTATCATTTTGATAATTAATAATGTGAAAATTAGTATATATGCTTATGGTTAGAAAAAAATGTTTAGTATATCATTCTTTTTTATAAATGTATCTTTTATGGGGGTAAAATAAAGGATGAAAATTTGAATGAAAGTTCTTTATTTTGGTAGTTAGAAATGTAAAAATTAGTATATAGGATTATGGTTAGAAAAAATGTTTAGTATATCATTCTTTTTTAAAAATTATATCATTTATGAGCGTAAAATTGAGGATGAAAATTTGAATGAAAGTTCTTCATTTTGGTAGTTAGAAATGTAAAAATTAGTGTGTAGGCTTATGGTTAGAAAAAAATGTTTACGATATAGTACGTTCTTCATTTTGGTAGTTAGAAATATAAAAATTAGTACGTTGGCTTAGGCTTAGAAAAAATGTTTACTATATGGTTTTTTTTTTTAAATTCCTCTTTTAAGGGGTTAAAGTAAGGGGTAAAAGTTTATATGAAAGTTCTGTGTTTTTAAGATAGAAATCTAAAAATTATATATAGGCTTATAGTTGGAGAGAAACATTTTCTGTACCTCCCTTTTTTGGAAATCTATTCCTTAGGGAGGTAAAATAGAGAATGAAAGTTTGCAAGAAATTTCTTTATTTTGGTAGTTAGAAATTTAATTAGTTGGTGTACTCCACTCCGGTCGATAGTAGGGAGGAACTTTTACGCAGAACCACGTTTCATTGTGATCAAATAAGGAACAATGCTGAGTTAATGTGGCGGATACATCAGTTCTCAGTTGGTCGTCTCAACGACTTTGGGCTAGTACGGCATCAAGCAAATTTAAAAATAATATGAACTGATTAGATAATAAACTAAACATGACTGCAACGTGCTATGCGCCATACGGTGGCAAACACTTTTGGTAACACTGAATTTCACTGTCACCAATATGAAAATTCTTCGCGTAGGGTATAATCGGTTGTCTTGAAATGACAAGGGTAGAATCAATAGTAGAAAGAAAGACAATAACAGTAATACGTTCTAAACTGATACCGTTGATCCAATTCCTGTCAGCTGATTATAATCGCTGGATGTCTGCAATACTATTGATCGGTTATTTTGAACTCAAATCAGGAATAAAATACTATTTTTTGCAGGTAAAAATAATAAATCAGTATGTATACGAACCGTTTCTTCAAAACATCAAATTTTTTCCAAAAAACAGTTAAAATTGTAATGATGTGGTACCCCGCTAATTTTAGAAGGGTTTCTAATTCTTAATTAAAATATCTTTAGAAAGTAAATTTGAGCTTAAAGATATGCAAAATTATTACACAAGGTTCTATTATGTCTAACTAGCCTGAAGCGTGCTAGTTTAAAATATTTTTCTAGTGCTGGTTGTGGTTATGAATTTTCACATAAATACTTGTATCCTAAAATAGGGAGTTTTTGTTGGCAACTACCTTTGTCATACGTAGAAGTCTGAAGACTCAAATTTCGACGACTTTGAGGAGTACATCTTTTTCCAAATGGGTCATAACGGATTGCGAAATGTAATAATTGGTAGGATTATTTCTTCAATTTATAGCATAAAAAAGATTTCCCGTATTTTTAAGCTAATTAATATAAGTATTTTATTGTGAAATATTTCAATTTTATTAGTACTATTCATTAAATGACAGCGTATAGCGGTTTTAAGTCAATTTATTGATGGCTGTACTGAATATTTTTAATATTTTTATCTTCGTTTTTTTGTCGACAAATAAAAATAGAGCAAAAGTCCAATCCACATTGTGCGTTGTATAACATAATAAATAAAATTCAGTATATACCAATCTCTAAGTTAGATTTGTAATTGAACTATTTTTGTTAAAAATTTGACTTATCCATTGTCATGTTTTGTTTTGTAACGATGAATAAAGAAATATAAATCTAAATCCTCCCCTGCTGTACAAGAGACCTCAGATAATGTAATAATTAAAAACTTGAAGTAATAGTACAAAAGTAATAAAAAAAGAAAAATAATTTTATAAATACTTTATTTATTGACTTAAAGCCGTTTTACACACACAAGAATTATTCCGAAAATTATATTAAAATTCTTTGGAGATAATTTTTACAATAAAATATCACCCTGTTTGATACGTACAAGAAATCTAAATATAATTTTGGTGGTAATTTTGTCGGTACTCATGCGCATTTTCATAACATCTGACGTTCAAGCAGTTAAATAATCTGGGAATAACCTTAAAATGTCATAAATATGAAAGTTTTCAAACATATATAATCAAAAAACCACAAAATAAGGGATATTTTGTGCAAGAAACAACGAGTAAACATTGAGATGAGGTTGATTACCAAACGCGGGTTGTCAATTCACATATTTTATTCTGCGTCGATTTTCGCGCACTTTCTGCATTTTGGTCATAAAAATATAGAACACGTTCTATATTTTTATGCCGAAAATTTTCACCAAAATTTTTTTTGGGGTATGTTCGAAATACTAAAGCGTAAACAAATATGTACATGTACAAATAATTGTGTTATAGTTAGAAGTGAAGCATAAAAATACAACGGATTTCCAATATGTAAAATAACTTAGAGTCCGTTCAATTTTTAATTCTGTTCAAACATATTTCCTCAAAGACCTTTTATATTTATTGTTGGTAATCAATTTGAGAAAACTATAGATTTGAAAGTATTTTATCTTCTAGTAATACGGATGATTCTGAAATTCATATTATCATCAATACAACAACAAAAAATTTGATAATTAACAATAAATAAATTTTTATTTATTATTTATTGAAACATATACCCAATAGGCCATCGATGCAGCCACATGCCCATCGACATACAAACCAGTAGATACGGATTACACGAAATATTTTTTTAATTCATTAAATTTTCCCTATTTCGAAACATCAAAGGTATTAAAAAGATAACACTTCCAAAAAAAGTTGGCTCATTTCTATCATACTAAAAACCGCCATATTGACCCGTGAACGCAATAATGTCAGACATGATAAAAACAGATGTCGGGATTAATTAATAAATATTTCGAAAATAAGAAAAAAGTACCTCTTTTTATTTCGAAATATAAAAGATATAAGTAAAATGTAATTCCAAAAAAAAAGTGCACATATTTTGAAGGCATGGAGCACCGCCATATTGGCCTCCGAAAGCGACTTTGTCGAAGTTTGCATAAGCCGGTTCAGGAACTAAATTAATAAATATTTCGAAAATAAGAAAAAACTACCTCTTTTTTATTTCGGAATATAGAAGATATTAGTAAAAGTTACATCAAAGAAAATTGCACACATTTTGAAGGCATGGAGCACCGCCATATTGGCCTTCGAAATCGATTTTGTCGAAGTTCATATTAGCCGGTTCAGGAACTAAATTAATAAATATTTCTAAAATAAGGAAAAACAACCTCTTTTTTATTTCGGAATATAGATGATATTAGTAAAATGTAACATCAAAGAAAATTGCACACATTTTGAAAGCATGGAGCACCGCCATATTGGCCTCCGAAAGTGATTTTGTCGAAGCTCATATAAGCCGGTTCAGGGATTAAATTAATAAATATTTCGAAAATAAGGAAAAAATACCTCTTTTTTATTTCGAAATATAAAAGATATAAGTAAAATGTAATACCAAAAAAAAGTGCACACATTTTGAAGGCATGGAGCACCGCCATATTGGCCTCCAAAAGTGATTTTGTCGAAACAACAGAAGACATTTATTTATGGTAGGTTTGATCTTCGATCATACCCTATAGATATAAACAACAATAGATTTGTTTGAAGGCTGTTTATGGTCGGTGGGGAAGAGGCTTTTTTGATGTTTGACAGACATAAACATGTTTACTTATCTTTTCTTTCAGTTTAATTGCTTGTGACCCTTTTCAATGTTTTTAAGTGTTAGAAATTACTATAAATGCAAAGTTTGCCATTAATATTTTCGAAAAACTTATTTTTATTCGTAAATATGGTTAGATATTGAAAATAACAATAATAATAATTTAGGCAACCATACATTCATATCTAGAATTGACGTGCATATTATCATACGATACTCGTTTAAATAATGCAATTAGAAAAGGATAGCATAAAATCGGTATGTGTGTACCAAGAAATGAAATATCCACTGTTTATCAACACTTTTTCAAATATAAATATTATGTTATTCAGCGTTCAAACAACCGGGCCCTAGTTCTGACGTTATGCTTATTCCATAGGGGTATGTTCGAAGGGTTTGATCTTCACGTCTCTACATACATATCTTTACAATATTAGGACAAGTATATTAAGGGTTGAATATATGTTCTGCCAGTGTCGGCAATGCATGTTTTCTGGCTGGCTTTTGGTTTGGATTCCTGGACAGTTCTTCTGTCATCGGACGAATTTCAGATTTTCTTGCAAACTTAATTATCAAGACAGGAATTCTTGCAGAAATGGGCTGGATGTTTGTCAAATCAAAAAATAATAGATTGGATGGCATATGTGTCGGATTGTAGAACAGCTGTCGTTTCCGCCTTTCCAATGTTTTTGGCTTTCTGTAATTGCAGTGTATATATGTGTTACTGTTTTTCTTAATATTCCTTTATCTTTGTACAGGGTGAACCATTTTAATCTATGCACCCAAATTTCTCCAAAGTACGCCAGATACAGAAAAATGGTCCAGACCAAAGTTGTTTAGAGTAATGTGGGTTATCTATTTGTGTCAGCTGCTTTAACCTTGAGGTGAATTTAAAGGTCATTCGAAGGTCAAGTTGAGTTTTTTTAAAATAGAATCCCTATTTTTTATTACATAAATGGAAAGTGGAGAAAATTTCCTATCCAACAGTGTAAATAACATACGGGGTAAAATCGCATCTGGGTATCATTCGAAGGTCAAATATTTCTTGTACCATGGTGTACTGGTGTAAATCATCCAATAGCTCGACAATGGAAAAAAACTTGCTGTACAAAAATCAAACGATGCATCTCAAGATTACCTCAAATTTGACCTTGACCTTCAAGGTCATTCGAAGGTCAATTACGTTTTTTTCAATGGAACTTCATACAAACTTTAAATTATCATTTCTAACGTAAAATTTCCTGTTCTTCTCGAATCCAGTGTCAAAGATAGGAGTTTCCATTTAAAAAATTACTCTGGTCTTCAAATGACCTAATAAATTGATCTCAAGGTCAAAGTCAATAGCATAAGATTGCTCTGTAACTGATCCAGAAAAGCAATGATACAAATGAATTATTCACTCAATTATTTATTAATCGTTCCAATCCCACAAGAGCAATGTCATAATCATTCATAACCATATCAGAATGTAAAATTTTACGCTCTTTCCATTCCCGACGTTGAAAGTATGGAGCTCCATTGGAAAAAAGTACTTAACCTTAAAATGACCTTGAAAGTCAGGGTCGAGGTCACCTTGAGATGCATCGTTTGATTTTCTGAAACTCTTATAGGGTAAGTTTTTCTCCACCACTCTTGGTTGTCGACCTATTGAATATTTACACCAATCTATAGCATAAGAATATTTGACCTTCAAATAATCTCCAGATGAGATTTTACGTCCTATATTATTTATACTGTTGGATGGGAAAGTTTCTCCGCTTCCCATTTCTGCAATGAAAAATGGGAATTTCTATTTAAAAAACTCAACTTGACCTTCTAATTACCTTGTAAATTGACCTGAAGGTCAAAATCACTAGCACAGATAGGTGACCTCCATTGTCCTAAACTGCTTTTGTCTGAACTATTTTCCTGTACGTGGCTTAATTACGGAGAAATCTGGCTACATAAATTAAATTTGCCCACCCTGTATATTAGACTTTTCAAGTGTTTAGCTCTTTATATGTATTTTTGTTGTATCAGTTTTAGAGTATAAATTTAAGTTAATTTTGTGGTCCATATTTAGAGCTAAATACTTGACTGATGGCTTAGCCTGTATTACTTGGTGTTAAGTAATATAAAATAAATATAATCCAGGGAAAAAACAAAAATTTTAATGGTTATTGAAAACTTCACAACGAAATCAATAACAGCATTTTTTGACTGTTGATAGCTAATTTGACGTGTATCAGGATTATCAACAAAATAAATAATTAAAATTGCATTGGTGCCAAACTAGTTTGCCACTGAATAGCGACGAGCACATTTGTTTGACAGCTCAATTTGAATCACTCATCCATATTATGTTTAGATATACGTGTTTGGTAATTTGTTATAATTTCTCCAAAAAAAAATTCTGGCAACTTTTCCCATCGATTTGTTAAAATTTTTGGTATTATAATTACAATACTCAACAGAGTTACATTGTTTTCATAGACTTGTAATAAAACAAAACCCTTAATTCACTAACATGGTCTAACCTTAAAACTGTTCTAAATTGACAGCAGAGCGTCTAAATTGGCAAGAGCAACAATAAAGGCGTGTTTTCCTAGCAATGCACATTTTGCGTGGCATAGAACGTAATTCGGTATACGCAACGCAACAACCAATGCGCTGCCTAAAAGTGTTTTCCTAGGATTGTCAGTTGTGTGACGACCGTCGCGATGAATTTATCTAAAATTAAAAGAAAAGCTTTGGCTTTATTAATATTACAAGACGAAATTTTGAAAGAAGCTATTGACTTATTAACCACGATTCATAGTGGCACTAGAAATTCTGCTAGTCAATTATTACAAAATAGAAGCAGCGAAGGAGCATTTAAATTACTTATCCCTAGATATCTGCTTGACGACGAAGTAAAATTTAAAGCGTATTTTACATTTTGTTCATTTCATTCCAAATTGTGTCCTTTTTGACAACATTTTTAAACTCTTGAAGCTTCATGTTCCAAAGAATAGGGTAACCACTCATTATTTCTACAAATTGTTCGTCTTCGCTAGCACTAAAACGGATCTGTTGTTTTTGTGAACTCATTTTCAGCAAAATATCGGAGCACTTCTTTCACTACTCTCGGAGCAGTCGTCCTGTTGCGTCGACCGTATTAAGATGGCGCAAGTCGTTTTTACGCAGTGTAGGAAAACGCTTGCATTTGATTTTCATTAGAGAAGTTCTCGGCGTTACACCGACCGTATTAAGTCCTACGCCGCGTAAAATGTGCGTTCTAGGAAAACCTGCCTTAATTCAAGCAAATGGCAACTGAACGAGTCCCGAAAGACGCCGGAGACCAAAGTGAAAAGCTTTCCGAGCCATGTAAATAAAAAAATGACGTGAGAAATGGGGTAAAAATAATTTGAAATAACATTTCTTGACTAGATAGCATATATTTATAAATTGGAAATGTAAATTGATGACCCATTACAATTCAGGTAATTTCAAAATTAGTAAAAAGTTTTCTAGATTTCTTTAGTTTTGAATATGAAATCTTGACCATATCGAACTCTACGGCTTACATATGCAATGTATTAATTTATTTAAATGTTTTTCATACTATAGCTAAAATATACAGAATGAATGTTTGGTTTCGGAAACTTTCACTGAAGTGATTTTACAAGATATTTTAATTATTTTAAATAAATCAAAATGTCCAATTATCGAAAAAGGAGCTGTTTTATTGGCAGGCTACATTTTATTATGTGGAATTAGATGCAAAAGTGATAAAGAAATTAGTATGTGGAATATATCATGCAATTCTCCAAAATTAGTGGTAAGCCACGCGAGACTGTAATTAAAATTTTAGTAAGTGGTATAAATAAATTGTCTGTATGTAAGTCTTCTTGTGCTGCAGGGAATGTAAGCGTATTTTTGATACTTTGTTGCATATCGACCGCTATGTATATTTTTTGTATGAAATTATTATAAATATTTTAATGCAGGGGCGGATCCAGCCTCTTTCTTTGGGTAGGGGATATGGGAATATCATAAGAATATGGCAAGCGAACGCGATTTATCGACAGGGGGGGGGGGTGCCAGCCACATTGACGTTCTTAATGGAACAGGCAGAGGCGAATCTATTTTTCGGAATTCGAAGCTCTTGGGAGGAGGGAGGCAATCGCCCCCCTTCCCCTTGTATCCGCGCCTGTATAAATGACAAATTGTAGAAGCAGAATAGAGAATTTTCAACTAAGTCAGTTGTATGGCAATAATATATATATATATATATATATATATATATATATATATATATATATATCTGATTTGTTGCAAATTCTGTATTTGGCTCCTACAATTTGTCACTTATATATTTATGACATTTTTTATGTGGCAATTTCATACAATCAATTTATTTAAACCACTCACTAAAATTTTAACTACAATCTCGTGTGGCTTATCACTAATTCTAGAGAATTGCGTGATATATTCCACAATAGCAATTTCTTCATCACTTTTGCATTTAATTCCACATAATTGTAGCCTGCCAATAAAACAGCTCCTTTTTCGATAATTGGATGTCTTGATTCACCGGAAATAATTAAAATATCTTGTCAATTCATTTCAGTGGATGTTTCCAAGACACTCATTTTCCCCGTTTTAACCACAGTATGGAAAACATATGAATATTTAAACACTTTTTTTGGTACATACAGAAAATGCATCTGTATAATTAACAAAATTGAATAATTTCTGTGTTCTTATGTATAGGATATCTCAAATTCTATACTTTATGTAAATGTCGTGAACAGAATCAGAAAATTTTCTTTTGGTTGACAATCAAAAATTACCAGATTTTAAAATCCTTTTTTATTTGAAAATATACATATTTAAAGATTGTTAGCGATTTTTTTTCATAGTATTTCAAACGTAATCTAACAATATCACAATTTTAATACGGGATGTTGTTAAAAAGTTATTGATTGTAAATGGGACATTCTATATATTTTTAAGTGATATATTAGAGATTTTAATTCTCTAACACATCTCATATTAAAATAAAAAGGAGGCTACATTTTGCGATTTTTTCATTAAAAATACTGGAAAGCTATAAATAAAAAAAAATGCAAAAGAAGTTAATGTTACGCTTATTTTTAAACTTAACAGATAAATTTATTACTTATTTAATTAACAACAATAGTAAAAAAGATTTAACGGAAAAAGATTTTATTCTAAAATACAAATTATAAATAAGTAAATGGCATATTTACGGACCAAATCCATTTTATAAACAACAATGGTAGTACACAACGATTACAATCACAATTTATCACAAATGTAAATCTACATAAAACAATTTTTTTGTATTGGGTTTTTAAATGATGCCAAAGTTAAACTAAACATATTTACATTATCACAGTATTTATTTGCCAGTAAAGGTAACCTACTGACAGAAGACGTCCTGGGTACCTATTCTCGTTCTTGAGAGAACGATAACTTGATGGAAAGTGGGCGTGGTTCTCACGAAAAAGTATGAAACCGTATTCTGATTAGCTTTTCTCGTTCTCGAGAGAACGATCATCTTGATGGAAAGTGGCCGTGGTTCTCACGAAAAAATAAGAAACCGTATTCCGAATACGTTTTCGTACTTTTTCGTGAGAACCACGCCCACTTTCCATCAAGATGATCGTTCTCTCAAGAACGAGAATAGGTACCCTGGAGTAATTAGTTCTATGATGTGGAACATAAAACAAGTCATGGTTACAGAGTGCTCTTTGTGGCACCTCTATCTTAATTTTTTCCGACAGTTGTAGACAGTCAATCATATAATTTACTATCTTAAAAGTTCAAATATCCAAATAATTACGACCTTGTTCAAGGGAAAAATTATTTACTTGTTTCATTAATACACGATAATCTATCAAATCTGATGGAATGCGATTCTTATAAGCAACATATTTTAAAAATTTTTCCTGAATTCTTTCAATGAGATCTATATGTACTTTATATTGTGGAGTTCACATTTGGCCTGCATATTCTAGGGTAAATCTAATATAATAGAAATAAAGTGTTTTAAAACAAGATAAATCGTGAAAATCAGTTCTTTTAAGAAAACCCATAATTTTTAAGACCTTATTCATGATCCTTATCAAACATTAATAATATTATAATCAAAATCCATAACATTTTTTTCCGGTAAATTTATCAACATTAAGTTCCATGCCATTCATATTGTACCAAGTTATTAAATTATTTATGTCTTGTTGTACCTTTTTACAATCTTCAAGTGAGTTTATGGTTCTAAAAAACTTCAGGTCATCCGCAGATGAAAGCATGTCACAATGCACTGTAAAAGACTTAATATCATTAACATACAAATTAAATAACAAAGGCCACAGATGAGCACCTTGGGGGACACCAGATGTAACTTGTATTTTTTTTTGATAAAACGTTAATGATCTTCACCACCTGAAATCTACCTCTTAAATAATCCCTCAATCACTCAAGTGAGTTCCCAAAAATACCAAATGCTTTAGGTTTTCTAATCAGAATGCCGTGAAATACTCTATCAAAGGCCTTTTGAAAATCCGTATAAATACTAATGTTTGACTCTTCAATTCCAAAGAGCTTTCAATCGACTGTTCGTACACCAGTCAATTAGTGACAGTTGACTTTCCCTTCACAAAACCATGTTGAGTATCCACCAAAATATCTCGAAAAGAGAGCGTCAATTCATCATTAACAATCATTTCTAACGATTTTACAACTAATGGAATCTTGGATATCGATCTATAATTTGTAACTACAGATTTATCTACACTTTTATGAAGTGGTGTTAAATAAGATATTTTCCAAAACTTGGGATTTTCTCCAGATACCGATGACTTGTTAAATATTACACACAAAATATAAGATAAAACATATTTACAATTTTTTAAGAAAAACAGAAAAGTCGTCACGACCTGCATTTAAATTAACCTTTAAATTTATAATAGCATTGAAAACATCCATCTCATATACTTCACAGTAACCAATACTAACAGATCAATATCACTGTCTTTATCATTATAAACTGTTGCAAAAAGTCTTCTAGAAAATTTATTATATCTGACTCACTATTGCTAGTTTGACCATTATATGTCATTATTCTTGTTTTTTTAAATTAACAAATCTCTAGAAAGCCCTGCACGCAAACTCCATAACAAGATAGAAATAGAAACAGAAAAGAAATAAAGAAGAAAGAAAATTTCTTTCTATCAACGTAACCTACTCTCTAGGATATTTTCCTTACAACCTCGGGCTAGTTCGCATAGAAATAACTACAAACTACCATCTCTAAAAACCTTTATCGTTTCTAGGGACTTTATAATGAAAAGAAAAAAAAATACTAAACATATTTACTTTGTAATTTTTTAGGTTAATTGACCAAAAATTTTTATCGTGGAATCTCCAATATTATATTTTAAAGTATTTAATTCTAGACTTTTTTTTAATAAATTACCCATTAGAAAATATGGATCCGATATTTATGTATTTTGTAAAATATTGAAGAGTAGAGGGATATTTATGCCTGGAACAAAAAAGGTTAGTCATTTTATGGGCTCAACAGACATTTAGCTGAACCCTGTCAGAAGTTTATGCAGCTCAGTAAAACGGAATTAAAGACTTTTTCAATTGGATATATATTATGTATATATTTATTTATTTTTTCTTAATTCAGCCCTCATAATTTATTATTGTTCTGATTTTTAACGTTAAGAAATAAACAGAAATAAAAATAATAATTGCTATTTTGATATTTTTTTCTTATATAACGTGTAAATCTACACTTTTGGCTAAATAAAATATAAAAACACATTTATGAACTTCGTTTCATTCTTAGAAACAAATATATTTCATATTCAACATAACCACAAATCCAAACACTGTAAATCAGGAAAAAAATGAGACAAACTTTTGCAGTATTTGCTTTAAGAGAGATAGAAGAACAGCAACAAGCCAAAGACTGTTTCTATTTCTGTAGCACGATTGCTTGTTCGGACATACCTGACCGTTGCCGAATGTGCTTATAGAGTAAGTTTTGAATGATTTTCCATAATAGAAATAAATAGCAAAGAAATTTCTTTTCTATACTATTACGGAGTTCGCGTGCTGGAATCTTCCCTCATTATATTATATTGAAAATGATTTGGGCCAATAAATAACTCAGAAACCCCATTATTGTTAAGACAGCCTGTCTCTTACCGATCTTAGTTCGTTAAGAATAAGAACACTTCTTACTTTCCTACATGCGTTGTGAATTAGTTCAAGAAGTTGTTGAGTATGGATAGATCTCTACGGATTATCTGGACTGCTAAGAGAATGCGCTGCTTGTATGAGACTTCATATTTTGTCTGATATTGGTTGCTTAAAGGATTCGCTTTTCCTATGTTTAGGTGGGCTTGCCTATCCTGAACTGATGAGAATTCATGAATTCGAAACCTGTCTGCAGATGGCTGTCCACCAGCGTTGCCAACTGTACGGTGATTATCGTACATGTACGGAAATTTCAATCATTGTACGGTATACAAACCAAACCCATTACCGTACCGTAAGAGTATGTTAATTTCACTAATTTGTAGAGTTTCATTAATAAAGAAGATTCTGAAAGCAAATCGATATACTTGGCCAATTTTGTTTTATTAGGATATTTTTGAAAAAAAAACATTATATATGATAAAATTGAACCACCTTATTCACTTAAATAGCCTAACTGTAAAACCAGTGTAGGTTGAGAGTAGAAGGTTTAAATTGACAAGTGCAACGATAAATCAAGCAAGTTTAGAACCTTAAAATCGCAAGGTTAAAAAAATGATTTCCCTTTATTGCTAAATGGGTAAAAATAGAATATTGTGTTTATTTTCTGAAGACAAATATTCCTCGCACTAATACTTTTCTAATATTCCTGTCGAAGCGTTTATTTGTTGATGTATTGTATGTAATACGAATTATAACAGTATCACAAGTAAAATAAAACTGACCGACTAGAAGACTTAACTTCCATAGCAACTAGATCGGGTCTTAAAACCTTCCTAGTGAATCTGGCTGAAATTTTTTAATTTATTACGATCTTTAAATAATATAATCATTTCGGTATTATTCTAAGCAAAAAATTGTTATTAGATTTTTAAACATAAAAAAAAACCTAATGTCAAATTTCGAGTGATGGGTTTAAAAGAAAGACGCAAGGATAGAAAATCGCCCGCTTAAAATACCATAACCCATAAGCACATTAAATTTTCCATCTTTTTTTTTAATTCAATTACGAGTCTTGTACGGCACCCATCGCGCCGACAGCTTTCTCATGCCCAAAATTTCATAAAGGATATGACCCACGCGGTCTTTTGAGATGGTTACTGTCTCAGCTATTTCGCGCACCTTCAATCGGTGGTCTGCTAACACGAGATCGTGGATTTTTTTCCGTGGTAGCCGTTTTCGGGGCACCTGGGCGTGGCTCATCAAAAACCGACGTGCGACCACGTTGAAACTCGTTAAACCAATTTTTGACGGTTGCCATCGAAGGAGAAGAGTCACCTTACACCGCATCCTAGCGCTCTTTGATTTCGCTGCGCGATTTCCCTTCCAAAAACAGGAATCGAATCACCGGCCGATATTGCTCTTTTTCCATTTTTCTAAAATTCGCGGACACGCCCACTTCCTCACGCGGTCAAAACAAAACTGCGAGTCCGATTCGGCTGAAATTTTGACAGTAGCCGTCTACAAGAATGTACTACACAATAGTAAATTTCTCTTGCGATAGTGGCTCCATCGGGCGGTGAGGCTAAGTACTTATTGGACCGCCCTCGAATAAGGTTTTCAATTGATTGAGAACTAAAGTCGTTTCACTAATATAAATGTAGGTATTAATTGTTTCCTTATCTATTTATTTTTTTAAAAGTCCCTATAGAAAGAAATCCAGTGATGTTATGTCGGGCGTGCGTGACGGCCTACCAAACATTTACTTACCCAATCATCTATCAGGGAATATTCTGTTTAAATAGTCTCTTATTCTTATAAAGAACGAAAGCTTTCACGACTTTGGTCGAGTTGAAAATCATGGTTCTTGGGTTTAGACCGTGTCAAATTGGAATTATTATCCGACGTTTCGCCTACGATTGCACGTGGCATCTTCAGGGATCTTTACTCCACGAAATTAGAACACTGAATGACTAACGAGGAGCAACAGCCCGGTATTTATACCCGACTGGTGCTCAGCGAACCGCGATTCAGCGTTACAATCGATTTCCACGTGTGATGTAGACTGTAATCCGCATCTCTATTATTATTATTTGAATATTTACAAATTTCGATTGATTCTCTAATTTTACATTTAAAGAAACCAGGCACTGATTAGTTTCTTTTACAAAAAATTGTGACCTGAGCAAAGCTGTTGTTCAGCTACTGCAGATTGTACAATTTGTTTCTTTTTTATACATCTTTCTTGTTCCTGAAGCCTAGTGGATATATATCGTCCTGTTTCACCTACATGCACTTTACCACAAGAGTATCTTGCAAAACGCCTTCTGTTTGAAATGGAATTGTGTCCTTTGGAGACTTCAAACATTATCCCACTTTCTTAAATGTGTTGAAAATTGTCCGAATGTTTGATGTTCGGAACAATCTGGCAATCTTGTTGATGGTTCCGTGTATTTAAGGTAAGACAACACTGTCCTCTTATTCTTATTGCTCCATCTTGTTGAAAATAAATATTAGGTCGTCTTACTAATGACTCATCATTCAATAAAAGATTTGTTTCTAATATATTAACAAGACAAACCTGCTTATGATCTTTTAAAATAAACTTTTATTTTCAGCAAATGTACCTGTTAACCAATTTCTTACACAATTAGTATTATTCTAATATTTGTCGTTGTGTACTGTTAAAATATTTGTAATTCTTGTCTCATCAGACCTTATAACATTGTTATGAAAAGTAGGTGTTTCGTTGCATTTATTTAATAACCAGTGGCAAAACTTCTTTCACGAGCTCCTGGGTATAAATATAGCGTCATATTTATTTTGTAAAGATAGGAGTATTTTTGGGGATTTTATTTTTGACATTCCCACTGCTCTTTCTATTTTATTTGTAGATGCTGGATTTTCTTCCTAAAAATATTTTTTAGCTTTAAAAAAAATTCATAGTGGTAATTACTTGTTAACCGACTTCTAACAGAAGGAGGTTCTCAATTCGTCAACTATGTATTTTTTTATGTATATACACCGATTATCCCGGAACGGCAGCACCGATTTGAATGAAATTTTTTACATTATGTTCAGGAAGTTGCAGCGGTGATCCCATATTTTGGACGAAATTGATGCAGAAACATTAAAGATGGAGATTTTGGGGTCGTACACAACGAATCTGATAATATTTTTTGAAAAATTCAATAGGGCGGAGAAAGTTTTCGGGGTCGCATATAACGAGTCCAAAATCTTTTTTAAAAATTCAATATGGCGGATCCAATATGGTGGACAAAAAATCTATTTTTGTCCGATTTTCTCCAAAATTGGCACGGGGGAGCTTTCGGTATTGCACGTAATGAATCTAAAATTATTTTTAAAACATTCAATATGATGGATCCAATATGGCAAACGAAAAAATCAATTTTGACCGATTTTTTCAAATTTGGTACGGGGGAGCTTTCGGGGTCGCACATAACGAATCTGAAATTATTTTTTTAAAATTCAATATAGCGTATCCAATATGGCGGATTAAAAATTAATAATGTACGATTTTTTTTAAATTGATATGTGGGAGTTTTTGAGATCGCACATTACGAATCTGACATTATTTTAAAAAATAAATAAATATGGCGAATTACGAATTTAAAATTTTTTTGAAAAATTCAGTCTGGCGGAATCAATATGGAGTCCTAACAACTTTACATTTTTCGATTTTCTCCAAAACTGATATGGGGGTTGCTTGAAGGTGTAAATTATGAATTTAAAAATATTTTATCAGGATTCAATATGGCTAATCCAATATATAAATATTTTACATTTTTTGATTTTGTTCAAAGGTAGGACTTAATCGTTTTTGAGGATGTTAATAGCCAATATAAAATTATTTTAAGAAAATCTAATATGTCAGATGCAATATGTCGGTCCAGAAATTTCGAATTGCCGGATTTCATCCAAAATTGGTACTAGGGGCCTTTGAAGGATTTAGATTTAGATTAGTTATTAAATTATTTTTTTGAAATTCAATATGGCTGATCCAATATGGTGGGTTGAAAATTTTACCTTATTCGCATTTTTTCAGATTGGGTATTAGGGGGTTTTCCAGATCGTGTATTACGAATATGAAGTTAATTTTTTACAACTAATAGGTTGAGAAGATACAATATGAGGGACTGAAAATTATACATTTTCCGATTTTATCTAAAATTAATATTGCGGGGTTCTTGAGGCATATAGAGACTCAATATGCAGTATAAAATATATTGGGCTAAGAAATTTACGTGTTTTTTAAATATCGATATTGGAAGGGGCCTATATTACCAATTTGAAATTTAAGATAGTGTATTTACTATGACAGACTAAATATTTGTTTGACACAATTTCACTGGTATTTGTACAATCAAAGAATATTTAGTGCTTCATTTTAGGGTGACTTACAACTTTTGATAAAATGGGTACTTTTTTGCCACCTTGAAGTCATTGCGAGGTACACTAGTTACTAGTACTTAGTAATTTATAGATATCATAATGAATTTAAAACTAAAAATAAAAAAAAATTGTAAAAAAAAATTGAACCGACTTCTAAAAGTGCGCTAAAAAGTAAAAAATAACTATAAATTTCGTCGGCGCCAAACTAATACCTGACAAAATGGGATTCGCATAAAAAGATTAAAAATACTTTATTTATAATTGCTTTGTTACCATAATTTATATATATTAGCAGTTATTTGTTTCATTTAGAAATAATTTGGCGCCGACTTCAAAAATTTCAATTTCATATTAAAATTTATAGTTATTTTTCACTTTTTTTCGATTTTTAGTTTTGATTTCATTATGAAACTAAGTACTAATCGAGATTAGTGTACCTCGTAATGACTCCAAGGTGGCAAAAAAGTACTCATTTTATCCAAAGTTGTGATCACCCGAATCACCAGTAAAATTGTGTCAAACAATTTAGTCTGCCATAGTAAATGCACTAACTTAAATTTAAAATTAATTTTAGATTGGCAATATAGGCCCCAAAACCTTCCAATATTGATGTTTAAAGAACCTGAGATGTAAATTTCTTAGCTCGATATATTTTATATTGCATATTAAGTTTGTATACGCCTCAAGAACCCCAAAATATCAATTTTAGACAAAATCGGAATATGTAAAATTTTCTGTCCCTCATATTGTATCTTAGCAACCTAATAGTTGTAAAAAATTAACTTCATATTCGTAATACACGACCCCGAAAACCCTCTAATACCAAATCTAAAAAAATGCGAATAAGGTAAAATTTTCAACTCATCATATCTTAATCTAATCTAAATCTAAATCCTTCAAAGCCCCCTAGTACCAATTTTGGATGAAAGCCAGAACTTTAAAATTTCTTGATTTATATTCCCTATTTACATCCTCAAAAACGATCTTTGAACAAAATCGAAAAATGTAAAATTTTTAGTCCGCTACCTTGGATTTGCCGTACTGAATTCTGAAAAAATACTTTTAAATTAATAATTTACACCCTCAAGAACCCCTTATATCAGTTTGGGAGAAAATCGAAAAATGTAAAATATTTAGGACAGGAAGCTGCCAGATGGGGTTTTTCAAAAAATATTTTAAATTCATAATTAACACTAACAAAAATACCCCAATACTGATTTTAGACAAAATCGGGAAATGTAGAATCTTTAATCCGCCATATTGAATTTTTTAAAAATAATTTCATATTCGTTATGTGCGACCCCGAAAGCTCCCCCGTACCAAATTTGAAGAAAATCAGACAAAATTGATTTTTTTGTCTGCCATATTGGATTCGCCATATTAAATTTTTTAAAAATAATTTTAGATTAGTTGTGTACGACCCTGAAAACTCCCTCGTACCAATTTTGGAGAAAATTGGACAAAATTGATTTTTTTGTCCGCCATATTGAATTTTTTATAAATATTTTGGATCCATTATGTGCGACCCCGAGAACTCCCCCACACTAATTTTGGAGAAAATCAGACAAAATTAATTTTTTTTTCGCCATATTGCCAGCGCCATCTTGGATATTACTGCACCAATTTCGTCCAAAAAAATATGGGACCACCGCAGCAACTTTCTGAACATAATGTAAAAAAATCATTCAAATCGGTGCCGCCGTTCCGGAGTAATCGGTGTACAGGGTGAGTCAACGATTGGATGAAGTAGGTTTGTGCCTTTTCGGTGAAATTAACAAAGAAACTATATTTATTGTTTGATACAGTTTATTTTTACGCAGATTTTAAAAATATTTAGGACTCTACAGGGTGAGCCAAAAAACTAGGACAGCATAAAGTTGTATTTTTTTAAATAGAACACCCTATTTACGAATCGTATTTTCGATTTAGCTTATAGTTGTAAATCTTTTTTATTAAGGGTTTACTATAACAAAACTTTATAGTTTCTGAGATAATTAAGTTTAAAGAGAAAAAGTCACATTTTCAAGCATCAATTCAATCCTAAATAACGTTTTCAATTTTGTGACAAATATATTCAAATTTGGAATTTAGCAAGGCCAAGGACAATTTAACATAACTTTTACCTAATATTTGCAATAAAAGCTACAGGGTGTTGAACACATCGGCTCAAATTTGAACAAGTTTAAATGAATAAATATCCTTTTTTTTAAATGGTGCACCCTGTATATTTTCATGTTATTTAATAGAGCAATAAAAACCCTAAAAGTTTTGTTCAATATATCCTATACCTATTTATAATAGTTTTTGAGATATTTCAGTTTTTCTTATTTTCCATACTTTTTTACAGAAATAGTCTTCATTATCATAGTAGCCATGTAAAATAATAAAAAAAAACTACAGAAACAAACAGAATATGGTTAAATATGATGAAATACATTATTCGTTATATTACAACGGCAATAGTTTAATTAAACATAATGTGAAAAAATTAACACAACAATAACGACAATGCAAATACATATTTACTTTTATACTAAATTGAAACAAAAAAATTACCTATTAAATAACTGAGATTAATTATTTCTTTTTAATAAGTGTTCGAATAAACGACCCTCTTGTGCAATGCACAAATTTAGTCTTTTTTGCAGATTTTCTCGGACCCTGGACAAAATTAGTGGCGTTATTGTTCTACAGGTATCCCTAATCCTATTTCGCACTAATGGGGTGATGTCGCAAGACCTTGGTGGCCACTCAATGAAACCCCCACGTCCAATCCATTTTTGCGAATATCGTTGATCCAAAAACGCACGAACTTCACGATGGTAATGCGGAGGCGCACCATCGTGCTGGAACCACATACTGTCGAGCTCATCCCTATCGCGACCTTGAAGCAGTTGGGGTAGTTCTTCTTGTAGAAAGTTCAGGTAACTATGGCCATTTAGTGGTTCATCAAAAAAAGTGGGGTCCAATAATTCGATTATGATGAATATCACATTTAATGACCAGTGGTTTTGATGTTGCACCTCTCTAATCCAAAATGGGTTTTCTGTGGCATAATAATGCATGTTGCGTCTATTTACGGCACCGTTACTTCTAAAAGTAGCTTCATCACTAAACATTACCTTGCATAATAAATTTGGATTTAATTGAATCTCCGCACTTATTGTACGACAAAAGTTTACACGACTTTCAAAATCCTGTCCATGCAATTCTTGGTGTAATTCCATGTGATATGGATGATACCTATATTTCTTGGTAGTACGATTAGCGGTGGATTGTGATGTTTTACATAATGCTGCTAACTGAAGGCTACCAATATAAGGATTTTCCTGAACATTTAACAATACTTGTAGTTCTTTTTCTTCATTAGTTACTGGTTTGTTGACCACTTTACGTTTTGGATAATCAACAGTACCAGAAGAATCAAATCTTTGCATTAAGTTTTGAAAAGTATGGGTATTAGGCTGGCGTCGATCAGGATACTTCATTTTGTAAATTCTTTGAGCAAGAAGGCAATTTTTTTGAGCCTCTCCTATTGTATAAATCATATCTATTAACTCATTCTTTGGAAAATTCATTTTACAATATAAGATGAATGCAAAAAAAACCAAACTACACTACATAAAAACCAAAAGAAGCGATTGCGGTTATAAATTTGACACACAGAAAAATGTTCTTTTACATTGTTTTTGCCATGGCTACTATGATAATTATTTCTGTAAAAAAGTATGGAAAATAAGAAAAACTGAAATATCTCAAAAACTATTATAAATAGGTATAGGATATATTGAACAAAACTTTTAGAGTTTTTATTACTCTATTAAATAGCATGAAAATATACAGGGTGTACCATTTAAAAAAAAAAAAGATATTTATTCATTTAAACTTGTTCAAATTTGAGCCGATGTGTTCAACACCCTGTAGCTTTTATTGCAAATATTAAGTAAAAATTATGTTAACTTGTCCTTGGCCTTGCTAAATTGAATATATTTGTCACAAAATTGAAAACGTTATTTAGGATTGAATTGATGCTTGAAAATGTGACTTTTTTTCTTTAAACTTAATTATCTCAGAAACTATAAAGTTTTGTTATAGTAAACCCTTAATAAAAAAGATTTAAAACTATAAGCTAAATCGAAAATACGATTCGTATATAGGGTGTTCTATTTAAAAAAATACAACTTTATGCTGTCCTAGTTTTTTGGCTCACCCTGTAGAGTCCTAAATATTTTTAAAATCTGCGTATAAATAAACTGTATCAAACAATAAATATAGTTTCTTTGTTAATTTCACCGAAAAGGCACAAATCTACTTCATCCAATCGTTGACTCACCCTGTACATACATAAAAAAAAACATTCATACTCGACGAATTGAGAACCTCCTTCTTTTAAAAGTCGGGTAAAAAGTTACGGAGCATTTTAAACATTGGTAACTTCTGCATCTCTTAAAGACGAAAGCAAATTTTCGAGTTCTGTTGGCGACATTTTAAGTTCTTCCAAAAAAGAGCTCATAAATGCTATATTAGTTTTTTGCTAATGAGAAAACCCATAAATGTATCACATCTAAGATACCCTGTTAGAGATGTCAGACAACTAGAGATTTGACAACCAAAAAAAAACAGGAAAACTCACGTTTTCGATACTAAAATTAATGTAAAATTATTTTCTTTTAGACGTTTTCAATATATTATTTTTCAGCCTTCTGCTGATGTAGTCAGATTTTTGAAAATCTGGTGTTTTGAAAAACAAAACGTGTTCTTTGATAGCCTAGGTCGAAAGCGGAGAACTTTTTACATCAATATAGGTATTTTCGACTATTGTATTTATAGTTGTATTTTAAAGGAAATAACGAACTCAAACACAAAAATTTACCTGTAATATCTGACAATCTTAAGTACCTATATGCTGTAGTATATTCGATAACATTTGATTGGGTTAGGTTTTTTTTTAGGTCTTGCAATATGATGATCAAGCGAAGTTGCTGTGTTGTAAATTGTAGAAATACTAGCAAAAAACAGTGTAAATTTTATAAATCTCCAGTAGCAAGATGAAAATCAAATCAAAGAAAAAAATAACTAAGTTTTAAACATGATAGCAGTGGCGGATACAAGGTGGGAGATTGCCCCTTACAAATGCATCGAATTCAGGAACACTAACACTAGGAATATGAATGCTATTGACATCTCCCCACCCCCATTGAAAACCCGCATTCTTTTGCAATCGCCCCCTCCCCTCCAAGAGCTTTGAATTAAAAAAAAAATACACCCGACCCTGCCTCTTACCTAGGAATGCGAATGTTGTTGGCATCTCCCTCCTCCGTCGACAACTCGCGTTCGCTTGCGATCGCCCCCCCCCCCCCAAGAGCATTGACTTCAGAAAAATAGACCCGACCTTGTCCCTTACCTAGGAATATGGATGCTGTGTATTCGCTTGTCATCGCCCCCACCCTCCCCCAAGAGCTTGGAATTCAGAAAAATAGACCCGAGCTTGCCTCTTACCTAGCAATATGAATTTTGCTTCCCCCCCAAAATAAGAGGCTGGATCCGCTGCTGCTTGATAGCATATCACGCGTTAGAGGTTCCGATGTGAAGTCATATTTTAAGTAATAAAATACATAGTTCAATAGTTCTCTTTGTTTTGATGACCATCCAGGGTAAGTACAGAGCAATATATAAAAATTTTTATTCCACTATATTTTTTTTATTTGACATTAATTAACCTAAATTTCAATACGTTTTGATAACTTTTTTTAGGTGAAGTAATAAAAACAAATTTTCTAATTATTAAGAATATTTTGTTTAAATCAAATTACCAGGCCATTTTTGCGGAATCCACCCTCGACGTTCGTAACCAGGAGGTCAAATATATATAAAAATCTTTGGTGGAGCCAAGCCTCTTCAGCTACGAAAACCCACTGCGCTCCCCGACTGTTAAACTAATATCTGAAATTGTGTGAAGACTTTTTTGAACTGCGCTTTTAAATATTTATTTTTTCTTTCGAGACTAAAAGCAGCAGTTCTAATTAAAATGCAGGTTGTTCAAAATACTTTTCTATACCCTACATATAATATCGATAAATAAATAGACACTGCCCTGTCAGTTTGAGTTGAAGTAATAACGCAACACCTGCATAAAAATTTTAAGATAGCATAAACTTGTGTCCGAGCTTCCTTAAATATGAATGCAACGATAAAAAAATGTTAATATTTTTTTCATGTAAATTCTTTTCACTTACTTTATACAGAGCCCGAGTAAACATCTTACCTAATAATATAAAAACAATTATAATGTACTCTTAGGCCAGCGGAATTAGCGTCTGGAAAAAATTTATTGTTAGTAGACTCCTGACTACGTAAAAACCCTTAGAATGATAATAGTAATTATGTAGTATCTTGTGTCTCATTTTTTTTTTTGGGGGGGGGGGATTTTTTATTTACCAATTAAGATGTGAAAAAACGTTTTTTTTTCAAGTTCTGAAAGAAAAGCTATTGTTATTTTAGTAAAAATAAAGTTGTGCGCTTTAAAATACCTACAAAATGAGTGAAAGCTCATCCAAATTAGATAATTTGTTTGTTAGTTATTGCAAAAAACCTGCTAAAATGGTCGTTTTTTCAATTGTTAATAAACAATAGAAAAATATATTTCTTTAACTTTATACTACACCGAAAGGAGCCTCTTATTGCATACAAGTATGCAAAATTTCAAGTAAAAGTATTCAATAATTTTTTGCACAGTGAATTTGTTTATAACATTTTATGTTTTGTTGATTGTTTATTCTCAGCGTACAGATCGTACAGAGATCTGCAGATGCGCAAATGAAAGCTCGAGACTTATACTAACAATAACAAAAAGAACCAAATTAATTGTTGATTTTAAATTGTTGAAACAGATAACCAAAGTTGTGGTTGATTTTTTTGTTATAAACAAATAGAATAACTCTTCGACAATTATTGATATCAAAATGCCGATAAAGGGACGTGATATGTGAGATTCTAGCGCATATTTTTAAAAAAAAAAACAAATTCTGTACGACCATTAGAAGCTGAGATAGATTTTTTTTTTCAAAAAAATCGCTGCTGCTTTGTTTATTAGCAATGGATTATTTAAATAGGAACTCATAGGGATATGGTTAAACTATTGTATGCAGCAATTTTCAACTCAATGGTTTCAAAATTGTTGGTGTTGCAATAGTTTAAAGTTGCACCTATTCCAAGAGTCAGAAAGTGAGCAGTGGAGGGGGCGTTCTTTCAGCCTGCGGCGCGCGGAAAAAAACCGTGACTCGGACATTTCACATTCGTTTCGTCGGAAAAATTTGGATTATTAATGTACCATTAATATATATGGAGTTATAACATGGAACAAATTGCGACTGTCATTTGCTAACAAATTATTGGTTGTACAAGAAAACACATGTTAACTTTTGTTTATTTTATTGGACGAACATTTTTCACATACAAAAGTTTCTGTTAACATACATATTTTTTTGCTTAAATCTATACAAAATATTTATTCGTTCTCCGTTTCTTAAACATCGATGGACACTCATTTTCGAAACCCTTACCGGTTTCATTATTATCATTATAATTGTCATCATCATTATCATTCTCATCATCATCATCACTCTCATCATTGACATAATTATCATCATCATTATTATCATAATCATAAGTATTTTCTCCCCTATTACTTTCATCGTCTTTTAAAGTAATATTAAAATAATTCTCGATTGGATAATAGCTTACAACATAATCGTCTGCATCTCGAAAAATAATAAGGCTATCAAGAAATATTGCTATTTGTTTCATGCTATATCTCGATAAATATTAATGGTACATTAAACATCACTGTAACAATTTTTTCGCAATTTGAAAAGCACTTAAATACGGTAAAATTATAATTATGTATAAAATGTATAAAAGTGCAACAATTTGTTTATTGCTATGTTTAATAATAATTTGATTACAAAAACATATCATCCATTGTTTGAATTTGAAAGGTCCGAGTCACATTATTTTCCGTTCCGCAGGCTGAAAGAACGCCCCCTCCACCGCTCACTTTCTGACTCTCGGAGTAGGTACAACTTTAAACTATTGCTACATCAACAATTTTGAAATAATTGAGTTGAAAATTGCTACACGCAATAGTTTAACCATCTTCTTATGAGTTCCTGCTTAAATAATCCCTTAATGTTAATAAAAAATTCCCCATATATAAGAAAGAATTTACAATGTCTGTGTAAGACCGATACTGACCTACGGCGCAGAAACAAGAAATGAAACAACAAAGACAAAACAAATTATGAGAACCACAGAAATGAAAACGCTGAGAATGATCACGGGAACAAGTTTAAGAAATAGAATAAGAAACGCAAAAATACGCGAGGACCGTGGAGTGGGGGATGTTGTGAAGTGGGTTCGAAACCGTCGTAGGCAGTGGAGAGATCACGTGGAACGAATGGACGATGACAGACTAGCAAAAACCGTGATGAGAGAGAAACCAAACACCAAACGGCCGCCTGGACGGCTCCCCAAAAGATGGAGAGACAGCTGGATTTCGACGTCAAACGAGGATCGATGAGGCATTGTGTAGATAACAGAACTTGGTTCTACCTAGAAGAAGAAGAAGAAGATATTTTTGGAAAAAAAACTCTATTCAACTTCTATTGATCGTATACAATTTTTTTTTTCAAAATGTGCTTCAAAATCTCAGCTATCGCGTTCGCCTATCGGCAATTGTCGAAGATTTATTCTATTGCTTATAACAAAAAAGGAACCCCAATTCTGTTTATCTGTTTCAACAATTTAAGATCAACAATTCATTTCGTTCTTTTTTGTTATTGTTAGTATAAGTCCGAAACTTTCATTTGCGTACCAGCAGACCGCTGTACGACCTCTAGATCACTGAGAGTAAACAATTAAAAAAAAACATAAAAAGTTAAAAACAAATTCACTGTGCAAAAAACTACTGAATAGTTTTACTTGAAATTTTGCACATTTGTTGCATGCAACAAGAGGCTTCTTTAATTTTAGTATAAAGTTAATGTAATATATTTTTCTATTGTTTATAAACAATTGAAAAAACAACCATTTTAGCAGGTGTTTTTGCAATAAGTAACGAACAAATTATCCGATTCGCTCATTTTGTAGGTATTTTCAATGTGCACAACTTTTGTTTAAAACTTTTTTGCTGAAAATAATAGTTTTTCCTAGAATTCGAAAAAACCGTTTTTTCACATCTTAATTGTTAAATAAAAAATTTTCCCCAAAAAAGAAAATGAGACATAAGGTACTAGTACTACGTAATTACTCTTGTTGTGGAACATAACATCTCACCACCGCTTTCAGGCAAAACTGGACTTAAATAGAGGTCCAAGTTTATGGAAAGTACAAGAATGTTTAGGAAAGATACCGGTGGATCCCACTGATGAGTCCACCACCGGTATCGGGACGAAACATCCATACATTTACTACGGTGGTCGAAAATAGATCGCTAGCTACATGTCCCTACCACCAGGGGCATTGCTAATTGCGACACTCTTATCATTCTACAGGTTTCAACGTAGTCTACTAACAATAAATTTCAAAATCACTTCATATGAGGCTAACTCCGCTGGCCTACATCAAGACAATATTCGAAGGAGTTTGTTAAGGGAGATAGTAATAAAATTACTTTTTAATATGGTACGATTTTATTTAATTCCCTAGTAGATATTGCCTAAAGAACAACTGACCAAGATAATAAGTAATGGAAACATATTTTTTCGTTTTACAAACAGAGTGTCTCACGATGATCATCCGTTAGAATATCTCGGAAAGTAATGCGATTTGAATCCTGCAAATTTGGGTTTTCGGTGACGCTCTCTTCAGATGAAATAACAGCGATCTTCTGCGACTTCCAGTTATACCGGAAGTTGTTCGTATATGTATTTACTTATTTCAAGGCTTATCGCTAGGTTCTTACCCTTAATATCCATATATAAGCAGTTATTTGTTGACATATGTAATATAAATTAGGTCAAAAAAATAAATATGGGGTCCCAATAAAGTTTAATCCCTTAAAATGAAAATATATGTTTTCTTGCATTAGTTTTTGAAAATAAGCTATTTTTCAAATTATCGAAAACAGACCTTCTTTTATCAACTCATATATCCGTTTCTTTCTAACTAATCTGAGTTTTTCAAAATAAAAATAAAAGGTGTTTCTGAAACGAATAAATGAGATCTTATAATTCGAAAAAGAATCAAAATAGGGAATTTATGAGGATTTAAAGCGTGCCCAAAAATTACGAAAATTAGCCAAACGAAGTTTAAAAAAATTGTACTGTTAAAAAATTAATTCTAATTAAAAGTACAACTAGTTGGAAAGGTCTTTTCAAGACGGAAAAAAGCATTTTTAGAATGCAAATCGAGGCAAAATTTTAGATCTGGCGAGCATTTCAAGTAGCAAGAGTAATCTGAGAAAAATGGAGAAAAGGTTATATATAGAGAAATGTTGATATTTTCAAGCGGAAGAAATATTTGGGTCCAAATATGAAAGCTACATTTCTTTTTAGGGTTTTCTGTACATTTAAGTAAAGGATTGGGCCTTTAAAATAAAAACATATGTTTTTTTTATTAGCCTCCTCAGAAAAAGTCATTTTTCAAATTTTCGAAAGTAGACCTCCCTTTGAACCCCGATAGCTCTGGTTCTTTTTAACCAATACGAGTTTTTCAAAATAAAATTTTCAGAATGAAAAAAATTAAACCTTGTCAGTCATCAAAGAATCAAAACTCGAAATACCATGAGGGTCTAATCTTGCCCAAAACTAGAGGTATCGGGCTTTAAAGGGAGACATGTTTTCAAAAAAGAGACTAATGCAAGAAAACGTATATTTTCATTTTTCATTTTAGACGAAAAAACTTTCCCTGAATGAATAAGATACACCTTGAAAAGAGCATTCCAACTATTTATTATTAAATTTTAATTACAATTGGCTTTTTTAGATTCAATTTGCGCAACGTTGGTTTTTTAAATTTTGGTAATTATCAGGCATGCTTTAAACTTTCATGTGATTTAGAGTTTTGAATATTTTTCATTTAAAGGGTGTTTTTTATAGAGGTATACAACTTTTAAATGGAATAAAACAAGGATGAATTTTTTAAATTGACATGAAATTTACTTTATTCGAAAGATAACCTTCTGGCATTATAATTTAAATATGACTTCTGGCATATGACCGCCACGGCTGGCTCGGACGTAGTCTAATCTGGAGGTCCAATTTTCGATGACTTTTTCCAACATTTGTGGCCGTATATCGGCAATAACGCGTGATCAATCGTTTCGGGCTTATCGGCCTAGACTAGCGACTTCACATACCCCCACAGAAAATAGTCTAGCAGCGTTAAGTCGCATAATCTTGGAGGCCAATTCACGGGTCCGAAACGTGAAACTATGCGGTTACCAAACGTTTCCTTCAATAAATCAATTGTGGCATGAGCTGTGTGACATGTTGCGCCGTCTTGTTGAAACCACAGCTCCTGCACATCATGGTTGTTCAATTGATGAACGAAAAAGTCAATAATCATGGCTCTATAGCGGTCACCACTGACTGTAACGTTCTGACCAGCATCATTTTTAAAGAAGTACGGACCAAGGATTCCACCAGCCCATAAAGCACACCAAACAGTCAGTTTTTCTGGATGTAACGGTGTCTCAACATACAATTGAGGATTATCATCACTCCAAATACGGCAGTTTTGTTTATTGACGTATCTATTCAAACAAAAGTGAGCTTCATCGCTAAACAAAATTCGCTTATGAAAATCGGGATCAACGGCAACCTTGTTTTTTGGGCCCATTCACCGAATATACGCCTTGCTAGGTGATCGTGTGGCTTCAATTCTTGCACGAGTTGGATTTTGTAAGCACGCAAACCAAGATCTTTCCGCAAAATCTTCCATAAAGTGAATGGACACATATCCAATTCCTGTGCACGATGGCGGATAGACTGATTCGGGTCTTCCTCTACGCTACACTCTACAGCAGCAATGATTTCTTCTGTACGCACTGTACGACGTCTCTGTGGATGCGTATTATCATTTAGAGTAAACGTGGTGCGAAAACGTTCCATAGTTAATCGAATTAATTGCTCCGATGGACAATTATGTTGACCGTAAAATGGATGTAGTGCGCGATGCATATTTCGAACAGAACCATGATTTTCAAAATAAATTTCCACAATTTGGAAGCGTTGTTTAGGCGTCAGTCTATTCATGTTGAAATGCCAAACCAAACTAAACATAAATCACTTGACAGCTGACAAAATGGCCGCCAGTTAAAAAAGTGTTGCCAACTTAAAGTTCTATACCTCTATAAAAAAAACACCCTTTATAAGACCTCATTTTTTGTCTTGGAAAAATTTTTAAATTCGCTTTTCGAAAACCTTGAATTTGTTAAATAGAACCAGACATCAGTATTTAACGGAGACTCTTTTTTTTACAAAATTGCTTATTGTCAGAAGATTAGTGCAGAAAAAACATATTTTTTAGGAACTTAAGCCCTTTCTTAAATGTATTACAAATACGAAATAAAAATTTAATCTCCCGTATTTGGAAATATATTTTTTTGGAACTTGGGAACATCCATTTTTACCCATTTATAAATTACTTTCAATTTGTTTACATTATTTTAAAAGTTTTAAGTCTCATTTCCACATAGTATCATGTTTTTAATATTTTAATACGTTGGGAAAATGAAACCGTTAATTTAAGGTTATAAGATCTTAAAAAAAATTGTAGTTAGTGGAGTAAGACAACAAAATTAGAGGAATAATTGGTACTGCTCTAGGATCTGTCCCGCTGCTGACTTTACTGAATGAAGGAAAATTAAGTTGTACTTTTCAAGAAACTTTAGAACTTTTAGGTATCCCAGTAACAATACCAATGTCAACATCTGAAGCTGACGCTGCTTCTCAATGATTAAAATAATTGAAACATGTTTAAGAGATACAATGAGGGAAGAAAGACTTTAATAAGAAAGTGATCGAAAGATTTACAGTCCAGAAGAAAGAAGAATAGATTATATGGATGTCACTAATTATTTTTGAGTGTTTTATGCTATTTTTTTAATTAATTAAGACATATACTTTAACATTATTGAACTGTTTGAGCATCAGCGCCCATCGGTAAGGAATTGTTGTTTTAATGTTTTACAATGATTCTATATTTTGTCCCAGGTTTTGGCACTACCTGTATAAACAATCCCGAGCCATCACTGTATTTTTTGTCATAAATGATCCAAATAAACACTTCTCAAAGTTTCAGCCTGATGCAGATAAACATTGGCATGTTTTTTACCATATGCCTTGAAACCAAGTGTTCGCAGGCAGCACTGCTATTTTGTATTAAGCGTCATGCTAATAGCTTAAAAATACACCCTAACTTTGATGCCACTTGTCCAAAAAACTATGGCGAGGTAATGGACTATAAATTAAAATACTACTAAATTTCTGAAAGGACAGCTCAAATGTCATCCGGAATGTCTATATTTAATATCCAATTGAAATAATTTTTATTCTGTCGTTTCTCAATAAAATTAATTTTGACTTTATTTATGTATATATTAAAATAAATGATAAAAATATGGATTTTTTCTGACATATGTGGTATTCAAACTGGCCATGATATTTAAAGTTATGTGAAGGTTAAAGGGATGAGCTATTTTAATTTGCGAGACTAAAATAAATGGTTGTTCAGTGCATATATTTTAATTTTTACAATGTGAAAGACAACCGGTTGATTCAAAATTTATTAGGTTAAACATAGTGAATTTTTTTTACCGAAACTTATCATACTTTTTCATTCAGTGAAAAATGACAAAACAAATATAATAGTTATAATTTACTATCAAGGTTATTCAGAAGCTATAAAAAATATAAGCCCAAACGTATAAGCAGATCCCTTGCAAGACAATGACATATTTATATATAAAATAATACAAGGTTTTGGCATTATCTTTGCCTTCATTTTTATGGAATCCAGCCCTCAAGATTGATCCTGTAAGTATATTTTTAACATTCCTCTCCTTCTCAGTGATTATGTATGCATATGCAACAGGAAAATAAATCAACAAATTTGTATATTGCAACGAAGCATGCTGTCTTTATAGTTACTAAACTAGACTTGAAACTTTTGATTTCCGACTTAAGAAACTAATTTGTAACTTGTAGATAAGCTTGGTCTATCAAAGATAGTAAATTATTTTTTAATAAATTGGAACAAAAATTACATCCAAACAGCGTCCTCGGTCATCGACCTTAAAATTACATTTTAATTGTTTATAATGAATATATATATATATATATATATATATATATATATATATATATATATATATAGATATATATTGTCGGATGTTGTCAAGGGTGTGATGTATAATCGAAGGTTTTCGGGTATCCCGTGTGTATGGTGAGTCCTTCTGAGGGCTGTAGAGCTTCCCTTAGACCTCTCGTGGACAGGTTTTTACATCTCGATAGCATTTTTGTTCCTGAGAAGTTTATCTTATGTCCTGTATTTAACAAATGTGAGGCCAGTGCAAAAAAGAGATTTTTTTTACTTGACAGCTTTTATATGTTCATCTCTTCTGGCGCTTATGTTACGGTTGGTTTGATCTACATAAGATGAGTTGCATTTTCCGCACGGAATTTCGTATACCCCCTGGTTTGCTAGAGGGATTTTTTCTTTAGATGTTGGCAGGAGATCCTTACTGTCTGTGATGAAAATGGTTTCAATGTTGTGCCTCTTAACAATTTTTGCGATTTTGTGTGTAGTGTCTTGTCTATATGTTCCTTCTCGTAACTATTTTTTGTTGTCAGATAACAAATGTGTCATCTATGTAACGCAGCCTACAGTTCTGAGAAGAACTCGGCACGCACATGGGATACCTGCAAACCTTCGATTATATATATATATATATATATATATATATATATATATATATATATATATATATATATATATATATGAAGTAAAATGCGAACAGTAAATGCAAACTTCGTTTCAACTATATCCTTTCCGTGTTAGAGGTTGTACAGTTTCAACAAATTGCTAAGGAACCCAATTTATCTTATTCCACGACCATCGAGATGGTGGCCTACCTGTACCACCATACCGAGAAGAAAGTCAAAGCTTACCCTCCCCGCCACAGTGATACGGCAGAGATACATGTTTCGTCTCTCACTAGACTCATCAGGGTACCGACATGCACCTGGCTGTGCAAAGGACAGATTGGAAGGAAGCATACAACACTGAACGCGGATTCGCCGACCTCTCGTCGGATGGCTTATATATGTTTATACGGCTTTCACGGATTCGTCCGTGTGAGATGCATTAGCAGTGGTTATATCCACATGATGCTGTTGTAGTGCTGAAATCACATTCAGCAAACGTACAACTATATGCAACTCCGTATGTAAGTGAAGTAAAATGCGAAACAGTGAATGCAAACTTTGCTCCATCATATCCTTTCTGTGTTAGAGGTTGCACAGTTAGAATAAACTGTAATAAAACACAATTCACCCTATTCCACCACCATCGAGATGGTGGCCTACCTGTACCACCATACCGAGAAGAAAGTCAAAGCTTACCCTCCCCGCCACAGTGATACGGCAGAGATACATGTTTCGTCTCTCACTAGACTCATCAGGGTACCGACATGCACCTGAGATATATATATATATATATATATATATATATATATATATATCTTTTTTTTTATTTTGTCTTTTTTAACAAAAAATCCAACAATTTGACGTTTCGCCCTTTATTTAAGACATCTTCAAAAATTTTTTGTCTTTCTATTTATTGATATTCCTGTAACACAAATATGCGAAACATTCAAATTCAAAAAAGTTGGAAACAGATCCAAATGTTCACATCGAAGTAAAAAAATCCATCTATTTTTTTTGAGCGGCCAGTTTAGTGTATTGACTAAAATGTTGTCGGACTTACATTGTCTTTATTTTTATTTATTTTTACGACGTTTCGATTAGGTTGTATCTCTAATCGTTATCAAATATATCAGTTTATACTTGATAACGATTAGAGATACAACCTAATCGAAACATCGTAAAAATAAATAAAAATAATG
This sequence comes from Diaprepes abbreviatus, assembly GCA_034092305.1. NCBI lineage: Eukaryota > Metazoa > Arthropoda > Insecta > Coleoptera > Curculionidae > Diaprepes > Diaprepes abbreviatus. Next base: position 27,514,632 of record JASJET010000022.1, read on the forward strand.
ACAATGCAAGTCCGACAACCACATTTTAGTCAATCTTCAACATTGTCTACAACCTTCAAACAAACAGTTTAGTGTATGTTCTTTTTATTTCTTTAAGATGCCTTACTACGTGCAGCCCAACTGATTCTTCTGTTTCTTCGTAAAATATCATAATGGATGTGGTTCTTAGTACCTTCAACCCAAACAATAATATTAAATTTTCCAGATTCTTGAACCATAGATTATATCATTTTTTTTATTATTTTGTCTTTTCTTGGGTTTAGGTTCTTTATTTAACATATTTGTTTTACAGGAATATCAATAACTAGAAAGACAAAAAAATTTGAAAATGCCTTAATTAGAGAGCGTCATCGAAAGAAAAGACAAAATAAAAAATTATATAATCTATGGTTCAAGAATCTGGAAAATATAATATTAATAGTTTGGGTTGAAGCTACTAAGAACCACATCCATTATGACATTTTATGAAGAAATAGAAGAATCACATGGGCCGCACGTAGTAAAGCATCTTAAAGAAATATCAAGAACATACACTAAACTGGCCACTCAAATAATAGACGGATTTTTTACTAAATGTCAACATTTGGATCTGTTTCCAACTTTTCTGAATTTGAATGTTTCACATATTTGTTTTACAAAAATATCAATAAATAGAAAGAAAAAATTTTTGAAGATGCCTTAAATAAAGGGTGAAACGTCAAATTGTTTTTGATTTTTTGGTTAATAAACAACCTAAATCTAAGAAGAGACAAAATTAAAAAAATGATATAATCTATGGTTCAAGAATCTGGAAAATATAATATTGATAGTTTGGGTTGAAGCTACTAAGAACCACATCCATTATTACATTTTATGAAGAAATAGAAGAATCACATGGACCGCTTATAGTAAAGCATCTTCAAGAAATATCAAGAGCATACACTAAACTGGCCACAAATAGACGGATTTTTTAATTAGACGTAAACATTTGGATCTGTTTCCAACTTTTTTGAATTTAAATGTTTCACAAATTGGTTTTACAGGAATATCAAAAAATAGAAAGACAAAAAATTTTGAAGATGCCTTAAATAAAGGGCGGAACGTCAACTTGTTTTGGTTTTTTTGTTACATAAAGAACCTAAACCCAAGAAAAGACAAAATGAAAAAAAAACGATATTATCTATAGTTTAAAAATCTGGAAAATATAATATATATATATATATATATATATATATATATATATATATATATATATATATATATATATATATATATATGTTCAGAAAGTTGCTAGGGTGGTCTGATATCATTTTGACTGATATTGGATCAGTCAAATCCAATATAACTCTCTTAAAATATGGCGGATAAAAAAATTAATATTGTTTTTTTACGTCAGCTTCTAATTTGGAAGTTTTAGAAAATACCTGCAAACGGCAAGAGACCTCTCAACCAAGGCTTAAAGAAACAAAAAATAAATCAGAAGCTATGTAAACAATATATGGAAAAAATATCAATTCACATAACATTAATTTAAAAATAACTAAATCAACTAATACAAAGCCGACTTTAAAAGAGTTCTAAGTCAATAATTCAATTTGTATTAAATTAACAGCAATATGGAGCAGTTGTTGATTAGTCTAGAAAAAACTAATGTATTCTTTGTTTGTATTTTCATATTTAAACATACTTAATTACATAGCAATTATATTAATAAATCAACAATATTAACCATCTCTGCATTTACATAAATAAAGAAACAAGCAATTAAAATTACCTGCTTAAAAAAAAACTAAGTATGTCAAAACAATTAGAACTACAAGGGAAATATTGGATGTACAGTATTTATATTTTTGATTAGACAATCTATACTGTAATTTTTAATATGAAGGACACTATATATGTTTTGCTTGCTTAATAATTCAAGCAAAGGAACCCCTACGTCGGCCTCCAATAGGTCTGGACTGTAAACAATGTAGACAATAAAAAAATCTCACAACAGAGCCACTCAAATTTGTGCTCTTAAAGTTTAATTACTCATGTGCACAATTTTATTGAAACGATAAAAAACACTACCTCCTTCTTAAATAAGATTTATAGTCAAAAATTTTTAAGCTTTTTAAAAAAATACCAATGATATAATAATTTTTTTCTTTAATCGTTACTATTAAACATTATTTCCTTTGTCTCCTACCAACAATATTCAATTTTCCATTTTTTATTTTCTGTAAAAAGTGCAATAACTACTCTAAATCACAAGAATTAGTTACATAAAATAAATGCTCAACTTATGACAACAGTCTAACGCTCAGTTTTCAATATTTGTCTCCTTTTGATGGGGTGAGTTAAACTATGTTACTTGAATCTCATAATTTTATCCATCTTTGTAGTTATAACTAACAGCAAAGATTATAATAGCTAGCGATAGCTATAATAATCTTTGCTAATAGGTATGACCATTGACGAATTATACTAAGACGGCTCATTCTTATGGGAGGATTAGAAGCGCCAAGTAAAACTCGGTCATTGATAAAACGTAGTTTTTACTATAAGTAGTAAAACGGCAAGGAATTGGATATTTGATCTAAACTACCGGTACAAGTTTTTTTTATCCCTTGGTTTATTATATTTGTTTAAGTTTACAAAGGGAACGTTGTAATGATCAAACCTTTCAGTAAAACTTCGCTAGACTGCAGCAACCTTGCATTTAAATCGATAAAAAGGTGGAGCTTACCCCTCTTAATCGGTAGAAAGGGATATGTAGTATTGCCACGTTTTCAACATAAATCCGAAAATTTAAATCTTTTATACTTGTTCCTAACAAAAGCATGTATGTCACATCAAAATACTGATATCTAATCATTGACAATATTGTAAATTGCTTTTTATGAATGAGACGGCGTACCAGTTTGGCGTACCATTAAGGAGCGTCAGAATTATAACACAGGATAGGAATTCTTGGTATATTTCTTCTATGCTATGACATAAAGCATCTGAAAACATCGCTACACTTCGTCGGAATTCGTAGGCGGCGAATGGGGAATATTCTTATTTCTGCCGGTTTTGTTACGGAAAGGTAATGTTGCCTTAAGCGTGAGACATCTAGACTGTTGCCTATAATAATTTTTGGTATGATTCGCCCTTTAATTTATTTGGAAAAAGGCAATGCCGTATTAAATAGTCCAAAATTTTCCCGCCCAGCCATTAATAAGGAATTTTTCTTGGTGCCTTGATTCAAAATTCGTATACGAGTTTTCATCTGTTTACATGTGATTTCAATTGAAAATTTATCTCTTTAGAAAATCCGGCCTGATCAGTGAAAAATATTGTAGTATTATGTCGGGATTTAGCTGGTATTGTTGTCTTAACCACCTACAAAAATGCATCCGAGGTTGAAAATTTTCTAGTTTTAAAGCCAGAACTTTTTGAATGTGGTGTCGGCTATTTGGAAAACCTTCTTGCTTAGAGAGCCTTCTTGGTGCTTATCCCGGGATTACATGCGGTTGTTTCAAGAACAGCTTCGACAATTCGAGTGGGACTTGGTCTACCAGTTAGGTCATTTGTTTTAAAAAATCGTTTTTACAAAGTCATCTATGTAAATGAATGAAAAATTGAATGCCTGGAATTTATTTGGGTACCTTTCTTGATATTGAGATATTGATGAAATCCACAGGTAAATTTAAGAATGTAACAAATGTGCAAGGTTCGTTTCTTTTAGTAAATAGTGTAAAATAATAATTTATTCTTAAAATAGTGTTCAAGCACCTTTTTGTTGTTATTATATAGTCGGTTTATTGAATGGCCGCGCTCAAGTCGTCTTTTATTTTAAAAACGGTCGATTATACGATCTATAGGATCTTTTATACCTAAAAATGTTTAAGGAACTATAACTTGATGATAGGATAGGATATTTATAACCTAAATAAAATTTTTATAAAGAAATAGAACCGACTTTTAAAAGTGCGCTAAAAAGTGAAAAATAACTATAAATTTCTATATGAAATTGAAAGTTTTGAAGTCGGCGCCAATCTAATACCTGACAAAATGGGATTCGCATAAACAGAGTAACAATTCTTTATTTGTAATTGCTTTCTTACCATAATTTGTATATATTAGTAGTTATTTGTTTCATTTGGAAATAATTTGGCGTCGACTTCAAAAATTTCAATTTCATATAGAAATTTATAGTTATTTTTCACTTTTTAGCGCACTTTTAGAAGTCAGTTCTATTCATTATGATATCCATAAATTATTTGAACTAAAAACTAATCGAGATTAGTGTACCTCGCAATGACTCCAAGGTGACAAAAAAGTACCCATTTTATCCAAAGTTGTAATCACCCTAAATTAAACCACTAAAAATTTTTTGATTCTTAGAGTTCTCCAAATACCAGTGAAATTGTGTCAAACAATGTCTGTCATAGTACATAAATCCACTATCTTAAATTTCAAATTAATTTTAGATTGGTAATATAAACTCCAGAACCTTCTAATATCGATATTTAAAGAACTTGAGACATAAATTTTTTAGCTCGATATATTTTATAGTGCATATTAAGTTTGTATACTCTCCAAGAACCCCGGAATATCAAGTTTTAGCAAAATCGGTAAATGTAAAATTTTCAGTCCCTCATATTCTATCTTGTCAACCTAATAGTTGTAAAAAATTCAATTCATATTCGTAATACACGACCCCGAAAACATCGTAATACGAAATCTGATAAAATGCGAATAAGGTAAAATTTTCAACTCTCTATATTGGATCCGCTATATCGAATTTCAAAAAAATAATTTTAACCTCTTAATCTAATCTAAATCTAAACTCTACAAAGCCCCCTAGTACCAATTTTAGATGAAGTCCAGAAATTTAAAACTTCTAGACCGTCATATTGCCTCTAACATATTAGATTTTCTTAGAATAATTTTATATTCGCTATTTACATCCTCAAAAACGATTCAATCCCACATTTAAACAAAATCGAAAAATGTAAAATTTTTAGTCCGCCATATTGAATCCTGAAAAAAAATACCATCAAATTCGTAATTTACACTCTCAAGAACCCCTTATATCAATTTTGGAGAAAATTGAAAAATGTTAAATTTTTAGGATGATATTGAATCTGCCAGATTGAGTTCTTCAAAAAATATTTTAAATTCGTAATTAACACTAACAAAAATCCCAAAATACTGATTTTAGACAAAATCGAGACATCTAGAATCCCCGCCATATTTATTTTTTTTTTAAATAATATCAGATTCGTAATGTGCGTTACTAAAAACTCCCCCATATCAATTTTTAAAAAAATCGGACAAAATTTCTTTTTTATCCGCCATATTGAATTTTTTAAAAATAATTTCAGATGCGTTATGTAAGATCCCGAAAACTCGCTCATACCAATTTTGGAGAAAATCGAACAAAATTGATGTTTTCGTCCGCCATATTGGATGCCCCTTATTGAATTTTTTAAAATTGATTTTAGATTCGTCATATGCGACCCCGAAAACTCCCCCGTACCAATTTTTGAAGGAAATCGGACAAAAATGATTTTTTGTCCGCCATATTGGATCCGCCATATTGAATTTTTTAAAAATGTTTTGAACTTGTTATGTGCGACCCTAAACACTCCCCCACATCAATTTTGGAGAAAATCTGACAAAAATTAAATTTTCTTGTCCACCATATTAAATTCGCCATTTTGAATTTTTTAAAAATAATTTTAGATTCGTTGGGTACAACCCCGAAAATTTCCCCATACCAATTTTGGAGAAAATCGGACAAAATTAATTTTTTTGGCCGCCATATTGTCAGCGCCATCTTGGATTTTACTGCACCAATTTCGTCTAAAAAAATATGGGACCACCGCTGCAACTTCGTCAACATAACGTAAAAAATTTCATTCAAATCGGTGCCGCCGTTCCGGAGTAATCGGTGTACATACATAAAAAAAAATACATAGTCGACGAATTGATAACCTCCTTCTTTTAGAAGTCGGTTAAAAAGCACTTTAATGCTAATGCGATCCTAAAGGCTGAATCCAATTTATTATATCAAGATCTCTTGCCAAATAATTTTTAATCGTGCCTAAAATATCCTATTTCTAAGTTGTGTTTTAATAATTTTTATCTTTGAAAAACATGTCACATATCTGCTTATATATTAAGTTATATATAAGTCTAACGCTTTGATTGTATTAAGAGAATTCAACTTACCTGTTGGAAAATTGATTTTTTCTTCAACTAAAAATTCAGGAAAATAATTTGTAATAGAATGCTACAAGTTCTGTATTGTAGAATTGCATGTGTCTTTAATATTAGACTAACATTCTACGCTTTTCTAAAGAATACACACTTTATTTAAACGTGCATCCTTTTGCATTACTTTGATAATGTATTACAAAATTTTTAACAGTCCGAGAAAGCTAACTCCCTTTTGATCCAAACCACTAAACAAAATAATAGGCCAGCAGAGTTAGCTTCATATGGGGTGATTTTGAAATTTATTGTTAGTAGACTTCTAATTACGTAGAAACCTTCAGAATGATAATAGTAATTATGTAGTATCTTATGTCTCATTTTCTTTATTGGGTAAAATTTTTTATTTAACAATTAAGGTGTGAAAAAACAGTTTTTTCGAGTTCTAAAGCTATTATTTTTCAGTAAAAAAGTTTCAAACAAAAGTTGTGCACATTGAAAATACCTACAAAATGACCGAATCGGATAAATTATTCATTAGTTATTGCAAAAAAAAACTGCTTAAATGGCTGTTTTTTTAATTGTTTGTAAACAATAGGAAAATATTATTGCAATAGCTTTATACTGCAACTAAAGGAGCCTCTTGTTACATTCAACAAATGTGCAAGATTTCAAGTAAAAATATTCAATAGTTTTTTGCTCAGTGAATTTGTTTATAACTTTCTATGTTTTTTTTTTGTTTATTCTCAGCGATCTAGACGTTGTACAGCGGTCTGCGGATACGCAAATGGTTCTAGACTTATACTAACAATAACCAAAAGAACAAAATGAATTGTTAATCTTAAATTGTTGAAACAGGTAAACAAAATTGAGGTTCGTTTTTTCGTTATAAACAAATATAATAACTCTTCGACAATTGTTGATATCGAAATGCCGATAAGTGAACGCGATAGCTGAGATTTCAACGCACATTTTGAAACAAAAAATAATTGTGTACGACCGCTAGAAGTGTGAGTTCAAAAAACGGCGGCGGAGTTGTTTATTAATATTAAGGGATTATTTAAGTAGGAATTCATAGGTAGATGGTTAAACTATTGTATGCAGCAGTTTTCAACTCAATTATTTCAAAATTGTTGAGGTAGCAGTAGTTTAAAGTTGCACCTACTCCGAGAGTCAGAAAGTGAGCAGTGGAAGGGGGTGTTCTTTCAACTTGCGGCGCGCGGAAAACAACGTGAAATTCGAACAATGAATAATATGTTTTTGTAATCAAATTATTGTTAAACAATGCAATAAACAAATTTTTGTACTTTTATACATTTTATGCATAATTATAATTTTACCGTACTTACGTGCTTATCAAATTGCGAAAAAATTGTTACAGTGGTCAACAGTATACTATTAATTAGGAATATTAGAAATTAGATTGATTTTTAATGAACCACTAATACTTATCGATATATAGCATGAAACAAATAGCAACATTTGTTGATAGCATTATTATTTTTCAAGGTGCAGAATAAACTACATTTGACGATTATATTGTAAGCGATTGTCCAATCGAAAATTATTGTAATATTACTTTCAAAAACGATGAAAGTAATAGGGAAGAAAATAATTATGATTATGATAATAATGATGAAGTTGATGATGATGACAATAATGTCAATGATGAGAGCGAAGATGATGATGATGAGAGTAATAATGATGATGACGATGATAGTGTTAATGACGATGATAATTGTAATGATAATAATGAAACCGATAAGAGTTTCAAAAATGAGTGTTCATAGATGTCTAAGAAACGAAGAATGGAATAAGTATTTTGTATAGATTTAAGCAAAAAATATTTGTTAGCAAAAAAATTTTGTATGTGAAAAATATTCGTCCAATAAAATAAACAAAAAAGTTAACATGTGTTTTTCTTGTACAATTAATAATTAGACGGCAAAAGACAGTCGCAATTTGTTTCATGCTATAAATGCATAAATATTAATGGTACATTAAAAATCAATCTAATTGTTAATATTCCTAATTGGTAGTATACTATTGACCTTTGTAATATTTTTTTTCGCAATTTGCAAAGATAGTTCAACAATTTATTTATTGCTGTTTAATATAATTTGATTACAAAAACATATCATCCATTGTTCATATCTCGTCGAGAATCCACAAATTAAAAGAAAATAAAGATTCTACGACCAATATTCGCCTAGATAATCCAAATCTTTCCGGCGAAACGAATATGAAGAGTCCGAGTCAGGTTTTTTTCCGCGCGCCGTAGGCTGAAAGACTGCCCCCCTCCACTGCTCACTTTCTGACTCTTGAAGTAGGTGCAATTTTAAACTATTGCAACATCAATAATTTTGAAATAATTGAGTTGAAAAATGCTGCATACAATAGTTTAACCATCTCCTTATGAGTTCGTACTTAAATAATCCCTTAATAATAAACAACGCAGCAGCGATTTTTTTGAAATAAAAAATTCTATTTCAGCTTCTAGCGGTCGTACAGAATTTTTTTTTTCAAAATATGCGCCAAAATCTAATCTATCACGTCCACTTATCGGCATTTCGATATCAACAATTGTCGAAGAATTATTCTATTAGTTTATAACGAAAAAAAACCCACCACAACTTTGTTTATCTGTTTCAACAATTTAAAATCAACAATTAATTTGGTTCTTTTTTGTTATTGTTAGTACAAGTCTCGAGCTTTCATTTGCGCACCCGCAGATCACTGTACGATCTCTAGACCGCTGAGAATAAACAATCAAAAACATAAAATGGTATAAATAAATTCACTGTACAAGAAACTATTGAATATTTTTATTTGAAATTGCATACTTGTTGTATGCAACAGAGGGCTCCTTTTGGTGTAGTATAAAGTTAATGCAATATATTTTTCTATTGTTTATTAACAATTGAAAAACAGACATTTTAGCAGGTTTTTTTGCAACAACTAACAAACAGATTATCAGATTTAGATGAGCTTTTGCTTTGTAGGTATTTTTAAAGCGCACAACTTTTGTTTGAAGCTTTTTTTACTGAATATAACAGATTTTCCTAGATCTCAAGAAAACTGTTTTTTCACATCTTAATTGTTAAATAAAAAAGTTTCCCCAAAAAGGAAAATGAGACTTAGGATATTACATAATTACTATTATCATTCTGAAGGTTTTTACGTCGTCAGAAGTCTACTAACAATAAATTTTTTCCAGATGCTAATTCCGCTGGCCTATAATCGCTTTAACTCTTTTTCTGAAATTGAATCAGAAATTTTCACTTTTTCCGAACTACAGCGAATTCAACGGAAAAGTTAAAAAGTTGGTTCTATATATGTATATATGTGGTCTTTGTTGTTCGCAGTTAGTAGTCTTTTAATTTATATGCAGTGCAGATGTAAAATATTCCTCGTGCTAACTTTTCAAATAGATAAGATAGAGGGTATCTGGTAAAATTGCATAAATTATAATGTTGAAATAAAATTGAGGTAAAAATTCTGTATGCAATGGTAATCCATTGGTAAGATATTTTAATTTTCCATTAAAAAGCGTTCTGATTTTAAAATTGAATAGATTACTTAATTACAATGTTTTGTAATGAGCGATTAAAATTTATTTCAAATCGAATTCTGATGTCTTTTAAATCGGGTGATTGGTATTGTATGAATTTCAAGAACAAATTGACCTTAGATATGGAGCGTTTCATGACTTCCTTTTCCCATTAAATCTTTTTTTAGTGCTAGCCGCGCGATCAATTCAAAAATTTACAAATAAGAGTTGTATCACACGATAGCACGTTTTATATTTTTGAAATTTTAACTATTGGTTATGAACTTATGGATTAAAGTCTCTCATAACTCCATAACTAAATTACAAAATTGTAGAGTCGGACAGTTTATGGTGTAACTTTTAAATGAAATATCACCAGATCCCTTCATATTTGTATTTTTTTTTAGTTATTAGTGCCCCTAAGAGTCACCTATAATAAAAAGGAACATGAGAGATATAATTATCTAATATGGATTTTATTTGAAACTACTATTTCCTATAGTTTAAAGTTTGATGAACAGTATAGATCTATTAAAACACAAAAGAAGTTATAGAACTGAATAAACTTAGATTGACAGGCCAAAATGGTTATGGTTTATTTTACTATTATCTATATTTACTATATATTTATATTTACTCTATATATATATATATATATATATATATATATATATATATATATATATATATATATATATATATATATAATATATGTTTGATCAAGGTAATTTTTACGTTATTTTTCTGTTAAATCGACGAATTCTCTCAGTACTTTGAGTATAATAACTATCAATTTTCATTTTCCATTTAAGATCAGATTAAATCAAAAACCCATTTACACTGATTTTATATTTTAATAAAAAAAATCAAACATGTTACATGCTATAAGAGTTAACCTTAATATTCAGTCTCAATAATTGATTATCTATCCAATTTCTAAATTTGACCACATTTGCATAAACACCTGGTATATTTTTCTCTCCACATCCGATTCCCCAGGAAACAATGCCAGCTTGAACAAATCTGTTTTGATTTTTTGGATCTGGACAAAATAGGGGGCTACCTCCATCACCCTAAAAAAGAAAAATGAAAAAATGAGACTAGAGAAAATATTTTTAAATGAGGGTACAATGTAAATTTACTCTTATTAAATTTTAAAAATACAGTCCTGCCTAATGCAGAAAATTTCTAGGCCGTGTGATCTCAAACAGAGACAAGTTAAACCTTCGTCTATACATCAATGAATGTTGACGTCAATAGCAATTTCTCTTCTTTAGACTTCATTCTTCGGGGTTATTAGATTCTATAGGGTAAAGTAAAAACCATTGCAGAGTTGAAACAAGAGATTCAAGTCAAAATACCCAACACTCAGACAAGCGCAGATCCAGGGGGGTGGTGAGGCGATCGCCTCTCCCCCCCCCCCCCAAGAGCTTCGAATTTAGAAAAATAGACTCGATCCTGCCTCTTATACTAAGAATGTGAATGCTATTGGAATAACTCTCCCCCCTCTCCGTCGACAACTCGCTTTTGCTGGCGATCGCCTCCATCTAAGAGCTTCGAACTCAAAAATAAATCCAACCTTGTCTCTTACACTAAGAATGAGAAGGCGGCTGGCATCCCCCCCCCCCATCGACAACTAGCTTTGGCTTTCATCGCCCCCCTCCCCCAAAGCTTCGAATTCAGAAAAATAGACTCGCCTCAGCCTGCTGCTTGCTTTCGCTGCCATACTGTACCCTTGTGATATCACTCCTCTCCCCCCCCCCCCCCAAAGAAAGAAACTGGATCCGCCCCTGCACTAAGCTTGCGAAGTGTCGCGATGTTATCCAATATTATGATAAACGAATTACGTTATGTCTTAGGAGCAGAGGCGGTCATTTGAGTGACATTATATTTCATGTATAGTTGCCATTAATTAACTTGGAATACTGAATAAAATAATACAGGGTCGTAAGGCTGGTAAAACAAATAATTTAAAAAATTATATATTAAATAATTGATAAAATGGCCCTATCATCGTAAAAAAGAAAAAGTAACACTAGTGAAAACATGGTTTTTTTCAATGTACGGTATAATCTACCCTTATTAAATTTAAAAAATACATAGTCAAACCTAATGATTTTCTGAAGCAATGGAATTGCTGCGATTATTTCTAAATCTTTCGGAAACATTTAAAAACTTTTGAACACAAAGTGTCTATTACTCTCTGAGCAGTAAAATACCTAAGTTTCGTTAAAATCGAAATAGCCGTTTTTGTGACAACCTCTTGCAAACAGAAAAAACTTTTTAAAATTGTTGGGTTTTGTACTTTTTTATATGTCACGAAAAATAGACAAATATATGTAAGGGCATATCCTTCAATATTATTATATTAATGCTGATAGTTTAGAATCTCTCGTAAACATTGCAATGTTATTGTAAACAAAATTTAAAAAAATAAAAAGTAATTCAGTAGCAATTTTTACATATATTACTTGATGATTCATTAACATGACGCTAGAGTAGTAGTAGTAGTAGCAAAAGTCATTAAAATCAATTACCTTCCAAAGTACTAAGGAGACCAAACTTTAAAACTGGTCTTAAGGGTTTAGATTGGCAATAATCAACCGAATTTTAAACTCTAAAAATTCAAAATAAAAAAATTCTTTCTTTAATAACCAAACCAACAAGAATCGAAAATTTTTATTATTTTCGACAATTATTCTTGTTACCTATGTCCTGAATGAATGAATGATGATACTCGACCTTCGCTTAGACTTCGTTAGACCCATTACAAACCACTATGACCGCTAATCATTTGAGGTCGATCACCTTTGCGAATCCAAGAAGCCTCGTTACATGACCTTGCCTGACTGTTGGAGGTGATATTATTGTTTTAAAAAATGTTTCAGCCTCAGCCCGTTGAATGCAGGGCACTCTCTGAGAACATGATCAAAAGTTTCATCCTTCTCCAGGCATCATCTGCATCATTAGCGACACCAATCCTACGAAAATGGCCGCGCGGATGACAATGTCACGTCGGCAATCCTACCACTATCTACAGTTATTTACTCTTTAAGAAAAAATGCTCCCTAGTACGTTGCTTATTAAGTCCAATTATATGTTCTCTGGCACATATCATTTCATGGGTTTCCCCCTAGTATTCAATAAGTCTTTTTTTCCGCAACAGATTAAGTTCTCTCTTACCAACAGTAACTGAGGTATAATAGATTACAGGCTCAGCAGAGAATCCCATCTTTGCCAAACAATCCGCTTCCTCGTTTCCATGTATATCCGAGTGACCCGAAACCTATATGAGTTTGATTGTGCACTGTTAAAATATCAAATAAATACCTCACTGCATTCAGATATCAGTGGTGAAGCTACTACATTGGACACCAGAGCCATACTGCAGCCCTACTGTCTGAGCATATATTAATAGCCTTCTTTCTGTTTATGCTCATTTCACAGAGATGGCCACATTTCAAAATAGCATAAATTTCCGCTTGTTGCTACCACATACTGCAGCTCCAAATTTTCTGTAAATAAGTGGAAAGAATAATAATAATAATACATTAGAACCTTCAGCGCTCTAATGGGGGCAGCCTTCATCGCACTCAAATTCCTACACAAGCCATTATTTATACTTTGAAGTCGATACCATACAGTAGCAACGTACTTAATGATAGAAAGAATCATCATGTTAGCGTTAATTCACATTCTATTTTGATTAAATGTTTTTATAGAAAAAAAAATGGCCAAACACATCCCATACCAATGGGGTCCCATTCTAGGATGCGCTTCGAGGTAATAGATACAGCCACAATAGAAGCAACCAATTACATCTAGGAAAACTTGTTATCACTCTCAAGATTCGTTAATAAAAACCAGCTACGCAAGGTTCTTTAAATATACGAAAGGGTTACAACAGATAAGAGATCTTAATAACGAAAATCATTTAGATGTCCAAATCAGCATTGTATTTTTCCATATTATTAACGAATTTATCACCTAAAAACTAACTTAGGTAAACATAAATAACAATTACTTGATATTTGTAAAAATTTCCAGATACTTACCGTACAGGCATCTTTACCGGCTTCACCTCCTGCGCAAATAAAACTAGGATGAAGACCGAATTTTTGTCCAAGACGAGTTCTTCTCAGAGCTTGCTGGCAAGGTTCATATTGAACAATGGGTAATTCTATTTTCTTAAGAATAACTTGATATCTACCTTCTTTACCTGTAACAAATAACGGTTTTAAAATCTATAATATGAAGATATACAGCATTTCTACTGGTTCAAGGGACAATTGCAATAATCATCTGATTAATTAAAAGTAAGCTTGAAAATGTACATACAAAAATAAAAGAAATGGTTGGTCTGTCTAGACAAAGTCACACTGGACATGATGATAAAGCAAGTTAGAGATAGGCGCGGATCCAAGGGTAGGCGATCGCAGTGAGGACGTGAGTGTCCTCCCGTCGACAACTGACAACTCGCCTTCGCTCGATACCCCACCCCCCAAAGAGATAGGTTGAATCCGTGTCTGGTTAAAGGAGTTAAGGATTAGCAATAGAAGGAAGATGAGGAAGATTCGTCTTTTACACCCTTCCAGCCGAACTTGGCCCTGACTATATTTAATTAATTAAGTTTCGAAAATAAAATATGAAATACATCTGTTAACCGTACTTTTAATAATATAAAATGTTTCTTGACAACGCGGCGACGTTTTTTGAAATGCTGGACGAAATTAAGTAAGACTACTTGAGTTTTTACAGCTATTGGTTTAAGTTTTTAACTTTAAGCTTAAAGAAATCACTGAACAAAATTTTTAAATAAAGTCCCAATTAAATATGAAACTTAAAACATTCTGTGCTAAAATCTGGCTATCCTGTTGGTTGCAGCGGCATCCATGTCACTAAATTTGGTGGAAAGAATATCAAAATTAATATGACATTTGATAAAATTATCTATTAAACATTACAACATATACAGTAAATATTTATTGCTTACACTTTACAACTTAAAAGTTCATGTTTTTAAATATGATGCTATCGGAAATCAGTTCAAATAATAAAAATCAAATTTTGAGTTGATTTTACTATAGTGTGACTACAGTGTGCACTGTTGAATATGCAAATATGGCACCAGTGTAAGTTCGAGTAAAGGCGTCGCAATTGGGTATGAAGAGCAGTAGAAACTAGGGTGTCTCAATCAGGCGCGGATCCAAGGGGGGGGGGGCGGTGGGGGCGATCGCCCCCCCCCCAAGAGCTTGAAGTTCAGGAAAATACACCCGATTTTGCCTCTTATACTATAGTTTATTCAAGAACTAGGGAAAGTTTTTCATTTTTTACCTTTTTTTCTTCGCAAACTAACTGTGTTCTTTAGTCCGGTGTCTTTGGCAAAATCTGTTAGACACATATATTTTTCATAGGAATAGGTAAGAAATTTTATAATCAAAAATACTGGTCTATAATAATGGACTATTTGGGCTGGGTAGCAATAGATATTTGGATGTGTGAAGTGTTAAAAAGGATTTTAATGTTGGTCATAGGCATCGGAAGGCGTCAAAAGGAGGTCTATTTTATCACTAAATATTTATGGCATAGAGTATTATTTCTGTAATAAACTTAAAATAAAAAGTTTTTATATTATTTTATTTCTTATGATTTTTTTAATAGTTCACATATATTAGAAAATATAGATAATTTTGACATATTTAACACAAATCACAACTGTAGTTTTATTATTTTTAATTTTGGCATAGAAACCGTTTTAGGCACATTCAGACTAAAACGTAGCCTTTTTCTCTCAAAAAATTCTAAGTTATAATTTAAATACTTACAAAATACCCATTATTAAAAATACAAGAAGTTAAACATATATTAAAAAAAAATAAATTCGTCAATATAATATTAAAATTTTTTGGGGCTATTTTATTATTAATTAAAAACATTTTTGGGATATTTGACGTTCCAGTTTATTATTTCTTAAACCATCTGCAGAATTACAATTAAACACCAAAAGGGGGTTCAAATGTCATTAATTTTTATATGTTACAAAAAATTTAAATAATAAATTGTGTTAACGCTCGTAAATATTACGTATCTTATTCGTCATCAAAGTCAGTGAAGCTATCTTCGCTCAAATTAATTATAATTGATTCCTCTCTCACCGATCATGAGATCGAGTTTCCAAATCTTCTTTTATTATATGGATTTTTCGCAATTATCTGCAGTAACTTTATTCAAAAAAATCTTTCAAAAGTCCAGTTAAATTATTAATTTTGTAAGTTGTGTTATTTCCAGCAATTCTACCTTTTATTTGAGAGAGATATTTCCTTCACCAACGGACATTTTCCGGACGATCTATAAGAACAGATTTCCTATCTGGTTTTCCCCAACAAAAATTAAGTTCTCTGAGCAATTTCCAGAGCTAAGTTCTTTTAATTTCAGGCAAGTCCCGATCTTTATTGATTTTAGTTAGCATTTTGTCGACGGCTGAGATCTGCTTCTCATAATAAAATATATGTACAACTCCTTTTATTACAGTTTACATCTTTTCTTTCAACGAAGTTTTTCGTCTGCCTGTGTTCGAATATAGCTTGGAATTACTAACAATTCCAGTCGTTTTTTTCTCCGTCAGTGTTCGGTACATGATAGATTTTCGAACTCCTGTTATATTGGAACACATCTCAACAGAGCTTTTAACATTATTATCTAGATATTAATATCTTAAGGCATCATAAACATTCATCGTAATAAGATTTTCGCTGAGGAAAAAATGCCCTCCATCTCTTGGGTATCTCACTAATCTCAAATAATATATAAAAACCAGCACAAACAAAATAAATCACTAAGGACACACTGTAAGGTGTACTTTGCTCACTGACAGAAATTAAATTGAATTATCAGAAATTTTATTGTTGCAATAAATTTATAAAAGCTTATAATATTTAAATATAATTAGATTTACGGCAGTTCTCAGTTACCGGCGGCACTGAAGCAGGTACGTTGGAGGTTTCGGTAACAGTTTTATTACTCTCTCTAGTTCTTGAATAGAGTATAGGAATGTGTATGCTTGCGATCGCCCCTCCCCTTCCCAAGGGCTATGAGTTCAGGAACATAGAACCGATTCTGCCTTTTATATTAGGAATGTGTATGCTGCTGGCAACCCCCGCCCCTTGACAACTTGTTTTTTTTTTGCGATAGCATCCCCCCCCCCAGGAGCTTTGAACTCCGATTCTGCCTCTTATACGCGAAATGTGTATGTTGATCGCATCTTCCCACCCCCTGTCGGAAACTTGTTTTTTCTTGTGATCACCCCCCCCCTCTCCAAGAGCTTCAAATTCAAAAAATAGCCCCGTCCCTGCCTTTTATACTAGAAATGGGAATGTCGCTTGCCATACTGTACTTTTGTGATATCACCGCCCCCCCCCCCCAAGGAGAGAGGCTGGATCCGCCCCTGGTCTCAATAGTAAAGTACCTATCGCTATAAGTTTTAAATGAACCTGTAATTTAACATGTCTCGTTGTTTTATTAACCACAACAAGATAACTGCTAAATTACTTGACTTTATTTAAAAATTTCTAAAATTCAAGCTTTCCACACTAACAATAAAACTATAATAATTATTAAAATAAGTAATAAAAGAGAATCTAAAACTATTTACCGTCGAGTAGCTCCCTTGTTATGAGACCAGAAGAAAAAAATTATGGTGAATAATTAACTTTTTTTGTTCTGCGTTTCTTGCCCATCGACAATTATTAATAAAAAGTATGCCGGGGCGATTAAATTATACACACTAAGATTATTTAAATTTGTTAAGTATCTGTGGAGAATATAACAAACTTTTATCAAGAACATGCTAGACATTTGCTGGTAGATATCCAGATAAACAGAAACCGTATCCGAACAGTATTAAACAAATATTGGAAAAATTCAAAAATTTTTGCAGCGTTAAGGCAAAAATATAAAAAATGATAATGATGAAAATGTCAAAATTGCAATCCTATGACATCATTAAAACAATTGGTTCTAGAAACAGGAATCTTGAAGAGCCCAATACATAGAATTCGATTGAAATACGACTTCCGTCCTTATATCTTTAGTTCAACACCTAAGAGATACTGATTTGCCGAACAGAATGCAATTTTGCAAATTGATATTAGCGATGATTCAAGACGACCGTCCATTTTTGGAAAACTCAGTTTAGACTGATGAAACAAAATGGCCTTTTTAACAGACACGATTCCCATTTTTGAAGTGATTCAAATCCTCATGCAGTAAGATTGCGAAATTTTCAAGACATCTGACAATTTAACATATTTTGTGCTGCAAGAAAAAGAAAACTCAACGATAATTCATTAATAGTATAAAACACATTATGTCCTCATTTTAAATTATGTATTACTTTTGTAGGAGAAAGATATCTAAATATTCCAGACGAATCAGACAATCAATATTTAAACAATTTACCTCTGGTGGAATCAGGGGCGGATCCAGACTCTCTCCTTGGGGAGGGGAGGGGGGTGATATCACAAAAGTATAGTATGGTAAGCGAAAATAAGTTGTCCCCGGGGGGGAGGAGGGACACCAGCAACATTCCCATTTCTAGTGTAAAAGGCAGGGATGGGGCTATTTTTCTGAATTTGAAGCTTTTGGAGAGGGGGGGGGCGATCACAAGAAAAAACAAGTTTTCGACAGGGGGGTGGGAGGATGCGATCAACATACACATTCCTAGTATAAGAGGCAGAATCGGGTCTATTTTCCTGAATTCAAAGCTCCTGGGGGAGGGGGGTGCGCAAAAAAAACAAGTTGTCAACGGGGGGGGGGGGTGCCAGCAGTATACATATTCCTAATATAAAAGGCAGAATCGGTTCTATGTTCCTGAACTCAAAGCCCTTGGGAAGCGGAGGGGCGATCGCAAGCATACACATTCCTATACTCTATTCAAGAACCAGAGAGAGTAATAAAACTGTTACCGAAACCTCTAACGTACCTGCTTCAGTGCCCCTGGTAACTGAGAACTGCCGTAAATCTAAATATATTTAAATATTATAAGCTTTTATAAATTTACTGCAACAGTAAAATTTCTGATAATTCAATTTAATTTATGTCAGTGAGCAAAGTACACCTTATAGTTTATCCTTAGTGATTTATCTTGTTTGTGCTTGTTTTTATATATTATTTAAGATTAGTTAGATACCCAAAAGATGTAGCTTTCAAATCTATATTTATTAGAAAATCTTTAAACCAGGGCATTTTCTCCACAACGAAAAACTTATTACGATGAATGTTTATGATGCCTTAAGATATCAATATCTAGATAATAATGTTAAAAGCATTGTTGAGATGTATTCCAACATGACAGGAGTTGGAAAATCCACTATGTATCGAACACTGATGGAGAAAAAAATGACTGGAATTGTTAGTAATCCCAAGCTATATTCGATCACAGCCAGACGAAAAACCTCGTTGGAAAATGAGATGTAAACTGTAATAAAAAGAGTTGTACATACATTTTATTATCAGAAGCAGATCCCAACCGTCGACAAAATTCTAACTAAAATCAATGAAGGTCGGGATTTACCTGAAATTAAACGAACTGTGCTCTGGAAATTGCTCAGAGAACTTAATTTTTGTTGGGAAAAACCAGATAGGAAATCTGTTCTTATGGATCGTCCGAAAAATGTCCATTGGTGAAGGAAATATCTCTCTCAAATAAAAGGTAGAGTTGCTGGAAATAACACAACTTACAAAATTAATAATTTAACTGGACTTTTGAAAGTGTTTTTTGAATAAAGTTACTGCAGATAATTGCGAAAAATCCATATAATAAAAGATTAAAAGAAAATGTGAAAACTCGATCTCACGATCGGTGAGAGAGGAATCAATTATAATTAATTTAAGCGAAGATAGCATCATTGACTTTGATGACGAATTAGATACGTAATGTTTACCAGCGTTAACACAATTTATTATTTAAATTTTCTCTAACATATAAAAACTAATGACGTTTGAATCCCTTTTAAGAAATAAATAAACTGTAACGTCAGATATCCCAAAAATGTTTTTAATTAATAATAAAAGACCGATAGCCCCAAAAAAATTGAAATATATGGAAAAATTTATTTTTTTTATATATATGTTTAACTTCTTGTATTTTTGATAATGGGTATATTGTAAGTATTTAAATTATAACTTAGAATTTTTTAAGAGAAAAAGGCTACGTTTTAGTCTGAATGTGACTAAAACGGTTTCTATACCAAAATTTAAAATAATAAAAATACAGTTGTGATTTGTGTTAAATATGTCAAAATTATCTATCTTTTCTAATGTATGTGAATTATTAAAAAATCATAAGAAATAAAATAATATTATAAAAACTTTTTATTTTAAGTTTATTACTGAAATAATATTTGCCAGAAATATTTAGTGATAAAATAGACCTCCTTTCGACGCTTATGACAAGGACTAAAATCCTTTTTAACACTTCACACATCCAAATATCTATTGCTATCCAACCCAAATAGTCCATTATTATAGACCGGTATTTTTGATTATAAAATTTCCAACCCATTCCTATGAAAAATATATGTGTCTAATAGATTTTGCCAAAGACACCGGACTAAAGAACACAGGTAGTTTGCGAAGAAAAAAAAGGTAAAAAATGAAAAATTCTTCCTAGTTCTTGAATAAACTGTAGTATAGGAGGCAAAATCGGGTCTATTTTCCTGAACTCCAAGCTCTTGAGGGGGGGGCCGATCGCCTCCACCCCCCCCCCTTGGATCCGCGGCTGGGCGGAATACAGGCAAATTTTTTACTAATATGATGGCGCCCATAGAACAGTTCCAGTTATCAACTTCTTACAAGCAACATTTTATGACAAGTAAATTGCCAACAATGGACCTTTTCTGTGGCCTCCTTGTTCTCCTGATTTGACTGTCTTAGATTGTTTTATATGAGGAACAATAAGAAAAATTGTTTATTGTAATCCAGGTGACAACGATGGAGAACTATATGGCAAGGGTAAGGGACGCGTTCGAAAGTTTATTTCCAGATTCAGTTCGAGCCCCCACCCATAACGAACTAGCTCGAAGATGCGAAAAATCTTTGGAAGTTCTGGGTGGAAATTTTGAGCATTTATTAAAGTAAATTGTTTTCCTGTGTAGGTGAGTCGTTTAGCATTTTTATAATACAAAAATGTTAAATTGCCAAAGTCATTCTTATTTTTAAAGCTAAAAAAAAATAACATTTTAAAAGTTGGGGGTTACCCTGTATTTATTTATTATCAAAATATCAACACAGTCCACTAACGTAGATTCCTTCCTACAATGAAAGCAACCACAATTAAATAATAAAGGCTTTAATATGGGACAAACTGACAGTTATGTTTGTTAAACGGAATTTTTGACATAAAATTTAAAATATGTCAAAAACACTTACAAAGACTTGGGTATAGGACATTATATAGGAAATATGTCTGTAATTTTCTGTAGAATCAAAAAATGAAAGAACATATAAAGTGTCCATTTAAAATAGGCAAGAATGCATCAACTTTCAGTATAACTGAAGGTGACATCATCTTGAAAACATTTTAGCCGAATTGCCCCTACCGACTTCAATAAACTACCAAATTTTAAAAATTTTCCAAGGTCTATTTTCCGAGAAATCGATCGCGACAGTTCGTCGTGGGATACCTTGTATTTATTTATTTTAAATTGACGGCAATTCAACCCGACATATTCAACTAGGCAGCGAATTTTGGTAAGGATTTACACTCCCATTCTTACAAAGTCCAAACAATAAGAATTCAAGCCTCTAGATTATTTTCAGCGTCGTATGTATACCGAACGGATGCAGGAACAAGAAAACAAATTTCCTCGACTACTGCTGTAAGGCCTTCTAAAAGCAACTGTATAGCATGTCTAATGCTGTATAATATGTATTATTTTGAAGACATTATGGATAACACTATTACAATCAATGCAGTTGGTTATCGGAGCAGGATTTTACGCCTTGTATAATATCAATTGAAGAATTTGAATATCGAAGTTCTTTGGTGCCACCGGTCACACAACAATAGAAACCATAACATTATACCGCAGAAAATTTCCAAAATTTCCAAGCCGTTTGATCTCAAGCAGAGGTAAATTAAACCTTCGTCTATACCTGAAGGAAAGTTAACATCAATTGTCCTTCTAGATCATACGATATTTATTCTTTAGACTTCTCTCTGGAGGTATTTGAAGAATTGAGTCTACAGAAACAAAGAAAATACCACTGCAGAGTTAAAACAAGAGATTTGCCGCAAAATAGCTGACATTAAGCTTGAGATGTACTGCGATGTTATCCAAAATTATATCAAACGGATTACGTCATGTTTTCGGAGCAGAAGCAGATAGTTGAGTGACATTATCTTTCATGTGTAGTTGCAATGAGTTAACTCAGAATACTGAATAAAAGAAAACATGGTGTTTGAAAATTTTCCGTGTTTTGTTGGCAAATTCATAGTTATTTAAAACCGAATCACCCATTAACGACATTTGTGAAGTCTGAAGGGGAAAGCTCAAATCTAAAAGTTTGTTAATATGGCTCTTAATTCCTACACGTAGTCTCAATTTTAATGACTAGGATGAAACTTAAAACGCTTTATGATTATTATAAGGTTACACTTGTCTTAACATGAAGCCTTGTAATCTTTTCTTGAAAGTTTTCAAATTTTTACAAAAATTGCAAAAATTTGGAATGCGCATGTGCGAGATCATACCAAAACTGTCCTAAAAGTATTAGGAAAATACGAGGAAAAATTGGTGCGAATAGAGGACGAGAGGGTTATCATATATTAAATATAAATTATTTAAATGTAAAACGAATATTTTTGATTTTTAATTTTTATAATAGTTTTAGTTAAAATGTTGACACTTGGTGCATTTTTTTCTAATAACTTTATTCATGGTTTAAACATATAGAGTCAACTAAGAACATTTGTGTCTTCAGTCATTATCAAAATTTCAAAAATAAGTTGAATATTTCCACTTTTCAAATGGAAAATGATGTCACCGTAATTGTTGTCCAAAATTTTTTGGGCAAGAATATCTCCTGTAAATACAATTAGTTCCACAAAAACTTGCTAACTAAATATAATTTCCTAAAAAGTTAAAGTAAAAAAGTCTTAGATTTTTGGAGACACTAGTTTTCGGTAAGATGCGAACACTTTAATATAGGATCCAGTTACCACTGTAATTTATGAGTATAATTAACTCGCGTCGCTGAGATATGCTGCTAAACAACTTTTCCGCATAATCCAGTGACAAATTTTTCCATGTTCTACGTTTTTCTACACTGAGTTGCTTTAGAGTGCATATACATTTTTTACATTTTGAATAGAGTTTGCATCAGGCGAAGAGGCAGGCCACTCCATGCCTTTCTCCTCTAAGAGGAAGAAAACTCAAGTCTAAGTCATCCGAGGAAGAAGGAGACGCAGCATGTCTATTCTGCACCGAAGCATTTTTCAAAGATAACAGAGGTGAAGGATAGATAAACTCTTATGTATGCAAAAAAACGGGACTACGAAGCTTGTGCAGTGATGATTCTGATGAATTCACTTGTGATTTGTATATAAGAAAACTAGGAAAAAGACGTTTAGAATTTCAAATCATACAAAATTGTAGCATTTTTTGAAAATTCGATATTGATTGCTTAATTCTTAACCCGATTATAAGGAATACTAATTCATTTTCAGTAAAACACAAATTTTTAAAAAGATTTTTAAATTTGATATTGAGTAAGCAGAGAATTGTTATTAAAAAAGCATATTTGATCTCAAAGTTCAGTAAGGGCTATTTTGTATACCTAAGATTACATAAATAAACATATTGTTAACTCTAACAAGTTGTTGTTTAATGCTATCAAAACCAAAAAGTTCGTCAAAACAGGATCCTGGGCATCATCGTGCCCGAACCGTAAGGATCATCTTGGACACCGAGGTTTATAAGATGATCCTTTGGTAGGTTCTTAAAAATAATGAAATATAATAATGAAAAATGAAGAAATTGTTCATTTTAAGTATGACAATAGGTAAACAGATTAATTTACTATCATTAAACTACGAGCATTATCCCTTAAGGGGATCATCTTTGCCCTATCTCGTTAATGCGTCTCATCTGGACAAGCTCTTAGGTCAACACATATTTCCTTTTGAGCTAAAATACTTTGTCCTTGTCGCAGATTAAGATATAGATTTTTTTTGGAATACACACCCTATCTTTTTTTTTTTTGTACTCACACATGGCAAACCACGTTTTGGAAAATTATCGACATTTTTTTCTCGATCAATGGCAGCATAAGTCATTTTTGGGCTTTTTTCGTCTCTACATAGAAAAACTATTTCAAATCTTTCCTGATATTTCTCACTCATCATGAATATGTCTGATAGACTACACAAATATCAAGCAACGGACTATCAATGCACAGTGCGGAATAATTTATAGCCTCGAGTGTTGGACGTACCAAATGAACAGGGCCAAACATGTATAGTATTCAAATATGCAGCAATACGTTTTGACGGAACTAATTGTATTTGTTAAAAAGCAACAATAACTGGATTCAAAGATTTTTTATTTAGAGTGTTTAAGAGACAATTTTAGATAAGCCAAATGAGTCATTTTTGTTTTCAAATCCACTGTGTTAATCAAAAAAATGTTAATACAAGGAGAAATGCAAAAATTTATATAGTATATTTTTATAACCGAAAATTGGTCCAATAAAATAAAATTTTTAAATTCATAATGAGCGTTTTGACACCTCTATATCTAGTAAAACACTAGTAAAAAAATCTAAAAAATCTAAAATGCGATCAAATCTATATAAAAAATATTGGCCTATTACAGGACTGGATTTTAAGGAAGAAACTATTATTTTAAACTTCCCGTTCAGATAACAACAAATTCTAAACAATGATAAACTTTTTAATTAGGTAGGTAACATTTGACTTATGAAATGAAAATTCAGATCAATTACACTTAAAATGGCACTTAAATTGTTGTCCAGTCACACCAACTATTCCGATTACCACCAATACTACAAATTTCAAAAATGTTCTAAAAATATTTGATCCTCTGCACAGTGGGGAAAAATGGACAAAAGTCAGCATCAGACACAAATTTTAAAGGATCTGGATAACTTTTTTAAATTACTCAGGAAAACGTTTTGTAACGGTACACCTGCGACAATACCCTAATCCATGAACCCCATACCCGTAAAGTCCAAACCTATAAATCCCCAACCAACAAACCCCAATTCCGTCAACCCTGAATTCGTGAACCCAAAACCCCATACTCATAAACTCACAAATTCTAAACCTATGAAATACATATCAATAAAGCCTAAACCCATAAACCCCAATTTCGTTAAAAGAAAAGCAAATTCAGACACTCGCGAGTAGTATCCATAGTTTTAGGATTCATGGATTAGGGCAGGGATCCAGATCCGGACAGCGAAGGGTACAAAACTGGATCGTCTACCTTTCTGTCCATATCTATCAATTCATTTCTAATGTAGAATATGAATGATGTGATACATCCTGCGTTCTTATTTTGGTATACAAAGAGTAATAGATGAAAATTAGCCTATTTCATGGACCTCGTATTTGAAAGAAAAATATGTGCTAATTTAAAGTTTATGATAAGATAATGCTCCAAGAAAAGTTTCAAGATGAGAATCTGTTTCAATTTTGCGAAATGAATTATCAAAGTTGAGGAAATTGAGTTGCATATAATCTAATCTAATATCTCGAGAATGAAAGAAGATAAACAAAATTATCTTACCTCATTTTGAAGTTTAGGTCATCCAAAATGTCAAAAAATATCAGTGACATAAAAAATTGTTAAATTCACCCTTTAGACAAGGTAACCCTACCCAATGCAAAAAAAAATTAAATAAATTATAAAATATCTGAAAAAAAAGTTTTTATTGACATTCACCATTCCATGGGGTTGAAAACAACCCCTAACAGTAAAAAAATGCTAAAAAATATTTATAAAAATTTGAAAAAAATTATTTTTGCATATGCTGCAAAAATTACGAAAAAATATGAAAAAGATATTTACATTAGACCAATACAAATACACGCTATAAAGAGGGTATATCTCTGTTACTTGTAATCGATTAATATATTCGAAAAAGGATATTCACCAATGATCAATTTTGTTTGCGAAGTTGATAGAAAATTGTTCCAAAAATATTTTTTGAACGTTTAGAGCACTTCAGATGAACTAACGTACGGCATGGAGTAATTCATTTTTATTATATGAAATTAGATTGAACTTTTTTTTTCTGTAGTTATTTATTTTAATGATACTTAACCACAAAAAAAGTTTAGCGATGATTTATTAATAGCAACCCACCTTTAGCGCCAAAATTAGGGTGAGGTTAGCATTTTATTATTAATTTCTGACCCTATAGCTTAGTGTAAAAGTTTAATTTTCTTCTATTATTTATTTCGATGACACTTGAATGTGACTTAATCTTGGTCGCTATATAGCAACCTATATAATTAGCACCGTAAAATTGGATGATATCAACAATCTAACCTACAGAGTTGGAAATAAAAAACTAAATTCTATTTTTTTTGCGCTAAGGGTGGGTTCTTGTTAGTAAATCAGTAGCACACTTTTTTTGTGCTCAAGTGTCATTGAAATAAATAATTGAAGAAAAAAAACATTCAATTTAACGTATAGAGTCGAAAATAAAAAATAAAATTCTAATCTCACCCTATTATTTTCCGGCAAAGATGGGTTCCTGTTAGTAAATCGCGGCCAAACTTTTTTCACAATCGAGTGTAATCGAAATAAACAATTTAAGAAAAAAAAATTCCCATTCAAACTCACACGAAGGAAATAAAAAATAAAATTCTAATCTTACCCCTCTTTTTGTGCTAAGGTTGGGTTTCTACTAGTAAATCACGGCCAAACCTTTTTTGCGTTCAAGTGACATCGAAATAAATAATTAAGGGAAAAAACGTTTAATCTAACTTACAGGGTCGGAAATAAAAAATCAAACTCTAATCTCACCACTATTTTGCGCTAAGTGTAGGTTCCTGTAAATCAAGGTCTACCTTTTTTGCAGTCAAGTGTTATCGAAATAAATAATTGAAGAAAAAAACCTCCAATCTAAAATACAGGACTGGAAATCAAAAAATTAAATTCTAATCTCAAATAATAAAAATAAATGACTCCATATTGATCTGAAGTGCCTTAAATGCTCAAAAATATTTTTGGAACCATTTATTACCAACTTCGAAAACAAAACTAACCACTGGTGAATGTTTTTTTTCGAAGATATTAACCGATAAAAAATTCAGGTTCATCGCAAAGATATACTCTTTTTATGGAGTGTACTAGATCTGATGCAAATATCTTTTTCATATTTTTTGTAATTTAGATGTTGCAGAAATATTTTTTTTCAATTTTTATGAATATTTTTTGACTTTTTTGTCAGCTAGGGATTGTTTTCATCCCTGTGGAATGATAAATGTCAATAGAAACGAACCATAAATATATGGCAATTGCTACTTAATGACCAGTTTAAATTCTGACTCATAACACAATTTTTTTCAGATATTTTATAATTTATTTTCATTTTTCTTGCATGAAGGTAGTTTTAACTTGTCTAACAATTTTTCTGTAACTATATTTTTTGGTATTCTGCATGACCTTAGCTTTAAAATAAGATAAGATAAGCTGAAACACATTATACAACTCAGTTTCTTCAACTTTCACAATTAATTTCTCAAAATTGAAATAGATGCTCATTTTGAAATTTTTCCTAGAACGCTATCTTATCATAAACTTTCAATTAGCACACATTTTGGTTTCAAATACAAGGTCCGCGATATGGGCTGATTTTAAGGTCACCCTTTGGTTTTAATTTTTTTCTGGACTCTCGAATAAAACATTTAATCATCCGGACCCCCTTGAAATTAATTGCCTACCCCTGGATTAGGGTACTGTCGCAGGTATACCGATAAAATACGTTATCCTCAGTAAGTTTAAAAAATATATCCTGATCCTTTAAAATGTATGTATGATGCAGACTTTTGACCATTTTTCCCCAATGTGTGGGTTGACCACAGTTAGCTTTTATTTTAAATAACCACAGACAACCAATAGCTGGAGTAAACCTAATTATTTTGTGCTTTATATTTAGGCTCTTCTTTATCCCGATGTAAATCTAGCCCAGTGTATTACAAACTTCACACAAAAGAAAAAACTTACCAAAGACATCTTTTCCCCATCCACTAGTAAAACAATTGTTTGATGTTATAACTTCATCTTGGCTAGGTAAACAAATAGTTCCAATATTATCAGCTTGGTCAAAAGGACTACTTAAAACCAACAACGCTACATTATTATAAAGTACTTGAGCAGTATAACCTTCGTGTAAGATTTGTTGAACAACATCTCTTTCTTGATACGGCAGTCTTTCTTTTTGAGTTTGAGTGTCCCATTCGCCAGCCCTCACTTTATATTCATTTGGTTTTAAACTACAAGAGAAATAAGAATTATATTAAAAGGTTACAAAATTAGTAGTATTAGTGGTAAAGGTAAGGTAAAGTATTCCATACACAGATATCTGTCGTAAAATCAAACGAAGTAAACTAGGTTTGTGTTTGCTGTGGCCTCTAGCTTATTTGTATTTAATTGTTTCGCGAAATTATTAAAAATATACTATTTGAAAATTACTCGAATACCAAATTTTTTTAAATAAAAATAAACGTTTACTTTTAGGAATTCTTATAGTGACCGGTAAAAGTAGGTCACAGGTGAAAAAAAAAATTATTATTTATTTCATATGAGGACATGCATCACATAATGGACCTATAAGTAGATAAATAAGAAATAAACGGATACATTTATTTATTTTTATTTCAAATAAATTTTTAGTATATTTAATAACATTTTCTTTAAACGTCGTTCAAATTCTGTTGGAAATCTACCGTATGTGTATATATATATATATATATATATATATATATATATATATATATATATATATATATATATATATATATATATATATATTTATTTTTTCATTTCATTTTGTTACTATGTGTTAGAGCATGCACATGTAATAGCAAATAAATTATTAACATAATGACTGAACAATTTATATATGAAGTAAAAAAAAATAATGAAAAAATATATGCAACACAAATATTAAATCTAAGTTTTATGTTTTTTTTTTCGTGACATTTCATCTTATACCGCTATCATTCATACAATCATTCTCGTTCTCAAGATTTTCATCGAGTTGATAGCTTACAGTTAAATAGGCAAAATAATTTTTAATTCATCAACATTTTTATTTTGTTCATACATAATACATTCTACAGTAATATTAGAACGTTTTACCTCAGTACAATTTACGTACATATCTCAGCATTCTAAACCATGCTTTTTACAGGTACAACAAGCAAAACGATATTCAATGTATAACTATACTATTAAATTAACTTTAATTATTGTATAACTGTATAATAGTATAAAAATACAAAATATTGTATACTTCTACGAAGACAGAGCACTACACACTGAATATAAAATGTTATTAAATATACACAAAAATTTATTTGAAATATAAATAAATAAATGTATTCCTTTATTTGTTTATTTATCTATTTATAGATCCACTATGCGATGCACTTCCACATACGAAATATAATCGTTACGTCTTGCGTGAACAGCCTGCGTGCAGTTCTCTTCTCCTCCGCTGCTTGTAATCCCCCACTATCACTGCTTCGCTCGGCTTCGGATACGAGTTCACACGTATCACGCTATGTTGGGAAGTATATTTAAAATATTTCAATAAATTTATACGAAAATCTTTGATAGATGAATTGTAGCTCATATTTTCTACATTCAGAATCCGTTCGGTAAATTTAAATCAGACCTATCAGATTAATACGATGTCATTGAAAAAACCATACTCTAAATTGTTTATATTGCAATTATGCAAAAACTACTAATATCTCCCGCCTGTTTAAAGTACAACGACCATTTCCCGAAAAAGCTTCGCTAAATATTGTAAACTACCAAAGATATGAATTTTTAGAAAAAGCCATTTTCAAGTATTTTTCCGACTTTTCTTGGTAAAAAATCGTCTGATGGTCAAGTGATCTATTGAAAGTAATGAGATTCATTCGATACTTTCCATAATATAAAGAAAAGACCAAAAAAACACATTTTTTACAGTTTTTATTGTTTAAAAATATCCCAATGCTCACTTGGAGTTGGATTTTGTGTTTTAGTCATGTATGGACTATCCTTCAAATCATGGTGCAGGTGCCGTTTGCTGTTACATTTTTTTACATGAAAAAATCCCTATTGATTGGGCTAAAAATATGACAGCAAACTTCACCAAAAAATTTAATTTTTAAACCCAATCTAGTTGTCAAGAAAATTAAACCTGTTCGTTTGTCAGTTTTGTATTACCTGTGATATTGTTTTAATTTACATTGCATATGTCAACAAACAAACATTTACAGAGAAAAATCAGAAATAAAAATATAGAAATATAAAGTCATGGGTGACATCGGTAAGACGCATAGTTGTCTCCCAAAAATAACCAAAATTTGCCATTTTGGTCGATTTGGTATTTAAAACAAACGATATTTTTATTCTTGTAGTTTTAAAGTTAAAAACTTGGTTGACTTGTGTAAGCAAGTTATTACCAACTTAGACCAATTTTAAAGTTAATCAATGATAGTAAAGTAAAGGTTGAATTCTTAAAACGATTTGATTTAAAATGTTTAATGAAAATTACTATTACTGAAATGTATTCGGTGAAATTTATCAAAATTTCCATTTTTATTTAATATAACATATTCGACTTCAACTTAAAATTTAATTTGAAATTATTAGTGAGAAATAATGAGATATCATTTGATTAGATCCAAAGTAAGTTATATAGTCGACCTTAAAAAAATTCAGATTTCTGATAAGAATTGACAAGATATTTGATTGGATTTAAATCTATAAATTTATACAGGGTGCCCGGTAAGAACCTCCTAATTTATCGGGAGCATACAGGGGAGGTCAAAATAACCTAACTTTGTCATCGAAAAAAAATTCTTAAAATGGCCCTAAACGGAGATACAGAGACCTAAAGGGGTACCCAGCGATTTAGCTTATCGACTCTAAGTTTTGAACCGACTTGTATAATTTAATGAAATTGTAATATTTTATAGAGGCCATAAAGATCATAGTAAAGTAGATGTTTTAGATCATCGGAACAGTTAGGAACGAACTTGCAGTCACACTCGTTGGGGCTAATTTTTGACAGGTGTCATTTTACACAGCTGAAAATTCTTCTTCTTCTTCTTCTACCTTCTATAATAGGTCCCTGACCTGTTCCTTCTTCGATTTTCTTCATTCTGGACTTAAATTATCGCTCCACCTTTTCCGTGGTCGACCTCTACTACGTGTACCACTAGGCGATTTATCTCGTGCGATCCTTACCAGTCTATCCTCTGTCATTCGGCTTATGTGTTTGTTCCATTGTGTCTTACGCTGTAGGACCCACTCATTAATGCAGTCTGTGTTGCATGATTGCCTAATGTTATCGCTTCTTTCTCTGTCTAGTAGCGTTTTTCCTGTTATTCGTCGAAGTATTCTCATTTCTGTAGTCTCCAATAGTTGTTTCGTTTTTGTCGTCTCTGGCCGTGTTTCTGAGGTGTATGTCATAATAGGTCTCATTGTGGTTTTGTAGATTCGAACCTTTGTTTCTTGTTGTAAGTGTTTGTTTCGCCAGATCACGTCGTTGAGACAACCCGCCATTTTATTTGCTTTGGCCACCTGCCCTCTTACTTCATCTTCGATGTTGCCATAACTAGTTATGTCGATTCCTAGATATTTGAAACTCATTTCTTGTTGTATTATTTGACCGTCTAGTTCCAGTTTACATCGGAGGGGTTCTTTTGAGGTTGTCATACATTTAGTTTTTTCGGCTGAGATAATCATATTATATTTTTTTCCCGTAAGATTAAAGGTATTTAACAATCTCTGGAGGTCGTCTTCATTTTCGGCACATATCACAGCGTCATCAGCGTAACAGAGAATTTTTATTTCTGTATCACCCATTTTATATCCTCTACCAAGTCACACCTCCTTTGTTATTTCGTCCATTATCATGTTAAACAACAAAGGACTAAGCGAGTCTCCCTGTCTAATACCGCTATTGACTGGTATGGGTGTTGATAATTTACCGTTAGTGCGAATCTGAACTTTATTGTTTGCGTATGTTTTCGATGGTCTGAATTATATTGATAGGAATATTTCTCTTATATAACAGGTGGATTACGTCATCTAGCTTTATGCGATCGAATGCTTTTGTTAGATCTATAAAGCATAAAAATGTTGGTTTATTGTATTCTATAGATTTTTCGACTATCTGTCGTAGAATAAATACTGCATCCACGCAAGACCTTCCTGATCTAAATCCCTGCTGTTCGTCTTTCAGTGTTGTAACCGAATTAATTTTATTTTTGATTACTTTCGTAACGAGTTTCAGAGTTGTGTCCAGTAGTAGTTCCCTGGTTCTTGTTTGTCACCTTTCTTAAACATAAGCATTATTGTGCTGGTTCTCCACCCATCTGGTACTTTGCATTGTGTCAGGATTTTTCGAATGAAGCTTGTGAGTTCCTGTGTTAGTCTCTGTCCTCCGTATTTCAACAATTCGTTATGAATTCCGTCTTGTCCGGGAGACTTTCTATTTTTTAAGGATTTTATAGCTTTCTCTACTTCTTGAATGGTGACTTCCACATTATTCCTTATTGCTGGTATGTTGTTTTTTCCAATGTTAGCATCTCCCTCAAATAATTTTGTTAGGTAGTCTATCCATTTCTCCTCATATTTTGTTTGTTTCGGAGAGTTCAGATACTTCTTTGCGCTGTTGTCTTATCAGTCGCCACATTTGTTTTTGTACACTATAGAAGTCTCCTTCCATTCTTTTAGAGAACTGCTCCCAATGTTCACTTTTTAGTTGCTGAAAATTGATTTTTTAAATACTTTGGTCATTCCTCTGCAAGAAAGGTACTCTTAATTTATTTTGATAAAACAGGCGGTTTTTGAGATAAATCTGTTTTTATGCGAAACAGTCAAAAGTTTCTAATGCTAAACACACAAACAGGTAATATTTACAAAAAAAAATTGGGCCAACTGCTAACAACAAAGGTTTATTGTAAATATGTGGACTGGCATCATCAGAAATAACCTTATAGGTCCATTTGTTTTGAAAGGAAGGCTCAATGGTGAGATTTATTTACAATTTTTGCAGGAAAATTAAAATGATTTATTGGAAAATGTACCTCTTGATGAAAGAGTGCAAATGTGGTACATGCATGATGGCGCTCCATCTCATTTTAACCCTATAGTACGTGAACACTTAACTAACGTTTTTGGCCCTCGATGGATAGGTCGAAATGGGCCTGCTTTATGGTCACCAATGTCTCCAGATCTAAATCCCTTAGATTTTTACTTCTGGGGGCATCTAAAAGAACTAGTTTATTCAACACCAGTAAATACTAGAAAAAAACTACTAGCGGCAATAGCACAGCATTCCAAGGAAGTCCTTAATAATACCGAAATATTATTTTCAGTGCAGCAGGAAAATGTTCGAAGAATAAGAAAATTTATTGAAATACGTGGAACCCATATTGAACATTTAAACGTTTTCACTATTTTTGCATTTTATTAATATTGTAAATTAATTGAGCCCCGATCAACCCTTAGAAAGGTTTCTGGACTTAACAATGTCTGAGGTGGAAATCTTTCAGTATAACATTTTCTTGCCTTCGAAGAGTGAGACAGCGCTTCCCCATAAATTAAAGCACATCAGCACACCTTGCGTATTTTAATTTTACCTGTTTATGTTATGTTAAACAGACATTAGTAACTTTTAAGTTTTTCGCATAAAAACCGATTTATCTCGGAAACCGCTAGTTTTACCGAAATAAATTAGTAACTTTTTTTGAAAAGAAAAAAAAAGTATTTAAAAAATCAGTTTTCAGCTCTGTAAAATGACACCAGTCAAAAATTAGGTCTTACGAGTGTGACTTCTCTAATGATCTAAAATATCTACTGTAGTATGGTTTAATGAGTATTTATGGCTCCTAAAAAATATTAAAATTTCAATAAATCACACAATTGAATTCAAAACATAGAGCCGATAAGCTAAATCGTTAGGTACCCCTTTAGGGCTCTGTATCTCCGTTAAGGGACACGTTAGGAATTTTTTTTCTATGACAAAGTAGGGTTATTTTGACCTACCATGTATGCTCCCAAGAAATTAGGGGGTACTTACCGGACATCCTGTATAATAACCTTATATGAGTTTATATCGTTGGTGGCTATGAAGAAAATCAGAAAATCACTCAACGGAAGTGCGGCGAAGAAAACTCCTTCGTTAAAATTGCAGCGAAAAAAAATCCCTTCTCAGTGCCGTGTAAATATTCACGCTTCAGTAAGATTCGTCGCTCATTGTCTGGAAATTTTATTTTCACGGCACCTGTTTACGGAGGATTTTCTTCGCTGCAGAATTTTTTAGAGGAATTTTTTACACCGATACTTACTGTGTCGGCGTAAAAAATCCCTTTAAAAAATTATGCGGCGGGAAAAATCATTCTTAAATAGGTATATTGACAATAATCACTCCCAGACAATGAAGACAATGTTCGATAAATCTTACTGCGGTATGATTATTTACACGGCACAAAGGGATTTTTTTCGCCGCAATTTTAACGAAAGGATTTTCTTCGCCGCACTTATCGTTGAGTGCTTTTCTTCGTAGCCGCCATCGATATAACAACTTTATCGGCTTTAAAGTTGTTTAATTTGTTCGACTTTATCTTAAATTAATGGTACTTACTCAACTACACAGTGAGCTCCAGTCAAAACTAAATTTGGAGCTATTAGAGAACCTCCACAGATAGATAACGTATCGTTTGTTGAAGGATTAACAGTTTTCCGTAAAATAGCCACCATCCATGGAAACTCGCCATATTCGGCTTCGTTATCTCTAAAAAAAAATAAATACGTGATTGTTTATTTTCAACATTTTAAATGAAACGGCAAGAAAAATAAATCAATAAGAATGCTACAACTTTTCCAAAGTAAGCACCCAAAGAATATTTACGATAGAAAACTACCAGATATTTAAGACATGTTTTGTGAATATCTCTTAAAATGTATACATAAAAAACTTCACAAATATTATGGTAAAATATACTACCACCTATATTTGTTCTCATCACTTTTATTCAAACTTCATTATTAAATTTTAATTTAATTTGTGATTATGCTAATTATTCAATAAAAAAAAATTCAACCACATTGCTTTATATTTCTCCTACCCACTCATGAATCGATTGTACTATTAATCAGTTTTATACGAGTGAAAATTGTACACGCCCTTTGATAAAAAGTCCTAAAATAGCACTAATCAACAATTTGTAACCTTTTTTATACCCATCAGATGAGCTATATTAATTTGGAAAGAGCATAATTAAGGTAGATCTCTCGTAGTCATGTTAATTCAAATTTATAGAGAATTTAAATAATATTTTTTCGATCATTAAAGTTTTAATTTTTGTAACAGCTACCTATAGCCTTTCTTCACGAGGTCCAATATTAATCAAGGCTTCAATTGCTCTCTGTACTTGTCTCCAATATTTCCGTACTTTAGGGACTAAAATTTAAATACGAGTCCAAAATGTGTATTTTGAGTAACATTTTACACCCAAGGCCTGAATAATATAATTCACTAATGCTTTTTACTTTTCTGTTATTTTTCTCTTAAAATTCTATTTTATAATTTCCCTTATTTAATAACGTTATAGCTTTGAATCTGCCATTTTCGTAAATTATGATTTAAGATAAAAAAGCGCAAGTCTTACCGTTAAGTGATTTCACTTAACTAACTTTATATGCAGATGCGGCATAATAATATCTTCCTATTATACTAGTGGCAAATGAAGTATTTAGTATCACGGCTGTCCTAAAGGCATAGTGTTTAGTATCAAATAATTGCAATAACTGTGCAAATTTCCCATAAATATTGATTATAATATAGTTTTTCAAAAAAAAGTTGTTGATTCTAAAGTATTTCTTTCATAGTATTTGTTTCCATTGTGCAGAAGTAAGCATATGCCGAAACTTTCAAATTGCCCTTTTTACAGTTTTATGGTAATGAAGATCGCTGTTCATGCTAACAAATCCTGAGATCGTTAGAGCGGTTCGGAAAAACACGGATCATCGTTCTTTAGATAAGAGGTTCTAGTGTTAAAAAGGCGAGCCGAGAGTTATACTTATGCTTTCGACAAATTTAGGTATCTCTTAGTCATTTAATTCAGGCTCTGGTGATTAAAACATAACAAGTATTGTCAACTAAAATGTGGTTGTCGGACTTGCATTGTCTTTTATTTTTATTCATTTTTACGACGTTTCGATTAGGTTGTATCTCTAATCGTTATCAAGTATAAACTGATAGTTTAACGACAGTGAAAGGACTGGATGTTGTTCATCGTGCGTTAGAGGTATTTGACAAGATGTCGTAATAATATAGCTCTTTTTCTTTTGTTTTTACAAGCATTGAGTGACACTTTTTTATTAAGCCAGTGTGGAAGAAACAATCTTTTTAGTGATTCATTTATTTTTTCCATATCATTGCTTTTTCAAAAGATAAAAATCGACAAGCAGATAGCCAATCTCACAAATTTTTGTTATATCTTGAACAAATACTGTACGGAGCCTAGAATTTATCTTGATTTTTTTTAATATAACACCAAAGTAGAGTTTATAAGCACTACAGACTTTAGAGGTTAACTTCTCACTCTTTTTTTAATACCAAAATTTCCACACACAGCATAAATAAGTATTAACTCTCAACTTTAAACTAGCTAGGACTCCTATATTATTAATAAGTACTTACAGTCTACTTTCATTAATATTACTAATTATTTATGGTCATATAAAACTGGACTGCCCATGTATAATATCTTTCTTATACCACAGATGTCCCCACTATTCTCCACGCCATTACATGCAAATATTAGTTTGGAAACAATGAATTTCCTAAATTTTTAATACATTGACTGAATACTTTTTATTTTCACAGGAATTTATTTTTGCTTTTACTTGTTTTGCGCATTTAATAATATTTATTTAAAATTTTATCTTCCGTTCAAATTATGAATCAAAAAAAAAAATTTAATCTTATTGAAATTATATATGAAAATTATTAAATGTTACCAATTTTTCCGTTTTACAAAACACAAGAAACTTCAAATTCAAGGACTGAAACAAATTGGTCATGATCACAATTATTTTATATCAGATGAGTAAGTCTGTTTAGAGCATTTTTTCTGGAAATAGTTTCATATAGGAAGATGAGGAAAAAGTTGTTCTTGGTGTACTTCCTACAAATAAACTGCCTGAGAAAAGCTTTGCAGCACTGTATATGTAAACATCTTGGAGCAACTAAACTTGGGTCTAATAGCATATACTAGCTCTACAAAAAAAATTGAAATGTGCATTAATCGACAATAATATTGTTTTACCATCAAATTAACCTTTCACTGACATCTAAAGCTGAGCATCGAAATAGGTATGTTGTTATAATTTAAAATGATTATGCATTGAAAAACTAATACGCCATATTAAAATAGAAATGATTGCATATAATATGAAATATTTTAATGTTATTAAGCACGTCTAGAAATTACATACATTTTATTGTTATGTATTTGCTTTGGCTAAAAATAAAACGATACATTTTTGTTTGAATATGGTATTAATCGAAAATAAATTTATATTTAATTAATTACTTGTACAAGTACTAAGAAAATTTTTGTCGTAAAAATACCCCTAGAAAAGCTTCAGCTAGTGTAAAGATTAAAACTTGCTAATAAATCTATATCGCATATATTTAGATTAAAAATGATTATATTCATGTAAGAATTCCATTCTTAAATTTACCGTCTTTTTTATATTTTCCGTGTCTTAATAAATGTATTGTTTAGATAGATTAGCTTTCAAATATAGGCTGCATTTGCACTTTCTTTGTCCACTTTGGAGTCGATTTTTTAAAAATAAACATAATTTATTGCATGGTGTTCTTTTGCTTCTATTAAATTAAAACTACGTTATTGTTACCTAAGGCCTAAGTTAATACCATTTTTAAATGATGAAACTCCATTACTTTGCCGCAGATTTTATGAACATTTCGAGACCTTACATTATACAATATATATGATATAAAATTTTTAAAAATTAACGCCTAAATACTTTTTTTATTAACGTCATACACTCTACTTCCAAAGAGGGGATATAGATTATACTAAAGTTATTTACAAAAATATCCATTTATTTCCACGATATTTTTAAAACAGATATTTTAATAATAAGAGGAGTCTCCGTTCATTTTTGAGGCATATTTCATAATATAGCTGTTTCGCTAAATGGCAGTTTTATCGTAAAAAATAAAATAGATACTATCATAATCATAGGAAAAGCATTCTCATTTATTCGTAAAAGTAAAAATAATAAAATTGCAACATATTTACGTTTTTCCGAAGAAGTCCAAAAAATTAGTTTTAAAGGAATTGCTTTGTACAGAAAAATTATAAG
Organism: Diaprepes abbreviatus; assembly: GCA_034092305.1. Classification (NCBI taxonomy): domain Eukaryota; kingdom Metazoa; phylum Arthropoda; class Insecta; order Coleoptera; family Curculionidae; genus Diaprepes; species Diaprepes abbreviatus. The sequence continues at coordinate 27,553,014 of JASJET010000022.1, forward strand.
AGATATATGAGAAATTCAAGCTAAATATTATATATTGTTTACAGAAATACTTAATTTTCTTTGTCTTTTTTATTGAATATTTTCAACTAACCTGTCACCTAAAACAAGGAAGAGAAATTTATTGTTTAGATATACTATAGAAAGAGATAGTTATTGACGAAACCTATTATTTAGAATAATAGAATTGACATTTATACTTGACACATTTCCGCCAATATAAGAAACTAGCCGGGAATTCAATACTGCCATACAAATATTAGCATGAAATGTCAAGTTCGTGATTATTGTTGTTGACCATTTCATTACATTTTAAACTATTTATTAAAAATTGGATATGGACCTATAGTCAGAACCAATTTTGATTCCGATATTTACCAATAAATATTTTTAAATTATAATATTCTGCCTAAAATTATTTAATAATTTTTATGGTAATATTAATTGAATTATTTTTTAAATATTAGAAACCTGAAAATTACCTATTTGATGACGTACTTGCCATACGTTCTATTCATAACATGTGATAGATAATTGGCCAGTCTACAAACAGGCATTTTTATGTTAGTTATTCGTGATTTTGAATAGTTAAAAAGTAATTAATGCAACAACCGTTTTGAAATCAAATTAATAATAAGTCATTAATTATATGTAGAATACGATAATATAAACATTGTACAGGATTCTATCAAATATATTTCCAGTGAAAATCGATTCAATCTTTTTATATGTCAATATACGATATACTATGGGACCATACAAAAGTACAAGTTCATCTTGAGACGCGGATCATTCCGATCAATCTCATTAATAGTCCAGGAAAAATCATCAGGAGTACGAAAAACTATTAATTTTTAGTGTGGCTTTTTATTATAATAAAAATCATAAAATGCTTTTATTCGAAAACCAGGTTTTTGGACAAAAAAAAATACTTTTTCTTTTAATATGTGGATGAATCTTTAAATATATGGATGAATCTGTGTAAAAATGATTTTAGGTTCTAATGGAGAGAATAATTTCTCGAGTACCTAATACACTTATGGACAAAATTATCGAATATTTATAAACTTTTATAATTTGTTTAAAAAAAAAATAAGTTTGATGAATTCAGCCATTTAAAGACTTTTTAGCAGGAAAAATAGTTTATTTAACCCATATCAAGTGGACAATATTAAGTTTTTAGGACAAGAAAATCGTGAAAAAGTGTAATGCTGAACGTTATGAAATTTAAGGATGTTTAATTTAAACTTAAATATTATTGCGGTGGCAAATATTAGTAGTAGATAACCCGAAACTATTAAAAAACACGAAAAATGAAGGGGAGATTTTTTTTACCGAATAAGTCATAAATATCAAAAAGGATAAGAATATATTTTTAGTATGTTTGCGAAAAAGTTGTACTAAACTTTTTATCAAACGATTACTGTGAGAAAATCGGGCTCTGCAACAAGAAAGCAGAATAGTTCAAACAGTAAGCTTCGATCAAAATTTATTCTTATTTATTATTATTCTAGATGTAATTTTACATAAGAATAAGCTATTCCAAAGTATCTGATTTTCCCGAAAGACTTGCAAAAACAAAAATACTTTTTAAATCAAAATACTACTTGTTAAAGTGCAGAAAATTTAATCGAAAATTTTAGAATTTGTACCTCTTTCTTAATATAATAGTTTAGCAAGGATTGTAACTTCTTTGTAACTTTTCAAAAAGCTTTAAAAGTTAATTGTAGTTTAATTGATGCAACTCATAATTATTTATAGTATTTGACGTAACAATTATTATGCCCTTTTAAAAATGTTGATATCTCAAAATTTGTCCAGAAAGTTTCAAAACTGAACATTGATTTGAAAACCTATAAACAAATAAAAATAACTTGGAGAATTTTCATCTTAAAAAATTTTACTTCTTAGGATAGTACTGAAGGGAAGCCTTCTTTAAAAAAATATCCAAAAACGTTTATTATACAGTGTCTAAAATTGGTGATGACAGCATCGCATCTCGAAAATTATAAGAGATAGAAAAACAGTTAATGGGGAATTATGGCAGTTGTGTCCGTAGGTTATTGGTGCTTGTGAATCGGTTCTGGTTTGTTGCGTTTTTGAGATATTAAAAAAAAGTAAAATCTGGCATTTTTGTGATCGGCTATAATTTTTTTTATTTCCCAATATTTTTTAAATCTGCAAACACTTTTCTGCGAAAAATAAGTCTATTTACTCAAATTTTAGTTATAACGTTTCGGTTATCTGGAATCATCATTAACTTTGTTTTTCCTTATGACAGCCATGTTAGATTTTTTTTCTAATCGAAAACTACTTAATTTTTTCTATAACACTCTGCGGAACACTAATGCAAAAAAAAACGTTATAATCTAAAAATAAATGAAAACACGTTTGTAATGAAAATTTAAATATTTGAAAACAACGAAATTTGAAATAATTCTTTTACTTAAGAATAAAGTCAAATTAATAACAATATTTCTTTACCCTAGGTGAAATCTTCCAAAAATGTTAAAATAACCTAATAAGACACTTAAAAATTAAGTCAAGCTATTTCATTGATTCGGTTATAATAATATTTTTGTTTAATAGGCCTTGAACCTGAAACAAATGAGATTTTTAACTGTGTCATAAATCCAACTTTCACGTATGTTTTTAAGTGCGTTTTTAATGTTTTAATAGACATTTTTACAATGGCATTAAATTTTTCTAACGAAGAAAAGTTTGATATATTCGAATAATATCTCAGAAATGAAAGAATTGTGATCAAAGCTATGAATAATTATTTTGACATGTACCCCGAACTACGACAACCCAAAAGAACTTATTTTACTAAACTGGTTAGAAACTTACTTGAGTTTGGTAATTTCGAAAAATCTCGTTTCAAAAATTTTACGAAAAATAACGAAATATTTTTCAATATTTTAGGGACAACCCGACGTCGTCTACAAGAATTCCTGGCATCAAGATTATCTTTCCAAAATCAACTGTTCGTGATATTTTAAAAGTTACTAAATACCATCCTTATAAACCAACAATTGTACAAGGACTTCAAGAAGGTGATTTTAATAGGAAAGCCGTTTTCTGTAATTGGTATGTCCGTAAATGTCTAGAAAGTCGCGTTTTCAGATAAAGTTTTATGGACAGATGAAACCCATTTCAGTAACTACGAAGTTTTTAATAAAAAGAATCATCATTACTGGGCTCTTGAAAACTCGCAATCAAGCGAACCACGAAGATTGCAAGTACCATATGGTTTAAATGTACGGTGCGAAATGATCGGTAAGAAATATCCTATTTAGGTTTAAATGAGTAGCATTTTTGTGAAATGTGTTAATTATTTATATTCAAAATGTATTTATTAATATTGTAATATCATTTTGAAAATGCTCCATTATTTTTAGCAATCGTCTAATTGGCTCATTTCTTTATGACCAAACATTGACATGTCAAAGATATCTTGCAATGTTACAAAATCAAATTATTCCTGACAGTCGAGAAGTTCTGCCAAATGATTAGTTTGATAATGTGTGGTTTCAGCAAGAAGGTTGCTCCTCACATAATTCCCGGGTAGTAGAAACATTTTGGTGAAAAAATAATCCCCAACAGTAGTTTTGTGCGCTGGCCTGCTAGGTCTCCTGACTTAACATCTTCAGACTTTTATTTATGGAGATATGTGGAAAATAAGGTCCACGAATTTGATCGTTCTAAAGGCAGGGAATTTCTTGAACAGAGAACTAGCAATATTCTTGGTAGTATCAATCAAAATACCATTCATCGTGTAATGAAAACCGTTTCAAAAAAATATCTACAGTGTATTGAAGAAAATGGTAAACATTTTGAACCTTCGTATGACTATATAGTTTGTAATTATTAAATAAGATTTTTACAATAGGGAACGCAGTCTTATGGAGAGGTATGGTTATTAGTATGAATTTATTCTGAAGTAATAGAATTATTCAAAATTTCGGTGTAATCAAATATTTAAATTTTTATTAAAAATATGTTTTAAGTTATTTTTATGTCATAACGTTATTTTTTTTGCATTAATGTTTCACATGGCGTTAAAGAAAAAAATTAAGACTATTCGATGAGTTAAAAATTCAATAAGTGGGTCATAAGGAAAAACAAAGTTGATGATGCTTCAAGAAAATCGAAAAGTTATAACGTATTCTGCGTTACAGATTTAAAAATATTGGAAAATAAAAAACATATCACCCTCGGAGTGCTATTGAACGTACAATGCATCCAATACACCAATTAGGAAGAGGATTGGTGGCTATTGGTAAGCAGCTCGATCAACAAATAATAAATTTACGTTCATATTTTCACAGGTTAGCGGACTCTTTTCACTCTACATCTAGCAATATGCAAGGCAGACGATTCAACGCCGCTACAGCTGAGGGAATAGGATATTACTTCTCATCACCAAACGGACCAAGAAAAGTTACTAGCCTGGTTAAAGAAGCCACTTCATGGACGGAATCCAAATGAGGTAAAATCAGAACAATATCGACAACTCAGCATCGAACTACTGGTTGATTTCAGGGCAGATGTCTCCGAAAACGGAGGGCTTTATGTTAACTTTCCAAGACCAGGTCATGCCGACGAAAAATTGTTGGAACTTCATCATCAGAGATCCCTCAATAGACTACCAATGTAGATATGACTAACTGGAGGATGCCAAGCATTTGCCGTAACGGAGTATAAGGAAATATACGACTCAGCCGCCAAGAAACTCCACCAAGAGTTAGCAGATAAGTTAAAACTGTTACAGGTAAGGAATACGCCTTACTGCAAATACAACCCAGAGCCTCTTCTTGAGAATAACAAGTTCAAACTGTATCAGGACTGAACGGTTCTAATGGACCAGACAGTTGCTCATAATAGACCAGACATTATATCAACAGATAAAATTTCTTAGCGAACTACGCTTATTGATATTGCTATACCTAACAACAACAACATAAAGCCAAAATTCAAAGAGAAGATCGCCAGATACAGAGATCTTGAAGTGTAAATTCGTAGACAATGGGCACTGAAGAGCGTCCAAACGATTCCCATAATTTTATCAACAACAGGAGCAATGCCAAAGAACCTCCTGTAGATCATCAAGAGAGTAGACCTTAGTAAGCATCTGTATAAACCGATTCAGAAAGCAGTTATCCTTGCAACCACGCGGACCACCGTCCGAAAATTCGTAGGAAATACAGCAGACCACGTCACCTAGGACCCAATAACATGGAAAGGGTGCCGATAGAACTCCGTACTTTTGATATCCTTGTATACTTGGTATGAGTAAATGTTCCCTGGAAGAAGTGCGAAGCCATTTGACTTGTAAATCAATAAGAATAAAAAGTAATAATAATACCAAGTCATTACTTTATTTAAAAATCAGAAAATATTTCATAAATAAGTTGCCACGATTTTCTTTGTTCTATGTAATGTTAAGTATGTACGGCGTAAAATAATAAACATCAGTATTGAAACTAATTTGAACATACTGTATAAAATAATTAAAAATTGTACTATAGTGAGATAAAAGGGTCTCAACTTAGACTTTTTCCAAATATTTACGCAAAAGTAACCTTGGTGCAGGCAAAAAATTTTAGAATTAAAGAGAGGGTTTAATAAGACTCCAAACTTAAATAAAAAAAATGCTGAGAGTAATGTTTAAAAAAAAAATTAAATTATTGTACTACGCTTTTTGGGACACCCTGCATAATTTTAACAATTTTTAAAATGTACCCCGTTTAACATTTATTATATCAAATTTTCCATCGATTTAACGATATAGCCGCAATAGAATACCGGAGTGCTAAATGGATACCCTAATATTGATTTTTTATTACTTGAAAATCTACAACAGTATTATTAAGACAGCGCATATTAAGTTTATACTTCACATAAAAACCATAATTGGTTTATATCATCATAAAGGTCGTAAGGCATAAGTAAAAAAAAATATTTCATAGCAGTTTTTGGGAAAACTGTTGAAGATAAAAGTAGACATGTTGATTTGAAGATAAATTAATACTCCATGGATACATGCTACTAGATATGGAATGTTCCATTTAAGAAAATGGCGTAAAATGAAACTGAAAATATATTTAGGAAACGCCTCATTTTAAGGCTAAAATCTCTTAGGGTTAAAGAGGGGCTTCAATTAAACTCCAGTCGATAAAAAAAATGTAGATCCTTACGTTTGTTGATATAATAATTTCCCTTCTACTGCTACTACTGTAACTTATTAAATTTTCCGACGAGTTTTTGAATTCACAACTCATTAGTACGCGCTTACTATGAGATACAGAAATATGCGCTTTCATAAAAGAAAACTTGAAGTTACACTAAACTATACTGCTTTTAAGTTGTTTATAAAGCAGTTAGTTATTTCCCTTTGATTATAAGTTTTCAAATCAATGTCAACTTTGAAACGTTCTGGACATGACAAATTTTGAGATATCAAAATTTTTGAAAAAGCATAATGGCTGTTACACCAAATACTATAAGAAATTATGAGTTGCACATATCCTCATTAATTTTCGAAACCTACAACTAGTTTCTAAAGTAGTTCGAAAATTTATAAATGAATTACTAATGCTGCTAAATTAATAATGCGATGGTGAAATAATATAAGAAATTATGAGTTGAATACATTTTCATAAATTTTCAAAACCTACATCTAATTTCTAAAGTATTTCGAAAATTTATAAACGAATTACAACTGCTGCTAAATTAATGTGATGGTGATCGCTCTTCGTAGATACATTCTACTTGGAAATGAGTACAAATTTTGAAATTTCCATAAAATTTTCCGCACCTTAATTTATAGAACATTTAGTTTAAAAAGAACATTGTCTCTGCTGAATGGGTTATTGCCTCTCTGTGTCTTGTTCTTCATAGTTTTCGTTTCTTCTTCTTCTTATAAGTGAAAACTCTTCACGGTAGCTCCTGTCGTCGGTGTGGTTATATCCTGAACCTCGATAGGCCACATGCCCTGGCTTGTTCTCTCTTTTGTCACGCATTGTTTTGTTGCATATATTGTATAGGGGCTATGTATCATCTTTTTACTGTTGTTTTTGCGCGTTTATTTGTGTGTTTCTGTTTCTTCCAATTTTTTTAAATTTAAATTTTTTTTAAATTTAAATTAATATATAACTGTTTTGAGTTAGCTTTATGAACATTCTCGCACTTTATGCAATGATCTGGATGTACTTTGCGCAATCTTTGGTAAAATGATCATATGCGCAGTGCATGCATCTAAGCTCACGGAAACAATTTGTTTGAACGTATTCCGTCTCTGATATATTTTACACTAATTTATTACTGGATTTAATTGTTTTGGTTCTCATTTTATTGTTACGCTGTCTATTGCTTTTATTTTTTTTTAATTGTTTAAGATTATAGTCAGAAGATATTATTACTACGGTCTGTAAAGCCAATTTGTGGACTTGTTTTGTATTTATATAGTGATCGTTTATTAATATGTTTTTTATGTGTTCAGATTCGGTTTGTTGTCAAGACCTTTTATGATGGTGGCGTGTGTCTTTTTTTTTAATGTGCAGTATGTATGAAAATGCATATTGTTGTTTTTCATTATATGTTTTCAGTTAATGAAGTGTTTCATTTCATTGGTATAAATTATTCTATTATATTTACTTTATTGGATTCTATATCATTGTTTTGTTATTCTTTCTAATTCTTCCAGTCATATTTGGTGTTTTTTGTTGGTATGTGCTTACATAATAAGTAGTGGTAGTTTTTTTCTTTTGTTTTGGTATTTGTAACGTTTCCTTGATTTTATTTCCCTTTGTGTGGTTTTTTCCATTCTTTCTACTCCTTGATCGTTACCTGTGTTTAATATGTCGAATTTGTTGCTTCGGAATAAAATTTTCTTTTTGTGAATAATTTACCTCTTGGAAGTAGTCAACTAGCCTAGATGTATTAGTGACGTGAAGTCTGTTGGATGGTGAACCATCCAGTTTTCTTTTTGCGCTATGTTGCCAGTTTCTATATTTATTATTTCTATGTATGGGTTGCCTTTTAAAGATGTCTTTGTTAATATGACTGTTTTTGATTCAGGTGCTTGCGGAAATTGCTGGTATTAGTCTTGTTTCGTTTGTATTATTTATTCTGTTCATGTTGTCTAGTAATGGCCGCTGTTGTTCAATGCCTAGTTGGAAGTTAGCGTTTTCTTCTTTCTGGTACCTTAAGGTAATTAAAGCCGTTGTATTTATATCTGCTTTTGTTGATGGTTTTTATGCCCTTAGTTTTTTACTCTTTGCTTTTTTAATAGCGTTTTTTATTATGTATCTATGCGTATTTTTTAAATGGTTAGTTAGTTCGTTCATAACTGTGTTACTTACATTTTGTTTTGTATTTTCATAATAACATATTTCTGCATGCTCTTTTATTGATTGACAGTTGTAATGAAATTTCTTCGATTATTGTTTTATATATATATTTGTTGTTAAATTTTGCCGTTTACACTTTTACTGCTTTCTCTTGACTCATTGTCAGCTAATTCACTATGTGATGGTATGCCACTGACACGTATTTTCTTTTATCTGCGAAGATTTATTATAACGGCGTGGAAACCGCCTCTAATGTTCACCCCTAAAAACAGTATTTTTAAAATATCTCAGGTTCTACGAAAAATGTTTTACAAAACAAAATGAAAGTTACTTTTTATTCGAAATGATGTTAAACTATGGTATTCACCCCCTCCCCCTCAAGAAAAAAAAAGATATCATCCCCTATTTTTTATTAGGGTAAATCATATACTAAAGCAAGTATTTTAATTCTATAAATTGCGAAATTTAATTGAGTCGTTTGAAAATATTTTTTTCACGAATGCCATAAGTAACTTAGGTTGAGGAGTTTCGGGATTTCTAAAAATTAACTAGTAAAAGAGAGTGAGTCACCCACAAATACGTTTTTTTAATTTCAAGTTCTAATTGAAATATCTTTACAAAACAAAAAATGGAAATTACTTATTATTTGAAATGCTGTTGAATTATGGTATTTCCACCCCTAAAAATATCACACCTTATTTCTTATAACGGCTAACCATCTATCAGCGCAAGTAATTTAATTATAAAAATTACTAAATGTAATGAAATCGTTTCAAAGTATTTTTTTCACGAATATCATAATTAAATCAAGGTTCCATGTTTTGGTGTTTCAAAAAATGAAATAGTAAAAGAGCGTGAGCCACCCCCAAATATGTTTTTTAAAATCTCCAGTTCTAATTAAGATATCTATAAAAAACAAAATTAAAATTACTTGTTATTCGAAAAGATGTTAAACTATGGTATTTTCACTCCCAAGGATATTATGCTTCATTTTTTATAGAAGTAAACAGTCATTTCATACATATATTATTAGTCCGAAAATTGTCAAATTTTAATTTAAATGAACGTTACAGAATTAAAAATCACTATTTGTCATGAATTATAATAATTTACAGACATGAATGCTTAACCAATGAAAAAAGTTTATATTTTCTTGTTACTTAAAAGAAAAAATTTCAGTAAGCTCGGTAACGTTCATATTAACTGAAATTTGGCAATTTTAAGAATAATAAATGGATGAAATGACATCCTTCTAATTGTATCCTTGACAGTGAAAATACTATTGTTTGACTTGGTTTCAAATAACAAGTAATTTCCAATTTGTTTCGTAAAGTTATCTCAATTACAACTTGAAATGTAAAAAAAAAGGATTTGGAGGTGACTAATTTTTTTTTACTAGATTATTTTTAAAACCTCGAAACGTGACAACTTAAGTGACTTATGGTATATTTTCAAACAATTCCATAAAATTTCGTAATTTTTACAATTAAATTGCGTGCGCAGATATATGGTTTACCCTAATAAAAAATAAGGGATCCTTGGGGTGGAAAATACCATAGTTTAATATCATTTCCAATAATACATAATTTTCATTTTGTTTTGTAGGGTTATCTTAATTAGAACTTGGCATATTAAAAAAAGTATTTGGGGGACTCATCCTCTTTTACTAGTTTATTTTTGGAAACCCCGAAAGACGTCAACTTGAGTTAATTATGGTATTCGTAAAAAAAATATTTTCAAACAATATATTAAATTTCGTAATTTTTGGAATTAAATTACGTTCGCGAATAGATGGTTTACCCTTATAAAAAATAAGGGAAGATATTCTTAGGGGATGAAAATACCTTAGTTCATCATCATTCAAATAAAAAGTAATTTGCATTTCGATTTGTAAAGATATCTCAAATAGAACTTTAGATTTACAAAAAAAAGGTATTTGGGGGTGGCTCACCTTATTTACTAGTTATTTTTAGAAACCCGGAATCCGTCAACTTAAGTTCCTTATGGTATTCGTGAAAAAAATATTTTCAATTATATTAAATATCGTCATTTTTAGAATTAAATTACTTGCGCGAATACCTGGTTTACCTTTATAAAAAATAAGGGATAATATCCTTGGGGTGAAAAAACCACAGTTAACATCATTTCGAACAACAAGTAATTTTCGTTTTGTTTTGTAAAAATATCTCACTTAGAACATGAGATATTCCAGAAATACTGTTTTTAGGGATGAACTTTAGAAGCGGTTTTCACCCCGTTAAGATGAATCTCCGCAGATAAAAAAAATACGCGTTTCTTATTTCTATAATATATTGAAGTTTTATTAAAATCGGAGCCGGACGCTTCAGGTATCTTCCTTGTAAGTGCACCCTTCAGAGTAGACATAGATTTAATTAGTCATACATTGTTTAGAAAATTTTATATACTTATTATTATTTTAATTTTTACACTATTTACTTAGTTTATATACGCTAAATGTCACAAAGGTCATTAGCAATAATATTTATATTGTATTTACAAAGTTTAGTTTTATACACACTCTTTTTTGAAAGTTTGAATTATAAACACTATTGTTTATTGGGACATTATCGTACCGACAGGACGACAAGGACCACCCTGGAGCTTTTTGTTGAAATTTGCTCAGGAAATCCACAATTTCACTTTTTAGAGTCTAGCAGAACATTCACTATTGATAGTTTTTGCTCAGAAATTTATATTTGTCAAAAAAAATTTTAACCAGGCAACCGCCGAAAACACAACACAACTAATCTCGATATAGAGCTACAAATTGTGTAGCTTAAGCTTCATTACATTATGTAACTGGTGACATTCTGTTGTTTTAACTATCTTAATTCACTTTAATTTTAAAATTTTATAAGGTTTTTTTATGATAAAATAAGCGAGGGATAATACATAATTAGTACGAGTTAAAGTCCACAATTTTCAAACCAGCGAATATATCCGCTTACTAGGTGAATAATAATCAGCACATATATTAGTGATAACAAAAAGTATTCGACAATTTTGCACATGAGTTTTTAATATATATTGAGGATTAAAAATGATAAAGGTTCTGAAGTCATTTCTTTTAATCTGAGTACACTGAAATTTAAGTGTTCAAAATTTTCGATCATGCTAATAAATTGTACAAAAAGTTTTTTGTTAATTTTTTACTATATTGCAGCGATTTGGAACGACACGTACCTCTGTATATTTAAGATAATTAATTAAAAGGTATATTTTTCTTTATATAAAAATCGCTCATTTAATGAAAAACCTCAACACATCAATTTCAGCCAAATCGAACTTTGTGTACCTTAAAAACAAAGTTTTGGGAAACAAATATAAATATTTCATACTTTTAGCTGAGAATTAGAAAAAGAATCACTTCGTGAAATGTAACTACATACTTCATTAGCACTTTGAAAACGCTAATAGTTGCCTGTTTTCGAAATCACATTAATTGTAAAACACTCATTTCTTACTTATTTCCAGTAATTTTAAAATCAATTCCATTTGGATTTCGTATTCCACAATACAAAGAACTTGGTCTAGGGGTGGCAGGTGGAGGAGTGACTGGCGTAACTGGAGGAGAAAGTGAAGTAACTGTAGTAACTGAAGGAGTAACTGAAGGTACACTAGGGGAACCTGGATCAACTGGGACTTCCACAGTTGGGTTTCGAAGTTCTGGAGGTATTCCACAACAGATGTCCAAAAAGTGTTGACAAGCATTGGCGCCAAATCTATAAATTAAATTTCAAAACGTTACTTGAATAAGCCATTGGTACTTAAATAAAAATGCTAAATTTATGAGCGTAAAGAAAAATTACATTTCTACTTTTGGAATGCTATAAATGGTATTATGGCTAATATGGACCCACTTTGTCTCCCAAAATGGTTAAATATTAAAAACTATAAATGTGCAGGGTTAATAGATTACAATTTTTTTAAATGTTAATATAAAAGTTGTAGTACTTTTAATATTATTTTTCAATAAAATGAAAAGTAATTAACCATGAATAGTAAATGCAAACTTCGCTCCATCATATCCTTTCCGTGTTGGAGGTTGCACAATTTGAATAAATTATTACAAAACACAATTTATCCTATTCCACCGCCATCGAGATGATGACCTACCTGTACTACCATATCGAGAAAAAAGTCAAAACTTATCCTCCCCGCTACAGTGATACGGTAAAAGTACATGTTTGTGGCATATATACTGTGGATATAACCACTGCTATTGCATCCCATATATATATATATATATATATATATATATATATATATATATATATATATATATATATATAAATATATGTTTATACGGCTTTCACGGATTCGTCCGTGTGAGATGCATTAGCAGTGGTTATATCCACATTATGCTGTTGTAGTGCTGAAATCACATTCAGCAAACGTACAACTATATGCAGCTCCGTATGTAAGTGAAGTAAAATGCGAAACAGTAAATGTAAACTTCGCTCCATCATATCCTTTCTGTGTTAGAAGTTGCACAGTTAGAATAAACTGTAATAAAACACAATTCATCCTATTCCACCACCATCGAGATGGTGGTCTACCTGTACCACCATACCGAGAAGAAATTCAGAGCTTACCCTCCCCGCCACAGTGATACGGCAGAGATACATGTTTCGTCTCTTACTAGACTCATCAGGGTACCGACATGCACCTGGCTGTGCAAAGGACAGATCGGAAGGAAGCATGCAAAACTGAACACGGCTTCGCCGACCTCTCGTCGGATGGCTTATATATAAGCCAATATATATATATATATATATATATATATATATATATATATATATATATATATATATATATATATATGTATATCTTTCATTCTTCAGACAAGAATATTCTGTCAATAGTTGAATTAATTCATATAACACTTTACACAAAATATTATGTTTGAGCAGGATTTAAAATTGAATAATTGTGGGGTGTTCTAAAATACAAGTTTACTGTCATATTGCTGAAAAGTGATACTAAATTCCTTAAAATTGATCTAAAACTTTTCCATAAATACCACATTATTATGAAGATTTTTATATATAATTAATTATAACTCTAAACATACACATACGTATAGGGTTTTAACTTTCGCTCCTTTCGGGTCTGTTGTAGCCATAAAACCATTAATTAATGTGCAGAAAAGAAAAAACATTTTTGTTCAATATAGTATGTTCCCAGATAAGATTTACAATAGAGCAAATATACCAAAAAATTAATGTTTCCAAAAAAAACACTCATTTTTGATAGAAGATTTTGCCTGATTTAAAAATAAAATGCGCCGAGGAAAAAATCCCCTACATCATACAGGATGGTCAACCATTAATCAAACGTAACTGTAATTTTTAAGTATAATAGTATAGTATAAAGCACTAAAAATTTTACTTTTTGTTAGCTTCATCCTTGACTAGACGTTTCAATATTTTTTATTTCTCCATTGACAATATTTAATATTCCAAAATGGATAGTATTTAGTACTGAACACAAACGAAAATGAATACAGAAGCGTAATTGACCAATATAATGTAAAATTTCTTAATATGTACTTATCAAGAATGGGGCTACACAAACTAGTAAATAAATTTAAAACAACTGAATCTATAATCAATATCAAGAAACTGAAGAAAATATATAATGAAAACGTACTGCCTCCTTAGTGGTATCCGATTCACTTACTGCATATCCGTTACTATCCGTTAGATTAAAAAGTTTATAAAGTCATGTAAAAAAAATACTCAAAATAAATAAAATACTCCCATTCAAAGCTATTTTCAATCAAAGTTTAAAGGACGGGAGATTTTTGTACTGTAACAATAGAAATCAGAAATTCAGTGTTCCAGCAAGGTGATAATATTTTCAGAAACTAAATGTTTGATCTGCTACAGCATTATTAGACCATACTTTTTCGATGTAACCTGCAACTAAACTGCATCTTCTTCAATGGAGTACAGGAGACTTATGTACTTTCAACGTGATAGGTGTCCGGCACACTCTGCTAACAGAGTTATTGAGTGACTTTATAATTATTTGGATAAAAGATAGATTGGTTGAATTGGTCCAGTAAGGTGGCCACCAAATTTAGATTTTTATCTATAGGGAGATTAAAACAAATTGTCTACCATAGTTCTTTAGTAAATTATATTATTGTATTGAAATAACGCGTACACATTTCTATTCAGTCATTATCTCTAGCACTACGTAATAGTTATCATTAATTTCGAGATCGTCTGGCCAACTGTGTAACTAATGGAGGTGGAGTTTTTGAACAAAAGTACTTACTTTCTCTATTATTAGTATGTTATTATATTTTTGGTTACTTTGTTATATAATAATGTAATATAAAATAAGTAATTTGAAATAAATAAAAAATATTTATATTTTTGTAAATTTACCATTCTTCTCCAGGATTAAAAATAGTAGTTTACTCCAATGTTACGGTTTGTTAATTTTTGACCGCGCTGCATAATATAGGAGATTTTTTTCTCGTCAGCTCTTATTTTTAAATGAGGCAAAAAATTTTTATATAAATGAATTTTTTTCGAAACAAAAAATTTTAGTTCAAGTCTCTTTTTGGAACTCTATTCCGCGACATACTGTAGATGAATAAAAATACAAATGAATTAAAGAATTTTTAGGAAAATAGTATTGCGTAGAAAAGAGCATGCACTGAGATTAATGCAAGTACAAATGACCCAAAAGCAGCACGAGTGGAAAGTGTGGCATATGTCTCGAAATTAATTATTTTCGTGGTGATGAAGATTTGAAAAAAAAAGGTAAAATGTAATAACGCACAAAAAGTGTTCACTTTCGTCAATAACTACTAGGATAGAAACAGTCATTTTTAAATTAACAATTTTTAAACCGCAAATACAGATATTAAAAGCCAACATCACAAGATAGAAATATAATTTCTAGAACTTTTTGAGATTTACAGTATACATTGTTCTAATGTATCTAAAACTATTTAGTTCGGTTAAGCCAAGAAAATGGCCGAACTTCTGTTTTGCTTCCGATATGTTAAACATTTTTTTATCCTAACAATAAAGGTCTTTAATGCGCAACTGCGAATCGAAAAAGCGCTATTGGTATCTTTAATATATCTGCGGCCAATAAAGAAAGCGGGCTTAATATAATTTTAAATTGTTATGGTGGCACGAATTTTCTAAATAAAATGTTAGGTTATAGTGATGTTTATTATCTTTAAATCATGCGTTAAATATACGTATGTGCTTTTATTGGAAGTTTATTATTTGTCGTAATTACGGAAACATAAAATTCTATGACAATTAGAATAAATACATTAATATAACCATGCTCAAAGTCGTTCTAAATAATCAATAAGATTAAAGCATTTAGCGTCTTCGCATGGAGGAGTTTGCGATCTAGGAGATGAACTTATGCGAGTTTGATATCGCTGTTTCATATTGTGGAGATTATACTCCACTATTTGTTTTTATGAGCCGTTATCACCATTTATTTGATATGTATATGTTTGAAACTATCATCATTGTTCAGTTACTTTACATTATATATCGGGGTATTATACATATCTCAAATCGGGGCGGGATCTAATCAACGGTGATAACCAGATCAAAATTCATTGAACAGTTTATAACTTAGCTTGGACATACAGACATCAGAGGCCGAGTTTAGTATGTACTGATTTCGGAACTTCGAGAAAGTTAAAATTTACATAAACCTAAAAGAACCTATAATAATTAAACCGTCAATTTTCTTAAACAAAAAAATTGCCAATAAAATATTTTTTCTAGGAAAATATATAACTCCCCTAGATTATGTTACCATTGATGCAGAGTGGAGTTATTTTTAAGGATTAAGATTTTAAAATAATAACCTATTAAAATTTTTAGTACTAAAACAAGAGAAATATAAATTTAATCTGAAGGTTAACATTTTGTATATTTATACAAAATAAAAAAAATCTTAGAATAAGACTTGATTTTTAGAAGTTACTTAGTCATATACGTAAGCCTCTGGTTTTCTGTGAAGCAAAAACTAGAGTCAAATTTAAGATTAGAAAAAAAATTTTATAAGAAAATTGAACCGACTTCTTAAGAAAGCGCTAAAAAGCGAAAAATAATAGAAATTTTTATTGAGATTTTAATTTTTGAATTCGGCTCCAAACCTGACAAAATGTGATTTACATAAAAAGAAAAATACTTTATTTGTTAGATTTCTTACTGTAGCTTGTATGTATCTCGTATTAGTAGTTATTTGTTTCATTTAGTAATAATTTGGCACCGACTTCAAAAAATTTAATTTCATGTAAAAATTTATATTGTTACTTTTCGGTTCAATATTTTTATGAAATTTTTATTTTTCGATTTTTAGTTTGTAATTGTGTTGAGTAAAAAATGTCCATTTTATCAAAAGTTATAGACCACACTAAACTGAACAACAAAAACTTCTTTGATTTTGAGAATTCTCCAAATACCAGTTTTGAACGAAATTGTAACAAATAAATTTTAAATATCTAATCTACACCCGCAAAAACTTTCTTATACCAATTTTGGACAAAATCGAGAGATGTGAAATTTTTAATTCGCCATATTGAACTCTTTGAAAATAGTTTTAGAGTCCTTATGTATATATAACCTCGAAAACTTCCCCATAGTAATTTTGAAGAAAATTCAGAAAAAATTAATTCTTTTGTCCACCAAATTATCAGCGCCATCTTGAATTTTACTGAACGAATTTTGGCGAAAATAATATGGGACCACCGCAACAACATTCAAAATCAATGTCGCCATTCCGAAGTAATCGACGTACATATATAAAAAAATACATATAGGTCGAATTGAGAACCTCCTTCTTTTAGAAGTCGGTTAATAAGAACCTATTAAAGGAAAAATAAGTTTCGATTAAAGGTTAAAATTATCTATATTTATACAAAATAAAAAAATCTTAGAATTAAACCAACCTGATTTTTATAAGTTACATAATCATATATACATAAACCTTTGATTTCTGTGAAGCAGAAACTAGGGTCAAATTTAAAATTTAAATAAATTTTTTGATGATATTTAACATACGATGCAAACCTGTTTGACTGCTATTAATAACTATGAATTAATGTAATCTGGGTAATTAATAGATAATGGTTTTAATAAAATTTGATCAAATGGAGTATTTTACAAAATTTTAATGATTTTCTTCTTGATCTGGCTACAACTCGCTTAAAAAAGCTCATTTCTTTAAATTTATTAACACTGTCAGACACGTATATTTATTTATGCATAAACATCCAATGAAATCCGACCCCCGTTTAGTACATTTCAACATAGCAAATATGAATCTACCAATATGGTTCAGTTTTTTAAAATAAACTCACAGATGATATGAAAGAATTAAGCGTGGGAAAATTTAAATCAGTAATAAAAAAACATACAAGCGAATAAACATAAAGAAGTGTAAATTTTTCAGTCCGCCATATTGGATTCGTCATATTTCATTTTAAGATAGTAATTTTAAGTTCACAATCTACGATTCCAATACCAACTTTGGCCAAAATCTAGAAATGCAAAATTTTTAATTCGCCTTACTTAATTTTCTGCTCTTCTAGCCTCTCACTCCGGTTTTGTAGGAAATCGATCGATGTTAAATTTTTTAGCCCTGTATTTTAAATACCGTCTTGAAGTTGCAAACCTATTTCATACAAAATTATATGGGACCACAGCAGCAACTTCCTAAACATAACGCAAAAAATTTCATTTAAAGTGATAAAACTGTTTCAACCTATAGAGAGGTCGATTTGAGAATATCACTTATTTTGAAAATTCATTAAAAATAGAAATTTTTATAATTCAATACTGTAACGAAGTTATTGAATTTTTGGGCATGAGTATGTTCGCCGGGGTTTAATTTATTTATTTTACATCCGAAAAATCTGATTCTTGCGGGAAAAGATTGCTTAAAGTTTCAATATTACCGGAATATAATTAGATTTACCGCGCTATGCCGAGAAATCTAATTTTCCGAGATTTTCAGAGCGTCCGACCATAGTAATCGCGCGCTGCATACAGCAGTATTGTATGCGCGATCACCGCACACCGTCACACGTCAGCGTAGTGGGAGCTCGGACCGTCTATTTAAGCCTGAGCAGACCATTATTTCGCTGAAAACTATACGTTCTCCACCCGGGTCAACTGTCCAAACGGACTGGACTGGGTTGCCTGTCGGACCGCACCTTCCTGGTCTAGCAATGTAGGTGAGGCTAGGCTTGTGTGTATATGGTGTTTCACCATTCATTTCCTTCCTTACGTCCTACCCCTCTAATGGCCAGCA
Organism: Diaprepes abbreviatus; assembly: GCA_034092305.1. Lineage (NCBI taxonomy): Eukaryota > Metazoa > Arthropoda > Insecta > Coleoptera > Curculionidae > Diaprepes > Diaprepes abbreviatus. Next base: position 27,571,697 of record JASJET010000022.1, read on the forward strand.
TTGCCGACGACCCTTATAAGAACGGACAATGTTGTGTCATCCTACCGTCACTGCCGAGGACCCTTATAAGAACAGGCAGTGTCGGTTCCTTTCCAAATTTTCTACCGCTATTGGTCGGCATTGTCGAGGACCCTTATAAGAACGAGCAATGTCAGTTCCTTTCTTTCCTTCCTACCGTCACCGATACACACACGCACTAAATGCCGTCAATATTATCTTTGTTTCCGTATTGACCAGGAATGTGTTTTACCGCCAAGTGCCCTCCGATGTCCGTTGACAAGGGCGCTAAACGCAACAAACTGCCGCCCCGACGCTTGTCGCCGCCGCCACCTATAGAGATCACCGTCGCCGTGTAGAGACGCCGCTATCGCCGAACGATGCCGAGTTATTGTTACATACCGTGTATACCGCGTCGGTCGAATTTTAATACGAAGCGCCGTGAACCGTGAACGCGGATTTTAGATACGAGGCACGATAATTTGCGTACAAGCCGTCGTGAATAGCGTCGCAACCGTATAGTACGAGGTATGTGAATAGCGTCGTGAATGATACCGCCGGGTTACCGTCTTCAGCGCAACCGAACAGTATGAGCTACCGTGAAAAGCTCTCAAAACATACTCTCTTGCCCTCCAGACGGAGTCTGGAGTCCACCTTAGATTGTAAGTTAGTTTTAGGCCATGTCTTTGTATGAAAGAATGGAATACAGGATACAGGATGTTTTATAATCGTTTGTTTCATTACCTAGTCCCATTTTTACCATTACATGTAACAATTGGCAGCCGGCAGCCAGCACTAATACGCACAATTGACCCCTGACTTGCCGTTTCTCCACTGTAACAAGCTGCCCTGTGCATAAGTGGGCCCTCGACCACATGAATCCCGAGGGTGGCGCCCGAGAACCGACCACAGAGTGGATGTTTTGACCTTCAGGCAGTCAAACCGTTGATCAGTTGAGAGAGCAGGGATATCCCGAATATACGTAGATACCGCCGACCCGATACCCCTGCGCTGAGCATTTGACCGATGACTGTCTGCACGAGAAATATCCACTAACCGATATTCGATATATATATATATATATATATATATATATATATATATATATATATATATATATATATATATATCGAATATTGAGTTTGAAGAAATTAATTTAAGATTCGTAATATACGTCTTAAGAACCCCCCAATATCAATAGTAGCAATTTTGTACAAAATTGATAGAAATTTTTTATCCGCGCTATTGAATCGGCCATGTTCATTTTTTTTTTAAATAATTTAAATTCGTAATTTTCACACTCAAAAATCCTCCTAAACTCATTCTGGAAAAAATCGAGAGATGTTAAGTTTGTAGTAGTTCATTATGTATGACCCCGAAACTCTCCTATACTAATTTTAAAGAAAATTGGACAAATTTAACTTTTTGTCCGCCATATTATCAGCGTCATCTTGGATTTTATTTAACCAATTTGTGCCAAAAATATGGTAGGACCACCGCACTTCCTGAACATTAATGCAGAAAGTTTCATTCAAATCAGTGCCGCAATTCCGAAGTAATCGTAACATAAAAGAAGCGCGAATTTAAAATTTGGTTTTAGAAATCGGTGAAAAATGCATTAAATTGGAACCAAACCCAGTAAGCTGATAAAGTTAAGCAAAATAAACATTTGTGAGAGAAAGACCTAAAAGGAAATAGATGACGAAAAATTTTGAAGCAAGAGTGTCAAATGAAAATGAATATTGCAACAATTTAAAAAATGTATAATTTTGTTATTTATGCCTCGAAAAAAAAAATGAAAACTCTCTGGAAGTATATAGTTTGTTTTATTTCTATTGTAAATATTACAGAAATAATACTATTTGGAAGTTTTCTAAAATAGTAGCATTTTCATATTTTGCCTTTTTTTATAAAAAAGTGAAATTATAAACAGCTATACTTTATTATCGGATGTTAACCGAATATTTTTAAGTGAATGGTCAAGCTAAAGGAGGTAATACTAGCCTAATTTTGAGAAAAAAAATGTGTGTCATATATATATATATATATATATATATATATATATATATATATATATATATATATATAATAGAGTATTACACCAAAACGTTTTAAAATTTTTTAATGCATAAGAGGTCTCTTCTTACTTTGATTTTGGTATGCGATTGCGTCACAGCTTTAATTTTTCTATGAAACTTTTACGTTCATCATTAAAATTTATCTTTATTTTTCGCCTCTCGTTAATTCATATTTGTAGTATTCTTTAAATTAGGCTTTGAACAGTATTCGGTTTTATTTAAGATCGGATATCTGCACTTTTCTAAGGCCCATTGTTCCAGCTAATAAATATTTATGATATAAATTGTAAATTGTATTTATTATTCATTGTTACTATAAATTAATTTTATTTATTTATATTTTCTAAAGCGAAAAACCACAAAAATCATCATTTTTTCACTCTTAATTATTAATTCTTTAGTTCGATGACAGAAAACATACGTTTTTGTTCCTATAACCCTCATACTATCTGAAACATCTGTCAGTGAACTGTCGCAGGCATAGTTCCAAACAGGGTATTTTTTTACTAATTTCCCTGGCCTAATTCTCTACATAAGCAACTGGTGAAAAGTTAGTATAAAAGTTTTAGCCAAAAACCACTTCCTAATTCTAGAATAATGCTTTAAAGCAAAATTTAGATTTTTGAGTAATTTTTTCTATAAAATGACTAAATTTAAAAAAATAAAAAGTGAGGGCTTTAATACAGTTTAGTAACCAATTAAAAAAAAAAAGTTATTAATATGAGAAAATGCAGTCTCAAATTACAGTTTTTTTTTAATTATCGCAATTATACCCGGTAACAATAGGCATATTAAATTTTTTAACAAAAAAGCCTTTACTATCGATGATAAAACCAATTCGATCATGATGAGTTCCTATAAAAATGGATCTTTTTGGAGTTTATACTTTTGTCTTAAAATTAGACAAGAATCACCTCCTGGGTATGGGTTAAAATATGACTTTCTTCTCGTCGTTTTTAGCACTAATAGTATTTTGTGATTTCTCATGATAATACTAGGAAATTTTTATATTAACAAGGCAGGTAGAATTTTTTTATCGCCTACTAACCTTTGCTTTTATAAGTTACCAAATAAGATTCAAGAAGAAAGTACTGACTATAATGATTAGTTTCTACGTGGACGAATAAAACTTTGTCTATGGATATCTATCATAGAAAACAAAACTACTTTGTCGACTAGCAAAAAATTGAATACAAAAAGCAACTTTTCGCTACACTATTCCCATATTACTCTTCTAACACAGTATCATTTCTGCTTTTAGAAAACGTTTTTCTAAAGGACATGCAAATAAAATATTCCTTAATAACAAATCATACCTGGATCCTATATTTGTCCTGTTTGGCCTAAAAAACACCATAGAATTATATGGATTAAGTATTTAAAACCTTAGTTATTTAATTAAGTGGAAAAGAAATTGAGTGACAAAAAGTAACAATAAACTTATGCTGTTAATATTTGACAACTCACATTTAACCTATTATTCAATTGTCAATATAACCAGTTCTAAAATTGGCGAAAGTCCTTATTTTTTAATGGTCATTATTTTGCTTAACTCTGTGGAATAATTATTGTCCAGCATCCCAATTTAAGATTTTTTTTGCTGGCGTGACAATAATACAATTCAATCAAACAAGTCCTACAATATTAAAATTTTCCTACTTTATTTTTTTTTCAATAAATTAAATAGTTTAAAAATTAACCATAGTTTAGAAAGTGTATAAGAATACGTTTATTTTTTTGCAGTTACTCTTAGAGAACGCTAGTGACACTCCATGGGCTAATTGTTCAATAGTAACAAATCAAAAAGAGTCTCCAATCTAGTATTCGTAAAAAGATCAGCTCTCTTGAGAAATCGCTATTTTACATATTTTCTACAATTGTTTGCAACTCTTTATTTTCGCGCCGAGCTGGATTAACCCGATCGGGACCGGACAAAAATAAACTTATTTGTTGAAAAGTAAAATTTTACTTGTCCAAAGTCTAATAACATTGGCTGTTTAAAAATTTTTATCGTTTACTTGAAAAGTGTCATTTGTTTCAAATTTTTTTTTGCGCATTTCTCCGTTTTGCAATGTAATTTTACATACTTCGAAAATCAGAGTGGCACAAGTCAAAAGAAAATTTCTGGCGAACAAATTATATTTAATGAAATTTTTTTAAAAGATTGATATTTATGGAGATATACTGGAAAAAAAAGGATGAAAAATAAGTCGAAATTTGAAAATTAGTCGTTCAGTGTTCTAATCTCGTGGAGTAAAGATCCCTGAAGATGCCTCGTCAATCGTAGGCGAAACGTCGGATAACAATTCGAATTTAACACGATCTAAACCCAAGAACCATGATTTTCAGATTTAAAATTGTTTTTAAAAAATTAAATATAGCAGATCCAATATGACGGTCTAAAAATTTGGTATCTCCGGAGTATGTTCAAAACTGGTACTGGGGGTTTTCAAGAGTGTAGATTAAGATGGGATTAAAAGTTTAAAATTATTGTTTTGAAATTTAATATTGTGGGTTGAGAATTTTGCGTTATTCATATTTTTTCAAAACTGGTATTAGGTGGTTTTCGGAATCGTAGGTTACAAATCTAGAATTAATTTTTTACTAGTTAATATTAGAAATGCTAGATGGAAGACTAAAAATTTTACATTTTTCCGATTTTATAGAAATTTGGAGGGTTCTTAGGACGTATATTACGGATCTTAAATTAATTGTTTCAAGCTCAATATGCAGGATAAAATATATAGAATTAAAAGGTTTATATGTTTCAAGTTCTTTCAATATCGGTAATAGGAAATTATGAATCTAAAACTTGTGTCTGAAAATTCAAGATAGCGGATTTGGGAAGTTCTTAGAATGTTGTTGTTAATTTAGTATAATCTACAATTTTGGATAAAATAGGTATTTTTTTCAACCTTAGTAACTCGACTCTATTCAAAAGTAAAAATCGAAAAATATAATAAAAAAAAAAATTGATCCGATTTCGAAAAAAAAAATTATATGAAATTGAAATTTTTGAAGTCGGAAATTCAAGATCGTGAATTTACTATTACTATTTAATATTTATTTGATACAATTTCAGTCAAAATTGGTATTTGGGGAATCCTCAGAATCAAAGAAGTTTCTTTTTTTCAATTTAGTGTGCTCTTAGAAACTCAACTCAGTTGAAAACTAAAAATCGAAACACAAAATTTTTATAAAAAAATTAAACCGACTTCACTCAAAAACGAAAAATGATATAAATTACTACTAAATGAAACAAATAACTACTAACATGAGATACATACAAGCTATTGCAAAAAGGCAATTATAAATAAAATATTTATCAATCTTTTTATGTGAATTGTATTTTGTACGGTATTAAATCATTTTTTTAAGAATTTTATTGAGTATTTCCTTGTATCAATCGAAACGAGTTTTTTAAACGATTTTCAAATTATGCGGAATTCAGCGCGAACATAACTCCTTCACAATTCATGCGCTGGTGTTACTAATCTCCAGAGATGCCTCAATATCACATCATATCACATTATGATCTTGCCTTATGAGTTCACGTATACCATCGATATTTTCTTGCACTACAAACGATTTTGGAAGACCTTCATGTGACTCGTCCGTGAATGAACCATGGCCACGATTGAATTCACTGAATCAGCGATATACAGTGGTTTATATAGGTGCTTTATAGCCATATAAAAAAATAAGTTCATCGATGCCCTCTTGTTAAGATAAGTCACGTCGAAAATGAAAAATAATCGCATGAAAATGTTTTCAATCGAGATAAAATTTTGAAATAGCTTTCCAAGTATATATACCGTCTGAAACATCAAATTTTACAGTGGATATGTTAGATAGTACCTAGCAGCGGCGGTCGGTACATTAAAAAATAGAGGTTACAATTCCAATGGTACATTAAAAATATAGATATTTAAAAAACCTGCCATAGGTACCAGTGGATGAAAAAATAAAACTCTTTAAAAACTGAGTGAGTATGAAACAAAGCAGTGTATTTTAAATAACCAAATATAAAGAAGGTAGTAAATTTAAAAAACTATTGCAGTCAAAACAAACTGCACGTATAACTTACTGTGTGAATTATTTATAAAGAAAATCCATACGTCGATCTTTGGCATTAGCAAACTTATCAATAATTCGGTGATTGAGATCAGGTATGCTTTCGATAAGATGTCTTTCTTGGCTCACAGTATTCCGTAAAAACGTTTTATCCTTTGAGGGTAGAAAAGCACCGTTCTGCATCAGCCGGTGTCATCGGAATAATAATTAAGTTTTAGAACTTCACTAAATGTCTGACTTAGCTCGATGTCTTGCGAAACATAATCATAAAGTACAAGAAGTCCCGAAATTTTTTCTTGAGATACAATAAACATTGCTTGTACAATTTCATTTTAAATGGTTTTTGACGTACCTTTAAATACCAATGTTTTTCCCAAATATTGTTTCAGAGCACCTTCTAACTCAGCACTAAAATCAATTAAACCTCGAAAACCCCCGAGATTAAAGGAAGACGTAGACTTAGCATGTCCTCGCAACGCGTTAATGTTTAAAATGTATCAATTACGTCTCACTTTTTCATTGTGCTTAATTGAGCAGCTACGTTAACAGTCCGAAAAAAGGAATATTGTATATATTTTTCATATGTTTTGCCGATAACGTTTGCTTTTTAATGCTGTCTCCCAAATGATATAAGTCGATAAAACCTACTTTTGTCCAAGAAGTTTCTCCTCCAAATAATCAACAAGGAAAACAAGATAGAACGTTTTTAATTTCACAACCACAATGCCACGTATGTTTATTATAAAGGTCCGGATAAAACGTCCTACTAAAGGTCCTTTTTTTGCTAGACACGGATTGTTCTATTCTTAAACTCTGACTAGGCTTTCCAAGCCTTTTTACTTGAGCCTTATCACTTAATGGTCGACCATAGAATGGCGCTGCAATTAACGTCTGAACAGCATTCATTTTTGTTTTTACCAAAACATAAAAAAAGTTCAATAGCCTGCCACACAACAAACACCTGACGGGCAAACTAAAGGTGTTTTTTCGCGGGGTAACCTGGTTTAATAAATGTTTAGATCTGTTTTTAAACACATTTGAAATGACTTTACTATTTCCGATCGCCCGAATACGATAATGACGAAATGCGTTTGTTCACTTATTTGAAAGCATATCTATAATTGTTTCAAAATATGTGCAAATAATTTTAATGTGGCGTCACTGTTTCATCGCCAGAAACTCTTTGAACCTGATTGAGATAAATTGACAGCGAAAATACAGCTTAAACACAGGTGTGCAAGTCGACTTGCAACATTCATTAAGCTTAAGAGACGAAAAAGACGAAGAAAATCTCCCCGTCTAAGATAGGTAACTCCATATACGCTCCAATGTATTAGCTTGGATTGCATTAAAATTGCACACCGGCAAAGCGATAATGTTTCCAGGCGTAATACTGTAATACAGACAAATTATTCTTGACATTTAAGCGATATAAGTTTAATTATTTCAATAATTGACTGCGTATGATCTAGGTAAAAAATTGATATAAATTTAATCATTAAATTATCAGTAGAAATTAAAAAAATATTTGTACTTATATTTATTAGTATGTTTTATTTTAATTTACAATTTTTTTGGGGGTTACGCAAACCTGCAAACCTAAAAAAAAAAAGCCGCCACTGGTACCTAGCCACGCCAATGTTGCCATTTTGGAAATATAAATGACCCTCGTGGTGTTTATTAATTATCAAATTATATTTTTTAAAGTATGTTATTAGAACCGTACTATCGCCACCTCCTTTCTATTTAAAATAACTACAACACTATTCAAAAATGATATGTTTGTTTCCTTTGTTCAAACAGTGAAAAAAAAAATGCTTAAAAAGGTCGAACAATGTTGACCTACTATTAATAAAAAATAATAAATATTCTGTTATATATGTAATTCTCCTTTCAGGCAGAGAATATGAAAAATATATGTACAAACAGTTTATTTCCTGCAAATATCGCTCTGGTGCTCTCTCCATACGCGTTTCGATCACCTCATGATCTCGTCGGTGGAGCTGTATCGGACCGAGAGCAACATAAGCAGGAAATAACTGATATATGAATCATAAATTTCAAGATATGTTGGCAGGATATTACACCTGCCGTCTACCAACTTCGATGTCAGACTGGAAAAAATATCGCCAGTCGAACGACATCTATGAATCAACGGAGTAAAGTGAAATTTTTAAACCATCAAAATTTCAGTAAGAGGTGATCGAAACGCGTATGGAGAGAGGACCAGAGCGATATTTGCAGGAAATAAACTGTTTGTACATAAATTTTTCATATTCTCTGCCTGAAAGGAGAATTACATATATAACAAACTATTTAAATACGGCAGAAAGATTTCTTTATTTCTTACTGATATTTTGATTGTTTAAATAATAAATATTCTGTTTCATTTTGCCAGCTGGTGTGTTTTTATATAATTATAAAATCAAATATATTGATATGGGAAAAAAACTAAGTAATATCAACATTGTACGTGTAATGTTGTCCTAAAAATCTTCTACCTACTTATTGAATTTAAAAGATACATAAAATTTTTATAAAAAAATTAAAACGACTTCTAAAAAAGCGCTAAAAGTGAAAAAGAACCATCTAAATTTTTATATGAAATTGATATTTTTTAAATCAGCGCCAAATTAATAATTAACAATATGTGATTCACATAAAAAGATTGAAAAATGCTTTATTTGTAATTGGTTTCTTGCCGCAGCTTTTACGTATCTCGTGCTAGTAATTATTTCTTCCATTTTACCATAGTTGTAAGTCACACTAATTTGAAGAGATTAATTTAAAATTCGTAATATACGCCCTAGGAATCCTACAAAATTGGAAAATGTAAAATTTTAATTTTCCATGTTGCATTTGTCATAATGAATTAAAAAAATTAACTTAAAATTGGTAACCTACGATTCCGTAAACCACCTAATACCAATTTTGAAAAAATGTGAATAACGTAAAATTTTCAACTCACTATACTTAATACGCCATATTTAATTTTCAAAAAAATAATTTTGAACTCTTAATCTTACACTCCCTGTACCAGTTTTGGATATACAATAATCCAGAAATATAAATTTTTGAGACTGCCATAATGAACTTTTTAAAACAATTTTAAATTCGTCATTAACACTCTTAGAAACCTTTCAGTAACAATTTTGAACAAAATCGAGGGAGTTAAATTTTTTTTCCGCAATAACGAATTTTTTAAAAATAATTTTAAAATCATGATATACACCCTCAAAAACCTCCTTATACTACTTTTGGACAAAATTGGAAGATGTAAAATTTTTAATCTGCTATGTCACACCGCCATTTTGAATTTTTCTATTCAGTTTCATCAGACCGCAATATTAGAATCTTTTTAAAACGCTAAGGGAGCATTTTTTATACTAAAAATAAAATAAACAGAAAAGAAAAAACAACACATTTTTGAATTTCTGAATAACTTATATTTTTTTATAAAGAAAAAGAGATACTTGTTCTTTTTGCCTGAGGCATAATCTAGGTATTTTTTAACTGACTTCTAAAATAAGGAGGTTCTACATTTGACCACGAGGTATGTTATTTTTTGTAGATATACTTCGATTACTCTGAAACGGCGGCTCCGATTGAATGAACTTTTTTGTATAATGTAGAGGAAGTTGCTGCAGTGCTCCCATATTATTTTGACCGAAATTGGTTCAGTAAAATATGGATGGCAGACAAAAAAATTAAATTTTTCGATTTTCTTCAAGTTTGGTATGACGGAGTTATCGGATCGTACATAACGAATCTAAAAGTTTTTGGGGCTGTAAATTACGAATTTAAAATTATTTTTAAAAAATCACTCTGTCGCATCCAATATGCCGAATTAAAAATTTTACAGCTCTCGATCTTGTCCAAAATTGCTATAGGGGGGTTTTCTAAAGGTATAAATTACGAATTTAAAATTATTTTGAAAAAATCAATATGGCAGATCCAATATGACGGACTAAAAACTTAACATATCTCAATTTTGTCCAAAATTGATATAAGAGGGATTTTGAGGATATAAATTACGAATTCAATTTTTTTAAGCTGAATATGGCAGATCCAATATGGCGGACTAGAAATTTAAAATCTCTCGATTTGGTTCAAAATTCGTTGGTACTAAGGGGATTTCAATGATATAGATTAAGATTAGATTAAATGTTTAAAATCATTTTTTTGAAATTCAGATGTCGGACCCAATATGGCGACTTGAAAATTTTATGTTATTCACATTTTTCAAAATAGGTGCAGGGGATTTCCAGAATTGTAGGTTATGAATCTGAAGTTGTACGATTTAATATGTTAGATTCAATATGGAGAAGTAAAAATTTTACATTTATAAGATTTTATTCAGATTGATATTAGGGTGTTCTTGGGGCGTATTTTACCATTTTCTCAAACTCACTATGCAGGATAAAATACGTCGAACAAAAAAATTTACGTCTCAAGTTCTTACAATATTGATATTGGGGGGTTTCGGGGGCCTAGATTACGAATCTAAAATTAATTTCTTAAAATTTAAGATAGGAAATTTACTATCGATAACTATTTAATATTTGTTTGACACAATTTCAGTCAAAACTGGCATTTGGGGAATTCACAGATTCAAAGAATTTTTGGTTGTTCAGTTTAGTGTGATTTTAGAAACTCAGTTGAAAACTACAAATCAAAAGAAAAAATTTTTATAAAAAAATTAAACCGACTTCGCTAAAAAACGAATAATAATGTAAATTTTTATATGAAATTAATATTTTTAGGTGATAAATTATTACTAAGTGAAACAAATAACTAATTTCACGATATACATTCAAGCTACGGTAAGAAATCAATTACAAATAAAGTATTTCTCAATCTTTTGATGTGAATCAAATTTCATGGGGTGTTAATTTGGCGCCGACTTCAAAAATTTCTCTTTTACATAAAAATTTATATTATTTTTCGCATCATAGAGTTTTTCTAGGGGTCGGTTCAATTTTTTTATAAAAATTTTTGTTAAAATTGTCTTTATTTTTAGTTAGCAAAAGGCCAGCTTTTTCCAGATTGCGTCAAGATGAGATTAGTTTTAAACAATTTACAGATCATAATTTTTGCATAATTTAGTTATTAAATCAAAATCTAAAAATTTAATTTGTCCGATATGGCATCTGTAGTCAGGAAAGTTTTAAAATAAATCCTTCAAAGTTAACTAACCTTATGTCAATGAAACCAGCTCCATTCGAAGAACCATCCAGTATAATCATTTTAGTAACTCCATCACATTGGTGATAAGAGACACAGCGGTGTGTCCCCTCTTGGCTTCCTTCGCCACACTTTTCTAAAGCGGTAATGCTTCCTGGTGTAGGAGTTGTTACTTCGATTAAATTCTTAAAAGGGTCTGTTTTTGTGGGCTTGAAAAGTTCACTTAATTTATCTTCTAAATCATCATCTTGAGTGAAGATCTCAGTAATGCTTATACTGAATGTTATAAGAAGTAAAAATAGAGGCTTCATTTCTAAAAAAAAGGAATATTACAGTGGTACAAATGGTAGCTAAAAAATAAAATTCGTGTTTCATTTTTGCCTAGAGGATGTTTTTCTCATGAATAGCGTTATTAACCCATCCGCCGTTTCGTCATTGTTATATTTGTTTTTAGTGTCGTTTTTGTTTATTTGACTCACAACCATTTAATTATTTTTCATTCCTCTCCCCAAATTTTGAAAAAGCTTATATCAGATCCTATGTATATCAAAGAACGAGTATACTCTTCAGTCCCTATAATATACGCCTTTTTCACTCTTATACGGTTGAATATATATATATATATATATATATATATATATATATATATATATATATATATATATGTGTGTGTTTATACGGCTTTTACGGATTCCTCCGTCTGAGATGCATTAGCAGTGGTTATATCCACATTATGCTGTTGTAGTGCTGAAATCACATTCAGCAAACGTACAACTATATGCAACTCCGTATGTAAGTGAAATGAAATGCGAAACAGTGAATGCAAACTTCGCTCCATTATATCCTTTCTGTGTTAGAGGTTGCACAGTTAGAATAAATTGTAATAAAACACAATTCATCCTATTCCACCAGCCATCCGACGAGAGGTCGGCGAAGCCGCGTTCAGTGTTGCATGCTTCCTTCCGATCTGTCCTTTGCACAGCCAGGTGCATGTCGGTACCTTGATGAGTCTAGTGAGAGACGAAACATGTATCTCTGCCGTATCACTGTGGCGGGGAGGGTAAGCTTTGACTTTCTTCTCGGTGTGGTGGTACAGGTGGGCCACCATCTCGATGGTGGTGGAATAGGATGAATTGTGTTTTATTACAATTTATTCTAACTGTGCAACACAGAAAGGATATAATGGAGCGAAGTTTGCATTCACTGTTTCGCATTTTATTTCACATATATATATATATATATATATATATATATATATATATATATATATATATATATATATATATATATATAGGGTCGAATCCAGCCCAGCTCTCTTTGGGGGGGGGGGCGCGGTGATATCACAAAAGTACAGTATAGCAAGAAAAACTAGTTGTCAACGGGGGGGGGGGGGGTTGCAAGCAGCATACTCATTCCTAATATAAAAGGCAAAATGGGTTCTATTTTCCTGAACTCAAAGCTTTTGGGAGGGGGGGGGGGCGATCACAAGCATACAGACTCATTTACTATATTCAAGAACTAGAAAGAGTTATAAAACTGTTACCGAAATCTCTAACGTACCTGCTCCAGTGCCGCAGTAATTGAGAACTGCCGTAAATCTAATTATATTTCATTATATTTAAAAATATTTTATAAATTTACTGCAACATAGAATTTCTGATAGTTTAATTTAATTTCTGTCAGTGAGCAAAGTACAACTTACAGTTTTTTCTTAGTGATTTATCTTGTTTACGCTTGTTTTTATATATTATTTGAGATTAGTGAGATGCCCAAAAGATATGGCTTTCACCTCTATATTTATTCCAAAATCGTTAAACCAGAGATATCAATATCTAGATAATAATGTTAAAAGCTCTGTTGAGATATGTTCCAACATGACAGGAGTTGGAAAATCTACTATGTAGCGAATACTGAAGGAGAAAAAACGACTGGAATTGTTAGTACTCCCAAGCCACATTCGATCACAGGCAAACGAAAAACCTCGTTGGAAGAAGAGATGAAAACTGCAATTAAAGGGGTTGTATATATATTTTATTATGAGAAGCAGATCCCAACCATCTACAAAATTCTAACTAAAATCATTGAAGATCGCGATTTACCCGAAATTAAAAGAAGTGATCTCTGGAAATTGCTCAAAGAACTTAATTTTTGCTGAAAAAACCAGAAAGAAAATGTGTTCTTATAAATCGTCCGGAAACTGTCCGTTGGAGACGTAAATATCTCTCTCAAGTAAAAGGTAGAGTTGCTAGAAATAACACAATTAATAAAATTAGTAATTTAACTAAAGATTTTTTTGAATAAAGTTACTGCTGAAAATTGGGAAAAATCCATATAATAAAAGAATAAAACAAAATGTGAGAACTCGATCTCATAATCGATGAGATAGAGGAACCAATTATAATTAATTTTAGCGAAGATAGTTTCACTGACTTTGATTATGAATTAGATACTTAATGTTTACTAGTGTAAACACAATTTAATATTTAAATTTTTGTTTTTGTTGTATTTTATTGTTTAATCTTGTTTATATGTTTTTTTTATTTTTTTATATATTTTTATTTTAGTGTGTCCCACTCTTTAATTATATATATATATATATATATATATATATATATATATATATATATATATATATATGTATATATATATATGTATATATATATATATATATATATATATATATATATATATATATATATGTATATATATATGTATATATATATATATATGTATATATATATATATATATATATATATATATATATATATATATATATATATATATATATATATTAATTCTAATTAGCCGTAAGTTTTTTATTATTTTATTATTGTGTTTGTGTCTTTTTCTTAAGTGTATAGAATTAGCATGTTTATCTTATTTTTTTGGGGCTATCGTATTTCCATATATAAAAGTAAATTAAATTAAAATATATCAGTACAATAGAAATAAAAATAAGTAGGTCTAATTTTAATTACAACATAAAAAAAAAGTAATTACATTAGAATCCCTTTTTAGTGTTTAATTGTAATTCTGCAGATGGTTTAAGAAATAAATAAACTGAAACGTCAAATACCCTAAAAATGTTTTTAATTAATAATAAAATGACCGATAGCCCCAAAAATATTTTATTATTATATGGACGAATTTATTTTTTTATATATGTATAACTTTTTGTATTTTTGACAATGGATATTTTGTAAGTATTTAAATTATAACTTTGAATTTTTTGAGAGAATAATCTTACGTTTTAGTCTATTATTATAGACCGCTATTTTTGATTATAAAACTTCTAACCCCTTCCTATGAAAAATATATGTGTCTAACAAATTTTGCTAAAAACACCGGACTAAAGAACACAGGTAGTTTGCGAAGAGAAAAAGGGTAAAAAATGATTTATTACTCTCTCTAGTTCTTGAATCAACTCAAAGCTCTTGGGGGGGGGGGCGTTCGCCCCCACCGCCCCCTCCCCCCTTGGATCCGCGCCTGTATATATATATATATATATATATATATATATATATATATATATATATATATATATATATATATATATATATATATATATATATATATATATATTTACTCTGAAAGAAAATTTTATTGCAAAATTTCATCTGTCCAGTTTCAGCGAGCATTTAGATAAAAATTTGTTTTTATCACGCTTTTCGGGATCATATTTCGAAATATATCTTTTTATTTGTCAATGTTAGAAACAGAGTATCCAACCAAATGTTCGCGCTTCCAATTTAGATTAGTTTATATGTTGTGGCAGATCTTTGGTTTGGACCTTTTGAGTACTATTTCTTTTTTTTTCGATTACATTTTTGGTAAAAATTGTGCTTAAAGAAAAACTCCTTTTGGCACAGAAACTTTCCCAGAAAATATATATAAAGCGAAAAAAGTTAAAAAAATATTTGTTAACAAGTCAAATTATTTTAACCATTTTTTTAACCACAACTGTCGGTTGAGCAATTCTTGTAGCTGTAGCAAGGTCGGGTACGGAAGAGGGAGCGATTTTATATTAAATTAAAACTTCCACACCCTTTTGAAACACTGAAACGAAGCAAAGTGCAGATTATTCCGGGGTTTCGTCAAAATCGGACCAATCATTTTTGAGGCAACACATCAAGGCGGACTTTCAAAATATTCGCTGTCAAAACCTCAATGTACGAAGTCAGCCATGACAACCACGTAACTTAATTTTTTGAATCTGATTAGTTTCTTACATTCAGTGATGGCCCGTATATTTTTTTATTTATGAATATCGATTACTCCAGAATACCAGCACCATTTTGAATAAAATTTACGTTATGTTCAGGAAGTTGCTACGGTGGTGTCATATCATTTTGAAGAAAATTGGTGCGGTAAAATCCAAGATGGCACTGGTAATATGGCGGACAAAAAATTAATTGATTCCAATTTTCTCCAAAATTGGTATGGTGGAGTTTTCGGGATCAGAATTTGAAATTATTCTTCAAAAATTCAGGTTGGCGGATCCAATATTGCGGACAAAAATATTAAATTTTCTTATTTTGTCCAAAATTTGTATGGGGGAGTTTTTGGGTTCGCACATAACGAATCTAAAATTATTTTTTAAAAATTCTATATGATGGTTCTATTATGACAGACAAAAAAACTATTTTTGTCCAATTTCTTTCAAAATTCGTACGGGAGAGTTTTCGTGAGCGCATATAACGAATCTGAGATTATTTCTGAAAAATTAAATATGACGGATAAAAAATTTTACATTTCTCAATTTTATCCAAAATCGGTATTGAGGGATTTTCAGAAGTGTTAATAACGAATTTAAAATTATTTTTAAAAAATTCAATATGGCGGGTACAATATGGCGTCCTAAAAATTTTACATCTCTTGATTTTCTTCAAAATTAGTATAGGGGGTTCTAAAGGGTGTAAATTACCAATTTAAAATTATCTTTTAAATATAATATGGCGGATTAAAAATTCTATATTTTTCTGCGTCGTTTCTGAGGGCGTAAATAACAAATTTAAAATTGTTAAAAAAAAATTAAGATGTCAGATGCAATATGACGGTCTAAAAATATTACATTTCTGGATTTTGTCCAAATTTGGCACTAGAGGGTTTTCGAGGGTGAAAATTTTGACTAGATTAAGAGACTAAAATTGTTTTTTTGAAATTCATTATGGCCGATCCAGTATTGTGGACTGAGAATTTTACGTTATTCACATTTTTTCCAATATGGTATTAGTAGGGGATTTTCAGGTAATATGGTAGGTACAAAATGGAGGACTAAAAATTGTACATTCTTCTAATTTTGCCCAAAATTGATCTTGAGGATTCTTGGGGCGTATACAAACTCAATATGCAGGATAAAATATATCGGACCAAAAAATGTACGTCTCAAGTACTTTAAATATCGGTATTGGGAGGTTTTGGGAACCTATATTACTAATCCAAAATTAATTTAAAAGTCAAGACAGCAGATTTACTATGGCAGATCAAATATTTCTTTGATACAATTGCATTCAAAACTGGTATTTGGAGAATTCTCAGAATCAAAGAATTTTTAGTGGTTCACTTTAGTGTGATTTACAACTTTGGATAAAATGAATATTTTTTTGCGACGAATATCGATTAGTACTTGGTTCAAAAAATGTATGGATATCATAACGAATTCAAAACGTAAAAATCTAAATATAAAATTTTGATAAAAATATTGGACCTACTTCTGAAAATGCACTAAAAAGCGATACATATATATATATATATATATATATATATATATATATATATATATATATATATATATATATATATATATGAAGTAAAATACGAACAGTAACATATGGCATAATGTGGATATATCCACTGCTATTGCATCTTACACGGAGGAATCTATATATATATATGTATATATATATATATATATATATATATATATATATATATATATATATATATATATATATATATATATATATATATATTCAATCCGTTCTTCAATTGAAAAATCTTCATGACATTTCGTTAATATCTCAGCTGGCATTTTCAGATAATGCTTCCTTGATGGTTGCTCAACTTGAATTGATCGTGCTGGTCCTCTATCTGCCTTTTTATAGTTTGATGCTTGTGCAGGTTATACCTTGGATCTGCTTGGTTGATTCCCTAGCTTCCCTGGGTCTGGGCGTTCTGTAGGCTCGCTGCACTGTTTTTCTGGTGTGCTATTTTTTGTTGGGTTTTGAGTAGGGTTTTCCATGTATTTAAGATGTTTTGTGCATCATTGTTCACAAAACTGCTGTCACTGATCTCCAAAAACCTATAATCCACGACTGAAACATCAAAAACCATTACATTGCCCGAGGTTAACTGTCTGGTGCGCTTTATCCACGAATGGAATTGTTGGATCTTCTTTTCATGAAAATGCCTGGGGCTAAACGATGAACGTGGATAGTGACAATTATGAATTGAACATAAAATTATCAAATAATCTAAGAATGTAGAAGCCATATTTAGGTATATATGCAACTACAACGCGGAGAGGTTAGTCAGTCGAAATTAGTGAGTCGAATCGAATAGTTGAGATTGTAAGATGTCTCGGAAGTGTGTGAACAATCTAGGTCACTTCTGTTATGTTTGTGGTGAGGTGCCTTTTGCGTTTCAGGAGCAGTATATTACCCCATTGAAAATCATTTCAGCTTTATTTTAGTTGTAATATTGGGGGTCAAGACAAACAGTGGACGCCTCATATCTGCTGTAATACATGCGCTTCAAGTTACTGATTAAATAGTAAAAAACGATTTATGCGGTTTGCTATCCCAATGATCTGGAGAGAGCCTTTTGCTATTTTTGGTTCATACCTCATGTTGGGTAAGGCACAGGTATATCCAAGAAGAAAAAGTCGATTATCAATTATCCAAATATACCATCTGCCATAAGACCTGTGCCTCATAGTGACGAACATCCTATTTCAGAACCCCAGAAAAGTTTATTTGCGAATCAGATAATAACGATACAACGATTTCTCAAGAAGAAGATATGCTATCAACATCAAGAGATCCCGATTTCACACCCAGCACGTTATATTGCTAACCGCACAAAATAACCCAGTTAGAATTAAACGATTTTGTGAGAGACTTAGAACTTCCAAAAAGTAAAGCAGTTAGAGTTACTAGGATCAAGATTGCAGCAGTGGAACTTATTAGAAAACGATGTTTCAGTATGTGTTTTTCGTCGACGAAATAAAGGCCTACCACCATTTTTTAACATGGAAAGAACTTGGTTTTCTGCAGTAATATTAGCGGTTTGTTGGCGGCTTTAAATGAAAACTACAAGCCAGAGAATAGAGATTGTTTATAGATAGTTTAACATTGAGTTTAAATGCAGCATATGGAAAAAGTTTTATCGTCTATTTCTGTTGGATATGCAGTTCACATGAAAGAATCATACGACAATATGAAGTACCTATTGACAAGTATAAAATACGATGAGCACCAATGGCAGATCTGTGGCGACTTAAAGTTGATTGCACTTTTATTTGGGTTGTAGCTAGGCTGCACCAAATTTTGCCGTTTTTTGTGTAAATGGGACAATCGGGTAAAGGCACTTCATTACAAGAGACAAGACTGGTCCGTTCGACAATCATTAAAGCCAGATAAAAAGGATGAAAGAATGTACATATGCCATTGGTAGACCCAAAAAGATTTTGTTGCCACCACTGCATATCAAATTGAGCCTAATGAAAAACTTTGCCAAGGTACTGAATACAGATGGGCCAGCTTGAGTACTTAGGTCAGGAATTCCCAAGGCTAAGTAAAACAAAAATTAAACACGGTGTTTTTATTAGGCCACAGATTCGAAATATTCTAAAAGAAAAACATTTTGACAGCACTCTATCAGATATTGAAAAAAATGCTTGGAATGACTTTCGCGTCACTAATTTCTTCGGAAATAAAAGTGCTGACAATTAGGTTACTCTTGCTGAAAATATGTTGTCGTGGTATCAAAAAATGGGTTGCAATATGTCTCTAAACATCCATTTCCTGCAATCACATCTGGAGTTTTTTCCTTACAACTGTAGAGCTGTAAGTGATGAACACGGCGAACGCTTCCATCAGGATATATCGACAATGGAGAAACGATACCAGGGAAAGTGGAATGCTTCCATGCTTGCCGACTACTGCTGGACTCTTGTTAGAGATGCTCCAGAAATAATTCACAAAAGAAAAGCAAAAAGATAGGATATTTAGTGTCTCTACAATTATAAAAGTGTGTACTTTTTATTATTTTCTTAAAAATAATATAAAAAAATTGTTCTTGAAAATTGCAACTAAGTTTTTAATTTCATTGTCATTTTTGAGTTCAGTGCCCAAAAATGCACTTTTCATATAAGATACAACAAATAAAATCAAATTTGTCTCGTAGTGTTATAAGCGTCTAAATTTTTTGTCTATCATCCACACAAAGACAATGTTATCGCATAGTTATGTGTGAATAACTGTATTTTATGATTATTAATTTTCCATCATCATGGGATTTTTGTTTGTATATCCAACAATATATTTTCCATTCACTAAGGTTATTTGGTGATAGGGATTTACATTATATTAAGCTTATCTGGTATTTCTTGGATTTTCAAACATAATTTATTAATTCGCGTTATGCAAGGTCAATGGCTAGTGGCACAACAAAAATTGACCCCCTTTCACGCTAAAAAGAGATGACAAGGGGATTTCCAAAGAACTTTACATCAGAGGTCACCAGTTCTATTATTATAAGAAAGAAAGATTTGCCCGTTCAAAATATCAAGAATTTTGGTGTGATTTCCTAGGGAAGGAAATACAGACATATATTTCATCTTGAAAATTGGCTTGGCAATTAACGTGGCTGATAACTAAAAATTAGAGAGCTCCTATGTGGTTTTCTGAGATTTAACAATAATTTATAAATAAGCTATTGACTATAAGGAAAAAAAACGAGGTAATAAGGAACAAATTAATAACACCATTTTGATGACTGAATACGGCCCTCTAGCACTCAAATATGATTAAATCACAAAGTGGTATTAAATTCAGGTGAGGCGTTTGTGAGAAGGGGGTGAAAATGGCACTTTTTCAGTTTTTCAAAAATAACTCGGTACTATGCATTTTCAGTATATACATATATTACGATTTTACTATCGAAATTCTTCGGAGGTTAACAAAATTATTTTTTCTGCAAAATAAATGCAAAAACAAAGAGGACAAAAATCAGAAATTCCCATTTTTTTTTTCAAACTCGTGTCCGTAACTTTTTTCTGAGTAGATATAGGTATAGGCGTTGCTTCAGAGAAAAGAAAGCTGATGTTTCACCTGTTAAAATCAGAGTTTGATCAAATTTGGCTGAGATATAGCCATTTAAAATTTGCCACTTTTTGCAATTTTTAATCGATTCCTTTTAACATTATTTTCTTTCTATTTTTAATTTAAAAAATTTATATATTCATGTAATAAAAGGTAATATAAGTGAAGGTAATATAAGTGTATAATACCTTTGTATTTTAAGTGAATGTATATATTTCACTACAGCACAGACCAAGGGCAGATCCAGCCGGTCTCTAGGGGGGGGGGGGGTGAGCGGTCATATCACAAAAGTACAGTATGGCAAAAAAAAGTTGTCGACGAGGGTGAGACACCAACCCCATTCCCGTTTGTAGTGTATAAGGCAGGGCCGGGTTTATTTTTCTGAATTCGAAGCTTTTGGGAAGGACGATTGCAAGAAAAAACAAAATGTCGGCGGGGGGGATGTCAGGAACATACACATTCTTAATATAAAAAGCTAAATCGGTTTTATTTTCCTGAACTCAAAGCTCTTGAGGGAGGGGGCGATCGCAAGAAAAAAACAAGTTGTCGACGGGGGGATGCCAGAGCATACATATTCCTAGTATAAGAGGCAAAATCGGGCTTATTTTCCAGAACTCAAAGCTCTTGGGGGGAGGCTATCGCAAGAAATAACAAGTTGTCGACTAGGGGGGAGATGCCAACAGCATATACATTTCTAGTATAAGAGGCAAAATCGAGTTTATTTTCTTGAACTCAAAGCTCTTGGGAAGGGCATCACCCTCACCGCCCCCCTGCTTGCTTTCGCGCCTAGCACAGACGCGGATTCACTGAACATAAGATGTTCTCTACCTTTCTTTTTAGTATCGGAATACGCACGTGGGTACGCGATATCCCATGGTTTTGTTGAGCATCAATTGCGTATTATTAAGTTTTTTTTTGGACTAAAAAATTAAAAATTGAAACGTTTAGAACATAAAAAGAGACAGAAATTAAAAATGTGATAAAAGCCAGCCTCAGAAGAAATGATGGCAAACATATACTCTCAAGCAGTGTTGAAAATGTTAACGTACATGATAAATATAAAAGTTATATACGTGAGACAAATATTACTGCTGCTGAGAAAAGAAAAGCAAATGAAGAGGATTTATCATCTGTGAGATCCGTTAATGTAATTATAGTTGGCCAAGATGTGAATAATATTAGCATTGTTATCCGATCAAGATCGAAACATTTATTGATTGAAATCACGCATTGGAAAAGTAGAAGAACAACTTTGCGGTCCCAATAGCTTTCAATATTCACAATATCAGCAATTTCTTGGTTTCATTCATGCTTTTAGTGGTCCTGACACCACATTTTCTAATATTGGAAAAAAGAAGTTCATGACATTTTTTTAAAACTTTGTACATTTAGAAGAAGAGGTAAACTTTTTTTTTACGATATGATGCAAATGAGGATTTGATAGGTAATGCAGCAAAATCGATCGTGGCTTTATTATATGATGCGAAACCGAATAATAAGGCTTTACTTAGATGTTGTTTAGTATCATTTAAAAGTCCAAGTCCAAGAATATGACATTTAAACTGTCACAATTATCTCCGACATCTGCATGCATGGACTGCGAACTTATTTTCAAAAGCAACAATGGAAAGGGCACAAATTAAATGCTTTTGAATGGTGTTGGAAATCGATGAAAAATGGTTTAATGTCGATTCCCGTAACCCAGCCACCTGCACCAGTTTTGGCTTGAACAGATAGCATGTAAATATTTGACAAGTTGTCAAAAAAACTGATTGAAGGAAATTAGGCATTAAATGCTCCTTTCTCTGTAAAAAATACACATGAATTTACTGCGAAAATACAGCTAATCCCAACATTTCTAAAGCAAATATTGAAGTTGGTGCTGAAAAAATATATATTTCTCTTGACAATGTATAATAGTTTGAAGGAATGAAGAAATAAAATAAATTGAGTTGTATTACCTTGAGCATAAAACTTTTGTTTTCATTTTATGTTACTACACTGATTATTTAAGATTTTAGATTCAACACAAAACTCAACATTTCTGTTGCACATTTAAAATCCACGTTTTATTTTTATAAAATTAACATAACATTAACCTTCATTACATAAATATACATTTTTAAATTTAAAAATGCGAAGAAAATGATGTAAAAAAGTCAATAAAAACTGCAAAAAAGTGATAAATTTGAAATGCTAATATCCCAGACAAATTTGATTCAAAAAAATTCTCAAAAACTTATTTTAACGGGTGAAACGTCAGCTTTCTTTTCTTTGAAGCAATGCCTATATCTATATCTACTCAGGAAATAAGTTATAAACAAAAATTGGGAATTTTTTATTTTTTCCCTTTGTTTTTTGCATTTATTTTGCAGAAAAAATAATGTTTTTGACCTCCGAAGAATTTCGATAGGAAAATATTTGAGTGCCAAAGGAACGTATTCAATCATCAAAATGCTGTTACTAATTTGTTCCTTACAAAAAATTATAGTCAGTAGCCTAAAACCTGACTCTGTTAGCATAACAGAATATATTATCAAAAAGACAGAGTAATGCAACAAAACATCTCCGCAATAGGATAAATTTAAACTACGTTAAATGCATATTATACTTATTTTCATTTGTTAATTTTCAACATACAGTGTGCCATGAAAAACATTAACAACCAGATTCACTAAAAATGTTTAAGTTTTAAACCGGATCTGGTGGCTAATCAATTTAAGTCCTCTAGTTGATCAGCTTAGTTTTGTTTAGTTTGATATTGTTGTCATTTTCATTACATGTGTCTACCAATAAATATATGTATATGAAAATTGAGGACAGAAACCAAAATATAAGAGCTTGAAATAGATAAATAAATAATTTTATCTCGAGAATAAGCAAACTTTTCCCTATTTCCCGATCTCATAATAAAAGAAAATGGTATTTTTATTCTTGAATTTCAAACTTTCTGAGTCAGATTCACTAAGAAGATTTAAGAGTTAGACCTGATGTAGTTGCCATGAAATTTAAATCTTATAGTCGGCCAGTTTGTTTTGCTTATGATATTGTCATAATTTATATTACATATGTCAAAAATACATGTTTATATAGGAATATTAAGGATAAGAACCTTGCGATAAAGCCTTGAAATATGTAAGAGAAATAACTGTATTCCAATAATAAATAAAGTTCTCCCTTTTTGTAGATTCAAAATTATATTTTTTGTACTTTTAGGGTTTTAAACTTTCTTGACTTTTTGTTAATTTTGCAGTTTAAACACTCTGCTGTCAATATGGAACGGTTTTATGGTTAGACCATGTTAGTGCATTCGGGGGTTAATATTTTAACAAATGATGAAAAAAAATTTTTATTGTTCAAGAGATATCATGATAATTTACACCTACATTGTATATCTTTACTCTACTATTTATCAAAACAAAGTATAGACAAAGTAGTATTAATTATTAAAACATTTGCCTAAAATAAGGTTATGTTACCAAAAAAAAATTTTTTTTCAAACAGAAGAAGAATACTTAAATAGGGCTCAAAAAATGGGAAAGAAATAAGCAAGTATGGTGTACTGTTAAGGTGATTCCGCACATAATTTTCTAATACGCTTAACATACTTCAACATCAAAATTACCTCTTAGGCTCTTTCTTATTTATTTTTTATAACGGGAAAATATTCAATTCGTTTTTTAAGTCTAGATGCTGATCCTTTGATTTGTGATAACCGGTTGAAATAACAAAAGTCCGTAAATGGCAAAAATAAGCAGTAGTTACTGGTATGTATAGGACTAAAAAATATGGTTCTTATTTAAAAAATGGTTTAGATAATATCTTTAGATGTTATTGTAAATGTTACTTAAAACAAAAATACTTGATAACAAAAATTGTAATTTTGGAACAAACACACATATTACCACGTAACATACAAAACCACCAAGTTAGCTTATAAACTAGAGTTGTAGATAATACTGGACAGGGTCGGACTGAAACATAACGATACCTAACATGGCGCATGGAAAGCCTCTTCGTATATCAATTTAAACAAATCTCAATAATTTTGGCGAACACTCCACCTCGTTTTTTGTGCTTTAAATAATGAAAAGTACCCACATCAAATCTAATTCCGTTACTGCTACTTTACCTCGTTCATTTTTTGTAATGTTAAACTAACCTAAAAACGTTATGGAACTAACTTTGTCAATCTTTGGAAGTTTTGTGATTAATCGGATTCGTTTATGACGGTAAAAAAAAACAAAACTTAATTGATATTTTAAACTGTATTACTTGGAAACTGAATTTTCGTATCTTGATATCAATTATTTTAAAGTTTTAAATAGTCAGATATTCATATAAAATGCTGTAGCAATCGGAAAGCGGTGGGTCGTTATTTTTTACACTACTCACCCCTAGTATTGTCAAATTTAAACAGTGTATTTGCACTATTTTTCTAAGCTTTCTTAATAACACATACTCAAACAATAACAACACTGCTACTCAAGAAATAACTGAACCAATCGATTTTCAAACTACGTGCAGGTGGATTTCCCGCGAAACCTATAAATTACTTATTTTAATTCTGGGAACCGATTTAATAAAACTGGCAATACCGTGCAACTAATTGATGCATAAATTAAATTAATGCTGTTTATAACTGGTGATTATTTGCTAACCTTGAAAATTTTAATATTGTTGACAAATTACTACTGAAATTTTAGTTTCTTGACTGGACATCACTTTAAGACTGGTTTTACCCACCGACTTGAGATTTAAACTTGTTTACTTAGTTTCGGTGTCTGGCTTTAGCTCCCCCACTACAAAAAAACAGTGGCGCCGTATTTCCCCACAATTAATTCAATTATAGGGTGTTAACCGAGGTGGAAACAAAAAAAAAGTTAAAAACAAAATACTCAGTAGCGCAACAAAGTTTCTCACTTTGAGGGGAATAAGGAGAAATTACCCTAAAATCCAATACATAAAAATTAAAAGCTATCAAAATTGTCACAACTTTGCAAAATTTGGGTGTTTTCGAGTTTAAGGAACGTTTATATTTTTGACTCATTTTCTTCTTCTTACACTTTTTTTGGTATTGTCCGCCACTTTTTGGCTTTCAGCGCGATACCCTCGGAAATCTCCGACTTTTGCAATACTTTATCACTAGTGTGACTATATTTACGATTAGTTAAAAAATTTGCAAGGCACGTCGAAACATGGATTTGTGGAATGCCATGGCAGAACTGGGCATACCGAAGAAGCTAATTAACCTCACCAAAACATGTGTAGAGGGATCTATAAATGCAGTAATACTTGAAGGAAGATTGTCAACCTTCTTTACAATCAACAGTGGTCTTAAACAAGGCGATGCTCTATCTCCACTCCTCTTTAACGTCGCCTTGGAGAGCATCGTGCGAAAAACCAACACAAAAATGCTCCTCTTTAGAAATCAAGGTCCGCGCATCATATTAGCGTTCGCTGATGATATCGATATTGTAGGTAATACAACTACTAGTGTCAAGGAAGAGTTCTTCAAACTGAAAAATGCCGCAAAGAAAGTTGGCTTACGAATCAACGAAGAAAAAACAAAATATATGGCTACCACAAGAACGGAACGGCGAGACAGAATAGGACAGAACGTGACTATGGACCACTACAATTTTGAAAGGATCCATCAGTTTAAATATTTGGGAGCTACGATCACCTCTGACAACAACATTACACAAGAGATTAACAACAGAACACAAGGAGGCAACCGCTGCTGGTATGGGCTGCAAAAGATAATGAAATCGAAAAATATATCCCCTCGCACGAAAATAAGAATATATCAAGTAGTTATAAGACCGGTAATGACATATGCATATGAAACATGGACGTTGACAAAACAAAATGAGAATAGACTGAAAATCGCAGAAAGAAGAATGCTTAGAGAGATATACGGACCGGTCAGAGACAACACTACACAACAATATAGAACGAGAACAAACAAGGAATTGGAGGAACTATACAACCAGCCAGATATAGTGAAAATAATAAAAGCAGAAAGATTAAGATGGGCCGGCCATGTTATGAGACAAGATCAACGTATCGTCAAGTTGGTATGGGAAGAGAACCCAGAAGGAAAGCGGCCGCTAGGAAGACCAAGGATAAGGTGAAGAGATAACGTTGCAGCAGACTTACAAACCCTAAACGTCAAACGCGCGGAGGAACTGATGATGGATCGCAGCAAGTGGAGGCAGATTGTGAAGTCAGCAAAGACCCACCCCGGGTTGTAATGCGAGAGAGAGAGAGTGAGAGAGAGAGAGAGAGAGAGAGAGAGCACGTCGAAACACTGCGAGTATCCCTTTCAGACACACTTCCTCGTTACCCCCCCCCCCCTTCGCAACAAACATGGCCACACATGCTTTCCTAGCCCGAAAGAAAGAACAACGCGAACGGGAATTTTAGGCCTCTTAGCTCACTCCCCTTGGATTTCGCAGAACTTCCCTCAGGCGGCACGTTTAATTCACTCTCGATTTTCACTCCTCACACGTATTCTCCCGCCGAAATCAGGAACACATTTAATCCGTGATTTGATCGATATGGATACCGGAAACGAACTTGGTTTATCTTTAGTTACTTTTAGGATCTTTTTTGTATGGATGATATTTTTAGCTCATAGAAGTAGTACCACACTGCTATGGAACTACTTAATTTTTTCCAAAAAATTTTTTCACAATTATTTTTACATTAGACTTTTTTGAATGTATTTTCCTTCTCTATATTAATAATTTGGTCGTATGGTAACAGAACGTATTTTTTATAATCGGCAACATAGGATTGTGAGAAGATCTAAAGGGGCTTATATGTGAGCGAGAAAGACCGAATTATGTATTAATATTTTCAATATGCAGCTATGACACAGGACCCCGCTCAGAGCTTATGGAAATCCAGTTTCCGTTAAAATGGTGGAGTATTTTGGTCCCCTGATTAAAAGTGTCAGTAGGCACGAGGTTCTAAAACCGTTTTCCGAATATCTACTTATTGTTCTCGTTACTTAAAAGCATACGCTCTCTCGTAAACTGAAAATAATTATTAGGTTGACACTTTATCTATGAAGTATCAACGAGTCCCATACTATGGTTTGTTAGGGTTTTTCGGGTCGCTGATTCCGGATCCGATATTGATGAACTTCCATCACAGAATCAAGGTCATTTGAAGGTAAAATAAAGAAGAACCGTTGAAAAAATTACATGAATATTTTTTGAGTCGCTAAATCCAAATATTTCATTTGCTTGATCCTATAAGGTCACCTGGAAGTAATTTCAAGGTAACTTTAACCTTGATAACCTCCAAGTCCCTGTTACACCAGAATAGCATCAAAATGACATGGAAACCCTTAAAAAGGCACCTAATAGTAGATCGACTGCTCTGTGATCTGATTGACCTCAGCATATCTTCTCAATGCTATGCCGATGACGTAGTCGTGATCGCAGAAGGCAAATTTGAGAATACCCTTTGAGGCATAGTTCAAAGAGGGCTTGAATACACTAGGGAATGATGATAGCTGATGGGACTAAACATTAAGCCTACCAAAACAACCCTAGTAGCCTTCACAAGGAAAAGAAATTGTTATTGAGTGGAAGTCAGAGAATAAATATCTTGAACTGACCCTGAATAATAAACTCCTCTGGACTAAGCACGAAAAAGAAGTAATTAACAAGGCTACAAAAGCCTTGATGGTCTGTAGAAACTTTGGCCGCCATGGAAGTAATTCTAAACCTCACACCTCTACATATACTTGTAGAGAGTATGGCGAAGAGGGCAATTTATAGAATGATGAGAGATAAGGTCATAAAACACAGGCCTAATCTCTTATCCAGAAATCAACAAATCTGGGACATGCCCCAAGATGAAATGAAAAAGAAATTCAACTTTGTGAAAAATTTCAGCACAAAATTGAGTCGCAAAAACGAATGGGACAGAAACACCATTGAAAAACTCAACAAGAAATCCTTTATGTGGTATATAGATGGCTCCAAAACAACGGAGGAAACTGGAATAGGAGTGTATGGACCCGGCACCAGATACTACGAAAGCTTGGGTAAGTCACCAAGCATTTTCTAGGCAGAAATACATGCCATTAGGAAATGTATTCATTTCAACAAAGAAAAAAACTATCACGGTCAAGAGATTATCATCATGTCGGATAGTCAAGCCGCCACCAGTGCCCTGAACTCTCAAGTTATCAGCTCCAAGATTGTCTGTGAATGCCTTGAGGAATTAAATGATTTTGAGTAAGAATAATAAAGTCCTCCTCATGTGGATACCGGGATACACCCGGATAGAGGGGAATGAAATAGTAGATAGGCTCGCGAGGAAATGGGCCAGAGAGCCTCTTTATGGAATCAATAGCAGCATAATGCTGGAAGAACTAAAGATAGAAGAAGAAAGCAGATGATCCAATTATTGGACGGAGCTGCAAAGATTGAGACAAGCAAATATACTTCTTGGGAACTACGACCAGAAGAGATTCGAAGAATGCATAAGCTTAAGTAAAAACCAACTCAGAGTTCTGATAGGGGTTTTGCGAGGCATTGCCACCTGAAGAGACACCTCAAGAAACTCGGACTGGTAGAAGGAGAAGAGTGCAGATTCTGTGAGGAGGGGGACGAAACCTCTGTTCATTTCCTTTCAGAGTACAACGCTTCTTAGAAAAAGGTTTTTGGCAACACACCAAGTCGAAGAAGAAGAGCTACCCACTTTGAAGCCGTTTAACAGCCTAAGGTTTCTGAGGGAAATAGGACTGATAGACCTGCTCTAGCCGATAAAGTAACTCTTACGACTTGGAGGCAATAGGGGGGCATAATATATCCACCAGATCACCGTGTACAGACCCCAATTCTACGCACATTCAAACCCTTAAAAAGATTACAATCCTCGGCCCGTCTTGTTCGGGGTTCCTAAAGCTCCGAACGTTTTAGGATCAATTCAAGGTCAAACCTGAATAACCATCAGAAAATCTGGAAAAAATTTATATATAAGTTTTTGAGGTAGCTGATTCAGAATCCGGGTCAACTTGTCACTATAAGGTTAGGACCAAAGTCACTTCAAGGTCAAATTGAAAAATGTGAGTTTGAGATGCCATAAAAATTGAACTGAAGGGACCTCTACATGAAATGGTGAAATTGAGCAAACTCCAGATTTAAATTCAGTGGCCTGAAAACCTTGAAGTAGAAGTGATTGGGATTCATTGAAAGGTTTTTCTCAGTGACCCCGGATTTTTCCCACGGTTTTCCAAATTTGGCCTTGAAATAATCCTGAAATGACCTTGAAATTTTTTTCAAGTGACTTTGTAGGGCCAAAAAAATTACATAATCGGATTCAGTGGCTCAGAAAACGTGTACTTTTTTTTCAACGCACTTGGCGTTTCTAAAAAATTTATATTTTATTTTCAATTTAATTTTAGTTATTCATTCTGTATTTATCGAAGTATAATATACATTTTTCATAGTCGGTGTATGTTAGTTAGATTTTTGGACAATTCCTTTAGTGCGTTCTTTTTAATATAAAACTAAAAGTAAAATAATAAGGAGGATATTGGCTGATTTAAAAATTGGAAAACAAGGTGAAAGTGGAGGAATTTCCCGCTGTCGCAAATTAAATGAAACTATATGATTGGTGTGTGAATGTGGGAAAACACGTTACTATTTTGTTTTACATCTGTGTTATTTGAAGGTGATAATAATCTTGTTCAAATACGGGATAAAAAAAAACTCATGAAATATCGAAGGTTCACATGAATAATTTTGCTAGCTTTTGTATGCTGCTAAACATAAAACACAGTTAAATTTTTCTTACCGTGATTATAGATAAGGAAATGGTTATTTACATACGTAATAATAATCCTATATTTTTAACCACGTATTGGCACCACCTGTCTAAACATTCATCATTTAGGACAAAAAATATTTCTAAATGAACTTTTAATAATTAAGATACTTCATAAACTAAGTATTAAATGTTACTGAACTCGTTATTTTATTTCTTTTTCTCTTTAACCACTTGTATATATATTACACTCCAGTACTGTAACTTGTTACTTTTGAACGCCAAAAATTGTGAGAACCCAAAATAACATAGTTTTTAATACATAAAAAAACAACTACAACTTTCTAGTGTAGAGACCTATGAGTACATCTATGATTCATTCACCGTATACTAAAGGACGATCAAGGTTTTAAAAATTATTGCTTATTTTGTGGCAAATAAAAAAGCTCAACCAAAAAATGCACAAAATATTCCTCGTATCGAGTTGCTACAATTTTATGTTTAAAAAATGTACTAGAATCGTTCTGATGATGTAGCATAAGCTATTATTCAGGTTATGAACATAATTTAATTGCTACTAAAGCTAAGTACCATAACTATCTTACAAATATTTTGTGACGCCTACTTCAAGGATAAAAATACGCCCAGAAATTAATGACAATGGTCAGTTTTTTGTGCAAGAATCAAAAGATATTTACAAAAATACAATTTCAGTTAAAAGACAATTAAAACTAACAATTATATATTTTACTGATACGTATGAAAATGAAAAACATTAAAAAACAATCTGAAAGACTGAAGCTGCTACAGCAATCATTCGAAAAGATTTTCAATGTAAAGTAATCAACACTAAAATTACCAAACGTCTAGTGAAATGTTTAAAAATATCAACAGCGATATATCTAAATCATCGATTTATTTTTTAGAGCGAGTGATTTTAAAAAATAGATGACATAAATTAGATAATTTCAAAATATGTACTACTGACAGTCACTGAATTATGGCTACTGGTTATCCCAAATTATTTCATCTCGATACTGTAATTGGATCTCTCAATTTGCGAATCGTATAATAACACTATGATGTATAAGGCAATAGCAGCCCCATTTTCTACCACCGAAACTAGCACATTTATTCAATGTGCTGCCGACAATGTTGATATTAATGTATACACTTTAGAGCATTGATTCCCAAAGTGGTCCATATGGACCCTCAGGAGTCAACTGAGACCTGCAAGGGATCCATGTCAAAGAGAAATAAAATTGGGAAAGCATGAGATGTAAATGGGGGTACCTAGGAAAAATTGTACCTATGTGCTTACATAACACTTAAAATAGAATGGACAATGGAATTGCCTAATTGCCTATATATTTAATATTTGATAGCAACGCATTGCGCTCATACGCACAATAGCAAACATGTCTAGATTTGAACTAGAGCTGCAAAAATGACGGCACAAACTTGCATGGACCTTTTTAATATGTTAGTTATTAATACGAGTGTAAGAGGCAAACTGTTCATTCGTTTTCTGAATTTTGAGAAAAAGACCCAAATATTTTAAAAATAAAATAGACCTTATATACAAGTTAAAGTGAATCAAAATTGTCTGAAGATAAGTAAGTACATTTAATGACATTATTGTTTTTTTTTTTTAATTCCTCCGATAATCCGATTGCCGATCATGACTTGAAGTAAAATCCATTTGATATCCTAATCAACCGGTTACACCCGTATTATTTTTTAAATTTTTTAATTAATTTGTTAGTTTTTTTATTTTAGCAATCGGAAGTATTCACTTTCTGACTTTTCTTCTTTCGTTCTATCTGAATCTTTATAGACAAAATTCAACGATACATTATTCCTCTGTACCTAAAACTATAAAAGACCAGTAACCATCCTAAAGAATAAAATAAGGATTTACGTGGGGAATCAATTTCGAATTGCTAAGTCTTATTATATTTAAATAGCTACATTTTTATTCACAGGTAACTGCTCCTAAATATGGCCGAATTTATAAGGAAATGTACGTTGTGTAGCATTGATTATTTTAAGTTCAGTTTCATTCCATCATTGTCAAACAATCACCTGACAACGTACCTTATATGCGTTTTAAGCAGTAAGGCTATAAAAACATCAAAGCTGAAGCATTATTATCACAGTTCAATCAAAAACCAAATGAATATGAAGGAGAAGACTCTACTACAAAATTTACAATACAATATTTTTATTTGGTGTCGATTGCAAAAGAGGTAATAAGAGCTGAACATACGGGAGATTCTCAAGCTTATTTGGATAGCTTTAAACAAATACTTCCTTATTTTCATGAATTAGGATATTTTCCTTATGCTAAATCTGCTGCTGTATCCAGGACATGCTGTAATTAGAAAATTTGATTTACCCTTGGATTGTTAAAAGGTTTATTCAATGATTCTTCACTATTCGACGTTAAAATCTGGAACTACAAGAGATATGATCATTGAGCAATCAATAATTGATTCAGTAAAAATAGATGAAGGTATTGCTGTAGAATGAAGTAGGTCAGAGGGTATCACAAGTAAATGAGAACACAGTGTATGAAGGATTGGAAGATTTTGGTAAAGTTAAAATGGATACAACTGGCTAGCATCTAAATGAAAGTGATTTACAAGTAAAAAAGAAATATCGAATACGTTGAAAAACTTGTTGAGTAGTTTCCATTACATTCTTTAAGTTCTTTCTGTGAAATTCAAAAAGTAATGTCCATAACAAATGAAGAAGTTGGTGATCATAAAATAAATTATCATAATGCTCGTGAAGTCGGAATTGCTTGCATGACTAAAATATTTGATCAGACATTTAATAATCCTAAACTGAAATGTACCGATAAAGTATTCCCTGTTTAAACTCCCAGTATCGCTTTAAAAGTTCATGTACCTATAAGTCTTGTATTATTATTCAGTTCATGAATATTACTAAAAGCTATAATCAATTGGGAATACAGTATACTTGCAGTTGGGTGTATAAATACATTTATATTATAGAAACTATTTTAGTTCTTAATCAACTAAAACTTTATACTATAAAGGCAAACGTACTTTGTTATAACAGGGTTAGAGACAAAGCAAGAATCAGGTTGTAAGAAAATACCAGAAAAGGTTGGAAGCCTCTCCCATGATAGTACACCGCCATCTGCAAACCGGTTTCGAACTCATTAGTTCTCGTCAGTACAGGGTAAGCAAGCGCACCTAAACAAATTGTATTCACCGTTAGTATATAATATATAAATCTCTAAGAGGTTAAATATTACTGTATTAGACTTAATATTTTGTCTGATATATGTTACTTAAACAATTCGCTTTTCTTATATTTAGATGCTGCTCTGTACTGACGAAAATCAGTGAGTTCGAAACCGATCTGCAGATGAGGTGCACTGCCATGGGAGAGACTGCCACCCATTCCTGGTATATCCTTCCAAGCTGAGATAGTGTTTTGTCTCTAACCATGTTAGAATAGAGTACGCCTTCCCCTATAGTACAAGGTTTTGTCAGGTGGTTGAGAACTAAAATGTTTCTTTAATATAAATATATAACTAAAAGCTTTGAGGATGTACTTAAAAAAATTCTTCTACTATGAATTGACTCCCTATCCAATATCATCTTTCGATGCAATTGGAATGCATAAAACACACAAATCAATAATTTAATTGCTTTCAATGTTTAAATGTTAAAATTGATAACACAATTGCCATATCATCTATGGGAATCATTTACTTCATATTATATGTAATCGAGAAGAAACATTCGATAAGTCTCGCTTCACTTTAATGCTATGTGAAAAATTACTGATATTTTCGTGAAACAAGCTGGTAATAACGCTGATATTCTCATAGTTGAAGTAGCTATAGAATAGCCGCCTACAAATAAAACTATTGTTGATGGCGAAGATGTCGATTTATTGATAATATTGACTACATGAACTCCGATTGACAAGATTAAGTATTTTTTAAAACCTAGGAAAGCTTAAAAAAAAATAAAAGTATATTTATGATAAAATTTAATTTAATTTTCTAAATGTTAAGCTCTTATCTTTACATAAAATAAGTGGTTGTGGTACTAAGTCAGCATTTTTTAAAAGAGGTAAAACAAAAGTATTTAAAATATTTGAAAACAATTATGATTTAATTGATTGTACTGGAGTATTTACGAAGATTGATTCTTCTCCAAACGTCACCCTCAATATTGGAATTTTTTTCTCTTCTTGCCATGTATGGAACTCAAAAAAAAATGATTCTCGAAACAACTATAAATAGTTTTATAAAAAACACACAGTACTATAAAAGTGTACAGTTATCCTGTCTTTCTGCTACATAAAACGCTCGTTATCAACAATTTTATCGTATATACTACCAAGTCCAAGTATGGCTAGGTAATGAATTGGCCCTGAAAACTAGGGATAGGTGTTGAAGAATAACGGTTGGAGCCAATTCAACCTCTACTCACGCCTGCTCTAGAAAAACTTCTTAATACTATTTTTTATAATTACAAGAATTGTTTTTATAATTGTGGCAGTAAAAGTCTGATTATTTTCTTCAGCAAATCCAACCGATGATAATGCTTATGGTATATAATCCATCTAGTTTCTTAGTATAATCTACAAAAATCCGCCAATAAAAAGAAGCAAAAAAAGGCGAAGGAGAAGAAATAGAAAAAACAGTAATGATTTGTTCCAGTTTGATAACTAATTAATCATAATACTATTTTTTTATTAAGTAGAATTATGTCCTATTTCATTAAAACGAATCGTAGGTATCTAGAGGGAATCAAGTTAAAAAAAAATACATCAAGTATTCAACCTCGAAGGTGGTATGGAACATAGTACATATTATGCAGAATATTACTTCTCAAATTTTTAAGTTCACGATATCTCATGAATGATAATAAAAAGTATCTTTTTTGTAGACAACTGCATAATCTACAAACCTTGTAATAACAATTTTTACAAAAACATCGCTTAAGGGATATTTGTGTAAAAACAATTTTTTACCTTTGGCATTAGATAAAATTTTTAGCAGAAGCAGATTATAAATTGCG
This sequence comes from Diaprepes abbreviatus, assembly GCA_034092305.1. Classification (NCBI taxonomy): domain Eukaryota; kingdom Metazoa; phylum Arthropoda; class Insecta; order Coleoptera; family Curculionidae; genus Diaprepes; species Diaprepes abbreviatus. The sequence continues at coordinate 27,607,215 of JASJET010000022.1, forward strand.
TTCATATACTTGGCGTGTTGTACTTACTTCAAATTCTGAATAATAGAAAACTGACAGTGATTCGGATTATAGAAAGTACTTGCCCTTAATTATAGTATTATCTATTCGACCCTTATCAGATTCCTGCAGCAAAAAAAGTAAGCCGTTTTTCATAATAATTTACAAATCCAGAGATAACAAAAACTTGGCTGATGGTCAAGTACTTAATAAGTTAAAAGATAAAACTAGATCGGACATAATAAATATAATAAACTTCCTAAGAAACCGCAAACAGTTAAACATGAGGAGACTTCAAGAGGTAATTCTAAACTCAAAAATAAACGTAGTAAATAATTTAAAATAATTTCAAAATCTCAGTGACTTCCTAGTTACGGATAATTTACTCTGTTTTTAATTTATTCCCGTACGTATTCAATTGATGTTTGGCATGTATAATAAGTTTACTAAACAGTGTCATACACAGGTGAAACTGCATTTCTAATTTTCCATCAAAAAATTCTTTACCTAAAAATCAAAGTTTATTGCTTTAATAACATTGTTTTTTTATAGATATATGTATTATTAGAACACGGACGTAATTTCGAAGACAGGAATTCATAAAATAGTGTATTTGTATCGAAGAATTTGCTTGTTTTATTACAAACATTATTTAAATGTCCATTTTCGGCTAAACGTAGGATTTATCGACGTGAAATAAGAGTACATTATTTACTTGTTATCACCTTTAAAATAATGTCTTAACTTTCATCAAGTCTGTTAAAATACAAAAGTAATGAAATCAAGAAAGGAATTTTTCTGTAATGTTCGCTGATGGCATGTTAAGAAAATAGTCTTACCTGTGACCGAAACTGTTTATTAGACTTAAAATTATACCCAATATCATCTTAGTGTATCAATATATGAAGCTACTACTAACGTTAATAAGTAATATAAATAACTAAATCATGCAACAACTACTCTTACTTGGCTTTCAAATGGACTGCAAAAGGAAATAATTTAATTTGTTAATTAATCTAGAAAAATGTCGATTATTTATGGAGCCTTAATATGCATACAGGAAAAATGACCAAGGTCTCAGAATCATTTCAATCCTGAAGGGTGTCTACGAACCATGAAATGTTTTTGTTTAGCTATATACCTATCTTGTAAATAGCTGCCTCCGTCATAAATTAAGCCATGTTTTTATATTCCAAGATTATCTTTGAAAAATCTAAATTTTTAATTTGTTTTCTTGAAAACAATTAAGATAATAATACAACAAATTATATTATCCAATGGCGTAGTGGATATAATAAGACAAACATGCTAAGCGTGAGGCAGTTGTCCCGTAAAGATAAATATCCGGATAATGTGATAAGTAGATGGAACGAAAAAGGGAAATTTTGTAGATGATAGATTTGTGACTTACAATTTGGAAGTCAAGACGAAACGTAATATGTTCATTACTGAAAAAAAAAACCTAATTGTAATTTATTTAAAATTATTTGTATAATTTCGACTGTTTTAACGACTTACACAAGGTGTGCGGTAAGTACCTCTTAATTTTTCGGGAGCATACAGGGAAGGTCAAAATAACCCTACTTTGTCATCAAAGTCAGGAACGGACTTGCAGCCAACTCGTTGGGTCTAATTTATGACAGGTGTCATTTTACAGAGCTGGAAACTGATTTTCAAAATACTTTTAAAAAAGGCACTCTTATTTTGTTTCGATTACACTGGCGGTTTTCGAGATAAATCAGTGTTTATGCCAAAAACTCAAAAGTTACTAATGCTAAACACAGACAAAAATCAGGTTGTTATTGGTAATACCTACATAATGAATTACTATTGACCAAACTTGTCAAAACCGCCTTCAAGTAAAAATAATTTTAAAAAATGGAAGAATATTCTTACGCAAAGTATGCTGATATGCATTTAATTTGTGGTGAAGCGCTGTCAAATTCTTCGAAGGCAAGACTTTATGCTGAAAGATTTCCAGCTCGAATATTGCCAAGTCCAAAAACCTTTCAAAGAGTTGATCAAAGCCTAAGAGAAACAAGTAAACGATGATTAGAAAATAATTATTAAAATTATTAATTTTTTACATGTTTTATTCAGAATCATTTTTGGCGCGATGTGGCGGTAAGCCCCCCCCCCCCAGGAGAGCACAAGACCTTAACGTAATGTAGAGTAACAAATTTGCAAGATATTGCTGACAACCTTTCAAACAGCATAAGAAAGTTCGCGATACAAAACAATGTTACAACATAAATTGTACATGAAACTCTAACAGAACAGTTACTTCACCCATACCACCTTGAAAACGTACACGCTATGTTTCCGGATGATTATCCAGCAAGACTTCAATAATCCAACTGGTTTATACAGCAACATGATCTAAATCTAAATTTTTCTAACCTTATTTTGTTTACCGATGAGGCAGGTTTTACAAAATATAGCATAATAAACTCACACAATTTACATTTTTGGGCCGAAGAAAACCCGCACGCCATAATTCAAAACAAACACCAACAAAGGTTTATTGTAAATGTGTGGGCTGGCATCATGGGAAATAACCTTATAGGTCCCTTTGTTTTGGAAGGATAAGTTAATTGTGAGAGTTAATTACAATTTTTGCAGCAAAATTTAAATAATTTACTGGAAGACATACGTCTTGATAGAAGAATGCAAATGTAGTACATGCATGATAGTGCTCCACCTCACGTTAACCGTATTGTACGACAACACTTAACTAACGTTTTTGGCCCTCGAAGCATAGGTCGAGGTTCGCCTGTTTTATGGCCACTAGGGTCTCCAGACCTAAATCCCTTAGACTTTTAATTCTGGGGGCATCTAAAAGAACTAGTTTATTCAACACCAGTAAATACTAGAGAAGAACTTCTAGCGAGAATAGCACATTCTATTGAAGTTCGTGGAGCCCATATTGAACATTTGCCAAAAAAAAATTTAAACGTTTTCGCTAGTTTTGCATTTTAATAACATTGTAAATTAACTGAGCCTTGATCAACCCTTTGAAAGGTTTCTGGACTGAGCTGGAAATCTTTCACCATAACATATTCTTGACTTCGAAAAGTGAGACAGCGGTTCCCTATAAATTAAAGCACATCAGCACACTCTGCGTATTTTATTTTTTCCTGACTTCAGTGATATTCTAAAATATCTACTGTAGTATAGTTTAATGAGTCTTTATTGCCTCTATAAATTATTAAAATTTCATTAAATTATACAAGTCGCTTCAAAACTTAGAGCCGATAAGGTAAATCGTACCCATTTAAAGGTCTGTATCTCAGTTAAGGGACACTTTAGGATTTTTTTTTCTATTTTTTTTTCTATGAAAAAGTAGGGTTATTTTGACCTCCCCTGTATGCTCCCGATAAATTAGGAGGTATTTACCGGACATCCTGTATTTCTGGGTAGTATAAGTTAATTACTAAGCTGCGAATATAATAGCAGAATATCAGTTCAAACTTTCCCTTATAAAGCAATTTATAATTGCAACTTGCTTACCAGATAAGGCATCTGTCCTCTATACTAAATAAGAAATGTCTTACAACATATTTCCTCAATTATTTTTTGTGTTTCTCAATTGTATAGACATAAAACCTTATTAACGTTAATTTCATTCCAGACGCGGAGCCAAGAGGGGACAATTGCCCCCCCCCCCAAACTCCGAATTCGGAAAATAGACTTGCCCTTGCTTACTCCATTAGGAACGTGAATATCGCTGGCATTCTCTCCCCATTGTCAACTTACTTTCTCTTGCCACACTGTACGATCGCGCTTCTCCCAAAAAGCATCGAATTCAGAATAGACCCGCATCTGCCTGCTACATTAGGAGCATTAATGTCGCTGGCACCTCCTTCCACTCCTTTGAAAACTCGCTTTCACTTGCCATACTGTACCCTTGTGATATCATTTTCCCTCCCCAAAGGGAGAGGCGGGAACCACCCTTGTTTTGCTCTGACTTTTAAATAGATTAACACTTTTATTTAAAATGAATCTCAAATATTTTTAATTTCGGTAAGATTGGATATAATTTCTGCAAGTTTATACTGTACAGATCCTATTAAGTGTTTGTGATACTTCTTAAGAAAATGCCTATTATGAAAAATTTTTACCGTTCACTGCAACATATAAGAGAAAAACATTCTTCCTTGAAATCATTCTTAGTTCATACATGATTTTAGAAAATATAAATATATATACCAAAGTAATTAATTATTAACTATGTTGACATAATATTACCTTCATATTTTCAGTTAGTTTTTGCATAACATTTTGAACCGAACTCGAAAAGCTAAGGTAATTTCATGACATGATTAACTGAAACACTTTTATTTCTCTTATAGAACTTCCACAAATAAAATATCGGTGGATAAAAATTATGTATATCCTCTTGAGACGTTTATGTAAGACATTTTTCTTTTTGTTCAGTGACCATGATAACTCACTATGCTTGTTAACGTAATGAAATCATAAAAAAATCTTATAATTGGGAATTCAGCAGTAAATAAAAGAATTCGTTTGTAAAAACGAAATAAACCAAGTCAGATAATACCAAAAATAAATTATATTAAAAAAGAACATCAAGTCGATTTGGAAAAGAGGTTCTTTGACAGCCCCCAATTCATATCGGTATATTATTTATTAATAATAGCAAAATCATTATGCACCGACAATGATTTCTGGAAACGATTTCGATTTTTAAATACAGACGCAATGGGAATACCAAACTACAAGTAAACTTTACAGCTTATTATTTCTAAACTTGTTTAATATTTATTCAAATTATTTGCATATTAACGCTGACATTTTCAACTATTAACCTTTACTGAAAAATCAGAGAATTTCTTACAAAGATATATGATAATCTGTTATGCCACTAACTAGTAAGATTAGTTAAATTTATTTGTTTATTAAAATCAACTCAGATCTTATATATTTTAATGGCAAGATGAATTTAAAAGAAGGGAAGAATTCTGCTTTTCATTACAGCAGACAAAAATTATTCTGATTATCTAGTTGAAAACCGATTCTATTGAGACGATGCCATTGCGACATAATAAATCGAAGGCGGATCCAGGGAAGAGCCATTGGGGCAATGACTCCCCCCCCCCCCTCCAAGAAAAAATAGGTATATGTATCAAAAAAAAAATAGAAATCTTATACCATAAGCATATATATATATATATATATATATATATATATATATATATATATATATATATGTATATATATATATATATATATATATATATATATATATATATATATATATATATATATATATATATATATATATATATAAAATAGTTACTCATTTATGTATGTACGTACTTCATGTTTTCCTTTCCCTCTTAATACGCCATGTTCAGGGTGTCCGGAAAATACGTATACAGCGTGGAGCGTTTTGGATGTTTTTATAGGATATCTCGGAAACTGTAAAATATTTTTAATACCTGATAATTGGCCAGCGGAATTAGCATCTGGAAAAATTTATTGTTGGTAGACTTCTGACTATGTAGAAATATTCAGAATGATAATAATAATTATGTAATATCTTATGTCTCATTTTCTTTTTTAGAGAAAATTTTATATTTAACAATTAAGATGTGAAAAAACAGTTTTTTCGAGTTCTAGGAAAAGCTATTGTTTTTCAGGAAAAAAGTTTCAAACAAAAGTTGTGCGCTTTAAAAATAGCTACAAATGAGCTAAAAGTCATCCAAATCGGATAATTTGTTTGTTAGTGATTGCAAAAAAAAAACTGTTAAAATGGCTGTTTTCAATTGTTAATAACCAATAGAAAAATATATTGCATTAACTTTATACTACACCGAAAGAAGTCTCTTGTTGCATGCAACAAATGTGCGACCACTAGAAGCTGAGATTTCTCTTTCAAAAAATCACTGCTGCGTTGTTTTTATTAAGTAGGAACTCATAGGGAGATGGTTAACTATTGTCTGCAGCAATTTTCAACTCAATTATTTCAAAATTATTAATGTTGCAATAGTTTAAAGTTGCACCTAGTCCAAGAGTGAGAATGTGAGCAGTGGAGGGGGACGCGGCGCGCGGAAAAAAACGTGACTAGGACGCTTCAAATTCGTATCGCCCAAAAAAATTTGGATTTACTCGGCGAATACTGATCGTAGAATCTTTTTTTTTTTTAATTCGTGGTTTCTCGCCGAAACATGAACAATGGATGAAATGTGTTTGTAATCAAATTATTGTTAAACATAGCAATAAACAAATTGTTGCACGCGCTTTTCAAATTGCAAAAAAAATTGTTACAGTAGTCAACAGTATACTACTAATTAGGAATATTAAGAATCAGATTGTTTCTTGATGTACCATTAATATTTATGAAGTTATAGCATGAAACAAATTGCGACTGTCATTTGTCGCCAAATTATTGGTTGGAAAAGAAAAACTCACAAAATTTTTTTCTAACATACATATTTTTTGCTTAAATCTATAAAAAATATTTATTCCGTTCTCCATTTATTAGACATCGATGGACACTCATTTTCGAAAACCTTATCGGTTTCATTATTATCATTATAATTATCATTATCGTTATCACTCTTATCGTCATCATCATTATTAGTCTCATCATCATCATCGCTCTAATCATTGGCATCATCATTATTATCATCATCATAATTATTTTTTTCCCTATTACTTTCATCGTCTTTGAAAATAATATTACAATAATTCTCGATTGTATAATCGTTTACAATATAACCGTCAAATGTAGTTTATTCTGCATCTCGAAAAATAATAATGCTATCAACAAATGTTGGTATTTGTTTCATGCTATATCTCGATAAATATTAATGGTACATTAAAAATCAACCTATAATATTCCTAATTAATAGTATACTGTTGACCACTGTAACCATTTTTTTCGCAATTTGAACAGCACGTAAGTACGATAAAATTATAATTATGCATAAATTTTATAAAAGTGCAACAATTTGTTTATTGCTATGTTTAACAATAATTTGATTATAAAAACATATCATCCATTGTTCGAATTTGAAGCGTCCGAGTCACTTTTTTTTTCCACACGCCACAGGCTGAAAGAACGTCCCCCTCCACTGCTTACTTTCTGACTCTCGGGGTAGGTGCAACTTTAAACTATTGCTACGTCAATAATTTTGAAATAATTGACTTAAAAATTGCTGCATACAATAGTTTAACCATCTCCCTATGAGTTTCTCCTTAAATAATCCCTTAATGTTAATAAACAACTCCGCAGCGATTTTTTGAAAACAACTCTATCTCAGCTTCTAGTGGTCGTACACAATCTCGTCCACTAATCGGTATTTCGATATCAACAATTGTCAAAGAATTATTCTATTTGTTTATAACGAAAAATCGAACCCCAATTTTGTTTATCCGTTTCAACAATTTAAGATCAACAATTCATTTCGTTCTTTTTTGTTATTGTTAGTATGTCTCGAACTTTCATTTGAGTACCCGCAGACCGCAGTTCCAGCTCTAGATCGCTGAGAGTAAACAATCACAACATAAAAAGTTATAAACAACTTAACTGTGCAAAAAACAATTCAATATTTTTACTTGAAATTTTGCACATTTGTTGTATACAACAAGAGGCTCCTTTAGTTGCAGTATAAAGTTAATGCAATATATTTTTCTATTGTTTATAAACAACTTTAAAAAACAGCCATTTTAGCAGGTTTTCTTGCAATAACTAATGAAAAAATTATCCGATAGCTCATTTTGTAGGTATTTTCCATGCGTACAACTTTCGTTTGAAACTTTTTTATTGACAAACAATATCTTTTCCTAGAACTCTAAAAAACTATTTTTTCACATCTTAATTGTTAAATAAATAAATTTCTCCCAAAAAGAAGATAAAACCTAAGATACTACATAATTACTATTATCATTCTGAAGATTTTCACGTAATCAGAAGTCTACTAACAATTAATTTCAAAATGACCTCATGTTAGACTAACTCCGCCGGCCTATGTAGTAGTCCCGAGAGTGAAATTATAAATGTAATTGCATGTGTTACGGCAGATCTTTCAACGTCGAGCAGAACTATTGAAATGGATCTTGGGGTTTCTGATAAAAAATCATTAAAAATTTTGAAGGAAAATAAATTTAAATGTGAAGGCAAGAACAACTCAGCTTTTTCTCCCTGGCGACCCTGAACGAAAACTAAACTTCTGTAATTGGTACATGGCTATGTTGCGAAATAATGATTTTTTTTCTTTAATGATATTATATGAACGAATGAGTCAAGAATAACTATTTAATTTCAATATAATTAATTTAATTGCCATAATAATCATCTATGGACAGATCAGAACCCTCAACAACAAATAAATCGGGTAACGCAAGGATGATTTGGGTTTAATGTGTTGGTTCCTTTGTTGGGTAATGGAATAATGGCCTACGAGATACATGAAGGGAATTTAAGGCTACATAGACATTTTAGTAAGACGCATCGTGTCATTTATGGATAATTTGCCTTTAACGGAAAGTAACAGATTATATTTTCAACACGATGGAGCTCCGGCTCATAACGCTGGAATTGTTCTCGAATACCTTAACGCTAATTTTGCACAGAAATGGATAGCAAACAATGGACCAGTCAGGTGGCTACCTAGGTCACCTTATCTTCCCCCTTAGATTCCTTTTTTTGGGGTAAATGAAAAACAAAATGTTTCTAAATAGAAATGAAACTCTAGAGGAACTACAAGAAAATTTTGTGGCGGTTATGCGAAATATTACTCATATTCATATGCATAACGCTGTGAGCAGAGGACTGCAATGACGTTGCTAACTGCATTTGGATAATAATGGAAAACAGTTTGAACATTTAATGTAGTTAATTTAGTTTCTATTGATATTTTTGCCTTTTGGAGTTTTGTTTAAGTATGTTTTTCATTTGTATATTTAAACAACTTATTGGGCTTTTAAAATGTGTTAACATAGACGTGCACAACTTCGCTTCTTTGAGCCGCCAGCTTTTTTGAGCTAGTCTGTGAGCTTAATAAAAAATATGTTTTTACCCTATTTCTTGTCAATTTATATTAACAACATAATGTATTTTTAAAGAAAATATAAAATGCAAAAAAATTATGTAAAAAAATACAGGGTGTTCCATTTAAAAAATAAAATTTTGATATTACATCTCCGTAATTAAAACTAAAATTAAAAATCTGTCTACGCCATTGGATTCTACAGAAAAGTACTTAAAGAATGTCTTATTAGTTTTATCATAGTTGTTTTGATGAATAAAATATAGAACATTTTAGAAAATAGAAAAATTCGAAAATCTCTCTGTAAATCCGAAACCAATCACGATAGCCGTAATTTGTTTTCTCCATTATAATTTTCTCAGAAAAAGAGCTCGGGACTACTTTATCAGATTTTTAAAATCCTTGACGGTTTCCCAGTTAGCTAATAAAAACATCCAAAACGATCCACCCTGTACAACATTTAATGACAAACGGTTGGCATCAAAAGAGGCCAATTTAAGCCATCTTAGTTATATCCAATCACGAACATGAGATATAAAACTGGACTGCTCATGAAAATAATTTTTTGACCCCCCCCTTATTGGTCGCCATTAGATGCAATGATTTGTATGGCGACAATGAATTCCCTGCTAATTTCTTATATTGGCGTGAATGTGTCGTGTATGAATGTCAATTCTATTATTCTAACTAACAGATTTAGATAATAATTATCTCTTTCTATAGTATATCTCAAACAATAAATCGCTCTTCCTTATTTTACTTGATTGGTTAATTGAGTATATTCAATCAAAAAGACCAGGATAATTGTTTTTGTAAAACAATATTTAACTTGAATTTCTGTTTTTAGTTTCCTCAACATTATAATTTTTCTGTTCAAAGCAATTCCTTTAAAGCTAATTTTTTTAACTTCTTTGGAACAGCGTAAATATATAGCAATATTATTATTTTTAGATAACAAGCATGAAATGTCAGTTCTTATAAATAAATGAAAATGTTTTTCTATGACTGTTTACATATTTTATTTTTTACAATAAAACGGTTATATAGCAAAATAGCTAAAATGTGAAATATGCGCCAAAAACAAATCGAGACTAATTTTTTTTTTAAATATCTGTCTTGGAAAAGGCTGTGGAAATCAGTGGGTATTTTTGCAAATAACATTAGTATAATCTACATCCTTCTTCGGACGTAGAGTATAAGAAGTTAATGAAAAAAAGTATTAAGGCATTTATTTTTAAAAATTTTATATCATGAATTAATATAGTATATTGTTTAATGTAGAGTCTCAAAATGTCCATATTATCTATCGCAAAGAAATAGAGTTTCATCATTTAAAAATAGCTTCGATTATGTCTTTATTAAAATTATTTTCTCCTCGATACTTTTACGGAACTGATATGTTAGGTATTTTTATGGGGTTAACAACATTCATCATAATGTTGACCACTTCATAATAACGGAGCTTTAATTTAAAGAAAGTAAAATAATATTATGTACTAAACCATTTTTATAAAAAAAAATAAACTCCAAAGTGTGAAAGCAGTCTATATTTATTTGTAAACAAAACAATATTTATTAAAACATTTTAAATATAAACAAGACTGAAATACAAGAGTGGGATTCTTACATTAATATAATCATTTTTAATCTAAATAGGTATATAAAGATTTACTAGCAACTTTTAATTTTTACACTAGGTCAAACTTTCCATTTACGTAACTGTTTGAAGATCTGGAATTGACCTTTCCTAGAATTCAATTTTTGAGATGGTAATCAATCACAGCTTCTCACTACTTTGACAAAGGATTTTCACGACACAAATTTCCTTACTATCTGAGCTAAAATAAAGAATTTTTGTTTTATTTTTTTTAAATAACAAGTAATTAAATATAAATTTATTTTAAATTAATAACATATTCAAACAAAAGGTTACTATTTTATGTTTAGCCAAAACAAATATATAAAAGAAAAATTTATGTAATTTCCAAACATGCTTAATAATATTGAAAAATTTCATATTATATGCAATCATTTATTTCTATTTTAATATGGCATATTGGTTTTTAAACGTATAATCATTTTAAATTTTAACAGCATACCAGTTTCGATGTTCATCTTTATATGTCAGCGGAACATTAACTTCATGGCAAAACGATATTGTTGTTGGTTAATACACACCTAATTCAGAACTTTTTTTGTAGAGCCAGAGTATGTTATTAAGTCCAAGTTTAGTTGCTTCAAGATATTTACATCGAACAGTGCTTCATAGCTTTTTTCAGACAGTTTATTTGTAAAAAGCACACCACAAACTTTTTGTTCATCTTCTTGTATAAAACTATTTCCAGAAAAATGCTCTCAATAGAGTTACTCATCTGGTGTATAAAAGAATTATGATCGTGACCAATTTGCTTCAGCCCTTCAATTTGAAGTTTCTATTCTCTTAGAACTAAAATATTGATAACATTTAAAAATTATCATACATCATATCCATAAGCTTAAACTTGTTACCCTTAGATTTACAACTTGATTCTAAGGTAAAATTTTAAATAATTTTTATTGAATGCTTTATAACTTACCAATTAAATAAATTCCAATTTACCAGATGAGGTATTTGCACGTCTTACGATGAAGAATCGCATTTTTTAAAATACCAAAAAAAACTTAAAATTTAAGTTCCTGTTTGAAATTTTTAGTGAAACGTTAACATAAAATGTGATAAAATGCATGAAACAGCAAAAATAAAAATAAATTATTGTCAAAATGAAAAGTATTCAGTCAATGTCAAAAATACACTTTCACCAATATAATAAAAACTTAGGGAATTCATTGTTGCCAAATCAATTATTTGCACGTAATGGCATGGAGCATGGTGGCGTCATTTTTAATATAAGGGAGGTATTATGCATGAGCAGTCTAGTTTTATATGTCAAATTGGTGTATCGATACTGCTTCGTTTAGGCGGTATGAGACGTTAAGGTTTTACGAAAATATTGATTTTTCCCAAATTTCTTGATATAGTAGTAAGTGAATTTAATGGTTTTTGGTGTGTGGTCTAACACTATAATATGACGTTTTCTAGTGGTATAGCGATCGGCACTGGAAAGAAATAGAAGAACGAAATGCAATAATTTCTTTTAATTAAAAGCAAAAAATTATATGCTTGTGATCCGCTTGTGAGCGAAATAATAACCTAACAAACTTAACAATATTTCACATATTTTTGGTAAACTTTAAACACTATTTTGGTTTAGTAATATTTATATTTATAAAGTTGGCAAAAACTAGTATAAGAAAAATGAAGCAACAATAGTTCTATTTTACGTATTAGGACAAAAAGCAAACATTAAATACCTTTAAGAGCTAAGTAGCTAGAAGTATTATGTTAATAACGCAGATCTACAAGGTCCTGCTACTGGGCAGATAGGGATCATTTCCGAAGTCATTTGCTGCATAGAATCTGAATCCGAAGTCAGAATTGGCCCATCATATTAGGATTTTCATATAGTTGAAGTTATGTACTTGAAAAACTGTTTTTTTTTTGGCTACTTTTGAAGTTATGTACAGGATTGACAAAATTTTATTTGTGTCTTTTTTTCTAGTTGCATCATTTAGTACTACTCTTACCTTTCGAAATAAGCCATTGAGCGGTAACCTACCAAACCTTGCAAAGTTACGGCCATTTTAAGTTATGAAATATTTACCAACGGCGTCGTGAGTATTTACAATAACCCTCTGAAGCATACATTTTTCTACAATATACATTTATCTCGAAAGTTTGTACACTGTAAAAAGGAAGTGCATTAAATATAATTTTATAAATGTTTATTAAGTGCGTTTAATGTAATGTATCAAATTTAATAATTTACATTAATCTAAATTAATTTATTCCAATAAATTTAATGTAATCATACATTAAATTTGAAGTTTGATCATTACTTTTTAAGGTGACTATGTACATTAAATATACAGCCAGTGTTCATTATTACACATTTAATGCACTAACATTAATATAAAGTCAAAAAATTCCGCTACCAGGAAAAGGTGGAAATTTTTCCTATAGGTAGTGTACCGTCATCTGTAGATCGGTTTTGAACTCATTGGTTTCCATCAGTACCGGCAGACGTTTACACCTCATCATAAGAAAATTGAGTACTTTAAGCAAATTATATCATACTAAATAAAAATTTCAATACAAGTTACACCATCTCCCGGAATCTCATACAAAGTACCATGAATAATAATGTAAATTCCTTTAATGTTAAGGCACATGTGAATTAATTTTAATGTACAAAAAGTTGAAATATCTTTTCAGTTGCTTTATTCAAATTTAAGATACCATTTAAATCAAATTGAATGTACAGCAAACTGATATTTGAATGAATTGCTTTAAATTCAAAGTAAATGTAAATTATTCACGAGTTTAGGTACAAAATTATTAAATTTGATGTAGAATGGGCGTTAAATTTGCGTTAGATTTAAGGTTATTTTTAACAGTGTGTAATAAAACTTTTATCAGTTAGTTATTAGTGTTATCGAGTATCTCTTATTATAAAATATTTAAAGTTTTTGAGGTCGCCGAGGACGAATATGAAATCAGAAAATAGAAATTTTTAAGATGGTAGATTCAAAATTGCAAATCGAAATTTCCAAAAATACAGTATTGGTCTCTAAAAACCTACTAACCTGTATCTAAAATGGCCGTAACACCTAGAAAAAAAGTCAAAAAAAATTGTGCATTCTGCACATACCCTCAAAATAGCCAAAAAAAAACTCATTTTTAGAGTATATAACCTCAAATATCTCAAAATCTTGACGTGACGCAACAAACTACTTCGGAATTACCCTAGCTGCCCAACATGACACCATTTTTTATAGACCTGCGTAATTAACATAAGCAACATTATTATTCTTTACTAATCCTTACTTGACAACAACGACGCTTCATTAAAGTAATCAAATTTTGAACAATATTTTCGATAATCTTTGAATACGACATTCTACTTCACAGATTTCCGATAAAATTAAGGTCAGGAGATTGTGCCGGTCAGTCCAAAACCCGAACGTTATTTTCTTGAAATCACTCTTAACTTGTAAAGAGTACCGTGAATCATTATCTTGTTGGAAAATACAACGCAATGGTATTTCTCACTATGCACGAGGTTGCATTGTATCTCTATACCAGGGGCCGATACAGTCTCTCTCTCTCTCTGGGGGGGGGGGGAATATCACAAGAGTACAGTGTGCCGGTATCAGGTAAAATAAGTTCTTCTGCAATGGGGTGAAGTTTCTTGCACTTTACCACCCAGTATGCCACCTTGAAAGATGAGAGCAGTGCATTGCTAGGTACTGAAGTTTGTTGAGTGAATACTTCCAATCGCCCCCTCCGTCCCACGGGATCCCTGTCTGCTCTATACACAGATCCATGCATATTGTCATTAATGCAATTTAAAGAATCTGCCCCATTCCTTAAAAAACAACACCACACAAAAATGGGGCGTTTTCATATTTAACTAACTCTGGCAAAATATTTATTAGATCCGGAAAGTTTTATCCCAAAAATGGCAAATTTGTGAAGGTAAAAAGTAGATATAATACAGTAACTTTGGGTATGCGCACTATAAAATGTTCAACTAACCACTGACAGGAGCAATATATACATACAGGGTTTATCCGAAAAGTAATATCAGTGATTTTATTGTGGAGCGATTATACGTCGCAATGCGCTCGGCCTGTTGAGATCGGTGGAAGAGCAAGTCAGCTTATGAACCCGCGGTTGCTCCAGTGTTGCCAACCCTACTGTTTTACCAGTTGATCTACCGTTCAACCGATTTTTCAATAACGGTTTTAGGTTATAATTTATTAGATATTTATTTAAAGTAAAACTTCATAACAATTGCGTAATATTATCATTATACTAATTATAAAATAGGTACGTTACGGAATCTAAAATCTAAAATTTTTTCAACTCACTAGCTGGCGCTACGCTGCCTATGTGAGTCCGTGGTTTTTCTATCCTTGTTTACCAATGGATAATAAAAAAGAACAGATACAAATCTGACTTTCTACATGTAGAACAAATTTGATTACAGAGAGGTTGATATAAATTACGCAATGTCGGCTGCATGGTTAAAATTAAGCGATTAATATTTTTATTTCAGCTTTTCGTTCAAAAAAAAAATAATGAGCGAGAGTAATGATAGTTGATAATAATATAAGTCGGCAATTTATATAGAAAATAAAATTTTACAAAAAAAACACGCTAAAAATACATTAACAAGTGAAAAATAATATAAATTTTTATACGAATTTGAAATTTTTGAAGTCGGCGCCACACTAATACCTGACAAAATATGATTAAAAATACTTTATTTGTAATTGCTTTTTTACCGTAGTTTGTATATATCTCCTATTAGCAGTTATTTGTTTCATTTAGAAATAATTTGGCGCCGACATCAAAAATTTCAATTTCATGTAAAAATTTATATGTTTATTTTTCACTTTTTATCGTATTTTTAGAAGTCGGTTCAATTTTTTTATAAAAATTTTATTTTTCTATTTTTAGTTTTGAATTCGTTATGACATCCATAAATTATTTGAAGTAAGTACTCATTGAGATTAGTGTGCCTCGCAATGAGTCATAGTAAATCCTTCATTCTAAATTTTAAATTAATTTTATGTTGGTAATATAGGCCCCCAAAACCTTTCAATATCGATATTTAAAAAACTTGAGACATAAATTTCTTTGCCCGTCATATTTTGTCCTGCATATTGAGTTTGTAAATAATTTGTAGATGAGAGAACTGTGGAGGAATCTAGTGCCCAAAGCTTTAACGGGCTACCAAAAATCGTTGTGAGTTTGTTTCCGCGCTTGAAACCTTCCGTGAAAGGACATCGCCTCAGGACCAGGAGCGGATCCAAGAGGGGGCGGTGGGGGCGATCGCCCCCCCCCCCCCCCCCCCAAGAACTTTGAGTTCAGGAAAATAGACCCGATTTTGCATCTGACACTATAGTTTAATCAAGAACTAGAAAGAGTAAAAAAATCATTTTTTACCTTTTTTTTTCTTTGCAAATTACCTGTGTTCTTTAGTCCAGTGTCTTTGGCAAAATCTGTTAGACACATATATTTTTCATTGGAATGGGTTAGAATTTTTATAATCAAAATACCGGTCTATAATAATGGACTATTTGGGTTGGATAACAATCAATATTTGGATGTGTGAAGTGTTAAAAACGATTTTAATCATTGTCATAAGCGTCGGAAGGAGGTTTATTTGATAAGTATTTATGGCATATTATTTCGGTAATAAACTTAAAATAAATATTATAATATTATTTTATTTCTTATGATTTCTTAATAATTCATATACGTTAGAAAATATAGATAATTTTGACATATTTAACACAAATCACAACTGTATTTTTATTATTTTTAACCGTTTGAGGCATATTCAGACTAAAACGTAGCCTTTTTCTCTCAAAAAATTCTGTTATAATTTAAATACTTACAAAATACCCATTGTCAAAAATACAAGAAGTTAAACATATATAAAAAAATAAATTCGTCCATACAATTTTTTTGGGACTATCGGTCTTTTTATTATTAATTAAAAACATTTTTAGGCATTTGACGTTTCAGTTTATTTATTTCTTAAACCATCTGCAGAATTGCAATTAAACACTAAAAAGAGATTCAAATGTAATTAATTTTTATATATTACACAAAATTTAAATATTAAATTATTTAAGCTGGTAAACATTACGTATCGAATTCGTAATCAAAGTCAGTGAAGCTATCTTCGCTCAAATTAATTATAATTGGTTCCCCTATCCCACCGATCATGAGATCGAGTTTCCACATGTTCTTTTATTCTTTTATTATATGCATTTTCCCAATTTTCTGCAGTAACTTTATTCTAACAAATCTTTCAAAAGTTCAGTTAAGTTACTAATTTCGTAAGTTGTGTTATTTCTAGCAACTCTACCTTGAACTTGAGAGAGGGATTTCCTGTCTGGTTTTTCCCAGCAAAAATTAAGTTCTCTGAGCAATATCCAGAGCTCAGTTCTTTTAATTTCAGATAAATCCCGATCTTCATTGATTTTAGTTAGAATTTTATCGACGGTTGGTATCTGCTTCTCATAATAAAATGTATGTACAACTCCTTTCATTGCAGTTTACATCTCTTTTTCCAACGAGGTTTTTCGTCTGCCTGTGATCGAATGTGTCTTGGGAGTACTAACAATTCCAGTCGTTTTTTCTCCTTCAGTATATAGTAGATTTTCCAACTTCTGTCATGTTGGAACACATCTCAACAGAGCTTTTAACATTATTATTTAGATATTGATATCTTAAGGCATTATAAACATTCATCGTAATAAGTTTTTCGTTGAGGAAAAAATGTCCTGGTTTAACGATTTTGGAATAAATATAGATATGAAAGCCAGATCTTTTGGGTATCTCACTAATCTCAAATAATATATAAAAACAAGCACAAACAAGATAAATCACTAAGGACACACTGTAAGGTGTACTTTGCTCACTGACAGTAATGAAATTGAACTATCAGAAATTTTATTTGCTGCATTAAATTTATAAAAGTTTAAAATATTTAAATATAATTAGATTTACGGCAGTCTTCAGTTACCTACAGCACTGGAGCAGGTACGTTGGAGGGTTCGGTAACAGTTTTATTACTCTCTCTAGTTCTTGAATAGAGTATAGGAATGTGTATGATTGCCATCGCCCCCCCCCCTCCCCCTTGCCAAGAGCTTCAAATTCAGAAAAATTGACACGACCCTGCCTTTTACACTAGAAATGGGAATCTTGCTGGTGTCTCTCCCCGTCGACAACTTGCTTTCGCTTGCCATACTGTACCTTTGTGATATCACCTCCCCCCCCCCCCAAAGAGAGTGCTGGATCCGTCCCTGCTCAGGACAGTTGATAAAGTCCAAGGGGCTTTAACCAAGCCCCTAAAGGACATTCCAGAGGAAACCTACCGTGACGTCTTCGATGCCTGTAAAAATCACTGGGAGCGATATATTAACGCAAATATATTTTGAAAACTTTTAATGCGTTATAGCTATCTAATCAATAAATTTCGACTCACTTACATTACTTTTCGGGTAAACCCTATATCTATATCTATCTATATATATATATATATATATATATATATATATATATATATATATATATATATATATATATATATATATATATATTCCAAGAATTACAGACCGTGTAATGCAAAAGTCCGGGTAAAAGCTATAGATTTCATTTCGTTGAAATAACACGATACTATCTCCTTTGTTTATTCGACCTAATTATTATAAGTAATATATGAAGATAATTCTGTTAAATAATCTTCTTGTAAGGTCATTTTTAAATGTTTTCGGGTCATTATAAATAAATGTATGGATTGGGGCCATGATTATCCAGTGCATAGATACAGTATTTAATAATCTAAAACATACACATTTTATCACCTTTTAAGTAACTATTTTACAACGATTAGAATTTACAGAAAAATCCATTAAAAAAAATTCTCCGATTTCCTAAAATGCTATAGTCTGGACCAGTTAAGCAATGTATTACAGGTAACTCAAAATTTAAACATTGCAATTAAGGAAAACTGCATTCGTTGACACAATATTCTAATGACACAATAAAATGATTTAACGTCATGGTAATTACGAACTCCTCCTTAGTCATTCACTTTTTTCCAAATATGTTTTCGATTCAAATTAACTTAAATTAATTTGAAATACTAAAATTTACCATTATTTCAGCGAATGGTCAAATTTGGCGACCTAATCACAATATTCCAGCTTAGTACATAATAATCGTCCTATTATAACTCTTAGGTTTGAATACAATTACGTTTTTTCAACATTTTAGAATTCTCTTATTTCGTTCTCTTCCTTCAGGAATCGTCACTTCTGAGTGGTATTTCGACAAATAATCCGTGAGCAAATCTGAACTGTATAAAAAGGATAATACCAGAAGATCACAGGTGTCGTCGATTAGATTTAAAATCCGGTTAATACAAACTATGGTCAGGATTATAATTTAAAAACCCTAATGATCCAAAACTTTTTTGGGATCCCATAACCAGATGGAAAGCCTTATACCATTTCCGTCCGTACACGTGTATGTTACAGCCTTATAACTTCGTCAGTTTTTAATATTTTGCAAGAAAATTTTGCAGAACATGCTTTCAATTAACCCAAAAATAGGTGTGAAGAGAAATTATAAAAAAAAAATAGGATACCTGCCCCTAGACATGAATTGTTTTTTCTTTGTTTACTTCATTGAGAGGGTAGCGTTTGGTAGTTCTTCAAAAATTGAATTAAATATGTCATATAACATTTTTAATTTTAATCCATGAAAATTCAACAAAAGAAAAGTTTTTGGAAAAAATGTACCCTGAGATTTTATTATTGGAAAGTATATATTTTGGCATTCTAAAAAATATATATCGATGTTAACATTTGCAACTCTGTGCAGACCAAAAATAGTCACTTTTTTCGGTTTTTACTCGAAAATTAACGGTTGTATATAGAATATAAGCATCGTAAGCATCGACATACGTGAATGAGGGGTTATACAATGCTGGCGCGGTAAGAGCGGCCGGCAGCATACGCCACGCCTTAGCACAACAAGAGGATTCCAAGTTATTTGCTTTCATTCAGGCCGTCGAAGCTTAAGTACCGAGTATTGGTATTTCCGTGTTTCGCGCGAAATTTTTTTTCATTTGAAATAGTTCCACGGAACAAAAATGCAGATTATTAAGTGGTACTATTCTGGTAAAGGTAGGGATAATCGGCAAATTTGCATTTACGTGTGGAAATCATCTTGTTCCTTCAAAATTTAGAATTTCGGAAATTATTAAAAAATTTGAGACAGTAGGTTGTCTAAAAATTTGTAAAAAATGCATTGATAATAATGAGGAGCAACCGGTTCCTCAAATTACTGAAGAACGAGCAAATCGGGAGACTGACGTTTGTAGTTTAGCATAAATCAATTTTCCTTACAATAGTACCATAATTGCCGAAGAACTTGATATGAACGCTCGAACAGTTTGGAATATTTTAAAGCGGGACAAATATCGCTGTTACAAATTGCGAATAACTCATGAAATTTTTCCGGAAGACCAGTAAACCCATATGATGTTTTGTGAGGACATGATAGAAAGGGCTAATAGGGATATAACCCCTGAAGTTTTGGCAAATACGCAAACCGTATTTTACAATAGACTGGGTTATTGTCTCGCTCAGAGCGAAGGCCTGTTTGAACATCTCTTGTAGACTTTTAGGTGATTTTGTTGATTTAAATTGAATTTAATTATTTGTTTATTTATTTATAATTACTGAACGTGTTACTTTTATTTTTTACCAGAATAAAAGTTTATTTTTGGGAATGATTTTTAATTTTAAAGTGGTCTATTAGCTTATTTACTTAGAAATTACCGTTGCGTTTCACTAGTATTTTTATTAGAATAAATGTTTATTTTGTAACAGAAATATCAATTTTCTTTGTGCTCAAAAGCCAACAAAAACTATTTTTTTTTGTATTTCGACTATTTGATGCATTTAAAACAATCAGCGTATCAAATAATTAAATATTCCAAATTCCGTCAATTACGTTATAAGTTTAGACGAAAAGTAAATACACCCTCTCAATCGTTTTAAATTACTGCTCGTCTACGTGTCGCACGGAAGTTAGCGGGGGTAATATTGCGCGTAGGCGTTTCCTACGATCTTCTGTACCGAATTAACCTGAAAGAAGTTAGATGGGCTTAATGGGTCAGAACTTGAGAAAACGGGACAAAATAATTTTTAATTGAGAAATTTAAAATAGGAGGTTGGCTATAGTAACGTTTTTATTAAACCTCGGTAATATGAACGGCCAGTCTTTTCTTTCTAAAGTTTCGTCTCAGGTCAAAGGCAACAGTGTTGTGGTTGTGTCGCGCCCAGTTACATTTGAACGCCGCTCTTCTATTTGACATTGGATTGTCGAGAGACAAATATCAACAATTACAAAATTGGGCTAATCAGAAAAGCAGTAATATATTTTCGCCGTACTCTGATGTGTAAAATACAAAAAAAGCAGGTTATCTACATGACGATTATCTAACTTTTACTAAATCAAAAGCCGAGGTTAAATTCCAAGGCTTACTGGATCACACAGTGGATCGAATTATATTGCTTCAATTAGACGCCCTTGAACAAATCGATAAATTAGATTTGTAAATATGAGTTTCATTTGCAAATGGGGCTTCGATGGAACGTCAGGTCAGAGTCAGTACAAAATGAAATTCACTAATCCGAATACACACTTATTTCTCACCTCTCTTATTCCACTTCAATTAGCAGATATTAACACGCAAACTCAACAAGAACAGATTCTGTTGTACAATTCCAAACCCTCCTCTACTATGAATTGCGGGCCTCTGAAATATGGATTTATTAAGGAAACCCAACAAAAGTCTTTAAAGAAATTAGAAAATTATGAACTCGAACTAGACAACTTGCACCATATAAATGAGTTCTCTTTGCCACCCGAGCTTCAGTACAGTACAACTTATCTATGACGATGATAGACGGCTATTTGAATGCTTTGGCTGGAGCGAAATCGGTTCAACGTTGTTACCTCTGTCAAACATCATCTCAGTTCAACAACATTAATACTGTGTCCCAGTGAATAGAGAGTATTTCAAGCTACAACTGTTAACTCTACACTTACACTGCTTGTATTTGTCGTTTCAACGTGACACACAGCAGTGGCAAGCCTGTAAGCAGAAAGACAAAGAGGTAAAAGCACAGACAAAAGCTACCATCCAAGAGGCCTTTAAGGAGAAAGATTAAGACTTCTTGTTGATATGCCAAAGAAAGGGTTAAGCACTAACGATGACAACACAGCTAGACGTTTCTTCAAGAACAGTGATGAGTCAGTCATTATAACAAGAGTAAAGCAAAAATTGATCCTCCGTTTTCCCATCATTTTACAAACTATTGGAAGCGGACATTAAACTGCAATAGAGAAGATTTGGAAATAAAAACTTCAAACAACAAAATTATTCTTCAGAGGATATTCTTGGTACAAAATGTCAACAGGAATCTACAAATTACTTACTCCATTGACCAGGCATTTGCAATATTACCGATAGGTAAACTATCGGAAGATGCACAAAAATCAACGGACAAGTTGATAAGAAACTATCGCCTAGATTTTGCCCGAAAATCTTCTCGAGAAAAAATATGGAGGATGTGTTCCAAAAGTTTTGGCGTCGATGGATCCTTACACTGCTTTTTGACATCGTATGGATTTGGACAACAATTCGTACGTATTGGAGAATGAGAAAAGAGCTGTTAACAAAGAAGGCAATGATTGAAAAGTTATTTTTATTATTTTTATTACAGTCGTATTATTTATTCATTTGTGTGAATCAATAAATATTATATTACAAATTATTTGCATTGATATTTGTTAAGAAGTTCTAAGCATAAAGAAAACAGTACTTTCGCCTTTTTAACGATTATCGATATATATGTATTTATTATTATAGTGTTATTTTTAAAATGCACTTTAAAATCAAGAGCAATATTTTATTCATGGAAATACAATTATTCTTTTTATTTTGTTTTTAAATTACATATTTGACAGCTATTGAACAACATTAGATGTTTTTCAAATTTATTTCCATGGTTTCAAAGATTCAGTCTGTTGGATCCGATTTTTATTTTTAATATTAAATCCGTGCTTTCGGCTCACTGTGTTTTGACGACCCCAAACCATCTTTACTGGAAACCAGGAAGCAAGCTACGATACAACAGTATGATTTATTTCGCTTCTTCAACAGAGCTAAACGGGTTGTCCGTCTCTTTCTGTTACATTCCCATTATTTAGAGATTCTGTTTTGGATTTTCCACACCTGTACATATATATATATATATATATATATATATATATATATATATATATATATATATATATATATATATATATATATCATTTAAAAAAGTGTGTTAAACTCAAAATATGTGTGATTAATATTTTCTGAGAAAATCGACTTTAAAGTTGAAAGTCCGTCCTAGATTTTTCGCTCTCCTAATTAAGATACAGCAACCATCATTACAGCAAATTTTAAAAATGACATATATTTTTAAGACTTCTTTAAAAAAATATATTTTTTATTTTGGGTCGAGAAATCTCAGAAAAGCCAAATTTTGGACTACAATTGCAATAAATTTTTCCGTAGTGAACGTAAAATCTCTTTAATGTTCTCATTAGATTTAGATACATCATTTCCGACCTCTGGAAAAAAAATTATCGTATGATGAAAAACAACTTTTTTCAAAAATTCGAAACGTCGCTATTAATGAATATTAAGGGATCAAACATAGAGAAGATATTGTTGAATACTCGTACTTTACCCTAGAATTTCTTCGTTGCATGCGAGACGCCCCTTTAAGATCTGTGGACCACCGACAGGCGCCCAGAATCTCTCCGAGCTTGGCGCAGCATCCTCATTTCGGATATAAAGCGTGTCTATTTTAGTACATATAATTATACAACCACACACAGGTAAATAAAATGAGAGATGATAATGACGAAATGATTGCAAAAAAGAGAAGATTAAATAATAATTTTCATTGAATTAAATAATGATTAATATATGTCTATTATATTTTTTCATACATGTAACTTTTTATAAAAACATTGATTTTAATAAAATAATAAATGATTAATACAATAATAAACGACTTATTATTATTTAATATAATCTGAATATTATAAAAACCATATTTGCTCCAGAATGTTGTCGATGTAGCGCAAAGATGTAAGTGCATGCAACCCCTACACCTGTAGAGTGGCAACACGCTCACTATTTGTACCCATGATCTCGAATGCCATAGTCGGATTGATTCTCGGCGCATTTCTTATGCAACGAAAAATTTCCCAGGTATTCAACAATATCTTCCCTAAGTTTCATCCCTTAATATTCATCGTAAAAAGGTTTTTCTTCATTTTATACTTTAAGCTATTAATAAAATACTTTAGACGAAATCATATATAATATTTTTTTTATAAGATTTGGCAACGTTTAGTACAAATGTAGCAGATTATTATCTAGATTTTGATATTTAAAACAAATAAAACTGAATGTAATTATACTTTACTAATATATTTTAGGCCACCTGCACTTAGTATCGTTGCTTTTCTTGCTAAAGTCACGTATTGTAATAAATATTTAACTCTAGTGGAATAATTTCATAATTTAACATAAATTTATTTTTTTTTAATTTTTAAAATGTTTTTTTTTCAAAATATCTGTGTTAATTTTGTTGTATCTATTATAGATTAACTAGTGACGTAACTAAGAGTATATGCGTCCACCCGGAGCTTTCAGAATTAGCCCTACTATTTTGCCCCCTCTTGATCCTTCGTATTTTCAACAAGGGACTTGAGGGCGCGCCTGGATTGGCTACGCCCCCCGCACCGCGGTGTCTGCAAGATCGCTATTTACGCCACTGAGATTAACTGTCAAGGAACATTGTAGGAAAGAAGTCATTTCATTTAAAAAAATATTAATTTACAATGAACATGGCATTAATTTAGAGTCAGTTAATATATTCTTAGTAAAGAAATCTCGGCAAATATGGAATAGTGAAGGTAATATGGAAATTGATATATTTTTAAAATTAACAACGCTATTAATAAAGTGAAAGGCATTTCAATTTCGCCCTGTTTCACAAACAAAAAGAGCTCTATCGACAGAAGTCGAGTACTCTGATTTACTGACTCGCAAAATTTTAGAACTCGGTAAACATTTCTGATATTTTGTATCTTAATGTAATAAATTATCGATAAGTACAGCGAAATAAAAAACAAATAGGTTATACGCGTAATACGGAATATTTCATAATAAGAGATACCCTATAACGCTAAAAACTAACCGATAAAAGTTTTATTACACACTGTTAAAAATAACTTTAAACTTAATGCACATTTAATGTACATTCTACATTAAATTTAATGATTTTGTACTTTAAATCGTGAATAATTTACATTTACTTTGAATTTAAAGCAAATTAATTGAAATATCAGTTTGTTTTTCATTAAATAGTTTCTTAAATTTCAATAAAGTAATTGAAAATGTATTTTAACTTTCTGTACATTACAATTAATTCACTTGTATCTTAACATTAAAGGAATATACATTAATATTCATGGTGCATTACATAAGATTCTGGAGATGGCGCAATTGAATTGGACTTTTTATTTAGTATGATATAAGTTGCTTAAGGGACTAAATTTTCTTATGATGAAGTGTACATGTCTGCCTGTACTGACGGAAACCAATGAGTTTGAAACCGGTGTACAGATGACTGTACGCTACCTATGGGAAAAATTTCCACCTTTTCCTGGTAGCGGATTTTTTGACCTCATATTAATGTTGATGCTTTAAATATATAATAACATATCTTATATTCAATGAATACTGGCTGTATATTTAATGTACAAAGTCACCTTAAAAATTAATCATCAAATTTTAAATTTAATGTATAATTACATTAAATTTTATGGAATACATTAATTTAGATTAATGTAAAAATTATTAAATTTAATGCATTACATCAATTGAATTTAAGAAACGGTTTATGAAATGTGCTTCCAGCACATTTACCTAAAATTTAATGCATTGTCTTTTTACAGTGCACTACTTTACGTTCCATATTACTAGACAATATATTCCATATTATCTGCCGTTCTTCTAGACCCCCGAAAATTATTATGTTACATTTATTTTATACTCACAAATATATTTTTTGTCTGTTGTATTATATATTTATTTTCGCATAAGTTTATGCACTTAATCATCCCTACGCTGTTAAAAATAACCTTAAATTTGATGCAAATTTAATGTCCATTCTACATTAAATTTAAGGATCTTGTACCAAAAATCGTGAATAATTTACATTTACTTTGAATTTAAAACAATTCATTGAAATATCAGTTCGTTGTACATTAAATTTGATTAAATCGTATTTTAAATATCAATAAAGTAACTGAAAAGATTTGATCTTACCAAAAAAGGTATTTCCTTTTACTTATCCTTTGGAGGATAAAAACCATTTGTTTGTTTTTCATTGTTTGAAGTCATTATTTTTCTGATCATTTTACGAGAGTATTTTGGAAACCATCTAAACAATACTCCACTTTGACCACTTAATGGGCTTATTATTAGTCTCACTTACCAGTACTGTGAAATGAGAGTATTGTTGTAAACACTGCAGTGTGAAGGGATGCTTTTTGCCCCTTCCCCCCTTGACAAAACCAGTTTTTATTTTCATTGTTGGTCACATACCGTCAATTAAACCTCAAAAATAGATAAATTCTTGCCCACAAAACTCTTCATTTTCTTTATTTAATACTTTTTAGTTTTTAGGCATAATGTAAAAAATTTTTCTAATTGATTATCCTTCTTGTTTTTTAAATAAAAATATAAGATATTTTAAAATATTTCTGTAATCTTTCTATAGAGACCTATATTATCGGGATTAATAACAGTTTGGAATCAGGAAGATGGTAAAAAAAGAGGAAGGGGTGAATTATCTCAAATTTAATAGAATATTATATTGTTACCACTTACGTATTCGGTAAACTAAATATGAAGAAAATCAGATCGACAAATTAATTGCTGAAACTCAATGAGAGTTTATGAATAGAATAAGATTGCAGGTTTAAATTTATTTTGATTTTATATAATCTAAAGTAAAACTGGAGTTTCATAAAACACAATTTTATTAATATATATTTTAATAAAAAAAAATTTTAATCTAAAATCAGTACATAGGCACAAAAAGCTTAATATTGATAAGTGGATGTATCTAATCCAAATGATCTCATTTGGGCATCAATCCATTCCCTAAATAAGGCCAAGTTTACATAAACCCCAGGAGTATTGTTTTCTCCACAACCAATACCCCAGGCAACAATGCCAATTTGATAATATCGGTCCTTTGCTCCAGAAATGGGGCAAACTAATGGACTACCACCATCTCCTTTGCAAGTATCTTTTCCAGGTTCTCCACCAGCACACATGAACGATTTGTGAAGTTCAAAAAATTTCCCAAGTCTGGTGGTTCTAAGTTTTGCTTGACATTCTCCGTTAGGTACAACTGGAAGGTCAATTTTCTTAAGAATAACTTGATATTTTCCTTTCTGACCAAATACATCTTTTCCCCAACCTGTGGCATAGCATCTAGCAGAATTAATAACGGTTCCTTGTGGCGGTAAGCAGACGGTGTCAACATTTTCTGCAATTTCCAGAGGACTTTGGAGGTAAAGTACTGCAATATCATTATACAGAGCTCCAGCGTAATATTGTGGATGTACAACAATGCTTTGTACTTCTCTATCTTGATGTGGATATATTTCTTGAACATGTTGAGTATCCCACTCTCCAGCTCGAATTTTAAATTTTTTATTTTTTCCGCTAACACAATGTGCTGCTGTAACAACGAGTTGAGGATGAATTAAGGCACCACCACATTGATAAACATTTAATTTATTAGGATTTCCTTCTACTGTTTCCTCTCTTAAAACTGCAACCATCCATGGAAATTCTCCAAATTGAGCCTCACTATCTGTATCGCCAGTTATCCTAACTGCTACCCCATCCGGGTGACGGAATCCACAACCTGTTTTTTTCACTACTGGTGGTGCTGGAGTAATTATTTCTTCGACTTGATTGTCTTTATTGCAACAGACTTCAAGGTAACTTTCACAAGGACCATCATTTATTCTGAAACAATATAATTTTCTTTCAGTAAACTTGATATGTGCAATTTTTATATAAAATATATATTAGATAGAGAAATTTCTGTAGAAATATTTGGAAATTTTTAAGCTAAATTACAACAGAAATGAAATGAACAGAGATAAATTATTTCCGATTATGCACGGTCCTATATTTTAAAGTTCACAGGTTTACATGTGCTGAAAAAAATTTATCTCACACTCTGTAATGATGTAAATACTTTTCAAGATAAAAGCATACCCAATTAGGTAAATAACACTGTAGACATGCTAATTATAGGGGGATTCCCTTATATGTCATTTTATACATATAGATGAGGTAATAAATACCGTGTAAATTTGTAGCTTACTTGATATAAAATAGGTTTTAAACAAGATTTACATAATCCATGAATGTTTAATTTATTACCACCAGTATTGCAAAAAAACTAATAATAACAAAGTCATGTCATGAATATTTAATGAATTTCAATATTCTTATAAACTAGAAAACAATAATAAGAAACAATTTATATCAAATAATTATGGTTACTTTAATACAACTAAAATTAGAAGAAGATAATAATATAAAGCCCATTTTTATAAAAAAAAATCGAACTATTTTAGCGCCAAATTATTACCTGACGAAATGTGAGTCAAATTAAAAGGTTGAAAAATACTTTATATGTAATTGCTTTCCCACCATAGCTTGTATGCATCTCGTGTTGCTAGTTATTTTTTTTATTTAGTAATAATTTGGCGTCGAGTTCAAAAATTTCAATTTCATAGAAAAATTTATATTATTTTTCGCATTTTAGCATATTTCTAGAAGTCGCACAAACGAGCATTTGGCCTCAAAAACCGGACAAAAATGCAAACTAGACAAGTAATCATCGAAATTATTTTTTTTGTATACCTGAGTAACCGTACTATCATAAAAATATGATAAAGTGGCCCCTCCACGCAGCTATGCTCCGCACAGTTAATTGCAATCTAAGCTTCGTTCAATACGTACGCATTCGTTCTTGATAGATTTTTTTTAGACTTGTGCTTGGTGTTTGGTATTTTGTAAAGTGAATATTAAAAAAAAAAATTTGTGATGGAATCTGAAGAACAAGGTATGTATTTAATTTAAATATATATTATTTAAAAATATAATGACTATTTAGTATTCTTATGGACCTAAAACAATATGCAAGAAAATTTTCTATTTTTTTGTTTTTCTTTTTAACTAATTAGTGTTTTTGAAAATGTTCCGAGCTAGGTCGGGCTATAATTATTTTTTTATAATAAACTATAGACATTAGCCATATCATAACAGTCAAAACATTTTCCACATGTTTCCACCTCTTCAAAAAACCGCTTTGAGTTCCACGGTTTTTTTTTTGCAATAATTTGGTTATTTTTTACTTACATACATATTCTTTTTCCTATAGGTACAAATTTGACATCAAATGTTATTGAGGTATATCGTAAAACGATATACATGCCTTTTAAATAAAGCACATCCAACACACTTGAAGATAAGGTATCATTTATGGAACATAAGCTTTGGCAAAATGATGAAATGTCTCCAAAACGAGTACCATACCTTAAGTTACGATTTAAAACATTTTAATAGTGATTTGAAGAAAAGATGGATATCATCTAACTATATTGAAGAAAGATTTTTGAAAAAAAAAAACGAGAAATGGCTTAATACATTAATACCAGTACATAACTGGGCCACGAATTCTACGGGACGCCCAAGGAAGCATTTCCAAGAATTACATGATCGTAGTAAACGACAAAATACAAAAGAACTCGGCGAACAGGTACCTGTTGAGGGGCTTACCTATGCAGCCAGCGTACGTCAAGGAATGTCTGGAAATCCGCGGCCTCTAAACTTAGATGCAACTTCAACACCAACAAGAACCAAACTTTACAGGAAGGTAATAAATACTACTCAGAAACCGAAAGTAAAAAATTACACACCTGAACAAGCTTTGCAAATCTTTGCTGAAGGTGACTTTACAAGGAGGCAGTGGGAGTTGTTACACGACTCCAATAAGGGTATATTTCCTTGGTATGCTCTAATTAGAGAAGCAAAGAAACTTTGCTATCCAAAACCAGAGTCAATCGAGTTACGGACACGAGTGTTGAAGTTGTGCTTCAGGATCTACTTGACTGTGCGATCAAGTAGGTCCTGAAGCACAAGAGACTTTGTTTTTATCTTGAGATAGATTTTTTATGGGAAAACGTACAATTACCCTAAGTCAGCATATAAAACGATACCCATTACGTTTTTTTAATATTACTCCCATCTCCCTCCCCACCCTAAGTCAGAGCCCCTTCACCCGATTGGTATAGTAATGCCAGAAATGAAATTGGAGCACTTTAAAACATATAAAACGATAACCATTACGTTTTTTTAATATTATTCCCCTCCCCCTCCCCACCCTAAATCAGCCCACCTTCACCCCATTATTAAAATAATGCCATAAATCAACTTAGCGCCCTCAAAAATCCCAGGATACTGATTTTGACATGTCTACAGTCAAAAACAACGACGTTATTAATTTTGTCCGGTTTTTGAGGCCAAATGCTCGTTAGTGAGTCGGTTCAATTTTTTTCTATTTTACTTTTCGATGTTTATTTTTGAATTAACTTGAGTTGCTAAGGTCGCGAAAAAACTACCCATTATCCAAAGTTGTAGACCACACTAAATTGAACAACCAAAATTTCTTTTAGTCTGAGATATCTCCAAATATCAGTTTCGAATGAAATTGAACTAATAATTCCGCTACCTTGAATTTTAAGAAATTCATTTTAATTAACCTAGCTCCCCAACACATAGTGAGTTTAAACAAATTAATTTAAGATACGTAATATACACCTCAACAACTTCCAATATAAATTGGCACAAAATAGGAAAACTGTAAAATTTTTAGTCCTCCATATTTTATCTGCCATATTAAATTGTAAAAAATTTACTTCTGATTCATAATCTATAATTAGGAAACTCCTTAATATCAATTTTGAAAAAAATGTAAATATTGTAAAATTTTCAATCCACCGTAATCGAATCCGTCAATAAATTAATTTTAAGCTCTTAACCTAATCTTAATCTACACCCTCGAAAACCTATCAGTATCAATTTACATACATCTGTCATATTGAGTTTTTTAAAACAATTTTAAATTCGATATTTACACTCTCGGAAACCTCCAGTACCAATTTTGAACAAAATCTAGAGATGTTAAATTTTTAGTCCGTTATAATGAATTTTTTAAAAATAACTTTAAATTCATAATTTACACCCTCAAAACCTCTAAGCAAATTTTGGACAAAATCAAGAGATGTTACATTTTTAGTCCACCATATTGGATCAGCCATACTGAATTGTTTTTTAAAACAATTTTAAATTCCTAATTTACATTATCAATAAGGAGCCATCCATAAATTACGTCAAACGAATTTTATGATTTTTGGAGCCCCTCCCCGTCCTTGTCATTGGTGGTCACATTTGTGTGCCTCCCCTCCCCTGGTATTACGTCACATATTTTGAAATTTTGAATTTAGAAATTATTAAATTAAAACAGTACTTCCAAAATTATATACATATTTCTATTTTAAATATTTTTTCATAAATTCAACAATAAATCAAACATTTTAGAAATTTTACGAAACATAACAAATCAAATGAACGATACAAAATTTATTTATCTTGTGTCCATGGACTTTGAACCCATTCCTTTATATTATTTATATCAGTCACTTTGTTCTCGATATGGATAATATTAGCAACATTCGATGTGTCGACATCTTCTTCATCCAACCATCATCATCATTTATTAAACAAAGAACTTCCCTGGTACGTCTAGCTGCAATTCTTTGACGAAACTTCGTGATGGGCAAAACCTCTTGTTGCCTCTTATGTGATTACTGGTGTGAGTAGTGGCTTTGTATGATGAAAAATGTAGACCACATGATCGTTTAAATAAGTATGCCTCGACACTGGGGCATTGGCTATCATACAGAACTTGCTTCAAATATAATGACGCTCGGAAACTCAAAGAGAGCTGTACTAACAGTGAAGCAAATTTACCTTCGAAGTCATCATTTTCTACGGATACATACCCGTCTGATGTCTGCTTAATCAAAACAGGCGATGGTAAAAACCCTCACGTAATAATCGCCATGGGCTAAATTGCCGTACACCGCAACACACGGCAACCTCGCATTTTACTATTTATAACAAATATTGTGATTCGAGTACATGATTTGCATATCAAGTAGCATCATTTTTCAATGTCGTAACCTGTACGATATACAGTCTGGTATCTGTGTGCGCAATATATTCGGCAACCACAGGAAAATCGTCAATAACTAGATGGCTCCAAATATTAGCCAATACGATACCTGCACCCTCAAAGTTCCATTTTTCTAGCTCCAAGTCAGTAGTTCGATTACTGAAATCAGGATGTGAACCGAAATTGTCATGTTTTAATACAACACCAGTACATTCGCGACGAAGAGGCGCCATTCGTTGCTCCACTCTATTAAACGCCCTTCTTCTTGGAGCATTTGTGGCAATGTAAATAGCATCCAAATCAAAATCTTGTACAGCTGACACTACAACTCACCCGTATCGCAAATTTTCGTCGGGACCGACATCGCAAGTAAAATAAACAAGGGTTTAACAAAACATTCTCGAGTTCTCATTAACTCTTGGAAAGCAGGTAATTCAGAAAGTCTGTGTACGTCCGTGGCATGAGTCTCAGCATTAGAGAAATAATGTTACCACTACTAATCAGTACGTATGTAGACCCAAAGTGTGTCATAGCTTCAGTTTTCCCTTCTCCATCTTTCATTATTACAATACCTGTATAAAAAGAGGGAACAAGTTTATGTGTTTCAGCGACTATGAAATCATGATCCGGTAATTTTACACCATAGTCAAGATGCATTAATATTGGTGCCTGAAGATTTGCTGCTATAATACCGTGCTTTGTCGTTCATCCTTTCTGTATATTGCAAAGGCGATCGTCGAGACAGCAAGCGTGAACTTGCACGGCCGCCATGTGCCAAAAAGTAATTAAAAAAAAATTAAACGTTATAATAATATTGATAAAGTTGGAATATTTTAAGATTTTTCGTTAGAGTTCAAGTTTAAGAGTTTTAATACTTTAGATTTATTCATGTAACGTCACGAATCTTATAACCCGCCCCTCCCCCTTGTCACATGATGTCACACTTTATTGACTCCCTCCCTCCCCCTTAGCGTGTGACGTAATTTATGGATGCGCCCCCCCCCCCCAAATCCTATCTATAACATTTTAAACAAAATCCTACAAATTTAATTTTTTGGACATCCTATTATCAGCGCCATCTTGGTTTTACTGAACCAATTTCGTCCAAAATAAAATAGACCACAGCAACAATTTCCTGAATATAATCCAACAAATTTTATTCAAATCAGTAAAACCATTCCAAAGTAATGGACGTACATACATAAAAAAAAATATGAGAGGTTTGGTCCTTCCATAATCAAGGGCTGATCCAGCCTCTCCTTTTTTGTTTAGGGGGGGGGGGGGGTGATATCACAAGAGTACAGTATGACAAGCTTAAGCGAGTTGTCGGCGAAGGGGAGGTGTCAGCAACATTCACGTTCCTAATGCAGCAAACAGGGATAACTCTATTTTTCTCTAAGCTCTTGGGGGGGGGGGGAGGCGATTGCCCCTCTCTTGGATCTGCGCCTACCCATAACTTTCCTTCTTTTTTATAGTGTGTCGTAAATGTTATTTCATTTTTAAAGGAAATCATTATGTAATCTTCAAAATATATGTTAAATACATAAAGTCTATTTCTAAGGAAGTATTTAACTTATTCGTTGAATCCGTCGTATAAATAAACACAAAATAAGAAGTGAAAATCCTTGAAGCATACATATATACTTATAAAGATTTGAGAACTGATACTTTTTTTGTTATTGACGAAAAGAATTTAATAATTATTAATTATACGAATAAATCTCAACTTTAACATTATAATTAACTGAAAATAATATCCTTGCAACTGCTAAATATCTAAGATTAAAATGTTTTCTTCGACTATTCTAACTTATTTTTATTCTCAACCTTAAACTCTAGATTGTGGCAAAAGGCTTTTTTTGAATTAGAAAAATCTAATTCAAAAAAAAGGCTTAATTCAGTAGCGGTTCATAACGTACTCGTAGTACCACAGTGCCATGGCACTATTAAATTTTTTCTAAAAATATTTTTTTTTATTATTTTTACTTTACACTTTTCGGAATACTTTTTCCTTCAACATATTAGTCTGTCAACAGCTGCCACCAACGAATTTCATATAATCAGCAACTTAGGATTGTGCTATTTATCGATATGGCACAGTGGAAAGGCGAAAATCTAACAATCCTTATAGATTAGAAAGAAAGATGAAAGTATGTGTTAATAATTTCCGTATACTGTTATGTCGAAATTTGTACTAGGCATTAAATGACTGGAATACTATTAAATAAATCGAATAACGACCATACTTGTTACCTGGTGGGAAATTACATTACTTTTTGATTTCGTAGATTTATTATGTATTTACCAAAGTATTTAAATACTATTTATTCTTCTACGTCGGTGTGTGATTTTTTTATTTATCACTAAAAGTCGTTTAACCGCTATGACTACGAACAAGGTTAGTTTTTTAAAGAAATATTTTAGGGTGTTTGGTTTAAATGAAAAATTAACTAAGACGAAGAGTCTAAGAATCAGGAATCGCATTACTTCATTGAAAAATTAAAAAAAAAAAACAAAGTAGAAATGGAGAAAAGTTTCGCCGTCGCAAATTTAATAAAATATATAAGAATGATAAAAATAGTTGGCTGTGCGGATGTGAAAAAAATATAAACTAAATTCTAGATACAGAATATTTATTAATAAAATCCTATTTACCTTATATCAATTATTCCTTCACCATTTGTATTAATGGATCCATTATTACAAAGATAATATGGCACACAAGTACAACTTCCGACTCCTGGAATACCTCCTCCACTATTGCTTTCGATATTTGGTGTCGCGGTGGATGAAGGGTCGGGTGATCCAAATATATCCTTGATATTTTGTTCTAGAATCTCTGTAATAAACAAAATAGGGCATAAAAACTAAAAAACACTGAGGTTACAAATAAAATTCGAGAAATTTTAATAAATTATATTGAACTAAGATATGCAGTTCTGGCCTTCAAGAATTTATCGTATTTTTAAATATGTTTATGTGAATTATTTTTAATAATGTTGTTATGAGCGTCACTGTCCTCGATAAACTAGTTTGATAAATATCTTCTGCTAAAAAGTCTTCTTCCTGGATATCCACTTTTAAAGTATTATACGAGTGTTAAGAAAAAAACACGGTAAAAAAAATATTCTTAATTGATACTCTTTAATACTTTAATTTAGGAAATTAACTCAAAGAAAATTTCTTTACCAAAACCACAAATTAGCGTTAGACCTGCCTATTGAAATCCGTACATCCGACACATTAAAGTTAAACTAGTCAACAAAATAACAATGTCATGTTTCTGGGTGATTTGTGTCGTGTTAACTATCCTGAGTTTTGGTTGATCACAAAAATGTTTGTATCTTGTTTAATTTTTCAGTTAGAGAATTTTAATTAAAATTAAATAAAAACTTTTTATACGCAGATGTTTGTTTAAAAAAAAGCACAGACAGTTAAGGTAACATTTTCTTTTATTTATGAACCCAGTAAGAAAAAACTGGCCTATCAGCGTGTTGTATATTTTACAAAAGTTATACCAGCAGAGAATCGGTTGTAGTTTGGTAGCTGTGTAACCTCGTGTTTTGAAGAAGAAACCACAGTCTTGTGTCACAATTCAAAACATTTTTGATTAAAAGCAATACATAATGTTGTTAATTGATATCAGAACGCAACTACTGTTATTATAACATCCTTCGGCATGTACGAGGTGTGGCTATAAAATAAAGAGACTAATGATTCTACAAAAGAAGTAGGCATATGCTAAAAGCGACCGACCGACAGCTGTGTAGCGTGAAGCCTTCTCTTTCGAATGCATTGCATCCTGTGACTGTAGTAAACAAATCAGTTTGGCCATGGTCTTCGATTGTAGAAGAGCTGTTTTTTTTTGCAAAGAAATTTTTGTGAAATTTCACCTGAAACTTGGTTATTAAAAGAAGCATAGGGAAATGAATGTTTAACACGTGTCCGAGTTTTTGAGTGTTCTAAGCGTTTCCAAGATGGCGGAGAAGACGTTGAAGAGGATTCATACCCGGGTCGCCCTTCAATGTCAAAAAATGATAAAAATATTGAAAAAGTCGATAATCTGATTCGATCTGGCCATCGGTTAACTAGTCATACGATTGCTGGAAATGACGAATTGACAAAGAATGCGCAAGCCAAAATTTATATAAAAATTTTAACATGCAAAAGTGTGTGAAAATAATTCCTAAAATTCCCACAACTTGTTGGAAACTTGTTTTTTACTTACAATCCCAAAACTAAGCGCCAATCCATGCATAGGAAGGGCCGAACTTCAGCGAAAGCTATGAGAGCTCGAAAGAGTAAACCAAGATTCAAAACTGATATTCATGGGATTGTGTACTTTCACTAGGTTCCTGAAGGTCAAACAATTAATCAACATTCCAACCTTGAAGTTCTAGCTCCGATTTGTGGAAGAACAAATCAAAGGTCCTCCATCAAGACAACACGCCGGCTTATTCTGCATTATCTGTCAAGACATTTTTAGCCAAGCACAATATCCCAGGATTAGACGATCTGCATTATTAGCCCGACTGCACCACGTGACTTTTATCTACTCCCTAAGATTAAATCTGAATTAAAAGGAACAATATTTCAGTCTGTTGAAGTTGTGAAAGAAAAAGCGTCATGAAGAAAGTTACAAAAGAAAACATCCAGGACTATTTGGAACAATAATAAATTCGCATGTATAGAGGGACAGGGGAGGGGTATGTATTAAAGTTAACAATAACTAAATATGTATAAATTAAAATAAAATGTTTAACAACAATAGTCTCGTTATTTTATAGCCTACAAAAATAAATCTCTCTTTGTCCCAAAAAAGTTCCTCATCTGAAGCATAACATAATGTCAGCCAAGTTTATTTCTAAACATTATTTTTTTTTCATAACCGCAAAATGAGTGTTGATTAGTATTAGGGTTACAAATAATTTTAACACAAAATTTCACCGAACACCCATTTTGTCCACGTATCTTCTTGTATTGTGTTATACAAATTTCCCAACAAAAAAAGAAGCTCTGTTCTTTGAAACTGAAAAATAATAAGATGTAACCGTCATTTAAAGTCATTATAAATGACTATCCTTCAAAAATATTTTAATCTAAAATACAAACGTATATTTTGTAAGGCTATCTAAAACTTCAATTGAATTTTAAGGAAAATTCTATAACAGTTATCAAGGTCACAATGAACACATAAATGAAGTCCTTGATGCTTGGACGCGCCTAATAAATTTTAAAAGTATATTTAAAGCGCGATACATTTACCGTTTCACCTTACATTTTACTTGTTCACTTAAAAACAAAGATTCTTACAGCTTTGTATTAGCTATAATAATCTTTGTTAAAACGTATCAAGTAAAACATTATGTGTAGACCAAAGAACAGACGTTGTACTTGAATAGAATCAATACAGACAACCGCTTAAAAAACTGATAGGCTGGAGCATCATTTGTGCGTTTTAACTATCGCTAGTGCACCTCCTTTGTGTGAATTCGAGAGAGCATCTGTTCATTCGTTTGATTTCTTGTAAAAACGTACAAACGTTTTGCCAAAATTCCATTTGGCATTTTCTGTCCTTCCTAGTTAAAGATCAACTGAGGAAAGCTTAATGTGCAGCGTGCATTTTGCTTATGGATATTTGGAAATCCGTAGAGTACTTTAATAACCATCGTGAGCGCTTACAACTCTCCCACTCACTGGCCAAATGCAATCACGTATAGAAACGGCTGCATCTTACGTAGAAAATTCTAAACATTTCTTAACAATTCTACACTCTGTAAAACTTAACAAAGATGACATCATTGCAAAGTCGACGTAAAATCCCTGTATCTGAACATCCGGATAGATAAAGCACTGAATCAGATCGCCCAAAGAGAGGATTTCCCAACTCACGGTATGGATCTTTCCAGACATTGTCTTCAACATGTATATTACACTTGTTTAACGGCTAGATATTGAACAGATCGATGTCGTTGCTGTGGGCTCATCACTATCTCCAGCTGTTGCAATTCTATTCACCCGAAGATACAGCTCACTACGGAACTTAAGGAAAACAATCAGGTCTCGTTCCTAGACCTCCTTGTGACCAAGATAACGGATAGACACCTGCAACATACAGTGTAGAGAAAACAACCCACACGGGCAGATTTCTCAATGAAGATTCTCATCATCACCCCTCACAAATACAGGGCGTAGTCATCATCCTAATATCAAGGTCCCTTCGTCTAACCTACAACCGAGGGAATGAAAAGGAACTATCACACATAAAAAGGGCCCTCAAACGAAATGGCTACAAGTCACCAACCATAAATAAAGCAATAACGTTGCAACAAAAATCTAGGTAAGAAATAAAACCACCTACTGAAAACAGACAAATCACCATACTTACATACATAAAGAGCCCAACACAAAGGATCGCCAGATTTCCCAGATATCTACAGCCTACAAGCGACAAAGAAAAAGAGGCTCATCTCTAAGAAACCCAAAGGACACAATCGATCTAGAAAATCAAGGCGCATATAAGATGGCATGCGGCACCAGCAGTAAAACTTACATAGACCATGCCAACAGAAGAAGATTGGCAATGCTAGAAGAAAAAAAAGAAACAGTCAACTTTAGTCCTTTTCTAATATCAGCTCGAGAGAGAACACAAAATAGATGTTGACAGCTGCCACCAAATCACTATATATATATATATATATATATATATATATATATATATATATATATATATATATATATATATATATATATATATATATATATATAATATTCAAAACGAGGGTTATTGGGGATGCAGTCGATAAGAAAAACCCCTTGTTTGATTCTGTCAAGCTTTCTACAATTTATTTTTCTCTTCTTCAGGACATCTCTACAAAATTAGAATTTAACATAACCTATAATTATTAAGAACTCACCCATGTGGGCAAATATATGAAAAAGCAGGGAAAGAATCCTCCATCAGAGCTTTCAATTATATTTACAGCCACAATACAGTAGGATTGTTCAAATTGAACCGGAAGAATTTCATGAGTTTTCTTAAAAATCCACAAATAATAACATCACCTTCGACAATTTCGCCATTTTGTCGTGACACATGTCAAGTGTCAACTAAGCAGTGGTATATATTACTAGAGCAATAAAACTAATAAAAATCAGTACAGTGGCGTAGCCAAGTGTGAGGATATGCAAAATAACTTGTTAAATATTTTGCATAATACAAGGACAAAAATGGAATCTGCAGTTGGACTGTCCAGGAGGCTAAAATACTTTTCTTTTTACAACTTCAGGGTATAACTGTAAATGGTACTCAGATTCTCATTGTCACTTTTTTATTCACAGAATTGAACAAACAGAATAAAAAAAATTGACACTGAGAATCTGAGTGCCATTTACAGTTTGTGTTCTTCTAGCCTTGCAGATATTCTTCTATTGGTCTGATCCATGTACGTTTTATTGATGGTGCCACATGTGATATTACATTCGACTTCTTGATCGACTTTTAGATCAGAGCCTATTGTTCTGTGCGGTTTATAGGCTGTAGATATGTTTCCGGAGCAATCTGCCGATTCTATCTGTTGTGCAGTTTATAAGTGTAAGTATGATGATTGGCCGGTAGGTGGTTTTATTTCTTGCGTGGATTTTTTTTGCAATTTTATTGCTTTATTTATGGTTGATGCTTTGTCGCCATATTGTTTGAGGACCATTTTTATATGTGAGAGTTCCTTTTCTTTTTCTTGGGTGTACGTTAGACGAAGGGATCTTAAAAATAGGTGTTGACTAGGGCCTGTATTTATGAGGGGTGATGATAAGAATCGGCAGTTTGGTATCTGTCCGTGTGGGCTGGTTTTCGATATACTGTATATTGCAAGTGTCCCTCCATTGTCTTACTCACAAGAACTTCTAAGAAAGGGAGTTGATTGTTATCCTCAAGGTTCAGAGTGAACTTATCTTCAGGTGATTAGAATGAAAACAATCAAGACTTTTTCTCCACTTTATACATATATATATATATATATATATATATATATATATATATATATATATATATATATATATATATATATATATATATATATATATATATATATGAATTTTTTTTAAACCATTTTTCTATATAAACGTATGGTAACTTCTTTGGGTTAGGTTTTAAATTAATACTACTATTCTGTTATATATTTTCACAGATGGTGGAAAAAATGGTTTTATTATTCCGTGTTTCAATCCGTTCGTTCAAAAAATCGTTTTCACGATGTTCTCAGCGAGTAACGAGAAGAACCGCACTTGAAAATGCCAAATGAGATTTTGGCTAACATAGCCTTTGAATAAAATTTTTCCTTTTTAAATGAGTAGGTACGTTAATTTGTGCTATTTACCATTATCTTTTCCTTGCGTGCCCGTGGCTTGTCCTAAAAGCTCAGCTAAACTTGCTCCACCTTGGGCAGCTGCCTGACATTGTACAGTAAAGATCAAGATGCATTCGAAAACAAGGAAACATACTATCCTAAGGATCATGATTGCTGATGGACCTAAAAATAAACAGTTTGATTCAGCAAAACGATCGAACATATATATGTAAAAATAAACATTTTCAATTTCTATTGATTTTGGTAATAAAAGAAAATATTTTTTTATTTCTATATTTTCAAGGTTCAAAACTTGGTTGACTTATTGAAGCACTTGTCAATTTAATTCTCTTATTGTCAACCACAGATACAAAAGTTAAGTATTTTGATTGCGGATTCTATAGAAGCAAGTTGGTTCACACTTAAAAAGAGACAGACCATTTCAATGAGTTGTACCGCTCTTTTTAATGGCGAAGCTAAGCACAATACCGCAAACGTCACTGGATACACCTGTCATCTAAGCGCCAGTAGGAAGAGAGGTACTACTTATCAAAAACGCTGTCTCCTTCTAAGTGCGCATCGGCTTGCTTCTATAGGATACGCAGTCTATATTTTTAACTTTTACGTCTATGGTATCAACTTAGACCACCTTTAAAGTTATGCCAAACCTCAGTAATATAAATAGTTTTTAATTATTATGTATTTAAAAAAAACATATAATTAATTAAGTATTTTAAAAACCATACATTACTTTTGCAACTAAAATTTTTATGAGAGGGTTTTTATGATTTCTACGGCAATTAATATTTTATATTGAGTATAATGCGCAAATATAATAAAGTAGTATTTTAAGAGAACAATTAAAACAAATAAATGATATTGTTGGCATAAGTTTAAAACTATTCTAAGTGAAAAACTTATTTTCTATAAAATTACTATAACAGACAGAGTAATCCATTTAAAATAAGTAAGTTTCGGACAACTTCCGGAATAAGCGGAAGTCGCACAAGATCGCTGTTATTTCATCTGAAGAGAGAGTCACCGAAAACTCCATTATACATATTTGCAGAATTTAATCGCGTTACTTCCCATTTGGTCAACAAAATCAAATTTTGAGCTTTTTGGCGGTCATCTAGTATCGGCAATCCTTAATTTTCAAACTTTAACCTTAAATTCGTGATCAGCCACCTTGAAAACATTATTATACCAATAAACAGCCATATCCATAACATTTTCAAATACTTGTTCACAAATTTATCATTCAGATGTTTGTTTGTACTGTTTAAGGTAACAGTACTGCATCAAGTTCTACGGTTAAAACCCGTAATTTATTTTTAATGTATATATATATATATATATATATATATATATATATATATATATATATATATATATATATATATTATATATATATATATATATATATATATATATATATATATATATATATATATATATATATATATATATATATATATTGTTTTGAGATCACACGATAAAAACAATGCACAGAAAGATTAAAATCAAACTTTGATACATAATAAATTTGTAACTACAGAGTAAATTAAGGTATCAAATTAGGTATAATTTAAGATATTTTGTATAAAAAAATAGAATAGATAATAAGGAATAGTTGTAAGAAAATCTCAATAGCTAACTAAATGTTGGTCCAAGCAGATAATTTTCGAACTGTTTGTTTTGTAAAAGGCTTGACTTAGTTTCCTCTTTAAAGACA
The DNA here is from genome assembly GCA_034092305.1 of Diaprepes abbreviatus. Taxonomy (NCBI): domain Eukaryota; kingdom Metazoa; phylum Arthropoda; class Insecta; order Coleoptera; family Curculionidae; genus Diaprepes; species Diaprepes abbreviatus. The sequence continues at coordinate 27,649,403 of JASJET010000022.1, forward strand.
TAAGTTCAATTAAAAACTGTGTAAAACATATTGAACAAGAAAGAGGAAACATTATTGTAAATTAATATATTTCTTTAGTTGGACTATAAGTGAGTGAAAGCGTTAGAAAAACTAAAAATCAAGTGCTACGCATTTGTACTAGTTCCAATATAAACAATCACAGTGATACCTAAAAATGCGCGAAAGTTACTATCAGTGCGGATATAGAAAAAAAAACACAGTGATAAGTGAAAAACATTCATTCCTTCTGAAACAAGAATGTAATAGTTTTAAGATGTAGTAAACAACATATGGCAAAATTAAAACCATATATGATATATATTTGAAAAATATAAGACAATTTTATTTAGATTATAAGATAGATTTAAGTTTTTTTATAAGCAAAATTAGGATTAAAATGTCTAGAAAATGTTATTTAGTACATAGATATTAATATCTCAGGCAATAATAAATATTTTAGAGTTTTTTCGAACAAAATAGAGTCAAATAGTCATAAATTTCTATGTGCAAGCCGTTTATTTTATTCAATTTTATTATATAAATAGTATGCCAAAGTGGTTGTAATGTATATCAAAGTGTCGAGAAAGCTCTAAAGCTTATTTTGGGCAACTTCAATAATGCTCAACGATAGAATTTTGGTCCATTTATTCAACAAAACATATAAAATTCCAGTAAAAATTGATCAAATTAAAAAGCGTCCATAAATTACAATTTTTCAAGTTGGCAATATTTATCAAGTTAACTGATGTCACAATTTTGACCAACCAGGTTGGAGACGATTCAAATGTTCCGGAATTTTATAAGTAAACAAGTTTAGTATTTCATTAAATTAAATAAAAGTATTGAATTTCTTCCTACGAATTAAATAATCAACTCTCAAATAACAACAAATTCGAGAATTAGTGTTTTGGAAAATACAAGAAATAAAGTGATATATTTTTAAAGAAGAAAACATTTATTCGAGTTTTGGGAAAAATATTTGTAAGTTCCTTACTTGATAGGAAACTATTACAAAATATTTTGGTTATATTTAAAAGATTTTTTGAAGAACAAAAAGGAGTAAATCAATATACCGGGATTGTGTTTATGAATTTGGACCAAGGTACTGAAAACAAAACCAACGTATAGAAAATAAAACCAAGGTACAGAAAACAACAAAGGTATTTAAAATAGTCTAAGAAGGTGAATGCTATTAGGTCTTTGTAGAAAATAAATTAAAAAACACTAGCATCAATAATAGTCTGAATTTTAACAAAATAAAAATAAAATTATACTATTGACTGGTAGCCTGTCAAACTAACCTGATAATATATAAAAACATTAATCATCAATAATAGGTGTTATTATAAAAATAAATAACCACTTATATCACATCACAGCATACGAAAATTTTTAAAAATTAACCAAGTTTTGAGAAATTAAATACGTTTAAAAGATTAAATTGAAGTAACGCCATCTAGTAGTAGGTTGCAAAATTGAAATAATAAAACGTTGCCAAGGTGTGATATAGGTTATTGTAAAGGGATAATGCATGGCAAATATAAATAAATAAATGATAATTTGATAAGAAGCATAGTTGCATGAAATTTTATAATATTGTTTTCATAATTTCATCCAAAATTGTTGAAAATTGTCCAATATTTATGAATTTTTGAATAAAATATTTATATTGTGTTTTTAATCTGTCTGTATTCATTATCTGGGAGTGATCTTTTCAAACAACTGAACTCACCTGAGAAGAGGGTAGAATTAACAGGTAGGAACATATATATATATATATATATATATATATATATATATATATATATATATATATATATATATATATATATATATATATCTGTGGAACATCTTGAATATAAAAAAAATTTTGGAAATATAAATATCAAAATTCGGTAAGAAATAATTGTAATTTTTTATAATTATTATTATTTTTTTTACCTGGCGCCCAACAAACAAACATTGAGTACTTTTGATTAAATTTTGGCAATTCTTATTGATAATTAAAAAAAAAATCGTAAAATAATAATAATAATAAATTAGTGTCCTACCAAATCAAATTATTTTTTTTAACCGGGTAAATTTTTGTGCAGGTGCGTATAGCGCTAAAAGGTTCATCGAGGTTAGAGCCTTAGCGCGACCGCACACCATATAATCGTCACAATACATATATATATATATATATATATATATATATATATATATATATATATATGGAAAAGTTATTTTATTCTCCTCACGAGCGTTAAGAAAGGGGACAGACAGTAAATTCTCTGCGAATTTCACTCTGGTTCTCTCTACATACTACTTTCGACCATCTAAAGGTCTCATCAGTGAAGCTGATGAACCGAGAGCAAAATGCACAGAAAACAACTGTCTACCTAAAACCCTCATATCGTAAAATATCGGCAGGATATTACTATCCGCAGAACTTGATGCCGGACTGTTATCTTAAACATCGAAATATACCCCGGAGCGGTACGAAATAATTAAAAATAAACAATTTCACGGTCTATGCATTTGGAAAAATTATTTTATTCTCCTTACGACCATTAAGAAAGGCGACAGACAATATATTCTTTGCGGATTTAGCTCTGGGGGTTAAAATCCCCATATCGTAAAATATAGGCAGGATATTACCCGCAGAACTTATTTTTAATAATTTCGTACCGCTTCGTGGTATATTCAGATGTTCGTTTGTACTGTTTAAGATAACAGTCCGGCATCAAGTTCTGTGGGTAATATGTTGATGGTATAATTATGTAATGATTTTTTTTTCTTTTTTGAAGGATGTAGATGGTACACAAAACGCTATGCAAAATTATATATACATATAGTCAGTGGCGGATCCAGGGAGGGGGGGGGGGCGGTGGGGGCAATCGCCCTCTCCGAAAGCTTCGAATTCAGGAAAACAGCCCCAACTCTGCCTCTTACACTAGGAATATGAATGCTGTTGGCATCTAGCCCCCGTCGACAACTCACGTTCGCTTGCGATCGCCCCCCTCCCAAGAGCTTTGAATTCAGACAAATAGACCCGACCCTGCCTCTTACCTAGGAATGTCGATGTTGTTGGCATCTCCCCCCCCCCCCCCGTCGACAACTTAGTTTCGTTTGCGATCGCCCTCTTAAGAGCTTCAAATTCAGAACTGCCGGCGTCTCCCACCCCCGTCGATAATTTGCTTTTGCTTGCCATACTGTATTTTTATGATATCACCCCCTCCCCAAAGTGAGAGGATGGATCCGCCACTGCATATAATATGGCTACATTTATACTTACAGTTAATTTGGTTTCCAATTTTTTTTTTAAATTCAGTTTTTGCTACATTAGCGACGCTACTATCCTTTTTAATATAGTCATTTTATAGTATAGCAAGATTTTTTTTTTATATTTTTTGTCACAGACATATTAGAATAAAAATATTTTAGAAGAAAGAAACAACAATTTTTTAATGTAGTTTTAAAGAGGTCGCAGACGTAATTAGCTGTTTGTAGTTTTGTAATTATCGGTGGCATTCGGATAGATATTTAGGTAAACATTAAGATTTGAAGATAAATATTGTAGATATCTTTTAGTTGGTAATTTTAATTTAAGTAATCTCATATCAGGTCACGGGCACTTAGAGACACTGTGTATAACATAAAACTCATAATTATGGTGTCAGATAAATGTCGTTTATTTTTAAAATAAAAAATTTTATTTTACCAATTAAAATTGTTAAGATGATGTTATTTAAAGTAGTACTATCTTTTGAACTTTCTTCTGTAATCTCAGATTTTTTTGAATGCCTCATTTAGAAAAAAATAAACTCTTCTCAATCAAAAATACAAACAATTTATCGATGTGGCAATAGGGATATCATTGTATCTAATTAATAAATTCTCTAGTGGAGACCACCTACTTAGTTTTAGGTCAAAACACAAAATATAACTTAAATCATCATAGGTTAACCATTTTTCACTTAAAAATACCTTAACTACTAAACCATTATCAACGGAAATTTAATTGGCGTTATTAATTATCAGAAAGGGATTAAATGTAAATTATGGATTTAAACAATTTAATTATAATGCAATCATGGATTTATACTATTTAATTATAATGTATAAGTAATTTTTTTCGCAATCTCTAGTATGATAGTCTACAGTCCCAGGCCCTTTTTTTAACAGTCTGAATCTTCATGAGGAGCTTCGTATTGACGAGATGCTCCACTTTTCTCTTTGTGAAAAATCTCCTTAGTGGTAACTAATAAACTGACCAGGCGTTAGACCCATCGATTGGGTGATTGTCCTAATTATATTACTAAGATATTTTAATTAAAAAAAACTCGAAAAAACGTTAGTCCTACAAAATGGATGGTTTGTCAGAGGCATCCTCCACTTTAAACATGCCCCATTAAGGAGGTCATAAAAATGTATTACTAACCAGCTGATTTTTTGACACTAGTTTAGTAAAATATTTGTATAATTAAATGACCACATTATCGTACAAATTAAATGGAAAGTTTTCCCAAGTCTATCCGCGGAAACTGTCTATTGCACCTTAATACTTTATTTTTTACTAACACCCAAATTTTTTTCTTGGGTTTAAAATAAAGTGTAGAACACGACTTTACTACTGTCCTATACAAAGTGGTATATATTGATAAAAAAAAACTTAAATTTAATGCTTACGAGCATTATAGATATACACATAAATATACGAATATATACTTGTAACAACGCATAAACGCGAAATTTATATTACGAAAAACAAACCTTAAAGTAAACTTTTGAAAAATCGATTTTTTTTTCAGTGGCAAATGAAGGTTTTAAGAATACCTAACGACGCATAGCCTAATCAATTTTTCCGCTTTTCATTTATTTTCGCAATAATGGAAATAGCGTAATTCATATTTTTTCATACTTGGAGAATTTTTTACTCGAAAAAGGTGCATTCAACGAAAAAATAGCTTCCTTCACCTCCTCTACCGTAAAACGCCTGAAAATTATGGCTATAATATAACTGATGGCAAATTCGAGTATTATAGGTTTGACGTATGCAAAGTCATTCTTTCGAAAAATTATCTTCTAATTTCCAAGATGCCCTACTAATACTTTTTGTACTTATTGATTATTCTACAATTTATTAATTTATTTCATTATTTTATTACAGACGTAGATAACATGAATGAAGAAAATTATTCTCAAGAAGATGAAGATGAGGATATATTTAGTAGCGATGAGTCTTCAGATCAATCCGATGACGCATGGGTTCCCAAAATGTGCGCCGCGGCACTGCAAGGCGCTCCTATTTTCTCTTTTACGGAATCTAAATTTGCTTATTACCGCCTGTACAAAATAAACAATTCAAATCGCCAGGAAAAACGCGGAACATAAAGCTACCGCAGACCAAAAGAATAAACTAAAACATAAGCGGGTGAAAGCAGGTACAACTCTACCGCAAAAACCAGGATCAAAGAGGAAGAACGGACAAGGTCACTGTCACCACCTCTACTGGTGTGAGCTATGCAGCTGCCCTGAGATTAAACAAGATTGCCATCCTCCCCAAAGACTACCCTCAGTGCGAACGAGCAGACTTTATTGGAGGAGGTATTAGTGGACGAGATGTACGAAGGTGGGAGCATAAGCTTCAGTTCGGAGACATCCATTATCGTCCGTGTATGATCCTAATCGATTGATCACAGTCGGCAGAATAGCTCCGGGCGAAAATATCAAAGCTGAAAGTCTGGAAGGGAGCAGAACTGATGGTGTGCAAGAAAAACGACATCCTAAAAGGTCACCCAGTGAAAATCTTTCTCTCCAGAAGGCAAAGAACAGCAGCAAAAAAGTTTCTCCGGCTAATAAAATCCTAAAACGATGGGATAAGAACATAACAACGAAAGGTTTTTAACCTAAAAGAAGAAGGTAAAAGCCAAATACTGAGGGCAGGGATCGACGATCTATCCTACTAGAAAATCAGAGATGGGCACACCATCCACTATCGATTTGGGAAAATCCCCGTGCACGGCCTCAAGAAGAGAAAAGGAAATGGAGGAAGTGATTTCTATTACTTTCAAAAATGACGAGGAGTCTGTAGGGAGTCTCCATATCTCCAACCCTTATTTCGGAATACCATCAGCCAACGAAATAACATCAGAGGTCGAAAAACTAAAGGAGAAGAGGATAGGGAGGACAACACCCTCATAGAAGTGTACGACACCCTGTCCTAATGACAGAAAAATGACAGGCATTAACGTCGCCCAAGTGAACGTCCACCATGTTAAAGACGCTTCAGCGGCAATTGCTTGGAAGTTCATTAAAAACCAGCTGGGATTGCGCTGTTCCAAGAACCCTGGTTCAACAAAAATGAGATAAAAGAGTTACACTGCAAGGATGCTAAGGTATCATGTCAGTAATGACACACCCAGGACATGTATTATGATAAGAAAAAATATTAATTAATTTTGAGTTTTAAAATTCTTAACGAGAGACCTCGTTCCTATTCGAGCATACCTCGAACTAAAGAAGAAGAAGAAGCAAAAGATCATCATAACGATATGTCTCGTAATTTATATTTGATATAGACAGTTCTTTCCTGCAAATGTTACTCTCGATTCGTTACAGCTTCACTGACAAGACAACAAGATAGTCAAAACGCGTATGGAGAAAGAACCAAATTTATATTTGCTAAAAATAAACTGTGTGTATATATTATTTCCTTTAACTACTTGAAAGGAGAATAAATATATGCAACTATTTAAACACGGCAGAAAAATAGATTTGGTTACTTCTTACTAAAATCCTAATTTTTATGAAACGTTTCCGTAACGACAGGCTATTATTCATTTCTCTCCTGCCATAATTAACACGGGGTCAGTTTTATTTTATTCAGTCATTTAATCAAGTATCACCCGGTACAAGTTAAGTCTAATAATTACACAAATAAATACCTTTTTTATTTTGCTAAATTAACTGGTTTTCATGTTGACTACAATATAATAAAGAATATTAAATGCTTGAACGTATGGTATTTATTTTTTAAAATTTGGAAAGTAATACTTCAAGGCCGAGGAAAAAATGTTAATTTTAAACTAACAACAACCACCAGAATAGTGTGCACTGTATTTCAATGAGATTTGTAGTGTAACTAAATATGAAGATTTTATATACTTTTTTAGCTTTTTCAATCAAATGTTGTTCTCCTTGTGCTTAATAATAATACTTATGCTTTCCATGTGATTACTTGAGTCAGAAAGAAATGTCGTTTAAGTAGGTAAAAAGGTAATGGCTCCATCATTTTCTACGCTCTTAACTAACATTCAACAATGTGTAAAAATGTTAACATAATATGGCGACCACCCTATTAATTATTTAAATCTTTTCGTAATATTTCCGGTAAAACCTCAATGTCGAACCAATCTTAAAATACTAATGTTTTTATTAACGGCTACAACTGCAATACTACCTCATTTCTCGAAACTTTTTAAGAACTTGTCGTAGCAAAACCCAGAAATTATTGACGCTAAAAAATATATTATAGCGAAAAAAGTTAAATGAAAAAGACTTGATTTCAAAAACTAAAACGAGAAGAATAACAAATCGATAAATTATATTAACATTTCATACAGAAACAAAATTTTACAATATATTTTTTTTTGTTATACTAAAATTAATAGTTTCCAATTTTTCGAGTTAAATTACTTTGTGCGCAGAATCTGAATATGGATTCAGAATTTTCCTGTCACATCAGTGGCGGATCCAGGGGGCGGCAATCCAACTCCCACCCAAAAATGAACTTCGAATTCAGAAAAATAGATCCGACTCTGCCTTTTACACTAGAAATATCAATGTTGTTGGCATCCACCCTCCCGTCAACAACTCGCGTTTGCTTGCAATCGCCCCCCCTCCAAGAGCTTTTAATTCCGAAAAATAGACCCGATCCTGCCTCTTATATAGGAATGTGAACTTTTTTGGCATCTCCCCCTAGTTGTCAACGTAATTTCGCTTCCGATCACCCCTCCCCAAAAGCTTCAAATTCAGAACTGCTGGCGTCTCTCTCCCGTCGACAACTTGCTTTCACGTGCCATACTGTATTTTTATAATATCACCACCTCCCCACCTCCCAAGAAGAGAGACTGGATTCGCCATATGTCACATTAGGTTTTCTATACAATCTAACCAGAAAGTGTTAAAATAACCATTTTAAGTTATGTTTACCTGATCAATTTCTTTAAAATCTAGTTTTCAATTCGTGTCGCGTATATAACGGATTCTAAATTAATATCTTCAAACTCAATAAACTGGAGAAAATATGCCTGACTGAAAAATGTGCATGTCTCAAGTTCTTTCAATGTTGGTATTTTAGGGTTTTTGGGGGCCTAGATTACGAATATGTAATTAATTTCTTAAAATTACTATGGCAAACTAAATATTTATTTGATACAATTTCATTTAAAACTGGTACTGGGAAATTTCTCATAATCAAGGAATTTATTGTTATTCAATTCAGTGTGAGTAAAATTAGTACTTTTTTGCGACCGTGGAAACATTGCGAAGTATATTACACATTTCGCTTAATACTTAGTTCAAATAATTTATGGATATCATGACGAGTTCATAACATAAAACCGAACAATACATTTTTATAAAAAAATAAACTTCTAAAAAAGCAAAAAATGACAATATATATTTTTTTTATATAAAATTGAAATTTTTGAAAGCACCAAATAATTACTAAATTAAACAAATAACTATTAACCGAGATACAAATAAGCTACAGTAAAAAAGCAGTTACAATTAAAGCATTTCTCAATCTGTTTGTGTACATTACATTTTATGATATATTAATTAATTTGGAACCGATTTCAAAAATTTCATATTCGTATAAGAGTTTATATTATTTTTCGCTTTTTAGCGCTTTTTTAGAAGTCGGTTCTATTTTTCATTTATTTTATAAAATTCCATTTGAAATCTGACATGAATAAAAAATTATTCATTTAATCCCCAAATTCATCTTGACCTTGCTACTAACGTAGTCCCTGATAAAGTCAACTAAAACTCAAAAATATGAATATTTTTGCAAAATTTCTTCATTTTCAAATGCTCTTGTGATTCAACCTCTTTATAAAATTGGATAAAATGTAGCTCCGGAGAACAACTAAACTTTACCATATATATATATATATATATATATATATATATATATATATATATATATATATATATATATATATATATATATATATATATATATATGTAATCGAAGGTTTTCGGACATCCCGTGTATGTGCCTAAGGCAGCTGACGTTTCGGTGAAATTTCATTCATCATTTTCAAAGCTCACTGTATGGCATCCACGAGCGAACTGACGCCTGCGACTCGGGTGCTGTCGGTCCCGTGTGTACGTCGGACGCATTCGTTAGCAGAGATGATAGCCAGCGAGTGCCTAAATCTGCTTACAAAACATCAACCAGTACCACTTAATAACGAAACAGATTACAACTCGGCAACACAACCCCAAACACTGGCAACAGGGCCGATGTTGTGCAGTAGGTCTCGCAACCTGATTGGCCGGAACCATTCGACCGACAGCACCCGAGTCGCGTCAGTTCGCACGTGGACGCCATATATATATATATATATATATATATATATATATATATATATATATATATATATATATATATATATATATATATATATATATATATATATATATATAATAAATAAATAAATAAGTTATTGTCTGTGTAATATAAAAACAAAAATAAAATACAATCTTGGCTGAGCGGACGTGAAATATGTCAATCTGCATTATTCTCGTGTTAAAAAGTGCGGAGCATTCCAAAGTATGAAAAGACTTCGGGTCCGACAGATAGCGACAGCGCTGTTTCGTCCTAATATGGGACTCGTCAGGCCACCGCAGTCGGTACAAACCATCACGTCCGCTAAGCTAAGATTTTATTTTATTTTTGTTTTTATATACCACGGACAATAACTTATTTATTTTTTACTTGTTTGGCTTTAAATACACTAAACCGTGCTCTCATAGGAGGATCGTTTGGTGCGACAAGTGGCTTTTGTTGCCAATATAGCAGCAAGCCTAGTTGCCTTGTACTTAATAATGCGACCCCTATCCTTTGAGCAGCGCGTTTCGTGTACTCGATTATACAGATTTCTGTTTTAATTCACCGTCGCGCCACCACATGGCGGTTTTTACAAATTTCGAGTGAACCATCGAAATGTCGTGCTTGTCGTCCTATTTGCTGTTTTTAATTTTAAATTCATCTTTATAGAATGCAGAGGCGAGATGATGGTTTGTACCGACTGCGGTGGCCTGACGAGTCCCATATTAGGACGAAACAACGCTGTCGCCATCTGTCGGACCCGAAGTCTTTCCATACTTTGGAATGCTCCGCACTTTTTAACACGAGAATAATGCAGATTGGCACATTTCACGTCTGCTAAGCCAAGATTTTATTTTATTTTTGTTTATATATATATATATATATATATATATATATATATATATATATATATACCCTTTTTATGTAATTTATGGTCTACGTAGCATAAATTTAATAATCTAATACAGTAAATATCAATAGAAGTTTCAAATATAGATAAAAAATGAAGATGCAGAAGCGGTTGGATCGGCAGATCCCAAAATAAAAAAAGTTCTAAAAAAATATTTCAAATTCTATAACTCTGTTTATTTTTATATACATATGGTATGGTAGGTAAAGTTTAGCTGCTCTCTGGAGCTACATTTTATCCAATTTTATTAAGAGGTGGTGTCACAAAAGCATTTGAAAATGAAGAAATTCTGAAAAAATATTCATACTTCAGTTGACTTTATCAGGAACTATGTCAAGTTCAAAAATCGGCTCCAAATTAATTAATATTTGGTAAAATGTAATTTACACAAACAGATTGAGAAATGCTTTAATTTTAACTGCTTTTTACTGTAGCTTATTTGTATCTTAGCTTAAATGGTACATACATACATATATATATATATATATATATATATATATATATATATATATATATATATATACCTTTTTGAAATTTGAGCCAATTTTTTCATATTACCCTAGCTGAAGTTCTCAATGTGCTTATTGGTTAATTAAAGTTTGTTGAAAAATTTCAGCTTTTCTTGTCTAATAGAAAAAAAAGTATGCATTTTCGAAGTTGAGCGCTGTGTACAGACGCACGCGTTCGTCACGACTTATCGCCGCACTAATCAAACGCAGACGCTTGAACAATGACAACTATTTCGTTTGACCCTTATATCGCTTTTGATTCTCTTATTTGTGTTTTTTAAGAATATTGAATGTAGATTTGGCGCGTTGTTCAAAAACACCAATTGCTGTCACTTGTTTATTCGCGACTACATAACAGTGGCATTACAGTTTTTGATGTGCTGTTTAGTACTTTGAAGGACAAAGGACTATATTACTCATCATTTATTTCGTGTGTAACTATTCCATAGTTTTATGGTTCTAATTACTTCTAAATTTAAAGAAAAGTATCCAAAATTGAATGTAATACATTTGATACTTTTTCTTTCAGAATCTTTGAGCAACACTGAAACGTATGTTCATATTTTAAAAACGATAAAAACGAATTAGGAACGTTTGTGTTTTAGAAGGGGCATAATTCGCGAACGTGATTGGTAAAAATAAGAGAAGGCAGATTAACGATCTTCAAAATCTTATTACTTCAAATAAACAAGCGTACATCCTACAACCGTCACATTTTAATTAGCTCAGCTTATGCTGCATATATGTAGAAAAACAAAACCTTTGTCCTTGTATAGTGTCTAACTTAAAATGAGATGATATCTATAACTGCAATAATTCGTGTGTCAATTTAAGAAATGATTAGTTTCATTTATTTTAGTGACTTACATTTAATTGTGAGTTGAAAATTCATTCATTATTACACGATTTCAATATATATTATTACGATTTAAGAAATAAATCACTTAAACATACTATTCAAGAAATTACCATTTTTCAAGCTTCTGGATTCGCTTATCATGATCGCGGTGATAAGAACGCGTCGAGCGTGCGCACCCTCAACGCTCAACTGTAAAAATGCATAATTTCTTTTCTAATGGACAAGAGAAGCTGAATTTTTCTAGAACACTTCCTTATTAACCATGTTTTAATAACAGTATGCAACAAATTTTTGTTTATTTGTTGTATCTTGTATGAATACTGCATTTTATGTTAATTTTGAAGCGCGAACATAAGAATGACAATGAAATTAAAAACTTAGTTTCAATTTTGAAAAACAAGTTTTTTCTTATTTTATTTTTAACAAAATCATAAAAAAACCTACTTTTACACTTGTAGAGACAATAAATAACTTGTGTTTTTGCTTTCCTTTTGTGAATTGTTTCTAGAGCATCTCTAACATGAGTCCAAGCATGGAATCATTCCTTTTTCTCTAGTACCTGTTCTCCATTGCTGATATATCCTGAGGAAAGCGTTCGCCGTGCTCATCACTTACAGCTCCTCAGTTGTCAGGAAAAAAGTCCAGATGTGAGTGTAGGAAATGGATCTTTACAGTCATATTACAGCATATTTTCAATAAGAGTAACGTAATTGCCCGCTTTTTTATCTCCGAAGAAATTAGTCACCACGAGGCGAAAGTCATTCCAAGTACTTTTTTCAGTATCTGATAGAGTGCTCTCAAAATGTTTGTCTTTCAAAATATTTCGAATCTGTGGCCCAACAAGAATACCTTCTTTAATTTTTGCTTCACTTAGCCTTGGGAACTTCTAACGCAGGTTCTGAAAATCTGGCTCATCTGTATTCAGTACCTTAACAAAGTTTTTCATTAGGCCCAATTTGATATGCAGTCGTGGCAACAAAACCTTCTTGGGGTCTACTAGTAGGATATTTTGTAGATTCTTTTCACCTGGCTCTCATGATTGTCGAACGGACCAGTCTTTTCTCTTGTAATGAAGTGCCTTTGCCCGACTGTCCCAATCACACAAAAAAAAAACAGTAAAACTTGGTGTATCCTAACTACAACCAAAGCGAAAGTGCAATCACCTTCAAGTGGCCACAGATCTGCCATTGGTGCTCATCGTATTTTATATTTGTCAATAAGTACTTCATATTATCGTATGATTCTTTCATGTGAACTGCATATCCAAGAGGAATAGTCGGTAAAATAGTTCCCATATGCAATAGTACTGCTTTTAAACTCAATGTTGAACTGTTTATAAACAATCTCGATTCTTCTGAATGGTAGTTTATATTTAAAGCCGCTATTAAAGCGTGCAGAAAATCAAGTTCTTTTCCAAGTTAAAAAATGATGCTAGGCCTTTATGGATTTTACGAAAAACACATACTGAAACATCGTCTTCTAATAAGTTCCACTGCTGCAATCTTGATCCAAGTAACTCTGCTTGACGTTTTGGAAGTTCTAAGTCTTTCACAAGATCGTTTAATTCTGATTGGGTTATTTTGTGTGGTTAGCGGTACAACGTGCTGGGTGTGAAATCAAGATCTCTTGATATTGGTAGCATATCTTCTTCTTGAGAAATCGTTGTGCCGTTGTTATCTGATTCATAAGTGAATGTTTCTGGGGGTTCTGGAATAGGAAGTTCGTCACTATGAGGCACAGATCTCATGGTAAATGGTATATTTGGATAGATGAAAACTGGCTTTTTCTTCTTGGACATACCTGTACCTTGCCCAACTTGAGGTATGATGCAGAAATAGCAATCATTAACATGATTTGAAGGCTAGATCGTTTTTTACTATTTAACCAGTTTCTCAGACTTGAAGCGCATGCATTACAGCAGATATGTGGCGCCCACTGTGTATCTTATTCCCTAATATTGCAACCGAAATAAAGCTGATATGCATTTTTTATGAATGGGGTAATAGACCGCTTCTGAAACGCAAAAGTCACCTCACCACAAACATAACAGAAGTGATCTGGATTGTTTACACACTTTCGAGACATATTACAATCTTAACTATTTGATTCGACTCACTAACTTCGACTGACTCCGCTTTGTACCGGCTTATATACCCAAATAAGGCTTCTACATTTTTAGAGAATATTCGAGAATTTTCTATTCAATTCCATAAAATTCGCAATAGTGGCATTTGTCATTTGTTTGTATACAGAGACTGTTCGCACGTCGCACCCCTCTATTGTTACAACAATACAAATATACCAGACATGACATCACGTATTTTTCAAACTTGAACTAATATTAGAAAGATTGTTTAGTTTCGGTTTAAACTAACCAAAAATTTAGTCGATTTTATTTTAGATACATTTTGGCTGTTGTCCAGTGTAATCAATAGTTGGTGCAAAACTATGCCACTCAGCTTTTGCGATAGTAATAACTGAGATATAGCGACTTGAATATAAAACAGTAGGATTTTTTTGTCGTAATTTTTCACTAAATTATTTTTTTTTTCAATATTCCTCCATTCCTAGGTGCAAAAATGCTTCAGATTAGTGTTCAGCGACTATAAAAACATTTAAGAAATGGTTCTAAAGACTAGAACCCAGCTCACCTACACTGACATCTAGGTGATCAAAAAGTACCTTCAATTAGCCAGCCTTCCTAGATTACATTGACGAACTCGTTTACTAGAATCCTAACTGGTAATTAAATTTAGGAAAATTTTGTATTGAAATATAATTTTTGTTACGTATTTTTATTACAAACGAACTGTAGTACAAAAGACAATTTTATAGGATCTCGAGAGGCGACACATCGATTGGCCTACATGGGCCTAGGTACCCTGATATCCTTTCTAATATAGTGGCATGTGCAAATCAATATTTTGGTGAATAGTCTTATACAGGAACTTTGCTGTGTACAATATTATCTTCATGATTATGGTATTGACGTCATTTAACCGGCTTTCAGTAGATTACTTTTTCAAGGTCCTCTCGTTTTATATTGTTTAAAATCTTATTATTTTCTTTTCTGAGTTATTAATGAAAATTAAGGTCTCATACCGGATGTAATTTTTTTACATCTATGCCTTTTTTTATTAATAAGCGCGTTACTATTTATTGTAAAAAGCAATAATTCATACAATTCAGACTTTATAAATTAAATTAAACGAAGCGTGAAGTAAGAACGACATTTTGAAAAAACAAATTACCAATTATTCATTGTTTGACGTCATCACTCTGTCTACCATTAGCTTGGCTTCCCAAACAAAACTCATCAACAGTAAAAAATATTAGCTATATTTCATTCCACAAAAAAATAAAAATAATATATATATATATATATATATATATATATATATATATATATATATATATATATATATATATATATATACATATATATATATATATATATATATATATATATATATATATAGGGCAAGTAATTTTAAAACAACAACCTGTATCATAGCCTGATTTTTGCTTTTGTCTTTAAATTTAGAAACTAGATATTTGAAAGTTAAATAAAAGCAATGGAACTTTATTTTGACCATCAACGGTAAATTATTCATACCATATATTATAACTATACATATATATATATATATATATATATATATATATATATATATATATATATATATATATATATATATTATATATATATATATATTATATATATTATATATATTATATATATATATATATATATATATATATATATATATATATATATATATATATATATACATATATGTGTGTGTGTGTGCTGAGTCCTTCTCAGGACTGTAGGGCAGCTGACTTTTCGGTAAAATCTCATTTACCATTTTCAAAGCTCACTGTAGTGCGTTTGTAGGCGAACTGATGCTTGCGTCTCGGGTGTGGCTGGTTTTGTGGGTACATGGGGCATGATCGTTGGTTGCCGCGTGTTATCTGCCCCGTTGCCAGTGTTTGGATCGTATCGCCGAGTTATGATCCATTTCTTTACTATCTACTACAGGTTGATGTTTCGTTAGCAGATTTTTCCAAGTATTAGGCAACCCCTGACTGTCGTCTCTGCTCTTTAGGTTGTTGGGTCGCTGTACAATTTCTTGTGAACAGGTTTTTACATCTCGATAAAATTTTTGTTCCTGAGAAGTTATCTTATGTCCTGTGTTTAACAAGTGTTGGATCAGTGCAGAAGAAATTGTTTTTTGCTTGACAACGTTTATATGTTCGTCTTTTCAAGAGCTTATTTTACGGTTGGTTTAACCGAAGTAAGATGAGCTGCATTCTCAGTTTGGAATTTTTTATACTCCCTGGTTTTCTAGAGGGATTTTTTTCTTTAGGTGTTGGCAGAAAAGCCTTTACTTTACGGTTTTTGGTGAAAATGGTTTCAATGTTGTGTCTCTGGAGAATTTTTGTGATTTTGTCTGTGGTGCATCTGACATAAGGAATAAAAGCGTTGGAGCTCTCCTTTTAGTTTTCCTTTTTTTTTCGGGGCCAAGCGTTTGCTTTTTAGAGGCTTGTCTATGTAGCATTATATTATTGGATAAAGCTTTACGTTCAAATTAGTCAATCAGACATCTTGAGATAACCTAAGTAAGGGTGAATGTAACTAATATAACAAAGTAAGGCTATTTTGGCTCTCATTTTTTATTACAGTCTAAGAACCAGCGAAGTAGCTCGGGAATCTTTTTATGAGAGTTATTGCAACATATGATCCATCCATTCATTTTCATGCTACGGCGTATATGAATTTATATCTAATGTCATCTCGATACATCGACCACATCAACGGTGGTTGGATGGTTACTTTTAGCACAGACTATTTAATTTGTTTATGCCTAAAGGTTAGTTAATATGTTTTTCTTCTTTTAATAATCATTACCAAGAGAAACAAAACTATATCGGAGTAGCGCTGACAATTTTCTAATTATATATTATATATTGCTCATTTCGTCCATAACCTTGCTTTGTAGTGATAAGTCGCAGCTTTATATTATAATTTTACTCCAGATTTTGCTTGTTTTCTACTAATTGTTTTATTAAATACTGTTACAAGTAAGATATGTTATTGATTTATTATATAATTTTATTGATAGATAAATACGTACTTTAAAAAAAATGTCAGATAGTTGCTAAACAAGGGTGAAAGTAGTAAAATACTTATACGTAAACAGCAAAATAGATCAAAATGATAGAATTTTATTGAAATTGTGCATCAAGTAGCTAAAGGACAATATATTTTTCCTTCTTACGTAATGTATGAAATAAATATGTTTCTTTATTTAATTGTTCCGTGGTTTTTTAAATACTTTATACATTTTGGGGCAAAAATTTACATATTTTTTAACTGTTGAACAATATTTATGTTAAAAACAAAAACCATCAAATTGGTCAGAGACCCTTTTACTGAGGTATATTCGTCCATATTCAAAACCTTATGGAAGTTTCATGATTACATACATACATTTTGAAGGAACTTTATATATTTTATTATAAAATGTATAGAGTTGTGATAAGGTGTTATAACAACCAAGGAAATAATTTTCAAGACTAAAGGCCTAGATCAAATTTTAGAGGTGTTACCGTTGATTAAATAGGTTTAGTGTCAGAACCTGACCTAATATTAACTTAAAAAGTAACATAGTATTATTAACATTTGTTTTTATAGTTTATAGATATTATTACAGTAGTGTGGCAAGCAAAAATTATTAACGATTTTTAAAAAACAACCAACTATTATTAATATTAAAATTTGTTAATACTAGCAAAAGTATAGCCTTCAAAGAAACCATTGTTACTATTTACATGAAAGTTAACTAGCTATTAGTGCCAACCAGGGGCGGATCCAGCATCTCTCTTTGGGGGGGAGGTGATATCACAAAAGTACAGTATGGCAAGAAAAACAAGTTGTCACCGGGGGGAGGGGGGGGGGGGTGCAAGCAGCATACTCATTCCTGATATAAAAGGCAGAATGGTTCTATTTTCCTGAACTCAAAGCTTTTGGGAGGGGGGGAGGGGCGATCGCAAGCATACAGACTCCTATACTCTATTCAAGAACTAGAGAGAGTAATAAAACTGTTACCGAAACCTCTAACGTACCTGCTCCAGTGCCGCAGGTAACTGAGAACGACCGTAAATCTAATTATATTTCATTATATTTAAATATATTTTATAAAATTACTGCAACATAGAATTTCTGATAGTTTAATTTAATTTCTGTCAGTGAGCAAAGTACAACTTACAGTTTTTTCTTAGCGATTTATCTTATTTGCGCTTGTTTTTATATATTATTTGAGATTAGTGAGATACCCAAAAGATATGGCTTTCACCTCTATATTTATTCCACAATCGTTAAACCAGTGCATTTTTTCCTCAATGAAAAACTTATTACGATGAATGTTTATGATGCCTTAAGATATCAATATCTAGATAATAATGTTAAAAGCTCTGTTGAGATATGTTCCCACATGACAGGAGTTGTAAAATCTACTATGTACCGAATACTGAAGGAGAAAAAGCGACTGGAATTGTTAGTACTCCCAAGCCACATTCGATTACAGGCAAACGAAAGACCTCGTTGGAAGAAGAGATGAAAACTGCAATTAAAGGGGTTGTATATACATTTTATTATGAGAAGCAGATCCCAACCATCTACAAAATTCTAACTAAAATCATTAAAGATCGCAATTTACCTGAAATTAAAAGAACTTATCTCTGGAAAGAGAACTTAATTATTGCTGGGAAAAACCAGATAGAAAATCTGTTTTTATAAGTCGTCCGGAAACTGTCCGTTGGAGACGTAAATATCTCTCTCAAGTTGCTGGAAATAACACAATTAATAAAATTAGTAATTTAACTAAACCTTTGAAAGATTTTTTTGAATAAAGTTACTGCGGGAAATTAGGAAAAATCCATATAATAAAAGAATAAAACAAAATGTGAGAACTCAATCTCATAATCGGTGAAATGGAGAAACCAATTATAATTAATTTTAACGAAGATAGTTTCACTGACTTTGATTAGGAATTAGATACGTAATGTTTACTAGTGTAAACACAATTTATTATTTAAATTTTTGTTTTTGTTGGATTTTATTGTTTAATGTTGTTTATATGTTTTTTTATTTTTTTATATATTTTTATTTTAGTGTGTCCCACTCTTTAATTTTATATATATTTAATTCTAATTAGCCGTAAGTTTTTTATTACTTTATTATTGTGTTTGTGTCTTTTTCTTAAGCGTGTAGAATTAACATGTTTATCTTATTTTTTTGGGGCTATCTTATTTCCTTATATAAAAGTAAATTAAATTAAGATATCAGTACAATAGAAATAAAAATAAGTAGGTCTAATTTTAATTACAACATAAAAAAAAAAGTAATTACATTTGAATCCCTTTTTAGTGTTTAATTGTAATTCTGCAGATGGTTTAAGAAATAAACTGAAACGTCAAATACCCTTAGAATGTTTTTAATTAATAATAAAATGACCGATAGCCCCAAAAATAGTTTATTATTATATGGACGAATTTATTTTTTTATATATGTTTAACTTTTTGTATTTTTGACAATGGATATTTTGTAAGTATTTAAATTATAACTTAGAATTTTTTGAGAGAATAATCCTATAAAATTTCTAACCCATTCCTATGAAACATATATAAGGGTAAAAATGATTTATTACTCTCTCTAGTTCTTGAATAACCTATAGTATAAGAGGAAAAATCGGGTCCATTTTCTTAAACTCAAAGCTCTTGGGGGGGGGGGGCGATCGCCCCCACCGCCCCCCCCCCCCTTGGATCCGCGCCTGGTGCCAACAGGACAATATGAATCCTAGGCTTAGGTAGATACATTAATATAAAGTAACAAATTTTTGCTATTAAAAAAAGTAACTGACAATAGTTTTCCAACTAAATCCTATTTTATGCCTGCTAATTAAACTTATTTATTTATTTATGACTGTTACTTTATTGTTTTCATTTATATTAATATTTGAGAAATTTATAACTTCTTAAATGCCTAAACCTGAAATTTTTAATGTATTATTTTTATTTTTACCGGTTTTTGGAATACTTGTTCTAATGTGGTATACAAAACTGAAGACTATATTTAAAACCTTGATATTTAGTTTATATTTAAACTACTAAATTCGAGGTGTTAAACAGGTTTTTGGGTTTATTATCACTATGTGATATTAGAAGCGAGAAGAAACAAAAAGTACTAAAAACTGAAAAACCCGCCTACTAATATTCTCTTTTAGTTTTAATGTAGAGCTTGTCCTTGTTTGATTAATGTAGTTAGAAAAGAATATCTTTAACTCTAGAAGTAAGATTGGAGTAGTTCAGAAACGCTATGCATAATGACAGTTGGATAAATGTCATGCATGTTACGATTGTTTAACCTAGAGGTTACCTTTCCTTCTGTCTGTATTTTTTGCCTTTCTGAATTTTGAATTCTTATAAGACCGTTTTAAAAATAAACAAACTCAAAAGCGTTAGTTTGGGTCTCAAAAATTTAATATTTTTGAACTTGAAAGTGTAAGGTTGGCTTTGGATATGTTTTAGTTTAAATATACCAAGTTACAGAAAAAAAATGCCAGACCGCTTAGCTAGCCGCGAATACCTGCCAGACAGGTTCAAAGGTGAGCCCTATAAGGGTGAAAATAAACTTTGTCGTGAGATGTTGAAATTTCAACACAAGTTTAAATATAATATTTCAAGGCATTTTGCCCAAAACCAGACCATTTTGACGGTCGTAAATATTGCCAGACCATGAAAATAAGTGTCGTAGGAGTGCGAGAGGGATAACGTTGCACAGAGACAGGAGGACAAGTGAGGCAGTTTATCGAACTCGATAGTAATTGTAAATAATGTAACAATAAAAATTAATTAAAATAAAAGATATTTCCAAAGGAAAGTATATTAAAACGAATAAAAATGAAGGCACTAAGTCTTCACTGTGTGGTCAAAACAGATCTTAGATTTTTTTTTATAAATTTTATATAAAATTAATATTTATCTAGTTCTTTGTTGTCGTCTTCGTAGAATTCGTCGCCGTTTTCATCATATTCTGAAAAACAAAACATACTTTCTTTTCACGTTTTTGTTAAATATATACGAAGTATAACTAAATTTAAAGACACTTAATAAAATAAAGCCCTGTTCCATTAAATACAAAAATTGTCAGTTACCTAAAATTCCTTTGGTATTATAGCATATATATATATATATATATATATATATATATATATATATATATATAAAATAAGAAATTCTCGGCTATGCGAACAAAGACCGTTGATAAATACTCTCAAGTTAAAAAGTGCAGAGAACTCCAAGATCAGGGAAAACTCCGGATCCGAAAAATGACGACAGCGCTGTGTCGTCCTAATATGGGACTCATCAGGCCACTGCATTCGGTACAAACCATCATCTCGCATCTGTGTCCTATAAACAGATTTCACGGTTGAAAAATAGTAAATAGGACACAGTGGCGACATCTCGACGGCTCACTCAATAACATAAGAACAACATAAACCAACAATGTTGTATAAAACCGCCATGTGGTGGCGCGACGATAAATTAAAAAAGGAATGTATCAAACCTCGACACACGAAACGAGCTACTCTAAGGATCGAGAGTAATATTTATCAACGGTCTTTGTCCGCATAGCCGAGAATTTCCTATTTGATTTTAAAACGATAATAAAACGATAACATATCTCTTATATATATATATATATATATATATATATATATATATATATATATATATATATATATATATATATAACCATCATTTTCAGGATGAAGTACCGAAGGATTTTTTAAATGAGTGTTGCGTCATATATTTGTGATATATAATGGTTGTTGTTCTAAATTGGACGAGTCATAATTGTTTGGATGGGATTGTCGGTATGCAAAACACTATAAATATCTCTGGATTATATATCAAATACATCCATCAATATGCCAAAGCTTGCCAGTCTTTCATGCGATTATAACCCGACATTTCTTAGAAGAGGCAAAAAAGCCGTACCTATTATTGAAAAAAAAATATTCAGTACCATAAACCATCTACATTTGGATTCGTTCTTACAACAGAAAGGAGAATAAAAACTTTTTCAATGTTCGCAAAATTTGTGGGCCAAATATACATTATTTTGTCGAACACTTCAAATGATGCTTGTCATGATAAATATTTTGCAATTTATAACATAACTGATGCTCATAATTTCAACTTAAAAATTTTCAACTATGAATCGTCCAATTTACCAACAATTATTACAAACCCTATATAATACACATATCTGGCGAAAGCTCATTTAAAAAATCCTTCAACCAAAAAATAATGGTGAAGTGTTAGTATATAGTCAGGACACTTTTAATTGTCTCAATGGAGATAGGATGCCTTCTTCCATTTATGACATAATATCAAAGGCATCCGCTTATAATGGCAAAAATCAGTCTGCAGATACTAAAAAAAAGAGTTTTAGGTAACTATTTTTATATTTAATGAAAATGAACAGGATCTTATTTTATTAAGTGTCTTTAAATTTAGTTATATTTTGTATGTACTTAATCAAAAAATAAAAATAAAACATGTTTTGTTTTTCAGAATATGATGAAGACGGAGACGAATTCGCCGAAGACGATAACAGAGAACTGAATGAAAACTAATTATATATAAAATTGATAACAAATTTTAAGATATGTTGTTCACACAATAAACAAATATGAACTTAATTAATATCCATTTTTATAACGTTTTCTTTAAAAAAAAACTTTAATTTTTATTATCACATTATTTATAATTAATGCCAAGTTCGATAAACTGTAACTTGCATTCCATTTTTCGTGGTTTAACAGTGCTTGCGGGGACCAAAATAATCTCGCTCTGGACAAAATGCCTGAAAAGGTTATATTTAAACTTCTGTTAAAATATCAGCCTTACACTACAGACTTTATTTTCACCCTTATATTGCTTACTTTTGAACTTGTCTGGGTGGCTATTCTTGTTCTCGAGAGAACGATCATTTTAATGGAAAATGGGCGTGGTTTTCACCCTGCTTTAGTTAATATAAAAAAAATTGGAGATCGTTAAACTAATATCAATTTTCCTTTTCACACTAGGCTACCCATATTTATTTAATTTTATAAAAACATTATCCTTTGTAGGTTCTCAGATTTTTTTGATTGGCAGCTACCAGGAAATTACTGGGTTGAATATATTTTCTATAATCAGTGAGTCGTAGAAAAATCCAGATGCTTTAAACAAAGAAGATGCTATTTCGGAGTGGATCAAATTACTATAAAACTTAAATTAATTATGAGCTTTTCGAACTGGTAAATTTCTGTTAAACCCTAAATTATAAACAGCTAACAGTAATGAGTATTTTGCAAACTTAAAATTGATATGTAATTTGATTTTTTAAAGGATTAAAACAGGTGTTAAATAGGAAATATGTAAGATAATTTTGAAATATAACTAAATTTTTATGATGTTTTAGGTTTTATACAAAACATAATTTCCCTGGGATTGTAGGCTGCATTGACTGCACTCATGTTGCAATTACAAGACCAGTAACAGACAACCCAGAATTTGTGATGAGACTATATATCATGAATATAAATGATAAATGTCCTGGTAGTATCCAATATTTAGAATGAATCTAATATTTTCATTATAATGGAAATGAGCTGTAGAAGAAACCCAGAAGATTTATTCTCCCTATTTTCGAGATTTAGGTAAATTAATTGTACCATAAACTAATAATTTATTATAGAATATGTTTAAATATATATAAGAAAGTGAACCAAGTTCAATTTTTTCAGTATTTCTTTTAAGGTCATGGTTAATAACAAGGTCTTTGGAAGATGTTCCACAACCGAGGACACCAGACGAAAGATTCAATAGACGTCTTTGTTCAGTGCTGGGTACCGTTGAAAGATATAATGATGTTTTGAAGAATAGATTTAGATGTTTTTCAAAAGATAGGATACACCACTACAACGTGGGCCTCAAAAATAATAATTTTTTTAATATGGAAAAAGTTCATCAAGAACAAGAAATAAACCCAGATATACAAGAAGCAAGATAGATCCAACAAGACATTATCAATAGCTACTTTACGGAAAATTGATAATTTTACTACTAGCTGAATATTATGTATATATTTGAAGTATGAGGATACATACATACAAAGTTTATTTTATTGACGAAATAAATTTTTGTTGACGAAATAAATTTTTACACAATTTATTTTGTTTCTTTATTTCTGATTTTTATAGGGAATCTAAAAAATAACCTTTTTTCAATAATAAAGCAAATTTTTCTGTTCCCTATTCAATCTAAAATAAACTAAATTTGTATTTAATAAAATGAAAATGTTAATTTTATTTCGCATGATATCCTTTACATTTTTTAAGGTCTTTTCTCATTTATGGGTGGCCACCCCGGGTTTTACCCGTGACCATAGAAGAACAAGTATACCTCGTATATGCTGTGACCCATCAGCTAATTTCGGAGTTTTTTCACTTTCTATTTTCTAGTAATTTTTTGTTTTGTATAGTCTGATCTCGCAATTAACCTCGCTCATATCAATATCAAAAGTACAAAACAAAAAATTACTAGGAACTAAAACCCTAGTAAAAAAACCTTGAAATCAGCTGATGTGTCGCAACATAGACGAGGTATACTTTCTTCTATGGTCACTGATAAAACCTGGGACCCAGGGTGGACAACCATAAATGAGAAAAGACCTATAAGGTGATAATTTCGCCCATAACGGCCATTTTTCCAGTAAAATATTTGGATCTGTGTTTATACATATAAATTTTTTCTCTATAAAATTCCCTTTCTTTTCTCACATTAAGTAAATTAAATAGATTAAAAATGTTAATTATTATATTTACTATTCACTGTTTTAAATTTGAATATTTGCGTTAGTAGGGTTATGTTCATATACATATTCTTTTTAGGATAAAATGCACATACTATATGGTTACACACACTATAGACGTTTGGCAACATAGGTTAGTAGATTTTTTTTATTTCCTATCTCTCATCATATCGTACGAGAATACGGTAATAAACGATGGAGAGAATAACCGTAGGATGGAATTATCCCCATTCTCTCAAGAGAATGATACCTCTTTTGAGAACTGTCCGGTACTCCTGACTAACTGAACGGTCTGGCAATTGTTTTTCTATAACCTACTGTATTTAAACGAAAACATATCCAAATGACCTTCAAGTTTAAAAATATTAATTTTTGACATTTTCAAAAATACGTGAAGTGGGATCGGAACCGGATGATGCCTGCTACACCAACGTTTTTTGCTTGTCTATCTTTAAAACGTCTTATAAAAATTCCCAACCTTACACGCAGACCATTACATCAATGGTTCACTATGTCTCTTACCAGCAGTGATAATATTTGATATAAAGTTTGTAACATTGTCTTCTTTGTAACATACGTCTATAGCCATGATTTATTTCTATAAACAATTATAACTAATAATAAAAAAATTATAGCCTCGGACAAGCCAGTTTATTGTTTTCATGTATCAATAATCATTATACATATAAATGGCCTATTACAAAATCGATACGTTTAAACTAATCAATAGTAGCAAAAATATTTAAATAACCAAATATTCTTGATTAAATAATACACAATAGTAATTTAAATAATAATTTGGTCTCTAACCTGATGATTCCATAAGAGGTATCTTACCTTGCAAATTACACTACAAACAACACCTCACCGGTACGGCAACACGAGTGATACCGAAACAAAGCCAATGATGAGCGCTCAAACTTGTACTCCTTGAATAAAATCCTATCACTATTTTTCTCGTACCTACTGGTAGTCTCGCCTGTCTGTGGTCTGGCGTTAATATTGAAAAAACAGCATGCGCATCGAACGATACTATCTTAAAACCAAAATCTGAACAAACTTGTAAATATTGAACTTTTTGGTGTTAATTTTATCTTTATGATTAGGTCAACTGGTATTGACCAGCAGTGGTGTTTATGTTGTTTGAAT
Organism: Diaprepes abbreviatus; assembly: GCA_034092305.1. NCBI lineage: Eukaryota > Metazoa > Arthropoda > Insecta > Coleoptera > Curculionidae > Diaprepes > Diaprepes abbreviatus. Next base: position 27,675,362 of record JASJET010000022.1, read on the forward strand.
TTTAATTTGCTTTTGTATCAGTTGAATTTAATATGCTTTAGAATTCACACAATGTAATATTTATTTAATATGATTTTGGAACTTGTATCTGAACATTTTTACCAGTGTTGGAATGGAGACCAGCACAGTACTGAAAGAAAACAATCAAATGTAACTTTTTTAAAAAACTCAGGAAGACAATAAATTTTAGTTTTAGGGTAATTAAACATAATAGAGTTGGAAAATTATTTCATGTTAATTTTTCTTACATTTAACGCACACAACATAAATATTTTCTGAAGTCCGTTGTATTTTCAGTAAAAATCAGTTAAAAAGTTTGAATGATAAGAAAAGCAATTTGAGTCATGGCACTTGTCACGTGACATGTATGACGCCACATCGTAGTAAAAAAAGGAACACTAAACTCTGCCGTTGTAAAATGATTTATCAATGGTATGTAGTGTCACAATGTACATTGACGTCCATAAAAAGAGTTTGTTTCTGTTCCAATGGATCCCACAAGACGAAATCAGTGGTTAGAACTAGTTAGACCCCGAATGTTGTTAGTTTACCTGTATGATTTTAATAGGCAAATTATAATTTATATAATTATATGTTACTTTAAAATATTCTGTTTAACCCAGTCCTAACTCAGAGTTTTAAAAAGAACCCAAGCCAAGAAAAAACAATGTGGACTTACCTGAGGAAGTTTTTAGATCCTCTTCTAATTAAAAGGACATCTCCTAGTTACTGTTTCCTTCCTTTAATGTTGGTATATTTTTATTTTTATATTACATCAACATCTTACGACTGAACTGTTACAATTTTAATCAATGTTCTTTGTCTTAAGCTTCATCACATATACAGAACCTATATTGACATCAAATTATTTATTCTAGGGTAAAGGCATTATTATTCTCTTGGGAATTAGAATTAAAGGCTATACCCTGGCAGATCTTTAAAACCAAAGAAATTTATTATAATCACGTGTAAACTTATTGTTGACATAACCCATATCGTGTTTTAATTCTCTAGTTGTTGATATGACTCTTAAGTTATAGTTGTTAATAGAGGGTTCAAATTGACAACTGTCAGGCAAGTTTTGAGCCTCAAATATACAAGGAAAAAAATAATTTTCTTTTATTATGAAACCGGCAAAAATGGAAAATCTTGTTTAGTTTTGGCAAGCAAGTATTCCGTACGAAATGGTTGATATCTGTTTGATTTCGATTATCTTTATTTTTTTGTTATCACGACGTTTCAGCTAATAGTTATCTCTAGCCGTTTTCAAGTGAAATTAAACAAATTTTTAAGCTGCACTAGTATTTATACCAAAAGTAAATGCAGTGGAATGTGGCCGAGATGAGTGCAGTCATACTGCACCCAGCACCCACTTATTATGCATTCAGTATTAATTTATAATTACTAAGAAGTGGTTTTCACACTTCTCTTATATCTAAAGACTGTAACTAAAACAACTGGAGCTCTAATGTATAACCAAGGCTTCTTTAAATTTTCCTTTCCTCCAGTGTTATTCTCGGTGTAAGATTCTAGCTTCAGAACATTTTGTAGGATATCCATAAGTCCAGACGTGGTAGGCGGTACTAGATTTTTCTGTTTCTCCACGAAATGTATTCTTCTGGTGTTCTTTGATCCTTACTCCAAGGGGTCTCTTGCAAAGCGTTAATGCTCTACCTGCGAAGTTTCCTACAATGTTGGAGTGGTTTGATAAATAATTTAGGCGTTCTCCTGTATGTGTGGATTTTCTGAAAACTAAGGTTTCAATTTCCATGTCATTTCTTCCAACCAAAACATCTAAAAATGGTAATTTATTTTGTACTTCTTTCTCCATAGTGAGTTTCATAGTTGGGCTAATATTGTTGAGATGATAAAGGAAGTTTTGAAATTCTTCATCGTTCCTATTCCAGATAATCTATTTGCGTATTCAATTAAAAAACTCTCGAACAATTCCATGAAAATTTTTGCGACCACCGGTGAGAGAGAAGATCAAATTGTTAGTCCATCATCCTGGATGAAGAATTTTTTATTTTCCTATCCTTAAGTGGAACGTTAGTGTATAGGCTTTCAACGGTAAAGTTAATAAAAAGGTCTTCTGGCTATACTTTGTAACAAAGTTACTAAATTTTTGGGCAAGTGTTCGCCGGGATTTAATTCATTTATTTTACATCCAAAAAATCTGATTCTTGCGGGAAAAGATTGCTTAAGGTTTAAATATTACCGGAATATAATTAGATTGACCGCGCTATGCCGGGAAATATAATTTTCCGAGATTTTCAGAGCGTCCGACCATAGTAATCGCGCGCCGCATACAGCAGTATCGTATGCGCGATCACCGCACACCGTCACACGTCAGCGTAGTGGGAGCTCGAGCTGTCTATTTAAGTCCGAGCAGACCATTATTTCGCTGAGAATTACACGTTCTCCACCCGGGTCAACAGTCCAAACGGACTGGACTGGGTCGCCTGCTGGGCCGCGCCTTCCTGGTCTAGTAATGTAGGTGAGGCTAGGCTTGTGTGTATATGGTGTTTACCATACACTTCCTTCCTTACGTCCTACCCCTCTAATGGCCAGCATTGCCGAGGGCCCTTATAAGAACGGGCAACGTTGTGTCATCCTGCCGTCACTGTCGAGGACCCTTATAAGAACGGGCAGTGACCGTTCCTTTCCTACCACTATTGGTCGGCATTGTCGAGGATCCTTATTAGAACGGGCAATGTCGCTCCATCCTGCTGACGCTGTCGAGAACCCTTATAAGAACGGGCAGCGTCAGTTCCTTTCGACCGTCACCGATACACACACGCACTGATGCCGTAAGTTTGTTATTGTTTCCGTAATGACCAGGAATGTGTTTACCGCCAGGTGCCCTCCGACGTCCGTTGACAAGGGCGCTAAACAACTGCCGCCCCGACGCCTATCGCCGCCGCCGCGTGTAAAGACCGTCGCCGTGTAGAGACGCCGCCTATCGCCAAACGATGCCGTGTTATTGTTACATATCGCGTATACCGCCGTCGGTCGAATTTTAATACGAAGCGCCGTGAACGCGGATTTTAGATACGAGGCGCGATAATTTGCGTACGAGCCGTCGTGAATAGCGTTGCAACCGTATGGTACGAGGTACGTGAATAGCGTCGTAAATAATGTCGCCGGGTTACCGTCTTTAGCGCAACCGACCAGTATGAGCTACCGTAAACAGCTCTAAAACATACTCTTGCCTTCCAGACCGTTTTGTTTGTTTATATTATTATACATCTTAGATTGTAAGTTAGTTTTAGGCCATGACTTTGTATAAAAGAATGGAATACAGGATGCAGGATGTTTTAAAACCGTTTGCTTTCTTACCTAGTCCCATTTTTACCATTACATGTGACAATTGGCAGCCGGCAGCCAGCACTAATACGCACAATTGACCCCTGGCTTGCTGTTTCTCCACTGTAACAAGCTGCCCGGTGCATAAAGTGGGCCCTCGACCACATTAAATCCCGAAGGTGGCGCCCGAGAACCGACCCCCGAGTGGATGTTTTGACCTTCAGGCAGTCAAACCGTTGATCAGTTGAGAGAGCAGGGATATCCCGAATATACGTAGATGCCGCTGACCGGATACCCCTGCGCTGAGCATTTGACCGATGACTGTCTGCACGAGAAATATCCACTAACCGATGTTCCGCTGCCGTGAACAAAGAAGAGCCGAAGAGCACGACCTGCTTCCCCGCTCCCCGCCTACGAAAACGCGTCACAACTTCTATTTCACGTACAATTTCTACTAAATGTTGCCGAGTTCTTGACCCAATATAATGTATTTCCTTGCAATGGTTGCAGGATTGGAAGAACTTGGCATGCTCAGAAGTCGACGAGTTCCGTGAACTCGTGATAGATCGTAAAGGCATATCTTGTTTATGTATCTTCGGGACTCCATAATCAGATACGATCATACTTGCTATGTCTGGGACATGTTCTAGAAAACTTATGTATTAATATAGGTAATACATCAAACTTTTTAAGGACACATATAAAAGTAATGTTATTTGATAAAAGCAGATCTACATTGATTTGAATGAAAGTAATTTTATTCATACGCATCAAAACAAGCATCAAATACATTATAAGATATTCAGTTTTATGTGTTATTACGAAATCGTTCTAAACGTTTGGCCTTTTTATTTGCAAACTCTTTTATGTGTAGACTTATATAAAGTTTTCATGCTCTTTTGTATTTTATAGATAATGCCTAACGTTGCGATCACACTTGCGTCATTGGGCTACGTAAATAATTTTTAATTAATTTCACTTTCAAAAAAGATGGTTCCGCCAAAGCTACCGTGACTAGTAATGTCAAGGACATTTTTATAGCTCATATTACGTCCAGTGGCGTAGCGAAGGCTCTGCAGGGCCTGCGCCAGGGGGGGGGCAGGCTTGGGACGACGCCGCTCACCACTTACAGCTCACGGTTTATTTAGCTTTTGAAGTAAATTATATTGCTAAATTAAAAGGGCATTGAGATTTCGCAGGGGGGCCCCCGAGCTTTCAGCTACGCCACTGATTACGTCTGGAATATTACTTAAAAGAGATGAATGATTTTTCATCAAGTATTTAATAAGATCATTAATGGACATGTTATCTAATATATTTTTTAAATTAAGTTTCGAAGTGATAAAAGCTGATGTGTGAAATCACTTGAGAAATCTTCAGAATAGAAATTTATCAGCTCTTGTGATGCTGTAAGCAGCTCATCATCTTTCATACTTCTGAGATTTACTGAAAAAAGACCACAAAATTTGTTGGTTTGCTTATTGCTTTCACCCCTTCAAATCGAGGTTTAGTTGTCCAATAATTACATCTAGGCGAGCGTTAAAAATGTGTATTTTATAAGAATATTTGGCATCTGTGATTGTTACATGTGTCGATAATTCATCGAAAAAAGATTTTGTTCGTCTGGATCTCTTTTTTTGGAACTCTATGATGATTCCCCAGCTTTCGGCTAAAATTTAAGTTTCTTCAACAATGCTTTTTTGCTGCTTTTAGTAGCTCTGTAGTATATAATAAATCAACATTCTTTAATTGTAACTGTTTTGACACTAAATTTGCCATCTCTAATATCTTACACTCCATGACTAGAATAATTATACATTCAGATATTCAAATATTCATATAAAGTGTTTGTCTCACTCCTTGTTTCTCTTTAGATATCAAACTTATTTTTAATAAAGCTTTCATGATTTGTTTAATCCGCACCGACAAACGTAGATAGCATCGTGTCCAGATGACCATCTTGTTCCACACAGTTTTCTTCACCACAGGACATTTTAGTGAATCTGCAGACATCGTTTCAAATAATATTTCCCAACGCTTTACACTGGCGCTAAAAATACGTATAACCTTTGAAGAATTCCATAATAGGTTTGAAGTTGTAAAGATGTAACGGGATCTTCTAAAACTAAATTTAAATTATGAACTAAGCAGTGTACAAAAGGCGCCTTTGGTTGTATATTTTCAGACCGTTTTTGTAAAAAAAAATAAATACCACTCATTACACTCGCCTCATCATATCCCTGACCTCGACAATTTTCGGTTGGAATATTACTATCCTCTGATATTCCCAAAATTTCAGTTTCTAGCCTATGAGCACTTTGATCTGTAAGAATTCTAGAAAACCTTCTTGCACTACTAAGTCGCCAAGATTGCCATCATTGCCATACTCAACGTTAACACATTGAATAATAACGCTTAATTGATCTTGTTTCGATATATCTTGGGGCGTTTTTTTTCAACATATCTTGGGTCGTATCTACAATTATTAAATTTAATTTACTCTCTTGAATATCTTTAATAATACTCCTTTCAATTTCTTTTTCTAAACGCCTAAAAAACTCTAAATCTAAAAGTTTTTCGCACCTTTATCTACCTGTTGAGGAGTTTTAGAGCTTTTTGAACGGTTGGAACCCAGAAAAAAGCGTCTTCAAAAGCGTCGAAAAAGCTCAAAAGCCCGCAATTTATTTCATTTACAATATTTTTTTAATGGAAAAAATTTTACAATCCTTTTTAAATGGAATTCAATTCAGAATTTCAAACATATACACACTTCATTCAAAAAGTTCCGGGAGTTTAGAAAACATATTTTATTTAGTTTTTAACATAATCTCCTCCTCGTTCTATACAAATTTGGCAGCGCTTGTATAGCCGCTAGAACGACCTAGAAAACTCCTCTTATGGAATAGCTTTCAGAGCCCTGGTCACATTCCTGTGAATCACCTCAACGTTTTCAAAACATTCTTCCTTTATCATCATCAATTAAGGAATAAAAAAAATCTGCAGGAGCCAGATGTGGCGAGTAGTACGGGTGATAAATCATGAAGACTGATTTTTGGGCCAAAAATGTGTCTTTGAGGAATGGGCTAGGGCATTGTCATGCAACAGAAACCAGTCACCGGTGCGGTACAATTCCGATCTCACGCGACGAATCCGCTTCAAAAATCGATTCATGACACTTGAATTGTGTGTTAATTGTTTGGCCCCAGGGCACGAATTCGCTATGGATAATCCCACGAGAATCGAAAACGAAATGAAGGTCGTTTTAATTTTTGGTGGGCCACCCTTCCTTGCCTCATCACTCAGCGATTTGGCGTTTAGTCGATAAATTGTAATAGAAACACCATTATTCGTCGCCGGTAACAATTTTATTAAAAAATTTTCAGGTGTGTATGCCCATTTAACCAAATCGCGTGAAGCGTTCACATGACGCTCTTTCAGCTCTTCCATTAACAAGTGCGGAACGAACCTCGAACACACTCCCGAGAACATCGTGCAAAATGTGGTGCAAGCTTCCTACACTTTTCCGAATGTTTCCGAACCACTTTTTCCCAATTTGAAACAAAGTTTGATTACGAAAATTGTGACGCAGTGGCAAAAACACGTCTATTTCAAACGGACACAGCTAGCCAATAAATAAAGTTACAGCGCTCACATAACAGATAGCGCTGATCGTAAATTTTATACAAAATTAGTCCCGGAATTTTTGAGTGAGCTGTGTATATATATATATATATATATATATATATATATATATATATATATATATATATATATATATATATACAGGGTGTCCAAGATAAGGATCCTAAGCATGGGGATCTCGGAAACAGTTGGAGATACGAGGTCGGTTAAATTAGAGAAAAGTTGCGCAATTTAGTGCTAAATTAAACGCAGTTAAAAAAATTTAAAAATTTCAAACACTTCCGGAGATTTCCGGAAAAAAACGAAATTTGGCAAAATCGTTTTTAATTTTTGCAGGCTTTATTTAAAGAGATATCAGAAAATAAAAGGTAGATTCTCATTGCCACTTTTTATTTTTTATAATATGGTCTAAACAAAATTTAAATCCGACGTTTCGTTTCTGAGATACCATCATGAACTTTCATTTTTTATATGGAACAAAAAAAAGTATCCCATGTATTTGATAGCATTTTTTATTACAAATTCAACGATGTACCACATTTGCATATCGAATACGTAGTTCAAGTACTTTCCATAAGAGCTCCATGAGAGCGAGAGAGAAAGGTATATCAGTTTTATAAAAGCCAATGAACTACACACTTGATATGCAAGTGTGATACACCGTTGAATTTGTAATAAAAAATGCTATCAAATACATGGGATACTTTTTTTTGTTCCATATAAAAAATGAAAGTTCATGATGGTATCTCAGAAACGAAACGTCGGATTTAAATTTTGTTTAGACCAAATTATAAAAAATAAAAAGTGGCAAGAAGAATCTACCTTTTATTTTTTGATATCTCTTTAAATAAAGCCTACAAAAATTAAAAACGATTTTGCCAAAATTCGGTTTTTTCCGGAAATCTCCGGAAGTATTTTGAATTTTTAAAATTTTTAAATTGCGTTTAATTTAGCACTAAATTGCGCAACTTTTCTCTAATTTAACCGACCTCGTATCTCCAACTGTTTCCGAGATCCCCATGGTTAGGATCCTTATCTTGGACACCCTGTATATATATATATATCTTAATTCTTAATTACAAATTACTTTCAGTACGAAAATACCTTTTACAAACAACTCGATGGATGTGCTATGGGATCACCAATTTCATCTACCATTGCTCAGCTAGTAATGGAATATTTAGAGGAAAAAGTCTTAGAAAAATTTAATTTTAATATAATATTTTTCAAACGTTTTGTCGATGATTGCATAGCAGCCTTACCACAAAATAAAATAAATGAAATTCTCCAAGAGTTTAACAGTTTCAACGAAAAATTACAGTTCACGTCCAAAACAGAGAATAATAATAAAATAAATTTTCTAGATATGACACTTATACGCAGAAAAAACAAAATTTTAACTGAATGGTACACCAAACCAACTTGGTCAGGTAGATATCTAAACTATTTCTCTAATCATTCAAAAACTCAAAAAAATAGCGTTATAATCGGTCTATCTGATCATGCTATCTCTCCCTATCCCTAACATCTCCAGAATTCCGACCAAAAATACTGCAAAAAGTAAAAGAGACACTAATAAATAATAATTTCAACGAAAAGACTATCACCAAAATAATTGCTAAACGAACATATAAGTTTTATAATAACGTAAAAACAAAAAACATAGAACATAAACAGCAGAAATATGTGGCATTACCTTACACTAGTGAGCTGTCAGAAAAAATAAAATACATTTTAAAAAAGCATGATATTATCGTATGCCACAGGTCACATAATAAATTAAATACATTGTTCACAAATTTAAAAAGTAAAACTCCTCTAATGAATAAATCAAATATAATATATTCGATCCCTTGCACAAATTGTCCTAAAAAATATATAGGCATGACGAGCCAATTACTGAAGAACAGATTAAATGGCCATAAATATACAAAAAACGCCTCAACAGCGTTAAACAAACACACACAGGACGAAAAACACACTTTTGATTATAACAGTACCATTATAAAAAACAAAGATATGAATTACCAAAAATTACAGATAAAGGAAATGATTGAAATTAAAAAAGATAAAAACACTGTTAAAGACAACAGATATGGGAAATTTGAGCCACATTTACGCAAACCTAATTTAAACAAAAATATTAAGTATTCGATCCGGTCAAATAAGAATCAAAAATGAAATATCCTCTTAAACATAAAACCAAACATATACCTTATTTGTTTTTTTATGCATTGCAAAATATAAAAAATATTAAAAAAATAAAACACATTCGCATTCCACGTATTCTCAGTAAACGATGTAAAATTTAAATTTTATTGAGAAACAGAACAGCAAAATGTCAAGGTATGTACCGGTAAAATTAAATATTTTTAAAATGTTTTAAAGTTTTGACTACTGTTTTTAAGTGTCTTGTTTGTTTTCCAAAATGGTAAAATATGTTTTTTATGTGATGTATTTTAATTATATATTTTTTTAGGAAAAAATTTTGAAAATGCCTTGAATAAAGGGCGAAACGTCAATCGTTTTGTGTTTTATTAATTATAGAACCTAAACCCAAGAAAAGACAAAATAAAGAAAAATGATATAATCTATGGTTTAAGAATCAAGAAAATTAATTATATAATATATATATATATATATATATATATATATATATACAGGGTGATTCAAAAATCGATCACGAAACTTAAGGGGGTGATTCTACTTGACAAAATAAGGGTAGAGCTTCATATAATTTTTTTTCAAAATGTCATTCTTTTTCGAGTTACAAGCCGTCCAAGTTCAAGTTTTTATTTTTTGTTTTTTGAATTACTCGCTTACAGGAAAACCGATTTGACTAATATTTGAAAGATAGGCTAAGTCTTCTGCGCTTCATCATTTTAGTAACAATTCACATTGATTGTTTGCCGCTAGAGGGCACTTTACCTACATTGAAAATTGTTTTTTGTCATAATTTTTTAGTGTTGACAGCTACAGTAGTTTTTGGCATAATTTCTGAAAGACTGATGCCAGGCCTTTAAAAAAGGTGCTCTTTATTTACATCGCTAAACCCAACGGTTTAGACGTAAATCACCCTTAAAAATTAAGTGGTAAATTTACTTTTCTCATTTCATTACCACCAGCTACCAGGTAAATAGCTATCAAAGTATACTAGAGCTGTCAGTTTAACATAAAATAAATTCGCTTTTTAAACTATTTAATTTATAATCTTAAAATAACTAATAATGGCTAATCACCAATATTCAAATATCGAATATTGTGATATCTATTTTTGTTATGGAAAAGCAAATGGTAATGCAGAGTTGGCAAGAAGATATTATATGGAGAGTTATCCGGAAAGAAATATCCCTCATGCTCAAACATTTTCCAGTGTGCACAGGAGGCTTGCGGAATGTGGTTCCTTTAAAAGTTATAATGGAAATAGGGGAAGACCTAGAACTGCTAGAAACGTGCAACAAGAAGAAAGAGTGCTTGAAATTATTGAAGATAATCCAAGTATTAGTACTAGAAAAATTGGGAATGAAGTGCGGCTTTGTCAGGCTAGTTCATGGAGGATACTAAGAGAAGAACAACTCTACCCGTTTCATTCAAAAAAGGTGCTCTTTATGACGATGATCGGCCGAGACGGTTGGAAATGTGCAATCAGATCCTAGCTAAGTATGAACACGATAATCGATTAATTGGCGTCATATTATTCACTGACGAAGCTGGTTTCACTCGTGATGGCATAACAAATCTACACAACATCCACACATATGCTTACGAGAACCCAAACAATGTGGTAGAAACGAAACATCAGCGTAGATTTTCACTAAATGTGTGGGCAGGGATAATAGGAGATTACCTTATTGGTCCTCATTTCTTTGATGGCCCATTAACTGGTGACGTATACTTAGATTTTATCCAAAAACGTCTCCCATTGTATCTGGAAGATGTGCCATTGGAAGTAAGGGCCAACATGTGGATCCTCCAAGACGGAGCTCCGCCCCACTTTAGTATACGTGTCCGACAGTATTTGAATGCAACGTATCCTGAGCGATGGATAGGACGAAGTGGACCATTGGCATGGGCAGCGAGGTCACCAGACCTTAATCCTATGGATTTTTTCTTTTGGGGTCATTTGAAACAATTGGTGTACGATATTCCAGTAATCTACGTCGAGGATCTTCGCTTCAGGATAATCGAAAAGTGCCAAATTATTAAAGAAACACCAGAAATTTTTCATCGAGTTAGGCGACATTTTTTGAAGAGTGTTAGGAAATGTATTGAAGAAAATGGGGGACATTTTGAGAATCTTTTTTAGTTTGTTTAGTACTGTTTCATTAATTTTTATCAATTAAATGTATATCGCAATAATCCATAATATGAATATTTACTGATTAGCCATTATTAGTTATTTTAAGATTATAAATTAAATAGTTTAAAAAGCGAATTTATTTGATGTTAAACTGACAGCTCTAGTATACTTTGATAGCTATTTACCTGGTAGCTGGTGGTAATGAAATGAGAAAAGTAAATTTACCACTTAATTTTTAAGGGTGATTTACGTCTAAACCGTTGGGTTTAGCGATGTAAATAAAGAGCACCTTTTTTAAAGCCCTGGCATCAGTCTTTCAGAAATTATGCCAAAAACTACTGTAGCTGTCAACACTAAAAAATTATGACAAAAAAACAATTTTCAATGTAGGTAAAGTGCCCTCTAGCGGCAAACAATCAATATGAATTGTTACTAAAATGATGAAGCGCAGAAGACTTAGCCTATCTTTCAAATATTAGTCAAATCGGTTTTCCTGTAAGCGAGTAATTCAAAAAACAAAAAATAAAAACTTGAACTCGAAAACGAATGACATTTTGAAAAAAAATTATATGAAGCTCTACCCTTATTTTGTCAAGTAGAATCACCCCCTTAAGTTTCGTGATCGATTTTTGAATCACCCTGTATATATATATATATATATATATATATATATATATATATATATATATATATATATATATATATACACGATCAGCTCGAATTTCAAACGAAAATTTTTGAGGACTACAAATTATTGGCTAAGTATCTGTTGAAACCAATTTTGTCGACATTTTACTTTGAATTAAAGTTACTTCCTTCAAGCCGTGAGTATAGATATTAATACAGACTGTCACAGAGGCCTTGCGTTCAATGGGTTTAATTCGTGGGTATTAAAGTCATTTTTAATAGATGTACATAAAATATAAATCCAAACGCCCTGAGTTACATGTGCTCGGTTCGTTTGTTTTTAAAAACCTACGTGTCGACTTATAAAAAATAATCGCCGACACCTTGCGTTAAATGGATTGTAAAGAAGCAAGTTTATTGGAGATTGAATAAATTGAATGCTAAAGATTAGAGCCTTCGCTGCACTACTGCCTTCTAGATGCATTACAAATTATTTCAGTGAGATCATAAACTGAGTAGATTCTCTCATGTTGTTCAAGTGCTCTTTTGGTCATAGAAAACTCACTATCGCATAGCAGAAATGAATGACCTCTTATCCGAAAATATTGAACTATTTTGGAAATCTTTTGATGTCATTAAGTCCAATAAGCATTCTTATTACAGCATGATCTTTATTCTGTCCCCAGCAATTACCACTGTAGAAACGAAGTTCAATAGCGCTTGTAGAATTTCTGTTAACATAATTTAACAAAAAAGAGCACACATCATTTGGTGTCTTGTGTGCTATACTTTCATGATAAAGATTCAAAGTACCCTTATTTTCTTTTATAGCATATGTACAAAATACATTACCAGCAAGCTCCTTGTAATAAATTTTTTCTCTTACTGGTGTAGGGAGAAGCTGAATGTTCTGCATAAAGTCGAACCATAAAGGACGTGACAATATTAATTTTTTAATTTTATTTCATAAGAAAGTTTAGAATAAAGCTTTTTAGTACTTGTTTGATGAATCATGTACTCTTGTAAAGCTATTCTTTCTGCAGTTTTATTTAAGATAGCATCTTTTAGTTTAATTTTAAAAGTTTCGCAAAACAGCAACTTGCGGTCTTCCAAATAACAGTTTTTCCACAAAAAAATTTTAGTAGGATGCATATGAAATGTTTTGTTACATAACCTCGCTTGACAAGCTTTGCGTACTTGAATTTGAGAACCGCTGATTTAAACTATTATGAATATTTTAAATTTTTTTTTTATTACTCCTTAATATGCATTTAGTACAAGGTTTACGTTGATTCCAGAAAACATTTTTAAATACAAAACATTTTTTAACTGTATGTTTAAAATTCAGCATTGCAAAAGTATCATAATTTCACGAACTAAGGAGATTTTTATCGCGGGAAATTGGTCAATGAATCCTTGGAATAAAATGGATCTGCACGCCCAACTACAAAGATAAAGTAAATTATTTTTAATTAAACATTAAGAAACCAACTATAATAATTTGCTTTCTGTAAAAAAAACAACTACGTCACTGGTAAAAATATTACTCATTACATAAAGAACATGAACATATATTACCAACAATTTAACTATAGTTGTTCTCTTAGAACTTGGGTTTTACCATATTGTTTTTATTTTGACTTTATGCATGGTAAATTTCAATGGCAAATTGGTGAATCCTAGGCTTACAAGGTTTTAGTAGTTTTTATATCACATTTAAATAAAAATAACCCAAAAACATTTTTGTTCGGTCAGTGGATCTAAAAGTTATGAGAACCGAAGCTAATTATATTATTGTAAATTGTTTTCCCTTTTGTTATTTAGATAAGCTGTATCATTTCAACTTTTATATTCAGAAAAATATTTACAGGAAACATAAAATATGAAAAACAAATCATTCACATAGGTTTTAAAAACCAATTAGATCATTTGTAGTAAACTACCACGCCCGTTCAAGTACCTAAAATTACATTTTTACACAAACTCTGATTATTAAAATTTAATGCAGACAAATTGAAATTAAAATACACGCTTGTAGGAAAAATTACATCTCCAAGATTTACATTTTTTCAAAAAAATTTTCATACTAGTTACTTTTGTTCACTTGCTCTTCTTTTGTTCAATATTTTCTTTGAGGTTTTACCCATAATCCTATCGATTTATTTTATTTTTTTTAAGGGAAATTAATTTAACCTATAACTGAATAATTTATTAGGCCATCATATATACATACAGGGTATCTCACGATGAATGTCCATCTCGGGAAGTAATCCGATTTGAATCCTGCAAATTTGCGTGATAGGATTTTCAGTGACACTCAATTCATGTGAAGTAACAGCCATCTTGTGCGACTTCCGGTCATACCGGAAGTTGTCCGAAACTTACTTATTTTAAATGGATCACCCCTGTATGTTTTATGTTCCTTTCTTGATTTCCGATAACTTTTACTCAAAGTTTTTTTACCCTACTCTAGCCATTTTTGAAAAAAAAAATGTTTTCCAAATTATGACCTTTAACAGGATGTCGCCTAAACTTGAATATTGTGTAACTTGGAATTCCGGTGTGCTCGATAATAAAATGTCGGAAAATGACATTTTAAATACAGGGAAGTGGAAAAGTAACACTTTGAGCCCTATCAAAAAATTTGGAAAATATTAATTTTTTCAAATACGATGCTACGTTGTTGATTCATTCCCTATCTGTCCATATAAGGTGTCCCTATTCCTAACTAGAACAGTTTTTAAGTTATTTATGTTTTGGTAATTTTGGCAAGAAGGTCATAATAAACAAACTAGTACTATGTTTCTATGGTAAGGCATGTCATTGTCAATTGCAATTAATTATTTATCGACAATTTACAACCGTGTTTGTTCGCGAAAAATGATGTCAAAAATGGAAAATAATACGTATACACCCAGATAGCACAAGATTTCCATTGGATATCCAGAATAGGTATAACATAATGTCCTGTATGTCCATGGACCATTTATGGATGTCCATTAGATGTAATGACCTGTAAACTATATGGACGTCCATATCTGGATGTCCAGTGTAAGTCCATCAGACGTCCATTAATTAAATTTCGGGTTGTCGGTAAAATCGGATACTGTAATATCGGCCTGTAGAATTGTCATTTCTTAACCCGCCGGCCCGTCATTATCACAAAATATCCCTTCAGATATTTTGTGTCCATTATTGTGTTGACGTCGAGCTAAAAAAGACCGTTGGACTTTTAGTTGAGCTAAAATCAAGTGTGCTTTTTATTTGAAGAAGATGCCACCGTTAAAGGTAAGTATAGTTATTTTTAATTTAATTTTTTAATTATACCAAAAATTACCGAACGAAACTACAGACATGCCCGACGAAAAGTATCAAACTCGCACAAATTTGAAAGTGAACAAAATATTCAGTATCAAAACACATATGTTAAAATATAGCTTTTGTAGCTATACTTTTTCATACAATCACTTATTTAAATGGAAATTACTACAAATAAGTGCAAATATTTTGATAGGCCAATGAATTTTGTATCTTGTTGGTTAAAATGGAGCACAGATAGAGTTGTAAATTTGTGTAATAATAAAATTGTAAATTTTAGAGAAAATTCTCTCTGACAAAGTCATTATTGAGTAATCAGTCTAATAAGATTGCTGGCATTAATAAATGTTATCAAAATTTATAATGGAATAAAAGCTATAGCAAATTTGAATAATTATATTAATTTTTTTATGACTATTTTGGATTAAACGCTAGTAAAAGTTCACATTGATGTGTATTTTTGTGTAGTATAATTGTTAAAAAATATATAATAAAATTTTGACAGTTCGACTCTAGGTTTAGACTTATAATTTAATTTATTTTAATTATTTTTTAGATGAATTTTCCACAGATTGGTCCAAATAAAATTCCTATGTGAAAGCCAATTTATACCAAATTAGAGAGGATATTCAGGTAATCTTAAATAGGGAAAAAACAAGTATCTACAAAGAATTTTCTGCAGGAGGTCAACTATCCTTTTACTTAAGAAAATAATCAGCTGCCTCAAGTCACATAAGATCTTCAGGACAATTTAAACTTTAAAGATGCAGTAAGTTTATTACACTTCTCCTGAAATAAAAGCTGAAACTTATTCGAGTAACGCTTCTTTATGTGTATGAGTCTATTGATAAAAAAAAAACTTAATTTACAGGATTATTTTATATATATTTTTTTACTTTGATTCTTAAAGTAAAAAATATTCTTAGGTTAGCATATGTGGAATTAACGTTTAATTATCTCAATAAAGTAATATCATTTTAGGTTTTACAATTAGCGAAAATTGGAGGAAATTATACCTATTAACTTATTAAAAGATATTTTATTGTAACAATGACAGATAGCCTTTCCAAGAATTATACATATGATGGAACAGTAAAGTGTCCTTTAAAGAACTTATGTTCACTATTTGTAGGTAAGTTACCACTTAAATATAAAAATTTGATGAAAAAAATCTCTCTGTTTTATTTGTCATATTCGTAAATAATAAGAACAAATTGGGTGTCAGATTTCACACGTTGAACTCTAGATCCTCTTGTTCTGATAATACCCAGACAAAAAGTGTGTTAAAATTTTTTTTTTGGTCTGTTGGTTTAAGCACTCTAAGCAATAACGATGCATTTGGTTTTATATATATATATATATATATATATATATATATATATATATATATATATATAGAGAGAGAGAGAGAGAGAGAGAGAGAGAGAGAGAGAGATTTAAATTCCTACAAAACCATAAAATACTGCATCATTTAACGTTAAACCTTATTAATTTTCAGCTGCGGCAGAAGAATGGGGGGCCGATAAAAAACAGCCGAAGACGAGATTAGACAATGGCTGAAGAGAATAAACGACAGAAATAAATCTAGAAAAAAATAATCATTGTAATAATAAAAAGTCTTTATTTAAATAATTGGTATATTTTCTATTACCCAATTGAAATTGTACCTATTACTATGGAACCAAATAACTTATTCATAGCGATCCTTCTACAGCTTGAACAATTTAAATCAATTGACGCTATATTTTATAGCACTTGCAATTCGACTAATTATAGAATTTTATATTCTTATATAGTGTTGTATTAAAAACTTGACAATTGTAATCAATAAGTGTCATATGTGGATCCAGTTCCTGTTACTTGGTTCGCTAATGTAATTTATATCTGTTTAATTTTTGGGACAAATAGGGCCATCTATGGTTACTTGTTGTCGACTTTTGATGACATGAGTGGTCTGTGTCTTCAGAAGTGCAGATTAATTAGGTACTGTAAGCTCTCGGACCCTAAGCAAATTCTGAAAATATCTACCATTCACGTTAGCGGAATTTCAAGAAGAGGGAACAATAGATTATGACTATTTATCCAAAAAGCACAATACCATCGGATAATATGTCCACAATCGGATCAAGAATGTACAATATATGGACATCCAAAATTAGTCCTATTAATATCCAAAAATGATCCATACTTGGACAATATATGTAATCCAAAAAGACATCCATGAGTGGGACAATCGTATAGTCCAGTGGATATCCATAGGATGTTGGTGAACAAATTCTGGACATCCCATGCATACCCAGTATGTCCAGCTTTGAATAAACGATGGATATCCAGTGGACTGAAATGTGCTATTTGGGCAAACACTGACATATTTTTTCTCGAACAAACATGGTAACAAATCGATAAATAATTAATTGCAACTGACAATCACACGTCTCACCATAGAAACATAGTATTGGTTTGTTTATCATGGCTTGAAGGATTTTGCGAAAAATCATAAATAAGTTAAAAACTGTTCTAGCTAGATATGAGACACCCTATATAGACACATTGCCTATCTACTGAATGAATTAACAACGTAGCATCGTATTTGAAAAATTTTAATTTTTTTACATTTTTTGATAGAGCTCAAAATTTGTTTCATTTCCACTTTCTTGTATCTGAAATGTCATTTTCAGACAGCCCAATACTATCTGTCAAATATTGTTTATCTAGTGGTGTACTTGATAAATATAGATTGTCCTTTAAGTTATATCGGCCTTTAGTACACTGCAAAAATTGTCCTTCGAGTTATATCGGCCAAACTAGTCAGTATCTTCAAAATCGTCTAAAAAAGTATATTGCAGACCTAAAATAACATGAAAACTTTCGATTATGAAAATACAAAATTTCTAAAAACTGAAATCTATAAAAGAAAACGAGAATTTTACAAAATGATTGAAATTAAAAAATCCAATTTTCATAAGCGAGGCATTAAAAATCTAAATCTGATTTAATTAATATTTTAAAATAAATCATATAAAACATTAAAAAATTGTTTTTCCTTTATCATTTTTTCTAGACTGGATCACGATAACATTACGCAACAAATTTGAGTTTATTTGTTATATCTTATATGAAAAGTAAATTTTTTTGTTAATTTTGTGGCGCTCAAATAAAAATGACAATGAAATTAAAAACTTAGTTGCAATTTGCAAGAACAAGTTTTTTTTTACTTTATTTTTAACAAAATAATAAAAAATGCATGATATTACACTTGTAGAGACACTAAATATACTGCTTTTTGCTTTTCTTTTGTGAATCGTTTCTGAAGCATATGTAACAAAAGTCCAACAGTAGTCGGCAAGCATGGAAGCACTCCACTTTCTCTGATACCTTTTCTTCATTGTTGATATATCCTGACGGAAGGGTTTGCCGTGCTCATCACTTACAGCTGCGCTGTTGTCAGGAGTCCAGATGTGAGTGTAGGAAATGGATTTTTAGAGACATATTGCAACCCATTTTTTGATACGACAGCATATTTATAACAAGAGTAACGTAATTGTCAGCTTTTTTATTTCCGAAGAAATTAGTGACCACGAGGCGAAAGTCATTCCAAGCATTTTTTTTTCAATATCTAGTGCTATTCTTTTTATAGCACTTTCAGGTCTATACTTGTACAATTATATCTGAAGCTTAGTACTAACCAGATATTACAAACGCTAAAATCCAGGAAATTGCACATAAAATATTATAAAGAACTGGTTCTCATTTCGCTTCACCTACATTGTGGTTTTAACGTGATTTAGAGATCGGATTTCAATGAGAGATGACACAAAACAAAGGGGCAGATTCAAGAGCATGATGCGAATACACGAGTCTTGCAGGATTATAAAAATAGAAAAAAATATAAATTTGGACCAGGCCATTGGAATGATATTTGACAGACTACCCCGAGAAAAAAAAATGACACACTCTACGAAGCTATAATGTAGTTCTTTATTTAGAAGGCACTATATCGAGAGTGGAAATAGATTATTAGCAATTGTTAATCTAAATGTTGCAAATATTTCTCTTCCGACTGATTCCCTCACTTGTTACTGAAATCCTATTTCTAGGACGTGAATACTGTACAAATGCTTGGATCGTTTCAAAATTGATAATGTAACTGACGTTACTAGTAAAAGCTTTTTGCAATAAAGGCGAGTCGATGTTGGTAACATGTGGCGGCCATGTTATTTCGATTGCGTTTGTCAAACTTTATGCAAACAATGCGCGTGTTGCGCCCATTTTAAGGCAGACGCGATGGCCCTACAAAGTCGACTCTCCAACGTTTGACGATTAGACACGACCGGTTTGGTAAACAATCAGCTAACACTCGTACGTCAAAAGAACGTCAGATCAACCGAGGGCATCGCCGCGGTTCGTGGAAATGCGCAGGAGAACCCAAGGCAGTCAATTCCTCGCCGTGCACAGGAACTCTGCCTTTCGCAGACTAGAACTTGGCGAGTTTTGCGTTGGGACCTGGGCCTACACCCGTATAAAGGTGCGTATATGGCGAGACGAGCGCGTAACCAGTATGCTACGAACTTCCAGCGAGACTCCTTTAAATTTTGCCGATTTGTATTGTTATCCAGGCCATCGTCGGTAGGTTTCAAAGGAGGTAATAAATGCAGTTGAGTCACAAGAAGTCAATTTTTTAATAGCTCTATTGTATTCGAGTAGCTCGACCGATACCCGCAGCGATCCATTTGCTGTCGGTTTTTTGGTGGAAACTCAAAGGATTTTTCTTATTTAATAATTGACATTGATTAAAAGTTGTTCATAAGTGAATATGGAGTGGTCTGAAGGAAATATGTTGAATTTAGAGGAAACCTGCAAATAATTTCAAAATTTATCAGTTATGGACAAAAATTATAGAAAAGAAAAGAAGTGGATGTGTGAAATGAAATTGCTTCAGAAAATTTGCACAGACCAGCAAGAAGAACATTTTAAGTGCGTCTGCTATATGGAAATGGACTGCTGAAAATATATTTTTCTTTTGGAAATGACTCCTATTTTGTTTAACATATATTCAAAAGGTAACGAAGAGAGTATGATAAAATTTCTGTATTATCCGCTAATATGTTGGAACTATAAATTTGCTAAAAGTTTGAATACTGACTATTTTTTTATGCAAGATAGTACCCTATTATCGCCCATATTTTCGTTTTTTGTTTAATATACTCTTTTACGGTAAAACCCCACTACATAAAATTAACAAAGCTGTCGTTTGTTCTGCATTGTCAGACAAAGTATGACAATTATATGTACCTGTGGAAAGCCATGAACCAAAGGCAACGCAATTCTCGGAACAGATTCCATAAATAATTCTGCTTTCCGAATTCGGATAAATTAAGGGGTAGATATTGTATGTGTCTGAAGTATGTACTTGAGAAGAGAGTAGTATACTTAAAAGATAATTAGGTTTAAAAGTATACATCTTAATTGGGCAATTAACAGTAATGATATTTTAAGTATAATTCAGATGTGTGTAAATGTAAGGCCTTGCTATGTTATTGTCTTACAACTTTCAGTGCTAGCTGCTGAAAATGTCTACTTTTACTCTAAAACTTTGTATAGGTGTTTTAGTTTAAAATCCATGACAATACTTTCAAATGTGCATAATTCACTTGTTCAACCAGGAACTCTGGTTAGGGTACATAGTTTGTTTTCGAAATGTGCTGACATAACAGGACTAAGCGAATCTACAACTTACAGGCGAATTAAGGAAAGGAAAAGTAGAACTGTGTGCGAGCCTAAACCGTCTCCGAGAAGAAAATAATTATACGAATGCTTCAAAAACATATTAAGAAGACACGTTCACGAATTATAACTTGGAAGATAAAAATCAAGTCTTGGTAAAGTTTTGAGAGTTGTGAAACAAGACGAGAGAGTGCCTGGCATGAGAAAAACCAATCTGTGTAAAATGCTGACAAAAATGAATTTCTCTTAGGGAAAGTCCAAATGGAGGTGATACAGAGGAAATACTATTTTAGAGAAGACAATGATATTGGAAAATACCACAGAGAAGACAAAAACATTTTTTATCTGGATGTAATCTGTCTCAGTGAAGGACACATGGTACAAAAAATGTATGAAAATAAGAATATGACAATTTTTCGTGAAGTATTCTTAAAAGGGTTATTGACAGGTTTAAAATCCTTACTCGGAAAGGGCCGCACATTCATTAGAACTCAAATTGGAGGTATTAATGGATTTATAGGCGTTTTGCTGCAGTTCGAAAAGATTACCGTGAATAAATAACGACGTATAACTTTCCAAAATATTTTTCTCAAATGGTACTGTTATCATACTGGACTAGTGGAAAAGTTGCCAATAACATAGTTGAAAAAAGTGATATTACAGATTAGTTATCAAAAAAAACATATTTCCTTTACGAACGATTTGCTAAAGGAGAAACTTTTAAAATTTGGGAACGAGAAAGACAATTTCAGAAACATGTGATAGACGAATGGGCGGTTAATTAAAATTCATTGAACTTGCTGGAAAAACCTTTATTCTTTGGATATAACTGGTCCTATTTTGTTTAATAAATATTCAAAATCGATAGGAGACATTCTGCTCGCTGCATTGTCCGCTAATATGTTGGAAATTTAAATCGGCTAAAAGTTCCGATCCTGACCATTTTTTATACAAAGCAGTACGGCAACATCGTCGAGATTTTCGTTTTTTTTTTATTTAACAAACTTAATGATAATCGAATCCCACTACATAATATTAATATAGCGGCCGTTTGTTCTTCGTCGTCACACATGGCATTGCAGGTCTACTGTCTTCGCTCACTTTCTGTTAACTAAAACGTTCTTGAAAAAATTGCGTGGTGCGCTTGACATCAAAACTCAAATATTTTTTCTTTACTCTTTATGAGTTTACACCGCCCAAATGCTCTTTTGGCGCCGGGCGCCGAAGATAAGGGCTTGAACCGGCAAAGTTCAAAGAGATTCTTTGTAAGCTCGTCACGCGCTTGTCTCGCCATATTTATACGAACCTTAAGATCCAACTCATCTGGAGCTCAAAGTTAGTGACCACAGACAACGCCGTTTGTTCGCTGACTAGGCTTCGAAGCGTTTGGAAGAGGACCCCAATTTCGGCCGAGAAATCATCTCAATTGCCGTATATGGGACGACGCCAACCCACACTAGGTTCACCAGGTGGTAATGCATCCACAAAAGTTACTGTTGAGTGCACATTTTGCACCGGCGGCGTTATTGACCTGTACTTTTTTGAAAACAACGTTGGTGAGGCCATCAGCGGCAACGCCGAGCGCTACAGAACTATGCTAACTGATTTCTTTTGGCCCAAATTGAACGATATGGAGGTAGACATGTAGGTTCTAGCAGGACGGCGCTACGTGCCATACAGCGGACGCCACGATGAATATTCTACATGAACGATTTGAGGATATGGCTATCTCTCATAGAGGTGACGTAATTTGGCCACCAAGATCGTGCAATTTGACCCCGCTACACTTTTTCGTGTGGGGTTTCCTGAAGTCACAGATCTATGTCAATAAGCCGCAATGAACTGATGCCCTTAAAGTCAACATAAGCAATACCATCGCCCAAATTCAGTCGGATCCATGCGGTAGAATCATTGGAAATTAGACCACTCGAATCTGTGCCACCAGGAGAAGCCACGGCGGATATTTGATCGATGTTATATTCCATACATAATGGCGTACATGGGCCTTTGAAATAAAAAAAAATTACCTCACACTCGGCTTGTTTTATTTCATTTCAACATCGACCCACCCTTATTGAAAAACCCTTTAGTTTTAGGTAGATTCCACAAATCTAATTTTAAGGATGATCATAATTTTGAAAAAAATTCACATTTTTCCGCCATTAAGTGGAAAACTAAATTTTCCGTGTCAAATTATGCAAAAGTTTAATTTCCACACTAACTTACCTGCTTTCCGTACGGTTATAAAAAAACCATCATCTAGGGAGATGAACGTATTCCAGTTAAAATCAATTCTAGTTTTAAAGTATATCAATATGGGTAATTACGCATTATTCAAAAAAAAATCGAATTTCAGATTTGGGTTAAATTAAGCAATAAAAAATTAAAAATATAAATATATTTATGAAATATAACGTGAAATATAAAACACTATAAGTATAAAAATCACTTTTTAAAGGAACTACTAAAGGTAGAGTGCAAAAGAGCTATGAGACACGCAAACGTTAGAGTTAAACTTTTATTATAGAATATTATGGATTCATAAAAACTTCAATCACTTCTGCACTAATCCCTTTAGTTAACAACAAGAACAATCCTAATCCAAAATAAATTTATTATTGCACTATTTTGTAACATCCAACTATAACTTCGATGATTTCTCGCTGCTGCATATCTTGTATTTAACAGTTTTTAATATACATGTAATTATTTAAGATAAGATTATGCTATGAACTACCAAGTCATAAAACACTCAGTCAGATCTTAACAATCAAAAAACACCGTCATTTTAAAAGCAACACATCAAAGTAAAGTAAGCAATAGAAGTGAATATTTAACAGGTTTGACAGTAGAACTAGTTTTAAAAAATAATTCTTGAAATTATGACCAACAAACGCCCGTATTTTAACAATTCAACAAAACTTTTTTCAATTTATTTGACTGAAAATAATGTTTTATGCAAAATTTGTATTTGCAAGTTGATGTTAACCGTATGCATATAAAATAAATACTGAACATGTTGAACAATCTTTGATCCCAACATTAAAGGACTGACGTGTATAAATCCCCATAAGTCTATTTGAAGTTACGGAAACAAGTCTTTCTAGTTACCCTGTCCATTTTTGAGTGAATTAATATGAGCTTCATTTAACAAAGAATGGTTTATTCTGTGCAAAATAATTGCTTCCTTGTTAAATCATTACATAAATCGAAAAATAATATACAGGCCTTACCATTCTTAAGGCCTGGTCACAACGGCACACCGCACATTGCACCACACTTAGCTGCATCCATGGCATCGCACCTAGTTTTTGTCTCTGCTTTGCACATAAGTGGCCTTATGAGCCCATCACATATGCTTGGTCTGTGCGCCTCTCTAATCCTTATCATATCATTTTATTCCAATTCGTCAGACGAAGATATACTAGTAAACAAGAGTATTGACGAAGGTATACTTCTTCTATAACAAGAGTGAACAATGTGTGCAACAATCTAACTTCAGTACAAAAAGAAATTGCATTAAAAAACGCAAGAAAGAGACTTCACAAATAAGACAAAATAAGTTCAGAAATCAAAAACTAAATAAAAATAAAGAAGAAATACTTTAGGAACGGTAAATTTCAGGAAGGTAGAGAAATGGGAAAAGAAACTAGAAAATTAATAAGAAGAGATTTAAACAAACACCACGAAAGAGAAATAGAACGTTAAATGAAGAAAACAGAGCTTTTAAAAGTTAGAGATGAGATTGTAATCACCGACAGGTTATTTCCAATGAAGGGTAAAGGTGGCATAGAAACTAGAGATTGCGACCAGATAATAAAAATCACAGACACGTTTTACAGCAAATTATATAAATCATATGTAAGTAACACTGAAAATGACGAACAAAGAAACAACACGAGATTAATGAACGTAGGGTCAGACGAAATTCCGGAAATAACAGAGGAAGAAATCTAATACGCAGTTCATGCTATCATCACAAAATCACAAGGCATCTAGAAAGCAGGAGCGGATCCAGGACCATTGCTCCTCCCTCCTAAGAGCTTCGAATTCAGGCGCACTCTTCCCTGTCGACAGTTCGCGTGCCATACTGTTAGATCGCCCTCCCCCCTCCACCAAGAGCTCGAATTCTGAATAACATGGCTTCGCATGCCATCCCAGAAGATTTTGTCTTAATATCAAAAAATGAACAAAAGATTCAAGTAATGTCAGAAGAAATTGAAAAAGAATCAAATAAAGTCGGATTAAAGATGAACCTCCACAAAACTAAATTATGTGCAGTACAAATTGTGTGATAAGAAATCAACAGATAGAAAATATCCAAAGTTATGTATATCTAAGCCATATGCTCAGGAGAGAAAATCAGGTTGCCAAAATCAATAAGGGGAAGTTAGCATGGGCAGCCTTTGGAAAATTGGAACAAACCCTAAAGAATAAAAATATCCCTAAGCATCTTCGTACACTCTTGTTTGACCAATGAGTTCTACCCGTGCTTACTTATGTTGTCCAATCGTGGTCTGTAACTAAGCACTCTATGAAAAAACTGAAAACTACGCTAAGAGCCACAGAACGCCAAATGTTAGGAATAAGTTTAACAGATCGAAGCAGAAACGAATGGATTCGAACAAGAACAAAAATAACAGATGTGGCAGAAACAGTCACGGAACTCAAATGAAATTTCGCAGGCAACGTAATGAGATATGAAAAAGAAAGATGGCCTAAAATTTTTCAATGGCAACAATTATTTCGGCAAACGATCAAATGCGCTGGACCGATGATTTGTAAAAGACGGCGGGATTTATGTGGCAGTGCATCGCCCAAAACTAATATAGTTGGTAACAAATAAGGGAGGTCTATTTCCAGAAGTGAACTGAAACAGAAAGCTGCCGAGATGCGATTACAACAAAACCGGAAAGCAATGTGCGAGGATTGAAATAATACTAAGCCGAATATGCTGAGCGAGGCTCCGATACCAGGTTGTGTACGAAGCGAGGGGGCATGCGTTGATGTGCTCGTGCATTTATAGTAGCGTTTGTATTTATTCCGATCGAGATCGAAGGCCCTATGCAATAATTCAGTCAATGGTGGCAATCTAAGGGCGGTGAGCTGTTGTGGACATCTATCTGAACACAAAATTTAAAAAGATGTTGCCTTATAAACCATAAATCTACTTTCAAAAATCTTAAAGTAAATTCTGATTTTTCTATTGGAAAAATGGTTTTCCCAAAAAAAATACCCACTATTTTTTATCACAAAGAACTTTTCTCACAATTTCAGTGAAACCTTTAATTTAATAAGTTGCTTTTCTAGACTGCTAACAATACGCGAGGCAGTAACTCTACATCCAATGTTAAGGAAGCTCATAACTTAAAAAATTAAATACGCTTGAAAAACAGAATTGTTCAAAACATGATAATCAGTAATTAGTTAATTAGACGAATCGATTGTGATCGTGCATAATTTGTAATGAACAAATAACCTAAAAGACCATTAAATTTGCTATTTGATTGCCGATTTTGTATGACTGGTTTGTTATACTGAAACTTAAGTGATTTTTAGGATTTTATATCATCAGTTTTTGTAAAAAGTTGTAAAAAAATGTAACATTTCAAAGTTTGCGGGAGAAGAAGCAAATTACAGGTTACATTATAGCCTTTACGAGGCATAACTCTAGAAGATAATCCCTTATTTCCGATTCCGAAAAATGCATATTTTTTTATGTTCTCCATCTGTATCTCAAAATTGGAAGTAAATTAGAACAGAACCCTGTAAACATTATATGTTCACAAGAATTCTTGCCTTACAATTAGACCATAAATCATCTCCTCTCCCGTTCACAACAACCTGTAAAAAACTTATTTTACACAATACATACGTAGATATATAATAAATATTAAACTATATATACGACTTTTGACTATCCAAGGCTTAGTCTACAAGTATCGCACGTTGGATAAGTTATTACCCTCGTTGTATAATATAGTATCATTTAATGAATAACATATGACCCGTGTTTTAATGAATTTTTAAAAATAGTTAACTAATAACTTTGTTAAAACAATAAATGAAATTGGAAATGGGACATGATAATATAAATTACATTTAGGTACCAAAAATATACTATAATTATAGTCCACAGTACAGGACCCTATTCTGAAAATGATTAACACTCGTCTGAAACTTCGTGATTGGCTTCACTTTAATGTAATCTATAACTTTTTATCTGCGAAAACTCTCGGAAATGGACAGTTTTCACTGTGAAAAGAGGAAAATATGTCAAATTTAATGATGTATTAAAAAAAAGAACAATCGTTTGCCCTCCACTTGAATTGTAAGTTAATTATATATAAAAAAACTTAAACAAAAGTGGCCTACAAAAATAATGAGCCATTTGACGAGACTCCAACATGGCAAAATAAGGAGGTTATGAAAATTTATCAACAACATAACAAACTGATTTTCACACAATTGTTTAATAAATATTAGTATAATAGAATAAGTAGTTTTCTCAGACTTACATCTTAAACATGTTAGTTTTTCGAAATTAGGTGTACTGATGAACACTTGTAGGCTATTTGTACCAACATGCCAGGTACACTATTTTTTAATTAAAAAATGTAGTGGCCTACAAAAATAATGGGCAGTATTGCATAACCAATAAAAAAAAAACAGGAAAATAAGATTTTTATAATTTCGCATACCGCATAATATTATATTTCATGTGAAATTCGAAATTTTCCTAAAGTTTGCAAAAAAAAGTCGGAAAATCAGAAAAAAGAAAATTTATGAAAGTCTAAGAAATTCCAATATGTTTAAAGAAAAATTGGTTAAAATATTTTTTTAGATTCTAATGAAGAATTTACCGGAGTAAAAATCAATTTAATACAATAATTATGTAGTTATTACAATGTATATTTTAAATAAATGCATGCGTTTAGTTTAAATATCGATAATAAAGTCCAGGGTACCGTACGAATCATTTTTACAAAGGCTGGAAACCTTTGTATGTCAATTAATTTGTTTTGGCGTAGACTCAAATAATAAGTACCTTTTTCATTGGGTATATGTCAAACCAAAAAAATATGGGTCAAATAAAATTTGAATTTCAGGTGTCAGTGACCTCTGGTGGCACAGTAAAGAAGCATTTTAATACCAAAATAATAGAAATTATTAAGCGTAATCCATGTGCCAACTTGATAATTTAAAAACTAACCGCAAGATGTTGAAAATTAGAGAAAAAAATTGAACTTTCGCTTACAGCCGAGAAGTATTGAGTTTCCGACTTTTTATTATACGACTGGCTATCTTTATTTTACTATGTAGAATCACTTTTTCAAGTATCCTGATGCATTATCTGCACACTCTGTATAATTCCTAATTCTTTTTTACAAAATAAATATGTTGAATAAAGACATGCAATAAAATTTTTAATTAAAACTAAATTGTTTGTTTTTTTTTCGCATAGACATTGAAACACCATAATTGTTAAAAAATCTTAACATGCTTTGCAAATAATTAATGTATAATGAAAATAATAACATATTATCAAGATTCAAGATTTCAATAAGTAGACCTTATTTCTAACGTAGCTTTCGGATCCGATCGGATCGATCCAATACAGTTACATCCACTTGAAATTCACGTAATAAACGGTTTTGATAAAGTTTCGATTGGAGGCAATATTTCAACACACAAAATAGAATTGCAATGACAAGTACGTCGTTTTTTTTTTGTTTAGTTGACCAGTTATGAAACAGGTAACTGGCAAAAATTTTATAAATGTTTTTGATTAAAAGGTCACAAATAGAAGCAAAAAGTTAGAAAAGAATTATATGGTAATCGAAAGAAATTAAATATTTTTTTAAATCTTGTAGAGGAGATACAAGTTGGCTTATTTATCTTTCTTTTTTTCACAATAAATGGGCACATCTACCTACTTGACGTTAATTTACAGTTCTGTCATATTTATAGAGGGAACATCTCTTTCTATTCAATATAATTTCTTTTTTTTTATTGTATAGAATTGAAATAGGTATTGCTGAATCGGACGGAGCACTTTTTGATAAAAACGAATTTTGCGTTATAGTCATTGGCTTGCAAATAATTTTTTAAATTAGAAAAAAGTTACAGAATGATATAAAGGCAACTCGGGGAATGTAACATTACTTATATTTTTTTAGGTATTCTATATAGATTTTAAGTATCGCAGTATGAACTGAAATAGTATTATGAACAAAAAAAAATCAATTGGGGTAAAATTAGTTGAAATATTAAATGATATGTTAGTTTTTTCGTTATATCTTAAACTAATTACAAAGTGGCGAGTAAAAAAGGACCAAAAATTCACATAATACCGAACAAAATATTATTTGTAAGTAAGAAGTTAATTTAACTAAAAAGTAATTTGACACCTATTGGCCAACACTTAGCGTGTAACTCTTCAAGTGATATTCTATTTGTGATTAACGAAGCGCGTTAGTATTCCGTTAGCAAGTCGCCTACGTGATGATTTTGCCTCATCTTCATGAACATTTAGGGGACAGTACTTCCTTGTATGAGATTTTGATCCAGTAGCACCACAGATCTCACAGGTGTACCTGTAAAGATAATATGTACTTTAAAATAACAATAAAATTTTTAAAAACTAAACTTTCTTTTTGCCGTTTGCATCGTGTGCCCAAATAAACGTGATCAATTAACTATATTTAGATATTTAAACTCAGTTTAGCTTTCTGCGCCATTACGGTAACAAGTTTAGTTAATCCTGCACTATATTTTATAACGTAACAAGGTTGAGTAACATTTTTCCACGGATTTCCTAAAATAAAATGGATGACAGATTGTGATGGTGCTGTCAAACGAAAAATGTCCGGAGTATGCTCGGCGCCTTATTGAGAAAAGTGACGTTTTGGTACGTCAAATTAACCGTCAAAGTAAAAAAAAAAATAGTGTAATTGTTGTTATTGTTGTGAAGTTATTGATTGTCATTAAAATCTTTGTTTTTCCCCGGGATTAAATTTATTTTGTATTACTTAACAACCAAGTCATATGCACCAAGCCATCAGTCAAATATTTAGGTGTAAATATAGACCACAAAATTATCTTAAATTGGCACTTTAGAACTATTAAACAAAAATATATACAAAAAGCCAAATAACTTAAGAGTCTATATACAAAAAAAAAGACATATCAAGAAAAACAACTCATATATACAAAGCAATATACTTTAATTGGATTACATGCCCACTACATACAGTAATTGCAGGAAGCCAGCACTGATAAACCTTGAAACGGTGGAAGTATGACTAAAATCCATCATCTTAGCAATCCACTACATAAACCATCCAATCAATTATTGTATGAATTCACTAAACATCCAGCCTCTTACTGCAAGATTTCCTGTCCTGACCAGGGGCGGATCCAGCCTCTCTCTTTGGGGGGGGGGGATATTACAAAAGTACAGTATGGCAAGAAAAACAAGTTGTCAACGGGGGGGGGGGGGGGGGAGTGCAAGCAGAATACTCATTCCTAATATAAAAGGCAGAATGGGTTCTATTTTCCTGAACTCAAAGCTTTCGGAAGGGGGGGGGGGCGATCGCCAGCATACAGACTCCTATACTCTGTTCAAGAACTAGAGAGAGTAATAAAACTGTTAGCGAAACCTCTAACGTACCTGCTCCAGTGCCGCAGGTAACTGAGAACTGCCGTAAATCTAATTATATTTCATTATATTTAAATATATTTTATAAATTTACTGCAACATAGAATTTCTGATAGTTTAATTTAATTTCTGTCAGTGAGCAAAGTACAACTTACAGTTTTTTCTTAGTGATTTATCTTGTTTGCGCTTGTTTTTATATATTATTTGAGATTAGTGAGACACCCAAAAGATATGGCTTTTACCTCTATATTTATTTCAAAATCGTTAAACCAGGGCATTTTTTCCTCAACGAAAAACTTATTACGATGAATGTTTATGATGCCTTAAGATATCAATATCTAGATAATAATGTTAAAAGCTCTGTTGAGATATGTTCCAACATGACAGGAGTTGGAAAATCTACTATATACCGAATACTGAAGGAGAAAAAACGACTGGAATTGTTAGTACTCCCAAGCCACATTCGATCACAGGCAAACGAAAAACCTCGTTGGAAGAAGAGATGAAAACTGCAATTAAAGGGGTTGTATATATATTTTATTATGAGAAGCAGATCCCAACCATCTGCAAAATTCTAACTAAAATCATTGAAGATCGCGATTTACCTAAAATTAAAAGAACTGATCTCTGGAAATTGCTCGGAGAACTTAATTTTTGCTGGGAAAAACCAGATAGAAAATCTGTTCTTATAAATCATCCGGAAACTGTCCGTTGGAGACGTAAATATCTCTCTCAAGTAAAAGGTAGAGTTGCTAGAAATAACACAATTAATAAAATTAGTAATTTAACTAAACTTTTGAAAGATTTTTTTGAATAAAATTACTGCGGAAAATTGGGAAAAATCCATATAATAAAAGAATAAAACAAAATGTGAGAACTCGATTTCATAATCGGTGAGATACAGGAACCAATTATAATTAATTTTAGCGAAGATAGTTTCACTGGCTTTGATTAGGAATTAGATACGTAATGTTTGTGTGTAAACACAATTTATTATTTAAATTTTTGTATTGTTGTATTTTATTGTTTAATGTTGTTTATATGTTTTTTTATTTTTTTATATATTTTTATTTTAGTGTGTCCCACTCTTTAATTTTATATATATTTAATTCTAATTAGCCGTAAGTTTTTTATTATTTTATTATTGTGTTTGTATCTTTTTCTTAAGCGTGTAGAATTAACATGTTTACCTTATTTTTTTGGGGCTATCGTATTTCCATATATAAAAGTAAATTAAATTAAGATATCAGTACGATAGAAATAAAAATAAGTAGGTCTAATTTTAATTACAACAAAAAAAAAGTAATTACATTTGAATCCCTTTTTAGTGTTTAATTTTAGTTCTGCAAATGGTTTAAGAAATAAATAAACTGAAACGTCAAATACTCAAAAAATGTTTTTAATTAATAATAAAATGACCGATAGCCCCAAAAATATTTTATTATTATATGGACGAATTTATTTTTTATATATGTTTAACTTTTTGTATTTTTACAATGGATATTTTGTAAGTATTTAAATTATATTTTAGAATTTTTTGAGAGAATAATCCTACGTTTTAGTCTATTATTATAGACCGGTATTTTTGATTATAAAATTTCTAACCCATTCCTATGAAAAATATATGTGTCTAACAAATTTTGCTAAAAACACCGGACTAAAGAACACAGGTAGTTTGCGAAGAGAAAAAGGGTAAAAAATGATTTATTACTCTCTCTAGTTCTTGAATAAACTATAGTATAAGAGGAAAAATCGAGTCCATTTTCCTAAACTCAAAGCTCTTGGGGGGGGGGGGGGCAATCGCCCCCACCGCCCCCCCCCCCCCTTGGATCCGCGCCTGGTCCTGACAACCAAGTTTGAAAGAAAACCTGACACTTGACCGGTGATAGTGGAACTGTGAACGGCCAGGGACCGAAATCATAGGCCAGCCACAAGATCTCCATTAATGATACTGGCAGATCCCACATTCAATCTTTAATATACTTTTTTTATTATTTTGTAAAGATTTGTAAGGGTTTGAAGATCAAATGAGCTATAAATAAGGTTTTTATTCTGAAGGACCTCGTTCGTTGGCCTGTAGGGTTGAAATGTATATGTCCTAATAAATTATATATAATCATAATGATATTTATTTAATTTTAGTGTAGTATAGTGTTTAACACAGCATAAGAAAGTAAAATATTGCACTTAACATTATTTGAATATAAAATTTAATGTTACTTATTTAAATAAAAGTTTCGAATCTTACAAAGGCTGTATTCTTTTGAGTAAATTATCACTGATCAAAGTGAAACTGATAATTTCATGTTCTTTTGAATATGCATTTACTTGTCATTGGGTCGAAGTGATCATGATTACTTCAAGTGATAGAAGTGAAACTGATAATGACTCAAAAGAAGAGCCTTAAATTATTTCTCAAATTTTATATAAGTGGTGTTGATGAAAACAATTATGTTAGACTTAACTCTTTAAACGTAAGATACTCGGCTGTTATGGACAGAAGTGTTTATGTTAAATCCATAATCAGAACTAGCCGTAGGAAAACGTTTTTAAACAGCACGCTCATACTATTGAGATATGAACAGAATTTAGTGTAATAATTTTGTATGTCTATAATCTCAAATTTACGTGAAATTTGCGAGGCATTCAACTTTCAAAGGATATTTTAATTAAAAATTAGAAAATACTGAAAATAACGGGATACCAGCTAATTAACATTTCAACTGTTTTTTCAAAAAATAAAACGTTTTGAAGAAATGGTTCATCAACACATTGCTTTTTTTTAATGACCGGCCAATAGCGTCACAGACAATCAAAGATTATAATCAATTGACACGAATTGGATCAGTCCGGTGAGTTTAAAACATAATACTTTCATTTTATCTCTTTCTACTAGCCGTTTCTTCAACTACTTTTGTTGATACAAATTCAGAAAGCTATGCGAATTGCTTCTACCCTTGCCAGTTAGAGATAACCGACAGCGACAGCGTATTCACTGTTATTATAAGAGAACTTTCCCCAAATATTTCGAATAGCATGGTCCGGACATTATCGGTTTATTACACGATCAGTACATTTACTTTACACGTGCTTGAATTTTTCTTGTCAGATGCATGACCTTATTCGTTATATTTTCCCGAGAATTAACATAATAAAAGTTATCATGGTAATGAACCGAAATCAAATAAATAACAGTATAATGTGGTTTACCCAGTGAAATCATTGAAATGTTTCTTAAAAAACACAGAGACATCATTCAAGACCGTTTGAACAGCGTATACAATACAGGTGACACAACGCATGATTGCCTAACAACAATTTTCATACCAATAACAAAAAAGAATGCGAGAAATATCGAAATTGGTTCGATGCACCACATATTGAAGCTCTTCTTTGAAATAATGAATTTTCAAAAACTAGATAAACGTACTGGAAATATGCAGTTTGGGCTAAGAACAGACTTCGATATGGTAAATGATGGAAATATGACCTACAAATAATAGCATGTTTATACTGAAACCAGACTGCCAAAATAAAAATTGAGAATCGCATGTCTCAAAGAGATAAAAATAGAAATAGGTACACATCTGAAATATATCTTATCACCCCTGTTATTTAATGTCTTTCCAGAAAAAATATTTAATAAAGATATGGCAGATGAAATAGTAATCAGTGGTGTGTGGTATAAATTAGCCCCGTTATACCGATGATACTGTGATTCTAGCAGATAGTAAAGAAGGCTCACAAAGATTCATCAACATAATTGTTAATACATGTGGGGAATATGAAATGAAACTGAATATCGATGACAAAAATAATGGTGGTTAGTAAAAACTCTAATTTAAACCTAACATTAAAATACACCACCAGCACCCGAAAAGGTAACAAATACAGGGTGTCTGGTAAATACCTAATACAGCAGGGGAGGTCAAAATAATCCTAGTTTGTCATAGAAAAAAATATTTCCAAAGTGCCCCTTAACGGAGATACTAAAGGGGTACCCAGCTATTTACCTTATCGGCTCCAAGTTTTGAACCGACTGGTATAATTTAATGAAATTTTAATATTTCATAGAGGCCATAAAAGCTCATTAAACCATACTACAGTAGACGTTTTAGATCATCAGAGAAGTCAGGAACGGACTTGCAGCCACATTTGTTGGGCCTAATTTTTGACAGGTGTCATTTACAGAGCTGAAAACTGATTTTTTAAATATTTTGATCATTCCTCTTTAAAAACGGTACTCTTAATTTATTTCGATAAAACTTGCGGTTTTTGAGATAAATCGGTTTTAAAGTGAAAAACTCAAACAGGCAAAAATTAAAAACGCAAGGTGTCTCACTTTTCGAAGGCAAGAAGATGTTATGCTGCAAGATTTCCAGCTCGAACATTATCAAGTCCAGAAACCTTTCAAAGGGTTGATCGGGGCTCAATTAATTTACAGTGTTATTAAAATAAAAAACTTTTAAGTGTTATTTTGGTAAATGTTGAGTATGGATTCCACGTACTTCAATACATTGTCTTATTCTTCGAATATTTTCCCGCTACACTGCAGATAATATTCCGGCATTATTACGGGCTTCGTCAGAATGCTGTGGTATTCTCGCCAGTAGTTCTCTAGTATTTACTGGTGTTCGATAAACTAGCTCTTTTAGGTGTCTCCAGAAGTAAAAGTCTAAGGAATTTAGGTCTGGAGACCTTGATGGCCATAAAACAGGCCCACTACGACCTATCCATCGACAGCCAAAAACGTTAGATAAGTGTTGACGTACTATACAGATAAAATGAGGTGGAGCACCATCATACATGTACCATATTTCCATTCTTCTATCAAGAGGTACGTCTTCCAATAAATTAGTTAAATTTTGCTGCAAAAATTGTAAACAAATCTCACCATTGAATCTTCCTTCCAAAAGGTTATTTCTGATGATGCCATCCCACACACTCACAATCAAATTTTGTTGATGTTTGTTTTGAATTATGGCGTGCGGGTTTTTATCAGCCCAAAACTGTAAATCGTGTGAAGTTATTATGTTTATCTTTTGTAAAACCAGCCTCATCGGTAAACAAAATAAGTTTAGAAAAATTTATATTTAGGTTATGTTGCTGTACAAACTAGTTGGAGTACTGGTCTTGCGGGATAATCATCCGGAGACATAGCGTTTACTTTTTCAATGTGGTACGGGGAAATAACTGTTCTGTTAGAGTTTCATGTACAATCCATTTTGTAACATTGTTTTGGGTTATGAGCTTTCTTATGTTGTTTGTAGTGTTGTCAGCAATATCTTGCAAAATTTGTTACTCTACGTGAGGGTCTCGTGCTCTCCTGGGGGGGGGGGCTCCCACCGCCACGTCGCGGCAAAAATAACTAAATAAAACATGTAAAAAATTAATTCGTTAATTCTATTGTTTTGTAATCATCTTTTACCTGTTTCCCTTAGGTTGCGATCAACCCTTTGAACGGTTTTTGTACTTGGCAATGTTCGAGCTGGAAATTTTTCGGCAATACATCTTGCCTTCGAAGAGCGAGACAGCGCTTCCCCATAAATTAAAGCACATCAGCACACTCTGCGTATTTTATTTTTACCTATTTGTGTTTAGCATTAATAACTTTCAAATTTTTCGCACAAAAACCGATTTATCTCGAAAATCGCCAGTTTTATTGAAATAAATTGAGAGTACCTTTTTGAAGAGGAATGACTAAAGTACTTAAAAAATCTGTTTTCAGCTCATCTATAGTTATGGCATCATTTTTTTAAAATATTGATGGTCCAGAGTATCTTTTTTGAAGAGAAATAGTACACTGAATACATTCAGTGTTCTAATCTCATGAAGTAAAGATCCCTGAAGATGCCTCGCGTAATCGTAAACGAAATGTCGGATATTAATTCCAGTTTGACACGGTCTAAACCCAAGAACCATGATTTTCAACTTGACTAAAGCCGTGAAACATTTTATTCTTTATGAAACAAATAACTACTAACATGAGATATATTCCAACTACGGTAAGAAAGCAATTACAAATAAAGTATTTTTGATTGTTTTTTTATAATTTTTTTACCGGAAGCAGTTAGGCAAGTTCAGTTAACGAGGCTGCCTGGATTCGCAAAGAAGATCGGGCTCGAATGACTTGCAGCTATGGTGGGATGTAAAGAGCCCAACGAGGCCCAGGCATCGATGATCCAGTATCACCACCTTTTGTTCATTCATTCTTTTCTTGCGAATCAGGTACTAGTTTGGTGCCGACTTCAAGAATTTAAATTTCATATAAAAATTTATATTATTTTAGATTTTTTAGTGCATTTTTAGAAGTGGGTTCCATTTTTTTATAAAAATTTTATTAAAGTAACTGTCAAATTATATAAATTCTTGCATACTTCAAACTAGACATTTACAAAGCGCCATCGTCGACCAAGTAGAAAAAACAAGTAGTTATAAGCAGGCGCGGATCCAAGGGGGGGGGGGCAATCCCCCCCCCCCAAGAGCTTGGAGTTCAGGAAAATAGACCCGATTTTGCCTTTTATAATATAGTTTATTCAAGAACTAGGGAGAGTTTTTTATTTTTTACCTTTTTTTTCTTCGCAAACTACCTGTGTTCTTTAGTCCGGTGTCTTTGGCAAAATCTGTTAGATACATATATTTTTCAAAGGAAGGGGTTAGAAATTTTATAATCAAAAATGCTGGTCTATAATAATGAACTATTTGGGTTGGATAGCAATAGATATTTGGATGTGTGAAGTGTTAAAAAGGATTTTATTCCTTGTCATAGGCGTCGGAAGGAGGTTTATTTTATCACTAAGTATTTATGGCATAGAATATTATTTCGGTAATTAACTTAAAATAAAAAGTTTTTATAATATTATTTTATTTCTTATGATTTTTTAATAATTCACATATATTAGAAAATATAGATAATTTTGACATATTTAACACAAATCACAACTGTAGTTTTATTATTTTTAATTTTGGCATAGAAACCGTTTTAGACACATTCAGACTAAAACGTAGCCTTTTTCTCTCAAAAAATTCTACGTTATAATTTAAATACTTACAAAATACCCGTTATCAAAAATACAAGAAGTTAAACATATATATAAAAAAAATAAATTCGTCAATATAATATTAAAATTTTTTTGGGGCTATCGGTCATTTTATTATTAATTAAAAACATTTTTGGGATATTTGACATTCCAGTTTATTTATTTCTTAAACCATCTGCAGAATTACAATTTAAACACTAAAAAGGGATTCAAATGTCATTAATTTTTATATGTTACAGAAAATTTCAATAATAAATTGTGTTAACGCTGGTTAACATTACGTATCTTATTCGTCATCATAGTCAGTGAAGCTATCTTCGCTCAAATTAATTATAATTGATTCCTCTCTCACCGATCATGAGATCGAGTTTCCACATTTTCTTTTATTCTTTTATTATATGGATTTTTCGCAATTATCTGCAGTAACTTTATTCAAAAAAATCTTTCATAAGTCCAGTTAAATTATTAATTTTGTAAGTTGTGTTATTTCCAGCAACTCTACCTTTTATTTGAGAGAGATATTTCCTTCACCAACGGACATTTTCCGGATGATCTATAAGAACAGATTTCCTATCTGGTTTTTTCCAACAAAAATTAAGTTTTCTGAGCAATTTCCAGAGCTCAGTTCTTTTAATTTCAGGCAAATCTCGATCTTCATTGATTTTAATTAGAATTTTGTCGACGGTTGAGATCTGCTTCTCATAATAAAATGTATGTACAACTCCTTTTATTACAGTTTACATCTCTTGTTCCAACGAGGTTTTTCATCTGTCTGTGATCGAATATAGCTTTGAATTACAACAATTCCAGTCGTTTTTTTCTCCATCAGTGTTCGGTACATGATAGATTTTCGAACTCCTGTTATATTGAAACACATCTCAACAGAGCTTTTAACATTATTATCTAGATATTAATATCTTAAGGCATCATAAACATTCATCTTAATAAGTTTTTCGTTAAGGAAATAATGCTCTCCATCTTTTGGGTATCTTACTAATCTCAAATAATATATAAAAACAAGCACAAACAAAATAACAATAATAATAATAATAATAAGGAGGATCCCAAGCGTTTGCCGCAACCGAGTATAAGGAGAGACACGACTCAGCCGCTAAGATACTCCACCAAGAGTTAGCAGAAAAGTTAAACCTATTACAGGTAGGAAAAGTGCCTTATTACAAATACAATCCGGAGCCTATTCTTGAGAACAACCAGTTCAAGTTATATTGGGACCGAACGGTTCTGACGAATCAAACAGTAGCTCATAATAGACCAGACATTATACTAATAGATAAAATTTCTAGGCGAGCTACATTAATCGACATTGCTGTTCCTAACAACAACAACCTAAGGCCAAAATACAACAAGAAGATCGCCAAATACAGAGGTCTGGAGGTTCAAATCCGAAGACAATGGGCAATGAACTGTGTCCAAATGATTCCCATCATACTGTCAACAACTGGAGTGATACCAAAGAACCTCCTGC
Organism: Diaprepes abbreviatus; assembly: GCA_034092305.1. Taxonomy (NCBI): domain Eukaryota; kingdom Metazoa; phylum Arthropoda; class Insecta; order Coleoptera; family Curculionidae; genus Diaprepes; species Diaprepes abbreviatus. The sequence goes on from JASJET010000022.1 coordinate 27,714,466, forward strand.
AGGACATCAAGGGACTGGGCCTTAGTGAGCATCTGTATAAGCTGATGCAGAAAGCAATTCTCCTAGCAACCGCGAGAACCGTCCGAAAGTTCGTAGGAAATACAGCAGACAACGTCACCTAGGACCCGATAACATGGAAAGGATTCCCACAGAGCTTCATACTTTTGGTGTCTTTGTATGCCTGGTATGAGTGAATAATCGCTGGAGGGAGTGCGAAGCCGTTTGGCTTGTAAATCATAATAATAATAATAGTATATTAACGGATGAAATAAACACAATCCATTTCAAAAATAAAAAATACAAACACTATTTAAAAACAGTCAGAATTAAAAAACTTACGAATCTAAACATGCATTAAAGTGCTTCAAAAGACAAGTATTGACAATTGACAATTTCCATTTCAAAAATAAAAAATACAAACACTATTTAAAACAGTCAAAAGTAAAAAAAAAAAACTTACAAATCTAAATACGCATCAAATAGCTTCAAAAGACAAGTATTGACAATTGACAATATTAACTAGTTTTTCAAGAATTGTAAAATTTTTAATCTAAAGACACTAATTGGCAAATGAAAAATATCAATCTCGGTAGGAACTGAATTCATTTCCCTACACATTCGAGAAATAGGACTGTTAATGCCATAATTCGTTCGGTGATATATCACATCAAACAAATTAGGCGCTCTAAAAGCTCTTTGAGGAACCTATAATCCAATATTATTGAGTAGTTCAGGAGAATCAATACAAGAGTTAACAATCTTATAAAGTAGAACTAGGTCAAGATATATGCGTCTCACACACAATGGTAACAACCCCAAAGCATCGGCAGTATCATCATATACAGACCGCTCCTGCTGCATTCCCTGTTTAAAGGCAATGAAACTTAAAAACTTTCTATGTACTCTTTTTACTTTTTCTTTGTATGTAAAATAATGAGGTGACCAAACTTGGGACGCATATTCTAAGATTGATCGAACTACAGAGCAGTATATTACTAAGGACACACTGTAAGGTGTACTTTGCTCACTGACAGAAATTAAATTGAATTATCAAAATTTTATTGTTGAAGTAAATTTATAAAAGCTTATAATATTTAAATATAATTAGATTTACGGCAGTTCTCAGTTACCGGGGGCACTGAAGCAGGTACGTTGGAGGTTTCGGTAACAGTTTTATTACGCTCTCTAGTTCTTGAATAGAGTATAGAAATGTGTATGCTTGCGATCGCCCCTCCCTTTCCCAAGGGCTTTCAGTTCAGGAACATAGAACCGATTCTGCTTTTTATATTAGGAATGTGTATGCTGCTGGCAACCCCCCCCCCCTCGTTGACAACTTGTTTTTTTTTGCGATAGCACCCCCCCCCCCCTATGAGCTTTGAACTCAGGAAAAAAGACCCGATTCTGCCTCTTATACGAGGAATGTGTATGTTGATAGCATCTTCCGACCCCCTGTCGGAAACTTGTTTTTTCTTGTGATCGCCACCCCTCTCCAAGAGATTCAAATTCAAAAAAATAGCCCCGTCCCTGCTTTTTATACTAGAAATGGGAATGTTGCTTTCGCTTGCCATATTGTACTTTTGTGATATCATCCCCCCCCCCCAAGGAGAGAGGCTGGATCCGCCCCTGGTTATAAATATACACACGAGGAAAAGACTAAATAGGCGTATAAAATTTAAGTAATTATAAAACTCTTTTTCCGGTAAAAAAAAGCTTTGTATACTTTTATAATTTTGTTCTTAAACTTTTTAAACTAATTTTAATCAGATTCGATTGACAAAGAAACGCATAAAAATCTTTTTTAATTATGGTGTAATCTATCAGTAACAATACTGAACTATGTAAGCTAAGTGACCTACATTACCTCTGTCACACTCCTGAGGATGACACTAGACGCACCCTGGTTGTTTCGAAACGAACAAATCAGAAGGGAAATCCACTGGACACCACTCAGAGGAGCAAGTAAGTAACAAACTTTCGATTAATATGCATAAAATAGCTTAAGGGCACCTAAAGTGCATATAAAATATCTTAAAATGACAACTCTACATCGTAAGCAAGATGTAAGAGTGCGAAGACCAAAGGTTTGTTAGGGTTTAATGCCCTTGAAACCGAATGCTTCACTGAATAACCTTGGACTGTCAATATCCACTACTAACGGCAGACCAAGAAAAATCGGTAGGATCTTCAGTCCGGGAAGAATTCAATTGGTACGAGTCCCACACTACTTTTCACACTTTGTGAAGGTGCCTATGCAAGGTTTCCCCTCCAGGAAAAAAAATTATAAGGGTTGATAAAAATGTGAGTCAACAAATTTAACTTAAAAAATGTTTTGATATTCCCACGAAATTTCATCATTTATTATTTTCTGAAATGCACAAGACACTGGAATTGATTCCCTTGACGGCGCATAACTCAAGGCACTCTGTATGCAAGCGATGAGTCACTGACAAAAATTATAGACTTTAGGTATAATTTGACGTATGGCAACATAGACTTTTAATATCTGTGCCAACATGACTGCATAAAAAATTTGAGCTTGAAAAGTTTTAATACTTCTACACTACTACAGCCTAACGTAAAGGGACAATTTCTACTTACCAAACGTAATAACACTAACTAGAAGTTACACGTTGGCATTTCAGGATATTACTAAAAACTTCCAAACAGAACTGTCCAGCTTTGTTTTAGAAATCAACATTATTAAAAAAATGCTTTTGAACATTAAAACCACATGGTTGAAGGCTGTAGACAATGTTGAAGATTGACTAAAATCTGATTGTCGGACTTGCATTGTCTTAATTTTTGTTTATTTTTACGACGTTTTGATTAGATTGTATCTCTAATTGTTATTAAGGTAGTTCACTCGCTACAGTCGTAGACAAAAGTATAGCCTTTAAGTAAGTACCAAAAGTTAAAGATTCTCAAGCCTAAAGAATTTTGTTTTTGTACGAGACTGTACCCAACACACGGTAACTTTCAATATACAGACACATTGTTATACAGTAATAACTTTAAATATAATAAATCTGGCAGCGCCGCAAATGTCTATATTGAATGGTCTATAAAGTAAACGTGTGTATGGTAACGTTCATATAGTGTAAGTCACATACCTATCTAGTTTGTTATGTTGACATCCCAACACATTGAGAAAATAAATAAAAATATCGAGAAATATATTTAAAAAATGTCACATTCTGATGAACTAACCTAACTAACTTAAGTTTGAATTATCGTCCGTTGCCTAGTTGTGATCACTGTACCCCATTACGCGTTAGATGTTTTCAAATTATTTTTATTTAAAAAAAATCTGTATTTTCTAAACAAAGCGGTCAAGAAAATCCGAGTTTTTTTCTAAAAAACTCAATTTTTGGATCTACGTTGCATTAGTTTTTAAAAAATATGGTAAAAACCGTTTTTGAGATATTCCAAAATGTATTGGCATTTGTTTATATGTAGTGACCTCCAGCATATTAATTATGCATATTTTAATTGTTATATTTCGTCTCACAAACGATTAAAAAATTTCGTTTTTTTTTTAATTAAATAAAAGACACTTTTGTAAACTATATATTCAAATTCGACCACATTCCTAAAAAAAGCCGTTTCACGAGTGAACTACCTTAAGCATAAACTGAATGTTTTGTGTTAAGGTTACATAGGAACTGTGTCCATTGAAACAAAAAGTTTCGCTTCACTGTACACACCTCAATAATTTAATGTTACAAAGTAGTGGTTGCTAAAGATTAGTTATCTCAATACTGGGTTTACTGAAGATTTTATTATACTTTTTAATGAAAGCTGCTTCTATAAATTTTCTTGTTTTTTTCATGTTGAGTTCCATATATATTGCCGCAGCTTCAAACCATTTTATATGGTGTTGTTTATCCGAGCCGTGTTCTGTAATACCTGATCTCGACGTTTCCCCTTTTTGTGTATGAGTTTTATGTTCCTTAATTCTAACTTCTAGTGGTCGCTTGGTTTCTACAATATACATTTCACCACATTCACATGGAACTTTGTAAACATATTCTTTCTTACGGGTAGCTCTAAGTATATTTCCTAATTTAAAAGCTGTTTTTATATTATAACCGTTGACAATTCTTCTCATTTTCTCCGAGGTTCCCATAATGCACGGAATTGTGAAGAAGGAATGTGTTTCTTGCTGTTCAGTGGTTATTATTCTAAAATCATTAATTAATTTTAAAGAATGATATACCATCCATATATCTGACCACCTACGATCGGCGCTCACACCACACTACAGTAAACAACCTCATCTTTACGGACTACCGGATATTCATAAAACGAACATACCATTTAGACCAATAATCAGCTCTAGAGGATCCCCAACAAGTGCATTGGCGAAACTTCTTTTAAAAATCACACAACCTTTAGAAGGTAAGACGAACACATACGTTAAAAATTCCACACATTATGAGTAGCATTAATCTAGAGCCAGACGACAGAATCACTAGACATAATCCAAACTAGACTTTCAAATTATGCATTATCAAGTCGAACTACTTTACCACTGGACGGGATGATGGACCTTTTGAAGTGTTGCCTGCGTAGTATTTACTTTCAAGTAAAGGACGAGTTCTACGCTCAGGACGACGGGCTTCCGATGGGTTCTTTCTTTACTCTCTCCAGTTGTCGCCAATATATCGTCGTAAAAATAAACAAAAATAAAGACAATGCAAGTCCGACAACCACATTTTGGTCATTAAATCCGTAATTTTTAATATTCAATAACTCTAAATAATAAAACAATTTTTTAATATAAAAAATCATTATTCATCATACCTTCTCAAAATTGGGCAAGTCACGGCACCATTAGAAGATTTAAGAAAATGTCCCAAATAAACGACATCAGGTTCTCCATTTTTGAAGCAAAATTTGCAAATTTTTAATTGTGAAAATGGATTGACATGTCCCTTTTTTTGGCTAGAAGTTTGACCTGCATTTTTTCTGACAGAACGCGTAGGCGTTACCTACAAAAAAAAGCTATTTTTAAAAATTTTTAAACCTTTGGAGGCCATAGAAATTTTCGAAAGATCTGGAATATTATATATATATATATATATATATATATATATATATATATATATATATATATATATATATATATATATATATAGGTGCAAAATTGAATCAATTAATGTAAATTTTGGATATTACTGCATTATATATAAATTATTAAACTTATAATCCAAAAAATACATATACTATATTTCTGAAAAGTAAGTGTATTTATCTTTATAATAAGATATACGAATAAATTTTAAAATCTCCATTACAATAAAATAATCGCAATTATATTTGGTTCACTTCTGCACCACTGTAACAGAACATCAGATATTTTAATTTTAATATTTTGTCCGGAGACTCTTGGCTTTTTCAATAGCATATGTCCTATTTTTCACATTTTTAACGAGACTTTCACAGAAATTAGGTGACCCTTTATACCATTGCTCTTGTACACATTTCCATTAAACGTTCAAAAGCGCCGGAGATGAATTATATTTATTTAGAAGTTTACTATTCAGATATAACCATAAATTTTCAGTAGTGTTACGATTTTATCTCTTTAAATCGCTCCCTAGGTCCGCAGAATAAAACACAACACTTTTCACTAAATTACTTCCAATAGTATATTAACTATTTCTTAATACAGCTAAATCAAAACTATCTAATTACTATGTCTTAATACCTCCACGATTCAAATACAACTAAACAATTATCTTAAAACTCATATCCTGTCTCTATTTATACACCTAGAGAACCTCCTGGATATAATAAGAAATATACTAGAATAAAAGTTGAAATCGATCTAGAAATACAATGACTCACCGATATAATATTTGTTCCAAGGAAAGGTCTTTTTGAGCACTTTCAGTCTATATATTTGTATATAAATTTAGATAAAAAATAATCAAGATATTTGTTTATAAGCAAAAAAAAAAGGCTTTTTTTTTTAATTCCCTAGGCTCTCCTAATTATTCAATCTTAACAAATCTAAAAACGTTTGAAAGCTAATGACGTTTGGTATAAATAAAAAATCATCACCCTAGAGAAAACATTATTGTAAAAGTCGAAAGGAAATTTCATCTCTAGGATCGATATTTATGGAGACAACGGAAAAAAGGATGAAGAATACGTCGAAATTTGAAAATTTTGCATAAAATATTTTTTCCTATTTCAAGCTGACCTTTTAAGACTGGCGCAAAGGTAAATTATTATTTGTGATCCGTTTTCAAATCTAAATCTTCGATTCACCCTGTTTTTTTATTGTTTTTTTTAAACCCCAAAAATTTATAATGGTGGGTATGATTAAGATCTTCAATTGTTGCTTGAACTTGTAATACTTACTAATTATTACAAACCCTATATACTTCTATAGAAGTATTTGTTTATTAAGAACTTAGGTTATTCTACTTCATTAGCGTATCTAGAGAGAAGCCATGCCTATATCGGTTTTTTGGGCTAACAACAATTCTGAACAAAATTTTATGAGTATTAGAATTAAACCTTTATAAAAACTGGCAAATTCTAAAACTATATAATTTGCAAATTACCAATACACTAGCTAATATAGCAGTAAACCAAAGCAAAACTGAAGTTTCTCACTAGCTTGCTTGTGACCAAATAAATGCACCAAACATAGTGAACTGAATAGGATCGGACTGTCACTGATAAGCATTTCGGAACCTGTATAAAAAAAAATTCCCTTTTATCTCTATAAAATTTCCTACAAGTTATTTAAGGGCTAGATCCCTCACCCTCCAAAAAAAAATTAATTATGTCAATACTCTGATCCCAATTTGCATCTCATAAAGCAAAGCAAATTAAAGGTAACTTATAAAATGTCAAAAAAATGCACATAGTGATATAAAAAAAAATACATCGTTTTAAAGTAAAATTTTGAGTGGCTTGGAAATATTTTCCTTGTAAGACAATGCTAATCCAAATTATCAGCTGTCGAAAAGAATGAAATTTCGCTTTGTTTCGTACCTTAGTAAAGCCTATGAAATGAAGGTCACCAAACCATCATTTCTAAAAAAAATGCCAATATCAGAATTAAATGTCACGATTGTTATTATCAGAAAATGCTATGTTGTCCAAAACAATCTACTTTGAGAACCACGATCTGTCTAGAATATAGGACAGTCTCATGGTCCCTGATCAGAAAAAGGACAGAACATAAATAAAATCGCCCGCAAAGTAAGGAACGTATTAAGGAGTAAGAGAAAGTTAAAAGTCATTTTATTTGAATACAAATGTAAACAAATTCATGGCAACAAACCACTACAATTTCCTTATTAAGGATTACATTTTTTTAATCTCGGGTACCAAGAACATATCTTACTAACCCAAAGCCAGTTACGGAACTGAAAAGAATAGTTATTGTCAACGTATACAGATCGTGATTGCGATTGGTTATAATCAAGCGACATCACTTGAGGAATGTATATCAAATTGGGATGTTGGTGACTAGTTCGTGATATTCTTAATAAAATAGTAATTTCAAACGATATTTCATATTTGTTACCTGACGATCACTCCATGCCAATTCCTCTGTAATTAGCCTTAGCCTTGTAGAATGATTTTGAAATTCGGGAGATAAAGAATTTCTTAAATATCTAGTGAACATCAAAGTTTTGGCCTTTACCGTAGTTTTGGCGTCTGTTCCGGGATCTCCATTAAAAATATCCAGCATTTGGTCTCCTATTTCAGGCACTGATTTTGGTGCTACTTGTTTTCGTGATTTTGCCTGAACAATTGAATCATTTGGTAATTCTTGAAAAGATGATTTTAGGCCGCCCGAATACTTTGTCCATGATGTCTGGAGTATGTTGCTTAAATTACACTTTTTGTAGATTGGATCTAAAACAAGACAAATATAAATACGAAAGTAGGTTGCTATATAACGCAGATCTCTCGACGATTTCTTTGATAAAGTACAATATTAGCTGTTGCTCGCAGCATCGTATGCTTTAAATTTAATTTTGTGTTCTACCAGTTCTTGTTCCAAATTTGAAGATTCTACTGCATTTGAATTTGGGAAAGGATCTAAAACCCAACTCGCAATGTTCATGTTTAGAATAGCCCGGAACCCCTCTGTGAAATTAGCATGAAGAACGTCCAAGTGTTGGCGTAAGTAAATCTTCCCGTTTTTTAAATACTGCTAACAATATTGGAAAATGGCTGTATTTACATCTGCGAAACTCCACTTAAACAAAAGGAGTCCCCCACAAAAGCAGCCAAGATGTTTTTAGTTTTAATTAAATTCAGTTCATCACCTTGCAATTGTAAATTTACTTTATTAAATATATGATAGTAGGTCTTTCAAATAAGCGATGTAATTTTTTAATGTAATCAAATTGACGCGCAGTTTTTCGTCTCCGTTTTCAAGAAAATCTAGTACTAAGTCCATATTATGAAAACAATTCACACTCAAATACTTTTAGAAAGCTAACGTGTAGAGCAGCAAGCGATTGAAATCTGCATTATTTTCACACCTTACCTGACTTAATAATCTGTCACTCAATGAATCGCTTCTAATCTTATTGATTACTTTAATAGCGTAATAGAGCAACATATGCCCGGGTTCATTCGAATTATTCGCAACGATATACTGACGATAAAAATACACTATACAGAGACTGCATTAGATGATACTGCTCGTTTCAAATGCGCTATGAAACTCTTGTGTTGCCCCATCATTGCTGGAGCACCATCAGTAGTCAACAAAATACTATGAATAGGAATTTCTTTCTCTTTTCACAAGGAAAACATTAAATAAAGATTTGATATTGCCCAAAACTTCCTAAATAAACTGAGTAACATTAAAATACATGCTAGCACTCGAAAACTTCAGCGCTCTGATTGGGCGCACCACCTGATTTCAGGGGGTCACGTCACGACTCCTATAAAAGAGAAATATCTGTCTGCGAAATTAAAACAGAAGTCAAAAAGAAAACAGACTGGCTGCTGCTTGTGGATAAGGTTTATGAAAACCTAGGAGCAACTCTTAGGATAAACTTAGAAGGGCTGAATGCAGGCATACTGAGTCTAGATACAGCGATTACCACGGATCACCAGGAAGTCACCGAAGAACAGACAAATAGGATATCAAGGCACCTATTTGGGCCTACGCCAACTAGAATCAAAAGAATAATCACAGAGAGAAGACGTCTCAAACGCAGATACAAAACCACTCAGGAGAAAGCTAAGCTAACTAAATACAAGCAAATGGGAAGACAAGCTTCACGAACTAAATTCTGAGGACCACACACATTGTGGAACATAATAAAATGGAATGATCTACACACAGGTCGAGAAAGCTGAAGCACCTGCTGATGCGCTCGAACATTACTGTAGACTAAAGGATTACCTGGATGAAGACAAAGTCCACATACAAGAAGTACTCAACGTGGCCATATGAATCAGAGCCAAAAATAGATAGGACATTAGCTTCCCTGAGCCCACTTCATCTGCCGAAGTCATAACAATCATCAAAAGGCTGAAAAACAAGAAAGCCCCAGTAGCAGACAGGATCATAAACCATATGCTAGAACTTTTTCCCAGAAAAGGGAAAATCACACCTTCCCGCAGAACTACAGGCCTATCAGCTTGTCGAGCTCCCTCAACAAAGTAGCTGAAAGGGTTATCTTGAAAAAGCTCAAAACAGCGGCTGAAACAATCGGCAGTATTCTACAAGAGCAGTTCGGATTTGTAGAAGGATGATCCACTGAACTGCAGCTACTGAGGATTGCTGAATTAGCGCCTGAAAAATACAACAGGAATCAACCGACAGGAGTAATACAGCTTGATGTAGCCAGAGTGTTGGACAAAGTATGGCATGCGGGCCTGATCTACCAACTCCAGAACGCCGGCTACCGGACGTAGATCTGTGAAATTGTAGATTCATATCTTCAAGATCGTGAGTTCACTGTAAAGGTTGAGCAGGAAATATCAAACCCAGAAGACCAGATACTGCAGTGCCACAGGGAACCGTACTCTCACCACACCACTAGAACATATTCACTCACGACATACCCACGACAGTAAACACGAAAATGGCCCTATTCGCTGACGATACTACCATAATGGCCAGATCACCGCAACCGAGAATGGTCAGCAGATATTTACAGAAGAAAATGGACAGTCCATGACTAATTCATCTCCTGGAATATATAGGTTAGTGCCAAGAAGAACCAAGCGCTCTTTCTGACAAGGAGAAGAAAGGACCCAGGCGAAACGATAGATATTGAAGGAGAAGAAATGGATGACCAAGCCATTTATCTAGGAGTGATGACAGATAAAGGACTGAGATGGGACAAGCACATCTTAGCTACCGTCAACAAATTCAAATTTGTTAGAGGGTAGATTTACTCGCTGCTCAACAGAGCAAGCAAGATAAGCCTTAAGAACCAGCTGACAATCATCAAGGCCGTACTAAGGCCCATTCTAACCAACGGATCTGTAACTTCGGGCTACACAGCAGCAACACACCTTAAGATATTAGAAGCTCAGGAAAACATAGTACTGAGGATGTGCACGCCCCGTGGTTCATCAGGAACAAGCAAATACGTAGGCAGTTGAAATGAACTCCCTGGAAAGTCCTGAGACAGAAAGCCACCGAAATCTTCTGAAAGGCAGAGATACATGACAACGCGCTCATCAGGCAAGCAGCAAATTACGAACCTATAGTGGACGGCAGGAAACACAAAAGCACAGCTCTAGGCAACAGGACCCAGGATTCATCCAAGAACACGAGGTAGGAACCAGCCAAGGAAGGAAGGAAGAAGAAACGCCGAGAGAAGCCATTCAAGTTCCAAGCAGTGGTTAGCCGGTAAGAATCCAGCACTACCTGCACACTTAAAGCACCTGCACACCCAGTGCAGGTGTCTAGGCAAGATTTCTCCTCCACAAAAGAAAAAGCGAAATTTAGGGTATTACGGGATGCTCTTGATGGGTCAATTTCATTGGCATAAATAACGCAGCAACGTCCTTGTACGATGGCTAAAAAACGGTTCTGTTCATGCACACTGCTGAAATGATTTAATTTTTTTTTATTTTCCTGGATTTCTCAGAATTCGCAATGCAACTAGTAGTCAGAATTACTGATTATAAAATTAAGAAAAATCCCAAAACTGACAAATTATCCCAATCGTGATAGTAGAGAGGTAAACATTCCGGATTTGACAATGCGGAAACTAGTCTGAATTTAGAATAAAAACCGATTAAAATTTGGAAAAGTTAAAAGCGGAAAAATATACAATAAAATTAAATTTTATCCATGGATAAGTGTTACCAAGATTGTTGGTATTACTTCGATAACCTTTTCCAAATTAGCTTATTCCCTAGATGCGTATTTGAAAATAAATTTAAATAATCTTAATAGAAACTTAGAGCTTCACTTATTCCTTTCCTAGCCTGATGAGCGAGAAGAAAGGCGAGGCGGCTATGGTTTCTAACATAGTCGGGAAGTTTTGCGGGACCTCGCCAACAATTTGGGTTACATCCCGAAACTGACACAAATACTTAAAAAATTGAAAAATAAAAAAATCCTACAATAAAACCTGATGGTGGAACGAACTCTAAAATTAATAGAAAACGGGGCATATTACGGCGGTAATAAAATAAAACACAGATCCATATTCTTAGGTACGATTGGCGTGAACGGTGGCAGTCGAAAGTGTACATTAACTGGAAAATTCTTAACCAGTGTTGGCGTTTCGCCAAAGCTGAGAAAAACTTAAAGAAAATGGTCGTAGTAAAGATAATAGAGAAAAGTAAAGTTGAAAATGAACGGAATTATTGAGAAAAACAAACGCACTAATTATTGGAAAATACTTATTAATACGACAGTATTAAATGCCGATTCTTCCATTGTATTAATTTCCAAATTTTTAGAAAATATTATTTCTAGCAACATTGTGTAAATCGCGTATTAGTTGTCATTATTTACAAATTTGCAGACTTGGCACGAATAAAACTAAAAAGAATTATATTGCTAAATTTTATTTTTAAAAACTTGTGCGATAACAAAAAAAATAAAAATTTCAGAGTATTATTAATTTCTTCAATACGCCTCCGCCCGTTGGGATCTATAGTCTATATCATGAACATTCGTTTTTTTTTAAACGCAAGTGATAATTATTTCGATTAAGTAAAATCTGGGAAAACGTTTCCTTTTTTTTGAAAAAATTTCGTTACATTCCCCTGTTTCAACGTCGTACGTTCTGGCCTTGGTTTTCCACAATTTTTTTTCAAATTTCCGCAAACACAAAATGCCACCACTCACTTCACAAGGTCACTTTTATTTCTGGAAAAACACGTCGAACTTTTGTATTTATTTTGAATAGTACTATGGTTAAAATGCATCGTATGTAATATATTTCAACTTTTTTTTGGAATAAATTTTAATCAACAAATTGAGAAAAACCTGTATTTTCAACGAAGAAGTAAAAATAAGTTTCGTTAAGTTCATCGCCCCTTTTGTTAGGGCAAACGACAAATATTCGTTGCAACATTGCCAGATGTAAAATATTTTTATTATATAAACTTTTGTTTAAAAAAACTTTGTAAAATTTGCCCATCTCAGTCAACAATATAGTTTAATTTTTATAATGTAGAAACAAGTGTATAATTAATCTTAACAAAGCGAAATTTTTGGTTAGTTCAGGTTTAGCTTTGTTTTAGTCAATTTAGAAAACTAAAATTAACCTAAATTATAAATATTAATTAAAAAATTTTCTTTTCTAGCAGCGACTACATGGGGGAGGTACAATCTCTGTCAGGGAATGACATTAGGAAATATCTCAATTAGTAGGGAAGCAGATGATTTAGTTATCTGCTGCTAAAAAGAATACGGTTAGTAAAATTTTAAGGCCAATATGAATCAGAATGAATTAGAATTATAAATTCCATGGAAAAATGGTATTTTTGGCACCAAAAAATAGAAAAAAATAAGCAGCATCAAGAAATATCCAATAAAAGCAAATTATTTCCTTATGTTCATTAAAAGATAGGGATAAACCTGTACCATGCATTTCCTTTTCTTTACAACTCTAATAGGAAGAAAAGAATATATATGTATTTCACAGAAATCGCATTTATACCATGGCAACAGCGGAAATTATCTCCCTTTCGACACTCGAGATGTCGCTAACAGATGTAACCAGCAATTTTGTTTTAAGGTTTTTTAATCGTTCTTCTTGATTTTTCCGATTAAAAAATTACATATTTATGAAAATTTATATAATATAGAAGATATATAAGAAAAACATACATATATATATATATATATATATATATATATATATATATATATATATATATATATATATATGTAGATAAGTTTTTGTCCGTGTAATTTAAAATAAAATAGAATAAAATATTGGCGAAGCGGACGTGAAAATTTGTCAATCTATATATATATATATATATATATATATATATATATATATATATATATATAGTCTTTTCTTGGGTTTAGGTTCTTTATTTAATAATAAAATCCAAACATTTGACGTTTCGCCCTTTATTTAAGGCATTTTCAAAATTTTTTATTTTTTTAATTTACTTACCTTCCTAAAAATATTTTTTACATAATTAAAAACATTCATACAAGAACATATCTACAAAAACAGTATTCAAATTTTTATAAAAGTAATTTTACCAATACATACCTTGACATTTTGTTTATTAATTAATAATGAATGTAACTTTTACATAGTCTATTTAGGTACTGGGGATACATGGAATGAAAGTGTATTTTATTTTTTATATCTTACAATGCACCAAAAAAAAACAAAAAAACGCATACATTTAATTTTATGTTTAAGAGGATATTCAATTTTTGACGTTTATTAACAGGATCAAATACTTAATATTTTTGTTTAAATTAGACTGGTGTAAATGTGGCTCAAATTTCCTATATCCGTTCTGCCGTTAACAGTGTTTTTATCTTTTTTAATTTCTATCATTTCCTTTATCTACAATTTTTGGTAATTCATAACTTTGTTTTTAATTATCGTACTGTTATAAACAACAGTGTTTTTCGTCCTGTGTGCGTTTGCTTAACGCTGTTAAGGCGTTTTTCGTATATTTATGGCCATTCAATCTGTTGTTTAGTAATTTGCTCGTTGTGCCTATATATTTTTTGACGAGCCGAAGGATATAATCTATGGTTCAAGAATCTGGAAAATATATATATATATATATATATATATATATATATATATATATATATATATATATATATATATATATATATATATGTAACCGTGCAATTGTGAATGTAACACAAGTTATTGTAAAAAGTTAAACCTAAAGTAAAAAAGCGCTTTTCTGTATTTTCTGGGAAACTGAAAAAAATTGTGGAAACCAAGGCAAGAATTGTGTTATACAATCCCGAAATAGGAGGTATATAAAGATTTTTTTGTTAAAAAACCTGGTTTTCCTAGATATCACGGAATCAAAATAATTACCACGCGAATAAATTTTCCAAGAAGAAAAATTTTTATGTGAATTGACTTTTTCCAAGATACACGTTGTTTTTTCTCAATATTATGGTTCGAAAATCGAATAATTAAAAATGAAATATAAATATTTTCATTTCTATCAAAATTCAAATCTAAAACATGTTAAATCAGATATAAAATAAACTTAAAAAACATATTTACCGAAAATTAGCGCAACATAACTATAATACTCATTTCAATAATTTTAACTGTAAGTTGATTTTTAATCGATGAAAATTTCTATGCAAAGAAGCCGAACTAGCTCATTGTACCAAACCCTAAATACAGTTATAGGATCAAACACCCCGTATATATAAGTTCATCTGTTGTGATAAAGGTAAATAGGTTAAAGATTAGTAAACAAAGGACATTATACTTTTAACTTTAGCCGTAAGTAGTCGTTAAACTTTTCTCTCCGTACTTTCTTACATCCTAAGAACAAACTTGTAAAAAGTAGATTCAATAAATTTATTATACATAAAAAAGTGTTTTTTAAAAAGGCTAACCGCTCAACCCGACATACATATAACTGTGGATAGATAAAAATAATATAGGCGTGTCCAAAAACTAAACATTCAAACAAATAGAATAGTCACATTTTCATATTTATACCATTCTCTAGTAAATGATAAATAATATCAAAAAATATAATAACCACGCTATACCTAATACATAACGCTATTACCTATTATTCTACTTCATAAAAAAACTAAACTAACTTGAACTAATTGTCTAAACATACACCTTTTCCACCACTAAAATATCTACGATACTGGACCGTCTTTCCTATGAAAAAGCCATTTTCACAAAAATGTTTAAAACTCACCGCTATAACGTGGTAAACTATCAACAGATCCAGAAGTCACAACCTTTCCAGGAAAATAAATCTCCTCACTACCATAACCGGAACTAAAAGATGAATCATCTGATTCATCCATAAAAGATAGCAAACTTTTGAAAAATTCTTTGTCAAATAGATTGTGATCTAATTCCACGTCAGAACCACAATTCATTTTGAAACTAAATTATTTTACAAATTTATATATAAAAAAATTATTCAAAGACTGGACCTAAATTTAGGAACTTTATCCCTTATTGAGAAGTAGAAAGACAATTATACACTGAATTTTTATAATTCCATTTTTCCTGAAATGATTTCGTTACTTACCCCTTCTTTAAATTGTCGGCTCCTGTGAAAAATCCGACAGTACCGCCTGAAAGCGGCCGCTAAAAAGGGACGGTATCACAAACGGTCCTGTAAAAGAGCCGAAAAGCATTATATAATTAGAGCCCATTCGATAACGTAGTGGTAGTCTATTTCATAATTCCCTTATGAAAGAAAGAAATGAAAATCACAAAATATATTATGTAAGTTCGCGAACGTAGCATAAGTATTTTCAAAAGACAGGACCTTACTCAAAAATTTTGTCAATTAATATATATCTCGCCCAAATACGTATTGTCTTATAATAAAATAAAAAGTATTAACGTTTTTAGTCAGTCTAATCTTGAAATTTTCGATTCGTAGTTATTTAGATTAATTGAAATCTAGCGAAACTTTTTTTTGAAAAAAATTCGATACTTACCCCCTATTTCGAGGTTGTAGAACACGATTCTGGCCTTAGTTTTCCACTATTTTTCCTCACTTTCCCGGAAAACTCGAAAAGTACCAAAAGTCACTTCACAAAGCACTTTTATTTCAGAAGAGAAATGACTTATGAATTTATTTTGAATTGTATTAGTTAAAATATATTTTATTTAATGTTTCAACTATTTTTGCACAAATTTTAGCAAATAAATTGAAAAAACTTTATTTTCAATGAAAAACCAAAAATACATTTCGAAAACGCCATCGACCATCAGACTCGCCAAAACGACAAATATACGTTGAGACGTTGCCAGATGCAAAATACTTTCCTGGTATAAACTAAAAAATTTCTCCATCTTAGGCAATAACATAGTTTAATTTTTGTAATGTATAAAAAAGGGTAACCCAAAATTTTGAGTTAGTTAGTTAGCTGCTATAAAAGTGAAAAGACAGCGGAGCAATTAAAGACACAGAATATCAGGTAGAAGAGAGAAGAGAAGATAGAAAAGAAGAAAGAAGAGAAGAAAGAAGTAGAACAGTAAAGAAATAACTTCTAAAAAAAAGAAGAAGCAAGACCGAACGGTAAGCAGATCCCGTGGAGGAATCCCAAGGATAGCACCGAAGAATAAGGATGCATGAAGCCCAGGTCAGATTAATATTTCAGGTAATGTAAGAAAAACCAGCGAATGGGAGCGAGACCAACCTTACATTGAATGCGAAATGTAAGACGGTGAGAAGCAATAGGTGCAACGACACCTGAAGCAGAAACACCAATGAGTGACGACAGGAAGTTTACAAGGCTTTGGCTCGGAAACCAATAAGACACTTACGGTGCACTTCTGTAGGCTATAGCCTCACTATAGCAAACAGAAGAAGATCATGGGGACCTTAAGTCCAGGGGGGTTTTAGCCGGTAGGAATCAGGCACTACCTGCGCACTTCGTGTAGGTGTCTATGCAAGATTTCCCCTACTCTAAAAAAAACGTAATTAAGGACATTACGGGTTGCTCTTTTAGAGTAAGCTTGTCCTTTTTCCGATTGAGCTTAGCTCTCGGGGGCCACGTTGACTGTTCTATTTTTTAGGCAGCTGGTGGTTCTTAAAGGAGGTTGTCTTTGACAACATAACATCCTACGAAAATAAATATCGTGCACGCATCTTAATTCCAGGTATTGACACCGTCGATAAAAAGACGAAGACAGCGGCGCGTACGAGTTACTGAACCGACGCGTCCTGACTTAAATATAATGACCAGAACGTGACAAAGTGGAGATAACCTGATATTGACATTGCGACTAATAGTCAACTTCGTGTTGGCTATAAAGTTATGAATACCGATCTTGATAAATAAATCGCGAAGGTGACAGCGGAGAGGAAAATAATCCCGAACTTGACTTGCGGAAAAAAGTACTGAATTAAAAAAAAAAGTGAATAAAAAGTTAACTAAGAGTCAAGGACGAGTGTTACTTGATCACCTATTCCTAAATGGCTCATTCTTTAGAAGTGTTCCCGGTGAGCGAGAAGGAAGGTGAGGCGGCTAGAGTTTTCATTCTAGTCGGGAGGTTTGGCGGGACTTCACCCCTGATTTGTGTTAAAACTTAGGTTTATGCGAAAATTCTTAAAATAAATTAGTTCCGACAGAAACGAACTTCCACGTTTCCTGAAGGATAAAATTAATCCAATAAATCCGGCAAATGCGTAAATAGGTCCATATTCTCGGAAATGGGTAAAAAAATGTCGAATAATGGCGAGATGCTTTGACGTCTCGTTAAAATCGAAAAATAGTTAAAATTGTGAAAGGTAATTGAAAGAGACCCTAGGAAAAAATTAACAAAAAGTCGGTATATCCAAAATTAAATTAAAAAAAAAGACACTCATCATCCGTTAATGCAACATTTCCTAGACTAAAAACCGCGACTGAATTGCTATTACTGGTTCAGGTTCACGATGACATTTCCAGCGCTTATCAATCAAGCAAGTTGAAGAGGATAAACACAACTTCCTTGAGTCCAAACTACTCGTTTCCCTAGTAGTATTAGGAAATACCGGAACGGTAGTAGAACACTCCATTTCACTCATATCGCGTGAAAATATCACGATTTAGGAACAAAAGCGCTGCAAACACTTAACGAGTCTACTGTACCCAAGGTTACCAGATGACAGGAATTTTCCTGATATGTCCGGAATTTAAGCCCTCTGTCAGGAAAACAGGAAAAAACTGTATTTATTATTCATTTTGATAACAAAAAATAAAGTGAAACCTTAACAAAATGAGTGAATTATTAGTTAGTTATATTAATTAATTTCTTCAATCGATTAGTTTCGTAGTTTTTATTGGTTGATAGTTCTTTAAGCAGCTGCTGGTTTTTTGTAACCAATTCTGTTCAGTTCTTGCAGTCTCTCCACATCATGGTTTTTCAAATTATTTCCCATTGTTTAACGGACACCATTTTAAAAAAATCAGAGCTTTGCTACTTGGCAAATGAGTTTAATGCCTTATTTCATCAAAAAGTTTAACGTCATCCAACCAAATCCAGTGTCCATTCAAATACTCCACGGAAAAAAAACTATTTTTCAGTGTCATCCAGTCAAAAATCTTGAATTCGTTGAACGGTTGAAACCATTTATCTAAATAGTGAAAGATCTTTGACGTCTTTCATAAATGTTTCCTTGGCATATTCGGTGCAATCCTACAGCCATTCTCGCACTTTTAAAGTAACAAAATGGAACAAATTTAGCCTCTGCTCTTACTTTCAACGCATCACAGGTCGAATTCAATATTCTAACAATGTCCATAATGGAATTATTTTCTCTTTCTACTTTTGCAATTTGTGACTGAGAAACTGACATAAGAGAATGCGCAAAAGTTTCCGCCAGTTTATTTTCGAAAACGCTTTTTATTGTTATTAGAACTTGCAGAATTGTCCAAAAGTATTCTCTTAGATGCAAATACTTTAAAAAATTCAATATAGCGGATCCAATATGGCTGATAAGAAAATTTAATTTTGTCGATTTTCTCCAAAATTGATGTGGAGTAGTTTTTGGGGTGGCACATAACGAATCCAAAATATTTTTAAAAAATTCCCTATGGCAGTTCCAATATGGCGAACAAAAAAATCAATTTTGTCCGATTTTCTCTAAAATTGGTACGGGGGAGTTTTCGTGATCACATATGACGAATCTAAAATTATTTTTTAAAATTCAATATAGCGGACCACAAAAATTAATTTTGTCCGATTTTTTTTCAAAATTGATATGGGGGAGTTTTTGGGATCGCACATTACGAATCTGATATTATTTTAAAAAATTAAATATGGCGGATCGAAGATGGCGGATTAAAAATTCTACATTTCTCTATTTGGTCTAAAATCAGTATTAGGGGATTTTTGTTAGTGTTAATTACGACTTTAAAATATTTTTTGAAAAACTCAATCTGGCGGATTCAATATGGCGTACTAAAAATTTTATATTTTTCGATTTTTTCCAAAACTGATATAGAGGGTTCTTAAGAGTGTAAATTATGAATTTAATAGTATTTTTTCAGGATTCAATATGGCGGACTAAAAATTTTACATTTTTCGATTTTGTTCAAATGTGGGACTAAATCGTTTTTGAGGCTGTAAATGGCAAATATAAAATTATTTTAAGAAAATTTAATATGTCAGATGCAATATGACGGTGTAGAAATTTTAAATTTCTGGATTTCATCCAAAATGGGTACTAGGGGGCTTTGAAGGGTTTAGATTTAGATTAGATTAAGACGTTAAAATTATTTTTTTGAAATTCAATATAGCGGATCCAATATGGTGAGATGAAAATTTTACCTTATTCGCATTTTTCCAGATTTGGTATTAGAGTGTTTTCGGGGTCATGTATTACGAATATGAAGTTAATTTTTTACAGCTATTAGGTTGATAAATAAGATGAGGTACCGAAAATTTTACATTTTCCGATTTTGTCTGAAATTGATAATGCGGGGTTCTTGGGGCGTATAGAAACTCAATATGCAGTATAAAATATATCGGGCTAAAAACTTTACGTCTCAAGTTCTTTAAATATCGATAATGGAAGTTTTGGGGCCTATATTACCAATCTAAAATTAATTTGAAATTATGATAGTGGATTTACTATGACAGACCAAATTTTTATATGTAATTGAAATTTTTAAAGTTGGCGCCAAATTATTTCTAAATGAAACAAATAATCACTAATATATACAAATTATGGTAGAAAAGCAATTACAAACAAAATATTTTTAATCTGTTTATGCGAATCACATTTTGTCAGCAGGTAATTGGTTTGGAGCCGACTTCAAAAATTTCAATTTCATATAAAAATTTATAGTTATTTTTCACTTTTAGGACACTTTTAGAAGTCGGTTCAATTTTTTTTATAAAAATTTTATTCAGTTTATTTTTAAGATTCGTCGACTCGTTCCTTCTTACTTGCCTGATGATCCCTCCAAAATTTACATTGGCATATCACCTACTACATACAGTATTCAGACAAGATGTCACGAAATTTATTGAAAAGTCAGGGACATGGTCAGGAAATCTCATTATTTGTTCTAGTACAGAATGAACTATGATTTTTTATTAGAAGTTTTCCTAATTCAGTCGAAGTTAAATAAAATATATATGCTTTAATACCGCGCCTAAATTAACAATTGGCCAGTAATGTATGTACCTACAGGAAAATCATATTAAGGTATTCCTAACTTAGGGCAAGTACAATGTGATAATGAACGCAAAGCAGAAATTTACCAGCCCACAAAAACTGTACAAAAAAGCATTCCTAAAATAGTGTACATATAAAAATAAATATATAAATACTACATGGCCGATCGTTTGTACTTACATGGTTCTGGCAAGGATGCACCATACATCAGGAGCAGCCTGCTACATTAGGAACGTAAATGTCGCTGGCATTTTTTTTAGCCTTATATGCCGATTCTCGCTAGTTTTAAATTTAATTGGGTATGATAGGGATATTTAATTGCAATGTTGGGGAAAGTGGATGTAATTTAAAATGTAATAATAATAATAAATGTTTTGTATCATCATCAAATTA
The DNA here is from genome assembly GCA_034092305.1 of Diaprepes abbreviatus. Classification (NCBI taxonomy): domain Eukaryota; kingdom Metazoa; phylum Arthropoda; class Insecta; order Coleoptera; family Curculionidae; genus Diaprepes; species Diaprepes abbreviatus. Next base: position 27,735,652 of record JASJET010000022.1, read on the forward strand.
TGTTCTTATGATCGTTAAAGTAGGGACATATATTATTTTGCTGAAAATGATAATTTAGGGGCATGATGTAGACACATAGAGAAACCTGCTTTTCCGTATTATCAGTATATTCATAACTTTAATTTTTGTTATTAAACAAAAAATTAAAGTTATGACTGCTTTACAATTTTGCAATACTTCGACGATTATTCTGATCGGTCCATATTATTATCAGGCAAATTGATTTCTAAATTTAGTTGATTTTCTGGCGCTGCAATATATGTTATTTCTTGTGGCTCAAATAAAGTCACTAATGGATGTCTAGCCAGATTTTCGGTAGAGTCACCTATATTGCATAAAACATAATTCCCACTTGACCCAATTTTTTCCAATGGCCGTAAAATTATGCCAAACACAGTTTTTTTCGAGAATTCATATGTGATGGTGAATTCACAAATATTAATATATGCCGTTAAATGAGAGAGCCGCAATATTACTATTTGTTTAAAATGCAGCTTAAATGTCCTATCCGCCTTTTTATTTTATTTCCTAAATTGTAATAGAAGTTAAATTTAAGCTTAAAATATTTTTTTTTGAAGAAAAAATGGAGGCTTGTAATTGGATTTTATATAAAAAAAAATGATAGAAATGTAATTATCTGTGGTGTAATATTTCCTATAATTATATATTAAGAATATGAAATGGGAAAGTCGTTCGAACTTTGGAATTCTTGACGGGAAACGGACAATTGAACCGATTCTTTGACCCGGATCTTTAAAATTAGTGATCCGGACGGTCCGAATCACCAAAAAGTCCGTTTTGCCCACCTCTACTTGTCATACTGTACTATTTTGATATATGCACACCCCCTAATAGAGAGGTTCGATCCGCCCCTGCCGTAAATTTTAGTCCAACATCAAACAAATAGCGATTTTACTTTTATTTAAATATAAGGATACGAGTAACAAAGCCGTGCAAAATGGTTACCGTTATAAGCCGAATACGGATCGTGGTTGTATTGATACCATCGATAGCCGGAGTTGCTTATCAGTTGCTCAAGTTGTTCCGTAGCCGCAACACTCGAGAGACCGTGTCAGCTGTGATAGTGAAAAATACATGTGGCTGAAAGCAACAAATAAATCAGATTCGGATTTACCAATTTTATGAAATTACGTATGAAAAAAAAATTAAGACCGGTAGAGATAAATCAGTAAAACCATAATTTATTAGGATTATTTTTAACTAAAAATAATTTAGAACTGCATGTATCCTCTTGGGTGGTTGAAACACCATTGAATAGTAAACCACATTGAAAATAATATTTGTGTTCTTGATATTTCCAACCCCTTCTATCTTTCAACTATCTAAAATGTTGATGACACAATTCACCCCATTATATCAGCTTTCACCACAAAATTTAAATCAAAATTTCCACTGAATTTATTTATGTTTATGCCTTAAAATACTTAGTTTGATGCAGCCCTTCCCTTTACAAACAACAATAAGCCTCTCAAAAACTTTGCCTCAAACAAATCTTAGAATGGCACCTGTCGAAATAAAACTGTTGAAAATTAATCATGACCAACAATACATTTTATAATACAAAGATAACCAGTATTTTTTTTTGTTACCTATGGCTGCATTAAGACTTTTAATAAATTTGCCACCTAAATATAGATATTTTATTGTTCTGTGCATTCTTTTTATATGCATCACTTGTGCTACTTGTTCCAACTTCTCTATGTTTTAGTTGTACGAGCACACTTAAATTAACCAAGTTCACAAAATTAGCACTACATTCATTGCATTGTACAGAATTATTTTACGGCACTCGATATTATATTTTCAAGAATAAAACATAAAATACTTACCCGGATGTTCCCTTTTCTCGTGAGGCCTTAGGTTGGAATAATTAAAAAGTTTTTCATACGTTCTCCACTACTGACGATTTTTATTACAAGGCTAAACTTGGCACAAAAAAAAATCAGTTGATTAACTACTACTTACATCAAAGAAGCTATCAATAAAAAAAAATATGTTAACTATCAGTACCAACACATCACAGTTTACCGAACATACAGCATCTACAAAATTATGCAAAAACCCAAAGATGAAAGAATATCTATTTCAAAACCAAAAAATTTCAAAATGTTGATTCAGCTGTCAGCAAATCAGCTGTCAAATAAAGTACCGCGTATGCCCGAAGCTTTGCAATCGATATTCATTGGGGTGTACTGTTGTGAAACAACCATCTCACCGTCGGCTGCCGACAAAACTTGGCCATATAGGAATCCAAGTTTTGTAGAAAGCATGACAAACGGAATGCCTGGGAAAGATACCGGTGGATCCCACTGATGAATCCACCACCGGTATCGGAACGAAACATCCGCACATTTAGGCGGTCGCAAATAGTTCGTTGGTTATATGCCCTTAACATCAGGGGCATTAATTACGACATGGCGCCCGAGAGCAAGGACGGCGGCAGACGAGGGTCTTAACCGCCGCTGGCTTTGATTAAGCCTGACCCGACCATTGGAAGACCACCGAGGATGTTCGTTTCACATTCTTTCTCAGGCATATGCTTTCCTACGGCTTGGACTTCCTATGGTAGTCAAGTCAGTTAAGCAAATGCCTGGAGGGGGGGGGGGCATATTGTGAAACAACCATCTCACCGTAGTTTTGTAGAAAGCACGACAAATAGGATGTCTGGGAAAGATACCGGTGGATCCCACTGATGAGTCCACCACCGGTATCGGGACAAAACATCCGTACATTTTAGGTGGTCGCAAATAGTTCGTTAGTTATATGCCCTTAACATCAGGGGCATTACTACGACAGTACATAGATGCTTGTGGATAATGCAGTGCTCGCCACCCATTATGTTTAATCATTCTAGTTGTATGAACGACCGCCCACGGAATATCTCACCTATAGATTCCGTCAAGGTTTAAGTTCAAATATAAGATCCGAAATATAGAAAGTACGTAAAAGGTGTCTGGGAAAGGCAGCGGCGAAACACACTGACGAGTCCATCGCCGTTAGCCAGGACGAAACACCATAACTTTTAGTGGTTTATTATTGTAAAATGCGATTTATGAATCGTATATTTGCAATATAGTGCTATTCAGTCCTCATCAACCTTAACTAGAACCAGAGTAGTTACTGAAACACATACAGCGCACCCTAAATTTGTAGGACCATGTCCGTCAGAACGATGATTATGTAGTCACCTTCAACTCCATCATTAAACATCTCAGTGAATACCATAATATTGCATTTTCATCGGATTTATAATTGTGTCCCAAATTTCACCTTGATTGGAGTGAGTTAGAATTTGATTACAAGATTTGATCGTCAGTCGAAAGCCAGCAGTAAAACTAAATAAAATCGTTTAATCAAAGTTGAACTTGAAATAGTCTTGAAATACAGGTCTAAGGTCAGTTTTAAGATCATAAACTTTTCAAGTCCTTTCAACATAAAACAAACTTATGTCTCGTCTTTGAACCTTTTGGTTTTTAAGCATTTTTGCGTTTTTCTGTCAGACAAGTGCAATCGACTTTCAAATAATCTCTAGATGTGAAACAAGAAAATGATATATTTATATCGTCAGACTGGAAATTTTCTCTACTTTCCGTATATGCAACAAAAAATAGGGGTTCAGGGGCAGATCCTGCCTTTCTCTTTGGGAGGGACCGTGATATCACAAAATCACAGTATGGCAAGATAAAGCAAGTTGTCGACCGGGGGGGCAGCTACATTCCCATTTCTAATGTAAAAGGCAGGATCGGGTCTATTTTTCTGAATTCGAAGCTCTTGGTGGAGAAAGGTGATCGCAAGAAAAAACAAGTTATCGACGGGGGGGGGGGGGGGGTGCCAGCAGCATACACATTCCCAGTATAAGAGGCAGAATCGGGTCTATTTTCCTAAAATTGAATATCGTTTCAAAAATGATATAGTGAAACTCGAAATTCCGTTTATGACTTTAGCTATTATTGGGCTCGATAATGAATTGTCGGAAAATAACAGTTTAGATGCAGGGAAGTGGAAAATTAACAAATTTTAAGTTCTATCAAAAAATTAAAAAAAAAGACTTAATTATTTCAAATACGATGATACGTTGTTGATTCATTCAGTGGATAGGCAAGAACATTTTATATTTATGATTTTCTGCAAAATCCTTTAAATATTCAGCAGTTTTAGTGATTTTTGGCCAGAAGATCATGACAAACAAACTAAGTTTCTATTGAGGGGCGTCATTGTCAGTTACAATTATTTATTTATCGACTTATAATTGTTTCACTCGCCATGAATAAAAAATAAATGTAATATGCCAGCGTTTGTACACGTATTATTTTCCATTTTACGGCAATATTTTTCGCGAACACACACGATAGCAAATCGTCGATACGATTTTAATATGTTTTTAATACTGTTCTCCTTTTATAATAAATTTGTGTAAATAAGTTTCCCCCAGTTTTAAAAATTTTATATTATAGGTGTCTCCTAATAGCTATATCCCATTTCTAATATTTTTTAAAACATAATAAGTTCTGATTAGATTTTATTTAACATGCCAGGTTTTAAAATACTTTCACTTCCTGTGTAACACCAGCCTCAAAAATTAGGGTTCAACTTTCGCAGTCCGCAATTGACATGAAACGTAATGACATCAAAACTAAGTAAAATATCCAAACTAGGGATCCAAAAAACGTTAAAAACTTTAAAGCAATATTACACTCACAAATAAGATCATTAAGATCTAATAAACATAATCTACCAGTCACTTCCATTTAGAAAGGGTCATTTTTTATTAGAGAATGGAGCATTAAGATAGAAACTGCAATCCATTATCAACTTACATGTTGTACAACGTAGACACTTCGTTGAAGTGTAAAAAATCTGACAATTTTTAGCAAAATGTTGGACTTTAGTAGAAAGTTGGGAGCATTAGCCTTCAGGTAATTACATGTATTTGTTATTTAAATTACGGTTAGTTCTATTTATTAAAAACATCCCAAAAATCCAATTTACAAACATGTGATAATGAAACTCAAAATATTATATCAAAATTTTTAATAAATAAAAAAAGGAAATATACTTAAATACAATATTATTAAATATTGAAATGGTATGTATAAATCAAACTTATGATTCTAACCTAAAAGGCTCATAAGTTTGTAAGTTGCGATTAAGTAGTAAGTGTCATACTTAAAACTGCTATGAATAGTGCTCAGATTTAGACAAAAATAACCGATACCAATAGCCATCACCCTTGTATTCTCTAAATGATATTAATGTTAATATTGATACAAGCCTTAAATATTAATTTTTTTATTTTAATAATAGATATCATAGTTTTTCATTAACATGTTCCTTTTTAAAAACCAAAAGAACCCTAACCGTTCATTCTTGAATGCAATGATTAATCTACTTACCCAAAATCACAGTCAGTTCAAGAATATATAAAATATGGCTTAGATAACCAAAAATATATTATACTAATTTGGTATACTGGGTATACTTCTAATTATAAATATTTCTCCAAAGGTTGAATATATCTTACTATCCAAAAAAATATTAAAATGGTTTTCATCTTATTATAGCTGCCTATGGCTGACTATCACTTAGACCACAGATATTCATTTTGCACTTTAATAAAACAAATAATCCTTACGGGGCAAATTCCTATTTTTTTATGAGGTTATGCTTAGTACTTATTTATAGTTATTTAGATACTCTGATATCGAACATCAGTATATATACTATTAAAATATATTGATATATCAATATTTTATGAACCCTACAAATTTTTTAAAAATTTTCGAGATATCTAATGAAATTTTGCATTACTTTTTTTTTGTGAACATTGAAAAATAAAGAAAACATTTTACACAAACTTTCTGAGAAAATAAAAGTTATGATCACAGGATAGGATTGGCAATGAGAGGGTCACAAATGAAAATTTTTTTTGACAAATAGTATTGTAGTAATTGTAAAATTTTGAACTAACCTGAACCAGTGCAGTTCTTTATGACGTATATGATTCCAAATCATTACTTGTGTTCACTTAAGGCTACATATATATCGGAGACCGTCGATTCCATCAAATAATCAGATACAGAAGAGATGAAACACACACGAGCAGATAAGAGTTATGCCGATATAAGCAAACTATTATTTATCAAAACAGGATATTAAAATAAGAGGTATGTCGAAAAAGATTTACATTTATGGATTTTAAAAAGGCACATATTCATTTTTTATACTCAGAAAGTATATAGTACTGACGCAAAAAGTCCTCCCCTTTATAATTCTTAAATGGAATAAGATATCGAATGGGGATAAAGATGACGTAAGGGTCAAGTACGAAAAGAGTGCTACCATCTAAGAATTTTTAAACGTAAAGAGGGATCTTGTGACAGTTTGAAAAGTATTTTAATTCTTTATTCAACACTTCTACGTTTTTAACGCAGTGATTGCTGAGTTATGGGCAATTAATTTAATGTGTTGCATTTTACTTCGCGCTCATAACTAACAGAAATTACCTTTAAAATATCTCAACAGCTGTTCAAAATATTCTCTTTCCTGACAATAAGATAGTCTGTTCTAAAATTCAGATCTCACATTTCCAAATGTTTATCGAGTGATACTAGCACAAATGCGTTTTATTCTGTTTTTAGGTCAGCCAGTGAGTTTGGTTCTGTAATTACACCTTCAAATATATTTCCAAAAGAAAGTCAAGAGTTCAAATCTGATGAAGAATGGTCATAAGATGCTTAAAAATGAAATCTGTCCAATGATTCAAGAGTTTAAAATGGAAGTCATAATCCTAAATGCCCCTCCCCCCGCACTATTTTAGGTCTGTGCGGAAATGGTTACATGCAACATATCCAAATCGGTGCATCGAGAGACGTCCTTTAACCATTTTCACTCCATCTGACTTTTTTGTGGACTTATCTGCAGTCGAAGGTGTGACATATAGAACTGAAATCACTGAACTCTGTAACCCCTGAACGAACTTTTAAAAGCGCTGAAGTATTAAATGAAAAATCATAATTCCTTTAAAATGAGCTGTCACAGAATCCACATGTCAACTTTATGTCAAGAAGTAGTATGGATGATACCCGTAAACCTGAAATAAAAAAATTAGACCGCCAATCCTATAGAAGAGCATTGGCTCCCAGTTAAAAAGAGACAGCGCGTTTTCGATGAGCAGTACCTCTTTTTCTACTCCGCGGAATAGAGAGGTATTACCCGTCGAAAATGCTCTGTCTCTTTCTAAACCGAGAATCAACACGTTTCAACAGAATCCATGGTCTATATATATTTTATACGTCTATGATGATACCTGACCGAAATCAATATCTTGTTCGCTTCCAAAATTAGAAGGTGGATAACTTTTTACAACCGCACTGTATGTGAAAAGCAATTAGGTCACTTTTAAACAATAATTGTTCTGAGATCTTAACTAATGTTCATCCTGTAAAATTAGACTGCAAGGCATAAAAAGCTCTTATAAAAAAAAAACAGGAAAATATATGGAAATTTACTCTTGCAGACATTTTCATACAAACTAATAACAAAGGCTCGTACAATTTAAATGAAAGGCTATACAAAGTGTGTACAGCCTAATGAAGTGCAGCAAGAATCAAGCAACGGTACCTAAAATTCAGTATTAGAATATATAGGTGTATATTGGGGAGCGCAGGTACTACATTAGAAATCTTTGCACAATTTTAAGGCAATGATGACTAAAGGTTTCGCATAGTTAATTTCACCAACAGATTTAAATTAGCTTAAATAAAATGTAACTTACAGTTTGACAATGTATCCACTTTAGCAGATTCAAAACAAACATTTATTTAAACCTTAAAATAGTTAGGGTAATTAACTTAAGAACTAAACAGTCCTTAAACCAAAAATTAAAGTGTTACAGATCGTTAAAATTATTCATATTGGTTAAGACTGTAAATCTATTTTTAAACTTATCACTTAGGCACTCAACAAATAATTGTATAAATATATATGTATATGTCATTAAAATATTTGAATGTAACACCAGATGTCCCATTGTATCCGTACTTAGTGAAAATCTTCTAAAAATTTGGAATTAAAAAAATTTTTATTAAAGGTTGCAGTTGTTCCTTTAATTAGATTATATTTTTACATTTGTTAAAATAAAGCCAATTTCAATTATCAAGACAACAAAAAATTCTATACATAAGCACTGCTGCCAAAGATTGTCAAAAAGGCATTTAGAAGGTCAATTTTTTGGGAACAAATTTTTTATTGCATTGCTAGTTATCTAATTTGTAACAAGCATAAACAAAATATCTGATAATAGATTATAGAACAGAGAGAGATTATAGATGGGGAAATAATAAGATGATTTTGTAATATAGTGATTGTTCACTGACTTGAAGCTTTTTGAAGATGATTAATAATAATCTGGTATTAATTTTGGCGCATTTCCTAAGTAAGGTAACTCAGACCACTTTTCTCTCATCAACCCTTTTAACTGTTGAATGTATAAATTTATGGTAACTCTAACAGAAAAACGAAGAATTCATGTTTTCTAACTGCAAAAGATATGTTTTCTTACCACCGCCAAAGCTAACCGTTTTCGGGATATTTATTTTGGCTAATTATTTGCATGACAACATATATATGTATCATTTTCCCTATTATGCGCTCGCTGTGCTATTACTTCAAAATATTACTTTTTTTACTTAAGGCTAGTATATTTTTACTTCATTTGTAATCACAGTTAACTCTGTGAAACATTTCAAAAATTGTTAACTTTGCTGCCATTATTAAGGTGAGTGAAAAATATTTTTCTTTTTCTATCACAGATTTACGTTCAAATAAATGACCGTGTATTAAACTTGAAAAGTAGTCTATGTTACTCTGCAATTATGAAAAAACATTTTTTAAAGGCTTTTGATTTTTAATATCTCTATCTCCTTAACGCAGAATATTTGACAGAACTGTATTATTTCCACGTCTGCAATTTACAGTTACTCTTATTATCCATGTATTATAATCATAAATTTCTTAACAAAAAAAAAACAGTCAAATTTAAACTGATGCAGACTATAAAACTTTTGAAGGATATTTTAGATAAAAAAAAAATAATGGAATATCCGGGTGTTATTCTGTAGTGTGTCATAAAGAACATGATTCCATGTCAAATATAAATATATGACAAATTCTTATATGACAAATCTAACCTATGTAGACTAAACATATACCTAATTAAGGATTCTAAATGAGTTTTTTTCTAATAATTTTTGTAACCCCAAAAAAATAAAAATACACACAAATTACAAATACTGAGAGTGGAGGAAATACATTGCGATATAGACAAGTATAACCTACGCTTACTGGCTAAGGACAATGGGTATCCTAAGTAACAATTTTCTTTTTTTTACAAAATTAACGATATATGTTACTGACATAATAATACTAATGACTTTTGGTTAATTGTGATCAGTCTTAAGCGAGTGATGGCATCTCCAAATATATAAAGCGCCCCAGCTCACTTATGGCGAATAAAGCAATATTTATAATAAATATTGAAACCTAAAACCGGAGTCTAGGTTAAAAATACTGAACGGAAATACTTAATGTTCAGTTGCTCATAAGTTGATGTAGTTTGTATACTGGTGACAATAAATTGGTAGTAGCAGGTTTTGACAAACCCACATTAAGGATCCTTTTTTTCAATATTATTCAAAAATGGCAAAAATGAAAATACGGGAAAAAAATAATAAATTAATTTCACTTCGTTAAAAATAAACCAAGAAAAACACATAAATATTAGAAAACTGAAATTAATGTAATAATTTTTTGTTCAAAAACAACCCTAACCCCAACAGCATTTGTGCAAGACTATATTCGTTTCTACAAAAATATTATTAAATCATAGTTATGTTTAAGGTATTAAAGACATGTTTCTACACTGTTACTATGAAATGCGTCTTGTTTGGCGCGAACTCACTTGCCAATGCAAACTCCATATAATTTTGGTTACATTAATATTTACCACATGAATAGAATAAACAACATGATTATTTTTGTAAAAAACGTCCGTTCACATTACTTATCTTTATGTTTTATTAATCAAATGTTTTCATTTTGGAAATTTTAAAACTAAAACAAGATTAAATGCAAAAACTGACTGGTATTCAGCAAGTTTTTATTAGATTTTTGTCTATATGTCAACTATAAAACTTGAGTTTCTGCAAAATACTATTATTTTAAATAAAACATACTGATTTTGATTTTACATTTGGTTTCCATTAAACACTCTTGAAAAATGCTATACCAAGTTGTTTCAGACATATACTGCAATCTAAGTTAACATTTTTTAAACTCCCGATAGGCATAACATCAACGTGATACAATTTGAAGTAAAATGATTAGCACAAATCCATTATAGTTTTTCATATTCTATTAAAAAATGTTAACTTCAAGTATAACACAAGAAATTCATAAACGGAAGGCAGTATTTTTAATAAATCCAAAAAAAAAAGCAAAAAATTAACAAGTCATTTAACCACAAGTTATTACGTTTAGATGTTAAAATGTGTCAAAATTCAAAAAAATATCAATTTTCACAAGTCAATTTTCTTATAAACAATAACTTTAACAGACTTAAGAGTTGTCTGTAATTAAAATGTGTAAATTGCAAATATAACTAAAAAATAGTATGTTCTCCTTAATACAAAAAAAATTAGCAGTAGTTAAATCGACAACTAGTTTGTAATATATCGAAAAAGATTTACTGTATACCAGTCAAGTTTATTTGTCTTTTATATTTCCAGAAGGGGGTATAGCTCTTTATTTCTGACATCTTGTACTTAAAATGTTTAATTCCTTTTTGTTTAGGTGTTTATTAGTTTAAATAATAAAAAAATATAACTTAAAAAATCTTATTTGCTGACATATGTTCTAGGGCGTTAATTTAACGGAAGTTTATTACAAATCATTCTTTCGTTATAAAGAGGATATGGCGACGCGGGGTGAGAATGAACTCATTCTAATAAATCTGTAAGCTGACAGCTTCCAGAGCAAAAAAACTTGTTTTATCATTATTTCTAATATTACTTAGGACACCCTATAAATACGATTTAAAGTGACCCAAAATTTTGCATTTACAAAATAAATCTAAAATACAATTTTACACAAAATTTAAAATTACAGATTTATTTTATTTCATTTTCTTTAAAATTTTGCTAATTTAAAATTATATATGCACTATTTATGGCCACTTTTAATGAAACTTACACAATATCTACAGTAATAAAGCAATATAAATAGGATCGCGACCCAATATTTATTTAAATTACTTAGAACGACAGCATAACGGAATTGTTAATAAAACTAAAGTTTCAGACTTCCGCTGTGATGTTTGCACAATGTTTGATTATGACTTATCGCTAACCACTAAATAAATATGACAATGAAAGTTTGAAATCTTAAGTTTACTAACAATAAGAGTTGTGTGGCAATTTTAAGTAAACTATTTAATATTCAGATTGAAAATCCGAATAGATTAAAAAATACACATGAACAGTAAACTAGAGCAGCACCGCACTGAGAACTAAAAATGGTTTTATGTATAATATTTATGACTGATACACGAAGACTTTGTATTTTCATTTATATATTAAACGTAACACAAATTCAGACATCACTGTACTACTACATACTCATGTGTTGCAGTTCCTGGTTGGGTGTTGAATCGAAATGTATTGATCAATAGCATCACGGGAATCGGCAAAACAAGTGTCCTTACGCGTTTGATCATTATTTACCCCGCCTGAACTTGCAATTTGAACATAGTAAAGTCATTATGACAATTAAAAAATGTTTATTGATACAAAAAGTGGCGTTGATAATATAAGAGTACCGTTTTAAACCTAAGAAAATTTATTTCCCAGAATTGCCTATAATACATTTCCATTACAGTCCTAACAAAATCATTTTCTGAAAATAAATTTAAGTTCTTATATTTGCGCCTTCAAAAACATTGAGGCATTTGTAACTTCAATTCAATTATTCAACCATTTACAAATATTAATTCGGTACCTGATCTTAAAGTTCATCTTCAAGTTGATAATTTCATGTTTTAGATGTCTATTTATTTTTGGCAAATTAATTATATTGCTTACTCAAAGTTTATTTTTTAAAGGTTATCTGCAAAATAAAATGTATATAGAATATAGATTAAAAATCGAAAAAAACCACCTCTTAATGTAATTTTTGCCTATTTTTACTTCCAAATAGTCGCTAAAATCTATTATTTACTGTATTCCAAGCTTACTAACATGTCTTTTTTTTTAAGTAAACAATTGGTATCATATTATCATGAACCACTTGTTTAATATGGATTTAAAAAATCGAATTGCGCACCCTTAGTAAGATAGAAATGGGTACCACACAAGATGGTTTTACACAATTGACTAACCTGATTTTAATAAATACTTATAATGTCATTCTAAGTAATATAAATAAACATTAGACTCAGTGCAGAAATGCGTCCCTGTACTGGACCCTGTGTGATATGTTCTAACACTATCCTACTTTTGCCAATATTTATATGCATTATAAAATATTGCATACATTAGGTAATATATAATACATTATTTTTATAACATTTTGGTAGTTATCACTCTTTTATCGTCTACTATTTACCGAAATCTATATAAAGGTCAAAAAAATCTCAAAATAACATTTTTAAACTAATTTAGGGTGTTTTTAAAGCAAGAGTTAGAGAAAAAGTTTCAGATCAGCTTATTCAGATTAAGAAACTATTGCTAAATTCATAGTTATTGTGAAGCAACCTACAACGTTCACTTAATTGGTCTTTTGAAAAAATACTTAGTTAATGAAGATACCTAGTTTAATAATGGTATGATGAAGCAACTTCATGGAGATAAAGGCCATTTACATTAAGCATTTTAAGAGATTCTTAGTATTAAGTAATCTTTAAAGCCCCAGTGTATTCAGATAGCAACTTTTATGATTTTAAAGCACCCTTAAAATAAATGTACTAAGCGATTCCAAACCAGTATTAATTTTAGGAAGCCTATCATTTTCTTATAAAGATAGACAAGGACATAAAGTATTGTGTGATTAATTCGGACGTATAAGCTGAATGCATTTTATGTTAGCAGTTTAATTTTCGAGCACTTGTGGCTAAATTGGAAGGGAATAAATACATTGATTGATATCACCTCTCAAATAAGCTTAAATTGACATATTTTAATTTTTCTTACAATCATTTATTTTACGTTACAAATGAAAGAAATATTTGCAATAGTCTTTTTCTTAAAAACTGTCGAAGTCACCGTCACTCAATGCATAGGTTTTATACTTAGAATTCGTTGTAGAATCAGAGCATTAAATTAAAAATAAATTGAAAATATCGTAGAGATATTCAAATACACAATATGTGTATCTTGTTATATCTTACACAAAAAATTTAAAAAAAAAAGTTCGGTGTAAGAAATACAAAAAAGTCAGACAAGAAATTAACCGTAAGTTCATTTTTATTTATCACAGCATAAGCGTTAGCAATTGCGAATTGATATAAACCGGTTACAATGTTTAACTTTTTATGTTATTTAAAAATCATATCTGTACCACAGAAGAAGACACAAAGTTTCAAGTTCACGTTTTGTTTTCTTCATTTGAAACTTTGTTCATCATACAATAATTCAATAGTTTAAACCAATTCTGGAAAAGTTTGGTGTTAAAATAAGTTTTAACATCTTCCTAATACAATCACTCAGTAAATAAAATTAATTCAATTTTTCCAATCATAACTATTCTAAAGGAAAAGTAACACTTATACTATCAATATTTGACAAAATCACACACAAATTCCAAATCACAAAAATATCACAATACTTAGCATTTTATCATGGAATACAGTATTGTTATTTGATCTAATATAGATACTGTTTTAGCAGAAAATCATTAATAGCTTGTTTAAAGTCTTCCTTAAGCTAAAGAAAAGGCAAGCTTCGACCCACTCATAGCAGGAAAAAAAAACAAAATGTCATAATATTTTAATTTTCTGTGGTAACAACACTGGGAAATTACTGTTCAATAAAAGCAGGGGAAGAGTAAGTTGGGTGTACAAAATTAGTAGATATAAAATATAAATAAATATATTATACCTATTTTGAGACTGTGAAATCGATTTTTTATCACAGTGCTAACGACAGGGAAGTGAACAGTGGTTCATCAACAAAAACTTAAGAAACTATGAATAAAATTAGATGTACCGGTTTTAGACTGATTTCAGGAGGTGGCTTAAAAACATCAATTAATTTATTCATTTACCTATGTAAAAATGGATTAAAGACGAATTTGTATTATTTAATATCACTCCATAACCTCATTTGAAAATATAAAATAATTTTTATAATAAAATTACGGTAATTTTATTGTTTTAAAGAACAAAGAGCAAAATAAAATAAAAAATAAAGAACTACATTTTAGTGTAAACTACGACTTATAATGAAAAAATCTAGGATTAGAAGCACTGTCTAAAAATAATAATATTTTTCAAGTAAAATTTAGTATTATCAATGATTACAAATTTTTTCTCCGTTTTATGGTACAAATATAAAATTTACTTGATGATTGCTCAATGGTTGTTCAACGAACATGAAACTATACTAGAATATTATTTAAATTATTAAGCTATCGCATAATTTACCGGGAATAACGCCGGAGTGTTTTTTTTATCTTATTAATTATTTTGACCCTGAACATCTCCAAAAATAATAAAATCAAATTAATACTAATTTTTTAACAAAAGTCCGGGTAAATTTAAGTGTTAAACAGTAAATAAAAAAGTTAAGATTCTGCCATTTCTATCTTTAAATCATAATTTTTAGTTTATAACTACGTAAAAAATAATATTAAACTACGAACTACAACACTAATAGAGAGAAAAATCAGGTACAAAATATAGAGAAAGATATATGGATAAAAACTAACACATTTTTAGTGTTAATTTTTATCCAATTTTAAAAAATTCGAATTTATTATTTTTTAGATTGTCAGTTTAAAAAGCTATTTCGAGATTTTTATGACCAAATACTGTTCCTAGACGACTCAGTAGTAAATATCTAGTAAAATTGTCAATCATTTTTAATACCCACATGAATTAAATAAAAAACAAATAACTAACAAAAAATCTTTGCAAGAATTCAGTCTGTATAAGTTCAATAAAGGACATATTGATTTTTTTAAACCAGAGAAAAATTAACTATATAAAATATTAAGAGTTTCATTTACTATTTGATACTCTTTGATACACAGTTTAAATACATTTTTTGTCGATTTCGGTTTTTACCTTACAGATTGAAGGAAAGTGACGAGGTTGGTAACCAGATGATCAAGGAGAAATCCAATGGTGTTCCTCTTAAAGATTTTTATCAATGTTTGATCCAAAAAATTGTTTACCATTATATGTAAGCATCTGCTAGTTTACTTTTTCCAAATCGTTTTGACGCGAGTTATTCTTAGTGAAAACTACGACGTCTGCGGTCGAAAAATTTTACCAAAGTTTGTTATTTAAACAGTCCCCACTTTGAGAACAATTAATTTAAATTGAATTTTCGCTTATGATATTTCACTTTCATTCTAGACTTTTTAAAATAACTGAAAGACTGTGTTCACGAATTAATGTAGAGATTGAATTACTGTGGTATAAAAACCGAACTCGAGTAGTATAGTGAATTGTTGAATTCTGTTAAATTTGGGATCGTGTTTTTCTCCCATTTTTACATTCATATAAGTTTTTATACATTATTAAATAAATAATTTAAACATTTTTTCAAACCAAACAGATTAAAACATTGGTAACATTAAAACAATTGGCAAATTATAAATGTAAAGATTAAACTAAGAAAAAACAATCGTAAATGTCAAAAACTATTTTTTGATAAATAAATAAAGCTTATGATTTTAAAACAAACTGTAAAAGAGTGTTTCTAAACTAGTAAGAAATGTAAAAAAGGAGATATATAAGAAACGTAGAGTCAAAAGTGATGGTATCATACAGGAATATGCATTTACAAGATCTTATTAGTTGTGATATCAGGGTAGGTAACAACAGTCATTTTTCTGTAGTATTTGGGTAATAACCAAAATCCTAATATTGCTGCTTTCCATTACCCTCTTAATTATTGAAACAAGCGTCTGACTGTTTTTTTTTTTTTTTAGTTTTGTACAATCAGCTGTTTATTTTTTATACATCACACTAATGCAATATTTTTAAAGACCTGAACACAGAGGCTCTATATAAGTGTTACAAAACAAGAAAAACATATATGACAATTTAGTAAAAATATAAAGTCTATTTTACATGAATATTTACCATTTACCAAAGAATATTACAATCTGTTTAATTGAATAAAATTATTTAATTAATAAGCTTACAATACATTACCTGATTTTATAAAATTAACTCATGCACACTTTCAAAACTCCAAAAGTTCATATTTTTACATTTGCAGCCCGAATCACGATAACCTAATTACTGTTTAAAATAAAAACAAACAGATCGAAAATGTTGTATTGCTAAAAAATTATTTACATAAAACGAATTTATATGATAATATATTAAAAATTCAAGTTTATATTAATTTTGTCCTAATTTCCATCATGGAAAGACACTTGTTAATGTAAGTACCCATATGAATTCGTTTTAATTACAAAGAAAATATAAAAATAAATAATCAGAAATAAAAAAAAATAAAATAAAAAGCAAGGATAAAATCACATTTTCGTAAAAATATTTACTACAGGTCCTATATCTCTCAGCCCAAATTACAGAAGTGTATATTATATGGTGTTTGCAGTAGTAACTAAAAGACAAAATATTTTCAAATTCAGTTGTAATATGACACTAGCAATAAGCTAATACTCATGAGCTAAATAAAATAAAAACTAACAGAAAATCTTTGTAAGAATCAAGTCTCTAGAAATTCAAGAAAAGAAGGTTGAGTCCTTAAGTAGACTGAATATATTTAAATACAAAATTGCCGACTTTTACAAATCCATAATTCAAAAACATTCAAAAGAACTGAATGATACTTATTAAGATTTTTGTTCAACATTTTAAGATTTACAGTATACTAAAGAGAAAGAGAAAATTACCAGATGTTTTTTCACTGGATCTTATCTGACACAATTTCAAAAAAAAAAATGATGAGGAAAAATATATCACTCTATATTTTTAGAATCTACAAATAAGGGTTATCCATGTACTTGATTTAGTCATAATTTATTCATATATTCAAATAATACTCTTATCAAGAAAAATATGTCTTAGGAGCAAATTTTTTATTTTGTGAAAACAATAGTTTTTTGTCAAATTTTATTAAAGAGTACTTAACAATTTTGGAGTTAACAAAGACGAAAAGTTAAATTATTCTTTAAGAGTGTAAATGTTAAATTAATAATTATATTAACAAAGGTATAGGCTATTTCATAACAAACGTTTTAAAATAAACAACAAACATTAGGAACTGTGAGGAAAAAGATACCACCTCTAGATACAGCACAATACACACAGTCAGATAAATCAATTTTTCGGTTATCATTCCATCAAGAACTATTAATTTAATAATAGAATATAATTTCATGTTTTGTTCTCCAATTATCTTAACAAAAAAATACTAGCGTTTCACTATGGTCTATTTTAAGGAGATCTCGGACCTCCACGAATTTAACATAAACTGGATAACTGAGAAAGTTTGATTAATATTGTAACAATATATAGAAATGATTTTTTTTTCAAGGTGTGCGTGTAATTATTCATAGCATTAATCACTTTTTTTTAACTAAAAGAAAACATCGTAAAATTCAACTTTACCATATGATAAAAAATATTTATTTCATAAAAGTTGAACAGGAGAGCTAATCTGTTGAATATATTTTTAAAGTAACCATTTTCTAAAATGGACAGAAATATTAATTTGCTGAGCAGCTGTGTTCATTACGTTTCACCTAACATTTATTTTTATTTAGTGTAGTATGTAAGATATGACGTTTGTCCAAAAGTAATCCTTAAACAAAAAATGTATATATTTCTACTGAAAAGGAAAAATTAACATTTGATTTCACTGTGGAACAATTTTACCATTATGGGAAAAAGTCATATGTAACACATGAAACGCGTAAACACGTATGTTAAATGCATTTTACTGTATTCATGTAATTGTAAAATTCTCTTTCATCTTGTCCTATTGCATATATGTAAGAAACATGTTTTAAGAGTTTAATAATCTGTTGTTAATCTCAACTTCGCCTCCACTAGCCAACTCCTCTTTTAAATAAGATGAATACTAATTATTAGAATTATCATAACATTTCAACTAGTGAATATATATTTCTATTCGTTGAGTACCTGATGACCACTAGAGATACGTATTCTAATCGAATTGTGATATTTTAATAAAAAAGTAAACTGAATTTTATATGTAGTCAAACATTGTCTGTAACTTTAGTTATGTACTTTACGGGCATTTCACATATCTATTTAAACAATTATTAATACATAACAAACTCTTATTTTATGTTTTAACATAATATAGAATTTTTTGAAATTAATATTTTATCTTTTAGTGTCTGCAAATAAGTATAATACACTTTGATTTAAAAAAGGCTTGCTTTCAAAACACAACTAAAAGAGAAACAGTACTAAAATTACTTTGGTCTGTATAAAATACTAAAAAGTGGAAAGAATGTTTACAGTACATTTTCAGTACAAATGAATTTTACACATTTCTTGAACTGTTTCAAGTTTTAGACATTGTAATTTTATAGAAATTGTACAATGTGATATCCGTAAAAAATTATATTATATTGTCATACCATTTAATGGTATTTTTGGGTAACCTAATTTACGTTTTTATTGTTATGAATGTGTAAAATTCATTTAAAGGTTAGTGATTAGATTTACTTGTCACTGCCAGTTTCGGAATGATCTGAATTGTTATTCACTTTACCATCGGCTTTTTCTTTTTTGATGATGGTAATATCCGGATGGTTCGCCAGAACCGAATTGTTACCTCCTGAAGATGAGGAATTAGCGGAAGGATTAACCTAGATAAAATAAAAAATCTTAGCACGTTACATATATTGTAAGCCGAGTATTACTTAGAGACGTATTTAGGATTTTGGTTATAGAAGGGTAATTAAGAAGGTCAAAAGGTCCATAAACCGTTTACTCCTTGTAAGAGCTCAAGTTTCTTATACATATGTTATTTTTCAATAATTCTATGCGATATGGTGAGGGCAAAACTACGCAACACCCAAAATAATGTCGGGTTGTTTTTATCAGGCGTGGATACAGGAGCACAAGAATGTTATTACCCCCCTACCTCCGCAAGACAAGTAGCTTATTTTTTTTTTTACTTTCATTAATGTATTTGATTTTTTCTATCCAAACACAGAAACATGTGGTTTATTTTATTTTTTAAATTGTATTATATTAATAGCAGGGTGTCCAGACTATCATTAGAAAGAAAAATCCAAGACATTTCCAGGTCTCCAGATGGATTTTAAAGATTTTCCAGGTTTTTTTAGAATACGGTAAAGCAAGAACTCAAACAACGTTATGATATAATTCTTTTTTTAGAGATAGAACCTAATCGAAATGTACAAACAAACAAAAATAAAGACAATGCAAGTCAGACAAACACATTTAGGTCAATCGTTAATTTGTTTGTAATCTTAAATTTAGACTTTGGGATAATATGATTTTTCAATATTCAATATAAATGATCAAACTTTTTTAATTCCAATAATTCCTATTTTTTTTTTCATTAACTTTATCTATACATTTCTTTCTCTTCAACTCCAACTCATTAATTTTAGCTGCTTTCCTTTTTTGATCATTGTTGATACTTTGTCCCTCTTCCTTCCTTGTTTTTGCTTTTCAACATCAGTTTGATAACGACTGTGAACCATTTTTATATTCATAAGTAAGTTTTGGTCACTATGAAACTCATCCACACTACTGGTCATCGCATTTAATCGATCACATATGCTATTAAATATTTTTCACCTACACACACAGATGAACATGTCAAAATGATACTCACCATTAAATTCAAGATTTTATGTGTCATCACATACACCGTAAACTTCGCTTACTAAAATAAGCCAGATAGTTTATATATTAGCTTTGTTCGCGGTAAGGATTTAGAACCGATTCTGAACTAATACGCATGCGCAGTTGAAATAGCAGCGTTCGCGGATAACAAAGTTCAGAATTTTTAGTTACAGTCCCATGTTCGCGGAGAAAATAATTCGGTTCGAAATCGGTTCTGAACCAGTCCTACCGGTTCTAAGGATTGAAGAAGAACTGTAAGTTCGGAATTTTATGCAGTGCCAGCGTTCATGCTGCCGCCGCAATGTGCAACTATTTGACAATTGTTTTTATTTTATTTTAGGTTTTTCTCTTGTTTATGTCATTCGTTGCATTTGATGTTCCAGTATATATTTTATTATATTGGTTTTACTTTAATTAGTGTTAATCGACCTAGAATCTTAAATAATAAGTTAAAAAAGTGTTAGTTTGAACCTAAAAAAAATATATTTTTAGTGAATACTCCCATTGTGTCAAATCATTTATCCAGCGATGAGGACTTAAAAGAAATTTTAGAGTTACTCAAAATTCCTAAAAGTGCTAATTATTTTGAGGAAATTTTGCCCCCCATTTTCAGTTAAGCTGAGAAATGGACAAGAACTGGCGTGTATTATGGTTTGCGATAAATGAAGTTGCATCGTACAGGGACGTATCAGACTGGTTTTTAGTTTTATTAAAAATGTTTTTTGAATCAAAAAGAAATGGACTTACAACTATTGCGTTTTATTTTTTGTTTAGAAAAACCCCAATCTTTTTATTAGGCGTATGTTTAGAATTAGATTTACTTTCAGGCTCCTGAAATATGAACTTAACACAAAATAAAGAGTAAACAATAGATATCTGTTAAAATATATATTTGTTTATCAAAAATTCTATTCAGCAAAAACAAGACGTTTTATTCCAAAAGGAACTGACAATTGTTAGACTTTATATTATATAAGAATAACAATTATAATTCAATATTTCTTTAAAATAATACAAATAATAAAACCTAATAAAAGACAGTTTTAAGTTATTTAAAACAAAAAAAAACAACTAGTTTAATCAGCATTTAACACCGTATGCATACCAGAGTGGACGATTCAAAGTTCCAAAATCGTTCGCGGTAAAAACAAATCCTGAACCGGTTAATAACTGAGCATGCGCTGTACGGCAATCCTGAACTAATTCCGTACTAGTTCTGAATCGGTTCGGAAAGTGACCCGCGAACAAAGTTATTGTGTCCTATAATAATCATATGATTGATTCTCGTTTTGATGACTAATCAAAGAGTGCTCACGACACCGTTAATTAAAAATTGAAACAATAGAAAATAAAGACAAACAATTTAATATAAATGTGTATAATATATAACTCTAGAAGCAAAAATATCGACCATTTTTTTATTCATCAATAATATCCTAAACTTTAAAGAAACGAGGGCAACGTTAATTTTTTATTGAAGCCCCAGCGGTTGGTATAGTATTACTAAATTTATAAACTGTATCATTGTAGGATCTCACAATCATAAGAAATATTGGTGGCCAAAATATTATTATTAAATCAGTTTAAAAAAATTATGATCGTAGTGTCAGAATAATCTCTTAAATTAAAATACCAGGTACTATTTGGACAATGTCAATATTTTATTTTCTAATTAATCGGCTAATACTCATGGCCGAAAATCATCAAAATGTATAAAGAATATTTGGGTAAATGCAGTCCCAAAGTCATTAGCGATTGTGCTGATATTGCCCTATGTGGGGTCTAATTTTAACATTCACGTTTCCTATTTTTTTATCAAAAATTAATTGGTTGCGCAATCTATAGTCAAAGCTGAAATCTATTTGGTACCCCAATCTATAGTCTAAGCTGAAATCTATATAGTGGCAAAGTAAAATTTCTTCAAAAGTTAAGCCCTCACACATGAAATATTATCCAAATATTGCGATCAACTGTAAAACTCACAGTTTCCTGGTGCCGAGATCTTAACAGAATTTACATATATTATTGGACAGACGATCGAGTTTGCTAACCAAGCGTTCTGTCATATATGAAGGAAAAAATTATACAACCACCTTAGCTTGCATTATCGATTGATACCTTAATCGCTATATATGTAATTCTCCTTTCAGGCAGAGAATATGAAAAATATATATATACAAACAGTTAGAGAAGTTGGTAAATGGCAGGTGCAATATCCTGCCGACATACCTTGAAATTTATGGTTCATATATCAGTTATTTCCTGCTAATGTTGCTCTCGGTCCGATACAGCTCCACTGACGAGATCATGAGGTGATCGAAACGCGTATGGAGAGAGGACCAGAGCGATATTTGCAGGAAATAAACTGTTTGTATATATATTTTTCATATTCTCTGCCTGAAAGGAGAATTATATATACAACAAATTATTTAAATACGGCAGGAAGATTTCTTTATTTCTTACTGAAATTTTGATTTTTTAAAAACATTATTCGTTGTTCCGGGGGAAACTGAGATGTACCTTGGCAAAGAGGAGATACTATAGCTTGGATGAGTATTATACCAACAGCGTTTAGTAGTCAGTGTCTTATTTTATTGGCTTTTTACTAGTTTTATCTGTGTTATCATTTTATTATGATGTTCATATTGTTTTAAATTAAATATATTTTTTCCTTTATATTCAGCACCATCTGGACGGATTTTAAACCATAGTTAATTAATTAAATGTAGTTGGCTTTGTCAATAAGAATGTATGAGATCTTGGACAATAAAGCATATTTAATAATAATAATAATAATAACGTACCGAATATTTGACCATTTATATCCAAATCTTACATTTCACAGATAAATGTTGAGTAATTCATTAATGAATATGCTGCGAACTATTACCCCTCGCCCACACACTTGCTGGCGTAAGACAGAACTTATGAATGACTGACAGGGTCCATCAATAAAATGTTATTGGTAAGCCGTGAACGTGCAATATAATGACAATACAAATTAGTAAATTGACCTAAATTGACGATATGTTTTCAAAACAGAATATTAAGCTGCACAGACTGTAAAACTACTTACTAGATTCTTAAATACGTTAGTACTGTTAGATGGAATGTCAGGCAAGATGGAATCAGTTTCATCATCACTTGTACCCTCTTCATATGATTCTCCTTGCACAGAATGTGCACTGAAAAAGTAAATAATTAAAGGTTAACTAATGCAGTTATATTTAAATAATATCACTATTGCTATCTCTGAAGTGGTAAGACATATGTGGTCATATAAATTATAGAAAAGTTACCTTTTTTGAAGTTAAAATTTATTTTTTTTATAAGTATTCTAAGGTATAAATACTCTCCTATATTTAGGAGGGTATTCCCTCAAAATAAATTAAGTGTGATCATCTTCATATCAAAATTTATTCTCCCGATCACTCCCTTATTCACGGCTCTCTAAAGGAAAAAGTGATACAGTAAATGGTAAAGGTAAAATTTTAATTAGTAACTCCAAAGTTACATTCAAAGTTACATTTTTAACGATTTTACATTTATCTTACAATCGCAGGAACTTTTTCTTCGATTTAATTGATCTCGTTTCACTTACCATTTAGGAGATAGCAACAGTATTTAAATCTGACATGTTGTATAAATATAACTGAAATATGAAGCAAAACCGGTAAAATTAAAATGTAACTTAGATGCTATGGTAACCATAGTACACCTAAATGTCAAATTAAATGTGATATAGATTTGGAAAATTAATAAACTAGGATATCAGTGTTTTACCTGGAATTCGTGTCCGGATTATCCAGCTGTGACATGGAAATCAAATAGTTAGACAATGTCTGAGGCGTGACGTTTAGCTGCTCCGCAGCTCGGAAAAGGGTAATTTCCTTGCGTTTTAACTTTAGAAGTACATCTGTTGGACCCTGCTCTGTCCAGAAGTCTCGAACTCTAAAAAAGAAAGTAATATGTCATTTGAAGTCATTATAAATACATATGGTTCAATTTTCTACCTCTAAAATACGACCTGAAAATCGTAGAATCTGGCTGATGTTTATGTTAACAAAAACGACATTTCCATATGTGTAAGCACCTATGAATATCGCAATTTCATTTTACTTCCTCGGAAAAAATAAAGTAGCCATGATCTATAATTTTCATATTACAGTACAATACATACAATGTTAAGCGTTCATACACACACAATTTAAGCGTTCTTTACAAAAAGAGGCCATGTGAAAATTTTATTTTTTAAAGACGTAAATGTTAAATTAATTTTGCAAGTCACCAACGGCAGTTATTGAGGAAAAAGCATTAAACATGGACTATTCTTGCAAAACTGTTAAATCTTAAAACTCGTTATAAAAGCTGATCTTTTATTTCTTAAACATATCTAGATGTGATGTTAATAAGATAAAATGACTACACCACCCAGCCAACCCCGTGACTTATATGTAAATGTCTAACCTAATTACTTCGACAATCTACTGGTTGGTGTTGAGCCTAGTGATGGAACATATTATTTTTATCATTCTACACTAAATAATAATGAAATATTTTTTGATAGCATATTATAATGTAGTTGAAAGAATAAAATCCACAAGACCAAACTGTAATCATTAATTGTTTACATTACGTGAAGAAAATAAATAAGGCCTAATTTTAATACTACACTAATTAAGACGTCTTCATGCTTAACAATCTCAAAAAAAAGTTTTTGAGTTAAAAATCAGTAATTTGGAAGTGAAGTACACAGACAGCAAAGTATAACATAATCGATATGGACATTTTTATAACATTGTTTTTGCGATCTCCAAAAATAACATTAAAATTTCTTTCTTTAAGATTACAAAACTTTACTTTTAATCTAAACAGTTATAATAATCGTCAGAAAAATCTTTAAACCACACAAAATCCTAACAAAAACTTTATAATTGAAGGAACCATATAATAAAAAACGGCTTAAGAAATAATGCCAAGGTCCGCACTTGGTCCTTGCACTTTAGCATTTTACAAGGTAGGTCATTTAGTTATCGTATTAAATATCCAACCGATAGGTTGTGGGTTTATTAGAGATAGAATAATTGACTGATGTCCAGTCCAACTGATAAGTTATTTTAGTCATTCTCTTATAAATAATCCCAACGCTGAGAACAGCCTTTATAACAATAGTTAATTTAATTGTACGAGACACTCGTTTATTATTTAAAATATCATATCTACCTCAAAAAAGACTACTTTGTCATTTCTCACTACATCCATGCAAATGCAACAATTTACATACATATTTTACAATTCTTGTAAAAAATACTATTTTTAAAAAGAGTGTAAAAATATTTTTTGCTCTTAGTTTGGTAATATTTTGAATAGTTTCTAAAAATAAAATTATTTTCAAATAACAACCCCCTACATTGGTATAAAACTAAGTTAATTTAATCAATTTGAAAAAATAAATCATACCTCCACTGCAATACCGCTTCATCTGACCAATAACAGATTGTATTATCTAGAATGCCAATAAATTGTTTTGGGAAATATACCAGATGGGGCAAAAAAACACATCCTGTTTAAAACACCAAAGTGTAAAAGGTACAAAGTTAACTATTTTTACATATGTATTTTTAGTCCTTAATCTGGAATGTATTCAATTTTGCAATTTGCATCAATAATCAAAAATTGTTTTATAGACATTTTCTTCTAATTAGGAACTGGTTTTCAGGAACACATTTTGACAGAAAACTAATTTAATAGAAAACAAAAACAAGAATTGGTCAATGTTACAGAGAATCAGCGCAGAGTTATTAAAGATTAATTAAATGATAATTAAGGAAATCCCGGCTAATGTGCGAGTGTGCCAACTAGACAAAATATATAAAAAGAACGTTGGGCCCGCCAAAAAAGCACACCGAAAATACGTTGACATTCAAAGTGCTAAAATAATTTCCAACATATTTATAAAAATATTTATATTATATTTGCAAACACAGTAGTTCGACTGTTTCCTGGTTTATAGCAAAAGTTCAAAATTTTGGAAATCGTATCCCTTGAATTTTGACAAAATTTTAATTCACCAATCCTAGTAGCGCTTAAGACATAAATTAACAAATTTTATTTTGTCTTACTATATTCACTTCCTTGTTCAAATTTAACAATTTTAACATATAAAACCTCATAAAATAAATGTTTGACCGACAGATTTTATCATTAAAATAGGTTTATAAATATGAATATACATATGTTTAGCAAATCACTTTATAAGACCTCTAAAACACAACTTTATACCAACTTTTTGCCCATTAGCAATCGCCGGGTTTCAAAATAGGTTAAAAAAACAAGTTCAAGAAAACTACTAACTAATGACTTTTACAAGATTTCTACAGAAATTACATACAAAAACCTTTTAATATTAAATAAAATAATGAGGTTTTATAAATAGTTAAATATTATATCAGTTAAAAGCTCTGAATTTTAAAATAAATTAGAAATTAAGATATATTAAATTTGATAAATAAATGTTTTAAATACTAAGTGGGTAAAAAAGAAATAATTACGAACGTTTGAACTCCTCGTTTATAGGAAAAAAAGCTTATTTGTCACATTTATTTTATCTGGATATGAAAATTTAATTTCCTTTAATATATTAAAATAGAATAAAAGTTCACAATTTAACAACCTCACTTTTTAGGGAATCTTGTCTTGTTTTTGTAAATTATTTCTTACTGCTCAAGTTTTATAAGTCCATAAAATAATCATGAAGTTCCTTTTTTAAGTTTCATTTCTAAATTATACATTCGAGTGTTAAAATATTTAAGAATTTACTCCTACTATTTATTAATGACTTATTACCGAATTACTTCATTATTTTATTTAAGATTTTTTTTTGTGTATCAACTTTCCATACCTTCTATTAAATAGTGGATGAAAACTGCAAAAATTAAAAAAAAAACATATATGAGTGACAAAAGCATTTAAACGTGAAAAAATTTCAATAAAAATTAATAATAAACACATTTGCATAACTGCAGGTGAAAAATTATCTACACCATGATAAATCAGTAACTAAAATTAGTAAATTCTAGTTTCAGATTTATTTCATAATGCTTTAAATATTAATGACTGTGGGAAAGTCCTCGAGTATTGGACACCTAAGATTTAAATTATATATATAACACTATGCACCGGTCAGAAACCCGACAACTTGAAGGCATCTAACATTATTCTAGATTTAAAAATTTAATGTGGTCTGACACAACTGATTAATATCATTCGTCTGTAGAAAACCAAGCCCTTAAAAAATGTTATTGATTTTAATAATTATAACATTTTAACACAGAGGTCATGCATTAAATTTCAGTTAGGCATTTTATCGGTAGATGTAACAATCTACTACGAAGTCTCGGAACTGGAACTAAGTAGATAGGTTTTTCTGATAGACTGCATTCTTGTGGTACAAACAATACCATAAAAAAATACAGTATCCAAGCAAATTAATAGATACTATTCTTTGATTTTCATAATTTTATATTTCCCCCAATATTTATTTCGAACTGTGATTTAATAGAATTAACGTTTCGGCTATTAAAAAAAAAATACACCTTCAAATCTAGGAAATGTCTAAATTGTCAAGTATCAAATAGTGGTTATATTCCTGTTCTTATGTAGCTATCATAACCAAAAGAAATAAATATATTAAAATAAACATTATTACACTGGAAGTAGTTTATTAAAAAAAAATTAACAATATTCTTAAAGTCTAAAGATTCAGTGACATCAATTAATATTTAGGAAATAACATATTAGTTTGATTACTTAATTACATGACAACAATAAATATTTTTATTATTTTTATTATATTACTTTAAATGTGACAGAAGTGAACCTAAAGTGTTATTCTGTGATCAGTAGGGCATGTTTCATGACGAGGGGAATCCCCGACCGACTGATCAACTGATAGGTATCCTTAGTGTTGCAAATAAGTTCTTTAAATTGAGGAGACAGAAAATCTAACGTAAAAATGTTATTACGGCGTCTGCTTGCATACTACCATAAGAAACTGTGCGTATTGCCAGTGGTATGTGTACCATAGAGGATTGCTGCCTTAAACCATTCATTAACAGGCAAATTTTGCAACAAAAACCATAATCCAGTCACCTTTTACTTTTATAAAAGCTTTAAATCTATAGGTATCTTTTGCTATAACCCATAGTAACACAAAAAAGATTTGTATGGGAAAAAGAATTTGTTACCTTAAAAAATATACGATCGTTACATATACCAGTGTCCTCTATTGCAAGCCATACGGTGCTGGAGGACCTTTTTCTAATATTCAAGTAGACTTAACTGTTACATTTCGTTATTGCGTTTAAAAATAATTGCACAATTTTAAATAAATAAAAATATTTGTATTCTTCTTAAAGTCTAAATATAAAAGAACAATAGCTAACAAGACATCAAATGTCTAGTATAGTGTTTACTTTTTAATTTAGTAATGAGAATGAAAATCATTTAATAACTTTAAAAATTTATATTCCCTATCTAGTAAAACAGGTATTTTCAATTTTCGAAATAGGAAACTCTACATATTTTTATATATTTAGATTCTCTAGCTGATGCTATACACATTTCATATACCATAGTTTATCTAAATGAATGTCAAAATATTGCGTCTAAAAAATGACATTTCTGATATTTTGATAGTCTAGTGCGTTCCTTCGAAAGTATCTTCTAATTTCAGCAGAATTATCTAATGTTTTAGTCAAGGCATATAAATATTACTAACGCCCTTTAGGACTAGTCATACTGACATTTATTTATATGCACACATAACACACATGCATACACTCAAACCGAACTGAGATTCGAACTAGCAGCTCTGCGGATTTGAGGCAAGTTGTTAAACACCTGTACAGGCTAGAGGCTGTCAAAGTGTAAAAAAAAAAAATGTTATTGCTCAGGTGCCAGTATTTAATAAATTATATATTCAATAGAGTATAATGCACAAAGTGAATTTAGAATCGATCGGAGAATCAAATATTCAAATATATAGTAGTATCATAGTCAAGCCATTTACATCGCACACGGAGGTCCCGGTTTGAGTCTCGGTCTGTCATGATCATGGGTGTTTTATGTTCTTGAATATTCATAAAAAAAAAATGGTCCTCTCAAAAGCATACCCTAGTATTGGGAATAATTTGCGACTAAAATACTAGTTTGTAAGACAAGGGGGAGAGCAAATAATATATAAATTTAGTTTCGTACAAATTTTGAGTTTATTATTTATGAACCAAAATATTTTTTAAATGTATATATTTGTGTAATTTTATATGATTTTTTTTTTCTATTATCTCTAATAAAGGGAACAATCAACTTTATCCTATTAGTAGTCACACTGTAAATGAGCGTTAATACCTGTCTCAAAAACAAACGCGACTCCTAAAAATCCAACACTTTAATTAGTATAAGACTAACCTGTATACAAAATAAGTGACAAAAAAATAGAGTATTTTTTGAAGCTTCATTTTCGTATCTCAAAACATGTTGCCAACTCTCCAAGATATGAGAATAATATTCTTATATTACCAAAAAAACTGAATAAGCATCACTCGCGAATACTTAGGGGTACAAATGGAGGTCTTTTTAACACTAATCTTTTTACGCATTTTTGATCATTAGCATCTTAAATATAATTATATAACTATCAATTTCTCAATTTTACAAGCTTTGATAACATTTAATAATGTTTAGAAAAACACCGAACATACAAGGACTATTTTATTATAAATATAATGTAAATGATAATTACTTTCACCTTAAGGCTTTGTAAGAAAGAAATTAGTTTAATTTTTTTTAGAATATCCCTTTATCTGTACATCAATGCATAAAAAATTTAACTGAAGTATCAGTCTGTCTGTCTGGTTTGCGATGGAACTTTACAGACATGAAGACGAGTTTGATAGGAGTGATATAGGCTACTTTTTCTGTCTGTCTGTTTGCACGGGCTTATCTTCAAAAAGGCGGAACCGATTTCGATGAAACTTTACAGGCATAAAGAGGAGCTTGTAAGGAGTAAAATTGGCTGCTTTTTTCTGCCTGTTTGTCTGCATGAGCTAATCTGTAAAATAGCTGAACCGATTTTAATGAAACTTTACAGGCTAAATAGGAGGTTGTCGTCAAATGTGATATAGACTGTTTTTTTTTTCGTCTGTCTGCACGGGCTAATCAGCGAAACGGCTGAACCGATTTCAACGAAACTTTATAGGCATGAAGAGAAAGTTGATAGAAGTGATATAGACTGCTTTTTTTCTATCTGCCTGTCTGTTTGACAGGATAACCTTCGAAACGTCTTTCAATGAAATTTTACAGACAGAGGTAAGAGGACAGGGAAAATACATTCCCAAAAATTAAATTTTAATGTTTTAAAAAGCTAAAAGTGACAAATCAGCGTTATATCGTTTTTTTTTTTGTATTTTTGTCGGCCTTGAACATAACTTATTTAGCCACAACTGGACATATCAGTGCAGTATTTCGACTAAATAATTTAGTACGTCACAATTAGCATATAATTGTAAGCCAGAATACAGCATAGAAATGAACAGGGACACACAATTCACGCCACTGGGGACCATCAGGGTGACTTTTATCTCTCAGATAGGACAGTAAAGCCCAAAGATAACTGAAGACGTTATATTGTAATTTCACTTTATTATAAAGCCTTAAAGAGCCAAGTAAAAGTTATAATCAATGTTTCCATGTATATAAATAAAAAACCGCCAGGCTTAAACTTACCTATAGGGGTGTTTTAAACATCCGTAGGAGTCTCGATACCTTCCGTATAGGGTTCCATAAGATACACCTAATAATTCCGCGGCCACTTTCATTTCCAGATTTTTGGTTTTAATAGCGTCCATCACTCTCTTAGTAAACGGTTCCTCCCAGAACTGTTGTCGGCGGCCCGTATTTAAGTATTCGTTCATTTTGATTACATCTGGCCATTCTTTTTCTATGGCTGGAGTTAAAAAAGTTTGCCCTCCTGATGTAGTTACGTTGCCTGCAGCCTTAGGTGCGTTGCTTCCTTTTTCTGTTGTGAATGATGTGTTACTTCGATCGTCATCGTCATCCTGATGCTAAAAAGTAAATTTTGAAATTTATATAATATTATTATACTAGCTTACATGTATCAGTAATAAATTAAAGACGATCGACCTTCATAGCGTAAATAAATAAAAATTCCTGTTTTGTAAATATATTGAGAATATCAAAAATTGTCAAGAATGGTAGGAGAATATAGCCTATCCGCCTTTGTCACGGTTCAATCGTCCGCTTTAGTTCACTGAGGCTAATTCTGTTAATTTAACCTTGTAACAAACTTATAATACTACTCCACTTCTATGTCACACATTTGTAGCCACTTCCAGAGATGTGGCAATTACTGCCCTTGAGAGTGAGTCCACACGATACCAAAAATTTCGGCGTAGGCGTATTACGCCCATTTATGTTAAAAATGTCTCGTCCACACGGGGAACTTTTATCGTGCAGTCGTAATGTTTTTTTTTGTGGTAACCTAACTTTTTTCTGATTTTTTGATAATATTTATTTATGTATAAATTAAAATGAAAGAAAATAAAAAAAATAATTGCAGCAATGTTGTTATGTAGAAAAAGAAAACTAAAGAAAAAATTACAAAAGATAAGGACATTATTAATATATTCTTTATTAAAAAAACGGAAAAGTCGTCGCTACTAGGTCCGCTCTGTTCTTGAGAAAAACATTGGAGAAAGGCTTGGACATACTAATGATTTAATTCAAGAAATGCGAGAAAGTGATCCTGATTTTTAAAAAATATTTTCCTGTTACTCTTGGTGAGTTTGAAAAGCTGTTGTTGGGCCAATAAATAGGAAACACGCTATGAAAATGTGTACAGCTATACCCTTATTACTAGGTTTGAAAAAACATTGTAATATTTAGCTGATGAAATCAGCATGTGAAAGCAACAGTGCGAATTCCGGTAAACAGTGTTTTTAAAATTAGTCATGTTACTTGTGCGATAACATGAGACTCTTTAAAGCAAGTTTTATTTCCGAAGTTTGCCACTTCTACCTGGTAAAGAATTGCCAAGGAGTTGAAAGACGAGAGTGTCATTTTAACAATCGTTTTAATAATTACAATTGTTTGTAGTTTTTAGAAGAATACATTACGTATGACACTAACTGGATTTCTGTTTATGTTAATTTTTACTTTTTAATTGTTTACAATAGGTTTATATAAAATTTGCTAAGGGTAGGGTTACCAGACGACAGGAATTTCCCTGACATGTCTGAAATTTTAGCCCCTTGTTAGGAAGAAACAGGAAAAAACTGCAATTGTCAGTATTTTTTTGAAATTAAAAGAGGAAAATATAAGTAATAAAAAAATATTTATTAATCATTCTAGTGAGAAAAAAATAAATTGATTAAACGTTAGCAAAATGGGTGGATTGTTAATTTAGTATATTAATAAATTTAGTTTCATACTTTTTATTGCTTGATGTTTCTTTTGGCAATTGCTGGACTTTTATAACCATTTCATGACATTCTTCACATGATATGTTCTTTAAGTTAAATTGTGTCTAGAGTAGAACCTTAACAGAAGACATTGTTGTAAACCAACTATTACTACAAATTATTAATTATTAAATTACTATATATATTTTTAAGTTACTCTTATGGATTAATAGATAATTATAATCTAATATTTAATACTCCCTTAAGAAACAGTTATATCTTAAGTAAATTTATTTTCTAATAGGCTCAAACAAAAGCATGCCTTAATCTCCGAAACTCTAAACTTTACTTTTTACAGAGACCATTAGTTTTGTTCATATTGTCATCGTTCCATAAATACACACTTTTTCATTTCAGTAATCATGTAAATAAATAGTTATATTTGTTAGTACGCCTATCACTGTAAAATATATAATTAAGACACAGAATAGAATGTAACTAGGACGTGAACATTGAGACGAGAGGAACTAAAATCAAAAAACTACAATAGCAACATTAAATTAGTAAGTAAGAACAAAAACTGTTGTTACCTCATGATTTAGTGAACATTATAATAAAATATTAAAAAAGTAATATTAGATTTATTTGAATTCATCGAAACCAGTGATAAACTAAAAGCAGAACTAGCAAAGTTATAACATTGGTGGCAGCGAAAAGCAAAGCTTATAACAATATAGACAGTCTATGTCTCTACTTAGTCCACTACGCTCCCATTAATGAGAAGACTCACTCGATGTTGGCATTTGATGCTTTGATTGCAAAAACTTTTAAAATCTCACTGCCTTAACATACAACATTCAGATAAAATGTCCGGATATTTACAGGAACATTGGGGATATTGTCAGGGAATCTCATTATTTGATCTGGTAACCATAGCTAAGGGCATGTCTGTGGATTAGCGTCTCGATATCACAGATTGTCGTTGAATAGAAATTGTATTATATAATGGCCTTTATTTCATAAGCTTTAATTTATATAACGAACACCTGTGTTATTGCAATTGTTATAAAACTAATAAAAAATGAACAAAAATCGTTTTTTTTTGAGTACCAAGCAGTAATGATCTTCGGTAACAAGCATTTTTAATAAATTAAAACAATTTAACATAGTTCATAAATATCCATTATTTCAAAACGCGCTAAATAAAATATATAAATAAAACAACAAAGTTTAAAAAAAACATAGGTTATGTTTCCATACAAAATATTGAAAATAAACAGTTTCCGCCATTTTTAAAGCAGTCCGCTGAAAAGTTCAACATAATTTGGCGTAATGACCTTGGAAAAGGCGGATTTAGGCGGGAAATCTTCGGTCTTTGTCTTTTTTTAAATCTAACAAATCACAATGCTTGAAATTTGACATATGTCTTATTACGCTACGCTGCCGCCCAGATTTTTCTTATCGTGTGGACTCACTCTGATTCGTTAGCATGAACAGCTCGGAGCTGTACAGGTGCAAGAAACCCTCGCTTTATTCAAGTAGTGCATTATGCCTCGGCGCTCGTCAGATCTGCTTTCCCCTTACCCCTCAAGCACCAAAAAAAATATTTGGTGTATAAAGCCCTAACAGCTATCAGTTCTCATTGTTAGATGCTATTTTTGGGTAAAAAAACATTTTATACATGAAATGGAAACACAAAAATAAGATTATTTCACAAGATATCGAACTTACATTCATTTCATATTTATGGCCGAAAATGCCATGACACCAGACAAAATTTAAAACTAATAAGTAATAAAATAATATTTTTACTTTTTTGTCTTCAATATTTTTCGCCATGTATATTAAAAACACAAATTCCGAAAAAAAAATAATTTGTAGGTTATTTACTGTTCCAATTAATACTTTTACCGGTTTATTCAGATTTGCTCGGAGCTACTCAGGGTCTGATGCACCCGAGCTTAAAACTCTTCAATCGAGGGCAGTAAATCATACAGTAGGAAGAAGCAATATATAGGTTATGTAACAGTAAATTTAGTAATGTCAAGTTACAGTTCAGAAAAGTTTTGTTAATTATTTTATTTTCTAAACAGTAAATAAATATAATGTTGTGTTACGTGTGTTCTCATTATTACATCCAACCTCAAGCGAACTAAATACCATTGAAAATTTAGTAAATCTAATGGTAGAGTCTCTGAGAAATTCCCGCCACAAATTGACGTCCAACGTGATGCTATGTGAAGATTGAGACATTTTCAAGACAATACGTTATTTAATGTGACTGAACATTAAAATGACCCGTGTTTTAGATTGTCTTTTGACAGTAATTTGTGAAAAACTCATTCTTTTCATCGTAAAACGTTCGTCTCTAAAATTGCGTTGTTGCCAAGCGATCGTTTCTCCTGTTCAAAGTTTGACACGCAAATCCATTGTTGTCAGCTTTCGTTACTATTTTGCATCTGAGCTCCGATTCTGTAAGCATATTTTTTGACATTCTCTTTCCTTATCTTTTTTAGGACAGTGATATACTTATGTGTTAATACAGACTGAACAAAGATAGAAGATCCTTATTATGACATTCTCTTTCCCTTTACTCTTATAGAATCGCAGCCCTGATGTATAATTATTGCCAAGTGTTTATCTCTTTTGCAATCCAAGATTCTATTGTTGCCAAATAAACGTCTCTTCTGCGATCAAGGTACCAACGTTGCCAAAAATAACCAGAACCAGTGTACACCGAAGTTACTCCGAAAAATAAATCGAATATACCACTGTTTTTACACTAAAATAGAGAGTATTCGCAAATTTAACGTTATTTTTTGAATGTTTAGATTTCTTTGAATTTGAATGCTGTTAAGATCTGGTAAAATTCTTGAGCTTGAGAAAATGTTAGAAGAAGAGAAAAGTGTTCCTGCAGTCCATCAAATTGTTATGACGCCAGAAATGCTTCAGACATTATTAGCAGGTGTTCAAAACATGAATGTTAATTCGCAGGTAAATCAAGCTACAAGTGTACAACAAAATGTAAGTACCGTTTCCAATTTTTCTGCATACAAATCTCGATTTAATGAAAATCCTGATGAGAATGTAGAGGCATTCATTGGTGCTATCACAGTATACAAAGATTGTTTAAATATTCAAGATCAACATGCTCTCAAAGGTTTATCAATGCTACTACATGACTCTGCAGCTATTTGGGGGCAAGGAATAAAATCTTCTGTTAACAGTTTCGATGAAGCTATTTTATCATTACGACATGCTTATGGTTATTCAAAACCACCACATCAAATTTATAGAGAACTTTTTTCAAAAATACAAGGAGAAGAAAAAACTGATATTTTTGTTAGTAGAGCACGCGCTCTTTTAGCTTATTTAAAAGGCGATTCGGCAATCACAGAACATGTTCAGCTTGATATGGTATATGGTTTACTTAATGTTCGAATCAAAGAAAAAGTATTACGAGAGAGTGTGAAGACTTTTAAAGAACTCATTGAAGCAGCTCGTATAGTTGAACAAACGCTTTCAGATAATTCTCTTGACAGCTTGACTCAAAATGATTTTACACGTAAGCCAAAAACTCAATGTGTTTACTGCAAGAATTTTGGACATTCCAAAGAACAGTGCAAGAAATTAGCTCGAGTTCGTGCCGAAGCTAATAAAACTAATATTCAAAGTACTCCTTCTATACCTTTAAATAAGTCAGCAAATCATTCAACTTCCAATAGTAACATGTCTACTAAACCATTTTCTGTAACTTGTTACGGTTGTAAAGCACCTGGCTATATTAAAAGCAACTGTCCAAATTGTTCCAAACAATTTCTAATTCAGAAACATCCACGATGTTTACTGAATTTCTAAGCACATATTTCGTCAATTCTGAGGGTACTAATAACACTCGACCGCTTACCTTCGTCAACATCCAAGGTCATAATGGATTGACTTATCTTGATTCTGGTGCACAATCAAGTATTGCTGGTGCTCAGTTAAGAGAAATCTTATTAAGAGAGAATGTACCTTATCAAGAAAAGCCTTTAAATATGACTTTAGCAGATGGTAAAACTACAAAAGTAAATGCCTACTTTTTCGATGTTTCAGTGAATTTAAAAGATAGAGATCATCATGTGACTCTTATTTCAGTTCCAGACCATACAAACAGCACAACTCTTTTAGGCACTGACTTTATTAAAACAGCCAACATTGCATTGGACATTCCTAAGGATGTTTGGTTTTATGGAGATGCTCCTCACATCAGTTACAAGTTTGAAATGGAACCAACATTAACTGCATACACTCAAGTTACTACAACAAAAGTGACAGATAGTCCTAACCTGCTTACACTACGTGAAGATAAAGGAATTAACTTGACTAAAGAAGAAAAACATACCTTTAATGAGATTCTTACAGCAAATCAAGACCTTTTCGAACCTAGTAATGAACCTACTCCGTTTGTTGAACACGTTATTACTTTGACAGATGATGAACCGATCTCAGTACCTCCTTATCGCCTTTCGGAAACGAAAAAGCAAGAATTAAAGAAAGAAATTGACAAGCTTCTTAATGAGGGGATAATAGAAAAATGTGAATCTCCGTATGCAGCTCCCGTTGTTCTTGTCCCGAAGAAAGATGGTGGGATAAGATTGACAGTTGATTATCGCCGTCTGAATGCCAAGACACGCCCAGATAGGTATCCGTTGCCTCGTATCGACGATACCCTACATGCAGCGAAGAAAACATGCTATATGACAACTCTAGACTTGAGATCTGGCTACCATCAGGTATCAGTCAAATCAAGTGATAGAGACAAAACAACTTCCATTTGCCCTTTTGGAACATTTCGCTACACCAGAATGCCATTTGGACTTCGCAATGCTCCTTCAACATTTCAAAGATTGATTGACAGATTTCGTTCTGGTCTTCAAGATATAAATCTCCTGGCATATCTCGATGACTTGATAGTCTTATCAGAATCTTTTGACATCCATGTTAAACTTTTACAGCAAGTATTTGAACGATGTAAACTTTTTAAACTCGGATTAAATCGACAAAAATGTAATTTCTCATGTTCCTCAGTGAATTATCTTGGACACGTCATGACTCCGCAAGATATTGCGCCAAATCCAAATAAAGTATCTGCTATTACTAAAATTCCACTTTCTAAGAATGTCAAAGAACTATTATCGTTTCTACAAACCTGTTCTTGGTATAGACGATTCATAGAAAATTTTGCACAAATTTCGAAGCCATTAACTATTCTAACCAAGAAGAAAGCCAAATGGACTTGGGGCCCTACTCAAACACAAGCATTTGAAAAGCTTAAAATTCTACTTACATCAAGCCCTATTCTTCAGCAAACCGATCCTGCTCAACCTTACATTCTGAAAACCGACTCGTCCTCGTATGCAATCGGTGCTTGTTTATTGCAGAGGGAGGGACTTGAAGAAAGACCTATTGAATATGCAAGCTGACTACTGACGTCAACAGAGCAAAATTACACAACTACAGAAAGAGAAGCTTTAGCAGTAGTTTGGGCGGTAACTAACAAATTTCGTGGTTACCTAGAATGTGCTCCAGTCGTTGTTAAAAGTGACCATCAACCATTAAAATGGCCAATGACCTTAAAATCTCCTACAGGCCGTCTAGCAAGATGGGCATTAGCATTACAACCATTTGATTTACAAATTGATTATACCCCAGGCCGAACAAATGTAGTTGCTGATATGTTATCAAGACCTCCAATCACAGAAACAGAAGCCAATTTAACTACTGTTGATTTGCCTAGACAGAATGCCGCTGACATTCGACGAGAACAATTAAATGATCCCGATGTTTCTAAAATCATCCATTGTTTTGAAAACCTTGATAATGATAGTCTTGATTACAAGAAATGGACTGAACGAGGATACATAATGCTAAATGGTGTACTTTACCATTATGTTCCTGAACTAGATGAAGAAGAAGCTCAACAAGTTGTACCCAAATCGCAAATTCCCACTATTCTAGCAGAATATCATGACTTACCGCTAAGTGGACACTATGGAATAGAACGTACCTACCAAAAGATAGCAAGTCGTTACTTCTGGTCTGGCATGCGCAGAACAATTACTGATTACGTCAATAAGTGCATTGAATGCCAACGTTATAAAGTTTCAAACCTAAAGCCCGCTGGACTATTACAAACTCCTGTACAATGCCAACGTTTTGAGACCTTATCCATTGATCTTTGTGGTCCTCTACCTGAAACACCTGAGAACTACAAGTGGATATTTATTGTAGAAGATACTACAAGCCGATGGGTAGAACTGTTCCCACTTAAAGTAGCATCCGCCGAAAATTGTGCCCGCGTCCTCATAGATGAAGTCATTTTACGTTATGGCGTACCACGAAGAGTTATAAGCGACAACGGTGTACAGTTTGTCAGTGCCGTAATGCAGCAAGTTGCTCACTGTCTTGGATTCAAGCAATCTCTTACTCCATCATATCATCCTGAAGCTAATCCAGTAGAACGTAAGAATCGTGACCTACAAACTCAATTATCCATTTTAGTAGCCAATCATACCCAGTGGAAAGATAAATTACCAGCTATTCGTTTTTCCATGAATACTAGCGAAAGTCAAGCCATTGGTTGTACTTCAGCATATCTTTTGGACGTGAATTACGAACTCCAGATGATGTTAACCGAGACCTACGTGCTATTGTGGACAATGAAAATTTTGTAAGTCAAATCACTCCATACTTGCGTAGCCTTGGTAAGACAATTCTAGAAGCCCGCGACACTCATGAATTACAACAGGACCGAACTAAGAAGTATGCTGACAAACACCTTCGTGATGTGCCCAATTATAAATATGGTGATAAGTACTTGTTAGTACCCATGTCCTCAGTAAATCCAAAGATTCCTATTCATCTAAATTTGCACCCAGAGGAGATGGACCTTACATTATTACAAAGATTGTATCGCCAACCACTTATGAAGTTTCATCACCAAGTTTCCCAGATGTCCCTCTAGGAAAATATCACGCATCAGCTTTGACACTATACAAAGCTCAGCAAAATGATGACTCAGCTCCTGTTAGACCAATTAGAAGACGTGGTCGACCATCTCGACTAGCCACACACAGTCAAGAACAGCAAAACGAAATTGAAGATTCCAATGTTACGTTGCCTCCACTCGTCATTAACCATGAAGACAAAAACTGTCCAGAGATGTCAAGTGTAACCCAATCAAAAAGATTAGTTTCCAAGCCAAAATTTCCCTGCTGTCCTTAAGAACTTTTAGTTACTTCTACTCACGGGACGTATTGTGAAGTAAAGGGGGAGAAATTGTAACAAACTTATACTACTCCACTTCTATGTCACACATCTGTAGCCACTTCCAGAGATGTGGCAATCATACAGTAGGAAGAAGCAATATATAGGTTATGTAACAGTAAATTTAGTAATGTCAAGTTTCAGTTCAGAAAAGTTTTGTTAATTATTTTATTTTCTAAACAGTAAATAAATATAGTGTTGTGTTACGTGTGTTCTCATTATTACATCCAATCTCAAGCGAACTAAAATACTATTGAAAATGTAGTAAATCTAATGGTAGAGTCTCGGAGAAATCCCCGCCACAACCTTATTTTTGCAAATACTCTTGTTATGGGCTATCGTCATCGTTTATTATCCCGGTAATTTTGTCGCATTTTTGGAGTACCGTATCTTTTGCCTGGTTGGCAGTTAAAGTTCTTTTACAAAAAT
Organism: Diaprepes abbreviatus; assembly: GCA_034092305.1. Taxonomy (NCBI): domain Eukaryota; kingdom Metazoa; phylum Arthropoda; class Insecta; order Coleoptera; family Curculionidae; genus Diaprepes; species Diaprepes abbreviatus. The sequence continues at coordinate 27,775,993 of JASJET010000022.1, forward strand.
AAACCTGGAGACAGCGATTTTGAGCCACTTGCACGTGTCAAAGAAAGAATTCTTGCAAACATAGTGGAAGGTTTCTGCATTCAACCTGGCTCTGATGCAGTGGCGCCTTTAATTTCGCACCTCTACTCTCCAGCATAGAGGTTAGCTTGGCATTTTTGCTCGCTGATGCTGCTACTAGCCTTCAACTATACTCTAGTGATCGACTGTTTTACCTATTTTTCCTTTCTTTATTCAATTAAATTAAACCTATCTTTCATCTTATTGTGAGGTTATGTGCCTCTTGCGCCTCCTCTTTTCTTTTAAAAACCAGTGTAGCACTTTTATAAGATAAAGTATTTTATTTCTGAATAACATATTTATGCACCTTGTAAGTTAACTTGGAGCAAAAAATTACACTTGATAAATTAAATTTATTCTTTTCCAGCGAGAGAACTAAGCAAGTTTTTGGAGGATTCAGTGCCATCAGTGATTTCTTAGGTCAGTCACTTAAGGTGGATTAGTCAAAATGATCGCTTAACTTCGTTTTTCTTAATATGACGGTTTGTTTTTTGATTGTCGGGAATAATGACTTGAGTAAAATTTAACCATTAATGATATTATATATTTCAGTTTCTTAGCTACAAACTTATCTCTCTCGCCTATATAGTTACAGCAAACATAATTTATATTTAAAATGTTCGCGTATAATCCAATCATTTTATAAATGAATTACAAAAACTAGAGCAAAAAATTACGAAAGAATATGCCATGAGAGAAACAGGCATGTCGCGAAATTTCCTTTCTCCTCAAATGAATGCTGATATTGATCAAGATTCATGTAGCAATATTTTATATATACAATAGATAAAAATTCCGGAAATATACCTATCTAGTAACATATTTTTTTGAACTTTTGCTATACCATAACTTCAAAGGGAATATTTAACGAATAGGTCAAAAAAAGGACGAGCCGAGCAAATAACGGAAGTTCAGTAAATAAAATACAAAGTAGAGAAATGTACGAATGTACAATTTTATTATTTTGAGTTACAGGTTATTGATTATTTGTAAAAAAAAATACTATTTCTCTTTCGCTCTCAAAATATCTTAACCTAAATTCTTTCACCAAATTAAGAATTCAAACGTTAACCCGAAATGGAACTTTTTTAATTTTTTATTAAAATCATCCATCGAATTAATACTTAATTTACAAGATTATCATAACTATATATGTAAAAAATCAACTCGATAATAATTTACTGCAAAAATTGAAGAAAGAAAAGAGACCTTTGAGAAAAATAAATAGTGATTTCATTTGTTTCTTGTCAATAATTCAATCGCAGAGCGAGAATGAGTGCATCCGCTCGTAAAAACATATTCCCCTAACTCACTTAATGTCCAACTTTAAAACCGGCCCAAATTGGCAGTAGAGGGTTTAAACTGACAAGTAAAACAATAAGTCAAGTAAGTTTTGAACCTAAGAAATACAAGAATAAAAAAATCATTTTCTTTTTGTATATATATATATATATATATATATATATATATATATATATATATATATATATATATATATACCTATTATTAATTTTAAGGCTTCTTATCTAAGTTTTTTGCTTGCTGCTTCGTAGTACTTCATGCGTGACTTTTATTGTTTTTGACGTCATGGAAGACCTATATAGCCGACTGTTTATTTTTGGGCTCATATGCATACATTCAAAACTCGTCACCTATCACGACTAAATGTTTTTTGTAGCAGTCCGATCCTATTTTTTGGATATTTAATTGCAACAATCGGTACGAGACTTTCTTTGAATGATGACAAATTATGCAGGACGAATACGAACATAGCTTTTTCAGGGCAAATGACACGCCGGTTTTATTAATCTCCAAGGATGCTTCAATTTCAAGGCATATCACATGACGATCTTGCATTATCAGTTCATGCACAGCATCAATGTTTTCTTGCCCCACACCCGACTCGTCAGTGAGCAAACGACGGTAACAATTGAATTCACTAAATCAGCGATTTTTGTAGTTTGAGTATTTAATTGCAGCAATCGGTACAAGAATTTTTTTGAGTGATAGACCAATTATGCGGGATCAATGCGAACATAGCTTCTTCACAGCCAAATCTTCATGCAACACACGCTGGTTTTATTAATCCCCAAGGATGCCTCAATCTCAAGGCATATCACATGACGATCTGGCATTATCATTCATGCTTCATCAATGTTTTCTTGCCCTGCAACTGATTTTGGACGATCTTTACCCGACTCGTTCGTGAGCGAATGATGGCCACAATTGAGTTCACTAAACCAGCAATATAAAGTGGTTTTTGTAGGTGTTTTATCGCCATATAAAGAATTTAGTTCTTGAGACAAACCACGTCGAAATTTGTACAAAATAATAGCATGAAAATGTTCACGAGTTAATTTTATTTCTTGGCTGAGATGAAACTTTGGAGTTACTGTAGATGACATAAATAGCATCCGTATATCAAAGCGTTCTGAGTATGTATACTGTCTAAAATGTCAAACTTTACAATGGATAGGTCAGTTGGCACCTAATAAAGCCAGTCTCAACAATACTCGAACTTAAACTTTAATGGTCCTGGCAGTGTGGGAGCTCCGTTTGTGATTTATAAAGTGTTCGTTTGTATTTTAAACGAAAATATTTGTTTAAAGCAAGTTTCTAACGGTTAATATACTGGTGTTGTGTGTTTCCCTTAGGTTTCCTTGCTATGAACCATCATGGATAATGGTTTGGTGATTAATGACATGTTCAGTTTTGAAGAACCGTCAACTGACCCCTGTCATCATATCAATTAAGTTATTTTCCATAGGATTTCTATTTTTTGATAAAATTATTTCAAATCATTGAGTTTTTCTAATATCAATCTAGAATAATAAATGCAAATTACGGCAATAAGGAAAGCTGTAACTCAAATTTAAGTTAGAGTTAATATTTTGTAATATATTATTAAAAAAAGTATTATTTCTAGAATTTAACGTTTTCTTAAATCGTCGGCCTATAAATATTTAAAATAAACGATTACTATTTATGAATAAAACAAACTAATTTCTCCTATGAAAAAACTAAAATGGATTTGTATTGTGAACAATAACATAAGTACATTTCCACATCAAATATAAGTTATCACTTACCACTTCTTTCTTAACTTTCATCGGTGGTTCTTCATTGTCAGTATGGTCGCCTTCATTTCCCTGATCATCTTCCCAGATCTGTAAGTCATGTTCACTGCTCGACATGGCGTCATTTGAGTAAGTGTCGTCAACATTACTAACGTTGCCCGACACATTTAGAATTTTAGGAGTGGTAAATTGACTATCGTAGTCATCTGAAAATATTTTAATCTGCTATTATGTAAGAAAACACTTTTTGAATATAACGGTAAAGAATATAAAGGTGCCATAACTAAAATGGCGCATAAAATCTTACTAGTGTAGGGGTCAGGAAGTCCGCAGTGACCCCTTTAATTTATATGGACCCACCCAAGTTTTTTTATGTATTTTGAGTTCATGAACAATAATTTTTAGGGTGAAAGTTCGTCCGGGTAGGGATAAGATTGTAATAAACAAATAATCGTTTAAATTTTTAAAAATGCCATTTTCGCAAAACCAACTATTGAGTCATATTCTTTGAGTGCTTTAAGTAAAAAAGGTCCTGACTAACTTTTACGTAAGACGCTAAGTTTCCGAGATAATTGATGATAAAGAATTAAAAAATGGGATTTTTGCAATTTTTGAATGCTAATAATTTTGACTAAATGAACTTTTTTCCATTTTCTTGACAGCGATCGAAAGTTCGAATCAGCTTCTACAATCAAATGCCATACGAGAAAGTTACGTCTTGATTGTTTATTTTGGCTATAAACAAATGGCTTTCGGCCGCTTACATGTATGTGTGTGGCGGGCAAAGGGAAGCATACCTCCACTCCATTTGCATACAAGACAGTATTGTAAGCTAAGCGAAAGCGAATTGTCAAAGAGGTGGGGTACCGACTTTTACATTTCTAAAACAGTAGACAGGCGAGTCTATTTTTTCTGGATTTAAAGGTCTTTGGAGGGGGGGGGGGGGCGATAGTCACCAGCGCCACCCCTTGGATCCGCGCCCGATCGCACAAAAAATGTTGCATATTTTGAGCTACTTCCAAGATCGCCAAATCGCAAAGAAATTGTGTTCCATCACGATAATGTAAAGCCTTACTCATTTTCAGTAACTCGTGGGAAATCATTGGAGCTTGGGTAGGAAGTGATGTCGCATCCCACATACAGCCATGACCTGGCACCATCCGATTACTATTTATTTTGAAGCTTGCAAAACGCTTGGAATAGTAAAACTTTCACAAACGGTGATGACCTTAAATTGCACTTTGTTCAATTTTTTGCCAATAGTGACCAACATTTCTGTGGGCGCGGAATCATGAAGTTGTAAGAAAGAAGGCAAAAGGTCATTGAACAAAATGAAAAATATATACTTGATTGAAGTTCATTCTTTGTATAAAAAATGAATTTTATTTCACACTACAAATCTTACCAACCTTATACAGTTAGCAAAGTTCACTAAAACGATCTTTCCCATAAGGCACATGAGTGTTTTTGTAAAAAAAAATAACAATTTTAAACAATCATATTTGGATATTTAACAATATAGACAAAGAATGTGTAAGTAAAAACAGAGGAAAGTTAGAGAGGAGTGTTTTCGTCTTTCAGTTAAATGTAGATTAGTATGTGTAAGATATTATGACAGAAGAGTGTTACAAATACAAAATACTTAAAATCGATAACAGTTACTCTTTCTCAAAGTGTCGTAAATAAAAGTGCTTATTTTGTGCCAGTAAATAAAATAAAAATTGTTTTTGATTTAAAAGTAATTTATGTTTTCTTGTACTGTTGGGTGCTTATTCTGTTATTATTCATTCGAACTGTGCTCCCAAAACTGTAGTCGATAACATGTTTTATATAAGTAAGCAATTTTATTTGTTTATTGCAGTATTTGTATTGAACATTGAACGTGTTGCTGGCTGGCTCATTGAGTTTACATCCTATTTAACAACTTCTTTCAGGGTTACTTCTATAAAATTGTGACCCATTTAATAAACGTTCATTTAACTAATTAAAATTCGTGAAAAAAACGTCTCAGAATTACAATTAGTAATAACATATTAAATGGTCTATAATTATTAAAATGTGTAAAAGAAGTGGAGATTCATTTGATTACTCTAATAAACTTGAGAATAAATGAATTTATTTAAACACACACTAAATCATATTTTAGATGACATTAGACGATAACTGACCTCAATAATGGATCCTGGCTCTTGTAAGCTGTAGTAGCAAAAAACGTCGAAAAATGGACGAAAAAGGGGCTTTTTTTTATATATATATACCCGGGTCCGTCCTAAAGCCGGATGCACTGCGACCAGAGTAGGCCTATTGTGCTCACACTAGACATTACAGCCACTCTGTCAACCTAGCCCCCTGGCTCAATCTGTACAGTCCTGCTAAGGAGTGAGTGAGTATTTCTCCCGGTTCCAATTTTACTGACCCGAAAGTTTGTTGTCTAAATCTCACCAGTGACTCACAGTCACATATGATATGATTCACTGTTTCCTCGGCTTGTCCAGACAGTCTGCAGCCGAGGTTTCCGTTATATAGATTCATTCTATTCAGATGTACTTTGACGGCCATGTGTCCCGTCATTATACCCGTAATAGTCCTTAATTGGTTTCTACTCATTTGTAGTAGTTTCTTTGCCAGTTTCGGGCCCGGATTCCCAATAAATAGCTTGCTGTGGTTTAAACCTTGTCTGGTCATCCAGTGGTTTTTATGTGCTCTTTTGATCCATTCTTTGACTGCTTCTCGTGCCGCACACCGCGGCACCCCAAAGGCCGGTTCTGGACCAATGTATTGAGATGCTGACCCTGCTCTAGCTAGCTCGTCAGCTTTTTCATTTCCATGTATGCCTTCGTGTCCTGGTACCCACTTTAACATAACTCTGTTGTCTTTTGTCAGAGTTTCCAGCTCGCTCTGACATTCCCAAACCAGCCTCGATGATACCTTTTGACCCTTGAGTGCCCTTAGGGCTGCCTGGCTGTCAGAGTAAATGAGGATTTGCTTCCCTTTGTAAGCTCTCCTGTTTATCTCATCTGCGCACCGTAAGATTGCGAATATTTCTGCCTGGAACACTGTTGGGTATTTCCCAAGGGGAAGGGTTAGTTCCTTCCTCGGTTGTAACCCGTATATCCCAGCTCCAGTACCCTCACTAGTTTTTGAACCGTCAGTGTACCAGATACTTGCACCCGAGACTGTTTCCGGTCTTTCTCTTTTACTTGCCATTCGATCCTCTATTGTGACTTCAAACGGTATATTATAACGGTAGCTCGAGTTCATATGGTCCGTGTCCATTTCCAACTCAGGGCTCCTGATTTTTTTACATATGTTTTTATGTCCTGACATCGTCATTTGCGATTTTACTGTTGAGTGATTTAGTCGGTGGAGTCCCATTCTTGCCTCTGCCTGAATCACTATGTGTAGCGGAGGCAGATCCAGAATACACTCCATTGCCGAAGTGGGCGTTGATTTCATGGCCCTAGTAATACACAAACAGGCGACCCTTTGTATTCCACTCAGCTTTGTCATAGTTGCTCTCTGCATTACCTTGGGCCACCAAACCAAGGCTGCGTAAGTGATGGCTGGTCTCACAACACTGGTGTATAACCAATGTACCATTTTCGGTGAGAGACCCCATGTTTTCCCACATAATCTTCTAACAGTCATAAGAGATGTTTCCAATTTTCTGGTTATGTTTTCCACTTGTCTGTTCCAGGTCAGCCTGGAGTCTAAAATCGCCCCCAGATATTTTACTTCTCTGGCAAGTGGTATTGTGTTTCCTTGGAGGATGATGGGACCGAGATCCTCTATCCTTCTCCGTTTTGTAAAGGGGATTAGGACAGTCTTTTGGGGCTTTGTACACATATGTTCGAAAAATTAATACTTATCGGCATGCTACCATCGTTTGTAAATAAACTTAGACTTCATTTTTATGTCTTGTGAATTGCATGTGGATTAGACGGATTTATAGTGTTTTAAGAGACATTTATTTGTATTTTGTGTGTTTTATTCAATATAATAAGATTCACAAAGTATAAGCTTACGTTGTGTCAAAACAAAAGAATACAGATTTCGAAGTTCGGTCAGGAATCAAAATAATTGATATTGACTCAAATGCGTTAGGCCATCATTAAGAAGTGAAGGAGCAAAATCACCAATGCAAAAAACGTGCCCCTTCACACCTTCCAAGATGCGGGACTTACCGGGAGGGATACAGGCCTAGAAGAATTAAATCACTAGCTCAATAGTTCACATCTGGCAAATAATAATTACTTTTTATCCACTAGTTTGACAAAGAACCTGCGAGGTAAAGGATTTTGAGACGGAGACGAGATCAAGGCGGCAGTGAAGGAGTATTTTCAGACCAAAAAAAAAAGTAAAAGCGCTTTACAAAAAATATGAGAAATATATTGAGTTATAGAGAGATTACATAAAAAAATTAAATATTTCATTTTTTATTTCTCTTTAGAGTATCTCGTAACTAGGAATTGTGTTGCTAAATTTCCAGTTATAGAAAAAAAGTTAAATAGGGGTTCCAAATCATGATTGTTATCGATACGGACCTGGCTACGAAAACTTACTAGGTAAAAGCACCTATTTTTTCTCATTTTTTTCAAATGAAGTTAAAATCATGAAATAAATTTTCATTTTTCTATTTGACATACATTTTATTTATTAAATATACTACAGAAATAAAGTTCAAAAGACTAGTCATAAAAATATAACCTTTCTTAGCACTCTTAATATTAAAAGATAAAGTATTTGATATTACATAGGACGTATCCGGTACTTTTTTATTATTTTCAAATAACTCCTAATTCTAACAATTTTCAACTGATAAAACTGGAAAATACCACCACATACTATTTATTTCGATAAATTTATGTTGCACTATTTTATTGGGTTTTTGTAAAGTTATGTATGACCTAATATTGTTTCTTCGAAGTAATGTGATTCCCCATTTTCTAAATATTTAACGAGATTATTTTGTTTTAATGTCATTTCATATAAAATCCTTTTTTGTCTCGAAACTATATTTTTTAAATTAGAACTTTTCAATAAAAGTACATTTTAAGTTTCCGCTTTCATTTCTCGGTAGAGAGTGCAAAACAATGTACAAAATATTTCTGGACCTTATCGAATTCTATTTATAAACATGGTACTTTTTAAATCCTTTAAAAATGGTATAAACAGGTTCTTGGATATAAAAAAAAATGTTAAACATAAATGGAAATGAAAAGAAATATATTTTGATTGACCCTTATACTTCCTTAATGGTCCAGCAGTGGTACATTAGTTTTAGAGTATTTTTTCAACGTCAAGAAAAAGATCGTAATGGTTATTCCAATAACCTCACTACCTTGGAAACATTTAAATATTGTCTATAAAATCGGAAAATTAACTAAATTGCGATGAAGATACTGTACAGTTCTGGGTTTCTTTCAAAATAACGTTGTGGGAGTGTATTTACAAAAGATAAAAAATTATTGATAATAAATATCCGGAAGGGTTATAAACGTCAAAAATTATTTACAATTTTACAACTCACTAATATATCCATAATAATATAAAATAAGTTACAATTATTACAATTTTACTTCAATGAATTAATAACGTATTTTAATATATAATAGCTTGGGTAAGTCACAAAGCATTTTCGAGGCAGAAATATATGCTATTATGAAATGTATTCAATTTAACAAGGAAAAAAACTATCAAAGCCAAGAGATTATCAACTTGTCGGATAGTCAAGCAGCCATCAGTGCGCTGAGCTCTCAAGCTATCAGTACCAAGATGGTCTGGAACGTCTAAAAATGATTTGAGTAAGAATAATAAAGTCACCCTCATGTGGGTACCGGGACACACCGGGATAGAGGGGAATGAAATAATAGACAGGCTCGCTAGGACAGTGGCTGAGATATCATTTCTGGGCCAGAATAATAAAGTATATATAATTTGGGTATCGAAACATACTGGAATAGAGGGGAATGAAATAGTAGGCAAACTCGCGAGGAAAGGGGCTGAGAGACCATTCCTGGGGTCAGAATAATAAAGTCACCCTCATGTGGGTACCGGGACATACTGTGATAGAGGGGAATGAAATAGTAGACAGGCTCGCGAGGAAAGGGGCTGAGACACCATTTCTGGGGCCCGAGCCTTTCTGTGGAATCAGTACTAGCGTAATGCTGGAAGAACTAAAAATAGAAGAAGAAAGCAGGAGATTCAATTATTGGACGGAGCTACAAGGATTGAGACAAACGAAGATACTTTTGGGGAAAACGACCAGAAGAGATTCAAAGAATGCATAAGCTTAATTAAAAACCAACTCGGAGTTCTGACAGGAGTCCGACGGGGCATTGCTACCTGATAAGTGTCCATACACCTCAAGAAACTCGTACTGGCAGAAAAAGAACAGTGCCGATTATGTGAGGAGGAGGACAAAACCTCTATTCATATCCTTTCAGAGTGCAGCGCTCTAGAAAACCCTATGAATGCGGTTCTTGGGAACACACCAAATCGAAGAAGGGGAGCTACCCACCTTGAAGCAGTCCAACATCCCAAGATTCCTGAGGGAAGTAGGACTGGAGGACCTGCTCTAGCCGATAAGATAACTTTTACGACTGAGCAGCAGTAGGGGGCACAATAAATCTACCATGTCGCAGTGTACAGACCCCCAACTCTACGCACGTACATTCAACGTATTATAATTAATATAATAAAAGACTAAGGAGGCTATTAAATCTTTTTTTCGGCTATTAGGCAATACCTTTATTATCTATTTGTTTTCGATTTGGTAATAATATGTATATCCAACGAAACGTGTGTAACATATTATTACACAGGGTTTGCTAATCAATCAGCATGCAATAGTTAAAATAACTTATAAAGTAAATGCCTTGCCATTCCCGGAGAAGCCATGTCATAAAAAATAATTTGTCAACAGAGTGTTATTTGTCGTTTAAGATTAAGAAGAAAATCTGTTGTTTTGAAATCGAAGAATTGAAAATGGGTTTGTTAATAATAAACAATTCAGAAAAAATGAGTTCTACATCATCTGAGGTAGCAGAAAACTTTTTTTTATACCAATTAGAGGTATATTTTGTTCTTTCTATTGGTTTGTTTGCATACCCTTATGGTCACTTTTTCTCTCTGATAGAACGGCATCATCAAATAATAAATCGGACGTTTAGGATATCATAGATCATCAACAATTCAATCGTCTGCCAGAAGACATGGCATTAAAGGCACTGTGCAGGTAGATTCAGAACATGCTTCAAGGCAGACGAGCACAGTCTAAACTGTTGGAGGAAATCGTGGAGATGTCGATAGCCAAGAGCTGCCTGCAGGAGGAGGGGGAGGTACTATCCTCACTACCGTGGGATTTGGTGGTCGAGGAGCTCCTAATAAATCTCAACTACCAAGGCTATTGTACCCAGTGGTATGCTGATGATGTAGTCATACTCATCGTGGGGAAACAAGGCAATATATTATCGGAACTCAAGCAAGGGGCTCTGACTATAGAGGAGGAGTGGTGTACTAAGAGGAGCACCTTAGAGTAAACCCTGGAAAAACCACAATCATACCTTTCACAAAAAGAAGAACGTTGGGTGAATTAAAATTACCAACTCTCTTCAATACACAACTGCAGATGAGCCAAGAGGTTAAATATCTACGCATAACTCTAGGTTCAAAGCTTACCTGGAACTCACATCTCTACAGGTAAAATGTCCATCGTGACAGCAAAAAGGGCACTGGGCAAAATATGGAGATTAAAGCTACACATTGTGCATTGGCTGTATACTGCGGTGGTAAGACTCATGTAATATATGGCTTGGCAGTATGGTGGATAAAAACCATACAAAGACGGGCCATTCTGGAGCTTCCCAAACTCCAAAGAAGGGCGTGCCTATGCATCACGGGTGCCATGAGGAGCACCTCAACAGCAGCCACGGAAACATTACTAAACCTCTCTCCCCTTGATATAGTAATCAGGGCTAAGGCGAGAGTGAAGGCTTACAAGCTGAAAATAAATAACGTCTGGTGGACTGAACCTCGGACACACTAGCATTAAAGACGTGGTAATGAACTCATTAATAGAAATGAGCAGTGACACTATGTCTAGAACTTACAACTTTGACAGACCATACACCATTCAGCTTGACTGGGAGGGGTATGACCAAACAATGAGTCAGCCAGGACACCTCGTTTGGTACATGGACTGGTCCAAACCTTAGTACAGACGCAGGAATACACGGGGATACACCCAAACTTAATATCACTGAAGCAGCATACAGTATACAGTATTTCAGACAGAAATTCACGCTATCGATGTCTGACTTCAGGAAAATTTGAAAAGTGGTTAGATGGGTAGGACCGTCCTCATCTTCTCTGACAGTCACGAAACGCTGAAGGCTCTAGCCTAGGACTGTTTTCAGTCTTATCGCTCTAGAAAAGCATATCAGGGTCACTCTCACGTGAGTACCAGGGCACAAGGGCGTCCCGGGCATGTTATCTTAACTTTCGATCATGTACTACTGGAAGCAGCATCACGGTTGCCAGATAATTTTTTCCCTAGACTTTTGACAAAAAATTCCCTAGATTTCCCTAGGCAAGTTCACTGGAATCTCCAATTTATGACATTCTAATTTACGGCACGCTCTATTTTACGATAGAATTCTTATCTATTTTACATTTCTTCTCTCTTCTTTACCCCTGCCATATTTTACATATTCGACGCGGCATTTGAAATTAACAAATTAACGCCCTACATGGGACGTCGCCGCAATGTGATTGGTGGCTTTTACGCCCGTAAGTGAATTAGAGTTTTAATAATTTTTGATTTATTTTTTAAGTTTATTTATCTACAAATAATACATCTAAACTTTAAAAAATGAAAAAGCGTGTCCGTAATATACGCAATTGCTAACCTATTCTAAAAAACATAAACAAAGCACTTTTTGTTAAATGTATGATGGATTTTTGTTCTCTCTATACAAAATTTCTGATTTAAATATCTTAACAATTTCCGGGCTAATACAGAGACTAAAACAATTGCTTCACTTTAACAAACTTTTAGTATGCAAAAGTCCACACAATGTGTCAGGCAACGTTGCGTATTTTTTTTACCAAAATTGCATAATACATAAAGCGGTCGGAATTTCCCCGGTAGTTACCGACTAAAAGTCGGGGGCATGGGAATTCACCCAAATTTCTTAATACATATAGAATTGCGTTCAAGATTTGTAACCTGTTTTGTATGTCAACGCGTAAAAAGAAAGATTATTTATTAGTTTTCATATAACAATTAAAAAAATTGCATCTAATTCAAAAAGTTCCCCAAAATAGACATATAATTTTCTTTCTTCCCTATATGTCGCAAAATTCCCCAGATTTAAGGAAATTTCCCTAAGTCTGGCAACCTTGACCAGCATTCAAAATTTCCGCGCGCGCTGCACAGTAAAAGAAGAGAGATAGGAGCGAATAGCACCACATGATATCTCTCTCGCTCCGAACATAATTGTAAAGCATGCGAGGCTTAAAGCTTCGAAAGTATGAAGATAAGGGCTATTCTTTTGAGTCATTATCACTTTCACTTCTATCACTTGAAGTAATCATGATCACTTCAGCCCAATGACAAGTAAATGCATATTCAAAAGAACATGACGTTATCAGTTTCACTTTGATCAATTGATAATTACTCAAAAGAATATAGCCAAGGAGGAAAGAACAAAACTAAACGTTCTGCGCAAGAGAGGTAACGTGTAACAGGAATGCCAGACTTAGGGAAATTTCCCTAGATCTAGGGAATTTTGCAACATATAGGGAAAAAGAGAATTATATGTCTATTGTAGGAAATTTTTGAATAAGATACAATTTTTCCAATTATACTAATAAATAATGTTTTTTTATGCGTAGATATACAAAACAGCTTAAAAATCTTGAGTGCAGTTGTCTATGTATTAAAAAATTTCGGTAATTTCCCATGCTCCCTGTCTTTTAGTTGGTAAACTATCGGGGAAATGCCGAACGCTTTATGTATTATGCAATTTTGGTAAACAAAATACGCAATGTTGCCGGACACATTGTGTGGGATTTTGCATACTAAAGGTTGTTAAAGTCGAGCAATTGTTTTAATCTCTGTATTAGCCCGGAAATGGTAAGATATTTAAATCAGAAATTTTGTATCGAGACAACAAAAATCCATCATACATTTAAAAAAAAGTGCTATGTTTATTTTTTTTAGAATAGGTTAGCGATTGGGTATATTAAGTACACACTTCTACATTTTTAAAGTTTAGATTTATTATTTGTAGATAAATAGACTTAAAAAATAAATCAACAATTATTAAGACTATAATTCACTTACGAGCGTAAAAGCGACCGATCACATTGCGGCGATGTCACATGTAGGGCGTCAATTCGTTAATTTCAATACCGCGACGAATACGTGAAATATGGTAGAGGTAAAGAAGAGAAAAGAAATGTAAAATAGACAGAAATTCTATCGTAAAACAAAGCGTGCCGTAAATTAGAATGTCGTAAATTGGATATTCCAATGAACTTGCCTAGGGAAATCTTGGAAATTTTTTGTCAAAAATCTAGGGAAATGAAATAAAATCATCTGGCAACCCTGACATGTAGTGCCATTCGCATTTTACTCTTTCTATTGTGTCACGCACGCGAAGTACTCAACGCTACCTCCAATAGTATACGTTCGAAATGTTAAAAGCTATAATAAAAAAAAATTATTGGTTGTTTTGTGGATGGCGAATTTACTTTAAAATGTCTTTCAAGTTAAATACCCAGGGCCCCTATCCTCGTACGTGTGATGTGAAAGGTGAGGTGAACGGTGATGGGAATGGCGATGTGAACTTTTTGACAGTAAAAGCCGTATTCTTAAAAAGCCAATGTTGCCAAATTTGAACGTGCTAAAACCCGAGAATTTCAAAAAATAAAATTGATAACAGATTGAATTGAGCTGTCAGACCGAAAATGTTCGTATATATTTTGTTGCCTTTTTAAGCAAAAAGTAGTTTTGGTACTTTAAATTAATCGTCAAAAGTAAAAAAAAAAAATACTGCTGTTGTTATTTTTGTGAAGTTATTGATTGTCATTACAATATTTGTACTTTGCCTGGATTAAATTTATCTTAAATTGACACTCTTAGAACTGTTAAACAAAAATGCATACAAAGAGCCAAGTACTTGAAGATTCTAATATATAAAGAAAAGGGGATATCAAAAAAAAACAGCAATCATATATACAAAGTAATATACTGACAGTAATTGCAGAAAGTCAGCACTGATAAACCTTGAAACGGTGGAAATTACCACTCTACGTAGTATGATTAAGAGCCATCATCCCTATGCACTATGGAAACTATCCAATCAGTTATTTATTGTATGAATTCACAAAAGTGTCCAGCCTCTTACTGCAAGATGTTCTGTACTGACAAGTAAATTTGAAAGAAAACCTGAAACTTCAACGAAGATAGTGAAACTGTTTATGACCAGGGACCGAAACCAAAGGCATGACAGAATACGTCCATTAAAGATACTGGCGGATCTCACATTCAACTTTAAATATATATATATATATATATATATATATATATATATATATATATATATATATATATATATATATATATATATATATATATATATATATATTATAAAGATTTGTAGAGGCTTGAAGATAAAATGTACCATAAATAAGGTTTTTATGCTGAAGGACCTCATTCGTAGGTCTTTAAGGTTCATATTTATATCTCTCGATAAATTATAATCATAATATTTATTTAATTATAGTGTCGTCTAGTGTGTAACACAGTCTAATTAAGTTAAGTGCTGTAGTTAACATAATTTAAATATAAAATTTGTTACTTATTTAAATAAAAGTTTCAGATAACTTACAAATTGCGATTTCTCAAATTTATTATAAGTTGTGTTGTGAAAAGAATTATGTTAGATTTAACTGCTTAAAACTAAGATACTCAGCTGTTATAGACACAAGTATTTATGTTAAATCCATAAGCAGAACTGACCCTAGAAAAAAATTTTTTAAATAGCACACTCATACAATTGAGTTATGAACAGAATCTCCTGTAATAATTTTATATGTCTGTAATCTCAAATTTACTTAATATTTGCGAGACATATTCAACTTTCTGAGGATATTTTATTAAAAAGTTTGAAAATATTAAAAATATCTGGGTACCACCTAATTAACGTTTCAACTGTTTATTCAAAAAATAAAACGTCTTAAAGAAACGGTTCGTCAACATATTATTTTTTTTACTGACAAGTTATTTTGAAGAACCAAAAATAAAATAAAAATTTTTAATACTATTTAATTTTTTGAAAGTCGTGCGTTCAGTATGTCATTTAGCGGCTGACATTTCATTTGCGCATGTTTCACCGTTTGCTTGCCTTTCACCGGGCGAACGAGGATATGAGCGATGAACATTTCAAGAATACGCGTTCGCCACCTTTTCACTGTTCACTTCACGTTCCCCAGTACGAGGATAGGGCCCCAGACAATTAACACAGCTGATGCGATATGATTATTGCTGAGCGAAATCCCACCAAATCGAGATCAGGATTATCAGCCGCCGCTTGCCGGTTGTTGCTGAATTTGTCTAATAGCTACGATCCTTGAAAAAGCCTGTCTGCTGTTCTTGGTTCTGAAGCAAAAGCCGGCTACTTTTCCATTTTAGAGTGTAACCAGCACCATAAATACCGGCCCATCACATGCCGTAAATCGCTTACGTATCTTAATAGTTCATAAGTAACGGTATTTTTCTGCCTCGGTATCAAATGGAATTTTCTAAAGAGTTAAATATAATTAGAGAAGGGTTAATATAGAGTAGCTGAAAGTAATTAGCTAGACTTCGCCCTTTAAAAAACGAGGTCAAGTCTAGTGATTATTTGGCCATTCAAATTAATGAGATCTTATGTGGAGCCAAGCTTGCACGAGAGGCAATAAAAAAAGTTTTCGCCCTAATAAAACGAGAAAAACTTATTTTGATATTATAAATTTTTATATAATCTTCCTTAACTTCAATGCACTTGCGCCACCTGTCCCGCAACTATTTAATTTCAACAGTAAAAAAGATTCCTATTGGTCTCCAAAACAGGCATCAATTTCCTTTTCAACTGATTACATCTTCTAAAAAATGACGAGGTGCTTTTTCAAATTTATGAATAAAAAAGTCAGAGAAAGCTAAATTTAGACTATACGACGAGTTGTTCAAAGAAGTCACACTCGTGGAGGATGGATTGAATTTTGACTGGTTTGTGAATTCAGGCATCCTAGTGAAGAAGGAGATAATTTTTATAACACTATTAGGATGTTTTTGATCAACAGTCACGTATTACTCTTTTTTTGTTGCACAACACTTCATAAAATACAAATTGAAATAAAATTTAACACATGGACAAAAAGCTTTTCAATAGGTAACACAGCCAATTTCTATCCTGATTAGGTTGATATTTATTCTAGTCCCGCCGTATATCATTAAATTTGGAAGATAATTTTCATAAATCAACAAAATGTACCACTAACGTAAAATTATCAAATAAAAAATATTTGTTTTTTCCTATGCATAAATAAAATATGGAATAATATAAATCACCTAGTCCTATTTTTACATCTAAATAAATTTAAATTGCGTGATAAACATGCGGCGGGGGTCATTACAACATAGTTCTTAATTTTCTTTTGTTTGTGGGTTACCAATGATTGAAAATACGTACGTTTTATTTCTTGATCATTCTAATTTGGATCCGGCTTAAGACTCGGAGGTCAAGTATTACTTAACAGAATATTGTACTGTAGTATAAGGAAACTACAAAAACAAAATTTTTTAAGGAATTTCTTTAACCTTACTAATATAAATCGAAGTCGGTTGTTTTATTTGTCTGCTGTTAAATCAGATACCAGTATAAAATTATACGATTTATTCCAAGTCCTCAATTAAATATATTTAATTTTATACTAATAAATGGAGTATTTCGTGAAAATTTAGGTTACCTTTAAAAACAACTATCTAGTATGAGTTGAACTTGCATTATACAGGTTCGGGCTATTTTAATCTATGCAGCCAAATTTCTACGGAAATAAGCCAGACACAGAAAAATAGTTCAGACAAGGGTTGTTTAGAACAACAGGGGTCATCTATCTGTGCTAGTGACTTTGATCTTGACGTCATTTTTCGAACGTCAAATCAAAGAGTTTTTTCTAAATAAAAAATGGAAAGCGAAGAAAATTTCCTATCCAGCAGTATAAATAGCATATAAAATCGCATCTGGAGATTATATGAAGGTCACATGTTCTTACCATGGATTTGTGTAAATTATCCAATAGCTCGACACCTAAGAGTAATGGAGAAAGACTTGTCCTACAAAAGTTTCAGAAAATCAAACGATGCGTCTCAAGATGGCCTCAAATTTGGCCTTGACATTCAAGGTCGTTTGAAGGTCAAGTACGTTTATTTCAACGGAACTCCATACTTTCGACGTAAATGGAAAAAGAGCAAAATTTTACATTCGGATATGATTATGAGTCACCCTCCCTTTGATCTTGTGGTGGACTTTTTGAAGCGATTAATAAATAAACATGCAGTAATTAACGCACCTTTGACATATTCAGCTAGCGCAGCCACCTTCTCATGGCGGCAAATTCTTTGGCTCTGGGGCGTTATTCTTCAGTGTTTTTTTTTTCATGTTTTTCAATTTTGGGAATCCAAATATTTACGTTTAATCTACGTTTGAGTAATAATTTGATATTACTACTTTACCGTAAGTCTTTTTGATTATTACAGTGTCATCCGCCTATCATGGACTTGACGGGACCTCAGCAGATAATCCATTATAACTGGGTGTCTATCTCAAGATAAACTTAATGATTTGTTCTTTAAATAAGAAATGTAGCACAAAAGTATAAATTGTTCACTCAATTATTTATTAATCGTTCCAAAAAGTCCACCACAAGATTAAAGGGAGGGTCACTCATAATTATATCCGAATGTAAAATTTTGCACCCATTCCATATCCTAGGTTGAAGGTCGACGCCAAATTTTAGGTCACTTTGAGATGCACCGTTTAATTTTCTGAAACTTTTGTAGGACAAGTTTTTCTCCATCACCCTTAGTTGTTGAGCTATTGGATAATCTACACCAATTCCTGGTATAAGAACATTTGACCTCCAAATGATTTCCAGATGCTATTTTACCCCTTATGTTATTTATACCACCGGATAGGAAATTTTCTCCGCTTTTCACTTCTGTAACGCAAAATGAGGATTTTGATTCAAAAAATCCAACTTGACCTTCGAATAACCTTGTAAATTGACTTCAAGGTTAAATTCACTAGCACAGATAGGTGACCCCCATTGTCCTCAACAGCTTCTAAGTAAACTATTTTTCTGTGTCTGGCTTACTTACGGAGAAATTTGGGTGCATAACTGACATATTTTACGAACAATTTACGTAATTTTAATGTGACAAAATGCTACAGAAGCAAACTGCGTCAATTTATTACCAGAACAATGCGATGGGCAGTTAATGACAATAAAATTGAATTGCTTTGGTTCGAAGGTGATCCAACATCTCTTTTAATTGAGGACATTGTTGTAGTAGAGCTTGATGATGTGGAATATAATGAAACTGATAATGATAGTGACCATTACCATAACGATCATGATGCGATGCTCATAACGATAATGATAACGATGATGTTTGATAACAAAAGAACGATATGTATGTTTCAATGTATGTTTCTAGATATATAAATTAATATTAATTTCATTGTAGTATACAGGATGTCCGGAAAATACGTGTACAACATTTGATGACAGACTCTTGACGTCAAAATAGGTCGATTTAATCCAACTTCCCGATACTTCTTCGTTTGGGCGGTAAAATTTTAAAAAAATATTGAAAGCTTTTTTATCTATTGAAAAATTTTCGTTGGATAAGCGGTTTCGCTGGAAAAAAAAATATTTTCAATTACATGCGTACACCAATTAACTGTAAAAATAAAAAATATCTGTAACAATAATTTTTCGAGTGACTTTTTTACTATGTCGACTAAAAGAAGATCAACATTCTTTGGTTCTAAGCATATTTTACTATTAAACACGGACAACTATATGCACTCCGAGAAATTTTAAATGCTCCTGGTGTATAGGTTTTGTGAAAAAAATCAGCGTCGAATTGTTAGGGCTTATATGGGAAAATTTCCTAACCGTTGAATACCAAATTATCAAACATTTGCCAATATTGAGTGTCATCTCCGAGAAATGGGTAGCTTTGAGAAAAAAATTAAAGGTAAGAGGTCGTATTCAAAGAAATTGAACAGCCGAAAAAGAAGAGAAAATTTTGAAAAAAGTTGAAGAAGAACCAAGTGTTAGTACCCGCCTCTCACAACGTAAACCCTAAAACTAATCTAAATGATATTTTAAAAGGACCGTTATTACATTCATATCACGTCCAAAAGGTTTAGGACTTTTGCCGAATGATCCCCCATGCACCTTATAATTTGCGAATTTATTTGAAATAAAAGAATTCGTGATCCAAATTTGGTAGAAAAATTTTGTGTACAAAATTCGTAGTCACCAACCTGCACAACGAACATGTTTATGAGGATGAAAACCCATATGCCATTAAAGTTGCACACCATCAGCATAACCTTAAAATAAATGTTTGGGTAGATATTATTGATCGCTACCTTATTGGTCCTGTTGTGATTCCAGACAGGACAAATGGAAATATTTATATACATTTTTTGCAAAATATATTACGAGTTGTTCTGGAAAATTTGCCTATTTTACTGCGACCAGAACTATGGTATATGCATGATTTTTTCATTCTTTTTCGGCCATTATCCGATAGGTTGTCCAACGCTGATCACATAAAAAATCAGAAGCGATGTTTACAAGGGATGTCAATGTTATAACACTTAAATTACTTTATAGCAGATATGCTACTAGAAAACGTCATATTATAGGGTTAGACCACACACCAAAAATCATTAAATTCAATTACCAAGTTTTCAAAAAATTTGGGAACAATTAATGTTTTCTTAAAACGTCTTCTACCGCCTAAACAAAGCAGTATCGAATATAACTAAGTTGGCTTAAATCGACCTATTTTGACGTTAACAGTCTGTCTTCAAACGTACATGTATTTTCCGGACACCCTGTATATCAGAAAAATTTCATTGTGTATCTGTACTTTATAAAATATCCAAATAAATGAAAACTATTTTTTGAAAGGGTTACGATTGTTTAGTGCATGATTATTTGTGTATCCCTGAATTAGTAATAACATAAGACTTTGAGAAACAAAAATTTTTATGCCAGGGATTTCTAACAGACATAGCCTTAGCACAAATGTTTTTTACTGATAGAAAAATATTTAAACTCTAATTTAGTTGCACTTTGAGGCTGTCACGCGATAGGTATAGTAATGAATAAAAAAAATTGTACTAAGGCATTACAAGATTTAAAAAATATATATTTTTTTATTCTGTGAATACTAAATTTTACGAATAATTCCAAGCTATTACTCCATTAGTATGGTTGTTGTACGAAAAATGTTCCGAAAAGAGCACATAAAAAACTTGAAACAAATTCTGCCCAGACACACATTGATTTTCTTATGGTGACTGTAAGTACCAACACTTCAAAAACATTTCATTTTGGTAGTTAATTGGAAAGACTTTCTCATCCAGCTCTCAGTTTATTAATCATAATTAACAATTCCAATCTAAAACTGTAAAAAATATATGATTTCGTGTTATTACAAGCATCCTATTATCTTAAAATAATTTTTTACAGGATGTCTGAAAAAAAATACACAACATGGAATTTTATATAATCCTAAAAGATATCAATGAAAATGTAACCTCTAGCACTAATAATTATTACTAATTTAAGTAAAGCCGATATTTTGACAATACTTTGGTATACTATTATTATCATTATTCTAAAAATTAATATTAATAAATAAAGTCAATTTGTTACTGTGAAGAATTCAGCTATTATAATACTAGTTTTTCCGTTATTATTAAAAGCACATGTTATATAATGAGTTATTTTTAAATACATTTTTTATATTGAATTCCTCATTTTATTAACAAAAAATATTTTGGTATCAAATCTCAGCTGTAGGTCAAAGATTCCTGAGAAAAAAGGTTCGGACAGAGAGACAAACGAACAACCATATGTCCAGCTAAATTTAAAACAACTTTAATACGCAACATTAAAAAGAAACCTTTTCTAGTACCTATATAGAAACCAATACTTTCCACACATTTGAAGGAAAAAGTGCCACTTTTTCTCCCCAAAGAGGAAGGTTATTGGTCCTCCTTGTTACCTATCACTGTTGATTACACATCAATTTATTTATCTTTATTTTTAATTGCTTCTTATTTATTAAAAGAAAGCAAAAGAAATTGAATCAATAAAAAGATATTTAAATTACAGGTTTATTTAAAAATGTACATCGTAGTGCCTGTTCATTAGCCAGTGTTGGCGGTTCATTAAAAGTAATGTTTTGCTACCGAATTTAAATGTTGTACTCCATTTGTTCTAGTATTTATAAAGGAAGTTTCAAAAACATGCACCAACTTTCGTCTGGAGTTTCACCATTCCAAAATAAGAGGAAAATTTTCTATAACCATTGATCCTGAATATAGATTGATAAAAATTGCAAAAAAAATAGTATTTTTCTCATTAATTAAGAACGGTTTGCATATATTTTGTTGAAGAATAGAGTAAATTAATTGATGCTAAAAGGTATTTTTTTTATCCAAATGATGATATTTTTTTCATTAATATGGGAATATAATTTTGTAAATTTTCTCGGATATGGCTTTATTTATTTACCTAATGTACAATGCAAAAAAACGCATTTTTAAGCAACCAGGAAGCGCTCAAATGTAGCGAAAAGTCGGAATAAAAATATTTTAATTTAACCTACTAGACCTATTCCTCAAATCAAAAATTTACAAATTCAGAATCCGACATCTTGCTTTCCAATACCACATGATCATTTGGTAAATTTGTTTAAATGCATATACATTAAACATTTTACAAAAAAATGAAAAGGCTTGTTATATGTGGTATAAGTAAAACCTTATTTATACAGAGTGAATGGAAAGGAGAAGCAGGAACATCAACTAAACGTCATTCTAAAAAACTGCCGTTATGCCGAACAACTATGCAACATATTCTGAAGTATCCTAACATATTTTCATACCACATTCTCCTACAGCACTTGTATCCTTAAGATTACCAACAATGACTTCGGTACGTTGTTTGTTTTTACTAACTTCGTAGAGCAGAATTTAATTTCCTGAACCGGTTGATTACACCAGACAACAGCCAAAATGTATCTAAAATAAAATCGACTAAATTCTGCCTTTTTTGGTATGCTAAAACTGAAACTAAATTTATCTTTTTAATATTAGTTCAAGTTTTAGAGATACGTGATATCATGTCTCCCTATATATTAACCATGTAACCGCAAGAATGCACGTGGTATATTTATATTGTTATAACAATGGAGGGGTGTGACGTTGCCAAATATACGTTTTCCCCAAGTTAAGGAAATTTTACACAGCTTGGCAACACCGCATGGGAGATTTCTAGGGGGCCCCCTATATACGAAGCGCCAACCCCCCAGGGCTTAAAATAAAGGAGATTTCAATCCATGTAAGTCGACTTTTATGTCTGCTTTGTACTGAACAGTTCCTATATACAAATAAATGACAAAGGCCACTACTGCGAATATTATGGAATTGAATAGAAAATTCTCGAATAATCTCTAAAAATCTCCGTATTTGGGTATACAGGAGCGGTCTATTATTTCATTGATAAAAAAGGTATATCAGCTTTATTTCGGTTGCAATATTGGAGATGAAGACAAACAGTGGACGCCACATAGCTGCTGTAATGCATGCGATTCAAGTCTAAAAACTGGTTAAATAGTAAAAAACAATCTATGCGGTTTGCTGTTCCAATGATCTGGAGAGAGCCTTCAAATCATGTTAATGATTGCTATTTCTGCATCATACCTCGTGTTGGGCAAGGCACAGATATATCCAAGAAAAAAAAAGTCGGTTAACAACTATTCAAATATATCATCTGCCATGTGTGCCTCATAGTAATGAACTTGCTATTCCAGAACTCACAGAAACACAGAAACATTCACTTAAGAATCGGATAATAAGGATACAACGATTTCTTAAGAAGATATGCCATCAACATCAAGAGATCCTGATTTCACATCCAGCACGTTACACCGCTAACTGCACAAAATAACCTAATCAGAATTAAATGATCTTGTAAGAGACTTAGAACTTCCAAAAAGTAAAGCAGAGTTAGTAGGACCAAGATTGCAGCAGTGGAGCTTATTAGACGACGATGTTTCGGTATGGATTTTCCTAAACTCCATAAAGGCCTAGCACCATTTTTTAACATGGAAAATAACTTGGTTTTCTGCAATAACATTGGCAGTTTATTGGCGGCTTTAAATATAAACTATAAGCCAGAGAAATGGAGATTGTTTATAGACAACTCAACATTGAGTTAAAAGCAGCACTATTGCATATGGGAAATATTTTACCGTCTATTCCTGTTGGATATGCAGTTCACTTGAAGTATGTATTGACAAGTATAAAATACGATGAGCACTTATGGTAGATCTGTGGCGACTTAGTGATTGCACTTTTACTTGGGTTGCAGCTAGGCTACACAAAGTTTTGCTGATTTTGTGTGAATGGGACAGTCGGGCAAAGCCACTTCATTATAAGAGAAAAGAGAGGTCCGTTCATTAGAGCCAGATGAAAAAAAAAATATAAAACATATTCCATTGGTAGACCTCAAAAAGATTTTGTTGCCACCACTGCATATCAAATAGTGCCTAATGAAAAACTTTGTTAAGACTCTGAATACAGATGGGCCAGCTTTTCAGTACCTGCGTCAGAAATTCCCAAGGCTAAGTGAAGCAAAAATTAAAGAAAGTATTTTTGTTGGACCACAGATTCGAAATATTTTAAAAGACAATTATTTTGACATCACTCTATCAGATATTGAAAAAAAAATGTTTGGAATGACTATCGCCTCGTGGTCACTAATTTCTTCGGAAATAAAAAAGCAGACAATTAAGTTACTCTTGTTGAAAATATGCTGTCGTCGTATCAAAAAATGGGTTGCAATATGTCTCTAAAGATCCATTTCCTACATTCACATCTGGACGATTTTCAGGACAACTGCGGAGCTGTAAGTGATGAGCTTGGCGAACGCTTCCCACAGAATATATCAACAATGGAGAAAAGGTGCCAGGGAAAGTGGAATGCTTCCATGCTTGCCGACAACTGTTGGATTTTTGTTAGAAATGCTCCAGAAACAATTCACAAAAGAAAAGCAAAAAGGCCGGATATTTAGGGTCTCTACAAGTGTAAAAGTATGTATTCTTTATTATTTTGTTAAAAATAAAATAAAAAAAACTTGTTCTTGAAAATTGCAACTAAGTTTTTAGTTTCATTATCATTTTTGTGTTCAGCGCCCCAAAATTAACAAAAAAATGGACTTTTCATACAAGATACAACAAAAAAACTAAAATTTGTGGCGTAGTGTAATTGCACAAAAATGTTCACAAGTTAATTCAATTTTTTGGCCAAGATGAATCTATGAAGTTACTAGAAATAACACAAATAACGTGTGGTATGTCAAAATAATCTTAATATTTTATAGTAGACATTGTTAGAAGGCATCTAGCAATTCCAGTTTTACCAATTCTCGAAGTATAAACAGCAACCCTCGTATTTAAAAATTATTTTTAATTGTAAATACACTTCCATACAAATCCATATAGATAACTTTTAATTCAAATTTAGAAAGTTATAAGAAAATAAACTTTTACCAACACTGAGCCATTCTGTACATTTTTAAAATATAAGGTTATTTTAATACAAACTTGAAATTTCATCAACTACATAGATTAAGGTAATAAAATTAAGTGTTTGGGGTGACTTTTAAATATTTTAGATTCTCTTATTTTTTTTCCATGATATATATATATATATATATATATATATATATATATATATATATATATATATATATATATATATATATATATAAAAGGTGCTCGGGAAAATGTGGGAAATTTCCCATACATGTTTATTGAGTATGCAGATATGCATCTAATGTACGGTCTTACATCTTGCAATGTTTTGTAAGCCAGGAGGTTATATCATGACAGATATCCTAATAGTACTTTTCTTTATAATTTTAGGACATTTTGGGAAAAGAAGTACTAATGCTGGTTGAGGAACAATAGGACGTACGCCGCAATTAGAGGAAAATATTTTAAATGCTGTAGATGACACTCTTTCAACGAGCACTCGAAAATTATCAGCGCAGTTTAAAACAATAGCACATGAAGTTCTTCGAGAGCAGCTGTTAATATCCACATTATTTGAAAAAAGTGCATGAACTGATTTCTGATGATTTTACCCGTAGAATGTAGTTTGTAAACTAGCTATTGGATCAACAACGAAATAATGTAAACTTCATTAGCACTATTCTCTTTACGGATGAAGTAGGGTTTACCAAAAATGGTATCATAAATTTACACAACTCCCATGTATGGACTGATGAAAATCCTCATGCAACTATTATTTCTCATCACCAACATCAGTTCCAATCAGTTAATGTCTGGACAGCAATCACTGGCAATTTTTTGATTGGACCATTCGTACTGCTGGCACGATTAAATGGAGAACTTTATTTGGAGTTCCTCCAGAACGCTTTTCACGATTTAGTAGAGCACTTACCATTTGAAATTCGCCGAAACATGTACTACATGCACTATGGTGCACCACCTCATTTCAGCGTTGCTGTGTGGAATCACCTGAGTAACCTCTATCCAAACCGTTGGATAGGTAGATGAGGACCTATTGCCTCCTCGATCTCTCGACCTAACACCGTTCGATTTTTACCTGTAGGGACACCTCAAAACCTTGCTGTATTAACTCTGGTCGACAGTTGGGAGGAACTTCTACGGTGAATCACGTTTCATTGTGATCAAATAAGGAACAATGCCGAGTAAACGTGGCGGGTACAGCAGTCCTCAATTCGTCGTGCTCACAAGTGTACTAGGTTTCACGCAACCCATGTTGGACCCTCTTACGAAGTTTTTAACTAAGCAGTTAATTTAACTTTTTATTGAAACTGTGGTCACAGGGGAAAAATCCTCTTTTTCATATTCAATCCGACAGAAGTTAGAGAATTGTGTAAATAAAATGACATGATTAGCGACATGAATGAAGAATACTTAATTTTTAGTCAACACTTAGAGATATGTCAAAAACGTTGTCCAAAGTTCTTATCATACACGGCGTCAAAAAAATGGGGTCTTGAGTGTCACAGCTAGTCCGTCCTTACAACTGTGAGTAATTCACAATGCTTTCTTGGATAGTAATTTGAAGGGCCTTACCTGGTAAACATGATATTAAAAAAATTTTAAATATACCTGGTATTTCTATAATTATGCGTAAAAAACTTGATTCCTATACCAAAAAAGTTTATATGAAATTGTAGTATTCCTTTCACGTGTTTTTTTCATATCCGATATATATATATATATATATATATATATATATATATATATATATATATATATATATATATATATATATATATATATATATTTATTTTCTTGATTCTTGAACCATAGATTGTATAATTTTTCTTAATTTTGTATTTTCTTGGGTTTAGGTTCTTTAATTAATAAAACACAAAACAATTTGACGTTTCGCCCTTTATTTAAGGCATTTTCAAAAATTTTTTCCTAAAAAAATAGATAATTAAAATACAATCAATATAAAAAAAAAACCTATTTTACACATTTTGGAAAACAAACTAGACACTTAAAACAGTAGTTAAAAACTTTAAAACATTTTAAAAATATTTAATTTTACTAGTACATACCTTGACATTTTGTTGTTCTGTTTCTAAATAAACTCTAAATTTTCATCGTTTACTGAGGATACGTGGAATGCGAATGTGTTTTATTTTTTTAAATATTTTTTATATTTTACAGTGTATATAAAAAAAGCAAATAAGGTATATGTTTTATTTTTATGTTTAAGAGGATATTCTATTTTTGATTTTTATTTGACCGGATCGAATACTTAATAGTTTTTTTTAAATTAGGTTTGCGTAAATGTGGCTCAAATTTCCTATATCTGTTCTGTCGTTAACAGTGTTTTTATCTTTTTTAATTTCAATCATTTCTTTTATCTGTAATTTTTGGTAATTTATATCTTTGTTTTTTATAATGGTACTGTTATAATCAAACGTGTGTTTTTCGTCCTGTGTGTGTTTGTTTAACGCTGTTGAGGCGTTTTTTGTATATTTATGGCCATTTAATCTGTTCTTCAGTAATTGGCTCGTCATGCCTATATATTTTTTGGGACAATTTGTGCAAGGGATCGAATATATTATATTTGATTTATTCATTAGAGGAGTTTTACTTTTTAAATTTGTGAATAATGTATTTAATTTATTATGTGACCTGTGGCATACGATAATATCATGCTTTTTTAAAATGTATTTTATTTTTTCTGACAGCTCACTAGTGTAAGGTAATGCCACATATTTCTGCTGTTTATGTTCTATGTTTTTTGTTTTTACGTTGTTATAAAACTTATATGTTCGTTTATCTATTATTTTGGTGATAGTCTTTTCGTTGAAATTATTATTTATTAGTGTCTCTTTTATTTTTTGAAGTATTTTTGGTCGGAATTCTGGAGATGTTAGGGAGATAGCACGATCATATAGACCGATTATAACGCTGTTTTTTTGAGTTTTTGAATGATTAGAAAAATAGTTAGAATAATAATAAAATAAATTTTCTAGATATGACACTTATACACAGAAAAAACAAAATTTTAACTGAATGGTACACCAAACCAACTTGGTCAGGTAGATATCTAAACTATTTTTCTAATCATTCAAAAACTCAAAAAAACAGCGTTATAATCGGTCTATCTGATCGTGCTATCTCCCTAACATCTCCAGAATTCCGACCAAAAATACTTCAAAAAATAAAAGAGACACTAATAAATAATAATTTCAACGAAAAGACTATCACCAAAATAATAGATAAACGAACATATAAGTTTTATAACAACGTAAAAACAAAAAACATAGAACATAAACAGCAGAAATATGTGGCATTACCTTACACTAGTGAGCTGTCAGAAAAAATAAAATACATTTTAAAAAAGCATGATATTATCGTATGCCACAGGTCACATAATAAATTAAATACATTATTCACAAATTTAAAAAGTAAAACTCCTCTAATGAATAAATCAAATATAATATATTCGATCCCTTGCACAAATTGTCCCAAAAAATATATAGGCATGACGAGCCAATTACTGAAGAACAGATTAAATGGCCATAAATATACAAAAAACGCCTCAACAGCGTTAAACAAACACACACAGGACGAAAAACACACGTTTGATTATAACAGTACCATTATAAAAAACAAAGATATAAATTACCAAAAATTACAGATAAAAGAAATGATTGAAATTAAAAAAGATAAAAACACTGTTAACGACAGAACAGATATAGGAAATTTGAGCCACATTTACGCAAACCTAATTTAAAAAAAACTATTAAGTATTCGATCCGGTCAAATAAAAATCAAAAATAGAATATCCTCTTAAACATAAAAATAAAACATATACCTTATTTGCTTTTTTTATATACACTGTAAAATATAAAAAATATTTAAAAAAATAAAACACATTCGCATTCCACGTATCCTCAGTAAACGATGAAAATTTAGAGTTTATTTAGAAACAGAACAACAAAATGTCAAGGTATGTACTAGTAAAATTAAATATTTTTAAAATGTTTTAAAGTTTTTAACTACTGTTTTAAGTGTCTAGTTTGTTTTCCAAAATGTGTAAAATATGTTTTTTTTTTATATTGATTGTATTTTAATTATCTATTTTTTTAGGAAAAAATTTTTGAAAATGTCTTAAATAAAGGGCGAAACGTCAAATTGTTTTGTGTTTTATTAATTAAAGAACCTAAACCCAAGAAAATACAAAATTAAGAAAAATGATATATATATATATATATATATATATATATATATATATATATATATATATATATATTAAACGTAACAGTCTCATGAGTGTGATAGCTTGTATGTAGAAACGTAATTGTAAAATATAAAAAAAATATTTTATTGCGTTGTTGTTTAATTATTTTTAAAGAAACTGAAAATAATTTATTTCTTGTAATAAAATAATTTGATGAACTTATATTGTCTTCACTGTTGGTGATTACAACGTCAACGATTAATTTTATGCAAAGTTTATGCTTTTATACTTGCAGAGTATAAATAAAATTTGTTTTCGATTATTGCAAATTTCCCAGAGATATTTTAATTTTGTTTATTTATTAAAAGTAAAATAAGTCACTCCATTGATTAATGAACAAACAGATTTTTCGTTAGGGCTAAAACTTGTGTTTTAATTCTACTAAAATTCTAGAGATATTCTACCATCTCATTAAAATAGCTTGTACTTAAATTGTTAACATTCCGAATTGTTATTTAACTGACCGAAAACTCCAAATTTTTCAAAAATTTTTAGTTGATAAATTAAAACCTAAATAAAAACTAAAATACAAAACTCCTAAATTGCTAATTACTACGTATTTTCTTAAGTCAGGAAGGAGACAAAAGGGTTGAGTAGTTGGCTAATTAAATGGCAGAAGACAGTCCGGCGTAACTCGAATAACATTGTGAAGTTGCATCTGAAAGTACTTCAGAAGATTTTAAGAAATATTTGGAATAATGAAGAGACCTAGGTTGAAAGCAACAGAAAGGAACTGGATATTTAAAGCTATGGTGTTAAGAAAATGTTAAAAATGGTTTGCGTTCACTGAGGCCTATGTAAAGCAAGAAATACAAAAAAAAGACCCTAAATAAATTATATGAAGAATAACATCAGAAGATAAATGTGGTTTCGATACTAAGTAAAATGTACATTACACTGCCCGTCAAACACTTTTGCCATATCTACGCGAAAACAAGTAGAACTTCAAAGTTCTATATTTTAGTAAGGAATCATCGCATGACAATTCTGAAAAAAAAAGCGTTTAAAAGCGAGTACTTGCAGATGACATAAAGTGTAAGTCGATTTTTAATATTTTAAAGGTTTTAAACGAGAATAAAAAAATTTCAAAAAAAAATATTCGACTTTATTTGTAGAAAAGGTTGTGAGAAAATTCTGATCAGATATTTTTTAGAGTTTTCTAAGAGGTTTAAATTATTTGTTTAAAGTTTGATCTAAGTGCATTTTTGACAAAAATACGGGCTATCCTTACGAAAAAAAAATTTTTTTCAATGTTTCGTATATTCTTAGCTGAACTAAATAGAGAAAAACTTCAAATGCTTATTATTACATGCAGAATGACCTTCATTAAGTCCTAAATATTTTCCGCGAATTTCATCTTTAAAATTTTATTTGATTTTCAATTTTTTTGAAAATAAAAACGATAATATGCTGTTTACGACTGTTCACTCAGTATGACACCAACGCGTAATTTTCGGACAATTTTTCAAATGTTTTTACACTGGTTTCTCTACGTGATTTCCAATTTTTAATTATTTATTATAGAATTAACTGTTTACAACTAAACTACACATAAAGAAAGGAATAAATTGAATATTTTTTCATGTAAAAATATTTCAAAATTATCCGAAAATTACGCGTTGGTATCATACTGAGTAAACAGTCATAAACAGCATATTATCGTTTTCATTTTCAAAAAAATTGAAAAATCAAAAAAAAATTAAAAAATTAAAAAAAATGAAATTTGCGGAAAACACTTCGGAACCAATAGAGGTCATTCTGCATGTAAAAACAGGCATTTTTTCTCTTTGAAATTTTTCTCTATCTAGTTCAGTTAAGAATATACAAAACATTGAAAAAAAGTTTGAAGAAATTTGAAAAAAACTGAAAGTCATCAGTTTTTAATGCCGAATTTTCGGATTTTATTCTCTTAAGTACGGACATGGCGTTTTTATTACAGTTATAAAAATTATGTTGTCTTGTAAAGAACCACACACAAAGCCAATGAGAGATTCAACTCAGTGAATTCACTCCAAATTTTGAGAATATACTCTCCGAGTCATGCTGATAAAATGCCCCAAGTCGATTTAAAACTCTCCTAAAGAGGAGAGCTTGAAAGGAGGACATTTAACGCCTTCAGGAGCATATTTTTTCGTTGGGGAAGCATTATAGAGAAAAAAGTTGTATACAAAAGTTTCAGGATTTCGAGCGAGGCACCCGCAAGTTACCGCCGTCGACCTTGTGGTTGCAGTCAAGGTCATTTGAAGGTCAACTAATTTTTTTAAATATTTTCCAATATTTTTGATCATAGAAAGTAACATAACGAAAAATGTTCGATCAAGGTCATTTTCAAATATCACTTTTCGTCAATTTTTTTCTTTTTTTCCTATGAAACTAGTTTAAACTGTCTTTCTGCATTGTCCGATCTTGAAAGCTACTTATCAATTACTATTGCAAATATCTATAGTATATCTCTCTTGTTCTTTTTAAGCATGCCTCTGCCTAGTCCAGATGACTTTTAAATTGCCTTGACCTTGACCACAAGGTCGCCAACGGGTGTCTCACTCGAAAGTCTACAACTTTTGCATACAAATTTTTTCTCTATCTCGCTTCCCACCGAAAAAATATGTTGAATCAATATTCAAGCCTCGTAGAGCCTTAGAATCACTTTAAATCGACTAGAGACAAAGAAAACATTTAATCAGCCTTACTCAGAGAAAATATTCCCAAAATTTGAAGTGAATTCACAAAACTGCGGAACTTTGAAGTGAATATTTTCGAGCCTTTCCATAAGAACTCCTCGTGTTGGGGAGATAATGACTCTGTTTCTAACGCAAAATGCCGATCGGATCGGAATTACTGAATGGAGATTTTTTAAAATCAAATGCATGTTTATCGAAATCTGCTCCATCCAATTCACTAATCCATATTTCAATTTTTTAAAATAAAACTAAGAAATTAAATCGAAAGAGATTTCAGCTGTTCTTTTTTATTTAAAGATGGTAATACCTGTAAATTATTTTAGGTATGTAGACGTGTCCAGCTAAAAAAAAACGATACATAAATCGATTGGTTTCTCCTTTACAATAATTAAAAAATAATTAATTTCATCTGATTTCCACATATTTTTTTTCTTAGTTTCTTATTTTCTTTCTCCTTCTGTTTGTGACATTTTAATCATGAAAATTTATAAAATTTATTCCAACTGCCTGTTTTATAACAAGGATGTTTTTTTTTAATTACGAGTCTATAGGCTGCTGCGACTGAGGTAATTTGGCCAGCTTCACTTTCTCCCGTCCCGCGCCCTTTTTGTCCGGAAACCCATTAAAAAGTTTACACGTTAACCGGGTTTGGGAAAGCGTTTTCTAAGAAAAAACCCAAAAGGATGCCTCATCCTGGATTGTTGATCACGTGATACTAAAAAAAGTCATGTGTATTACCAGATGCAGAATTAACCGTCCGCCACAGGGATATCTATTATCTCTTACTGCACAAAGAAACGATTTTTGGGGTGAAAATCGCCCCGTACTCCGTAGAGCACACAGCCACGAAAAACTTTCCCCTAAACACTTTAGGACTTACCCCGCAACAAACATCCCCCCTTACACCATACATTCATCCTGGACCACCGCCTTCGTCCCCAAACGACCAAACCACGTTTTTTCCTTGTTTTTGCAAGAGCGCAGCAACTACGTGTTAACAGTTTAACGACCAAAACGTAAGTCCAAATGATAGGTTAACTATTAAAACAAAAAGAACAAATCAAGTGCCGACGTACTTGTCATTTCAATTCGATTCCGTTTTTAAAGTGCAGAAAGATTTTTCATCCGATGTATGTTGAAATGTTGCATCCGATCGAAACTTTAATCCAAATCGTTTATTAAGTGAATTTCAAATGATAAAACGGCATCGGATCGGTTCGATCGGATCAAAAAGTTACGTTAGAAACAAGGTTACAGAAGACTGATTTTTACTAAAAACACATTTTCCAATGAATTATTATGAAATGTAAAAAAAAATGATAGCTTTTAAAGAGAACATAGAAATTGACGATTGAGTAAACATAATTTTTAGCATGTAAAATGCAGCAAATTTTAAAATTAAAACATTTAAAAATATTTAACATTTATATTTTTAAGTTTTAACAGAATTGTTTTCTGTATGCATTTCTATTTATTTATTAGAAAAATCGTATCCTCATTTCTCCCGAGAACAATAAACCTTCTTTCTCTCTCCAATACAAGGCTTTCATATGGAAAAATCAATTCAATAAAAATACAATAAAAGATCAGATCCACATTTAAAAAAATAAGGTTAATGAGAGTCCATGAAATTCGAAACATCCGTTTTTGAAAACTGATGTTTCCATTATGTAGAGAAAAGTGTCAATAAAAATATGCAAATTATTTTAAGATATCTCTTCAAATCAAGTTAAGAAAAATAAAAACGAAATAGTAGATTTTCGGCTTTTTATCGAATTCTTGTACTTTTTTAAATTTTGATTTGTATAACTTGATTCAGTTTTCTTGTGGTCATTCTTTAAAATTGAATCCACAAAAAACCACATAGCTATTTTATTTGGTAAGAAGAATGAAATAATTTTATGCACAACTACAACGAGCTAGTAAAGGTGAATAATGTTAACATAACTTTTAGAAATACAATTACCTCGGTCTTCATCTGGACCAAGATCTAAAATTTTCTTACCACATCACACAGTCATTAAAAAAAGTTAATATAAACCTGAAATTCATTTTTCAAAATCGTCATTTTCTAAATGGGAAACTTGGCGACAGCTTAATGCTCTCGCATATGAATTATTGTGATACAGTTTATGGGCCATGCCTGTCTGCCTTGGACACTAAACGAATACAAAAACTACAAAACTCTTGTTTAAGACTGATTTATTGGATACGAAAGTTCGAACATGCTACTTATAAATTAAAAGAGATCGGTAGGTTGGATATGCGACCACGGCGACAATTGCACTCTACTTGTCAATTTTTCTCTATAATTAATCAAGAAACACCCCCATATTTATATAATAAAATCAGGTTTCGATGCGATGGTTCGGTTTAAGCATGGAAGAAACATAATTCGTCAATGGTTTAATGGAAGGCTTACTATTCCCTCCCACACGCTGAAGTTGTTCAAGAGATCGTTTTCGTAGAATGTTGCCAAATATTTAAATAACTATGCCATTGACTTATTGGGTAGATCGGTGTCGGCACGGAGATTTAGGATCATGGTTTTGGGCAGCATCCTGGGTGAGTGAATTTTGTGCGTTTTCTTTGGATATGTATTTGAACCTCTCTTTCTATCTCTCATTTAAAACTAATCAACATTGTTTTTTTTGAAAATGAACATTGAGCTGTATTCAAATTAATATTTATGTTATTAACTAATTTTTCCATAAGTTAAATATTATTTTCCTTTTCATATATTTCGTAACATTTTTAGTTTTGTGGGTTAGTTGAACAGACGTCAGAGATAGTTTATATCGACGACGAACTGAAACTCGCCCACTATTTCTGAATACATAACTGTAGAATATTTTATTAAATAATGACCTTTAATATCATTATTTTTCCAAGACTTTTAATAAAGCATCAAATTGGGCATATTTGTCTCAGTTTAATCAACTTTTTATCTTATACATCAACTTTTTATCTCATACAATTATCGAGATTCCCTTAAATAGACTCGAATTTGTAACACGTTCTATAAATTACAATGTTGAAACTTATTTACTGAGAGGGCAAATAGTTAAGATAATGGTGAATAAATAAGGAAAATGCCGAGCGGGCGAAAATTTTAAATAAAATTATGAAAAACGTATGATAATATTGCCATTAAATGGTGTCAAAAGTTAAAATATCCGATTTCAACTTAAGATTTTCTTTCTTTTTCTCAGTGCATTAATGTACTTTGTTTTGTCAAGTCACAAGAAATCGGATTTTTCTCTAAAAATGAGCGAAATCTTTGCTATACATTTTTATCTTACTGCCTCAAAAGTAAACTTTAGGCATTTAAAACAGATTTAAAAAAAGAAGTTAGGACTAACCAAAACCGTTTGCGTGGCAGATTATTTTTTAATTCAAAATAATAATAGCACGGCAAGCTAAATTTTTTCCTAAAATAGTCAATAGATTTTAAAATTTTAAGCAAACTGATTAAATTTTAGAACAACAGTACCGTAGCTTGGGGTAGCATAATTTTCAATTATAGCTAAATACGTTTAAATACACAATTAACAGTAATAATTAAAGTTTTGTAACTTACACTCACCTATGGGGGGCCGTCCCCTTTTCTTTCTATTTGCGTTATTCGATCCTGGAGAATCATATTTGGGACTGTCCATAACCGTGGTAACTTGTGGAATGGCCGTTTGAATTCCATTGGAATTTCCATCGCTATGTGCACTGGATTGTTCTTCGTCCCTCCACGAAACTTCGGCTAATCCTTTTATTCGAAGTTCCTCAGCCGTTTTTAACAGAGTAGCTAGATGACTCTACGACAAATAAAAAAATTAGACATATAATAAATTACGTCATTTTAATAATAAATACGATATATCTGAATTAATAAAACCTGAGTGATTTGAAAATGATTACGGGATCATCATCCTATTATCTCACAAACTAAGATAACTAAAGGAAACCATTAAAAAAAGAATTCAAGAAAACTTTTTTTATGGGTAACATGTACAAAACAGATACACATACCTAAAAATGCAACTTTTACACTATGTTATGCTGCAAAAGGTCTGGAGTTAACGACAATAGATGAAGAAATATTTCGAAAGACCCTTACAAGATCAACCTAACAACAGTAAATTAAAATTCTTCCAGGTTTTCACTTTCAAAATAGACATACTTCAAAAGCGTTAGGTAAATCTACAATTATTAAAATTAATTGCAATAGAAAACAGCTTTTTAATTATATTTTACTTTTTAATGCAATTTTTTTAAACAATTATTTTATTATTTTTAGTTTTAGAAAGACGTTTAAAAGAAAGTGAAAATGAAAAGAAATTTTGTTGAGATAAGGTGGCAGAGACGATGTCAAAAAAAAAAAAAGATAAAATTCGCTAACCAATAACTTTCAATCTCTTTGCAATAAATCTTCCTTAAAAATATTTTGGCGGGACTTTCTTATGAGTATCCCTTACAATACGATGAGAACTGAATCAACATACTTTAGTTAACAGAGTTATGCCAAAAATAGTACTTTCAGCAAATGATTTAATTTTTTTTCAGTTTTCTATTTTCTACAGTAGAAATATTTTACGGGATTTTCTTAGGAATATACCCCACAATTTGTTGAAAATCTATATCTAAAAGCTATATGCGATTAGAAAGTTCAATAACCAATCAATTTTTTCAGTTTTTAACTTTTTTAAAATAAACCTACCTCGGAAATATTTTAATGGAACCTTCCCGAAGACATCTCGGAAAATGAAATTTAACGTTACATTTTTTATGTATCATGCCATTTTTTTTCATTTACATCCCGAAAGATTTTGGTTAAAAAACACACATTAGAATTTTCTTTAACTCCTTCAGAATGAAGAAGAAGCCCGTTGAGCCTAATGAGGAGATGGAGAAAACTTTTTTTATGAAGTAAAATGAAAAAGCAGAAGATGTAATTTTCCTAAACACCGCGCACCTTTTCAATTGTCGAAAATTGTTAATTTTTATCAGATTTCAAGGTTGTATTCAGCGCTTTTCAAAAGTCCATTTTTAAGAGTAACACTCTCATCTTGGAAAAATATATTTATAGAGTTCTCCACAAATAAATGGAATTTTTTTTTTCGAAATCGAAATATTTAACTTTTGAGGTCGTATATATATATATATATATATATATATATGTTCCCTACATCGTTTTTTTAAATGTTCTTCCATTTTAGGGGGAAAAATAACTTCATATTCGTGTCCAACGACCTCGAAAACAAAAAAGTGGCTCTAAGGACTAAAACGCCGTGGTCACATACTGCAATATCTAAGCGACTTTTTGCGGGTACCCCTCCCACCTATAAAATAGGTGCAAGCAACAAAAGTTGGCTGATTTTTCATGCTCATCCTAAATATATCAACTTTCGATTACTTTCGGTTTACCCAACTAATATTTTCATGTCTACGAAGACCTCTATGTTCTTTCGTATTTTTTTCATTGTTATCATAAAAAAATGTATCTAATAAAGAATCTATCCGCTCATTCAAATCAATACATCTTAGCCAGGCAGACAACACTTTGTTTCTGACAATCAAGTGTAAAAACGCACGTTTATTATTAAATTAAAATTTGTAATTTTAGCTATTTCATGTTTTACGAACGTATTTACAAAAAAAACGATCAATAGAATTGCAACGATAATTGCCTATTATAGCGTCAAATTTTGAAATATACGACCTCAAGAAAAGACCTCGAACGCATATATTTGAACGAGCAGGGTCTTATGAACTTGAAAATTCTTATTGGCTGTCTTGTAATAATGTGAAAAATATTTGTGCAGTCGGCTCAGATAGCAAATATTAAATATTTATTTTAAAGTGTTTTGGAAATTATTATTTTAATCAATGCTAGCGTAAATATTGATTTACTATAAATTGTTAAAAATATCGGATATAAGTTTATATTAGTTGGAAATAAATTTTCTACCTAAATATGATTTCAAAACTGAAAACAGAAAAACTACGTCTTTTGGCGGATTTGGATTGACCCCCTCTGTAGCGTGACCTGAGCAATCACGGCCCCCGGATCCCAAAAATAACATCCGTGAAAAAAATTATGAGGAAAAAGGTGGCCAATTTCAAATATAGAAATAAAAAACAATGTAACTCAAGTCTTGGCTAACTAAATACAATGGAAGCCAATGTTTACGAGGATTATTTTAGGAATTATTAATTTCTTTGTTATTTCATCACATGATAATTACTTGGAATAGAACGGAATGCATGTTAGAGCCTAGTGTTTCACGGATGGGAACATTCTTCTAGCCTTACCGATATTCTTCTATTGGTTTGGCCTACCTAGGTTTTACTGCAGGTGTCGCATTTTATCTTATACACTCCTTAAAAAACCTACCACTAATAGACAGGTTACCATACTTCAATTGATGACGTGCTCATCATCAAAAAAAATGCTACTTCTGCGCGCCTACTTCGCCTTTTAGCGTTGCCGCTTCTCCATTCTAGTATGAGTTTAACGCGACAACCGCTCGAAATATTATTAAGTAACGAAGTTTACATTACCACTGTGAATTAACGGCATGGCTGGGCGTCTCTATTTTATAGTATATCATGCCTATAATGTTATAAATAATATATTTGTTCTTTAGAAAAATATATAGGAAAATTTTTAAGTTATGCATAATTATGCCATATGTTAAATGTTGCATTTTTTAGCTTGATTATCTCAACTATAAAAAGTCCGAAATTTCAGTCTTAAGAAAAATAATATCAACAATGCATATCCGAAGTTTCGAAAAAATATATTGAAACTCGATTAACCTTAATTGTAATAAAACTCTGAAATTGACAGTGCGTTTTGATAAAAAAAATTGTTACAATCACGTCTTATTTTCTAAATTGTGACTTTGCGCGCATCAAAACCATCTACAAGCGCAGCGCAATAACGCATATGTGTGAAATCAACAACGCAGAGAATCCATCGTAATGTCCAGCGTAACAACAATGCAAGCATTTTGTAAACCTCAATAGATTGTTTTACCAATTCAATGAGATATATTTGAGTTAGTTGCAAGCAAAGTACTGAGAACCAGTCAATTTGGCAAACAAATTACGTAAATATGAGACCGATTATGTAATATAGAAAGTTTGAAATTTCCCTAGATCAATTATTGTTGAGTTCCATATAAGCTCAAGTCGCTGAAATTATTATTTGATTGTACTGCCGTGCTTAGGTAAAAGGCAGTAAAGTGTAAAAAATGAAAACAGAGAAAACAGGACTCTACGTTTTTGATATTTCTAAACTGAATTAATAATGTTATTTAGCGACTAATAAAAGGTTACACGATTTCCTGAATAGTCATTTAAGTCTAATTTTAGATTACAATTAATTAAAATATCTAAAATAAGTGACTAACTGTCTTTCATTTTTGTAAATCTAAAAAGAAAAACATGTAATTTACTGTCTTTATACTCTTTAAAACAGAACTACTGATTTTTTTACTGTGTTTATTATTCATATGTTTTGTTTTGTTAGAGGTAAATCGCAATAATGCAGAATAAAAATTTTGTTTTAATATATTTTATTGATATCAAAATGGCAATAATAAATGATACAATGATTGTTCTCTAATCAGTATCGAATCACAAAATCTTAAAAATCAACGATTTAAAAGAAGAACGAGGTAAAATTACCACGACTGCTTTTTTCAGTAAATACAGATGAAAAAATAATCATAACAGATCATAAAGAGTTGAAAAGCAGTGCTTATATTTTTCAGTGTACTCTTCAGTGGATAAAAGCAGTAAATTTGAAAATTACTACTTTTTTACTCTGTACTGCTTTTATATTCAAGAAATGTAACCAATTTCAATATTTGACAAACTTAAAAAATTTATATATTATTGAAATAACATTCTAAATGATTAATTTTATAATTGATATGTAGAAAATCATCGGAAAAATCTATCAGAATCAAAATTAATAAACAGCAGTAAATAAAGATTACTGCCTTTTATCTAAGCACATCAGTGTAGTGCTTTGAATTCGCACTTAATTTTGTGCTCAAATAAATGCAAAAGAAAATTAGTTTTCCCTGTGCGTGAACCATTAATGGTATGCATTTTAACGTATTTAATTGGAACGATTTTAAATAACATTGCAAACTTTAAGTCCGGTCCTAATTGTATACCAACTCGACACCAATCGAATAAAGTTATATAAACCAGAACCACTCAGGCCAGTCACTAATGCCATATGTAATTTTTAAGTTTATTCAGCACTTTGCCTATATGCAAAATTTTATTACGAAAAATAAATATGTTATAAAGTCATAATGCTGTGACATGCAGACAAACCGACCCACAGTGAGGAAAAACGGACAAAAGTCCCGGTGCGGATCAAGCTTCTCTCTTCGGGGAGGGGGGGGGAGGCGGTGATATCACAAAAATACAATACGGTATCGCAGGAACGGCCACTCAGAGGAATATCTGACCGCTATATTCTGCCGCTTTTGGTTCAAATACCAGCAACAACATTCATATTCCTAGTGTAAGAAGTGATCGCCCCCCCCTTGGATCCGCCCATGCAAAAGTATGCAACAAACATAAATTTTCAAGGATCTGGATCATTTTTTTTTAATTATTCACAACAACGTATACCCTAATCCATGAACCCGAACTAGGAATAAATGATTATCATTATATATATATATATATATATATATATATATATATATATATATATATATATATATATATATATATATATATATATATATGGAAACTCAACAACATCCTGGGCTTTAGCGTATATCGGAAACCCACACATACAGACCGATATCTCAATGCAGCGTCACATCATCATCCCTCTCAAAAGCAAGCAGTAGTCAACACACTAGTATCAAGATCTCTCCGCCTAACAGAACTTGACACAAAATAAGACACATTTCAACAGCTCTAGAACGGAATGGTTTCTCACAATCAGATATAAGGAAAGCCATAAAAAGACAAGAGACGACTACAACAAAGACCAAAGACCAAGATCAAACAAGGAACAAAGCCATAATACCATACATAAAAGGAATAACAGACAGAATCGGAAGAATCTTAATAAAACACAACATACAGCCCATATTTAAACTACAAAAAACAATAGCCAACATCCTGGGAAATCCCAAGACCAACCTTGAAAATCATGCCGTTTGCAGCATTCCATGTGCAGATTGCCATCAAACTTATATAGGACAAACAAACAGGCGTATATCAGCAAGAAACCAAGAACATAAAAATAGCCTCAAAAACAAACAGACAACCTCAGCCCTATTTCAACATCACCAAACAACCGGACATACCATCTATTTCTAAAAAACAAAAGAAATAGCACCAGTACAGAACTACAAGGTACGCGTCATAAGAGAGGCCCTAGAAATCGAAAAAACGACACGATGCTATAAATTTTTCAACTACATGGAAAACATTAATAAAAAATCAAGAAAGAAAACAAGAAAAATCAACTAGTACACAAGAGACCTGCATACAAGAACAAAATATATCGTACTCGGCAGGGGCGGAGCTTGCGAAGCCGCTCATCCAATCAGGAAGCGAGCAAGCTAAACAAAACTCGAAATTCATCAGAGGCCACCATCAGTTCTCAGCGAGTAACGAGACGAACCGCACTTGAAAATGCCAAATGAGATTTTGGCGAAACATCGTGAAAACGATTTTTTGAACGAACGGATTGAAACCCGGAATAACCAAATATATATATATATATATATATATATATATATATATATATATATATATATATATATATATATATATATATATATATATTATAAAAATAAAAAGAAAAGTTAACGTCCGTGTAATTTTAAAATAAAATAAGAAATTCTCGGCTATGCGGACTAAGACCGTTGATAAATATTATTCTCATGCTATGTATATATACCGGTTGTCAACGAATCTATTAGACATAATTTCTAGAGTATTATGTGTGCCAAAATGAGAATTGGTACAGGTAAATGTTATGTGAAGAGGAGAGTTTTCACATATTTTCCACTTTCCGGCCACTTCCGGTTTCACCGGAAATGGCCCCGGTTTTGAATTTTTAAATGGAACACCCTGTATATTTTAACATTTTTGGATTTCTGAGACAATTCTAGATCAGAATGTGACATTTTAAAAACTTTTTACGTCTACTTCATTTTTTTAGAGCCACTTTTAAAATTGCATCTAGTTGGCCATGATCGGATGCAAACTAATCTAAGGGCCTTAGGTGATGTCAAAAAAATACAATCGCAAAGTTTTAGTTACTAGTATGAAAGACAGGAATAAGACAAGTTGACAAAATTACGTTTTCATTTCTAACTATTAATTTTCAAATGGCGACCCCTTTTTGACAACTACTTTTCGAAAAAAGCATTCTTTGGCGAATCTAACGGTACTAATTTATTTGCGATTGAATTAGACATAAGAACAGAAATTAAATATTATTAAGCAAAATACTGGATAATTTATTTACTTATGACAAGTGCGCCATGGACAGCCATGATGCATAATAATTTGCAACTGTTTTTATCAAGTCTTCTTTGGAAAACAAAGCACTCACTTAAGTAGATAATGACAGTGACATATGCTCTAAGAACAGACGTAAAAGTTTTTTCACTTTGAGTATACATTATTTTAACGAAAATTTAAAGTAAACTTAACGAAAATTAAGAAACTTTTACGTCTGTTCTTAGAGCGTATGTCACTGTCATTATCTACTTAATTGAGTGCTTTGTTTTCCAAAGAAGACTTGATAAAAACAGTTGCAAATTATTATGCATCATGGCTGTCCATGGCGCACTTGTCATAAGTAAATAAATTATCCAGTATTTTGCTTAATAATATTTAATTTCTGTTCTTATGTCTAATCCAATCGCAAATAAATTAGTACCGTTAGATTCGTCAAATAATGCTTTTTTCGAAAAGTACTTGTCAAAAGGGGTCGCCATTTGAAAATTAATAGTTAGAAATGAAAACGTAATTTTGTCAACTTGTCTTATTCCTGTCTTTCATACTAGTAACTAAAACTTTGCGATTGTATTTTTTTGACATCACCTAAGGCCCATAGATTAGTTTGCGTCCGATCATGGCCACCTAGATGCAATTTTAAAAGTGGCTCTAAAAAAATGAAGTAGATGTAAAAAGTTTTTAAAATGTCACATTCTGATCTAGAATTGTCTCAGAAATCCAAAGATGTTAAAATATACAGGGTGTTCTGTTTAAGAATTCAAAACCGGAAGTGGCCGGAAAGTGGAAAATATGCGAAAACTCTCCCCTTCACATACCATTTACCTGTACCAATTCTCATTTTGATACACTTAATACTCTAGAAATTATGACTTGTCTAATAGATTCGTTGACACCCGGTATAGCGATATACAAACATGTATATTTCTTTATATTAACAAGTAATCTGTTACGACAAAAATGATGATAGTTCATGTCAATATGCAAACGGTGTGTGTCAGATATGTTAGGTAAAACGAAATAAAAATAAAATAGCAAAAATACAATTGAATAATAAAAGTATGCAACAAATAGTGTGATTGGTGATTCTAACGCACTATAAAATATTAGGTCTAGTAGGCTGTTCAAGCTCTCGAATGACACTGCTAGAATCAACCTTTTAAATAATGAACAATCTTCAATAATCAGAGAAAATATATATAAAAAATTACTTATCGAAAATAAATAATTCCCAGAATGGTACTACGGGGTTTACAGAACAATTCCATACACTGATGCATTGTTTTAAAGAAAAAACTGCACAAATGTCTCGTTAATATACATAAAAACTCACTTTGAAGTTCCACCATTGGCCTGTACGACATGACAAAGAAAACTGAACATGATTATAAGCATCTAGGACTGAACTAACGATAATGAATGAAAGCCTACTGTGGTTTTCTCATTATCGTGTTGCTAATCTCATGCAATTTTAATCAAAAATTTACTATGAAATTTATGTTTGCGCTGAATTCATATATCCTCTTTGTGCCAATTTATGACATTTATTTTCTGTAGGTTAGGAGAATTTTTTAGGCCTTTTGCCTATTTCTGTAGCTTTTCGTTACCCCCTCCAAATTCCTTCGTTCCAATCGCAACAACCAAATGATATTCAATCCTAGATAACTCATCTA
This sequence comes from Diaprepes abbreviatus, assembly GCA_034092305.1. Lineage (NCBI taxonomy): Eukaryota > Metazoa > Arthropoda > Insecta > Coleoptera > Curculionidae > Diaprepes > Diaprepes abbreviatus. Next base: position 27,820,176 of record JASJET010000022.1, read on the forward strand.
TTTTTAAAGATATCAAAAAATATCATTTTTTTAATATTTTGTTCTAGATTTTAGAAATCTTAAGGATGGAAATCCTTGGTCACACTTACTCCTCCTTCCACTACTCTAATCCCTCCTTTCACTACTCTAATCCCCGCAATAAAATGGTTGCGGTGAAATTAACTTAAAAAAAAAACAATCAACTACCTGTGTCTATTATTGCACGCTTACATTGAAATAAGAAAATTTTTATATAATATATATTATTTGTCGCATTCACGTTACATTTTGTGATCAAAAAATATTCGCGGCTCTCATGTTATTAATTTCAGATATATATATATCAACATCCTTGTGACCTACTCCGGCAGAACTAAAAAATAACAACAAAGATTCTTATTTTTGACACTTATTGTGTGTTGTCAAGGTTCATGTAAAATTATATTTTTGTTATTGATTTATTCATTTATTTTTTAATTTATTAATATTATAAATAACGAATATAGTGTTAAAACTTATTTTATTTATCGTTATTTAAAACAATTTTTTTTCAATTAGTTTCATATCATTAAAATTTTTAAACAAATAGTTTCAATGTTTACATCAGCAAATCCTGCGCATATTGCTTCATGGAAATAAAAACAGAAAATAATATTACGTTGTTACCCAATAAATTACAATATTTAAATTTATCACAGTTTATAGTTGAACAACTTTTGTGTTTGACAAAATTCAAATGTTGCATTTTACAAAATAATATGTCATACGGATTTTATACATTTTTGACAAATACCAAAATAAACCATGGCCAATCAGCTTATTTTTCTTCTTTTCGAACGAGATCAACTTTGAAATATATTACCTCCAGCAAACCGAAGAATGGCGTCAGCAAGGACGGAAAATGTCTTGAAGGTAACATACTTCGTCTTAAAAAAACACGGAAAAACGGCAACAAACTGAGGTATTTTAACTAAATCTTCCGTGAGGGGTGAAGATTCCTACTATTTACGAAAATTTTTATTAGAGAGTATTAAATAAATTGACGGAAAATACAATCTTTTGTCTTAGTTTTACGCAAAGAAGAGATTGCGCACAATGTATTCAAATTCGAATAACCTTAAAAATACTTTTGTTAAATTATCGTATTAAAAATTTAGGGCACTTTTGTCTAGCTAAAAACTTCCTTCAAAAAATAAATAAATAAATAAAATAAAGGAAAAAGTCGATTTTCCTTTTTGTTACGAATATTTTTGAAAGTATTCGTAATTTTTTAAAATGTTCTCCAAGGCAGATTCATTGTAGTCTAACCTTCGCTGTATCTCTTACCGTTTATGAAATTCTAATGATTATCCTTTTTTTATGAGAAACTGTTAACTACTGATAACAGGGGATAGATTTATTAAAATTTTAAACTTTTACCTCCGGCTTCATTAAAAAGCAAGTTGTTCTCTCTTCATAACATTGACAAATAAAATGTTTACTTTTTTAAATGACTTGTATTCTCGCATTTGTCATTTTAAATCGTTTCAAGTTAAATCTAGTTTAAATATAAATCTTTACTGGCGAATTCATTAAAATTTCAGTTGGAAGTTACAATTTTTAATTGGTCAGTTGTTTTATCATAATGTATATTTAACAATACCTTCATAAAAAATTTAAAAAAAAAACTTATAATGGGTAATATTAGAGGGTTGGTTAAGTAGAATATTAACGAAAGTATTTTATTCTGCAACAATTCCCGGATTTATTCCTGTATATCGTGAAAAATAAGTTGTTTCTCACGAATACCACGGTCCATAACGGAATTCCCAAAGCTCTCCAGTTTGCTCTTGAAATCTGCAGGTATGATTATAGCCCTATCTTAAGGAATCCACCTACCTAGCAAGCATTTAAAGTAAAAGGGAGCAAATACTTATAACTGTTTGCGAATATTTTCTGTCGTTTGTGAACATTGTATGTTCACTGAATAAATGTTTGTTCCACAGTGTGTGATTAGAACTGCGTGCCTAGACTCACATTCTGCGAATTCCCTCTAAAGTACCGACAACGGTCGAAACGTCGGCAAACATTTGAAAACATTTCTCGATAATGTTTGTTCGTGCGCTATTTATGTCTCCACTAAAAATATTTAAAGATTGATTTCGTTTGCAAACGTTTGCAAATGTTTGGAAATATTTTGTGCCTTTGGTGGATCCCCTCGTTTATATTTTAGTGCAATTTGATACCGCTTGGTTACTTTTGCGGATACCTCGCTTGAAATGTCTCCCCTCTCCACCCCAGGCTGTTAGGCCGGATCAGGGGAGGAGGGCATAGCACATGTAGCAGGAGCGGATCCAGGCTATCTTTTTTTTGGGAGGGGGCGTGATATCACAATAGTACAGTATGGCAAGCGGAAGTAGGTTTTCGACGGGGAAGTGGGGAGGGGGGGTTTTGACGCCAGCAACATTTCCATTTTTAGTTTATAGGTAGGGTCGAGTCTATTTTTCTGAATTTCAAGCTCTTGGGGGGGGGGGGCGATTACAAGTAAGAACAAGTTGTCGACGGAGGGGACGAGATGCCAGCAGTATACACATTCCTAGTGTAAGAGGCAGTCTATTTTCTTAAACTCAAAGCTCTTGGGGAGATCGCCCCCCTTCCACCCGCGCCTTATGTGTAGAGATTCTGCAGTTATGTTGTATACCATCCCGCATCTCGAGGTTTTTGAGATATCCTAACCTAAAAATGCAAAAAACGCTGTTTTATATTATACTGGAGGTTGTTTCAGAGTAGCATGAAGCTTTTCGAAATGAAATGCCATAACGGTGAATCTGAAAGTACCACTCATTGCTTTCAAAATCCATTTTAAATCGTCTTATAATCTTTTTTCACCTCTCTAGAAATTTATGGTTTTGCCGACCATTTGCCACCATATCCGTAAGGAAAAAAATTCTCGAAATACTCAAAAAAATATTCATTTTTCGAAAAATATGTGCCAGGAAATGTTGTCTGGAATGACCCAGGGATATCGGTGATTTTGGGGTGGCTGATCACAAATTTGAGATCAGAATTTGACAAAACCGATAGCCAAAATGACGGATTCAATATGGCGGATTTGAAAATCGAAGAACCATAAAAAGATCGATGATTCGGGCCGAATCTTGTTACTTAGACCCCGAATAACAAGATTCGACAAGAATCAACGATTTTTTGTCGTTTGAAATTATCAAATTCTGACCTCAGATTTATAATTAGCGATCCCAAAGACTCCTCAGTCATTCCAGATAACTTTTAAATATTTTTTCAGTATTTTGCGAGTTTTTTTTGTCTTGCCCATATGGTGGAAATGGTTGGCAAAATCATAAATTTCCACAAACAATATCTCAGAGAGGAAAAAGGTTTTGAGACGATTTAAAATGAATTTTGAAGGCAATGAGTGATACTTCCAGATGCCCCGTTGTGGCATGTCGAAAAGTTTCTGCTACCCTGAAACATAACCTCCAATATAACAAAAAATAGCGTTTTTTGCATTTTCAGGTTAGAATATCTCGAAAACCAGAGCTGACGGTATACATTCGGATCCAGCGCGTCAAAAACCTTCGGAAAAATATAGTCTCGTTTCTGGGTTTGAAATGTTGTCGACTTGTGTAATTCACTGAATATTATTTTAATATTCACATTTTTATTATTCATATATTTATATTTTCATTACTAAACTTATATTTTACAAGTAGGTATAGGCACCTATTTTTCTGTATATTTTTATTAAAAAGAATTAAGAAGTTACATTTTTATTTTTTATCGATATCCTTCAGCAAAAACTTAATTTGTTATTATCAGTAATAACAATGCCCACTAGGTAGGTATAAAATATTTTTGTTATTAAGAATCCAAACCACTTTTTACTTATTTATTATTTAGCATAAATAACTGTGTAGGTTTTCTATTACGTTTCACTTTTCATTCGCACAATAAAAAATCAAGGCATATTTCCCTTTTTTTTTTTGATTTGTCAGAACTTGTTTTAGCGGTTTGGCGGCTCTTACTCCCAGAAAATTCTTCTCAGGACTCGCTTACTTGTTTGTCTATAAATTGTTAAGGGATAATAATTCGTGTTCATTTTGTTATATTACTAGCTGCGTTCTGGTTTTCTGGAGTCTTTAAAAATAATTATTTTCGTTGAAAGGGCTGGGAGGAAAGAACACTACTAGTTTATATTAAGAAACTAAATCTGGTTGTAGAACAATTTGTAAAAGCTGCAAAAAAGAAATTCAAAGATTAGTCCAAAGGCTTAACACATCACGAGTTCTGTACTAAGACTACTGAGCAGCAAGGTGTAATTTATGCAGATAAGTACTTAGCCAAGTAACAATTTTTGTACAAAATTAACACACGACCTCAACATTGTCGCGTTCTTTTCGTGGTATTATCTTTTTCAAAACGTACTGTCCGATGTAAATGACTTTTGACCCAGTTATTTTTTGACAATTAATGATACGGCTTTGTTATTTTTTTACCAAAAAGTCATTTTTAGATTTTATATGGGGGTAATCAAAACAACCTATTTTTCTTGAAAGTTTCTATGAGATTAAAACTAAATTTTTGGTTTTAGATACGGAACACAGTACTTCACAACAGATTGAAGAGAATACAAATTCAGTTTCATCATCTGTGTCGACTTCTTTATATCCAGCGTCGAAAAGTCTCCACCAAACATTTCCGAGTTATAACTTATGGTTGCGTGGCGCATTTTTTGAATTTACTGTGCAACGACTGAAATAAAAGACTTTAAAGAACACATTGTTCACATAACCAAACATTTCCGTAACAATAATCATCTAGCCCGAACAAAATTCAACAAAACAAGAGGCAAACCATTAGTTGCTCCAAGAAATGTGCGTTGGTATAGCATTGCTGATTGTTTAGAACTGTACATATGTCTTTCACAATGGAACCACCCCTATCCGACCTCACCGATTTTGATCATTCTTGGATATGTTGTAGTACTTGAAAAAATAATAGACATGTATTTTTTTTTATCGACTGACATCGACCTTTAAGATTTTTTTCACGAACGTCATAAGTAACTAAAGTCGACGGATTTTGGGGATTCTAAAAACAACTAGTAAAAAAGGATGAGTCACCCCCAAATACTTTTTTCTTAAATCTCAAGTTCTAATTGAGATATCTTTACAAAACAAAATGGAAATTACTTGTTATTTGTAATGATGTTGAACCAGGCGCGGATCCAAGGGGGGCGGTAGGGGCAATCGCCCCCCCCCCCCCAAGAGCTTTGAGTTCAGGAAAATAGACCCAATTTTGTGTCTTATACTATAGTTTATTCAAGAACTAGACAGAGTAATAAATCATTTTTTACCCTTTTTTTGTTCGCAAACTACCTGTGTTCTTTAGTCCGGTGTCTTTGGCAAAATTTGTTGGACACATATATTTTTCATAGTTAGAAATTTTATAATCAAAAATACCGGTCTATAATAATGGACTATTTGGGTTGGATAACAATAGATATTTGGATGTGTGAAGTGTTAAAAAGGATTTTAATCCTTGTCATAGGTGTCGGAGACAGGCGCGGATCCAAGGGGGCGGTGGGGGCGATCGCCCCCCCCCTCAAGAGCTTTGAGTTTAGGAAAATGGACCCGATTTTTCCTCTTATACTATAGTTTATTCAAGAACTAGAGAGAGTAATAAATAATTTTTTACCCTTTTTCTCTTCGCAAACTTCCTGTGTTCTTTAGTCCGGTGTTTTTAACAAAATTTGTTAGACACATATATTTTTCATAGGAATGGGTTAGAAATTTTATAATCAAAAATACCGGTCTATAATAATAGACTAAAACGTAGGATTCTTATTCTCTCAAATAATTCTAAGTTATAATTCAACTCTTAATATTCTTTTTCTCAATATATCTCAGTATCTAATGAATATTTTTGAATAAAATCAAGTGGAAAATATTCGTCATAGAAATTCACAAATGTGAGGTGTATTTATGACCAAAGGGGTTGCAAGCCCTATTTTATATTTAAAAAAAAACTACCAATTTTATGATCATTGTTGTTATAAATATCGGAGAATGAACTCAAAAGAATTATAAAACGCATTTTTGTTAATAATATCGATTATTAGTGTTAGCGTGTATTGGGATTTGTCAAATAAACACCACTAAATATCGCTAACAACCCTTTACAGTAATGGACCACATATACGTGGTTAATTTTTTTTTCTTAAAAGTCATCCAAAGTGTAAAGCGAATGTAATTTATAAAAAATGCAAATATATTATTTTTTTTTTAATAATAGTACCAAAAGGGTGAAAAAAGTCACCCCCAAAAGTAAATATCTAATGTAACATGAGGTCTAGTTTAAATTCTTTAATAAAACAAAATAAAAAATCAGTCCTCTATGATTTAATAAGGAGAAAAATTTTTTTAACATACTAATATTCATTTGTAAGGGGTGAAAATCACCCCTAAAGCTGAATTTTACAATTTACTTTTTCATATGCATTAACATTTAATGGAGATTTTTTAATAAAATTAAGTTGAAAAATATTTTTCGTAAGAATCTTGAAATATAAAGCGTATTTATGACCGAAAGGGTTGCAACCCTTATTTTATATTGTAAACGCCAACACTGATAATCGATATTGTTAACGAAAATGCTTTTTTTAAAATTCCTAGATTTTTATAAATAAAATATTCATAAAAAATGTAGTTTTTTTTTTAATGTCAAATAAGGGTTGCAAATACACCTTGTATTTCAGACTTCTTATGATAAACATTTTTACACTTGGTTTTATTCAAAAATATCCATTAAATGGTAAGGTACATCAAGATTAATTTCAAGGAAAAACTTTAGGGATGCTTTTCAGGCCTTAAAGAAATGCTGGTATATTGAAAAGAATAATGTTGTTTCCTTTTTCAGTTATACAGGACTCATTTTCTATTTTTTTATTAAAAAATTTTAATTCGAACTAGTGATGTATTTACTTTTGGGAACGACTTTTTTCACCCTTTTGGTACTATTGCTGAAAAAAAATTAATATATTTACATTTGTTATAAATTACATTTGCTTTACACCTTGGATGAAGGAAAAAAAAATTACCACTTATATGTGGTCCATCACTGGAAGGGGTAGTTAACGGTATTTAGGAGTGGTGATTTGAGAAATCCTGAAACACGCCAACCCTAGTAATCAATATTGTTAACAAAAATGCTTTTTAAAATTTTTTTAAGTTCATTTCCCTATATTTATGACAAAAATATTCATAAAAATGTAGTTTTTTTTTAAATATAAAATAAGGGTTAGAGCCCCTTTAGTTTTAAATATATCTCCTATTTGTGACTTTTTATGACGAATATTTTCCACTTGATTTTATTTAAAAATATGCTTTAGATGCTGAGATATATTGAAAAAAAATTTAAGGTTTGACTTTGGAGGTGAATTTCACCCCTTAAAAGTGGATGTCAGCCGATAAAAAAAAATACGTATGTATTATTTTCTCAAGTACTACAACATATCCAAAAATGATCAAAATCTGTGAAGTCGGGGTGGTTCCGTTGTCAATGGGACATAATATTAACAATCTGCGAGGAAAACAAAAAAGAGATTGATTCTGATATATACCAAAAAGTATCAAATATTGGACTTAAACGCGCAGCAAAAGAATATCTAAATATTTAGAAACCTATAGCAGTGGCCCTTTATATTTTGAAAGAAAAAATGTAACAGCAGAACAATGCAAACACATACAGCATATCTTCGAAGAAAAGCTAGAGCTTTCTCTGCAAAAAAAAACAATTTCAACGTCGATATAACCAAGCATTAACACCGTATGATTTTGTAGCTTATTTGTTTGATCCCCAAAACAAAAGTATAAGTTAGCTCCAGATCAAATAAATATGGCCCTAGAAACTTTTGATAAATTATTTGAAGATACGGGATTACGACCACTAGCAATAAAACTGAACGCATGCTTTAGTCCCTTTAAGAAAATAATGTTTTCGGTGGAAGTAACAAAAAACATAAATGGAATTCAGTGATGGACCTCACAAAACGATGAGCCTGAAACTTCAAAACAGCTACCAGTAATAAAGCAGTTCCTGTGTGCAGTTGCTTCTTCAGAGTCGGTGGAACATGTGTTTAGTACATTTGATTTTGTGCATTCCAATTTAAGGATTGGATTAGGGATTGAAAAAGGTGGAAAATTGGTATTTCTATTAAATTTTACAATCAAAATGTAAATGATGATATATTATACATTTATGATTTCAAGTTACATTTATATTTTTAGTTTTAAATACTTTGGATACTAAATTACTTGATTTAAAAGTTTATGATATTTAGGTAGTTTAAGGTAAAGTTTATCTTGTAGCTATTAAGTCGTTTGTGAATTTTTTTCACAAGTTGTTTGAAATATTATAAGAAATGTTTTTAAATTATGATTTTTATTGAAAAAAATCAGGTGATTTAAAACCTGATTATAATCATGATTTAAATCATTTGATCAAAATCAATCCAACCCTGACGCACAGTGCCATCTCGGTGCAATTGTACTGAATACAGTACAAATTTCAAGAATTCAGTACGTTAGTATTATTTTCCACAAAACAGTACACAATATCAATGACATATTCTTTTGAACCATTATCACTTTCAGTTCTATCACTTTTACCACTTTGAAGTAATTATGATCACTTCAACAACATGGCAACAGCATGTATATTCAAAAGAACACAAAGTTATCATTTTGATCACTGATAATTGACCCGAAAGAATACGACTCAAATTGTGTCTGGTAATTACCTCCTAATTGTCATAGAAAAAAATTTCCCAAAGTGCCCTTTAACGGAGATAAGAGCCCTAAAGGGGTACCCAACGATTTACCGTTTCGAATCTTAAGTTTTGGACCGACTAGTATATTTAACGAAATTTTAATGTTTTATAGAGGTCATAGAGGCCATAAAGACCATACTACAGTAGATGTTTTAGATCATCAGAGAAGTCGGGAACAGACTTGCACCCACACTCATTGGGCCTAATTTTCGACAGGTCATCTCACAACTGAAAACTGATTTTTTAAATACCTTAGACATTCCTCGTCAAGAAAGGTACTCTTAATTTATTTCGATAAAACTGACGGTTCTCGAGATAAATCGGATTTTATGCGAAAAACTCAAAAGTTACCAATGCTAAAGACAAACAGGTAAAAATAAAATACGCAGGGTGTGCTGATGTGCTTTAATTTATGAGGAAGCGCTGTCTCTCTCTTCGAAGACAAGAAGATGTTATGCTGAAAGATTTCCAGCTCAGACATTGTCAAGCCCAGAAACCTTTCAAAGGGTTGATCGGGGCCCAATTAATTTACCATGTTATTAAAATGCAAAAATAGTGAAAACGTTAAAATGTTATTTTTGCAAAGGTTCAGTATGGCCTCCACGTACTTCAAAACATTTTCTTATTCTTCAAATATTTTCCCGCTGCACTGCAAATAATATTCCGGAATTATTACGAACTTCGTAAGAACGTTATGCTATTCTCACTAGTAGTTCTTCTCTAGCATTAACTGGTGTTGAATAAACTAGTTTTTTCAGATGTCCCCTGAAATAAAAGTCTAGGGCATTTAGTCTGGAGACCTTGGTGGCTTATAAAACAGGCCCACCTCGATCTATCCATCGAGGGCCAAAAACGTTAGTTAAGTGTTGACGTACTATACAATTATAAAATGAGGTGGAGCACTATCATTCATTACCACATTTGCATTCTTTTATCAAGAGGTAAGTCTTCCAATAAATTATTTAAATTTTGCTGCAAAAATGATAAATAAATCTCATCACTGAGTCTTCCTTCTAAAACAAATGAACCTATATATTTCCGATGATGTCAGTCGACATATTTACAATAAACCTTTGTTCGCGTTTGTTTTGAATTATATCGTGCGGTTTTCATCAGCCCAAAAATGTAAATTATGTGAGTTTATTATGCCATCTCTTGTAAAACAGTCCTCATCGGTAAACAAAATAAAGTTAGAAAAATTTATATTTAGGTTATATTGCTGTATAAACCAGTTGGAGTATTGAAGTCTTCCGGGATAATCATCCGGAGACATAGCGTGTACTTTTTCATCGTGGTACGAGTAAAGTCACTGATCTGTTAAAAGGTTCATGTATAATCCATTTTGTAACATTGTTGTGTTTCGCGAGCTTTCTTATGCTGTTTGAAGGGTTATCACCAATATCTAGCAAAATTTGTTCCTCTACGCGAGAGTCTCGTGCTCTCCTAGGAGGGCCCTCACCACCACGTCACGGCAAAAATGACCTTGAATAAAACATGTAAAAAATTAACTCGTTAACCCTAATAATTATTTTATAATCATCTCTTTTACCTGTTTCCCTTAGGCTTCAATCAAACCTTTGTAAGGTTTTTAGACTTGGCAATGTTTGAGCTTAAAATCTTTCAGCATAAAGTCTTCTTGCCTTCGAAGAATTTGACAGCGCTTCACCATAAATTAAATACATATCAGCATACTCTGCGTAAGAATATTCTTCCATTTTTTAAATTATTTTTACTGAAGGCGTTTTTGACAAGTTTCGTCAATAAAATTTCACTATGTAGGTATTAACAATAACAACCTGATTTTAATCTATTTGTATTTAGCATTAGCAGCTTTTGAGATTTTCGCATAAAAACCGATTTAATCAAACTAAATTAAGAGTGCCTTTTTTGAAGAGGAATAACCAAAGTATTTAAAAAATCAGTTTTCGGCTCTGTAAAATGACACCTGTCAAAAGTTAGGCCCAACGAGAGTGGCTGCAAGTCCGTTCCTGACTTCTCAGATGATCTAAAACATCTACTGTAGTATGGTTTAATGAGTCTTTATGGCTTCTATAAAATATTAAAATTTCATTAAATTATACGAGTCGGTTCAAAACTTAGAGAGCCGATAAGGTAAGTTGCTGGTATCACTTTAGGGGTCTGTATCTCCGTTAAGGGGCACTTCAGGAATTTTTTTCTGGGACAAAGGAGGGTTATTTTGACCTACCCTGTATGCTCCCGAGAAATTAGGAGGTACTTACCGGACACCCTGGATTTTCATATCAGAATTAAGTACATTCGACTATTTAAACAGTGCCGCGAATAATTGTAATTTTTAGCTCTGCTCTCTGTTGGTAAGTATATGTATCAAATAAAGTTGTGTGCATTACAAGACCGAGGATTTTTGCCACTTTAAATAAAGACATGTAACTTAGGTATTTTTTAAACAACTCCTACAAAAACAAATGAATCATCAAAGAAACTTTACAGTTCGAGGTTATAAATAGCTGCAAGCTAAATTCTACATCATTACTTTTTATGTAACACCGTTTATTATATCATTTAATTACAATGTCTCTCTTTCGGTACATTTACACGAAACCCCTTCATTGACTTTCGTTGTCTTGATGTGACGGCAACACTAGAAATAACTGTTGTGTTTGAATTACAGAAATAATTTCAACTTTCTAAGTCAATGTTAAACAGTTTCTTTCTTAAGACCAAATCTGTCACACGTTCTAACATTCGCAATTTTATTTTTAAGGCAACGGTAATTTGTTTGTGCTTTTTTAGAAGAATAACATTATTTAATATTATTTTCATCCTGCTCTATAATACAGTATATAAATCATAAAAGACATGTGTATCTCAACAGAATATTGAATTATAGGACCAAAAAAATATTTCCGAGAGGACTTCTTGTCCCCGGTATTTATTTATCTTCGTGTGTTCGAAATCAAACCAATGTCATTCGTTGCATTTGATATTCCAGCATATATTTTATTATATTATATTGGTTTTACTTTAATTAGTGTTAATCGACCTAGAATCTTAAATAATAAGTTAAAAAAGTATTAGTTTGAACCTAAAAAAAATATATTTTTAGTGAATACTCCCATTCTGTCAAATCATTTATCATCCAGCGATGAGGACTTAAAAGAAATTACTCAAAATTCCTAAAAGTGCTAATTATTTTGAGGAAATTTTGCCCCCCCCCCCATTTTCAGTTAAGCTGAGAAATGGACAAGAACTGGCGTGTATTATGGTTTGCGATAAATGAAGTTGCATCGTATAGGGACGTATCAGACCGGTTTTTAGTTTTATTAAAAATGTTTTTTGAATCAAAAAGAAATGGACCTAAAACTATTGCGTTTTATTTTTTGTTTAGAAAAACCCCCATCTTTTTATTAGGCGTATGTCTAGAATTAGATTTACTTTGAGGCACCGAAATATGAACTTAACACAAAATAAAGAGTAAACAATAGATATTTATTAAAATATATATTTGTTTATCAAAAATTCTATTCAGCAAAAAACAAGACGTTTTATTCCAAAAGGAACGGACAGTTAGACTTTATATTATATAAGAATAACAATTATAATTCAATATTTCTTTAAAATAATACAAATAGTAAAACCTAATAACAGACAGTTTTAAGTTATTTAAAACAAAAAAACAACTAGTTTAATCAGCATTTAACGCCGTATGCATACCAGAGTGGACGATTCAAAGTTCCAAAATCGTTCGCGGTAAAAACAAATCCTGAACCGGTTAATAAATGAGCATGCGCTGTACGGCAATCCTGAACTAATTCCGTACTAGTTCTGAATCGGTTTTCCTTGGGTTCAAAATAAGTCAAGTTTTTTTTGTTGTCTAGCCTTAAAAGCCAGTGTTTTGGACAAGGAATGCGCTAATTGTAGCTTGAAAAAAAAGGATAAACAAAAGCAATACTCATAATTCGACACTCAATTTACAGGTTAATATCAAACTTAATAATATATGTAAATTTGGAGAATGTAGAATTTCTGACAACCCAACAACAAGAGGTAATTATGAAAATTGTTTAATAGATTGAAATTTTTGTTGCAGTTAAATAAAAAGTGGTTAGCAACCAAGAGTGCCGGCAGAAAAAAAAAGCTGGGGTGTGCAAAAATCCAAAGGGGTAGCAGGTTCAACGTTGATTTCTTTTCTAAAAACTTAAGCTCACATAACCACACCGAGTTAAATCCTTGTTTAACGTTTTTTTTTATAAACCCCTGTACGCAAAACATCATACTACTCCAGATTTTTACGTTATCATGAATGCAGGTACGCTGTTTTAGATTTAGTACTCAACTACTTATTGTTTGACGATTAATGAATTTTTCTATAAATCTAGTCTTTCAAAAGGGTTTCTGATTAATCAGAGTTCAAATCTTGGTTTTGTTAATTTTTGCAATTTTGGAATTTATGACTTTTTTGAACGTCAGTTTTTCGATACTAATTGAAAAATTCTGATCCAAGTTGATTTTACATCAATTTATGATATTTGACCTTGAAATAACCTCTAGATATCATTAAATCCCCCTATGTTATTTATAACGTTAGATAGGAAATTTTCTCCGCTTTCCATTTCTGTAACAAAAAATGAGGGTTTCTATTTGAAAAACTCAACTAAACCTTCAAATGACTATGAAGATCAAGGTCTACATCAGATGTGCCGTTTAATTTCCTACAACTTTCAACTGAAACATTTTTCTCTAAAATGCGTTGCTGAGAAAATATTTTGCTGTACCTTGACCTTAAAATGACCTCTAGATATCATTACATCTCCTGTGGATAGGAAATTTTCTCCGTTTTCTATTTCTGCAATAAAAAAGGGTGTTTATATTTGAAAACCTTAATTTACCTTCAAATGGCTTCGAAGGTCGTCACCATCAGATGTGCCGTTTAATTTCCTACAACTTTCGTCTGAAACATTATTCTCTAAAATGCTTTGTTGAGAAAATATTCTACTGTTCCGTTACTTTGGGACACCCTATATACTAAATAAACTGTTCTTAACGTTCTTATTTTAAATCACAAAAGTAATACAATCAATCTTTATTATAATCGTTTTTAAAGCCATTTTTGATATGTTTTATGGGAGATCCTGTTGATTATATGTATTAATTTATAAATTAATTTGTATTTACATATATCCGTTCTAACTAAGTAAAACACCGTGGTTCACAGAAGAAATAAAAGAACTAGCAAAGATAAAGACGCTTTCCTGAAGTACAAAAGTAATCCTTCGGCTGAAGAATATCAAAAATACAAGCAAACGAGAAACAGCATAAACGAGAGGATTAGAAGATGCAAGGAAGAATACTGGGAGCGATAAACAAAGGACATGGAGCATGACTTACACGGCGCGCAGAAGAGAATATGGAGAATGATTCAGAAACAGAAAAAAAATGTTAATGAATACATCAGTACAGCTCACGTCAAAAAGGAAGAATGGACATCATACTTTGAAAGACAATTTGGTAATACAAATACGATTCACACTAGCATAACAGCAAAATCCATAAATCTGAGCACTACAAAAATGCAGGTAACATCGGAAGAAATAGAATATAAAATACGTAATTTAAAGAATAGAAAATGTCCTGGACCAGATCTAATTACCAACGAATTATTGAAATACGGAGGCCAAATGCTTACCGAGGAGTTACAAAAGCTTTTTAATAAAATTATTAAAGAAGAGCAAGTACCGCAAAAATGGAAAACCAGCTATACAATTCCCGTACACAAAAAAGGTGACCACAAAAACCCGGACAACTACAGAGGAATTACACTTCTTAACTCTGTCACCAAACTATTTACAGCAATTATTCGTGACAAACTTGAAGAGAAAATAGAGATCTCGGAGGAACAACAGGGTTTTCGAAAAAACAGAGGAACCACAGATGCCTTATTTATAGTGAGACAAATAATCTAAAAATCAATAGAATTTAACCACCCTGCATACTTATGCTTTGTTGACCTAACAAAAGCATTTGACCGCATTAAGAAGCAGCACATAACGGACATCCTAAAACAGAAAAATGTTTCAGCGGAGATCATAAACATATTTGATGACTTGTACACAAATTCCAGCACAAAAATAATAACATCCGAAGGTCTAACCGAAAACATCAAGATAAACGAAGGGATAAGGCAGGGAGACTCGCTAAGCCCCTTCTTATTCAATTTGATAATGGACCGCATAATAGAGGACATCAGACCGAAACGCGGATACCAGATGGGCGGACACAATATCAATATAATATGCTACGCGGATGATGCGGTCCTACTCGCAGATAACGAAGACGACCTCCAAAGATTGATACACCTATTTAACGTATCAACTAAGAAGTACAATATGCAGATATCAACGAATAAAACAAAGTGTATGGTAATTTCCAAGGAACCAAGAAGATGTAAGCTACAGATAGAAAATGTCATAATTGAACAAGTCATGAACTTTAAATACCTAGGCATTGACACAACAAGCTGTCGCAACCTTACTGGAGAAGTACTGTCACAAAATACAAGAGCCCTACAAGTGGCAGGATGCTTAAGAGATGTTATATTTCGAAACAGATACATGAGAATAGAGGGAAAAACAAAAATATATAAGACCATGATACGACCAATTCTAACTTATGCCACGGAAACAAGAGCAGACACTAAGAAGACAAAGCAGAAAATGAGAACCACCGAAATGAAATTACTGAGATCAATGCTGAACGTGTCAATCAGAGATAGGCTGACAAATACCTTAATCAGAGAAAAATGTAATGTGCAGAACGTGGTCAAATGGACAAAAGAAAGAAAAAGAGGTTGGAAAGAACACGTTGAGAGAATGAGTGAAGGAAGAAGGTTACCAGGACGACCACCAAAGAGATGGGCCCAGAGCTGGTTCTCTTCATCAGCAGAATAAGGCGGGTGTAGATAGAATGACAAACAGGGCTATCCCTAGTCAACGTAGAAGAAGAAGATATATCCGTTCATATAAAGAAGTATATTTCTAATTGTGCAATATATTGTTTATACAGATTTCAATACATGAGATAGAGAGTAGCACAGCGTATAGTAATTTTTCACTTCAGAAGATGATTCATAAAACTTTTTTTTTCATTCAATTTTTCCCAGAGCCAGAGGGGTGCAACTGCACCCTCCTCCCAACGCCCTTGTTGGTAACGTCATATTTATTTATTACATGTTGAACAATTTGGACTGCTTTGGATTCGTAGTTTATTAAGATGGAAAGGCATAATGGTTTAGCTTTAGCCTGCCGATGCCGGCTCTAGACATATATTTTGACGAAACGTTTTTATGTATTATGTTATAAAAAGTTTTAGAGTGGCTTGGTACGACGTGTCTTGAGAAGTTCTTATCACAAGGAACTTTTTTAATATTAATTTTAGAGGAAAAATTACCTCTTCATAAAAAGTTTTGCTTAACGAGAAAATATCTTGACGTATAAAAAATTGATGTGCGACATACACAGTGGCTTAAAAAAGTGAAACTCATAGTTCAGTAAAATTAAATATTTAGAAAAACGTAATCTAAAAGTGGATTTTAACAGTAAGTGTCACATAGTTTTTGAGCAAATAATCCTGAGTTAAAAAAAATATATTTAGAAAATACAGGGAGGCTCTAAAAAGATAATGTTCAGTAAAGCTGAAAACTTTATTTAAAAGTGAATTTTGACAGTAGATGTAACATTATTTTTTTATTTATACCTATGAATAAATTTAGCTTGAGGCTTGCAGAAAATATCAAAAATGTAAATATCGAAATTTACTTGCGCAAAAACGACAAAATAGCGGCCTTTACACGGAACGATTTAACCGCGCGAATATGGGCGTTTACATTCAATCGCGCGCGCAAGTTTTTCTGTGTAAATTGTGTTACACCTAAGAGATCTGAATGCGCGATTTTAAAAGAGAATACTCGCGCGATTGAACTTTAATATTTTTTAGCTGCCTTTATACGGAGAGTGTTAACCGCGCGACACAGTACCGCGTGATTGCGCTAGCGTTAAACGGCGGGCAAATTGTACGTTCAAAACTTTGGTACCAAAAAAACTGAAATTTAGAGGACACATTTTTGCGTTCAGTTAAAACTGTTTAAAATAAATCGCGCATGCAAGTATTTACGTGTAAACGCAAAACTTTCATATATCACGCGTGACTGGTATGGCGCGTGGAGTTTGTAAAATTTAAAAAGGTTTGTGTATCGATATTCATAAAAAATGTCAGACTATATACCAAATAAACGCATTCTTGCAATAGTAGCAGCTGGATTAACAATGATGCCGAAAAAAGTTAAAAAACGTAATAAAAGCGTTTGGATTAAAGATTACCGGACCTATTTTGAATATTCTTATAGAGCAATAAAATCATTTATTTATACAATTATTTGTAAAAACCATTACTATTACAGATATCGTTACAAGGATATGCCATTAATTCATCATTTAATTTGCCATAGGCAAGGATATATTCTCTATATATATTAATAAAATCTGTAACGACTTCTTTACTCCAACATCGACCATCTGCCATTTTTCAATTCAATTCGTACTAAAAATATTAAAGTTAAATCGCGCAAGTATTCGCTTGTAAAATCACACGTTCAGACTTATCAGTTACACAAGAGAGTTGCGTGCGCGATTGAGCGTAAGAACCTAAATTCGCTATTTTATAAATTCCACGCGCCACACCAGTTACGCAGGGTTTTTTTTGCAGTTTTTCATTTACACGCAGATATTTGCACGCGCGATTTATTTTAAACAGTTTTGACGGAATGCAAGCGTGCGTCCTTTCAATCTGACAATTATTAATACTACAGATTTGCATGTACAATTTGAGCGCAATTTAACGCGAGCGTAATCGCGTGTTCCTGGATCGCGCGGTTAATACTTTCCGTGTAAAGGCCGCTAATTATTAATACTACAGATTTGCATGTACAATTTGAGCGCAATTTAACGCGAGCGTAATCGCGTGTTCCTGGATCGCGCGGTTAATACTTTCCGTGTAAAGGCCGCTAATCTGACAATTATTAATACTACAGATTTGCATGTACAATTTGAGCGCAATTTAACGCGAGCGTAATCGCGTGTTCCTGTATCGCGCGGTTAATACTTTCCGTGTAAAGGCCGCTAATAATGTTTTACAGATATAAACTAAACTTTTCTAGCCGGATTCATTACGAAGGTTTAAGACCTAGACCCGATCTGGTTGTCATGGAAGTTAGATCTTCTAGTTGGCCAGTTTTATTTTGCTTATGGTATTGTTATAATTTGCATCAAATATTTCAAGATATAAACGCTTAAATAGAAAAATTAAGGGTAAAAATGTGGAGACGATGTCTTAGAAACAGTTCGATAACAAATACAAAGGATTTTTTATTCTTGTATTTTTAAGATTCAAAACTTGTTTTTGACTTATTGTTGTACTTCTGAATTTAAAGTCTCTACTATCAGTTTTAACCTGTTTTAAAGTTAAATCATGTTGGTGAATTAGGGGGTTAGATATTTTCTCTGGAGACAGTTAAAGCAATTAGTCTACACCTTTTCACGATATTGATCACCTAGGAAGGTGAACTTGATTAGTCTTCTTACATAACGGCAATGTAGTTTAAATGAAATTTAGAATAGTCTTGTGCAGGAATGATTCACACTTTCAATTTTGAGCCTCCCTGTATGTTCTAAATATTTTTTTAATCGCTAGGTTATTTTCTCAAAAATTATGTTTCATCTACTGTAAAAATTCACTTTTAAATGAACTTTTTTTGTATTTTTAACTTTACTGAACTATGACTTTTAACTTTTATTCTAAAATCGATATTAAAAAAGTTTCTCATTTAATAAGAACTTTCCAAGACACGCTGTATATTTCAGCTTCTTCTTTTTCAGGGTCGAGAATTTATAATTAGTTAGCACCATTAATCAACTTTTTAAAGAAAAAGCTAGTAGGTACCATAATAGAAAATAGCATAACTTCTTATTATATGAGACAGAAAAATAATAAATGAAGGGCGCTAACATAGCTAATAAAATTAGATTGCCGTATACTCCGGAAAGGGTCAATCACTCTTACTGTGTAATTTTTACCCCATTGGCATATACTCCAGAACAAAAGTCTCAAAATCTACTTTAGGATGTTGATATTGTAACAACATTGTTACTTATATCGAATACAAAATTTCATTATAGTCTGGTCTATAATTTTTTTATATTCTATGACTAGTAGTCCCCTATGTATGCATTCATATATAAGTAAATAATTATGGCAATTGGCGGGTTTTAAATTATAATTAAGTTATTTTTAATTCCAAAAAACTTGTAAGAAAAATAAATTACATTCATTGCAAGAGTAGTATATCAATATAAAGAACAATAAAATTGCCATACGTTTTGGCTATTTAGTTAATGGTATGCACCATATATATTCTATTCTTTTCTTCTATCTACAAGAACCTTAAAAAAATCATAAAAATAAAATAAACATGTAAAGACCGTTGAAATTCCGAGAAATAAACTGCACTAGTGATGTGAGAATACGTATTAAAATAACCGAACAATTCGAATAGTAACTTAATCGTATTAAACCGAATAGTTCTTTGGCATTCGGAATGTGACGTGCTTCGGTTCTATTGAAATAAATGGAAACATAGTGTCAGAATAAGAATATTTTTATCCTTGTTTCGTTTGTAGTAACGCATAAGTATGTCTTAATCTTCGGAGCGACAAGAAAACGAAGATCGAATGCAACGGACGGTGCTCGTTTCATTCGTATTAGTTCGTACTGTTTCGGGTGATGTGGGAATACGTATTGAAATAACCGAGAAATATTCGAATAGTAAATTAATACGTATTTATTTAGACACTTTCTTGGCATTCGGAATGTGATGATACCGATGATTTTTAATATAACGAACGATGTCGGATGGAAACGGATGTCACGGACGCTGCGGCATCGAATACACTTGTTCGTTCACCAGTGCTGGAGATGATTATTATTCTATTATTTTAGGTGCAAGTACTTTTGTTGACGCAGAGCATAAAAATATATTTTAAAGTTATAATATAAAAATTCATATATATATATATATATATATATATATATATATATATATATATATATATATATATATATATATATATATATATATATATATATATATATATATATATATATATATATATACAAGGAAATTGAAACAAAATATATATCATAAAAACATATAAATTTCACGTTAGTTCCAAAAACATATCTTAAATTATTTTTAATAAATCAAGGAAAATATACATTCTAGTAATATTTAATTTGAACATAAATAAAAAAATAATCCAAGATGGTTTTCTTTGAAAATAATATGTAAAATATATAAACAAAACAATAATTTTGAACTTGGGTAGAAGTGGTAGGTCGTTTTCGCAAAATTTCTTGCTGCTGACTTTCGTTCATAGTTAAAAGAATTAAAGAGTCAGGATTATTTTTTAATTCTGTGGATTGGCTTATACATGGAATCTCATCTTGGTAAAAAAACCTTCAGGGATATTTGTTACTGCTTGGAGTTTAACAGAACCTGAAATATGAACTTGAGTCTCATCGGTAACATTATTTTTATTCATTTCTTCATGGTACAGAAGTGGACGTATTTCAGAAATATAATTTTTTAAATTACCAATAGTTTAATTTTCGATTACACACCCGACATAGGGGAAATTTACTATTTGATGAATTAACAAAAAAAAAACGATTGATTTTTGTGCGGGAGCCATGATGTAAAACCTAAAATTTGACGCGGCGCCTATGTCTAAATTTTTACTAAACCACTGTGTCCAATTCCCTATCTAGAGCCGCGAGGAGTTCGATTCGTATTAATTCGTAATGTTTCGTCAACATTCCGCAATTCGTATTGTTAAACAATCCGAATATTACATTCATCCGCATCCGTATTATTCGAATATCAAAATCATCCGAATATTTACAACACTAAACTGCACGTTGTCGGCGGTAACGGCGCATAGACACCGACACAGACGGCGGCGCAGACATAAAGCTTTGGCGGACCGCGCTAAACGCCGATCGGTTCCTTTCGGAAGACCCGACGGAGTGCCGAGAAATTATAAATAGCATCCGATGTCTCGATTCGTTCGCAGAATCTGGTTGTCTTTTAAAGAGCACAGATATCTCAAATTTTTTTACACACGCGCACACGAGTATCTAAGTCTTTTGAAGCATTTACTCAGGCGAAACGTGAGATTCTCTGCCGTTGCTGATTAGTCTGGCACTTGCACCACGTCAGAGAAAGGCACGGGGAATCTTCAATAGGTGGGCCACTCGTCGGTAATCTCGCAAGAGATTATTGTCAGTTTCCCTTCCAGAAGAAAAAATTAAACGGTTCAACACGCGAGTAGGGAGTTTTAAATTTCCTAGAGGTTTTCCTGGAGCGCCCCTTTCAGCATCAAGAGGATCACTAAGCTGTTTACGCTAGTACAACGAGGGAGGCCGCTCTGCTTACGACGGCTTAAGAAGAGAGGTTCTTGGTGGTCTTAATAAGACGATCAAGAATTCGATTCAAGAAAGAAGATAAGAAGATTGCGGTACTAGAAAGGCCAGGAAACCTTGTCTGTTAGGCGGAAATTCGTTAAGAGGCGAACTCTAGTAGCTGATATCAGTTCAGTGCTAGGGGAGGAACCTCAAAGTAAAATTTCAAGTTAAATAAAAGCCGTGAAACGCGAATTTTAGTAAAATTCCAGCGCCGTCGGAAAAAATACGCTTTCCAAAAAAAAAAACCTTTCCACGTCGATTTTTTTTTTAATTCTTGTGGAAACTATTTGAAATTAATATATAGAGTATTCACGCGCCTACTTCTACGACTATAATAATTTGCGGAAATAAAATTGCGTAAAGGAAACCTGATAGCGACATTCCCGATTGCGACTTAAATAATTTTCTACTAAGAGAAAATTAGTGATAACCTGATAGTGACATCGTTAACGGATCTAAGAACAGTAAACGTGCCTTAGTTTGCATATAACAACATAAAAACAAAAAATTTTCGAAAATTTTATTAAGAGTCCCAACACTACATTTTAATTTCGACGTAAAAACTTTGAGTCCCAGTCTAAAAAAAAAATTCACTGCAAAAAATTCTATAAGAGCTCACGTCTAATAAAAAACAAATTAAAGTAAATATTGGCCAAGTTCTCATTCAACCCAAATTCCATATACTTAATTTTTCTCATATATTAAGTATATTAAAGCCCAACCCTCCGTGATTTTTGTATAAAATATTCCAATTTAAGAGGAAAAATAATTTATTTAAAAAAAAATGTCCAATTCTTTCTCCACAGTTCCTTCTGGTCTGATGAGGCGGGTGGCATTTCAGGCTGTTCGAGTGGTTTTGGTGGGACCTCCGCGGCCCCTCGTGGGGTCGCGCCAGACCTAACAGGATTGCATACTCGTAATGAATCTGACATGACCCAAATAAATCAAAATGCTCAATTAGATCCCAACACTTCAATTTCTTCAATGGAACAATTTTTAAATGACATATTCTTTCAGTTGATCTACAACCATCAAGTACAGAAGAAGCCAAATAGGATTTTGGCGAAACGTTATGGCAAAAATTTACATTTAATCATTATTGGAATAAAGCTGGTAGTGGTATGTCCCTATAGAAAAAAAAAATAGCATGTAACAACATAAACGTACGTATTAAACTAAACTATGTCACTTGAATATTGGAAACTTAATTATTATTTTCAATACCCGCTTGTAACCTCGAAGGCATTGATTCAATTAATTTTTGGCAGTGCTGTAAACTAATGTTGAACCACGCATCTCTCACTATTTCCCGAAGATCGTTTAAATTTGATGTTTTATCCTGCACAGCTTTCTTGACACCATTCCAGAGATTTTCGGTAGAGTTTATCCAGGCCCTTGATGGCCAACATAAAATTTCTACTACATTTTCATTCTTATACAACGCAAGGCATGTTTAGAATCATGAATATCAACATATTTAGTAAATTCTAATTGGCATATGATTCCATATTTTCCAATATTCCTTTTTTTATATAATTCGATATATCCAATCCCGTGTATTGGTCCTATTATGCAAAAAACGCATCCCAAATTATAATAGAACCCCTACTATGTTTAATAGTTTTCTTTGTATACCAGGAATTTAAATTTTGAATTAGTAGACGACGAATATAGCACTTTCCATCTTATCTAAACCTATTAAATTTTTGCTCATCACTCCAAAACACTCGACGCAAAAAATTGGATGAATAAGGGATATACTTTATATCAAAATCACAGCGTAATTTCAAGTATGGTTTAGAAACAAGTGGTTTGTTTGGAGTAATACAGACATGAAAATTGACTTCGCCCAGGCGATGATATCTTTACATAAAATTTGAAGGTAATATCCTGCCGACATTTTACGAACTGGAGATTTTAAATAGACAGATGTTTTGTATGCATGTTGCTCTAGGTTCGTTATAGCTCCACTGATGAAGCCATTAAGTGATCGAAACTAGTATTGAAAGAGTGGATTTCGCAAATAATGAGGCGTCTGTGAAATATATAAAATTTTAAAAATGGTAATTTTCAGTTACAAATTAATTTAACACATTGTTATACTAATAATGTTGAATCCCTGTTTTATTCATGAATGTCCATCAAAAACATTGAATCTAGAAATATGAAATTTACCGAAAATATTCCTTTCATTCCACACTCTTTAAAAAGAAAAAAAATCAACTCTTAAGAAAACAAAATGTGTTGTTGACTTGCCTTTTAAGTCTACATTTCCAAATATATGAAAACAGTAGTTACAGTTCTCTAATAGCAATACGAATAGAAATATTTCGACAAAAACTATTTAATCTACTTAAAATTGGCAACCATATTGTGAAAAAATTACACTCTGTACATAATAAATCGTTAGTTATAGAAGAGTATAAAGTCTCAATTTTTTTCTGCTCAATTTAGACTAAATATTATCATTATTTCTTTAATCTTTATGGTAACAATTGTTATGTAAACTCCCGAGAATTTTGAAGGCTATTTTGTGAATTTGTTTTTCCTCTTTAGTTTTATTTGTTTAAATATCATGTTACTAGAGAGATATGGGCAAATCATATAACGTCTCGCTAGATTTATAACTATTTTAACAGTTGCAGCTTCCGCAATTTTAAAAGGTGCGATAGGGGTAATCTTTTTATTTCAAGATTAAAGTTTTATGATAAAACTGACGTATTTTAATTATTAAAATACACACGTCTAATTTTTTTTAGGAATTATAGAACAAGGGTTAAAAGCTTTAAATACATAGTGTAGTATTATTTTAAGTAAAAAACATAAAATATTTATATTTTGTATTTGATTTTCTGAAGCTTAAGACCTTATCCAGATTTCACCATTAGTGGTCTCCTTTTGAGGATATTTTTCCTGTAACTTGATCAAATCCGTTACTGATTTTTTTGTCTCATTTCCGACGCACGTATTTTTGTTCTTTCTTATTCAGAATATTAATGAATCCATTTACAACACAACTTCCCAACACCAAGATGGACGCGCAAGATATTTTAAATCTAATACTCAGGCTTACACGAAATACTAATATACATTTAACTATTAACTAGTAACAGTTTGTTTCTACCAAAGATCTTTATGTGTATGTAAGAATGTTATAGATTTTTGTTTTTGATTATAGTCCATGTTCAGATAGTCCCTAGTAATTGGTTGTTAACAAGCAGTTATTTCTGTAATTTGCCTTAATTTAGAAATCAATGTACAATTTTTCATTAAGTGAAACATCCTTTATCACCCTGGTCAAATGTGAAATATTAATCCCTTATTATAGGCCCAGTTTCACAATGTCTGGTTACCAAAAGGTTAGGACAAAAACCTTGGTTGTTTACGTAAAACTGTTTCATAAATAATGGTTAAAATTTTACCGGAAGTTAACCATTAAATTTACCAGAGGACGATCCTGTGGTTACTTGCTTAACCAAAAAGACATAATCTCATTACTTTGTTTCCACTTTTTATTTGTCGATGGTACGGATGAAATAAGAAAAATCATTTGTATTTTTGTTTTAAAAGTACTGTATGAATACCACAGAACAAGAATGATAAATAATCACGAGATGAAAGTTATAATAGTGACGATGAATATGATTTTTTCGCAGATTTAGAATAATTACTATCAATGATATTCTTATATTTAATTGATTCTTTTTTTTTACATTTAGCTTTGCTCCCTGCTAGCGTTTCGCCTTGTTTTCTTAAGGTTAGGGGTTAAAATACTGAGAGAATATAATAGAGAACTCGGTTGGCAGTAGATATTTAGATTTTTTGAAATGTAATTAAGTAGTCATAAATGTTTTGGTAATTAGCCATCCACAAATTTCACGCTTATAGAAGCTTCTGAGCTATATAAAATTTCTTAAAATTGTCCTTTTTTAATCGGAAAAATCAAGAAAAACGATCAAAAAACTTAAAAACCAAATTGCCGGTTACACAGCATAAATACGATTTCTGTGAAATACACATATTCTTTTCTTTCTATTTAAGCTGTAACGAAAAAGACCTGGGCGAAGATCACTTCCATGGCTACTTAGCGGAACATTTGTTTAGGAAAAACTATTCCGACCTTAAGAACAAGTAAATGCATGGGAAAACTTTATTTCCCCTTTTTTAATGAAAATGATGAAGAACATTAATAATTTACTTTTATTGGATATTTATTTACGTCGCCTATTTCTTCTATTTCTGTGATGCCAAAAAATACTCTCCTTCCATAGAATTTATAATCTTAATACATTTCTAAACATCTTGGTTTTTTAATTTTACTAACCATATAATTTTTTGCAGTAGATACTAAACCACCTGCATCCCTACTAACTCAAAGCTTTCCCCGAAGCCCTTCCCTGGCAGAAATTGTCTTACCTCTATATGGTTTTTGCTGGGCAATAAAAATTTTAAATTAATATATCTAGGTCAGTTCAGGTTAGTTTCTGTTTTCCAAATCAACCAAAACCAAGTGAAATCTTAGCTAACCAAAAATTTCGTTTGGTTAAGTTTAATTTTACATTCCTTTTTACATAACAAAAATTAAACTACGTTGACACTGAAATAGTTTACATCTGGCAACGTCGCATTGGATATTTGACGTTTTCAGTAAAAGAAGGATCGATGACGTTTACGAAATTTATTATTCTTACTCGTTGAAAATCCAAGTTTTCTTAATTCACTAAAATTTGTGCAAAAATAGTTGGAATATATTATATAAAATTTATTTTAACTAGTACAATTCACAACAAATAAGAATGTTCATTGTTTTTTCCAGAAATAAAAGTGGCATTGTAAAGTGGTGTATTTTGCGTTTTCCGGAAAAGTGAAAAAAAAATGTGGAAAACGAAGGGCAAAATTGTTTCCCACGACCTCGAAATAGGGGGTAGTAACGAAATTTTTTCAAAAAATAACGTCGTTTTCCTAGATTTCACAAATTATTACATTTTTTATAATCATATAAAAGAATTATGTGAATATGATGAAGTAATAAAAAATATTATTGCAAAAATTAAAAAACTGGCCAGGTGAGTGTTGGATTAGCATTACTTTGAAGTTCAGTAGCACTTGTCGCCGATAGTTTTTTCTGCGATTCCCGTCTATGGATGTAATTTTTATCAAAAAGCAATTCGTTTAAACTATTTACTAAGTGCTATTATTTCGAATTTCTTCAGGGTTCTAAAATTTACCCCTGGAAAATCAAAGAAGCGCAACACTGCTAACAAATTTGAAGGCACATAAATCCTGAATGACGTGATTAAATACAAAATTTTAAATAACATGTTTGAAGATCTATTCAACGGGTACTACAACTTTCCATATTGCGGGAAATCATGAGCCTTCAAAAAATGGCAATTACATTCTTATACATACTTTTCAACGAATGTGAATAACATTTTACACTAAAATACAAATTTCATTATAATGAATCTTTAAAAATCACCCCTTCACCTTCTCATATCGGTTCTGATTTAAGCCACAAAAGTATAAAAGGGGCGTAAATGTTTTAGCTCAACCAATTCTGTATTTTAAATAAACGACAAAATACAGATTTTTATCTACGCGAACGAAGTCATAGACAACTAATAGTTCAACATAAAAACGTTCCCACAATGAAAAAGAAATATAAATAAATCTTATCTAATTTTGAAAAAATTTAAAAAGATAAATAATGTAAAAATTGTATTTACACAAGTTCCAAAAAACGGAATTTTATGTTACATGACTGTTGATGAGTCAGATTTTTCTGAATGTAGGTTGCCACTAAAAAATTTAATAAGAATAAAATTATTCAGCATTGAAATTTTTAATAGTTTTTGGTTTTTTTATTTTTACAATGACCTTCGGCTTATGTAGGTAGGCTTTTTTAAAGTGTCTAATTGATCTAAAAAGAGAAATTCCATCACAGCGTTTTGTAACAAATTTGTGACAACAATAAATAACTTTTTGTTAATTATGTACGTGTATAAATAAGTCTTTTTTTACAACGTTGGTATTTGTTTAGAAATAAAATGTTAAGCTTTCCGAAATTTTAATTTTGCTATTATTTAATTTGTTTCAAGGTCTTTTTAAAGATCATGTAGTTATTTATATATTAAAAAGCAATACGATAGTTTTGTTTTAAAAAATTGAAAATCATTACTCATTGTGAGATATAAGTAATAATTTAAATTTTATTTAAAAAAATATATATGCAAAGTTAAAAAAATGAAATGAAAAGTAATTCTACCTCTGCGTTGGTTGAAATAACACTTGATCCATAACTTGATTTTATTAAAAATTCTAGCTACTTTATCAATTAGCTCCTTTCTGAGAACAATCAGAAGCTAGTCAGCGCCAATCACATCATCAAAAAAGAGTTTGCTAACTGTCACCTGCAAATTCTTGTTGATGCTGACTGGTTTGTAATTTCTCTAAAAACAAGCGTAATAGGTTTAAAGTCAATTAGTTTTATTTAAAAAAAATGAGCATGCTAAAGAACAAATAAAATCAGGGTTGGGTTGATTTAGCTTTAAAAAAAATCACAAATCATTAATTTTATTTAAAAAATCATGATTCTTTTAATTTTTTTTAGATTATCACATAAAAACTCAGGGAGCAAGTTGAGAGGATTTAATCATATTTATAAAAAGTATTTTATAATCGAGTATAAATACGCACGTAAATAATTCATTGAATATTATTTTAATATTTTAATTTTTATTATTTATATATTTATATTGCTAAACTTATATTTAAAAGCCGGTATATGTATTTTTCTGTATATTTTTATTCTTATTAAGAAATAAGAAAAATTAAGAAATTAAATTTTTATTTTTTACAGATACCCTTCAGCAAAAATATCATTTATTATTATCAATAATAGTGTAAAATATTTTTGTAACTAAAAACCTAATAACTGTATTGTAAACTGCGTAGGTTTTCTATAACTTATCACTTTTTCATTCATCAAATAACAAATCAAGGCATATTTTCCTTTTTTTTTTTTGTTAGAACTTGTCTTTAGCGGTTTAACGGCTCTTACTGCCACAAAATTGTTGTCAGGACTCCCTTACTTGTTTGTCTATAAATTGTTAAAGGGTAATAATTCGTGCTCATTTTATTATATTACTGGTTGTGTTCTGGTTCAGTGGAGTGGTATCGTTTTTATTAAAATAATTATTTTCGTTGAAATGGCTGGGAGGAAAGAACGCTCCATATGGCAATGTTATATTAAGAAAACAGATCTCGATAAATTTGGCTCTAGAGGTATTTGTAAAAGCTGTAGAAAAGAAATTCAAGGATTAGTCCAAGCAGCAAGGTGCAATTTATGCAGGTAAGTAGTGTAAGTACTTAGCTAAGTAACAAAATTATCACACGTCTTTAAAATGAGGGTAATCAAAATTAACTATTTTTCTTGAAACTCTCTATCAGATTAAAGTAATTTTTTGGTTTTAGATATGCAACAGAGTAGTTCATAATAGACTGAAGAGAATGCAGATTCAGCTTCATCAGCTTTGTCAACTTCCAGCTTTAAATCCAGCATCAAAAAATCTCCACCTAACATTTCCGAGCCGACCCAAAAAAAAAAACCAAAACTCGTTCGTGTATTGGCAGTTTTGTAACTCGTTCATCAACCGCTGAAAAATATATTACTGATAAAGAAATAGCAAAAGCAATTTTTGGTTGCTAACTCGAGCTTTAGGTGTACTGAACACTGGCAAATACGAAAGGCGATTCAAAAGTAAAAACGTAGACATCTGTAGCAACTACTCTTTTGGATGAAATTTATGAAGAAGAAAAAGAAAAATTTTTTTCTTCTGTTTCATGAGAATGCGTAATTATGTCAAATGACGGGTGGTCAAATGTCCATAACGAACCTGTAATATGTTCAACTATAACAACAGAAGATGGACCAGCATTTTTCTATGAAACTATTGATACCTCTGGGAAGTCTCATGTGATCTAATTTCATCATGTAAACTAAAATATCAATGTTATGTTAAATCGTTCGTGTCAGACAACGCGGCGAACAGTTGTAAAGCTATAACCTATAGTTCCTCGGTACATATTTTGAATTTGCTGATGTGCAAGGACTGAGAAATAAAAGACATTAAAGAACACATTGTTCAAATAATCAAATAATTTCATAACAATTATCTAACCCTAGCGAAATTCAGCCAAGCAGCGGGCAAAAGATTAATTGTTCCAAGCGATGTGCGTTGGAATAATGTTGCAGGCTGTTTAGAAATGTATGTCACTCAGTCGGACATGATATTAAAAATCTGTGAGGAAAATAAAAAAGTGATTGATTCCGCCAAATACCAAAAAGTATCCAGTATTGGAATTCAACATGCAGCAGAAGAATATCTAAATATTTTGAAACCTATAGCAGTGGCCCTTGATACTTTGCAAAGAAAAAATGTAACTTTTTTAGATATTGTGGAGCCATAGAAACACTTACAGCATATCTTCGAAGAAAAACTAGAGTTTTTTCTATAAAAAAAAACAAGCATTTCATCATTGATATGACCAAGCATTAACATCATAACATCATTTTATAGCTGATCCCCAAAAACAAAAGTAGTTACATCTAAAAGGAATAAATTTTGCCTTAGAAATTATTGGTAAATTATTTTAAGATAGGGATTACTAACACCAGCAATAAAATTTGAATGCATGCTCCAGTCCCTTTAAGAAAATAATATTTTCAGAGGAAGTAGAAAAAACATAAAAAGGATTCAGTGGTGGTCCTCACAAGACGATGAGCCTGAAATTGCAAAACAATTACCAGTAATAAAGCAGTTTACTGTGTGCTGTTACTTCTTCACCATTAGTGGAACGTATGTTTAGTACATTCGGTTTTGTGCAATCTGATTTAAAATTTACAATGAAAATGCAAATGATGATAAATTATAAGTTTATGATTTCAAGTTGTCTTTTATATTTATATTTTTGAGTTGATGTAAGCTTTAATTATTTTAAAATTTAAATTATTTGATTTAAAAGTTTATGACATTTACACAGTTTAAGGTAAACTTTATCTTTTTTTATGTTCTTAGGTGTTGTATTATCGCTATCAAGTCGTTTGTGAATTTATTTTGCAAGTTCTTTGAAATATTATAGTAAATATTTATTTAAATCATTATTTTTATTTAAAAAAAAATCAAGTGATTTAAATTGTAATTTTAATCATGATTTAAATCACTTGATTAAAATCAACTTAACCCTGATTGAAATTGGGCTCTTTTTCAAATATAATTTATATTTAGGCAAACAGTAGCACACTAACCAAGCTTACACAGAAAACTGATGCATACCAATAACCAACTTAATTTATTTTGAAACTTTTATTCCCATTCCGTTAAGTAGAGATAAGGATACGTAGGCGACACAATGAAAGGCTATCTCTATAAAAATTCATTCATACAATCGTTTGGACTTCTATGACCGGCGCTAGATGAATTCATTTCAACAAGAATTACTATTACATCATAGGTGTGCGTCCTTTTTAAGCCTTGTTGGATGATACTAACGTAACTATAGTCCAAGCTATAGGTAAATATAGTTACGTAAATTTCCGAGATGGATGCGACCTACCCAAGGATGTTAGGGGCAATGTAAGAACAAGCCCTACATAAAATCTAACAGCAAAAAATAGATTGGGGCCAAGAGGAGGGGGGGTCAAAGTTGGCTAAAACAGATTTTTTGAATCTACAAGTCAAGGAACACATTGCCAGTAAAAGTTGTAGAGATTTTAAAAACCTACAATTTGAGCTTTTGTGCGATCATTTTTGTTAATTTGTTATTGCAAAAACGCCAAAAAACCCTCAAAATCGGCCATTTTTTTCATATCAATTATTTATTTAACTTGTTTTGCACTTTGTTGCTTTTAAAGGGAAGCCTCATCTTTCTGAACAAAATAATATTTTATAATAGTAGATCGAATAATTTGTTGTCGAAATATTGCTAATTGTTTATCCCAAGACGCAAA
Organism: Diaprepes abbreviatus; assembly: GCA_034092305.1. Taxonomy (NCBI): domain Eukaryota; kingdom Metazoa; phylum Arthropoda; class Insecta; order Coleoptera; family Curculionidae; genus Diaprepes; species Diaprepes abbreviatus. The sequence continues at coordinate 27,851,546 of JASJET010000022.1, forward strand.
ATGTTGATTACTATCACTTTTTTTTTTGAGTGAACATTTTAACCTCCACAAAAGTTTAATCTTTTCATGAAGGCCTAAACTTTCATATCTTGTTAGAGGCAAATAAAAAAAGTAATTTTCAACCCCTTAAATAACGCTTTAAAAAAGGTTTTTTTTTTATAAAGAAATAAGAGCTCTCGCGCGCACAAGAAAACTGAACTCGCAGCATCAAATCAGCAGAGCTCCGAAAAATTCGCCATGTTTCAGCAACAAATGGATCAATTTCAGTATTTGAGGAGTTGAAAATTAATTTTTTCATTTGCCCTTAACAAGATATGAAAATTTCGGCCTTGAGGAAGAGATTGGGCTTTTGTGTATGTCAAAATGTTCTCCCAAAAAAAAGTTATAGCAATCAAGATTGTGCGTCTTAAGATAAACAAATAGCAATATCTCAGCAACAAATTATCTGATTTACCATTATAAAATATCATTTTATTCAAAATGACGAAGGCTTCCCTTTAAAATCAAAAAAGTGCAAAAAAGTTAATTTTGCAATAATTGATATGCAAAAAATTGTCGATTTTTTAAGGGTTTTTGGCTTTTTGCCGTAACAAATTGACGAAACTGATCGCACAAAAGCTTAAATTATAGGTTTTTAAAATCTCTACAACTTATATTTGAAACTTTTTTTTCCAAAATGCGTTCCTTGGCTTGTAGCTTTAAAAAACCTGTTTTAGCCAACTTTGACCCCCCCCCCCCTCTTGGCCTCATCCTATTTTCTTTCTGTTAGATTTTATGTAGGGTTTGATTTTACATTGTCCCTAACATCCCTGGATAGGTCTCACTCATCTTTGAATTTATGTAAAAAACAGCACTAATTTTTACCTATGGCTTGGACTCCCATGTAACTATATTTATTTACTTTAAAAACATCATTTATTTAGTTAAGTTATATCCATAGACGTAAGAGAAATTAATATTACTTAATATAGACTGCGGATCCTGTAGAAGAAAATTAGCTCAAGCTTAACAAGAGAAAACCTTTTCGAGAAGCAGGATCTCTCTAATTTTGGTCAGGTGACAGGAGTATCCAATGACATTTGAAGTATCTTGTTTAGCTCCGCCATTAGAGAGGTCCTGTTCCTTGAGAATGCTCTTTTTTTTTTTTTCAAGTGTGAGCCAACTTTCTTCTATAGGATCCGCAATCTATATTAAAGTACTTTATTTCCTTTCGTCTATGGTTATACCACGCCACAATGACCCATTTCTTCAAATCAGAGGTTTGCTTATGACATTATTATAATTTGTATTACATATAAACACTTATACCGGAATATTAAGGATAAAAATGTAGAAAAGTCTTAAAACTTTTTAACTTTGGTAGTTTTTTATTTTTTTATCGTCGTATCTTCTTCTCTTATTGTTGTACTTGTCAACTTAAATCCGCTACTGTCAACTTACACCATGTTAGTGAATTAGGGTATAAAATTATTGAATTCTCCAAGGTAAAAGAAGGGTGATTTTATATATATATATATATATATATATATATATATATATATATATATATATATTTATAAAACAGGAGAAAAGGAAATTGCAGCATAGCAACCTAATCATTAAAATAGATATAATTTAATACGGAGTACCTGAAAAATTAAATATTTCCGCAAAATTTCGTTCTAATTTTCGCAATCTACGCCCCAAATCACGTCAGTTCTGAAAAACAAAACAGTTAATTTGGACATGATGTAATATAACTAATTATTTAATTACTGTAATTTCATATAAAATATTGTTAAAACACACTTTAAGGAATATGCAAAAATTGTGCCAATCTTTTCTTAACTTGAAAAGCAAAGTGATCAAAAGTATATAACATTCACAATATTATCACCATACAAAGCTCAAACCTATCATTATGATTTTCACTACAACAATGAACTGTTTTTGAGAAACAATTTAGATAACACCTATTTGAGGTCACCAAAAACTACAGCTGACAGGGACCTGAGTTAACCTACTGGTTAGTTTAATTTTACTGTGAGCTAATGAGAATAGTGCAACTGCTAATACCTACTGCATCTAGTCCTGCTATAACTTCCAACCTTTACTTATCTGAAACCATCCAGAAAATACAAAGTCTCTCCAAAAAAATCAAATCATTGTTTTAGGCATGGACTCATAAAAATCTATACTTAGTACTCAATGTGTATGTACTTATGGACTTGAAATTTAGCTTACTGGTAGGGTTCAAGCACCAATAAACAAAAAAATCTGTCAGATAACCTCATTACCATCTTAAATTTCTAATTGAGTGGATCATTCCACTTATTTCATAACGTTTAATGGGGTTTTTGTTATATAAATTGACTAGTCCAAACAAGAAAAAAAATTAAAAAACTGTTTTTTTAACTTTCAAATGAATATTTAAAAAGTCCGTAATTTTAACATCTGATTCTTGAATTTGTCTCTTCCTAAAATGTTGAAACAGAAACACTTTTATTTCAATAATTGGTTAACCATGGGTGTTCTCCAGTAACCTAGTAAGAACTAACCTGGTGAAAAAATGTATTTCTCTCATGTGTTCAGAGCTAGCTTTAAAGACTATGGGACCTTGGGCAAAAATATGAAGGCGTTCTTTTAACGAAATTAAAATTATTAAAAAAAAATTTCAGATTATCAAAAGATAATTTATTAAACAACAAATATGTTATCTATGTACAAATTACTATTATACAGAAAATACTTCATTAATGAATAAATGAATGAATAAAAAAATTCAATCTTCAAATCAAGCTTGTGGAGGGCCTAGGCGAGCATCCATATGTAAATTTTGCCCTGCGTGTATTTCACATATGGACAATATATATACATATATGTCAGAGCAAATACAATATATCAGGAGCAGCTAAATGGAAAATGTAATATCCCTACTTAGCAAATTTTAGCTAACTGGGCCAAATTAATTTATCTTCTTCTTCTTCACGTGCCATCTCCGTTTCGAAGTTTGGCTATCATCATAGCTATTCGGACCTTAGACACAGCTGCGCGAAACAGTTGATTGGAGCTACATCCAAACCACTCTCTTAAGTTTCGTAGCCATGACATTCTTCTTCTCCCGATACTCCGTTTTCCCACAATTTTTCCTTGAATTATATTTTGCAGGAGTTGGTATTTATTTCCACGCATGATGTGGCCAAAATACTGCAACTTTCGACTTTTGATGGATAGTAATAATTCTTTTTCTCTCTTCATCCTTCTAAGTACTTCTTCGTTTGTTATTTTATCGGTCCAGGGTATTTTCAATATTCTTCTGTAGATCCACAGTTCGAACGCTTCTATTTTATTGCAGCAGTATTTATTCATGGTCCATGTCTCCACACCATACAGAAGGATAGAGTGAATATAACACTTTACCAAACGTATTTTTAGTTCCAGGCTTAAGTCTCGGCTGGTTAATATATAACATATCAAATTTTATTATTTTAATAATAATATTTTTATAGTTCAATACTGACCAGCCAGAGTTTTGCATACAAATTGTTATTATGTTACTATTTAAATCTTCATTTGCGCAGCGCACGAGAAAAACCTCTTCAACAAATGATATGTTTGTGGCTTCAATTTACACAAAATATTCATAAATTATACACCTCAACCTTTCTCATGAAACAAATTCTCCAGTAGTGAAAACCAAAATAAAATCTGTTCAATAGTTACTGATAAAATCGTGCACTTACAGACAAACTTCTGCAGCAGGAGATTTTGTTTTATTTTATGTAGTGATAATTTAAACATTATAATTGATTCAAAAATTTACATCACTTTATTTAAATTACTTTCATTTCTATTAGCTTTAAATAATTAAAACCTTTGAACAAAAATTTATGTTGTTGAAGTCAACAAAATACCTATTCGCCATAAAACAATAGTGATAATTCAGCATCCCCTTTTCGCAACAAAATTTCAATTGAGTAGTTTAAAAGTTTTAATGATTTTAATTATACAATGCAGCATATTACTGAGTTGGTATAAGATTCAATAAATATTTTATTTGAAAATTAATATGACAATATTCCTCAGTATGTCGATCCTTTGAGAACTTGTCACTAACTGAAACACCACAAGTTTGTTCTTGGACAGTGCAACTAATTTTAAATTTAAAAATTAAGAAAAACAATACCACAGTCCATAAAAAAAGTCAAGAGGCAATTTACTCTTGATTTTAATCAAGAGTTAAAAATCATAACAAAATTGTAAAAAGTTAATAATAATTGTACCCAAACCAAAAAAAGAAAAAATGTTTCAATGAAGCATCATCAGCCAGGTCAGCAGTAAATTCATGTTCATAACAACTTTGTATTGTTAGATAAGGAATTGCCACCAAATGATACACATTTTTTAAAACATTTTGAATAATGAATAATATTACTGATAAGTTAAATTAATGAATTAACACATTGAATTATTTTTATTAGATATTTTTTATATTATACATATAAATAAATAAAACATTCTATAGACACAAACATTTTGTTTTCTTATTTTTGCAACTTATAATGGGTAATGTCTATAGTCTATAGAGTTAAATGAAGTAGAATTTTTTTGAAAATTATATGATTTTCATTATTTTGGAATACTTGGGTAAAAAAGAGCCTGAAGTAATGGAATGAACTTCAAAAATATGCAATTTTATTTATATATACTTATTATTTATGTCATATATTAGATATATTGTGGCTCAGTATTAAATATCTTAAAAATTATATAAACACTTTAAAAATGAGTTCCTAAATTTTAAAAATTTTGTGGGTAAAATTTTATAATGTAAAAGAAATTAATTTAAAGGTCTAAATACCAAATTAATACTTTTTTAATTTCGAAACTATCAAAAATATGATAATTGTTAAAAATATAAAGAAAGGATTTAATAAATATTGGGAAGAGTACTCTTATAAACTTGCTGATGAAGGGAACAACATGTAGCTTTGTAAGTGTTAGTTTAGTTTGTACTTCATTATAATTTTATGGTAGTTTTAAATTTTGACTATTTATTTATCAAGCTTTGGTATTAAACTTATAGGAATCATTGTCAATAGGTACAGACATAACATTATGAGAAAGTTGCAAATAAGATAATTAACTACTTCTTTAAAAATAGTTGGTTAAATAAATACTTAGGTACTTACATGTTCAACATTAATTTCTCCTTTATACATAAACTCTACAAGGCATTTAATATCTATATACTTAATATCTTTCATTATAAGTATCGGATCCTTTTCTTCATACTGTGAAAGAATAGTTTCGAAGTATGTACTGCATGCTGAAAGGACAATTTTGTGGGCTTTAATTGTTCTTCCTTCACATGCTAAAGTCACATCACAAAAGGCTTCTCTATCCAGAAGTTGAGAAAACATAGTTTGCAAATTTGAATGATGGTATCTCCATCTTAAACAATATTGTTGGGGAAGCATCTTTGTTGCTTTTCTTTTGTTTGGTTATGTAAAAAAATAAAATAAAATTTTCAGAATTTTATTAATAACAAAGTATACTTGTCAAGTCACAGCACAAATGTTGAAATTCCCAAAATTGTTTGTGAGTCAGCGTTTTAAAGAACTTCAAAACATGGAAAATAATCAATAGCCTTCACACTTTTTTAGTTCTTTTTAAACTTCATAATCCTCTTTTTTAAAACACAAAAACATTACACCGTATTTGTCACTTGTTATACTCGACTGTTTTTCGATTCCCGTCACGTAGAAAAACATTCGTGATTTTCTCAAAATTTGGAGACGCGTATGTAAATGATCAGTCATTTGGAAAATTCCAATAAAAAAATGTGTCCCTTAATTTTTTTATGATTCAGTGAGCCAATAGAAACTACGTAAGACCCCTATAAACCATGTATAGTCCGTTTATTCGCCGGCCAAGCCTTTGAGCCAAATCAATACCGTTCGTCTTAAAAAAATATGCCTATAAAAATGTCCATATTTTGAGAAGCTTTTTGGAATTTCCGCCAGCATTCAAACGCCACTTATAAACACTTCAACTTTTTAGAAACAACTGGCTTTTTAGACAAATAACGGCATCGAATACACAGAAACGCAAACTCAAAACGGGGTCAAAATTTATACTAACTTTGCGGAGTGTACCGACTGTAATTAGGCCTTTCATATTTATTTTTATAAACTTGAGATTTTTCACAAGCCTGGGAAAAGAAAGAGAAAATCTATAGACATGTCAAGTTCAATGAACGCTGTTTTATAGTTTCGAATACCGAATCATAACAAAACAAACAAGGTTTTTAATTTAAATATTTATTAAACCACTGTTGAACCACCCAAAATCTCAAAACTTTATGTGTTTTCTCCAAATGGAATCATTTTATCGCCAAATTAATCGTATATCTCCTTTGTTTCATCTCTCTCTTTATTTTTGAAAAACTTTTGGAAAAAAGACAGAAGACTACCTTGTAGGGGAAAAATTATTTGAAATCCGTTTTTTTACCGATTTGCCAAAAAGAGAACAAAAAACTTGGGGATTTTATTTTCAAACCTAGGGATTTTTGTAAAAGTTGTTTTGAAAATTGACATTTTCTAAAAGCAAGGTTGCCAAAGATATTTTTGGAAAAAATTTTCTGTATATAGATTGGATAACCGTATATTTTATGGTATGTGTGAGGTATTAGTGAAAATTCTTGGATTTGCTTAGTTCTAATATAATAATATAAAAATATTTATTTTGCGCTATTAATCTTTCTATATAGTTGATAGGACATAAAAAAATATATTCAGTAAGCATTAGATTTTCAAATAAAAAGAACCAGTGAATATGTAAATGTTTCAGATTAAAATATATCGCTAAAAATTACTATCAATTGTTTCATTAAACTACAGTATAGATTAAATATTATTGGTCAATCAGATAGTTTCAAGTGAAACATTTTAAAATAAATAAGATATTATTATCGTACACTGCCCTTGCTAAATTTTGATAGTATTGATTTATCTTCATGTATACACTACTGGAGGTAGCCTGCCATGGTCCACCGTTTCACGGAAAAGAGAGAGAGGTGGCGAATAAGATAGTCGCATCATCTCTTTTGTTCCGAAACGCAATTTGCCGACGCCCGCTTCGATGAAAGTGAAAAACAAATAAACGTTCGGAGCAAGAGAGATAGCACGACCCTCTGTCTCTCTTTGCCGTGTAACGTGCGGAACATTGCAGACAACTTCCAATAGTGCATGCTAGCAATTTATTATTAGACATTCTTTTAATAATTACTATTAAGAAGAAAAAATCGAAAAGGAAATAATTGGTGGGACTCGAAACTCTGACATTGGAATTATAAGTCTACTTTTTATTTATATATAATATACATGAGGTTCTTAACTCTGATTTTTGCGATGACATAAATCAAACCTTTTTAACGAACTATATGAACTGTAAAAGCTGGTATATTCGAAGTTTGGAGTGAACGGACCGATTTGTCAAATCTTTAACTAATAATTAAATTCTTTTTCATATCTTATTTATTTTAAATCACATACCCCCTAAAATTACAAGCATAATAAAACATTTACTTTTATTACTGAACTGGCAAAAATGGAGATTTATTTATTTTTGGGATACTCTTGTCTCTTTTACATATTTCACGGCTTTACAGTTAATAGGTGTTTATCCTTAATATCCCCATGTAAGCGCTTATTTGTTGACATATTTAATATCAAAAGCAAGACAAAACTAGCCGACTAGACGATCTACCTTCCATGGCAACTAAATCGGCTAAAATCGGGATGTTGTTTAAAGAATATAAATCTCTTCGACAAACATTTTTATTTATATACTCTCAAGTTCTATTAATTATTACACTAAATAACGAATAGCTAAGTTAAATGATAGATATCCTTAGAGCTGGTCAGTGTCTATACATAGTCCTCGCGTTGCATAAAAAATACAAGTCACTCCCACTTATACATTATATGTATATTCGTGTGATATCCTCCCAGATATTTATTCCCACAAACAAAATATAAACATCAGATAGTTTAATAAAATTCAAACCGGTATAATTTAAAACGATTTAATACATTAATAAAATTGTACGTAAAAAAGGTAAAATCATTTAAAATTTACCAATCATCTTCTATAAAATAATATGTCTTTTCCAGTAACAATAATTCAACCATGAGTTTAAAGGTTTTATGACTGAATTCTGATTCTAATAGGCAAGTGGTTGAACATCTTTTTGCATTATAAACTATTGAATTTTTCACTAATAAAAAAAGAGATATTGGTAAAGATGCACAGCCAACTCGCCTTATATTTATTTTCGTTGCTCCAAATCCCGTTGCCATGTTTTTAAATGTTGAACAAACAGACTAATATAAACAGACAAGGGAGAGTATTTCTTGATGAATAAAAAGAGGTCTGTACGACTCTCTCCTAGAAGTCCCACACGTATACCTTAACAGCAACGCTATACCTCATATTGAATTTAATAAGTGAAGAATATACTGTTCTTGTAACATTAGTGTCTAGCTGCTTTCTTGCTATTCTCAATGCTGACACAGTCAGATGCCTATCTACCACAAATATCAACATGGGGCTTAAAACTTAACATATTGTCTATGAAAAGATTTAGAAATTTTTGACTCGGAACAGTTGGATATTAGATTGTTATTAGTAGTAATTTCTGATTTAGAACTGCCAAAGTGTAAAATATTAGTTTTCAAGAAGTTGAACGACAAATAGTTAAGACTCACACCCACAAAAGTTTAAAGGGATCTTTTCTGCTCACACATTGTGTAGACTATGTTTTCACACACGATATTGTGTAATGATTAGAGCCAAAACAAATATATTTGGTTGTTTGTTGCAAGTATCTAAATCATCGTACAACTCTAATTGTTGCAATTAGTTCTAAAATTGAAATTTATAGGGTACTAAGGTTTATGAGCAATTTAAAATATGATTCCAAGAATTAAGTAAATAATTTGAAAATTAACGATAGTTTTTCCTTTGTGAATACATTATCATTTGTTTTATAAACTTGGTATTTTTTTTTGTAATTTCGAACCTTCAGCTTATTAGTCGCGATTTCGTCGCCTGTAGGTGATAACAGGCCCAAATTAGATACTGGAAAATCTACTTCGGAGTCTTAACTATTAACTATCTATAAGCGGTGTGCCCCAGTGATTGATTTCTTTTAGAATCTCAATGTGGCACCAAACAAAACTACCAAGCTAGTCTTAAAATATTTAATACAGTTCTATCTAAAAAATAAAGTTGTATGATTTGTATGATTTCAGATGTACATAATTCTCTAATATGCCGATAACATTTTTAATTGAAATGGTTCTGAAAATTAATTGAATAGATCGGGTAACTTTATATTTTAGTAAATGTGGCATCATTGCTTATTTACACAACTTAACCTAAAAGACATCTAACTGTCAAAAACTGTAAATTGATTTTTTATTAGTGTTTTCGTTTTCAATGTTTATTTTCGAACAGCTTCCTAGTTAAAAAAACGAGGCATTGTATTACACAAATAAAAAATGTCGGATGATGAAGTAACCTACGTTAAGAAGCAAAAAACCATTCATTACGGCTCATTAGAAGACGCTGAAAGAGCCCGACTAGAAGCAACTCAAGAAAATGAAGATAGTGATGATTCAGACTCACAACCAGGGGCTCCACCACCCCCACCAGAGGAGCCCAATGAATATATGGAACTTGAAGAAGCGATGTCCCGTGATAAGCAAGCACTTCTTGAAGAATTTGAAAGACGTAAAAAAGCTCGATCCATAAATGTATCCACAGATGATGGAGAAGTTAAAAGAAATTTAAGGCAACTGAGTGAGCCTATTTGTTTATTTGGAGAGGGTCCTGCAGAAAGACGCAGCCGATTGAGGGATATTTTAAGTCGATTAGGAGAAGATTCTGTTATTCGTAGAGAGGCTGAAGAAGAAAGGAAACAGTTTGAAAAAGATCAGGAACAAACATGGTACCATGAAGGACCAGAATCTTTAAGAATTGCTAGGTAAGTATTTCTTTATAATTTGAGATTTAAAAATTTTGCTTTATATACTTACCGCTTAATATTATTAACGGTTCTTGAAATGGAAAGTTAATCAGTCTTAAAAACTTATTTATTGATTTCCTTATATTTTTCACAAGAAAAATATTAAGGATCTGCAATAATTTATAGTCTAACAAGCGTATCTTTGGATATACTTTCACCTGACAGTATCTTGTTCACAATGTAAGGCTTGTAATGTTAAATTTGTTTTGTGTTTATTGATTATTACAAATTTTCCTAATTTTTTTGATAGTTACTCCCCTATACTAGGTGAATTCAAAACAATGGTTAAAAAATTTTTAGACATACTTTTTTTTAAAGTTTGCTTCGGAACCGTTGTTGGCGGAAAACAAGTTTTGCGAAAATGTATCTAACTTTGTTAATTTTATGGATATCTACACAAAAAAAAATCAAAATTATCAGAATGATATACTCTAGATTTTTTGTCCTTACATAATATTACCAAAGTAGTGAGGAAAGTGAAAAAAAAATTTACAAATATAAAGTGAAAATTAACTTAAAACAGAAATCTTTGTTTTGCCTTGAAATCTTTAAAATTAACAGAGAATATTTGCGCAAAACTTGTTTTTATTCGAAAAACCTAAAGCCTAAAAAATTTTTTAACCATAGTTTTGAACTCGCCTAAAATTGCGGAATAACAAAAATTAGAAAAATCAAAAATGTAGAGCAACATGGTGATTTTTTATGGATTGACCCCTCATAGCTGATATATTATATATAGAAATATTGTATAACCATAATCTAAAAAAGACATCATGTTTACAGTAATTTTGTTTATTCCTTGATCTTTAAAATGTAATATTATATTTTTAATATAATTTTGATTTGTAAAGTTGATGGTGACTTTCCAAAAAATAATAGTAAAAACATAGATAATAAAAATGAAAAGTGATGTTCAATAGATGATAAAGACAAATCATAATTAGTTTACAATTAAGAACCTCAGTAATCCACATTTAAAAACAGCTTCTGCTCTTAATTTGTTTATAGTTACTATCTTCTTTATGCTCTCTGGCATGGTTATAAACTTTTCTGTGGAAACAACATATTTTATATCTTAATTATGCTATTTCTTATTTTATTACTAGGTTTTTTCAAAGATTATTACAACTAACGCTAGCTATTATCATCTTTGATTTTATTAACGTTACCATCAAATGTAGGAACATAAAGATACAAATGTGTAGTTTAAGTAGGTCGAATCGCTGCCATATTAAATAAAATATATTAGATAATAATGAAAATCAATTTTTTTGATAGTGGTTTAAGTTGTAATATATACTACTGTGGAATTTCGATTAACTTTACCATGTAAATTTTTGTGAATTTAAATTCAAAAATATAAAAATTTATACAGTCTTATGGAAAATCAAGATGTGGGCACTCTCCTTTCAATTATACTGCCATTTGCGATTTGATGAGGTTGAAAAAAATAAAAAATTCGCTTATTGAAACATACAGATTTCTTTTTTTTGCAATAAAATATTTATCTTACCGCTGGGTTTACTGAGATATCAATTAAAAGAAATGACATAAAATTTAGAATTAACCTGCATTAAAATGGAGTCGAAACCTTTGGCAACGTTGCATGAGCGCGTACTTCAGATCTCTGAATACATTCAATATGAAAACTTTGATCCATTGATATTTTGAAGTAATACAGATTAATTAATTATTGTGAGTTATATAAATATACATATTTATCAAATTAGAACTTACCAAAAGCTAATCTAAAGTTAATGTCATAATGTTTATGATGTGTATTATATTCTTTATAAATACTTGTATGAACTAAATTTATATTATTACCTTTTATATTTTTTACATGAAAAATACTAACCCAAAAATTTCCTCTTTAACGCCATATCTTAAAGATTACAATTTTTACACCACAATTTTTCAGTAATACATTTTATTTCCATCACTCAATTATTGCTATCAACATACATAACTTGTGAAGTGAAATTTTTTTCTAATTTATATTTTTTTTGCGTTCACTATATTCTGATGCCATTCTTTACCTTCGAGACGTTTAAATCTACTAGCATCTTTCCCTATTCGAATATTATGAGTAAATATTTTACTATTTTGTGAACTTATTCACAATGGAAGAGTAAGGTTAGACTGTCTCAAATATAAACATAAACAGTAAAATCACTAAGTTGCCAAATTACACACTCGTTATGCTGACGTTCCATATTTATTTATTTTTTTTTTTTTTAATATTTTCCATTTCGATGATAAATGCCTTATAAAATATTTATTTTTAAATTATATTATTTTTTATTAGTATCGTAATTTAATTTGTCAAATATTGGGTACTACTCTTCATTTGACTCATGTTGTACTGAATGAACCTCCTTAAGGAACATGTAAACTTTATAGGTCATATTGATCATGTAGACCACAAGACTGTCTTAGAAAACATGTTTTGGTTTGTCAAAAAATTGTTGAGATCTACATTTTTGAGGTGTACATAGATATGTCACCGATGAGCTTAAATTTGTGAGTAGTATTGTTGGCACTTTATAATTTTTTTAAATATTTCAAGAGACTGCAAAATATTTTTTTATTGCAGTTTTACACTGAGAATTAGCTCAAATGATTATTACAGTTTTGTTAATTAAATTCTCACTTGAATTATTGATAAGCTAAGTTATTAATTATATTTTTTTTTTGTATTTAGGTTGTGGCTTGCTGATTATTCTTTACCTAGAGTAAAAACAAGACTTGAAGAAGCTAGACGATTTATGGACCTGCCAACTACTACTAAAACTGCTAAGTAAGTGTAAATCAAAAGTAGAGCCCATTCTGAAATATAAAACAATTGAAATCACTTGAACTAACCTGAACTATGATTAACTCTGATATTTTAAATGAATAATGTTTTTCCATAATATACTATAAAAAATGTTCTTTATGATACATGATGCTATTGGTTTCCAAAATGGTAACTACATTAATATATTTTTAAATTATAGTATAATAGGGTAATTTTCTCAGGCTTTTATGGCAACATCTGGTGTACCGCAGGGTAGCAACCTGGGCCCACTGTTATTTTTAATGTTTATAAATGATTTACCTAATAGTGTTAAACATTCTGATGGTCTCTTATTTGCGGATGACTAAAATATTTAAGAAAGTAACAGACAGTAATGATTGTAGTGCACTGCAAGCAGACTTAAATTCAGTAACAGAATGGTTTCAATTAAATAAAATGTTTTTAAATACCAATAAATGCTTCTTTATGTCTTATACAAATAAAATAAATGCTATTAATTTTAATTACTTTATTGATGGAGCAAAACTACAAAAAAAGACTGAATGTAGGGATTTGGGGGTGCACTTCCAGTCTAATTTGAAATTTAATACCCACTACCGCAATATTATTAATAAGGCTTTTTGGGTGCTTGGTTTTGTGATTAGAAATACAAGTCAGTTTAATAACCATAATATAATAATAAAATTGTATAATCCACTTGTTCGCCCCCATCTAGAATATGCATCTAATATATGGTCTCCTAGTGCAAATGTGCATTGTGATGCTATTGAGCGTGTTCAAAAAAGGTTTTTGAGATATTTATATGTTACAAAAAATAACTTATATCCATATCTGATCTCTTATAGCAGTATGTTAGAAAGCTTTAAATTTCAAACTCTTCAGAAAAGAATGCAAATTGAATCTGTAATATTTGTTTATTGTATTATCAATAATATAAAATTTAACAATTGTTCTTTGATTAATTATATACCTCTTCATGTACCACAGATAGGATTAAGGATACAAAAGGAAAAATTCTTTCATGTCTCCATTGGTAGTCGTTCTCCAATGAATTTAATGTTAACTGAGTGCAACATACTATATAAGAATAATGATATTGACTTTTTTAATTGCACCAAAAAATTGCTATTGCAACTTATGCAGTGACCGTTAGGTTTATTCAGGTTCTTGTCTGTGCTGTCTTTGTTCTGTGTTAGTTAAGTCTGTAAAATTTCTCTTACTTATAATTACCTTGTAGCATGTTATGTTTAGGTGTTTGTAAGAGTATCAATAAATAAATAAATAAATTAAATTACAACTTTAATAATTTACTTGCTTGAAGTGGCAAGCATTATATTTATAATTTTTATGACACAAATACACAAGACGTTACTGAAAAAGTAATTTTATAGCTGCACTCCTCTTAGTATATAAAAAAATTACTCCAATTTTGACTATTTTTTTTTTACTGAATTTTTGTTTAAAAAGTAAATTATAATAAAAGTTATTGCACAAGTAGAGTATCAAACCTAAACTGCGACGTCATTGACAAGTTTGCAGTCTGTAGATTGTGTTGTAATACATTGTTTTTTTTTTGTCCAGCTTATGTAAACAGCTCATAATTCAAAACTTACTAATTCGAGAAAGTACTTCTCATTCTCCCTTGTACCTTGTTCTTTTATGTGGGTTGTGAGGTTATTGCAGACGTACTTCGACAAACACAAGTCATATTTTAGTTGCGAACGGACATAAAATTTATTTAAAGAAGTTACTGCAAAATAACAAGTGTTATAACCATGTTTGAAAATTTAGCTGGCCTAGACTATACTGAAAAATAAACGAGTTTCAGTTTTTAATAAAATCCATTACCATTAACACTTAAATATATTTAACATATTACTAATTAGTAAATTAGTATATTGTGTTATTAAAAATGTTAAAAAGCTCACTGTCTATTAGTTTAGACAATGTTACAGTCGACAAACAGGTTGTTGTAATTTGTAGAATTTCTGGTTTTTCTTACAGCAGCGCATTTTTCTTTGTGACATAATAGTTTTTTTTTTAAATGAACAAATATTTATTAATAGAATAATTTAAAGATTATCCACATGCTTACCATTACTTTGTATGTTTTATTCTAAAGAAATGGACCTCTAGAAACCCTAATACTATGAATCACAAGGGCTTAGGGTTCAAAAAAATTGCAGGTACAAAAGTAAAATCCATTAAATTAAATAATTAAATTAAGTTTTTTTGTTCCTTAGATTTCAAGAATTGCAAAAGAAACTTCAACAAATGGCAATCTTCTCATCTCAGATTGGCGACAACAGACCGATTTCATACTGCTCATTTAGTCCTAATTCAAAACTTTTAGCCACTGCATCATGGAGTGGTTTATGTAAAGTATGGACAATACCAAACTGTGAATTAAAACAAACACTTAAAGGTCATACTTGTAATGTCGGAGCCATAGTTTTTCATCCTAAGGCAACAATTTCACAAGAAGAAACTATATGTAATATGGCGTCATGTGCTGCAGATGGGTCAGTGAAATTGTGGGATTTTAATGGAGAAGAACCAATAGCAGACATTGAGGGACACATGCCTCATAGAGTGTCTAGAATAAGTTTTCATCCTTCTGGTAGATTTCTTGGTATGTATTTACTTTACTTTAAATCGTTTATTGTCTAAAGAATATAAATCTCATTGACAAACATTCTTATCAGTAGACTATCTAATTCTATCAATTAATGTAATATAATAAACACTAATAGAACTACTAGCCAGGTTAAATGGCAGATATCCCCAGAACACATTAGTGAATATCTATATACAGACCAGTGATATAAAAAAAAATAAGTCACACCCACTCACACATTTTACATTTATCTGATACGATCTTTCCATTCATTTATTCATGTAAACAAAATATAAATAATAAATAGTATAGTAACTAACATTCAAACCAGAATAACTTAAAAAAATTAATAAAATATATCAGTTAAATGTCTAATGGCTAAAAGAAGTAAAATCATCTAAATTTTTTCATTAAAATATTTATAGAATCATACACCTTTTTCAAAAAAAATAATTTAACCATCTGCTTGATGGTTTTATAAGACTGAATTATTCGGATTTTGTAGGCAAGTGGTTTTTTGCATTATAAGATATTGAATTTTTAATTAATGAAGAATACACAGTAAACCCATCTAGTATTATATTCATTTGCGTTGTCCGTAACTAACTCTAATATAAACATACTAGGAAGAATAAGTATTTTGTGATGAATAAAAAGGGGTTTACATTAGTCTTTCCTAGTAGTCCCACACATATACTTTAGTGCTCTTGTCTGGAGCACAGAAACGGAGTTAATTAAACATTGACTAGTGTTTTTCCAGAAAGAAACGTCATACTTCATATGGAAGTCAATAAATAAAAATAGGTTGTCTTGAAACATTTGTGCTAAGCTATTTTATTTTATTTCACAAGATCGACAGCCAGATGCCAATCTACCACAAAGATTATGGGCCTTAAAACTTAATTTGTTGTCTATTAAAAAAACTAGAAATTTCAGTTCAATTGGATATTAGATTATTATTAATGGTAATTTTCCATATAGGACCGCCAAAGTGTAAAATATTATGTATGTCTTCACATACCCTACTGTGTGACTCTATTAAAAATATGTTATAAATTGTTGTTATCCAAATAGATTTCAGCCTAAAAAAGCGTGTTTTATTTATTTTCGAAATAAAATATGCTTATATTCTGTAAAAAAAATTTTTTAATGTTTGATCTCGTGGTGGAAAATGCTCTACGATTGATTGCAACTCTGCTGACATCACATATAGTAAATAAACAGGATATCAGTTTATTAATATGCGATTTTAACAATTCCTGGTGTTATTGATAAATTTTCGAATTAACTACTGATGCATTGCTTACGAATCTTTTATAGTTTAGTTATTTTTTAAGTTACTTTGTTATAAATACCAAAATTGAGATAACTTTTGTACAAACTGACAACAGTAACTTCCTTGTAGTAGATATACTTATGATTGAAGTTTTCTCTAAAAATAATCCTGATCTTTATGGTGCATAACTCAAAACGTGAAAACGGCAATGTATGTATTATTTGCAACTTATTCACAGTAATCACTCAAGAGTGGTGATTTGAGTATTAAGTCACGATATAGGTTATGTCAATAATAAGTTTGCACGTTATTATAACATATTTCTTTAGTTTTATAGATCTGCAAAGTTTCAGCCTTCCTTCTTATCCATAAGAGAACAAAAATGCTTTTGTTCTAGAATAAATAATAAGAAGTTTGTATATGTTATGTTCATGTGAAGCTTTAGACAAGGAACACTGATCAAAATTTGTAACAGCTCATCCTTAAGATAATGCAGTAATATAAAAACACAATTCACATTAAAGTGATCTTCATCTATTAAAAACTATCAAATTAGCTCTTATACATCTGGGGTCTCTAAAACCTGGTTAGTATTTTGGGATCCATTGGAACAGAGAACAAAACACTTTTTCTAGAGTGCTCATGGACGTCGATGTGCCTTGTGGCACTAGGCACCATTTATAAACTTCTTTTTAACGCAAACAAATAAAAATGTCAAGAAATCAAACAAACTGTCGTTTAAATGTTGCTCTGTTTACTATGATGTTACTAGCGCCATAACTTGAATTGCGTTTCAACGCGCGTATTCAATTGTTTTTAGGGAGAATACCACAAATTGCAGGAAATATTTATGTAACAATTCTCAATCGCTCAGACCCTAATAAGGGGACTTTCTATGTTCGCCCCTGTAAAAGATACCGGAACCAAGAAAATGCCGTTTTCAGAAAACCATTTAATCATATATAGCTGGATGCATTATGATAAAATCATTGTTTAAAAAACCACCGCCAATCTTGTTAAACTTACTATCACGTCATCTCCACTCCAGTCATTTACATGTGCCTCAGGGATGAGTTCTTGGGCCGTTGTTCCTTCTTTATATGAATTATAGTACGTGTATTTCAGATGAGGGTACAGTTATTATTTTGTTAGCTAATGGCACCACAGCTCTTGGAAGAACAAACATTTTGATACACCTTGGTCGACAGACGGAAAGCACGCAGTCGGATATTCAGCAATGGTTTACTGTAAGTACATTAAGCGTTAACTAAAACCCAGGTAATGGATATAGATGCGTCTGCTGTGAGGTTCCCGAGTATATATCTTGACTTTAAACTAACATGGGAGGGGTATGTTGAACATCTCATGAGTGTTCTAAGGAGAAATACGTTTATAATTCGTAATGTAGTATCAAATAATGTTCTTGTGTTTCAGATTCAGAGAATGTTGCATTGTCAGTTTTATGGCTCTTGCCATCGTTACCTTTCCATCCATTTATATCAGGAAAGAATGCTCATAGATATACCTGTAATAGTGAGTACCACAACACGAGGGGCAGAAATTGTACTTTGAGTTATTGTTCTTTACTTTTTGGGCTTCTTATGAATACTCTCCCGTCCCTTCCAACACAATTTATGGTCTTCGAGTCATAAAAAGGGTCAGTGCAGTTGAAGATATTTATATATCTTCAACTGCACTTACGTTTGTATGTATTTGGGAACATTAAACACAATTTTTTTCCAACAGTTTATGTGTTCTGCTCTCTTATCGTAACTTCATTTGTGTTGTCTTAAATTAAAAATTATCCTACTGGTAGAAAAGTCGGAATTTTTTTTTACCTATTGCCGAAGATCTTAAAACGCATCAATTCAAGAAACTAGTGGCATACAAATGACGTTAAAATATTGGTTATTACCAAAGTCTTCTTGGCTGTCTACTTTAAATAGAGAACATGAATATGAAACTACATTAAAAAAAAATAAGCTACCTGCCGAATATTGCAAATATACTTATATATATATATATATATATATATATATATATATATATATATATATATATATATATATATATATATATATATATAGATATCCAGACATCCTTGTGACATCATTTAGTAAAATTTGTCCTATCCTTCTGACATCCACTAACGCTATGACATCCAAAATTGGATGTAGTTACGTTTTCTATGTTAAATCATCGTGATCAGTTGAAGGGAGTGTATAGAACAATTTTCAAGAGGATGTTACAAAATAGGATTTTTAAAATTTAACTGTTTATTTGTTTCTAGCGTTTATTTCCCAGATGGCGCGCACGAGAAATCGTTTTAGTATATCCAGAGATTTCGCATCTTATTTTATGTGACATCCAACGATTTTTAATGTTTATTAATTTTTGCACATCATACGTTGTGTATTCTTAAAACTGGCAACAGTGCTGTCTCGTTTACAAGGTCGAGTTTTAACACAAGAGCGCGTCATTTTGGTGGCGGCATTCGTAAACCATGTAATATGTGACATCCCGTAATTTCTTTACAAAATAATATTTTATATTTGTGGCTTTTTTAACCTACTTCTAAAAGACGGAGGTTCTCAATTCGTCGACTATGTATTTTTTTATGTATGTACATCGAATACTCCGGAACGGCTGCACCGATTTGAATGAAATTTTTTGCGTTTCGTTCAGAAAGTTGTTACGGTGGTCCCATATTTTTTTAGATGAAATTGGTGCAGTAAAATCCAAGATGGCGTTTACAATATGGCGGCCAAAAAAATAATTTTTTCCCATTTTTTCCAAAATTGGTGTGGAGAAATTTTCGGGGTTGTACCCAACGAATCTGAAATTATTTTTAAAAAATTCATAATGGCGGATCCAATATGGCGGACAAAAAAATTTAATTTTGTCCGATTTTCTCCAAAATTGGTATGGAGGCGTTTTCGGGGTCTCACATAACGAATCTGAAATTATTTTAAAAAAATACAAAATGGCGGATTCAATAGGGCGGACAAAAATTTTTTATTTTGTCCGATTTTCTCCAAAATTGGTATGGAGGCGTTTTCGGGGTCTTACATAACGAATCTGAAATTATTTTAAAAAAATACAAAATGACGGATTCAATATGGCGGACAAAAATTTTTTATTTTGTCTGATTTTCTCCAAAATTAGTACGGGGGCGTTTTCGAGGTCGCACATAACGAATTCAGAATATTTTTAAAAAATTCAATATGGCGGGTCCAATATGGTGGACAAAAATCAATTTTTTCCGATTTTCTCCAAAAGTGGTACGGGGAAGTTTTCGGGGTCGCATAAGATGAATCTAAAATTATTTTTAAAAAATTCAATATGGCGTATCCAAAATGGTGGATAAAAAATTAATTTTGTCCGATATTTTTAAAAATTGACATGGGGGAGTTGTTGGGATAGCACATTCCGAATCTATTATTTAAAAAAAAATTAAATATGTCGGATCTATGATGGCGGATTAAAGATGCTACATCTTTGGGGGATTTTTTTTAGTGTTAATTACGAAATTAAAATATTTTTTGAAAAACTCAATCTGGCAGATTCAGTATAGTGTTCTAAAAATTTTACATTTTTCGACTTTCTCCAAAACTAATATAGAGGGTTCTTGAGGGTGTAAATTATGAATTTAATAGTATTTTTTCAGGATTCAATATGGCTAATGCAATCTAACTGACTAAAAGTTTTACATTTTTCGATTTTATTCAAATGTGAAACTGAATCGTTTTTAAGGATGTAAATAACGAATATAAAATTATTTTAAGAAAATCTAATATGTCAGATACAATATGACCGTTTAGAAATTCTTAATTTCTGGATTTCATCTAAAATTGGTACTAGGGAGCTTTGAATGGTTTAGATTTAGATTAGATTAGACGTTAAATTTTTTTTTTAATTCAATATGATGGGTTGAAAATTTTACCTTATTCGCATTTTTTCAGATTCGGTATTTGGGGGTTTTGGAGTGGTGTATTACGAATATGAAGTTAATTTTTTACAACTATTGGGTTCATAAGATACAATATGAGGGATTAAAATTTTGCATTTTCCGATTTTATCTAAACTTGATATTGCTGGGTTTTTGGGGCAAATATAAACTCAATATGCAATATAAAATATGTCGGGCTAAGAAATTTACGTCTCAAATTCTTTAAATATCGATATTAGTTTTTGGGCCTATATTACCAATCTAAAATTAATTTGAAATTTAAGATATTGGATATACTATGACAGATTAAATATTTGTTTGACACAATTTCATTGGTATTTGGAAAACTCTAAGAATCAAAGAATTTTTAATAGTTCATTTTAGGGTGATTTACGATTATGGATAAAATGGGTACTTTTTTGCCACCTTGGAGTCATTGTTGAACACTAATCTCGATTAGTACTTAGTTCAAATAACTTCTGACCCAAATTATTTCTGAATGAAATAAATAACTACTAATATATACAAATTATGGTAAGAAAGCAATTACAAATAAAGTATTTTAATCTGTTTAAGCGAATCACATTTTGTCAGGTTTTAGTTTGGCGCCGACGTCAAAAATTTCAATTTCATGTAAAAATAAATAGTTATTTTTCACTTTTTAGCGTACTTTTAGAAGTCGGTTCAATTTTTCTATAAAAATTGTATCTTATATCTGGACGATATTTGATAATATCATATTTTGATTCTGATTAAGGTAAGTGATGACAAAAATTATTAATATTAGACAACGTAGTAAACTTGAATTTCAAAAATGACTGAAACCTAACCTAACTTGTTATTATTAAAATCATTAAACATAAAGTTTTAGTTCTTTATTTCTTTCAATATGACTACAAGAAGGAAAATAATGGTAGTTATGGTTAGAAAGGTAGACAATGTGAGATTAGGAGAACTTGAAATTAAAAAATCAATATGGGATTCCACGAAAACTTCGGACTTCGGAGAATATTATTGATGTAAATGAATTAAAAGATATATCTACTGGACATGGACAAGGTATTTTTTATTATTATACCCTTATATATAAGTTGGTTCATTCAAAATATAACAAAATTTGCATAAATAAAGTGAAACTCTGATTTTCACATTGGTGACGGGAATCTAGATAACGAAAAATAGAAATACGTGTGTTCGTCTGAAATGTAGCCCTAAGAAAAGGGACATGATTATTTTGCATATGAAACCTTACTGATATTAATTAAACATTTTTCAATTTTGTCCAAAATTGGCTTTGGGGAATTTTTGGGGTTGTAACTTGCGAATTTGAAATTATTAAAAATTTTAATATAGCTAATTACCATACGGTGGACTAAAATTTTACATTTCCCGATTTTGTTCAAAATTAGCACTGGGTGATTTCGAGGGTGTAGATTATTAAAAATTTAAAATTACCTTTTAAAAATCAAGTTTAGTGCATCCAGTAAGGCAAGTTAAAAATTTTACATTTTTTAAATATTTCCAATTACGAATCTAAAAGTACTTTCTCAAAATTAAATGTAGCAGATCCAATATGCCACATTAAAAAATTTACGTTTTCCAAAATTAAGATTAGATGTTTTGGGGCATAGATTAAGGATATACAATTAATTTCTGTTATGGTGGGTAGAATATGTCCTGCTGAAAAATTTACACTACTCAAATTCTTTCAAAATCAATGTTCGGGGATTTTCAGCGGCGTAGATTACGAATATAAAATTAATTTCTTAAAATAAAGAAGATTTATTATGGTGACTAAATCTTTGTTTGGTCCAGTTTAATTCAAAATTTTCTTTTAGAGAATTTGCAGAATCAACAACTTATTTATTGCGTAATTTAGTGTAGTTTACAATATCTTTGGCTAAAATGGTTGAATTTATAAATCCTTGACCATAACACGTATTAGACTATACGTCTGGATTAGTAATTACAAGGAAGGTACCTCAAGAATCCGGCTCCGATTTTAATAAAACTTCAATATGTGAAAGAGGGTACAAAAATAAGAAACACGTATTTTTTTAACTACGGAGATTTATTTTAGCGGGGTAAAAACCGCCCCTAAAGTTCACACCTAAAACAATAGTTCTGAAATATCTCGGGTTCTAAGTTCTATAAAACAAAATGAAAATTACTTCTTGTCCGAAGTGATGTTAAAGTATGGTTTTCTTTTATCCCCAAGGATATCATCCTTTATTTTTTATAAGAGTAAATCATCTATTCACGCAAGTAATTTAATTCTAAAAATTACGAAATTAAATATAATTATTTGAAAATAATTTTTTCACGAATACCGTAAGTAAATCAAGTTGATATTTTTCGAGGTTTCCCAGAAATAAATTAGTAAAAGAGGGTGAGTCACCCCCAAATACTCTTTTTTAATAACTCAAGTTTTAATTAAAATAATTCTACAAAACAAAATGAAAATTATTTATTATTCGAAATGATATTAAATTATGCTATTTTCACCCCCAAGGATATCATCCCTTATTTTTTATTAGGATAAACCATATATTTGCGCATGTAATGTAATTGTAAAAATTGCAAAATTTAATGGAAGTATTTGAAAATATTTTTTTCACCAGTACCATAAGTCACATTTAAGTTGTCGTGTTTCGGGGTTTCCAAAAATAAACTAGTAAAAGAGGACGAGCCAACCTCAATTACTTCTTTTTACATCTCAAGTTCTAATTGAGATAACTTTACGAAACAAACTGGAGTTTACTTGTTATTTGAAATGAAGTTAAACAATGGTATTTTCACCCTCAAGGATATCATTAATTTCAGTCGATATGAACGTTACACAACTTACTGAAATCTTTTCTTTTAAATAATAAGAAAATATAAACTTATTTCATTGGTTAAGCATTCATGTCTGTAAATTATTATAATTCATAACATATAGTGATTTCTAATTCCGTAACGTTCTTTTAAATTAAAATTTGAGAATTTTAAGAGCAATAATAAATGTATGAAATGATTTTTATAAAAAATATGGAATAATATCCTTGGGAGTGAAAATGCCATAATTTAACATCCTTTCGAATAAAAAGTAATTTTAATTTTGTTTTGTAGAGATATTTTAATTAGAACTGGATATATTAAAAAAGGTATTTGGAGGTGGATCACCCTCTTTTACTAGTTTATTTTCGGAAATACCGAAATACGGCAACTTAAATTATCAACAAATTTGGTTTAATTTCGTAATGTACAGAATTAAATTATGTAAATGAATTACAAAATTAACCCTCATAAAAAGTAGGAGATGATATCTATGGGGTTAAAACAACATGAAATAACCTGACTCCAAATAACAAGTAATTTCCACGTTGTTTTGTAAAGATATCTCAATTAGAATTTGAGATTTGAAAAAAAAAATTATTTGGGAGTGACTCAACCTCTTTTACTACTTCATTTTTTGAAACCCCAAAATATCCCAACTTGAGTTAATTATGGTATTCGTGAAAAAAAATACATTAAAACAATTTCCTTAAATTTCGTAATTTTTAGAATTAAATTACGTGCGCTAGTAGATGATTTACCGTTAAGTAATAAGGGATGATATCATAGGGGGTAAAAATACCATAATTCAACATTATTTCAAACGACAAGTAATTTCCATTTTGTTTTGTAAAGATATCTCAATGAGAACTTGAAATTAAAAAAAAAACTTATTTGAGTGTGGCTCACCCTCTTTTAGTAGTTTATTTTTAGAAACCCTGAAACTTAAGTTTATGATATTCGTGAGAAAAATATTTTTAAATAATTCCATTATAGTTCGTAATTTTTAGAATTGAATTACATGCGTAAATATATGGTTTACCCTAATAAAAAATAAGGAATGATATCCTTGGGAGTGAAAATACCACAATTTAATATCATCTCGAATCACAAATAACTTTCATTTTGTTTTGTAAAAATATCTCGCTTAGAACCTTAGATATTTCAAAAATATTGTTTTTAGAGGTGAACTTCAGGGGCAGTTTTTACCCCGTTGTAATGAATTTCCGCAGATAAAAGAAATACAGGTCTTTAATTTTTGTACTCTCTACAACATAAGTTTGGAGCCTGACACTTCAGATACCTTCCTTGTTAGTTCAAATAATTTAGAGATATCGTGACAAGTTCAAAACTAATAAAATTTTTATTAAAAAATTGAACCGACTTCTAAAAGTGCGCTAAAAAGTGAAAAATAACCATAAATTTTTTATATGAAATTGAACTTTTTGAAGTCGGCGCCAAACTAATACCTGACAAAATGTGATTTGCATAAACAGATTAAAAATACTTTATTTGTATTTGCTTTCTTACCATAATTTGTATATATTAGTAGTTATTTATTTCGTGTACAAATAATTTGGCGCCGACTTCAAAAAGTTCAATTTCATATTAAAAATTTATGGTTATTTTTCACTTTTTAGCTCACTTTTAGAAGTAGGTTCAATTTTTTAATAAAAATTTATTTTTCTATTTTTAGTTTTAGAATTCATTATGACATTCATAAATTATTTGAACTCAGTACTAATCGAGATTAGTGTACCTCGCAATGACTCCAAACTGGCAAAAAAGCACCCATTTTATCCAAAGTTGTAAATCACCCTAAAATGAACCACTAAAAATTCTTTAGTTCTTAGAGTTTTCCAAATACCAATCAAATTGGATCAAACGAGTATTTAGTCTGTCATTGAAAATCCACTATCTTAAATTTCAAATTAATTTTAGATTGGAAATATAGGCCCCAAAACCTTCCAATATCGATATTTAAAGAAAATAAATTAATTTTTTATCCACCATATTGGATACGCCATATTGATTTTTTTTTAAATAATTTTAGATTCGTCATATGTGACCCCGAAAACTCTCCCGTACCAATTTTGGTGAAAATCGGACAAAATTGATTTTTTTTGTCCGCCATATTGAGTTTTTTAAAAATAATTTCAGATTATTTATGTGAAGCCTTGAAAACTTCCCCATACCAATTTTGGAGAAAATAGGACAAAATAGATATTATCGTTCGCCATATTGGATCCGCCACATTGGATTTTTTAAAAATTATTTTAGATTTGTCATATGCGACTACGAAAACTCCCCCGTACCAATTTTGGAGAAAATCGGACAAAAACGATTTTTTTGTCGGCTATATTGAATCCGCCAAATTGAATTTTTTTAAAAACTAGTTTAGATTCGTCATATGCGATCCCGAAAACTCACCCGTACCAATTTTGGAAAAAATCGAACAAAATTAATTTTTTTGTCGGGCATATTGGATCCGCCATATTGATTTTTTTTAATATTATTTTAGATTCATCATATGCGATCCCGTAAACTCCTCCTTACCAATTTTGGTAAAAATCGGACAAAATTGATTTTTTGATCCGCCATATTGGATCCGTCATATTGAATTTTTTTAAAATAATATCAGATTCGTTATGTGCAACCTCAAAAACTCCCCCATACCAATTTTGGAGAAAATCGGACTAAATAAATTTTTTTGTCCGCCATATTGGATCCGCCATTTTGATTTTTTTTTTAAATAATTTCAGATTCGTTGGGTATAATCCCGAAGATTTCTCCATACCAATTTTGGAGAAAATTGGACAAAATTAATTTTTTTGGCCGCCATATTGTAAGCGCCATCTTGAATTTTACTGCACCAATTTCATCTAAAAAAATATGGGACCACCGCAGCAACTTCCTTTACATAACGTAAAAAATTTCATTCAAATCGGTGCAGCCGTTCCGGAGTAATCGGTGTACATACATAAAAAAAAAATACATAGTCGACGAATTGAGAACCTCCTTCTTTTAGAAGTCGGTTAAAAATACAAAAAAACATTTTTGTAAACGAATCAATTGTCTTCCGAAAAAGCCCTAAAATGCGAAAAATAATATTTGTGTTGTAATAATAAGAGTTTGCTTTTCTAGTTTAACCCAAGTACGACTTAAGTATTTTGTATGAACCACTTACGAAGCGATATCTAGGTACTCGGTATAGTTTATTTGATAGGATAAATTTATTTGTAGAAATTGCTTCCAAAGATATTAAAAACGATCTTGTGGTAAATTTTCATTATGATAAAACTAGTAATGCAGAACAACTATATGATTTAAATTCTTATAATTCGATTTTTAGTTTTGAATTCATTCTAATTGTTGTAAATCATCCTAAAATGAACAACAAAAAATTTTTTGATTTTTAGAGTTCTCCAATTATCAGTTTTGAATGGAATTATGTTATAGTAAATCCGCTGTCTTAAATTTTAAATTAATTTTATTTTGATAATATAGGCCTTCAAAACCTTCCAATATCGATATTTAAAGAACTTGAGACGTAAATTTCTTAGCCCGACATATTTCATCATATAATTTCAAATAAAAATTGTAGAGATTTTAAAACCTAAAATTTGAGCTTTTGTGCGATCATTATTGCAAAAAGGTCGAAAAACCCGCAAAATCGGCTATTTTTTTAATATTAATTATTTATTGCAAAGTTGACTTTTTTGCACTTTTTGCTCGTCTTTCTGAACAAAATGATATTTTATAATAGCAAATCGGATAATTTGTTGCTGAGATATTGCTAATTACTTATTCCAAGACGCAAAATGTTGATTACTATAACTTTTTTTTGAGTGAATGTTTTGACTTCCACAGTGGTTCAATCCTTTCGTGAAGGCCAACACTTTCATACTTTGTCAGAAACAAATTAAAAATTAATTTTCAACCCCTTAATTACCACTTTAAAAAAGGGAGTGTTTTCTTTTTATAAAGAAACATAGCTCTTGCGCATGGAGAACACTGAACTCTCAGCTTTACATCAGCAGCGCTCGGAAAATTTCGTCGTATTTCAACAACGAATGAACCATTTTCTGTGTTTTATGAATATGGCACCACCCCCTTTTTTAGAGCGATATTTAAGGGGTTGGAAATTATTATTTTTTTTTTCATTTGCCCCAACAACATATGAAAATTTAGGCTTTCACGAAGAGATTGAAGCTTGTGGAGTTTAAAATGTTCACCCAAAAAGAAGTTATACCAATCAATCTTTTGCGTCTAAGCTACATTTTTGTCTAATTTACCATTATCAAATATCGTTTTGTTCAAAATGACGAGCGCTTCCCTTTAAAATCAAAAGAATTGCCGATTAAGAGTATTTAAATTGTAGGTTTTTAAAATCTCTACATCTTTTATTTGAATTTTTTTTTCCAAAATGAATTACTTGGCTTGTAAATTCAAAAAACTTGTTTTAGCCCACTTTGACCGCCCCTCTTAGCCCCAACTTATTCTTTGCTGTTACTTTTTATGTAGGGTTTGTTCTTTCACTGCTCCGAACACCCCTGGATAGGTCTCATCCATTTCGGAATTTACGTCAAAAACAGCACTAATTTTTACCTTTGGCTGGAACTATATCCAATGTTTGTAAAATTGCAGTTACTCAATTTACAGCGAATGTTAAACATTATAGGATTAATTGCTCCTCCTCTTTTCATTCCTTATATTACGTAATTTAAAAGTGGCAACACCGCGATGATGTCACAAGGTATGTAGTTATTTTACAGATGTCACAAGGGATGTTAAATAGAAATGTATATTAAATATACAGGGATGTCGAAGAGGTAGGAAAATTTTTTTTTTTTAATTTGTGTATGGTTTGATTTTTTTGTTCACAAATGGATAAATTATTTGTTTTTGAAAAGTCATATTTTTGGTTTGACGAATTATATTGTTTTTCTAGTGGATGCCATAAAGTCGAAAATTTTACAGGAGGTCACAAAGTACGTTGGATGAGTATATATATATATATATATATATATATATAATGCTAATACACTATTATCAAAATATACAATTGTTTTCCTAACACATTTACAAGAAAACTAAGGTCTATGCAAAAAACAATTATGAAGGAATATGGTATTAAATAAGCATTTTATGATTTGAAAGATAAGAACAATTTGTAAAACTTTCTGTTTGTTTTATATATAGTCCTGTATACATTACATGGTGTAGTTGGCTATATCCATGCCTCCTCCATCACTTATGACTTCTACCTAAGACTTTCCTGCACCATAAACTACAAAACAAGTCACTCCTCTGTTATGAGACTGGATTGCAAACATGATTTTTATGATGAGTTAAAGACATAATTTTAAAGAATTTGTCAGCTAAATTAAAATTTATATTTTATATAAAATAACAATTTTGTTTCAGTCCCATTAACTAAGCAGCTTAATTATTTTGATCAGTGCATTGAATTTACTAAATATCTTAATCCGACTTGCCATCCACTACTTTTTCAAATGCTCTTTTCATCAAATAAATTATAGTTACAATAATTTTATGTCGAAACTTCAAAGACGCTTTGATGAATTCTGTGATATGCTCAAGTGCTTTACGTTGATGGGTAGATTTAAGGCATTATATTTTGATTTTTACAATAATTAATATCCAGTCAAAAACCAGTGTATTCCTATATTTAGGTTGTCAAATGTATTTATTTATCATTAAATCTATCCTTTTACAAAAATGTATAACAAAGAAAATCCTAAGATAATAATAAGAACACTACTAAACTTGAAAAATAAGCTAATCCTAAAGCTAGTTCCCTATCTCTTAAGAGTTAAACAATACTGGTTCTAAACATATCCAAATCACATCTACCAGAGGCCATATTAGAATGTTTCAACATTTGCCACAAAGGTGAGCAACCCATTTAATGAGAATAAAATAATTTTTATTGATTATTCTTGGGTTCATTTTAGGTATATGTATATTAATAAGATGGACTAAAAATGAATGTTAGTAATAATAAAATATACATGTAAAATAGATTTTTCCTCCAATGCAACAATTAATCTAGATAGCACACAATTTGATGCGATACAAATGAGTTTTGAACTTTCTTAACAAAGTCAGCTGTAGAGTATTAAATGACAGATGCATATCCAAGATGCCACCTTACAAATACAGTCTAACAACACTATGCAACAAATTTTAGTTTATTTATTGTATCTTGTATGAAATGTGCATTTTTTTGTTCATTTCGGGCGCTGAACACAAAAATGACAATGAAATTAAAAACTTGGTTGCAATTTTCAAAAACAAGTTTTTTAATAACAATACAAATATACACGTGCATTTTTGCGGTTACATTGTTAATATATAGGGAGACATGGCATCACGTATCTCTAAAACTTGAACTAACATTAAAAAAATAAGTTTAGTTTCGGTTTTAGTACACAAAATTGTAAGATTTAGTCGATTTTATTTTAGATACATTTTAGCTGTTGTACAGTGTAATTGTATTGGAGTTTTTAATACTAAATGGATGCGCATAAGATATGAGTACCTCAAAAATGCATTTATAATCGCTAATAGTCGTATTAGTATTTTTTAAAAATTTGGATTTTCTATACTAAGTGAAGGGGCAAAATATATTAAGAATAAAGACATTTGAAGCTGATTTTCTTATTCAAACCTTAAATCTATGAATAAATGTTTTGCAAAACAAATGTTACCAAGTTTCCTGGATCTTGTATGAAAAATGACATAATCATTTGTACCTTGACAGTAACCAGTAGTAAATAAAATGATTTTGCACTATTTTGTTAGAATTTAAGTCATGTTCGACAGTATGTGTATGCAATTTTCTCCCCTCTATCAATATTTAACGAAAAAGTTAAAAAATACTCTTCAGTTATTTTGAAATTGTCTATAAAAAATTTGTTTAAAATCAAAAATGTTTCTTTTTCAGGTACCTGCTGTTTCGATAACTCTTGGCGGTTATGGGATTTAGAACAATGTACTGAAGTTTTGCATCAAGAAGGGCATGTCAAGCCAGTCTACTGTATGTCGTTCCAAACGGACGGTTCAGTTTGCGCAACGGGAGGCCTCGACTCTTTTGGTAGAGTTTGGGATTTAAGAACCGGAAGATGTATTATGTTTATGGAGGGGCATTTAAAATCAATTTTTGGTAAGATATAATTTAAATAAAAAGATTATTAAATTAAATCAGTTTAGATCTGCAAAGTAAGAAGGCTCGGCTAGGCTCCACAGCACATAGGCCTCATTAGACCTGTTGTGCATCCTCTTATAGGAGTATGCCTGACTCAGCCTGGTGACGACTTTGTTAAGCGACATTGTCCTTACATCAGCCAAAGTGGGCCAATGCTCACCTAACATGGATCATATTTTTAGTGAAAGAGCGGGACAGTCACGTAGAACACGTTTTATAGTTTCATCTTCCGTTTCACAACCCAGACATACAGGGGTGTCACATAGTTTCATATAATGTGTTTTTTTAACTGGCAGTACCCTATAAGAATCTCCGGGATTAATCGCCGTTTTCCTCTGGCCATGGTCAGATATCATTTGTTTTTTTCCACCTCTGGGTAGTTTAAGAATTGCCTTGAGAGTTCACAGTTTATTGTTTTATCTCATTATATTAAGAGATGATGGAAGTCATATTTAATTAGTTTTGTCATTGCTAATTTAGTTAGAACTGCTGGTGGGACTGGTTCCAGCATTTTGATCCAGCTCACAGTATGCTAGAGGAAATTCGTGGTTTAAAATTAATAGTGCCTGTCTGATGTCTGTATATATTTTTACCTTCTTTCTAGCAATGCTATTAGTAATTTTGTTTGTTACCATGGTGATGTTAGTGAGGTCTATTTCAGTTACACTGGCATATTTACTCGTTGCCCAGCTAATATTTTAGATACGGGATTTAGAATAAATTCCACATCCTGTTCCCTTTTTTTTTATCTGCCTGTGTAGATATTATTTTCATCTATTACACCTGTGCCTTAGAATTGTATAGTGTAGGGTTTGTTAAAGACAAATCTTGGTGTAATAAAGTCCATTGTTTTTTAGACGAGTGGAATCGTATATAGAACACTCAGTGTTTAATTTGACATGGTCGAAACCCAAGAACCATTATTTTCCAGAGTAGAATTAATTAACAGTTGCCACTAGGAATTTCAACAGTTTTTCTACTGTTCTGAAATTTTACTAAAATGGATGAAAGGAGTTTATGATTTCAGAGGATTCAATTAAACAAGACAACAAAATGTCATGGAATATGTTTCTTTGGTTATTTTATTCGTTCTATTTCAAGTTGTATTCACAAAACACAAATATGACATCAATTTTCTTCTGTTAGCTTTTCTTTTTGAGATATGAAACCTACCCGTTTTGCATTGAATATTACTAGAGCAGATGAAAAAAAACAGCATAAAATTGAGATTTATTTTTATATATATATATATATATATATATATATATATATATATATATATATATATATATATATATATATATATATATATATATATATATATATATAAACATGAACCTAAAATTTTATAAATGAGCATAACATTAATATTAATAAAAAAAATAAATACTCGTATATGGAGGGGATAGTTTCACTTTAGTAAAAAACCTAATATTACGCTTCCTTTCAGCCCGCCGATTGTATATTTTTCGGGAGATTCTCATATCAACGTCAAATAGTAGTTGGCAAGCATGGAAGAGCTCCATTTGTCTTGATAGCTTAGCTCCATAGTAGAAACATTCTGACAGCACTCGCCGTATGCGTCAGATCCTGAACTAAATTTTTTAGAGAAAAATCGAAATGGGATGAAAGAAAACTAATTTTAAGAAAATATTACAATTTACGGTGTTTATCGAGTATGGTTCATCAAAAACAAACTGTTTTACAGACATTATAAAAAATTCAATGAACTATAAAACGTTTTGACCTCAAGATAAATGCATTAAAGAATTTACAAGAGTGAAATAATGGCTACTAGGTAGTAAGAGCTGGTTCATTCTTCTACCATAATTGTGCGCAGGATAATTAGCCACAAAAGTTTCTCGATTTTTGAACACATATTTCAAGTATATATTTATAGATATAAAGTATCACCAAAAAGATTTTCGCAAAGGTATGCCAGTAATAATTCTTAAAGCATACTTTTGGAGCAGAAAAACACGTTTACCGAGTCTCCAGTTTAAAATTTCGTAGCAAATATGAGAATGACTGTTAGCATAGTAAAGAGTTAAGAGAACATCAGGAGACTACAGTGATTAAATAAAAATTTTAACACGTAACAATTTTTCCATGCCTTTAAACTGTAATCAGAATCTTAAGGTTTTTGCAGAACTTACCATTAAATTGACAGTAGAGGGTTTAATTGACACTTGGAACATTAGTTCGAGCTAATTTTGAACCTTAAAATATTCAGATAAAATTTTTTTTTGTTACTATATATTGGCAGAAATTGAAAATTTCGTTTGTTTTTGGAAGATATCTGTAACTGTTACTGATTCCACGGCTTTATCTTCAGTTTTTATCCTACTCCTTTATAAGGGTATATTTGTTGATTATATGTAATATACATTATTACAATATCAAAACAAAACTGGCCAACTAGAAGATCTAACTTCAAGGATAACTAGATCGGGTCGAAGTCTTAAACCTTCTTAGTGAATCTGGCTGTAAAAAATAGTTTTAGTATGATTAGATTTCCTAACAAAGGAATAATATTTCTGTAAACTAATATAGTAATGGTTTTATGAGTGTTCAAATAATTTTCCACAATTAAAATATTTGTTATTATTCGCATAGGAAATGACAGAAACACATGCAGAATATTATTAATAAAGTCTATAAGGTTGTTGAAAAAAATTAAATAGAACAATGGATCCAAAATTGATGCTTGTGAAGTACCTTGATTTAAAATTGAGAAACTATTATTTGTACCAACGAACTCCCCCACTACACCAGGCCTATGATTTGTACTAAGAATTGTAACATCTCGTCGGCTGTGTTTTAGATATGAAATAATTAGTTGTAAAGATTTATCTTAAATACCATATCTATATAATTTAAAAAGTAAAATATCATAATTTACGCACTCGAAAGCACGGGAAAAATCTATAAATAGTCCTAACAACACTTATCTACTGCAATTTATGTTTGAAAGTCACAAACTGCTGTTTCGTTGCTGACGAGAGTAGCCCTATGATTGAAATAATCATGCGAATAACATTTTTTGAAGGGGGCATCACAGGTATTAATTTTAGTTTCAATAAATAGGTTAAATAAAACATCACATAAATATTCTTCATATTTTTCAGCAGACTGTTTGAAATTTCATCGAACCGAGAAATATTTCAATTCTTTAGATCATTCATGATAGACAATTGATAATAGTGCTTGATGACAGAAGCGAATATTTTTATCCATTATTCGTTAAATTTACCAGCAACTGCACTATTAATTACGCATTCACCATGATTAAAAATTTCTACATCTGTCTTGATTCTTTTCTTACAATTCGTTTAGCACAAGCAAAGAATTTTTAATTTTTCCCTGTAACGTCATATAATATTTATTTATAGCCTTATATTTAGAATGTTTCTGCACATAACACGGTAGAGTACAACTTTATTCTTCAGTCGATTCAATTCTGACGTAAGAATATGTATATTACTTTCTATTTGGAAGTTTAATTTTAGGAAAACGCTAGTGAAAGTAAAAATAGAATTAAAAAAAAATTCATTCCACTTCGAGGACACAATTCATCATATCATATCATATACATCTGCTCAAATGTTATTTTGTATGACATAGAAAAATTTACCATTTGCACAAGTTGCGTTTAAAAATATATTTTAAATGATTCACAGACTTATTTCTGATATCCTTGCAATAAACTATCATTACTGAATCGAAGAACTGACAAAAATCTCCTCTGATTTAATGAAATTTGTTTGGAGAATTAATAAATTTACATAATATTGTCATTTTTGATAACTTATTAGTGTAATAATTTACTAACTTTAATTAATAAAATAAATAATTTTATTCACGTATTTATGACCAGAAAAAATCATAACAACCAGTCACTATTTCCATTGCTCTAAATTAACCAAATTTAACTACCTTGAGCTTCCAAGCTAACTGGTTCATTTAAAGATTAATCTTTAAAAAAAATCTTTTAATATACAGGGTATCCAAAGCATTAGCAGCAAATCGAAGCTACATTTTTCAGATTTAACACGCGGTATATTTCTTTTTGTTTTGTATTATTTTGCTTAAAACATTACATAGCGATACTCAGTTGTTTTAGAGATATTATATTTAAATAGCAAGTAGTTTTTCATATTACTAGTAATTTTTATTTATTTTATAGGAATCGATTTTTCACCCGACGGTTACCATGTAGCAACGGCAAGTGAAGACAACAGTTGCAAGATATGGGACTTACGAAAACGTGCACTTGTTTATACTATACCGGCTCATAATAATCTTATTTCTGACGTTAAATTTCAAAAGGGCGAAGGCAACTATTTAGTGACTGCTTCGTATGACAATAAAGTGAAGTTATGGACGAATAAGACCTGGCAACCTCTCAAAACGTTGTCTGGACATGATGGAAAAATTATGTCTTGTGATATTTCTTCGGATAATAATTTTATTGCTACTAGTTCATATGATAGGACGTTTAAACTGTGGGCACCTGAATAATAGTATATAGTAATATAAATTTCATAATATACTTAAGATTGGTATTCTTTTGCACCTTGTCAAATGCCTTTAAAATAAAGCATTATTTGCCTTTTCAGTTTTTTGAATAATGTGACTTTTTTTTAGGAGGAAATTAATAATGTAAATACATATATAGAATTGTCAACTTCAGTTTAAATTAATTTTTGATAGAAATTTGAAGTGTGGCATCACAATGAAAATGTGGATGTTGATAATAATTTATAGCAGAATTTTCTTTCCTACATTCAATCTTGATCTAGTCATTCGAAATCATAACAAATTTATTGAGTTGGCCTTTCTTTCTGTTATGCCAGCCATCTGTTTTATTAACTTGTTAAATCGCACGCAGGGTGGAACTAAACAATGTCTGGTGGACTGGACCTGCCCTTGGATAGACCAGCATCAAAGGCGTGGTAATAAACTCATTGTTAGAAATAAGCAGTGATACCCTGCCAAGAACTAACAACTTTGACAGACTCTACACCATTTAGCTTGACTGGAAGGTGGACTCTGACCGAACAATAAGTCAGCCAGGAAAGCTCATCTGGTACAAGGACCGGTTTAAAACTGACCATGGTATAAGCACCGTAATAGCCGGGGATACACTCAGATTTAACATAGTTTTTTTTATAATCTAATGAAAAAATATTAGATAAAATATAAAAAGATATAATAATAAAATAAATTTATAAATAAGTCAATTTTTGTAGTGAACCATGATATTCATGTTGTGATTTATTATCATTACAATCTTTATATTTATAAAATTTATCTATAAAAATCTCTTATTAATTAATTAAAATATTTACTTTAACTTTTCTTAAACACAATTATACAGCATACCACAGTATTTTAGGTAGAAATTCATGCAATCGATATGTCTTTGGGAAAATCCCACCCAATTTGTATACGACAGTACAGTATGACAAGCGAAATGCGAGTTTTTGACGGGGGGGGGGGGGAGGACGAGGGGAGTGTCGGCGACATTCATTTTCTTAATGGTGGGTTCCTACTTCTAAAAATTATCAACTACCACTAAGATTTCCACTAAACTAACACTTCCACTACGAAATAAAAATGCATGGTTCATACTTCAGAATTTAACAATTAGTAAAAATTAAGGATGACCAATCAGAATGCCCATATATATTCCAACTTAAAAATAAAACGTAAATTTTTGGCTTTTCAATTGTGGTTGATTACCTAATTTTATTCTAAAGTGTTTAGACTATTTTATGACAAACTTAAGTTTTATTTGTTTTTAATGTTATTTTTTATATTTTTTTGCACTTGTTAAATTTTTCAACAGCCAATAACATTCGAAAGCGCATACGGATTATGCATACTTTTTAAAAAGTTGCAAATTGACCAACTTCCTAGTTGATAATTGATAGTTGTTAATTTTTAGTTAGGACTATGAACAGTGAAGTATATTATTTAACTTACAAGTAGAAATTCTTGTAAGTTGATAATTTTTTCGATTTTTCCGAATTCTAAGCTCTTGAGGGGGGGGGGTTTGATCGACCCCCTTGAATCCACGCCTGCTTTGTTATGCCTTTAAGAATACACACTTTGTGTTTATTTACCACTAGCAAATTTTGCTGTTTCCGGCCTTTCTGAATGGTCCTTATATAAATATTTACTATTCCAATATGCCCCCACTTTGATTGTAGACCTCGAGCGCTTATTTTCTCCCTTTAACTGGATATTTTTTCCACAAAGGACAGCCCATTTTTATGTCCCTTGCGTCTTTTTTTCAACCACTCTTAAAGAAAAGTACAAGGTAAGAATATTGTTTCATTATACATTGCAAAATTATATGCAAGTTGTGACTGCATAACTAACAAGTTGAGGAAAATAGCAAAACTAAGATGTAATAAGCGACTTATTCAAACAAAACTTGTATTTTATACTTACTTTCGTGAATAATTATAAAGTTAATTGACACTTTCTTTGTAATATATTTAATTTTTTCATTTCACACATTAAGGAGGGATAGTACTGTCAAAGTATGAAAAAATATCGCTTTTTCAATTTTTTGGTAGGCAAAGTAATGTATTTAGGAATTATAAAAAATATATGTTATTGAGCGTACATTAAACTTTATGTATTTATGTAAATTGTTATTGAAAAAAGTCAAAAGTTAACAAAGTTATTAAATTACAATTGAGTCTATATAATAATATTAGTCCAACGGCCGGATTGCTTATTCAAGAATTGTCGGAGAATTTTTTTAAATCTATCTAAAGGTTGTTTTCATTGTACGTAGCCATTTTCTGAAATTTTTTTTTAACAAAACGACGGGTGTTCAGAGGCTCAAAAATACTAATTTTGAAAATAAAAAATGGCCATGTACAATCTTAACTACTGCAATTAAGGAAATTTTCGTTTTTTAAAACTTAAAATCGAACAATTCTAGCTAGAGTTATGTTTCTGGCAAGGTCGATAAAATCGCTATTAAGAGTTCCAGCATATGAAAAGAAGTTTTTGAATTTACCAAACTTCGTCAATTTCAGACGCAAAATGTGGACCTTCTTCGTCATCCTTACCTTCTTGTCGTAACTGAATATCAGATTGTATAGAATTCTTATGTTTCGCAGGTATAGCGCAATTTGTCATCTGAGATACAGATAATTGCGCTACATGAATTCGAGTATAACTTCATTATCTTTTCGATTTTTAACTTGAATTTTATTTTTACATATTTTTAAACATACACACTTTCAAAAAAATGCAATGAAAATATAAATTTTTTTTGACCTATTACAGTGGTGTTCCCCCTTAGAACTTGGTTCATTTTATATTTATTTAATAAAAATCCCTGATATAGAGCCATGAAATTGCAAGCAAGGGCAGACTTTGCTAAAATGCACTCACAAGCGCATTTTTTAAATGAAAATAGTAATGGATAAAAATGGATGAGTTTTTTTTTTATAAAAATAAGATAAGTAACTACGATTTAGTAGCTAATGAAACAAAGAACTATTTTATATTGAAAACAAACTTGGGTACTTTTTTATCATATCATATTTTTAATAACAAATATATTAACTCGAAACTTAAGATATAAATTTATATACAAATAAAATACAAAAAGAAAACAATTTAATTTGATGTGATATTTCTTATTTGCCTTACTGCTGCTACATATCTCGCTGAACAGCCTATACTTTGGATTTGATATTGATCTGAAGGAATTTTTAACAAAGTAGACAGCTGTTGTAGATTTTCAGATAATGATATTCCCAGATCTTGTAGAACATTGTTTAGATAATCTGTAAAAAAATTTGTTCAGTTAAAGAATGTAGTACTCATTCTAGAATAATAATAAATATATAAATAAGACCTTTATATGTTATGTATTATATTTTAAAGCATGGTGCCCGTTATTATATTTCGGGGGGATGTGGTTGTTGGGTTAATTATTTGCTTTGGCAAAGAATATGTTGCGCCAAACCAACATTGTCCATTCTCGGTTTTGCTATTCAAGGGCCGTATCTTATTAGAAAATTTGTTTCGTTATTGTGAAGTTCTAGAAGCTCCAATATACTAAGAACATTTAGGCGAATCATGATTATTTTCACCTGCTTGGCAATGTTTTTCCAGTTCCTTTTTGTTTTTTTTTTTTCCACTTTCCGGTTTCCGTACTTCTGCTATAGAAATTCATACCATAAAATGGCATTTCTAGCAAGTTGACCGGCAATTTTATTCTTGTATGACCCGACACCCACATTCGATTAATGACTCCATTTTCACTTACAGCGTTTATCCTGAGTTTTATTGACTCTTCATACGCCAGCTGATTTCAAGAGTTTTTCAAGGCCATTGAAAGGAGGAGTGTGTATGAAGAAAGTCGCAGAAATTTTGCCCTTTATTCTGTTGGTACTGCAACTGAACTAACCTGAACTAAAAGTATAAATATTTAACAGGAAGACACTAATCCCAAAATACGTATTCCAAGTTACTGAAAATTCAGAACACTACATTTTTAACCAAATGTTAAATGAAACTCTTATCCGGATTTTGGCATTTTAGTATAACTTGGATTGATGGAGTGAAAAGCATTTATTGAAAATTAATCTGAATTGAATCTATTCTTTAGTAGGATAGAAGTGAGAGGTGTAAAAATATTATTTAGTAATTATATAAGAAAGTAATTCTGAACAAATAGGAGATTGTGTTAGTCATAATAAATGTCATGTGCAGACTCTGTTGGAGAAATTGGAATTAAATACTGTTCTTAAATGTACAGTTTTTAGATTTAGTCATCGAACTGTCAATTCTAAACCCAGGTCAATAAGGATTATGTTCTCCGAAGGCTTAATGTAATTAAGAGGTAGCAATATTAGCATTAGCCCTGACCTCACTTATCTTCAACGTAAACAAATGAAGGTCTTCTACGAGTAGCTTAACGAAAAAAAAAGATGGCCAACATTGTTTGTGCGAATTATGATTGCTTGAATTTGTTGCCGGTTAATCGGTATCTTAATCCGAATGATCAATTTTTATATTTGATATTTAGTGACAATCAGCGTCTCTGGCTGATGACATCTTATTGAACACATTTCAGCATCACTCAGCGTATCATGCCTCAATCACGTATTTCAATAGTTATGATAATTTCAAATGTAACATTTTCTTTTACAACTTTAAAAGTTGTAATTATTTGATAATAAAATTTTCACGTTGAGAAGGGCGAGATTGTTCGGCGTAGGGAGTTAATTGGCCTTTGATGGTGACAAACGCTTACAACTGCATTGCGTGTAGGTTGACTCAGCTTTGGTTGATGCAGCTGTTTTTATGTATATTTTTTTCTCTCACTTCATCTTTGTGACATGTCAGTTATACCATTTATATTACTGCCTCGATCTTTCTTACCTTTGGTTGTTTATTGTAAACTTTTGTAAAATTGTAAAATGGATTTTCCGTTGAAATAAATAAATAAACAAAATAAAAAGATTTTTCGCATCAACAGGATACCATAAACATCTTAATAGATATATTAAAAAAATGTGACTCAAACTGAGCAGAGCCGTAACTAAAATCTTCATGCTCATGGCAGATATTGTGAAACAAGTCGCAACGACAAAAGTATTTTATATTATATTTTCTACATAATATTTTCCATAAGTATTTAAATCGCTTTCAAATATAAAAACCAAACTTGCATTGGTCAATCGTTCGTTACAATTCTTAATTCAATCACTTTTGGACGAGTACCAGTTCATTTTTCTTTGACCCATACTAGTTAACTTTTCTTCGTCTATTTGGAGACTTGAAGATTCTGTTCATTTGAGTTTACTGCTGGTCTTTATGTGAGTTGGAGGCTTGCTCGGGTTCGTTTTTATTCATCTATTCGTAAATTTTTGATTTGGTTCGGGTTAGTCACATTTTCATTATTTCATAAAATCGCGATCTTAATATCAGAATCTTTGTCTTTTCTATTTAACAAATTAAAAATTATCTTTTATGAACTAAATTTCGTACACCAAGTGAGTGTTAGAGTTTTAAGTTGCTTCAAAGTGTTTTAATTTTGTATCAAGACACTATTATTAATTATAATAATTTTAAGTGTTCCTTATTTTAATACAATCTACATTTTCTTAATGGGTAAAACAGAAATTTTTACTCCAGCAGATTTACACTTTTACTCCCCTATTTTCTTTGAAAACACTTGTACTTTATTTGGAGTTTTAAACCTTTAACTTTATTGTACTAAATGTTCTTCTGTTAGAATTAACTGAATTGTTTTGTGAATGATATAAAATTATATTTTCCCCAAATTCTGTAAATAAAAATAAATGAAGATATAATATTAGATCTATATTTTTAGAAAAAAAAGTATCTTACTTATATCGTGTGCCAGCTGCCTACTGGCTGGTTGACTAAGTTTGCATATAGACAAAATTTTGTCACTAAAGCTGTTGCATGTTCCACGGGCGATAATTTTTAAAAATACTTGTGCCAAAGCACCCTCAGTGTCGGAAGCTTCTGCATATTCTTGATCTATTGATTTGAGGGCACAGGCTAAAGATGGATTTTCCCTAAATAAAAAGGGTTCTAAATGCTGAGGAAGTGTCATCAAGTACTGTCCAATCTAAAAAAAGGAAAGAAATAATAATCTTTCAAACATTTAAAGCAACGTGATTTTGTAAGAAAAATTTTATTTCTTCAGAAATAAGAATAACTAGAAATTACACGTCGCGTTTTAGCCCATTCATTCGATGGGTTTATAATTGGAATATTTACTGCGATTTTATTAGAACAGTTCTTTAAATAGAAAAATTTTATCATTCTATAGAAAATGTTAAAACAATGGAGTAGTTGATTCTAGACGAATTATATCTTTTAACCAAGAATTTCCATAATTTCACCAAGAATTAATACATGACAATGAATGAAAAGTGAATTAATTGATAAAATGAAAAATATTGTTTTGATACATCTTTTTAACTGACTTCTAAAAAAAGGAGTTTCCAAATTCGACCCTTTTTTATGTATGTACGTTGATTACTCCGGAACGGAGGCACCGATTTGATGGAAATGTTTTGCATTATGTTTAGGAAGTTGCTACCGCGGTCCCATATTATTTTAGCCAAAATTGGTCCAGTAACATCCAATATGGCACTGATAAAATGGTGGACGAAAAAATTAGTTTTGTCCGATTTTCTCCAAAATTGGTATGTAGGAGTTTTTGGGGTCGTACATAAGGAATCTAAAATTTATTTTTAAAAAAATCAAGGTGACAGATCCGGTACGGCGGAATAAAAATTTTACATCTCTCGATTTTGTCCAAAATTGGTATACGATGATTTTTGAGGATGTAAATTACGAATTTAACTTTTTTCCTGGTTCCTGGCCTTATAGACTAATGTTTTGGGCACTGAGTATTTTAACTATGCTTTAAAAAAAACTCAAAAGAAAACAGTACCAATATTGAGAATTTGAGACTTGGGACAGAAAGGGAATGCATACACAAGGACACAGGCTTCGCGTTCTCAGGTCAATCGGAGCATTTTATCGAAACAAAGTACTTTGTAGACCGGGTAAAAAAAGGTTAATACAAAGGGCAAGTAAGGATTCTCAATCTACAGGTTGACACCAATTCTAATTAAATATACGTAAATTTACTTGAAAACATCAACATTTAGGTACTGAAGAATTTCTGACAGCGAAAAGGGGCATTGAAACCCTTGCAACAAGAAGTAGTTGTAAAATCGGTTTAATAGATGGACATTTTGGTTGCAGTTATATAAAAAGTGTTAACCTGCTGATGCAGCTAATTTCGGCTCTAGACTAGATTTTGCAATTTTGTCTGCAATAATATTTCCTTCAATGTTGGTATGTGATTTAGTTCAAAGAAAGTATATTTGTTTATTTGTTTGGTAAAGTGTTTCTATAATTTAAACAATAAAATTATTTGGGAACCGATCAGAATTTGTAGGAAAATTCTCTAATTTTTTGAGAACAGACTGTGAGTCCGAGCATATTATTATGGTGTTAAATTGTTGAGTAATCGCCTATTCTAAGACATATGATATAGCTGCAGATTCAACACAAAAAATACTGTAGTTTATATTCAGATGAATATATGGTTGGAATTCACATTTAGGTATACTCAAAACGCTGTATATCTTTAAAAATTTAGTAATTGTAACGGTTTTTAGTTGCCATACATCAAAAAAAAATGTTCCTCATAAATATAACTAGGGTCGTTCATTTCGACTTTCTGTCTTCCTCTCGGAGTAGAGAAAAATAAGTTATTTTTACAATTGAAACAACATTTATACTTATTTCATAATTTTTAACATGTTTTATTATCTAAAATTTTATAATTTTTCAAAATATCCCATTAATATTTGTATAAAAATATGAACGTTAACACGCTTATCTACTCCGTATCTACTCCAGACATAACATAAATCGGAAAATACTGATTATTTTCCCTCCTTGTTTCTCTTAATAAATAATGAAAGAGATAAAAGATATCACAGGTCAGGAGCAAGGAACACAAAAGAAAGCCGCTGTTATTTACATAACCTTGCCTCAGACTAACTGTGTCTTTATTTTGTCCTATAATAACGGCAAACAATATTATTAAAGGCATTTTTGTCGACAACGTTGCGATATTTTTATTATATTACGATATAAAATAGTTTAGAAACTTTGTGCCGCTATTTAATATTGTAGTGTTTAGTGTTTGTGACTTTAAACACTTGATAGCCTATAAATTTTAGACTATCGTTATTATAATAAAAACACTTTACTAGTGCTTGTTTTTATTGGATTTATTTAGGT
Organism: Diaprepes abbreviatus; assembly: GCA_034092305.1. Taxonomy (NCBI): domain Eukaryota; kingdom Metazoa; phylum Arthropoda; class Insecta; order Coleoptera; family Curculionidae; genus Diaprepes; species Diaprepes abbreviatus. Next base: position 27,895,148 of record JASJET010000022.1, read on the forward strand.
TTTCAAACTGGGTATGGATGTACATATGGAAAATTTTAATCAGCTTGATATACCGGTAAGTAACTAATAAAGAGGTTTTTTCTTGTAGTATCACTTTCGAAAACGTTAAGCAACATTCTGTCGAGCTTTATGAAAATACACAGTATTTCAAACTCATGTGTACACTATGATTAGTTAATACAGCTTGTACAGAATGTAATTAAAAATATTTAAAATATTATAACAAAGAATAATACAATAGCTGAAAACAAGGGAAACTGTTCCTTGAAACATATGCCTGAAATGCTTAATTTTGGAAGAAAAAAATAAGATGAACAAAATAGTACACATGCACAAATTTTTTAGTTATTTTTACAGGGAACGTTTTAGATTTCTAGGTATTTATTGGATTTAGTGAAGATTTAGGAGATTATTAGAGTACTTTAAGGTAGTTTTTGGAAAAGAAAACGAAATCGTAGCTCCATTCTTAGTATAATGTACTCTCTAGTATACAGGACCCTATCATTTTTCCAACCTATAATCTATATGAAAGAGGCCACTTTTAGCAACTTACATTTGTGTTTTAGGATATGGAGAATCACCCTTCTTCTTCAGGTATGCAGAGTCCTAAATTCCGCCACATAAGAAGCTGTCCTATAGCCCAAGATTGGATTAAATTTACTTACGATTATGTTAAAAGGAAGCTGCCTAATTGTAATCCTATAGAGGTAAATTTTGGGTTATGCTTATTTTTATACCTAATTGTTATTAGTGGCACTTTTTAGAAATTGAATTGTTGATTTTAAAAACAACATAGTTGACTCCAGCCCTACTGTTATTTATTTTCTACTACATAACATTTTTTTGTCATATTTGTTTCTAACTTTTGTTTTTTAAGTGATTCAGAAAATGTTTAAAATGTTTGTCAGTTTTAGTAAAACATACTTCTGACTACAAAGGAACAATACCCTGAAAATAAAGTGTGAAACCTTAGTGACTGCACGGTTGTCAATAAAATTATATCAATGTACACATATAAAAATATTAGTAAATTTGTTCACCCAGAACTTCCCTCATCATTAATGTGATGTGCTTTAATTGCTCAGTTGAACTCGTATAACAATTTTTTTTAAGCCAAGTCACTATTTTTGATTTTAACTAAATATTCCACCCATGCCGACTTCTTATTCTGATATAATTATACATATCATTCAGTTGATATGATTTTTAAATTCTGGTACCCAAGAATCCTGAAAACGTATGACAGTGTAAATTCAAAATTAAACTTCTCCATCTACCAACAACCTCTTGTTCGTAAAATATTAAATGCTATAATTCAGGTAAGCAAGTATCATTAAAATATTTTGAAAATACGGATAAATCCCATGGAATATATTAACTTCCATTCTTTTCACTTTGTCTTGTTACAGGATTGTTTCATCTAATTAGTTTTTGTTTACTTTTCGTTTCCGGAATATATATTTTGAAGCTCTTAATTCATATTTTGGCCCCAACATTTTTCAAAGTTTTATATAGCTGGTATAATTGTCAATAAGAGAAAAATAACTTTTAGAACTCTTAAGTTTAAATCTAGTTTATGTGTCCCCTCATCATTTATCCAAAAATCACTTTAAAAATATTTGTTTATAGTATGAAATATGTACATTTAAAAAATTTTCCTTACAGGCTAATTTACTAATTAAAACAAGTAGCAAGGGAAGATCTGGGTAATCAACTTTATGAATTTTTAAAATTCAAATTAGAAACCAATGCTTACACTTATCCCATACAACTGTGAGAACTTTCCTAAATGCCCCAATAACGACAATAAAGGAAACAAGAAAAAGGAAGAGACCAAAAACTGAAGATATGAAGCAACAAAATTACAAATTAGAGATGAAATATATATGATGTTTTCTGAGGGTAAGTATTTCTAAAAAATTTTATATGTTATATTTTATTCTAACTTGTTTTGTTTACATTTTCTAACCCGTCAAGGTGTATGTATAATGAAAATATAAGTTTTAAAAATAAAAAAAACCCAAAAAAATATTTGTAATGAATACAAAAAGTAAACATAATTTTACTAAATTAAATAGAATATTAAGATTTCGTCATTTCTTCATAACAATTTTTTATTTGTGAAGGTACCTCAATAACAGTCTCAATATTGTTGGAACGATTAAAGGCAAAAGAAATATACCATGGAGCAAGGACAAGTCTAGGCATATTACTAAAGCAAATAGGATTTATCTACAGGTAAACAATCATTTACATACAGCAAATAAATGTTAGATACAAATATAAAGCAGTTGCAATTGGGCCAAAATAATAAGCAGAATTTTTCACAGGAGACCTGTGTAATTTATTTTTGGAGGATACATATTTCATTTTTATTTATATATTTATATAGGAAGGATGACCCACGTAGAGCTTTAATGGAGAAACCACAAATTCAGAAAATGAGAAGAGACTTTCTTGAACAGTACTTAAAGAACGAAGAAAAAGGGGAAAATAAATTTGAGCCAGTCTTTATAGACGAAACATGGATTTTTCAAAATGGAGAAACCACAAATTTAGAAAATGAGAAGAGACTTTCTTGAACAGTACTTAAAGAACGAAGAAAAAGGGGAAAATAAATTTGAGCCAGTCTTTACAGACGAGACATGGATTTTTCAAAATGGCACCCACAGACGATCATGGCAGGACAATAGCACTCAATCAGTACGAAAATTATCTGGGGAGGAATTTAGGTAATAAATCAGTTATTTGCACTACACAATTTGAATTTTTTTCATCTATAACAGGTTGCAAAAAGCTTTATTTAAATAATCCTTGGATCATTTCCTATTAGCAGGATGTTAAATATTAAATTTTTACTTTAATACTTTATTTCCTGGGGAGATTGAGAAATTTCTTACTTAAATTTCTGTATGTTTTATCAAACAAGTTTGAACCTTTTTAGGAAAAATTTTTACTTAATATGATAAAAATGTTTCCTTAATAAATGAAAGTTAAACAAATAATTTAATTTACATTTTACAAAATAATAATGATCATCTTACTTTGATACAGGCTTTCCAGAAATCCAAAAAAAAAAAAATCTTGTAGTGATTTCTTAAGCGGTTTTATAAAAGAATTTGATATAAACATATATCTAAAATATTTCGTTTTCAAAATACAGGGCGTTAAAAATTATGAAAAAAAAAATATATTATCAAAATATAAAAACTGCTTACAGGTATTTTGCTGAAACGTGAAGTAAATCTGTATCGCGTAGAATCTAATTTGTTTCGGTTTAAGGAAACACAACTAATATTTTTATATTAAAATATGGTACATCAGTGTTCTTGCCCAAGTTTTCAGACGAGTCAATGCTTCGCCAATCGAAACTGCTGACATGGTATCATGTTTAATTGTGCTAAAAAAAGCCGATTTGAAATAAGTATTATAATTATTTAATTGCACACTCCTCACCCATAATTTATACAACATAAAGGTGCTTAAAAATAAACCAAAAATGGGTATAATACAGTATATTTTTAACAATGCATCATATTTCTAAAAAATAAACAGATGAAATAAATTTTCCAATTTCAAGGCATTAATGACATAAAAATTGAGAAAAATAAATTAATTTTGATATTATCCTTTAACTAAGACCATCAACACATGCAATGTTCCGTGTTCTAATTACGTGAAATGAAGATCCCTAAAGATGTTTCGAGCAATCTAGGTAAAAAGTTGCATAACATTTCAAATTTGACTTGGTCTAAACTCAAGAACCAATATTTCTCAATTGACCAAAACCATGAAAGCTTCCGTTGGTTAAGACCAATTTGTGTGTCTGCAAAATATTTCAAATAATTTGTACTGCCACATACTACTCTACTTTTTTTCAGGTACATAGTACTGAATGCAGGAAATGAAAATGGATTCGTTGAAGATGCAATGCTGATTTTTAAATCAAAGTCAAAAACTGGAGATTACCATGGAGAAATGAATTCGAAAAACTTTGAAGCTTGGTTAAAAGATATTTTGCCAAAACTGGAAACACCTTTAATTGTTTTAGATAATGCTCCTTATCATAGTAGGCAACTTCAAAAATGGCCAACAAAGGGTTGGAGCAAGGACGCTATGAAAGCGTGGCTGAAAGAAAAATATATCAACTTTGGAGAAGATGTTACAAATGATACTTTGTGGTCTTTGATATCTCGGTACCAAAGCCTGCAAAATGCTTTGTAGTAGATCAGCTAATAGAATCTTCTGGACATAAAGTTTTACGCTTGCCTCCATACCATTGCCATTTTAACACAATTGAAATGGTATGGAGTCAGGCAAAAAGAAATTATGACCAACTGATTCTACAAGTTAAAGAACCAATAGAGGCTTGGACAAAGGCGTTAGGAACAGTGACAAAACAGAATTGGGCTAACTATGTCGAACACACAAATAATATTATTAAAAAGCAGTGGTAAATTGAAAAGAAAATTCGAGTTCCTTTACAACCACTTATTATTAATGTTGGTGAGAGTGATGGCGATTCCTCAGAATAAGAGAAGTCATTTTGATCCTTAATCCTCTTTTCAGTTTTTGATAATATGTGGATGTACAGACATTTTTAATAATTTTCATTTGTGTTTTTTTTTTAATCTCTTTTGGCATTTTCATACATAAAAATTTCACCACTTCTAAAGTATTCTCATAAAATTCTTTTTTACATATTTTCTAAATTTTTAACTTAAATTTTTTATTGGCACCTTTTAAGCACTTTTCTTTTTCCATTTCTATATGGGATATTTTTTTCTTTTGCCCATGGCATTATATAAAACAAGAAAGAGTATGATACCATTTTTTTTTATATTTATTATATATAAATAATCAATCTTAATTGTAATTAGTTCATTTACGATTTCTATTTTTTTTATGGCAGTATTATTTTCATATATGTGTTACTCTGTTTCAGTGAACTTGATGCAACATAGGGGCCCTAGATTTTGCTTCAGATCTAGATGCCCCCAACCGAGCCCCTTTCATTATTTTACATGTTTATATGCTTACACATTTATGTGTGAGGATGTTGCATGTGGAATCTTGAAATGAGGTAAATAAAAGACTCAGAGCCATGAGTCGTGCGATGTATTAAATCTTACCTTTTGGGGCACCCATTTTTTTAAATTTCTGTATTTATTTTTAAGAAAACTAGCTATTTAATGAAGAAGAAACTAATTAATTATTTATATTTTTATTCAATATTTTTGTAGCTTGAATACCTTAGTTTTTGCAGTCAAAGATCATAAAGTTACAATAATTTAATATAAAATACTTATCATTTCTAGGATATTGTATATATACCTATAATTTTTGAAAATAGTGTTAGGTATATAAATAAATAATTAATCTTAATTGTAATTAGTTCACTTACGATTTCTATTGTTCCATGTCTGTATTATTTTTTATGCATGTATTACTCTATTTCAGTGAACCTGATGCAATATTGGGGCCTTAGATCTGGATACCCTGAACCGAACCCCTTTCATTATTTTACACATTTATATGTTTATAAATTTATCTGTGAGGATAGGGCATGAGGAATCTTGAAATGTAGTCAGTAAAAGACTCGGAGCCATGAGTCGTGCGTTGTGTTAACTGTTGAAGCATACATTTTTTTTTAAATTTATGTATTTATTTTTAAGAAAACTAGGCTATTTGATGAAGATGATTAATTATTTATCTTTTTATTCAATATTTTTGCAGCTTAACTACTTCATTTATTGCAGTCAGAAATCATAAAGTTAATCATTAAGTATAAAACACTGAATAATTTCTAGAATATTGTATCCTTACCCACTGTTTCTAAGAATACTGTTTTTTAGTTCCGATTCTATTAGAATAGTCAATTTATTTTTAGTTTTCAGTTAGACTACCCTAATATTGTTATACCTAACTGGAGTATTATAATAAAAATAGAACTTTATCAACAAATTGCGTATAATTTTTTCTGTTACCGAAATAGTTACCAATAATTTAGAATATAAACGATTTACTTTATAAAATAAATAAATAAAGCTTTTATTGTCATAAATTTCATAGGTGAAACATTACAACAACATAGGTTCACTTATAAAAGTGAACATACACGTAAGCACCCCACACTTGTACCTTCAGACATCACCCTACTAATCCCAAAATTAAAAAGAGTGTGTTTAAAATTTTTAGTACAATAGTTTCTACAATTTCAAAATTATCAGCTAACAACATATTAAAAAGGCAATGCTTATTAAAGAATGTACTAATACGTAAAGTAAATTATTTTTAGCAGTAGTACATCTCTTAGTGTAGTAATATAAAAGAGGAAATTTTAATCCGCTTTTAAAATCTCTCATATTTAAAATTTCACTTAAAATATCAAACAACTTTAAAAACAATTATAAGCACATAAACTCCTTCATTAAATAGCCCTATACAAATGGGATATAAAATTATCGATATGTCTAAACAGAAGGAAAAACTTCGATTTTAAAATTTTTGTGTATAACATTTTTATTTTTTAAGGATATTTAGTTTGTGAAACTTGCTTATAAACCATTCGACAAATTTCTTGTTATATAACCGAAAAAGAAAATAGTAGAATGAGCCACTCCGATCCTGTTACAGTTCTCAAAAAAAAAATGTCACTAGTTTGATGCATATGTCAAATTTTGACGTAAAGATATACAGCGGTTTAACTATACATAGAAAGTTGCAGTAGTTTTCAAGTTGCTTTTGGATCCATCAGTGTATATTAGTTGAATAGTTTGTAATATTTTTAAATTGCAGCATACATTATCGGGATATATAGGAATTTTAACCTTGGGGCCAATAAAAATACCTTTAAAGGTTATTTCAAATATATTTTTAGGTTTGGATGTATATCATTGAAGCATCCCAATTCTTGACCTGCACAGGGTGCAGAAAGCACTGGATTGTTTTTTTTTATTCCAGTATTTTTCGGTAGGTGTTTTAATGAACAGATCATATAAGTAGTGCGCTATTAATTATTTATAATTTAAGTATAAATTTAGATACTAAATACTCTCTTCGAAATGACAAAGGAGGTTCTAATCAATCAATACAGCCTCATTTAGAGAAGATTTCATTACACCCAGACAAATTTTACGTGCTTTATATTGCACCCTATCGATTTTAAGTAGGCTGGTATTACTAGCAGAACTAGAAATCGAGGACGGAACGAACAAACGATCTGTAAAAGAGTAGAATTTAAAATTATTTTAAAAAAAATCAACATGAACTAAAAATTTTGCATCTCTCGATTTTGTTGAAAATTGGTATTGGGGAGTTTCTGAGAGTGTTGATAACGAATTTAAGATTGTTTTGAAAAACTCAATATGGCAGAAGTAACATCGCAGTCAAAAAATTTTATTTTTCCAGATTATGTTCAAAACTTGTACTGGAGAGTTTTCAAGGGTGTAGATTAAAAATAGGTTAAGAGTTTAAAATGATTTTTTTAATTCAATCTGGCGAATCTTACATGGTAGGTTGAAAATTTTACGTTATTTACATTTTTTCAAAGTTAGTATTATGAGGTTTTAGGAATCATAGGTTATGACTCTGAAGTTATTTTTTACAATTTAATATGGCAAATATAATGTGGGAGGGGCCAAGAATTTTACCCTCTCCTGATTTTATTCAAACTGATCTTCGGGGGAAGCGTATATTATGGATCTAAAAGTAACTTCTTCAAACTCAATATGCAGGATAAAAAAGTCTGAATTCAAAATTATACATGTCTTAAGTTCTTTTAATATCGATACTGGGAGCTTAGGTTACGAATCTAAAATTCATTTTTTAAAATTTAAGATAGTGGATATACTATAGCAGACTAAATATTTGTTTGGTACAAGTTCATTCAAAACTGGTCTGGAGAATTCTCAGAATGAAATAATTTTTTGTTTTTCAGTTTAGTGTGATCTACAACTTTAGGTAAAATGGGTACTTTTTTACGACCTTAGAAACTTAATTCAAAACTGAAAATTGAAAAATAACATTTTTAAAAAAAAATTTAACCGACTTCTAAAAATGCGCTAAAAAGTGAAATTTTGATGTAAAATTTAAATTTTTGAAGTCAGCGCCAAATTATTGCAAGCTACGGTAAGAAAGCAATTACAAATAAAGTATTTTCTCAATCTTTTTATGTGAATCGCATTTTGTCAGGTATTAATTTGACGCCGGCCTAAAAAATTTAAATTTCATATAAAAATTTATATCAGTATTGTTCACTTATTAGCGCTTTCTTAAGAGTTGGTTCAATTTTTTTGTAAAAATCTTATTTATATCAGCTTGACGCATTATATCTCGTTGGACCCCATTTAGGATGTTTCTTTAAATATCAAAAAAATGTAAATTAATAAGCAATTAGGCAAAAATAATTCGATTAGCGTCATTCGAAATTCATAAAACTCGTTAATTAATTCATTTTGCAAATATCCACTTCATTATACATTATTATATTTTTTCAGATTATTGAAAAACTGCACAAATAATGAATTACATCTGGTCAATAAAAAAAATAGTCCTTAGTCCTACTAGGTATGCACGTACGTGCCTTTACCCTCTCAGGTATGCATGTTCGTGCCTTTACCCGAAATAGATGCATCTTTCGTGCCCAGCTACTTAAGAGAGCGGAGAAGTTAGTGAGGAACGGTTTTGGGAGACGACTCACTGAATCGGCTCGGCTCCGTCCGTTCCGTCCGCTTCAGTCAGAACGCCGATGGCCCCCGCTCACTGGCTCCGCACAATTCAGATTAAACAGTGATTAAAACTGCTTTAACCATTAGAGTTTCTAGAGCTGTTATTTTTGATGAAAAGTGAATAAAATGAGTACTTCTTCCGACTCTGAGGAGGATATTGTTGTGGCTGCTCTAGCCTGTGTTGAAGCGGAAGTGGAGGAAAAGCGGAGAAGAAGATATTGGGTTCATGATATTTACCTTAAAAGAAAAGTTCACGGGGAATTTTATCATTTATTTCCAGAGTTGATGACCGACAATGAAAAGTTTTTCAAATATTTTAGAATGTCTGTATAAAATTTTATGAAATTTTAAATATGTTGCCGCTCAGGAAACAAAACACTAACGTTCGAAAATCGATTCCACCCGAGGACGTTTAGCGGTTACTTTAAAGTAAGTGTATTATATAGTCGAATTAATTAAATTTGACGTTTACATCACAGATTTTTGTGATATAACTAATGTTTTTTTACTGTGACGTGAACGCCTAGACAATTCACCTCAAGTTTATTAGGCAACAACTATGTATAGAGAATATTATTATTATTATATATTCTGTATGCTCTCACATTTTCTATCAATTCTTCGTCCGACATAGTAATAATACAAACACTACGTCTATACCACAGATTATACTACCTCTTTCTATTTTTAAAATAGTCGAACGCTTTCAGACCTTTCGGCAATTTTTGCCCTCTTGAGAATAGTCGAAGACACCGATGCTGAAAGCGCGGAAGCGTTCTGGCCGGTCGGAACCAGTGAGCGGGCTCTCATTTATTTACGTGTAAACCAAAATGGGCCGATTACGTGGAGCCGAGCGGTCTGAACCGAGCCGAACCAGTGGGCGCGCTGCTTAATACATTATACCGCTATAATTAATTTACTTTTTTTAATATTATTCTGCTTTTATTTATGATATCATTGTGAAATAAATTTTATACTATTTTTGCAAATTGTCGCTACATATAATGAAGTTTTGAATAAAATCATCTATGCAGTAGTTTTAGCGTTATCTAGCAAAATAGTAGAAACATGTTTTAACCCTTTTTCAGTCTTACAAAAAAGAATTTCGAAAAATGCATAAATTACTTTTTAGATAATCTTATGCAGAATATGTAACGCCAAGAATCATGTTCGGATCGTGATTTTTCGCAGATAAAATTACTTTTAAATGGGCAATCGTAAAATCAACGTCTTACACCTTTTAAAATGCGAATATCGAAAAATCAAGAAGTAGTTTTTAGATATTGTTATGAGCTATCTTTTGAAACCAAAATCGAATTCATATCCTTATTTGATCAAGATATATCGTTAAATTTATCAAATGACAATATTCCCCTGAGAGGGAATTCACCTGTCTGTTCCAAATATATGGGTTTAGTGGACGGTATTTTATTATTCGGGGGTTGAAGAGAAAGTCATAAAAATCATTAACAACTTTAATAAGTAAATCCAAATAGATTTATTCTATTAGAAAGATGTATCATAGACTTTATGAAACGACGTGTGATTTTGGAAAAATTTGCATATAAATTCGTTCAGAATTTGTATAAACAGAGAGTATCAAATTAACAGAGAGAATTTGGGCAAAAATTGCTGAGAATTGTTAGTAAAATACTTAGTGAATGGAATCCACAGAGGGTTGGGTTTTTTACCGAAAGTATACCTACACCGAAAAATAACAACTTCACTGAGACATTTAAATGACTTTTTTCGTGTACCAATATAATGACAAATAAAGTATGATTTGAATCGCGTGCTTAAACGACTGATCATACCTTTCTCACTGGTTGGAAACAGCTCTAGATGTCGTCATGCGTATTGATGTCATGTGAAGAAAGAAAGTTGATCGAGCCGTCTGCCATTATAAAAGAGGGATCTGATAATAATCTACGTGTCAAGCTAACGGCAGATATCTATGGCCGTTTGTAGCTTTTATCGAAATTACACCGACTTTATTGAAAATGCATGTTTATCGGTTTTGCTGACTGCCTTGGAGGTTTTACCGCAAACGATAGGGCCTTTGATCTTGTAATCGGGGGAAAGATATCGATTATATCAAGGATAGGGCAAATTCTTGTCAAAGAGCCTAACTGACTATTTAATATTTAAAATTAAAAATTAGGTAAAAAAATGTAACAGTTCACCTTTTTAGAGTGCGAATTTAGAAAAATAATTTCTTAGTGGGTGCCTATACGACACTGCCAACCTTTTTTCAAATTGTCATGATTCTATCTTTAGTAATTTAGGCTCTGCGTTGATATGCCAGTCAGTACAACGCCCGTTATACGTATAGAGTACAAGAATTCGGACTTTTGGTAGTTTTTTGATCCAAGCAAGTGGAACACATATTGGTCTTGACCAATTTATATTTACATTTTATATTAAATTATATGCTGAAAAATGTGCGCGGTATGTTATATAGATTATTTATGGTCTTCAAAGGAATTATTCATCTACTAGTAATTCTATGTTCTATCGTTTTGCGCCAATCTCTTGACATTTCCACTCTGTATAATATATGACATTAAGACATTAATAATTTATTGATATTATTTTAAATACATATTTAGTTAATTAATGGTAAATTTTAAAATTGTTATTAAAGTAATAAAAAAACGTTGCATGTAACGACGGGTAATTCCTAATCAACCTATATGTGAATTATTCCGCACCACTATTACAAGATCAGCGCTTTCGAAACCACGCTACAAAGTGTAAAAACCATCGCATTGTATGAAATTACCTGTGTGATATATTCTTGTGGAGAAAAACTGTAATCAGGCAAATCAGAATTATGCAAGCTTGAACCATCAAACTGGGCCCAAGTTTCTACGGCTGAAACAACATCTAAGTGGGTTGCAATAGGTCCAAAAACCACTTGATATGTGGTGTGATGAATATCAGTACAAAGCTTGTTAAATTCTGTTGTTACATGATCCAAAAGTGATAACTGAGTACCTTCTGTCACACATTTGACTAAAGACTCATATTCTCTTAAACTCTCTACATCTAATAAAAAGTTTTTATATTCAATAGTTGAATCTTTTTTATTTAGTTCCAATACGGTCAATGTTAAATCTTTTTCTAATTGTTGGATTTTTAACAGGACATCCCCAGTATGTTGCAAAAGCGATAAACAAAGTTGGAAAGTATTCCAATCTTCTTCTGGTTTCTTCGATCTGTCAATCTGCCTTAATGCCACCCTATAAATAGAAAAATATGGTAACAAAATACGACACTATATTAAAGAAATTACACCAACATATGCTTGGAAAACCAGAAATGAAACATTTGATACCGTTACTCATAAATTTCATTATAAATATCATATACATTTAACAATGAAATTAGAGAAGAAATCTCTATTTAATTTGATTACGAAAATCGACAGGTAAAGTGCGTTTAAACTTCTATCGTTTTTCTTTTTGGTGCTAGTTAATAGTTTTATACCTGGGGGCTCGTTCGGGGTGATATATTGCTGTCAGGGCTGGATCCAACCGTGTTTGTAACAGGTATATATTAAATTGATATATTTCGATTACTTAACTAACACTTTGTCTTCTTTTGATCAAGCAGGTAAAATGAATTTTTCTTTTTTTCAGGTAAGTAAAACTTCTAAATAATTTAGTATAATCTTTATATCATCCAACCTCAACTACCTGAACAATAAACTATAAAGTGCGGTGATTAAATTTAGGTCATTCAATTTGTTTTCATCTGGTGAAGAGTACATTCGAGTTCTTTACTTTTTCGAAATATGTTTCGTCCATGAGAATTTGTTAATCATGGTGCGTCCAGTAATAAAACGCCTAAAAGAAAGTGCTCGACTGTTGATGTCAAAGAAACAGAAAAAATGTATACCAGGTTCTACTCAAAAGAGCCTGGGTTACGAGTGCAGCTTTAAGAGAAACGTGTGATTTGACCAAAACGACTTATTGCAGATGACACAAATATTTTTTGTTCAATAGCAAGTCTTTGGAGAATGGTACCAAAAATGGGTTTTAAATACTGTAAAATCGATAAAAGGCAAATGTTAATGGAATCGCAGCGACTGAGACAGTGACGATCTGAATATTTCAGAGCTGTATCGATCACAACGTCGATCCACCACACACCTCGACGAAACATGATTTGATACACATGATACGCCATCGAAAGGATAGTCCGATTGATCTGGCAGATGTTAAACAAAAGCTCCATCCAATAAAGGGAAAAGAATTACCATATTATATACCGGATCAGAGGCTGGTTGGGTTCAAAATACTTTGTGGCTTTCTGCCAAAAACATTCAAGATTCTTCTTTAGATTACCATGAAGATACAGTTGCCGACCTTTTTGAAGATTGGTTTAAGACTTGCTTGATACCAAATATTTCTTCTACTAGTGTGATAATTACGGACAACGCTAGTTACTACAGCGCCAACTAAAGAAAGTGCCGAATTCAAGTGACTGCAAATCGGATATTCAAAAATACATACTTGAACATGACATATTTTTTGAATATTCCTATAAAAAAAGAGATCTTTTATACGTGCTCAAAGCATTTAACTTTAAAAAAGAGTACGTGTGTGACAAAAAACATGGGACATACAGTTCTAGGTTTTCCTCCATACTATTGCGTTTTCAATCCCATAGAGCTATATGTGGCATCAATTAAAATCTAGAGTACGCTCCGCAAACACCACTCCTGAATACCAAGCTCTAGCACTGTAAAGTTGATTAGCAGAAATATCATAGATCACGCAGACGCAGAGAACTGGAAAATTTTAGAAAATACTCCTGGCCTGTTGTCTATATTTAAATTTTGCACCGCACTCGGCACCACAAAAAGGGTTTTAATGCCCCAGGTAGCTACTCTCATTATTGAAGCCAAGAGCCAACATACTTTAAACATCTCGAGAAGACTCACTGAATCAACCGACAGGGTGCAATCGGTTGCTACTCCTGCCTTGAAACCTAATAGGCTTGTTCGAGGAAGAAAAACGACTATTATATAGCCCTAGAATAGCCGACTAAATTTGCCGTCTTCTACTTCAAGTGCCTCGCAGGGTCCCTCTGACGTTGGCAATCGCAGTTTTCGACCAGATGAATTATTTTGGTCTATATTTTTATTTTCCCACTCCCTAATAATTTAAACCATGTAGCTTGCGTTGACATCATTTTTTTCCACAGTTAATTGTTCAAAGGAATTTTACACCGCCTCGTTTAGTAAATATGACTTTAGATAAGTTCTGTTTCAATTGTAGAACTTCGGCTCCAGTACAGATTTTCAATACGGAGATCCTTGTTATCAACCTGGGCTTTTTTTACGATTTCCATATGCTTATCGTGTTGTACTCTATCAAACGCAGATAAACACATCCTTTGTCTGATCTTAACTTTTTGTAGTAATGGATTTAATGCAACTAGCCTTTTTAGTTCCAAATGATTTCTTGAAATCAAACTGTATCTTCCAGATCTTCCTTACACTTGTTTCGTATTTTATTGTGAATAATTTCCAAAAATATTTTCTATGATTCATTAAACTGATCGATAGCGCATCTCTTTTGGAATAGGAATAAAAATTAATTATAGCCATTCTGGGGGAATCTCCCCACTATCGTACACAGCGTGGAATAGATCAATTAAATGCTGTATGTTTTCTTTTTACTATTTTTATTATTTCTGCTGAGATTCCATCTTACCCAGAAGCTTTTCTATTTTTGGAAGTCTCTTTTGTATATTCAATTTTCGATTTAATAAAAGATGGTCATTTCCAATAACATTTTATCGATGGGTAAATTTTGTTTACATTTGGACACCTGACAACAATGCGTCATAGTCCAATCCGTGTATGTATCACAGCTATGGCGAGTTTTAAGAAACATCAACTTTAGACTATTTTTGTTTAGTTATACTTTACAGTTGTAGATATAGTATAAGGAGGGTATCGTTAAAATGATTCGATCCTTTAACTCAAAAAATTTTAACATTCTCAAACAATACGATAATGTGTTAAGTTCAACAATAGCGGAAAAAGCTCTTGTTAACATTTTACATCTGTTGTATGTGTTCAGCCATTGAAATCTTTTAACGCCCAATAATCGACAGAGTACTGACGAGTAGCGACGGAAAGGTTATTCCGTGTCTAGAAGTATTTTTTGTCATTTTTTTAAGTGGTAATTTTAGTGTTTGTGATACGTTATGTGAACTATAACTAGTACGCATAGGTACTGTATATTATGTCGAAAATTTGACCAGTTATATCCAATCTTACACTTTACAGGTCAATACTGTTATTTTATAGGTTACATATGATATGTAAATGGTGAATAATTAATCAATGAATGACGATATGCTGTAAGCTATTATCCCCATATCGCCCTCGTCCACAAACTTATTGGCACGAGACAGAATTCTATTCATGAATGACTGTCAGGATCTATTGATAAAATGTTATTGGTCCTTCCAGTTCTTCTTGGTGGTGTAAATATTGTTGATCTTCAAATTGTTCGTCGACACAGTTTTCCCACGTTATAATAATTATCTGTTTGGCTATAGTCATCTTGTGGCAGCTTGTCAAAACAGGTGGATTCCGTTTTTTTCAAGAATCTGGTAATTTCCTTAAACTTTCGGTGTATATTAAAGTGGTCAAGTTAATCTCCAAATTGTTCAATTTCTTCACATTGCTTTTTTTAGACTTCTTGTTTTTTTCTGGGTCACCCATTTCTATAATCTAACTTGTTCCATCATATTGAGTAGTTCATTTGTCATTCACTTCTTTTCCTTTGATTTACTTATATTTTTTGATTATTTGTGATTCTATATAGTTTAAGCATTCTCTAGTGTGCTGTCGATGTTACTCAATTTCGAGTTTAATTTCTTTGTTACACTGTCTTTTACACATTTATTTTCTAATTGGAATGTATTCATTTTATTTTCCTCTCTTTGTTGCCCTCTAAAATTTTAATTCGACTTTAGCTATTAGAGGAAAAGAGTCGAGTATACGAGAATTCGATCTAACACAGTTCATTACAAACTTTGAAAATCTCTTTGTAATTCGGATTCCGACTCGATTATAACGTTGAGTATTATCACTGCCTGCAAAGTACAGCATACTTTCCTTTGGATTTCATATACCCGATCCAGGCCATCCTAGTTCGCTTTTCCTCAGTTTTCAATCTCTTCATTTCGAGTTCAAATTGGTTTAGTTAGTTTTCCCGTTGTATACAGACTTTAGACCTTTTAAGTGACTATTTTGAAATTTTATTTATTCTAGGTGTGGATTTTATCATCTTCTTCACGAGGAACTCGCTTGGTGACTACCGCAGACGCCTTCTCGTCTAAATGTGGTTGTCCTTCCACGTCGAATCTTGGTTTTTGATTACCACGATTAGTAGTGTTCTTGATTTGAAACTGATGCCATAGCAATTAATCAAACACGAGACACAAGAATGATAGGATGTCAACATCCAAAGCCCGACTATGAACTTTCTTTTTTTGCAGTTCAGATGCAATATAACAGTTACTCTATTCTTAGAAACTGAATATTAGGGTATTGCCAACTTAATACACATTTTATTATACTGAAAAATCTTACCTGTAATATCCAGCATAACTTGAAAAGAAAGCTCTTAAAGCCACTAGTAGACCGCAAAATCCACAATTTTCTGTAAACTTGTGACATCTTTTTTTAGCATCTGTGGCATAGTCAATAACCTGGTTAATGCTTAAACCCAACGCTTGTATTGTGTCTGGTAATTCGTCTTTCATACAATTGACCGTGTTTAGTTGTTTCATTAAATTAGCCTGTTCATATGCCGCGTATTTGCAGATGTAAACAATTAAGTGACTATAGATAGCTTTAAGCAGGTTTTCAGTTTTTTGTGCATCCATTTTGTCTACTAAAACGAATAGACACATTTTAGTGAAATTTGAGATATTTTTTACATCTTTCTCATAAGCTTATAGGTCGAATAAAAAAATAACTAAAAATAACAATAGAGAGTATTTATATTCACTAATAGGTAATTTAATAAAATAGTTGATAGTATCTAAGGATTATTTCAAATTAACGATTTGCTAATTTGAATTGTTCTGTCATTGTTGAATCTAGTGTGCTGTGAATGAATTTCAATCTTTCAACAACTTTCTATAATTAGGAAGCTGGTGACTAAATGTTATAGGCAATCTTCAGCATTATCTATAACCTTCAAATTTAAACATCGCGTAAATGTCTTATTGAAAAATTTATTTTAAAAATATTTATTTGTACTACATTTACTAATTTCAATAAAAATAATAGGAGACTTTTTATCTTGTTATTGTATTCTAATGACAGTAAAGTTAATTCGCGAAATAGGCATTTACATCAAACTAACAATTCTAAATATTTATTACAATAATGATTTTATAAAACAAAGTATGACGTTAGACACTTTATTATGATTTCGATAAATTGCCGAAGATACAGTTGGTAATTGTGCCTCCGAAGGAAGCGACTATGAAGATGATTGATTACAACATATTAGAACACAATGTTCTAATATCGTGGAGTAAAGATCCCTGAAGATGTTCGTACAATCGTAGGCGAAACGTCGAAATAATTCCAATTTGACACGGTTTAAACCCAAGAACCATGATTTTCAACTTGACTAAAACCGTAAAAGCTTTCGTTCTTTACTGTTTGAAGTTGATAGTAAAGGGATTAAATCGAGAAGTACAACAAAAAGTCCATTAAGTTTTGAACCCTAAATATATAAAAATAACGAAATCGTTTTCTTATGGTGACAATGTATTTTTTTTAAATTTTGTGAAATAATTATATATTTCTCTTGCTAGCTGTAAGACTTTATCTCTTGATTTCCATCCTTCATTTTCCTATATTAACGTTTCTTTGTTAACATTTGTAATATATATTATAAAAATATGATAAGCAAAATAAAACTGACCAACTAGATGGTCGAATTTCTATGGCACCAAATCATGTATTATTACATATATTATTTGCCGATCATACAATTTTACTGCATAGTAAGGATTCTCATGAATTAAATAAAATTGTATCTGAGGATCTAGCATAAGTGTGTGCCTTTATCAGGATTTTTCTCTGCAGACTTTCTATGTCCGTCCTGCTCCATTTCACAATTCCAAAAGAGGTAGCTGACCGCAGAGGTGCCGAGTGCCTTAAATATATTTTTACTGTTAAGGTTGGTTCGCAGTACCTGCCTCACGCGTCTTATGAACTCTTTGGTTAAGTCGATCTTCATAGTTTGTTGGTCAATTCTTTATGCCTGCCTCATGCCCAAGTATTGTAGGTCTATTCTGTTTCCATTGCTAAAATGGTTTGATCGTTCTGCATCTCAAATGTTTCCGGTTGTATCTTTCCTCTAGTTGTGTTTAAAATACGGCGTTTATCAAGGCCAAATAGCATTCCTATATCCTGGGAGAACTCCTCTACAATTTTAAGCATTTGTTCCGTGGATTTTTGGTGGTAGCTATCCATTTTAGATCAATCATATACAGAACATGACTTAGTCTTACCACCTCGTCACGATTGTTCTTAATGCTGAAGCCGCATTTGGTGGAATTTAAACGGTGTGATAGTGAGTTCAAGGCAAAGCAGAGCCATAATGAGCTCAATGAATCTCCCTGAAATATTCCTCTTCATATTGAGATTGTGTCTGTCTTGATGTTGTCGCTGAAAGTTATTTGCATGTGAATCCTAGTTTTCCAAATTGACATGAGGTATTCTAAAAAGAAAACAATATTTATATCGACTTTATATATTCTCAGTAAAGCTGCCAGCCAGGCATGGGGTACAGAGTCACAGGCTTTTTGGTAGTCTACATAGGTGACGAATAGGTTCTCTCGTTTGGTGTGGGCCTGATTACAGATGATCGAATCAATAATATTGCGCCCCTGGCATATCCTTGATGCTAAATTACAATGATGTTGTTTGGTTCACATTGTGCAAGGATGCGTTATATCCAGCAGGATGTGATCAACTTGTATAACGTGGGAAGCCAATATTTAGCTGGATCTTGTATATTATGCTGATCCTTTGGCAAGAGATATGACTCCTTCTGTAAGAAACATTGGCATTTTCTGTGGATCAAGCAAAACATTTATTAGAACAGTCAATCGTTGGTGCATATTAAAACTTTTGAAGACAATAGTTCTGGTCATGACCGCGGCCCAGGGCTTTCCAATTATAAAGTCCCTTGGCATAGCTAGTGATTTCCTCGATGGTGAAGGGTTCGAATTGCATCTGATTGTAATCCTGGCAGATTTCATGTTCTTCATTGATCCAGCTAGCGTTGATATTGCAGTGAGTCATTGTAGCTAGTTGACTTCTCCAGAACTCTACTTGTTCTTTATTCGGGTATCTATCATCTGTCAGGTTTGGTAAAGAGTTTAGCTTCCGATAAAAGGTTCTTTCCGATCGCTCAAAAAGGGCATTGTCTCGTTTTCGGTTGTTATCTCTTTAACCATCCTTCAGTCACGGAAAGTCTTTAGTGTGTTGAGGCATTATTGCGCAGTACTGTTTGTTGGGTCATGTTGTGAGTTTCTTGTTCTAACACCTCCGATATAGTCTGTCAGCTGTCCTATGTTTTCCCGAAAATTTTATATTTGGTCATTGTTTTTTCTCCCATTGCGGGATCCGAGGTTATGGTGTCCGCTGTCTCGTGGTTTTAGCGTCTGCAGTTGCGGCGCAGTACATCAGCATATGTAGATGTTCTAGCGTGTGAGCCTCTGAAACATAAACTGGCAAAACTCGGTTGTTTATGATATTTAATACAATACCGAACTTTTTAAATGAGTTTGCTCTTGCCAGTGGTGGCCTGCATAATGAGAAGTTTCCATCATACTCCAGCACTGCCTTACTCTTTTCAGTGGACAATTCCTGATAGAGTTCAGCGTTGTCCTATTGCATGTCGTTATTTGGTTGTGCTTGAACCTCGGGTTCAGCGATTTGTTCATTGTTATTGTCAGTGCCTCGGATCTCTTGCTCGATTTCCATTTTTATGATGTTAAGTCGCGTTTCCGGAATTAGTTTATTTCGGAGAATAACCCTGTACTGGTTTGTTGTTCTCTGTTGCGACGCTTGTATGTGTGGGTATTCCCTGTATTCGGTGCTATCTGTAGTCGATCGTCTCTCGTCCTAGACGAGTTACTCTGGAAAAAATGCGCCTTATTCACTCATTCATAGCCATAGTGCATTTCATGCGCTGTCTTGGTTTGGCTCTCATGCTGATGTAGTTGCTGTCGGACTTCAGCGATGACCTCTTGCGTATTGTTTGGTTGTTCTTTAACCTCGGGGTCTGTCTGTGGCTCAGATTCAGCGATTTGGCAGTTGTTAGCGTCAGTGCTTGTGATCTCTTGCTCGATTTCCATTTTAATGATGTTAAGTCGCGTTTTTGGGATTAGCTGATTTCGGAGATTAGCCCTGTATTCGTCTATTGACCTCGGTTGCGACACTTGTATGTATGGGTATTCTCTTCAGAATTCGGCAGATTCTTATCCTGAAAATCTTTATTTATAAATAAATAGACATTTGGTAAAAAAAGTCTTCAAACTAATACTTTGTATGAATAATCGACAATACAAATCATATTAACCGTTTTGTGTTTGATTATAATTTTAAACCTGGGCATATCAATCCACAGACATAGAAGTATATAGACTGCGTGTCCTATAGAAGCGCGTTGGCTCTCGCTTAGAAATACACAAAGCGCAATCGGACAGTATTACCTCTCTTTTTATGGGCGGAGCCAAGCACGATAACCTAAACGTCATTGAATACCCCTCCCGTCTGGCCGCCATTAGAAAGAGAGGTATCCTACTTCGCTATGTCTCTTTTTAGACGAGCTTCTATAGAATCCGCTTTTATGTCTATGGATTTATTTAATCTTAACCTATGAAAAGAAAAAAACGCTTCACAAAGTTTTAAAAGTGATTCATAATCATAGAAAACACCTAAAATTATGATTATGTGCTTCCTTTTATAAGCTACTTGATAAAAATAAAACTAACCGGGTTCAACAACGTTTATCATATTTTCAGCAAAACGTTTGGTGACTTCTTTAACATCTTGTAAAAATGTTAACTTTTCAGGTACTTGTTTTAATGCTGCATCTATACATTCATTTAAGGATGGATCCAAAGAGTTTAACACATCTATATAAATATTTATTAAGCAGTCTGTAGAAGACTCTCCTGTAAAAACTTGATTAAACCATTTACTTTGTGTGTGCCAATTTGATAAAAGTATGTCATAGTAGTTGTGAATCCACTGAATAACTGATTCGTCTTGTTCCACTTCTAACTGACTACGCCATTTCTTTACTAAAATGTCACGCTGGCAGTTTCGATAGTATTTCATTAACTCTGGCAATCGTCCAATTGAGGCGAAGATCCTTACAAATTTAAGTGATTGTTCTAAAAAGAAAAGTTATGTTTAATTTTCCTTAGAATTAAAAATTAAATTAGTGTAAAATATTAAGATTTATTGCATAATATCAGCAGTGAACTTTAAGTAATTTTGTATTTTTTATACAAACTGGTAATGCAATAAATGATAAAGAAAAATGAAATCTTAATATATACGACCTTTGATATATATGTATATCTTTAATAATTAATAAGAAAAACGGTATTTAACGGGTATCTTAAAATAGGCTAGAAGATATTATCAGCTTAATTTATCTTATTTAAGGATGTTTTGATTAGCATGCATCTTTAGTCTTATTCAAGTATAAATGTTAACACTGTCTTACAAATATAGCATAATACTTATTATTAAAGTAAAAAATTTAATACACATTGCTGTATCTGATGTTGATAGTGATCGAGTAGCATTAAATATAAACTCTGAGCCTGAAAGTATGCTAGATAATAGTGGTATGAAAGATAGTTGTATTCAAGCAAATGATGAATCTAAACTAGATAATAATATTACGAGTGTTAGTAACCTGTATGATGAGCCCACTGATACTGATGGTTCAAATTTTCTAAAAGACATCAATCCACTGCCAGTCACTTAGGTTCGGTGAGAATATATTATCAAAATTGTAGGGGCGTTAAAACTAAACTAAAAATGTTAAAACTTAATATGTTAAATAATAGCGCAGATATAATTGCCTTAACTGAGACTTGGCTGAATAGTACTGTTTATAATAGTGAGTTTAATTGTGATATGAATATATTTAGGAAAGACAGAAATCAGATAGAGACGGGAAAAAAGGAAGGTGGTGGTGTCTTACTGGCAGTCAATAGGAAATTTTCTGTGAAGGAATATAACATATTTGACAATGAACAAGAAGCACTGTGTGTGAAACTAACTGTAAATCAAAAGAAATGTATTTATATAGTAGTTGTATATTTTGTACCTAATAGTAATTTGAATACTTATAGGAAATTTTATACTTGTATTGAGTCTAATTTTTTACACTGTGATTGTATAATTTTGGGTGATTTTAATTTGCCTGACCTTGTTTTGAATCTTCCCAGTGAGCGTATATGTGATTTTAAAAGTTTTTTATCCTTTACAAACCTTTTACAAATGAATTATGTTCGTAATGTAAATAATGTTGTCTTGGATTTGGTACTTGTCAGCCGCCATTTGCAGGATTGCAAAGTAGAAAATGATGATGACCCATTGTTACCGCTAGATCGGCATCATCCAGCATTGTTATTGGAATTAAATTTCTGTTATGAACTGACTGAATGTGAGCAAATTCCCAGTACTAAATTTAACTTTAAAAAAGCTGATTTTAACACTATGTATAGGCTAATTAAAAATCAAAATTGGAACATTATATATGAGTGTTGTGATATTGATACTGTCATAACTCAGTTTTACAGAGTATTTTATAATATTTTTGTACAATGTGTTCCAATATCAACACAGATAGGTAGAACTTTTCCAGTGTGGTATAATAGTGACATAATTAAATTAATTAAGGATAAAGAAAAATATTTTAGAAAGTACAAAAAATCAAAAAGTCTTTTTTGCTATAATAAATACAAATCTAGTAGACAGATGATTAAAAATAAAGTAAAGGCAGCACACTCGGAGTATTTGGCACGAGTTGGGTTGAGTCTAAGAAATAATCCCAAGTATTTTTGGTCGTATGTTAAAAGTCTGAGAGCTGAGGGTGATATTCCTGCAGAAATCTCTTATAATAACATTTACTGTTCGGGTGCAAAGGGTATTGCAGATGCATTTGCGCATTATTTTGGTAATGTATTTAGTGCTGCAGGGGTGATGGAATGCAGTGGGGGTATATCTAAAAATCATTTTTGTGACTATCCCATAGATAAAACTGAAGTACGCTGTGCTCTTCAAAGGTTAAAGGGTAACAGAGCTATTGGACCAGTTGGGTTGCCTGGCTATGTTATAAAGGGCTGTAGCGAATCTCTGTTAGAACCTTTGCTATATATATTTAACCTTTCACTTAAATCAGCAACATATTCTACAGAATGGCGTATGACAAAGGTTATACCTACTTTCAAAGGAGGGGTAAAGCACGAAGTAACTAATTATAGGCCTATTAGCATAGTAAATGCAACGTCAAAGTTATTTGAAATAGTGATTTTTAACAGAATATATGATGAAGTTAAACACAGTATATCTGAGTGCCAACATGGGTTCTTACCAAATAAGTCAACATTAACTAACTTAATTACTTTTGCACAATACATTCATAACTCTTTTAATAAAAAAGCACAAGTTGATGTAATCTACACGGATATGGCAAAGGCATTTGATAGAGTGAACCATACCCTTATAATACAATCTCTTAAGCAACTGAATGTTACAGAGAATCTGATAAATATTATTGTCTCTTACCTGACTGATAGAAAGCAGTATGTTGAAATAAAAGGGGCCAAATCATATGTATATAGAAGTACTTCTGGTGTTCCTCAGGGGTCTAATTTGGGACCTCTTTTATTCTTAATTGCCTTTAATAATATATGTAACGTGATCAAACACTCAGAAGCATTACTGTTTGCAGACGACTTTAAACTTTTTTGGGAAGTATTGACTGTTGATGATTGTGACTGTTTACAGCAGGATCTAAATAATGTTGTTGAATGGTGTAAAATAAACGGTTTTTGTCTTAATGACAACAAGTGCTCGTCAATGTCTTTTACTCTGAATAAAAATGTCTTAAATCAAGCCTATTTTGTTAATGATATAGTGTTAAAACGGACTTCTTGTCAGAAGGATTTGGGAGTATTGTTTGATAGTTCATTGAATTTCAATGAGCATATAATAAATAAAATTAATGAAGCTCACAAAATAATGGGTTTCATCATCAGATCTACTAGACATTTTAATGTTGATGTTTTCATGACACTTTTTGACAGTCTTGTACTGCCAAAACTTGAATATTGTAGTATAATATGGTCACCACAATATGAAGTGTGGAGTAGAACCATAGAACGTGTGCAGCGAAAGTTTTTGAAGTATATGTTTTTTAAAAAATTTGGATACTATCCTATTCAGGGTTATAATCACCTAGACTTATTGAATATATTTAACAGACTTTCATTGGAAAACAAACGTATGAAAATATGTTTGGTATATATATATATATATATATATATATATATATATATATATATATATATATATATATATATATATATATATATACAAGATCTTAAAAAATAAAATAAATAGCCCAGACCTATTGCTGCAACTTCCATTTATGGTAAATAATGGTGGAACAAGACAAAGACCAACATTTTATCTAGAATTTCCTAGAACAAATACTTACAAAAATTCGCCCCTATATAAAATGTGTAATTATTTTAATACATACGTTAGTGATGTAGATTTAAGTAGTATTACTTTACGTAGATATAAGGATATTCTTGACCATAAATTGCTGGATTCTCAGGCTCAGATGTAATATTGACAATAATATTAACTAGGAATGTTAGTTTAATGTTTTTAACTTTAAGAAAGGTATCTGTAATTGGCTTAACTGCTGTGGATGCTGTATTCAATAAATAAATAAATAAATTAGAGAGAGATTTTCTCGCTTAATCCAATACACTGCATTATGGTATATTTGTAGTTCACATTCTGTAACGGCATGTTTTTGAAAAATTTCAAGAGACATATAATATTGATCAGCTTAGGTAATTATTCGGAATTTTGCAACCACCAAACTTTTCGCCGATTTTTTGCATAAATAAATCCGTAGATCGTAAGCACATAAATCTGAACTTTTTTTGGCGGTCGCATATAGTTTTCCCTAAAATTTTTTTTATTTTTAATTTTCACACTATATTTTCTGACCTTATTCTTTAAATTTTGTCACTTTTACTAAAACACATTTGCACATTTTGAAATATAACCCATTTCAGAAAAAACTGTACATAACATTTTATTAAAATATAGCAGGAAACACTAAAAATCCAGTCGAAGATAAACTTAACTCTTTTGCTCCTAAAATTGAATGTTAAATAATGAACAGACTAATTCTTGGAAAAATATTAATAGAAATCAAATATCAATGACGTCACAGTATGGTACATCAGATTTAAATTAGTGAAAGTGTTCTGAAATTTAGTTGGCGTAAGTCAAATTTCCCAGACACAGAGACATGTACCATGTATTTTTTAAGTATGTGGAATAAATCTATCCTCTCTCAACAATTATGTATGTAGAAATAGCTTGTAGAAAGCAAGAAAAAAATTAAGAAAACTGGTTATTACGGTCCATCTGCGTCCATCTATCAAACACAGACGCAGCAAATACGCGACATAGAAATGAAGTACACATGTCTGATCGTGTGGTCTCGCACTATTATGCGTGACCTAAATTAAAAAGCATGTGAGCCACTAAAAAGATTTGTTTTTAGTCATTGTCGTGTCTGTCTTGTCTTTGTCTGATAGGTGGGCGCTCTCCCTTATAATATTGTCAGTTTTTCATCTAAAAAGTTCAATTACACCTGTTCCAAAAAGTTAAGTCAGAGGTTTCTAACTAGTAGCTAATTAATGCGTTGTTTTGTATTGAAAAAATATTTGAAAAGCAGTTTAGAATCAAATAAATAATTTTTTCTAGGAAGATTGGATTTCGAAAGGGCCTATTTACTATCTCAAAATGGAAACAAGCAGTTGATAATAACAATTATGTGGTAGCCATATTCCTAGATGTAAAAATATGTACATAGTTAGTCAAACTGTTTCAAAGTACTGAGAGAACCCGTCAATTTACCAGACAAATGACATTGATTATTTGATACAGGTAGTTCGAAATTTGCCTAGATCAGTAAATTATTGTTATGTGCCATACTAGCACAAAATGGCTGAAATTAATATTTTATTGTAGTGCTTTAAAGTCGTTAATAATTTTGTGCTCAAATAAATATAAAAAAAGTCAGTTTTTCCTATATTTTAATATTTTACGCTATGTATTTAATTGGAATAATTTTATAAAAAATTATAAAGGGAATTTAAAATCCCTTCCTAAACTTTATACCAACACATTACCACCTGTATAAAGTTATATAAATCAGAACCATTCAAGCCTGCTGCTAATATATGTCATTTCTAAGTTCTTTCAGTACTTTGACAGTAAATGGCAAAGTTAAATTTTGTTTTTAATTAATTCAGAAACTATATAATACTGATTTTAAAGGATTTTAAAGTATTACAAGGTAATATTGGAAATAACGGTTTGGAATATTTTAATAAACGACTGGTGAAATAATAAGCCATCTTATTATTAAATTCAAGTGCAAATACTTTATTGGGTCTATTTGTATTTTTATTCATAAAAAATATTCTATTTAAAAATCAGTATCAATAGCATTATAAAAAATCAATTTATGTTTCTAAAAAAATTGTTGTAATCCATTATACATTAAAACCCTAGAAATTACCCAAAAAATAATTTTGTCTCATCGTGATTTGAAACACTAAATACTTCTTCAAAACAGTCAGGGTATTAAATGTATCAAGTACTATAAGTTTGTGCTAAATTGGCACTTTAAAATGTCTTAATTATTGGATAGATATTAAATTGTTAATTGACACAAATTGATTATGGTGAGTAGTGATAAAATTACCTGCATTATAAGAAGTAAATGCCTGTACAACTACAGGACTAGCTATTGCTTCTAGTCTATTTTTTAAACCTTCCAACTGCAATTTTCTATCTTCATAGTCAGCTACATTAACTAGCAACTTTAAAGAATTCTGCATACCTAATATCTTACTTGATATTGCTTCTATATTTTTTGAGTCAAATATTTCTTCCAAATCATTAACTAAAAAAAAAAAAATCAAAACTAATGCTAAAATCTTTTGTCAGATTAAGATTTAACTTAAAATAAAAACAAAATACCGAGTTAAAAAGAGAATACAAAAAAAATGCGGCAATTATTCGGAAAGGTGAAACTCCGAATTTTCTGAATTTTTCAATGATACATTCCTCCTATTTTCGGGTTGTAGAATACAAATATGATGTTTTTTTAGCCAACCTCGCGTGGTTTTCCCCTGTCTCTTTTGTGTATTTTTTTACCTATCTCGTTACAATTTGCCAATTACTAAAACACATAAGAATATTCTGAACTATAGCATAATTTTCTTAAAGTTGCACGAAATATTTTGCTAAATTATAGCGGAAAACATGAAAAATCAAGCTGGGAAACGAAACACTGCCAAAACTTAAGTTACGAGACAAATACCGCGAAGTTCCGCGCATTGTTGCCGAATGTTTTCTTATAAAATTATACATGTTTTCTTTGGGTTTTTCATTCTTTATTGACACTTCATACTCTTTTTATTCAAAAATGCTTTACTAAATAAAGAATAGAATCTATTTTTAAAAGGTATCGATAGAGATGAAATATCTCTGATGTCACAAAAGCAGGAGAACTTGTAAATTATTGAATAGGCATAAAATAATTTTCCTACGTAAATTAACCGTTTTTTAAAGTCCTGCAGTTTGCAGCATTAAGGGTAGTATTGCAAAATTTAAGAGAAAAACTAACCTGAACTAACCGTGACCAACAATCCCTTACAATAACTTTAGGAACCTTTCCCAACTCCCATTCCGTCTTAGAGTGTTCCGCCTCCACATGGCTACTGCTGGACAGCAAAATTTTTTAAGGGGCATGAAAAAAAATTATTAGAAAGTTTTGTTGACTAGTTTGGACAAAATGTAGTTAGCTTTAAAACCAGTCAAACAGAAGGAGGATACCAAACATAAACTAATCACTGATAGAGGCTTTAAAGTTGTGTGCAAGAATGGGACTTATAAGAAATAAGTTGTTTTATGAAATCTAGTTTAGTTTAGTTCAGGTTAGTGTTATTTTGATCTTGGTTTTTAGGCTAACCTAGTTTGCAGAACGATCTGTTCATGTTTGGCATACCAATTCTGCACATTTCCCTTTTTATACTACAATACTGGGATGACCACAATTAAATGCATTTGAAGTACAAATTTTCCATCCTAATGAAATTTAAAATCTACGTCAAAGTAGCATCATATAATAAATCGTGTTGCAATCTAGATCGTAGACACAAGCAGAAAAAATATCAAACAACAAGCCAATGGTTTCCTTACTTTTTATGGAAAATTCGTATTGTTTTTGCGATTATTAATGTAGATTTTGTTAAAAAAAAAAGTATTGTGTTGTGTTTGTAAATTTTAAAGAACAAGTTTTATGAGTGAAAATCAAAAAATTTTTTTTGAAAAAACCACGCGAGATCGGCGAAAGAAAACATATTTGTGTTCTATGACTTGAAAATAGGAGATAGGTAAAAATCACAGAAAAATTCGGTGTATCCACCATTTCAAATAATTACCAAAAATGAAATCTGACAAATATTTCAGTAAATTTACCTAAAATTGTCCAATTATCACTTTCATGCAGACCTTGCTTAGCAACAGTAAGTTCATTTTTCATTCTATCTAATTTTTCAATCGTATTAATACTTTTTCTGGTATCTTGCTCAATATGTATAATTTCACCCTTAACAAGTTCCATTTTTTCCTTTAAAATTAAAGCTTCTTGCTGTAAAACTTTTGCGTCGCGCATAATTTTTGGCAATGAAGTTAATACTTGTTGACTGGTGCTTTCGAGGGCATTGTTTACTTGTTGAACATATAGTTGTAGTTTCATAACAAGGCCCATAGTATAATTACTCTAAAATAACTGGAGATAAGAAAATATTGCCTATCAAGTTATTTATTAGTTGACTTACATCCTTCTTATCCTGGTTTTCCCCAGCTTTTAACATTTGGTTAACCCATTCTTTGATATCAAAATTATCATTTGAAAAAGAACTTATATCCTAAAAGTAATATAATGATTAATGTCCATTTTTATTAAAAATAATCTAAAAATATTGTAACTTACCATTTTTACCGTCGACGTTGATCAATAACATAACCTCACTTTATGATTTTTGACAAGTTATTATTTAGGTTTTTCGAACTACTATGTAAGCTACGGGGGCGATTTCAAAAATTCTATATTTTTTATAGTTTGTTTTTGCGACAAATTTGTGCTCGACGGTTACGTTAAATAAAATTCACCGTATTGGACAATTAACGATTTTTTTTTCACATTTAAGGTATGGTCAAAGAGGATTCATATCATTATTGTGAATAATCTTTGGTATGGTTAAAAGGATAGAGCGTTTTCGGGGAGTAGTGCCTCTCTTTCTAGTGGCAGAGTTAAGAACGATTTCTCCAAACCTCATTGGATTCCTCTGTTACCTGACAGAAATTAGAAAGAGAGTGTGAGCCAACTTTCTTTTATAGGATCCACACTATATATATTAAGTAACATTAATTACTCCTACGTCTATGGTGAACCTGTTCTAGGTCATACCATAGACATAAAAGTTAAATATATAGACTAGGGATCCTATAGAAGCAAATTGGTTCTTGCTGAGAAAGGGACCACGGCGTTTTCGATGCATTTTTAACTAATTCTAAAACAAAAGACCGCATATACAGGGTGTACAAATTTTCGTTAGGTGGGAACACATTTTTCCAAAATATCTAGAAACTGTTCATTCATTGCATATTGTCTTTAAAATTGGTAAAAAAATTTTGAAGTAGATCTGAATAATTTATTTTTGAAGATGAGAGAAAATATAGTACCGAAAAAATGAATAAGA
Source organism: Diaprepes abbreviatus (assembly GCA_034092305.1). Classification (NCBI taxonomy): domain Eukaryota; kingdom Metazoa; phylum Arthropoda; class Insecta; order Coleoptera; family Curculionidae; genus Diaprepes; species Diaprepes abbreviatus. Next base: position 27,925,051 of record JASJET010000022.1, read on the forward strand.
AAATTCAAAAAATACTTGTGTGTTTCAATAAAAATATTAAGACAACAAATCTCCTTACGCATATCAATGGTAGAAATAGGCAATCATTTTAGCCCGTAGCACTAGTAATACAAATAACAACTAAATGTGAAAATTTCTAGCTTGAAGTTTTTTTGTCAGTCTATAGTATAATGTGCCGACCAATAACTCAGAAATGTATAATGGCATTATTTAGCCTTGTGTCTGCAGTTGATTGGGACTTTGCGAGTGTGAAAGTTGAAGAAAAGTTCAACAAGTTTATTGATGTGTTGGAGAAAGCATATACCGGGAAGTTCCCGGAAAAACAATATATAGAATATGATTGAGTCAGTGAGAAGGTGTGACTTAGTTTGATGAGCATTTGAAGGTATGCGTGAACAGCTGCACTTTCTGGAAGAGTTGAGCCGTCAGTATAGGCATCCAGAAATTTATCATACATATTAGGGATTTAAAAGGCATTATAAGTTAGTAATAAGCATAATAAACATAAATGCCAATGACAATAAAATTAAACGATCTAAAAATCCAATCCGCTGTATGTGGGTAATTGTAAATCTCAAGTGTGGTATTATCAAGAAAAAATCAGAGCCCGCCACTGTAACTCCGAACGTTTTCAATAATCGCCTATGCCTTAGTTCGCAATATTCTTCAAGTAGGCACGTATTTCATAGGTCTGTTTGTTTGGTGAAGGGAATTAAAAACCTAATTATGATTCCTCTTACTAAACTAATAAACCTCTATTTTGTAAAAAAAGTATTTTTCCCGCATTTCTTAAAAATGCCCAAAATTACCGTAGAAACTATAGGCCAATTAATATATCTCCTTCAGGAGTAAGAGAAACACAGTTTTGGATTTAGATCTCATATCTCGCATTATAGAGTCCTTCCAAAGCAGTGCTGCCTTGCATATATATATATATATATATATATATATATATATATATATATATATATATATATATATATATATATCGAATATTGGCTAATTCAGTCCAAAATAATCACTTCCCTGTTAAAATCAATACTAAAGTCAAAGAAGTAGATGTCCCTACCATGTTTTGGCTCCAAACAGCATAAGATATTTCTTATTCTATGCTTTTAGCCAAAAAGAATTCCTCTAAACATTAATAAGGCATGTTTCATTTTAATTACTTCACGTAAAATTGATATTTTAAAAACGAAGTTGAGGTTATAGGTAAATGTAATGGTCCTATAGAAAAAATAATTATTAAAAATGGAAACATTTATCCTCAGTAACAATAAATTTGAAATGATTTATTAAAACACTTCGCTTTCTAAAAAAATTTATTGGAAACAGATACTCAAAACCTAAATAATACAAATGGTAACTTAATAATCAGTCTATCAGGTTTTCTAGAAATAAAGGAAAAAAAATATTGCACTGATTGGGCAGAAAGTATATAGGTATATAGCTATACTCTCGGATCGTCTTTGGATATCTCCCTTAACAGTTGCAGAACCTTTTGATATAGAAAGGAGTACCTAAAAAATAATTTGAAATTACATAATAACCTAGACATAAGAAAAGTAAACAAAAACGGAAAAATTTTCTTTTATTTCACAAAACATGAAGAATCTTCCCAACTGTGAGTGGCGAGTATTGTAGAATAGCCACTTCCTAACAAGACTTATTCCGATTAAATTATTATTCCAGTAAGTGTGCATCTTCGAACAAACCGTTGTAGAATTAGCATAACGTCAGAATTAGGGCCTGGTTATTTGAACGCTGAATAACGTAATAATATTTTTATTTATATCTGAAAAAGTGTTCATAAACAGTAGACAGTTCATTTCTTAGTACACACATACCGATTTTATGCTATCCATTTCTAATTGCTTTATTTAAACGAATATCATATGATAATCGGTACGTCAATTCTAGAATACATAAAAGTATGAATTTATGGTTGCCTAAATTATTGTTATTGTTATTTTCAATATGTAAACAATATCTAACAATAAAAATCAGTTTTTAAATCCTCTTTTTGTTAATATTAATTGCAAACTTCGCATGTATAGTAATTTCTAACAGTTAAAAACACTGAAAAGAGCCACGAAAAGCAATTAAACTGAAAGAAAAGATAACGAAACATGTTATGTCTGTCAAACATCAAAAAAGCCTCTCCTCCACTGACCAAAAACAGCCTTCAAACAAATCTATTGGTGTTAAAATCTATAGGGTATGATCGAAGGTGTGCGCCATCGTCAATGGACATTCAGAGTGTTAGATGACCTCTCATCTCTATATTTTAAGCATTTTTATATTCCAGAAAAGCAAAGTCAGTTTCTTTTTTTATTTATCCTCAAGAGGTATATAAAAATAAGAATTCCTCGAAGGTTACATGAAAACTACCCAGAATTTACATAACAAATATGAATTCAAATTGAAATATCTAATTTGGTAATACTAGTTTTTTATTAGCAAATTCGTTTTTGTCGCTGAAAGTCGAATGATATATTAAACATATTGAAATATTTTTACTATTTACATCCATTGAACCCTGGCCAGAAAAGGAATTACAAATTTTGAGCAATGGTGACTTAAATAATAATAAAAAAAACAAGGACGTCATACAGATTAATAATAAAAAATGGGGTTAAAAAATTAAAATCGCCGAAATAAATATTTTTTTTTCTGAAAATAAGGAGTATTTACCATTTGTGCATCTTAAAATAAAAAAAAAATAAGATTTTTTTACACAGATAAAAATTTTAAATAGTTGTGAATTTTCTTGTGAAACATTGTATAAAAATTGGATCTATAGAGAAAATTATAAAATTTTATTTGGGCCAAGAAGTAGGTATTCCAAAAAAAAACTGATTTTAATGCTCCGATGGAATGCAAGCATTAAATTCCCCTTAAAGATATCCCATTGGAATCCAAATAAAAACAATTTTATGTTAGAAACATATTTGAATCCTCTTAGTTTGAACTAGTATAACTTACAGTAAGTTAAATATTATTTTAATAATTTGTAAGTTAGTATATTTAAATAATTATTATATTAAATAACATTTTTTTTTCTTTTTAATTATCTTTATGAACGCGCGTTTCACCCTTAGACGATATATTGGATTTTACAACAAAATACGTAAACTTAAATATTCTCAGCTCAGTACTCACCTGTTTCTTGGTTTACATATACCCAAATGATCCTGTGGAATTTCGTAATATTCTCCAATTCCTGTTTTACCAGACTTTGGTTCCACTAGTAGAAAATTAAATCTCATAGCTGAGACAACTGTGGACTTGGTTTCCACAAACGTTATAACTTTCATTTGTAATTCTTCTGCTATTTTTAAGAATTTCTCGTGCATTTCTTTTAATTTAGGAGAATCTATAAAAACAATTAACAAAATTATATTTGGTTGAACTAATTTTAATGACTGCTTTCTCTATATAAAAAGTAATGCAAAATTTTGTTACCAAAAAAGTTACAACTTTTAACCTAAGGGCCTATTAGACTATTCGATATTCGGGCATCCTAACTGATTTAGGAACTAAATTCAGTGTGGTGTAATAGCATTTGGGGCACTTGGGGACCTAATTATGATGGTCAGCGATACTCTTTCTTATTCACTCAGGAAATGATTTAGTGTGATCTAATAGCATTTACGATATAAATAATGTCGCGGATTCTTAGTATAAGGCACGGTAATCAGGTTGTCGCGAACACCATGGCGAATTGTTAGTACGAGGCGCCGTGAACAGCGTCCTAAATATCACTGCACCTATGGATGTTCGGCTGTCTTAACAGGAAGACAGTCGTGGATTACTATGTAAAAACGCCATTACAGACTTGACAAAAACCTATAAACAAATTTTTGTGGAAATATTAGAAACCATTACTATTCAAATAGAAGTAAAATTTTTATCTTTTGACGTTTGATAAACTTTTCCCCAAAATTTGTTAAACGACTGGTTAGTACAATATCCATTTTTTGACCAAATTCAGTTGGGAAATGAATTAACTGCAACAGAATTTTTACTCCCTAATTTACTAACATGGTCCAACTTTAAAACCAGTCCAAGTTAAGAGTAAAGGATTTAAAATGACAAGAGTAACAGCAAGTCGAGCAAGAATCTTCAAAATCCAAACGTAAAAAAATATTTTCGACCTGTAAAAATGGAGAATTGAATCTATTTGCGATACAAAAATGTATTCTGTTACATATTTCAGGGCTTTATCGCTAAGTTGTTATACTTAATATCCATAAATAAGGGTTTATTTGTTGACATATTAATATAAATTATGTCAATATCATAAAACAAAACTGGCCGTCTAGAAGATCTAACTTCCATGGCAACTAAATTGGGTTTAAGTCTAAACCTTCTTAGTAAATCTGGCTGTTAAAATTTATGTTTGAAAACGATTTGTACAATAGTATGCCAAAATTGTATAAATTTATTAGTATTTCCGTTACTGTGCCTATTAGCTCTGCCTCAATAGAAAGAAGTTTTTCGGCATTAAAGAGAATAAGTGAGTGAATTAAGAGTTCAGCTAGCGGATTACCGAAACCCTAGGATTACAAACGAGGAAGCAGAGTTGTCGGGTTCTTATCGAAATACCGTGATGAAACTACCAAACAAATCCGTGATGCACTTCGGAGTTCATTTAAAGCTAGTCGTCAAATAAGACGAAGGCTCCTGAATTCTAAGATATCCTGGTGGAACTTTCAAATTAAGAACCATGGGAAAAATGTTCGGAAGGCTAAAATACCGAAGTGAATATAAAAAAATATACTGGGAAGAATATAAAACTGCCCAGAGAGAATAAAATAAACTAATAAGGAACATACAGAGATACGTTTGGAAGAAATACTGCAAGAGCATAAAAAGTATGCCCTCAGCATCCCGCCCTATCAACATACTATTTAGAGATTCTAGCGTCCAGATTGAAGCACTGGCTCTTCCTGAAAAAGGTCAAATCACGACAGAAAAGGGGACCCTATGGGGCTGCCAAGAGTGGAAGGACAGACTTCACAAACCTTAAGTCTTTCCGCCCTATCAGCTTAACCATTTCTTATTAAAGACACTGGAAAGGTTAATGGATAGACACATCAAGGAAGGAGTAATGATGCAGTATCCGATACAACCTTTACAATTTGCCTATAGAGCAGGAAAATCCACATCAGCGCTACATCGACTAGTCACAAGAGTTCGAGAAGGCATTTGACAGCATATCTCACGAATCGATATGTAATGCTCTACAACGACGAGGCTTTGAACCGGCAGAAATCGCACGAATCAGCGCAATGTTAACTCAGAGAGCAATGTTAATTAATATATGCTGAGCTTAACAATGCACCGTCAAGTAGAGGCTGTCCACAGGGATGAGTTCTATAGCTTTTGTTGTGGGGCCTTGTGATGACAGTCTGCTGAGCAAACAAAATGAGACAAGTTTGTATACACAGGTCTATGCCAACCACCTGGTCATTTTGTGCCCTGGTCGCGGAGCGAAGATGAGACAGGGAACGGCTCGGAATAAATTCGGACAAGGCCGAGGCGGTATTCTTTACAAAAAGAAAAAAACCGGGAGACATCCCACAATTACATTAACGGGAAAGACCCTTTAATAGAAGGGAACTGTTAAATCACAAGGAACATATAATTGGGCCAAGCGCATGGCTTACTGCGAATTGTGGTGGGACTGTTGACAGGACATTTGTGACTTGAGAAGCCATCTACAAAGATTGGTGTCGTAAATGACCCGATGTCCAGATGGTGTCTGGATGAGGATGAAACTGTTGACCATGTCGTCAAAGAGTGCCCATCATTCAATGAACTGAATCAGGGAAATTTCGGACATACAATTTTGTCACCGATAGCCGTTAGGCTAGTTCAATCAACGAGGTTGCTTGGGTTCGCAAAGGCGATCGGCCTGAAATGACCTGCAACTATGGTGGGAGTATTACCACATTTTGTTCATTCATTTATTCACTGGGTGTCTCATTTAAAAAACAAATTTAGCTTTAACCTGATATTTCCAATGTGTATTTACATTTTTTTTTATAGTGAAATAAGTCCGCAATCATTAAAAAACTAAACTTTTTATATTTGTTACAGTATCTTTAAAAATAAATCTAACTGGCGTTATAATATATGAAAAAATCCTGTACAGAACTTGTCTGGTATCTTAAAACCAGTAAACCAAAAATAACTACTTTAGATTTTACACAAGTTTCAGGGAATATAAAATTTTAAGTTTTCTGATTGTTGTAATCATTTTTATATTTCGTTATTAGTAAAACTTCCAAATTTTACTTACTTTCCTTTAGTTCCTGCACTTCCACAGAGGGCCATAAAATAAGAGAGATAGCCTGGTTTAAATTTGCCACTTTGGAACCTTGATGGGGAGTACTATAAAATACTATACCTTTTGTATTCTGACAAATCTGCCTTAAATTTGGATCCTTATTGTCAAAAGCTAAAAAAAAAACACACTATAAGTAACATTACTGTAAATACAAATCAGTAATTTGTATTTTTAAATCTACTGTTTCAATTAGTTTACCTAGATGACTTTTTCCAACAAAGTCTCGAACAGTTTGAAAAGTATTCCCAAGAAATACATACATACCCCCCTTTCGGCATTATCTGAATTGTTCGTATCCCTCTTTATAGTCCTTAGAGTATTTGCTTCCTGTACTTCCTTAGCTTTGTTACCACTTTTAATCTTTATAAGAATATCAGAGGCTTTAAAAATCAATCTACTTACAGGGTATCCGAGAATATGTGTGAAATCTCCCGGATATGGAAAAAACAAGTGAAAGGAATACTACAAGTTCTTATAAACTTTTTTTGTATAGATCTCCTCTTCGGAGATATGGGCCCCCAAAGAGCTGCAATGGAATCAAGTTTTTTACACATAATTATTGAACCACCAGGTACATCTAAATTTTTTTTTGATATGTTGTAAACCAGTTAAGACCTTTCAAATTACTCTCCAAGATAGTGTTGTGAATTACTCACAGTCCTGTATGATAAGAACTTTGGATAACGTTTTTTACATGCCTTTAACTATTGACTAAAAATAAAGTACTCTTCATTCATGTCGCTAATCCAAACCGTTTTCGAAAAAACGTCATTTTATTTACACAATAGGCATGATGACTGATTTTGGAAAAATACTCCATGATGTTTTTATGCACCTACTTTATACAAAATAAATCTTATTTCCGCAAAAAATGTACGTTTTGAAGGAAAAATTGACCATTTTAAAATACAATTTAAATTTCGCACCAAAACACTAGAATAGTAATGGCGCCCGTCTGTGACGTCACCCCCCGGAACCGTCACCCTTTCGTAAACATTTGACAAGTTGTATCTTATTGCTTGTTTCGATTCATATTTTCCATTTTTTTGTGCGATAATCATGAATTCTAATGTGCATCGATGGTGTGTAGTTCCTCGATGTAATAATACATCGATAAAAACTCCAAATAAGTTATTTATTAACGTGCCGATGAAGAAAAATATCAGAAATACATGGCTAAATCGTGCAAGGCGAGACCCAGCTTCTGTATCTGTTAATTCCGTAATTTATTTCTGCAAAGATCATTTTGATGTATTTATTTTATATAAATAAGTGGCGAAGCTCGCAAACCAAATATATGTCAATAACACTGTCGATCCCGTTTGAGGTTAGGTTTCATTTCTTTATTACTGTATTATATTTAAACTTCTTAATTAAAAGTTTTTTCTTTTTCCAGTTACCAAATGATATGGAAAATTATATACAGTACCATGTAATGGGTTCAGTTTTACAAGTGCGCATAAAGTCAGGGTGTATACTCACAAAATTTGAATGCTAACCAGGCAGAAGCAAACTAACTTCTGACAACGCTGAGCCTCCCTATGCTCTCAAAAAACAAAGAAGGTGTCTAATTGAAGAAAGTGAAAAAGAGGTAGCACAAACAAAACCACCTATAGAACATTTAGAACTCGCAGGCACTTCATCAGAAAGTTCAGGTACGGACCCATTGCTTTTTTATACGTGTAACCTGTTTTAGTAAATTCTAGTGTATATCTTTTCTGTTTGCCCGTTTAATCATAATATTATAGGTAGTTATGATTTCAAACAATCATTGTGCTACTTATTATTATTATTATAATATTATTATAGTCTGTTGCAAAAATTATAGTACGTAATAATATGTAAATAGTTACAGTTTATTCGCAAGTACTTATTTTTATTTTTTTAGCTTTGCACACAATTGAAGATCTAGAAGCATCTACCACCTTTCCAAAATCAGCTGATAAATCAGTACAAGTATATATATTATACAAATTCAGAAGTAAAGCTGTCCAGACTGAAGTTAAAACAGTGCACCAATTAACCTCCTCCTCCCAGCATCAAGGAGTCGATTTTTGGCAAATTTGAGCTATTGGCCTTGACAAATCCTTGTTCCATAACGTTGTTGTATTTTTGGTAGCACAAAACTGACATACTTGATAGTTTTATCCACAAAATATCTAATTAACGATGCAAATAAAGACGAATTCGAAGGATAAAGTCGATAAACAATGATGACTGATGTGATGTTTACGAAAGCGTGACGTCACGTGCTTCTGATTGGTGTTCAATCTAATATGGCCGATTTCCATATTTAGTGTTTTTATTTTTACTAAAATAAATATAATCTCGCTTGTAATCTAAAAATAAATGTGTTTTTTAGAATCTGTCTATCCTATATAATTATTTCAAGCCATAATTTCAGTTATTCTTCGTTACAGTCATCATGCCTATTGATCCCCTAACTTCTATCGGGTTGAATATGAAAAAGAAGAATTTTCCCCATAGTTTCAATAAAAAGTTAAACTAACTGCTTAGTTAAAAACTTCGTAAGAGGGTTCAACATGGGCTCCGTGAAGTCTAATACACTCGCGGGCACGACGAATTGAGGACTGTTGTACCTGCCACATTAACTCGGCATTGTTCCTTATTTGATTACAATGAAACGTGATTCTCCATAGAAGTTCCTCCCTACTATCAACCGGAGAGGAATACACCAAGGTTTTGAAATGTCCCCACAGATAAAAATCTAACGGCATTAAGTGAGGAGATGGAGGAAACTAAGCAATAGATCCTCCTATACCTATCCATCGGTTTGAATAGAAGTTATTCAGGTGCTCCCACACAGCAACGCTGAAATGAGGTGTTGGCCCATCATGCATATAATACATGTTTCGGCGGGTTTCAAGTGGTAAGTGCTCTGCTAAATCGTGAAAAGCGTTCTGGAGGAACTCCAAATAAAGTTCTCCATTCAGTCGTGCCGGCAATACGAATGGTCCAATCAAAAAATTGCCAATGATTCCTTCTCAAACATTAATTGATTGGAACTGATGTTGATGATGCGAAACAATAGTTGCATGAGGATTTTCATCAGCCCATACATGTGAGTTGTGTAAATTTATGATACCATTTTTGGTAAACCCTGTTTCGTCCTTGAAGAGAATAGTTGCTAATGAAGTTTACATTATTTCGTTTCTGATCCAATAGCCACTTTGCAAACTGCATGCTATGGGGAAAATCTTCAGCAATCATGGTTTTTTTAAAATGTTATGGATGTAACAGCTGTTCTTGAAGAAGGTCATGTACTATTGTTTTCGACGTATCAAACTGCTCCGATAATTTTCGAGTGCTCGTTAGAGGAGTGTCATCTACAGCGTTTAAAATATTTTCCTCTAATTGCGGCGTACGTACTGTTCTTCCCTAACCAATATCAGTACTTCTTTTCCCAAACTCTCCTAAAATTATGAAGAAATTTAATAATATTATCTTATTAAATGGAATCGCCTACCATTCTTGCGTTGGTCAACTCGTTGAAATGTTGTCTGATCTGGAAGAGTAAAATTAGGATATCTGTCGTGATATAACTTTCTGGCTTCCAAAGCATTGCAAGATGCAAGACCATACATCAGATGCATATCTGCATATTCAATAAACGTGTATTCCATATTTCGAATTATTTCACAAATAATTTCACCACGAAATCCAAAATCAGTAAATTAATATCCAAGTAAAGAATCAATGTGTCAGCCATGTGAAAGTTGACAAATTCTAAAATGCAGGATATTTATTTCTTTCGTACTTAGCAACATTTGAAACAATAATTTGTTTTTGGTGCCGATAAAATAAAACGCACATTTTTTGCGGACTTAGGTCGAACTGCAATTCACAGAATTAGACGTTTTTAACTCAAGAGGTAAACTCTAATTTTGGATCGATTTTTTTTAAATAATAAGGTTGAAGGTTGAACATTTGATGGGAACAAAGATGTATCTTTTATCGAAATACGCCAAATACATGATGTAAATAAAATGACGTTTTTTCGAAAATTAGGTTAACGACATGAATGAAAAGTATTTATAATCAATACTTAAAAGTATGTAAAAAACACTGTCCAAAGTTCTTATCATACAGGGCGTAAAAAAATTAGGTCATTAGTGTCACAGCTAGTCCGTCCCTGCAGCTGTGAGTAATTCACAACACTTTCTTCGATAGTAGTTTGGAGGATTTTACTTGGTATACATCATATTAAAAAAAAAAAAAATATATACCTGCCGGTTCAATAATTATGTGTAAAAAACTTTATTTTATTGCAGCTCTTTGGGACTTTCGAAGTTTATATGAACTTGTAGTATTCCTTTGCACATTGGCCTTTAGTGGTAACGCTGTTATTATTCATAAGTAAAAATAAACTTTTAGTAATAGTAGTAGTAGAAGTTATTAATTAACGTCACATCAACCCATAGGATTTTTAAGTGACGGGACCTACAGCAACGTGGATTCCAAACCACAATCCTCGACACTTAACCAACCCCGAATTTTCACTCTACCGACTGTCGGCTACAGCACTCGATGTTCCCAAGCGATCACCCATCCAAATACTAACCGCGACCAGCGTAGATTAACTTCAGTTTTATACGTGGCAAGTGACTAAACCAACTCACCTGTTTTTACAGTTTTATTTTACGTTTTGATATTTTCGCTTAAACATGACGAACATCAACATCGATTTTTAGATTACTTGACATACAAAAGCAATGGCTTGAATTTGTTTAATTCCCATACTAAAAACACATTCCTGTATATATTGTTAGCTTCCTGTTTATCGGTTTATACGCATCAAAAATCTCAAATTCCTTATATTAGCAATTTTGTTTGCAAATATGATACAGCAACAATTGCCGTTACCCAACCTAGTCACAATTTTTAATAAAAGATCCATTCTTACCTTTAAGAAGAATCTGCTTCACTATAAGTCCTCCCATCGAATGAGTAATCCATACAATAGGTCTTTTCCCTACGTCGCTCTTAATTAACTTAAGAGCTATTGCATCACTTCTTTCAGTTAAAGTAACTTTTAATTTTTCTGAGGGGCATAGGGGTGTCCACATTGATAAACTTGTGTCATAATTAATACCTATTATCCTAACGTTTTTGCAATCGCGACCTAAAACAAATAATCTAAAAATTGTTTTTTCTCCATAAGATCAATAAACAAAAGGTGAACAGTTATTCTTTAAAATTTTATTCGCTTTTAAAGTTTTTCACTTGTTTGGTTAATTAAATATGTCGCTCGACTGTTGATATTTTACAGTTCAACATCAAGTCTGCAGGTGTAACATTCTGTCTGAACATCCGGTATGGTAATTTTAAATGGGTAGTTGTTTTCTTATGAATTTCGCTCGTGGTTCGATACAGCTTCACTGTATAGTAAAGGCAGTCGAAACGCGTAGAGATAAACCTGGTAAATTTATCGTTTGAAAAAGACTATTTTCCCGAAATATTAAAGGATGTTTCTGTTATATAAATTTTTAAACAGAGCGATATTACTGAATGGATAACTACAGACCGATAGCATTGCTGCCAGTGGTGTCGAAGGTTTTTGAAAAGACTTTTAAGGTTAGACCTGATGAATATTTAGAAAAATACAATATACTCACTTGCAACCAATATGACTGTCGCCTACGTGAATCAACAGGAGATGCTATTTTTTGCTTTCTGTCACAAGGTATTAAATAACATTGAAGCCAAATATGAAACTATTGTATATTTTTTTACTTTTAGAAGGCTTTCGACACTATAAGCCATTCATTGCTGTTGGATAAACTGAGTAATTACGGAATTAGAGGACCAGCCTTAAGCTGGATCCAATCTATTCTTGAAAACAGATTCAAATCAGTAGTCTTGGGGGAGAAAACAATTAAAATTGAATCCAGGAGGATTGTGGTGAACATTGGCGTGCCTCAGGGCAATATGCTGGGTCCCATTTTGTTTCTTATCTATTTTAATGACCTCCCATTGTTCAATAGTAAAAGCTATATAACACTTTTTGCAGATGACACATCTGCGACAGTTGAAGGTCATGACGAGGATGTTTTGAGTGAAGCTGCGATTGAATGTGTAAAGCAAATATCAATCTGGTCGGAAAGGAATGGATTAATATTAAACCCCATAAAATCTATTTTATTGTTTTTACTTCTATGCGAGTTAAATGTACTTCTGATTTCATAGTCAAATCTCAAGAAATAGAATTATTGAGTAGAAAACAATTTTTTAGGGGTTACTATTGATCAACACTTGTCTGGAACGCGCATATTGCTTTACTAGGCAACAAGTTCGCTTCCCGAAATTTTGCCATATTACAACTTAGAGATAGGTCGACATGGAAGTATTGAAGACATTTTATTATGGTTGTGTTTATTCTATGCGGGATAGGAATTATATGTTGGGGTACTCCTGTGCATATGTAGAGGGGTTGATTGCACAGAAGAGGACAATCCATACCATGTTCCATATGACCTCGTGCGAGTCTTGTAGTGATAAATTTGCTGTGGAGGGATTTCTCACAGTTATTGGTATTTATATTTTGGAGAGTTTCATATGTAAAAGCAAATTTGAATTTGTTCAGTAGGTGTGGGGAGGTGAACTCTTATGAGTCTATAAGTAGGGATAATTTGTATATTCCCTTTTCTCGAACTAGTCAGCGTGCAAAGGGTTTACTCATAACCGTTTTAAGGATTTTTAATCATCTACCGGCGGAATTAAGAGCTGCGGACGGAAATAAATTAAAACAAAAAAAAAACTGGCTGTTCTAGTTTACTAGGCCGTATTATTCTCTTGGTAAGTTCTTCCTTGAAGTTTTTTTAACATTGTGTTAACTTTTTAACATGTATTATATTTTATTGAGCTAAAGTGTGCCGTTTTAAATTCTTATTTTGTGTAATTTTATGTTTATTTTAGTGGACTTGTAAATGATCTTGTTATGATTTTTCGAAATGAGATCATTCTTTGACAATTCCAATATATTGTATAATGTCGAAGGAAACATATGATTTTATTTGATATTTGGTCCATACCCTCAGAGGTCCAAGATACTATCTTTTAATGCTTATATTGACTGAGGAAAGAGAGGATCAGGAAGAAAACAGGATTCATGGATGACACACATTCGGAATTGGTGTGGTGTTACAAATGCAGCCACTATTTTCAGCATGACAGAAGAATGAGGCCTCAATATAGTTCATTAAAGTGAGCAACTGAAGGCTTACACACTGACAAGCGTAAAGCACGAGAATAATAAGTAATTTAAAAGTTTAGCCGTTTCGTTGTTAATAATAATAATAATAATATTCTTTATTGCCAACAAAATCACAAAGGAGTGACAAAGCAACGTCAGAGACAAATTGATACAATCAAATTATATCTATTCTAAATAATTCTAAATACACCACATTCAATCAAATCAAAATTAAAAGAATAGTAACATTTTTCTTTAGCATAAGAAAGCACTGATTTTTAAAGTGATGGACATTTAAAATAGATTTAATATTTCATAAAACGCCGAGGAATGGGCTGGAATCGCCAACTCATTTGTGTTTCGTGTGGTCATATGCATGTCGATACCGTAAATATCAAAGTTGCGCTGAAAATAGCAAGTGTTACGTCTAATCAACATAACCAAAGACACAAGGTAAAATGATGTCATGATGTCCGGATTAGAAAGTGAAGTCCCTAATACTAAGTCCTAAAATGCATCTTATAATTCTTTTCTGTGCTCTAAAAATCTCTATTGTTTCTTTTGAAGACCCCAAAAGGCAATACCATAATTTATGACAAACTGAATACATCCGAAATAATAAATACGAAGACATTCCCCAGAAATACAATGTCTTAATCTCCTTACAATAGCACATGCACTGCTCAGTCTGGCCTGCAACCCTTTTATGTGGATTTTCTAGTTCAAGCAGAAATTCAAATTTATACCCAAGAATTTAACAGAATCAGTTGCAGGAATTTATGGTTTAGCCTTACCAGGAGTGATGCTTGGTCAGCCCACAATTTTGAGAAACTTATTAGCCCAGTTTTGTCCAGATTCAGCTTGAGGAAATTATTATAACACCACTGCGACACATCATTTGCCACTCGACTTCACTCCCGAAACAATTCTAGCTGAGAATGGCTAGCAAATAGCACATAAGTATCATCCGCATACTGACACGTCAAGCCATTCTCGGATTTAACCTTTAAGTCATTTGCATATAAAATAAAAAGGAGTGGTCCAAGGATTGAACCCTGCGGAATACCCTGCATTACAAATGTCTCTTTTGAAAAATATGATTTACCCTCCCTAAGTATAGATACCACCTGAGTTCTGTTCTCTAAATATGATTGTAGTAAGTTATCACAAATGCCCCTTAGACCATAACTGTGACACTTCCGAATTAGTCATTGATGGTCCAGCGATTCTGAAATAAAAAATGGGGTTTACAATTGAAAAAAAATATCGATGACGTCTTAGCTTCTTCTTGAGTTACCCTGTATATTTCCGTATGAAGCCGAAAATTTTAAACTAAAAATAAAATTCAATGGATCTGAGCGTTTATCCAAACAAGTACCCATTTATTTTATATCAATATATATATATATATATATATATATATATATATATATATATATATATATATATATATATATATATATATATATATATATATATATATATGGCCAGAAGACGGAAGCCATCGAAACTGCAAAGAGGCCAAACAACTTAAATAGCAGAGATAATAGCCAGCGATTGCTTAATACTTGGAAGAACCTGTTTACGGAACATCAACCAGTAATAAGTAGTGGAAAAATGGATCACATTGCAGCAACATGACCCCAAATACTGGCAACATATATATATATATATATATATATATATATATATATATATATATATATATATATATGTTTATGCGGCTTTCACGGATCCTTCCGTGTGAGATGCAATAGCAGTGGATATATCCACATTATGCCGTTGTAGTGCTGAAATCACATTCAGCAAACGTACAACTATATGCAGCTCCGTGAATGAATGAAGTAAAATGCGAACAGTAAATGCAAACTTCGTTCCAACCATATCCTTTCCGTGTTAGAGGTTGCACAGTTTGAAAAAATTGCTAAGGAATACAATTTATCCTATTCCACCACCATCGAGATGATGGCCTACCTGTACCACCATACCGAGAAGAACCTCTAACACAGAAAGGATATGATGGAGAGAAGTTTGCATTTACTGTCCGCATTTTACTTCATACATATATATATATATATATATATATATATATATATATATATATATATATATATATATATATATATATATATATATATATATATATATATATATATATATATATATATGAAAAAGATAAAAGAATTACGCAAAATTATTATTTAAATAACATTTCCACCGCAGACCAGTGAAGGAAAACATAATTTCGTATTTAAATTCTGCTGGCAACCTTATACGAGGGTGGTTCGATAAGTTCTCGGCCTGAAACACAGAGGGCGCTAGTAGGATCAAATAACTATAATATTTTGTAAACATTAACCTTGAGAGGGCGACTTGCAAAGTTTCAGATGTTTGCGTTCAGTTGCTTGTTTGTGGCGATCGAGTGAACCCATAAGGTTCGATATTTTGTGAAAAATGGATAAAATTGAAATTCGAGCGGTTATAAAGTACTTTGTTTTAAAATTAGATTCTACCTTAAAGGATTTTTCTCCTTTGTTTTCGACAGTAAAAAAATGGGCTGCTGAATTTAATCGTGGTCGTATATCAAACCGCTACAACTGACGAAATTGTCACAAAAATTCACAATGTCATACTTCGTGATCGCCAACTGAAAGTACGAGAGCTTGTTGATATAACAAACATCTCGATAGATCGTGTCCACTACATTTTACATGATGTTCTTGGCATGAAAAAGCTTTCTGCGAGATGGGTGCCGCGTTTGTTAACAGTCGACCAAAAACGCCTTCCAATGAACACTTCGCAAAAGTGTTTAGATTCATTCAGACGCAATTCTGCTGAGTTTCTTCAACGTTTTATAACTGTAGTTGAAATATGGATTCACCATTACACGCCAGAAACAAAGCAGCAGTCTAAACAGTGGGTGGGGGAAGGTGAAAGTGTGCCAAAAAAAGGAAAAACGGTCCCGTCTGCAGGAAAAGTCATGACAACAGTTTTTTGGGATTCACAGGGCGTGGTGCTTGTATACTATTTAGAACAAGGCAAAACCATCACTGGGGAGTATTACGCTTCACTACTGGACCGTTTGCAGTATGTGATTAAGGCTAAACGTCCACATCTTGCGAAAAAAAATACTCTTTCATCAGGATAACGCGCCTGCACACAAATCTATGGTTGTTGCTGCAAAACTCCATGATCTACGCGTCGAAGTGCTTCCACATGCGCCATATTCGCCGAATCTGGCTCTCAGCGATTATTTTCTCTTCCCAAACTTGAAAAAATGGCTTGCTGGACGAAAATTCCCTTTAAATACCGAGGTCAGAGCAGCGACAAACGCTTATTTTGCAAAGTTAGACAAATCGCATTATACTACGGGTATTAAAATGTTAGAACATCGTTGGTCTAAATGTATTGAAGTACAAGGGGGCTATGCTGAAAAATAAATAAAAACATTTTCAAAAATCTTGTGTTTTCTTTATCAGGCCGAGAACTTATCGAACCGTCCTCGTATATAGATCATTACCTAACCAATCTTTAGGCCAACAGTGCGTATAGGAGTCATCATTTTCTAACTCTTTTCCAAATTCTAATTTTTCTTCTGGACACGTAAAAGGGCCAGTGCATGTTTCATCTGCATTTAAAGGGATGTCATTCCACACTATTTCATATTCGTCTTTCACAAATTTCTCCGTGAGATCTTTTAGGTATTGTTCAGCTTTGTTCGCATGTGGTCCCAATATATTTGATTCCGGCAGTAAGCTTTCTAAAAAATCAAAAAATCAAATGGTACAGCGTGTAAAAATTTTAAAATATTATTTGTTTTGGCAGAATTCAAAACCATTATAAAAATATACAGTGGGGCTCTTTAAAAACAGTCAAGATTAGTAAGATCAGATTTAAGGAGGTTCAGTGACATTAATAATGTTATCCTAAAGATACCTAAATATTTCCAGACTTATCAGCTACAAGGGTATTTGTGATAACAGATGATATGACACGATTTATTCATCGAAAGGAACCTTTTTTTACTAGGAGAAACGCATATAAATTATACAAGCAATAGACAAATATATTATAATTCATTTAGCACATTGATGAACTTGACTGCCCGCAAGGTTTAGGAAATATATTAAATTAACTTTTTATCTGTCAGCTGATTCCAATTCACGGGTGATGGTCGGAACCTTAAGCGAAAACTCTGCGCTGTTAGTGCAAGAATATTTGAGTTTGAAAAATATTAAACGCCAATGAAATGTTTCTTTTTGGGGATCATTTTTGAAGGGGATACAAACGCACTCTCATTTCTCAGTTCTTAAAGATTTGTACTAACATCTCTAAAACAGGATCATCCAGATTGCAAGATATATTGTTTAACACGTACAACAAAGGTACCTCCTTTTCATTATAAACAAATTAAATCATTCAGTTATTTCAAATGTTTCACATTTCATATTGGTGACGTTCAAAATCTGGGTAAAAAACGCTCATTTGAATAAATAAATAATATATATATATATATATATATATATATATATATATATATATATATATATATATATATATATATATTCTTCTTCTTCGGATGCATATCCATTAATGGATGTTTGCGATCACATGCTCCATTGCTTCTCTATCTCGGGCGGTGTGGATCAGCGTTTGTATATTACGTAACCCTGTCCATTGTCTTATGTTCCGAAGCCAAGACATTTTCTTCCTCCCCATTCCCCTTCTGCCCTTAATCATCAACTGTAAGAACCCATATTTTTCGTTTAGCATGATATGTCCCAAATAGGCTGTTTTTCTTTTCTTGACTACTTCGAATAGTTCACGCTCTTTTCCTACACGCCTCAGAACTTCCTCATTTGTCGTCTTCTCCGTTCATGAGATTTTAAGAATTCTGCGGTACAGCCCCATTTCGAAGGCTTCCATTTATTGATATTACTCGTTTTTAGAGTCCAACCCTCCACGCCATAAAGAAGCACTGACCATACGTAGCATTTCATAAACCTCACCCTCAAGTCAATATCGAATTCTGAGCAGGTAAGCCACATTTTTAAGCTTCAGGAAAGCCTGTCGGGCTTGCTCAACACGGCTTTTTATTTCTCTGTCCGATGTCCAATCCTCACAAAGCCATGTTCCCAGGTATTTGAACTTGTCCACTCTTTCATTGGGCGCTGCATCAAATGTTATTCCGGAGTTTGTAAATGCATCCAAGTTTCTGGAGACGATCATAAACTTTGTTTTCCTAGTATTGATGTTCAGACCCATAGATGCACTGTGTTGCCCAACCATATTTACTATTTGTTGTAGATCATCTATATTTTCGGCTATCGGGACCGTGTCATCGGCATAACGAATGTTGTTGATCCATACACCATTCACTCTAAAGCCCTTTTTTATATCTTCTAAGGCCTCTCGGAAAATTGCCTCCGAATATAGATTAAATAGGAGCGGAGATAGTACGCACCCCTGTCTCACTCCCCTCTCAATTTGAACACCATTTTCAATTTTTACCTGTGCATTCTGGTCCCAATACAAATTTTGGATGCATCGGATGTCCTTTTGATCGATGTCGAGCCTCTCGAGGAGTTGTATTAACTTTTGATGTTGAACACGGTCAAAAGCCTTCTCATAATCTATGAAACATAGAGACACATCTTTTCTTTGATCATAGCAATTCTGTACCAGTACCTGTGTTGCGACTATCGCCTCTCTTGTACCTAATCCCTGTCTAAATCCAAACTGGGAGTCGCTCACGTCTCTTTCACATTTCTTGTATATTTTTTGGTGTATTATTTTTAAGAAAAGCTTTAATCTATGACACATTAGACTGATAAGTCTATGATCTTCTCCTCTTTTTGCATTGGGTTTCTTTGGTAACGGGATAAAAGTAGAACATAGCCATTGTTTGGGGTAGAGACCCGTATTGTAGATGATGTTAAAAACTTTATGCAATGCCGCAACACCTCTTTCATCTAGGAGTTTGAGTATTTCTGACGGGATTTTGTCTGGTCCAGCTACTTTATTGTATTTTAAGTTATGGATAGCTTTTTCAATCTCTTCTTTTGTAATTGATGGGCCAGTCAAACTATCACTTAGATCAGTATCTCTTGGTGATCTGTTGTCTTGAAAAAGTTCTCCGATGTATTCCTCCCAGATGTCAATTTTTTCTTTGCTTTCGAGGACTATCTTGTTGTTCTGGTCTACTATTAAACTTGGTTTCCATCCTCTATATAATCCAGTAGTTTCTTTCAGCTTTTTGTGCAAATTTAAATGATCGTGTCTATTTTGCAGTTGTTCTATTTCAGTGCATTCATGTCTAAGCCAGTCATTCTTCGCTATTCTTATTTTTGTTTTTATTAATTTATGGACGTTTCTATAGATGTTTTGGTCTGCGTCGTTCGTCCATTAATAGCAGAATTTCATCGGTCATCCATTTCTGCTTTTTGTTTCTTGATTTGTATCCAAGTCTTGACTGTAGAATATTCATTACGGTATCTGTTATTTCGCCCAAGACTCGGTTAGTTCTACTCCAATGTTTGATGTGTATCGTTTGAAGTCCTGTGTTTATTTCATTACTGATTTCCGTCCTTTTCCCAGAATCCTTCAACTTGTCCAGTGCCAGCCTTACTTGTGTTGTTGGCTTATTTATATATATATATATATATATATATATATATATATATATATATATATATATATATCCACTTTTTAATGTTTTTTGCAATCTCGGTAACTATTAAATGAATTTTGACAAACAAGCAAGGCATTTCACAGGTTTGTAATAGTACGTTTTTGAGTAGAAGCAACAGTTCTCGAATTAAATGAAGAAAACAGATTTTTCGCCCTTAATTGTCAATAAAGAAATATTTCTCAAACAAAATGCGAGACCGCCAAACATGGAGTCGTTCTGCATCCCCTGGAAAACAATTCATTTACACTCATTGCTTATATTTGCTTGGACATATAGCGTTGCCAAACTTCTTACCGTATTTATGCTATTAATTATGCATGATTTTCAGTAAAAAAATCTGTACTGTTTAAGGGCGTTTGAAAAACTATTTCCATAACATTTAAATGATACTGCTTAACTATTTCAATTGAAAATATTGTTTTTACTACTATGTAATTTTTTTCCTTAAGTTTTCATCCCATGTTAAAAATCTTAAATACTGTAATGTGTAATCATGTACAATCCCAAGGACTACTAGCTAGACTGTTACTTTCCACCTTTAACTATGTATGTTATAAGAAACAAAACCGCCAGCTTTGAACTCCGACAGAACAATATTACTTTCTTATTTTTAACATTTCCTCTTTCATAGTTCGATAAAATCGTTTTATGAAATATTTTCTACCTCTTCGGTTATTTGGATAATAATGTTAAAGGAACATTTGTATAAAGGGAACAAAGGTAAGGATAAAATTAGGAATCACCTTAAGGTAGCGTTAAAGCCAACTCTTAAAAATGCCCTTACCTTTTTCAGTTTTCTTACCCAATAACCCTGGAACAGACTGTTTAAGATTTCTTTGGCGCCATGTAAAAAATACTCCTCCTAATAAGCCGTGAACAAAAATTACGTCAATATCTTGATAATTCTTCGTCCTATTTACAGGATGTAAAACATATAGATCGCTTGAATATTGAGCATCATCGTCAGCATCAAGATTTGCTAAAGCACGAGCGGCAGGAATTGAAACACGGATATCGCTATGGTTGGTCCAGTTTGCCAATACACCTATCCAACCTAAAATTATTCCAATTTAATGTGACGAAATCTAGGCCCACGGTAGTACGCCAACCATTTAAGGAGTGGATACTTTTTATCGCCTAACTTTTCAAATTTACTGCCCCATTTTATTTTTTAAATACATATGTAATCAGGGGCGAATCCAACCTCTCTCTTTGGGGGGGGGGGGGGTCGGTGATATCACAAAAGTGCGAAAGCAGGTTGTCGATGGGGGGGGGGGCACCAGCAACATTCCCATTTCTAATGTAAAAGGCAGGGTGGGTCGGGTCTATTTTTCTTATTTTCAAGCTCTTCAAGAGTGGGAGGGGGGCGATCACAAGAAAAAACCAGTTGCCCACCGGGGGGAGGATGCGAGCAGCATACACATTCCTACTGTAAGAGGCAGAATCGGGTCAATTTTCTTAAATTCAAAGCACTTGGTGGGGGACTATCTCCAGAAAAACAAGATTGTCAACGGGGGGGGGGGGGGGCGTCAGCAGCATACATATTCCTAATACAAAATGCAGAACCGGTTCTATTTTCCTGAACTTAAAGCTCTTGGGAAGGGGAGGGGCGATCGCAAGCATACACATTCCTATACTCTATTCAAGAACTAGAGAGAGTAATGATACTGTTACCGAAATCTCCAACGTACCTGCTCCAGTGCGCAGGTAACTAAGGACTGCCGTAAATCTAATTATATTTAAATATTATAAGCTTTTATCAATTTACTGCAGCAATAAAATTTCTGATAGTTCAATTTAATTTCTGTCAGTGAGCAAACTACACTTTACAGTGTGTCCTTAGTGATTTATATTGCTTGTGCTTGTTTTTACATATTATTTGAGATTAGTGAGATACCCAAAAGATATGGCTTCCACATCTATATTTATTCCAAAATCGTTAAACTAGGGCATTTTTTCCTCAACGAAAAACTTATTATGATGAATGTTTATGATGCCTTAAGATATCAATATCTCGATAATAATGTTAAAAGCTCTATTGAGATGTATTCCAACATGACAGGAGTTGGAAAATTTGTTATGTACCGAATACAGAAGGAGAAAAACACGACTGGAATTGTTAGTACTCCCAAACTACATTCGATCACACAAACTAATCAAAGGAGTTGTACATATATTTTATTATGAGAAGCAGATCCCAACCGTCAACAAAATTCTAAATAAAATCAATGAAGATCGGGATTTACCTGAAACTAAAAGAACTGAGCTCTAGAAATTGCTCAGAGAACTTGATTTTTGCTGGGAAAAACCAGACAGGAAATCTGTTCTTAAAAATCGTCCAGAAAATGTCCGTTGGGGAATGAAAAATCTCTCAAGTAAAAGGTAGAGTTACTAGAAATAACAAAACTTACAAAATTAGTAATTTAACTGAACTTTTGAAAGATTTTTTTGAATAAACTTAGTGCAGAAAATGGGGAAACTCGATCTCATGATTGGTGAGATAGAGGAATCAATTATAATTAATTTGAGCGAAGATAGCTTCACTGACTTTGATTACAAATTAGATACGTAATATTTACCAGCGTAAACACAATTTATTATTTAAATTTTCTGTAACATATAAAAATTAATTACATTTGAATCCCTTTTTAGTGTTTAATTTTAGTTCTGCAGATGGTTTAAAAAATAAACTGAAACGTCAAATAT
This sequence comes from Diaprepes abbreviatus, assembly GCA_034092305.1. Taxonomy (NCBI): domain Eukaryota; kingdom Metazoa; phylum Arthropoda; class Insecta; order Coleoptera; family Curculionidae; genus Diaprepes; species Diaprepes abbreviatus. The sequence goes on from JASJET010000022.1 coordinate 27,948,016, forward strand.
CATAAAAATATTTTTAATTAATAATAAAATGACCGATAGCTCCAAAAAAATTTTAATATTATATGGACGAATTTATTTTTTATATATGTTTAATTTCTTGTATTTCAGACAATAGGCATTTTGTAAGTATTTAAATTATAAGGATTTTTTGAGAGAAAAAGGCTACGTTTTAGTCTGAATGTACCTAAAACGGTTTCTAGGCCAAAATTAAAAATAATAAAAATACTGTTGTGATTTGTGTTAAATATGTCAAAATTATCTATATTTTCTAATGTATGTGAATTATTAAGAAATCATTTTAAGTTTTTAACCGAAATAATATTCTATGCTATAAATACTTAGTGATAAAAGAATCCTCTTCCCGACGCCTATGACAAGGATTAAAATTCTTTTTAACACTTCACATCCAAATATCTATTTTTATTCTATCCAAATAGTTGATTATTATAGACCGGTATTTTTGATTTCTAACCCTTTCCTATGAAAAATATATGTGTCTAACAGATTTTGCCAAAGGCATCGGAATAAAGAACACAGGTAGTTTGCGAAGAAAAAAAAAGGGTAAAAAATTATTTATTACTCCCTCTAGTTCTTGAATAAACTATAGTATAAGAGGCAAAATCGAGTCTATTTTCCTGAACTCAAAGCTTTTTTTGGGGGGGATCGCCCCCCACCGCCCCCCCCCCCTTGGATCCGCGCCTGTATGTAATACAGGGCCGGTTTTAAAGATTATGGGGACCCTCTTAAGGAAATAAAAATTCATTGATCAAACTTTTAAAAAAACTGTCATTATCAAAATATACTTTATTAAACAACAAACTATTTATTTCAATACAAATTAGTATTATGTAGAAATAGATTCAAGCTTAGGGGGTCTCTCAAAATGTGGGACTTAGTTAAATCCGGCCCTGATGTAATCTTTAGTATCGTTCATTCTTTCATATGTAGGGCGGGTCGACGCTCCCAGTATAATCTGAGCTTTATCTTTTCCTATTTAGATTTCTTAGTTTGAAAACTCAATAAACCCCAAACCTTAGGTATCAAGTAAAAGACAAAAATACAACTCTGATTTGAAAAATTCTGGCGAATATTCCTCCATTTAGGCCTCTTAAAACTTAATTAGCATCTCCATCAAAGCCCTGTAAAAATTCTTCTTTTCAAGCCGTCACGAGAATGAATGCCTAGAAAATGTGTTTTAGGCATTTATTCCATCACACATAAAATTATAGGGTACCTGGATATTAATATCTTAAAACGCAACGATTTGAAGATTTCTTACCAATTTTACCTTTTATTACCCAAGCTCGTATACAGGGGGGGGGGGGGGGGGCGGAGAGGATATAAGAGAGAGTACAATTCTAATCCTTAAATCTGAATATTTTTATATCCAGTGATTGTTCGTAATTACAATCAAAATCAAAATAACCTATATAAAAGAGGATCTAATAAATATCCTAAATATAAAATATTTCATTGGAACAAGTAAAAAATATTTATTTCCTAAAGTCCATAATTTCTGTCAATGACTCATCGTTCACTTATACAGTACCCGGGTTGTGCGCCGTCAGGGGAATCAATTCCAGTGGCATATGCATTTCGAATATTATAAATGATGAAATTTCGTGAGAATATCAAAATATTTTTTTAAGTTAAATTTATTTCCTCACATTTTCATCGCCCCTTACAACTTTTTTTTTTCTGGAGGCACCTTTATAAAGTGTGAACGGTAGTGTCGGATTCGAATCGACTGCAACCCCCGAGACTAAAGGTGCATTGATTTTCCTTGGTCTGCCGTTAGCTGTGGCTGCTGACAGTACAAGGTTATTCAGTGGGGCCTCCGATTTCCAGGCAATTAAGCCTTAATAAACCTTTGGTCTTCACTCAGTGCCAGTTGCACCCATTGTTTGGCACTCTTCTTGCATTTTGCTTACAATATAGGGTTGTCATTTTAAGATATTTTATATGCCCTTAAGGTATTTTATCCATATTAATCGAAAGTTTGTTGCTTACCTATTCCTCTAAGTGGTGTCCAGCGTATTTTCCTTCTAATTTATTCGTTCGGACCAACCAGGGTGCGGCTAGTGTTATCCTTCGGAATGTGGCATAGGTAATGTAGGTAAATTAGCTCTAATTGGTAGAATAATATTTTGACATCAGCTAATTTGAATGTTTTGTTTTTCCGTGTCAATTCACTCTTTATTTAGGTTAAGTTCACAATGATAAAGCGGTAGTCTCAACACTGATATATATTTTTTCCTGTGCAATAGCATATTTGATATATTTTTGTTTATTTACCCTCATTGAATCTAGCAGTTGCACTTTAGGCATTGTTTTGTCAAATTCAATGTTTTTTTTTAGACGAGCCATTGGCATATCTCCGCTTTTTTAGACGCAGGAGTCGAAATTTTTTCTTGGCGTCGACTATGATACGGGGCATCGTCCTTTACAATTACCGAATCGGATTCCACAAGGTTTAAAATCGAAGAAAATCATCACTCAAAAACATCGGCGTTCAATGTCTTCATGATAGTCCGCTGTTTTTCGAGATTCGAACACATTAATGCAGCCATCTAAAAAACCAGACACACTTCCAATGAGTCAAAATTTCTGAAACCGGCCACTAAAAATCAACTAGTCGATTTTCATAATTTTTTTTGCAGATTCCTGAAGCCTTGTACGTCAAAGTTAATGTCTTACAACATTTTCTGAAAATTTAAATTTTTCAAAAAGTTATAAACAAATGAATTTCTAAGCAACTTTTTTTTTAAATTGCGATATCTTGGTTAATATTTAATACAAGTTGATGAAATTTTTATGGTATATTTATGAATAGTAACGGAATCGAATAAGAGATAATTTAAACTGAAAACTTGTAATTTGTTAATAAACAAATAATTTTGCAATAAACAAATAACAGTTTTACCAACTTCTCCTTGTGCTACAAAAATTTTCTTTTCTCATTTGCATTCCTTAAACTCTAGCCTCGATAACTGTGAAGTGAAATTTTGGTGATCTCAATTTGGAAAAAAGTTATTAATTTTTAAATATTATCATGAAGATGCTTGAATGCGACCGCGCTGGGCCGCATCACGCAAGCGAGACCTACAGTACAACGTATACTTTTCTCCCCTTATTCACACATGTTTACACTTGTCATTTATTATTTTACAGCTTTATCTACTTTCATTATAACCGTTTTTAAATATATATGTTGCGAATGATGTTACAATCTAACTAATTTATTTTAAATAATTTGTAGTTATATTATTATTTAGGAAAGAAATATGTTTATTTGTCATGCCTAATCGATTTGGTTGTTTTTTTTACTTATAATTCTGAGCTGTTGTGTTGTTACATGTTATGCGTGATACGACTTGTTACGTTATGACACGTAAAAACAAATGCAAATCGCATATAACACATGTCAATGTGCATTCGCTACTTCGCTAGCAATGATCTGTTAATTATTATCATGACACCACCGCTAAAGTGTTGTAATCCTTTTCAAAAAAAAAGGTCACAATAGTGTGAAAAATAAATTACATTTCTTATCTGAAAAATGCGATGAAAAGTTTAGTGATCTCTTTGGTTTATTCGTTTGTATTTCATGTAAAAAACAGTCTCAAGCAAAATATTTAAATGAACTAAAAATTTACTGTCACCAGGCGAATTTTTAATCACTTTCGATTTTTCTGAAAATTACTAGTTTCATATTCAGAATGCTATACAAGCTCAACATTGGTCTAAAGATCAAGCATCATTGCATGCCTACGTAATTTATTATAAGAAAAATAATGTTGTGTGTAATCTTAACTTTGTTGTTTTTTCGGAATACGAGAATCACGATGTAACTAGAGTCCATTTATATAACTGTAAGATGATTGAGTTTTTGAAAAAAAAAAAAATTTGGCGTCAAAACGTAAAAAAAAACTTATATACTTTTCTGATGGAGCAGGATCTCAGTATAAAAATAAATTTAATTTTTTGAATTTATTATACCACGAGAAGGACTTCCATATCAACGCAGAATGGCACTTTTTTGCGACCTCGCACGGAAAAGGTGAATGTGATGGCATTGGTGGTTGCGTAAAGAGGAATGCATATCGTGCTACTTTACAAGATAACACGATTGTTACAACACAAAAACTTTTCGAATGAGCACGCAACTTTTTTCACAAAATTGATTTTGATTTTTGTACTTTAGATGAATATAAAAAGCACCAAGAATATCTAAAGAAACGTTTCTCTACAGCTCAAACCATCAAGGGATCACGACAATTTCATTGCTTTAAGCCATTTAATATTAATTCTATAGAATGTAAGATTTTTTCAACATGTTCAAAAAGCATTATATTGAAAGTAGATAAAGCTGTAAAATAATAAATGAGAAGTGTAAACATGTGTGAATGAGGTATTTTTTATTTTATAAAATTATAAACATTAACATTAAAACCAGGGGAGAAAAGTATACGTTGTACTGTAGGTATCGCTCGCAAGTCGCAACGCGGCGCGCCCACCTCGGCCGCATTCAAGCGTCTTCATGATAATATTTAAAAATTCATAACTTTTTTCCAGATTGAGATCACCAAAATTTCACTTCACAGTTATCGAGGCTAGAGTTTAAGGAATGCAAATGTGTAAATAAAATTTTTCTAGCACAAGGAGAAGTTGGTAAAATTGTTATTTGTTTATTGCAAAATTATTTGTTTATTAACAAATTACAAGTTTTCAGCTCAAATTATCTCTTATTCGATTCCGTTACTATTTATGAATATACCAATAAAATTTCATCAACTTGTATTAAATATTAACCAAGATATCGCAATTTAAAAAAAAAAAGTTGTTTAGAAATTCATTTGTTTATAACTTTTTAAAAAATTTAAATTTTCAGAAAATGTTTTAAGTCATTAACTTTGACATGCAAGGCTTCAGGAATCTGCAAAAAAAAATCATGAAAATCGACTAGTCGATTTTTAGTGGCCGGTTTCAGAAATTTTGACTCAATATGAGTTATTAAAATACGACCTTTTCCACTAGGATTGCATCCTTGAGAAAATCCTTCCATAAATGCCTGCTTCGAACTTTTCATGTTCAAATCTTGCTATACCTTCCCAACCCTGCCCTTCATTGAGCTATGTTTTATCAGTATAATACAATTTTTTCTCTTTTTCCCGAAAATCCCGTATTTTTTCCTAATATTTTCGCCGCCATAAAACAATTTCATTCTTCTCAATCAGTAAGCTTTTTCGATTCCATTTAAGATATCTAAAATTCATTTCTCTTAAAGTTCGTTTTAAGACTTCATATTTTACGTAAAGACGTGTCGTTATGAATTTCTGCCTTATTTTCTTTTAATTTTGATATTTCATTTTTGACGCAGAAACCATAGACTGCGATGAATGGCGTATTTTGTGTCATAATCCAGGATATTTTTGTCCTTTCTTTTGTCTGCTTTACTTTTTTTTTGTCGTTTTCTTTATAGTAACCATTTAAAACCCTAAACACCGTGCGGGAAGAAACTTTCGTGAAAGTACCACATATTTCTGCAGCATCCAAAGTGGTTACTTCAGAGTTTCGCTCTCGAATACCATGGTAAACATTTTTAACCATTTTTCGATCTTTTAACGTCAATTGATTATTTTTTTTGTAGGCGCACCACTAGTTGAAGGTTCGTTAATATCCATAGTTTACCACAAATATACACACCAAATATACATTGTAATAAACTTTTTTTACACAACACAATATCTATATACAACGAAAATATAATAATTAGAATGTGAACTCACAGAAACTATCCATGAATCAACAATATATCAATAAAATATTCAAGATGGACATTCCGAGCATCACATAGTGTTGCCACATTCATTATTTTTAGGATAAAAAACTAAGTACATGTTGGTCGGCATCACCGTGCTATTTTAAATGCGATCAGCTAATTGCTATTTAAAGCTTGCAAATATGACAACAATGCGTTTTAAGCTTTTAGTACCTCCCTGTTAATAAAGCAGCAAAGTTTTAAATCATTTATAGATGCATGAGATGTTTATTCCGCAGCTTCGTTGCATTGGTGACCGGTATTAAATGAGTCACTGACAGAAATTATGGACTTTCGGTGTTAATTAAAACTTAAACCGTGTCATCTTCGTTCAAAAACTATATCTTGTTGTTCTTCTGATTTATTGACTAAAACTAGTGTATCTTTTGTATTATAACATATAAAGGAATAAGTGGTATAAAAAGCTACTATCTTAAAATTACGGGATTTTCACATTTTTATAATCTTTGATACTTTAGTGTGACAGTTTTATATATTATAATTCGTCATTTAAACTTTACCCTAATTACGTTTAAAATACATTCTTTCAATAGCACTAAGGAGTTCTCAACAACAAATTCCCATGTAGAATTAGCAGATCGTTAGAACTAGAGCACATTGGGTGAATGATGAATGACGTGATAATATTTTTATTTACATTTGGAAAAATGTTGATAAAGTTCTATTATTTCTTAGTACACACACCGATTCTGTGCTATCCTTTTCTAACATTATTTAAGTATAAAATGCTAATCGGCACGTCAATTCGGGAATAAAGTAACCAGTAATAAATAGTATGAGTTTCTGGTTGCCAAATTTATTATGTTATTTTTATTAGGTAAATAATATCTAACAATCAATATTTACCGATAAAAATAAATTATAACACCCTTTTTTTGTTGATATTAATTATCAATTTCGCATTTGTAGTAATTTATAACCACCGACATTTTATCAATGGGCAAAATTTGTTTACATTTCGACAGCCGACAATGTGTCACAGTCCATTCTATGTTGCGAAATTGTATGGCAAGTTTTAAGAGACCTATTAAATTTTTTCGTTAATTGAATTGTTTAGATTTACTGTATCTTTATAGATATAGTATAAGACTAGTATTGTTTAAATATTTCGATCCTTCAACTAAAAGAATTGCAATATTTCCAAACAATACCATCGCCTGTTAAGTTCGGTAAAACCGCAAGCAACGCCTACTAGAATTTTATGTTCATCATATGTGAACCAATGAAATCTTTTGATTGCTGTTAGTGTACTGAATACTGACGAATAAGGGCGAACATTTTTCAGGCAGGTTATTCCGTGTCTAAAATTATTTTTGGGATTTCTTTAGGCGTTTTCGTGATATTTTTAGTGTATGTTGCAATTATGTGAATTATCTATGAACAGGACGCCCTGAAGACTGTTTATCGTCTCAGTTGCCTAGGCATCTTGGAATTGGAACTGGCGGCTACTCACGTGTCTGAGAAAGCGCGGTGGAGAGGGAACCAACCCAACCTCTCTCTGGATATATTTCTGCCAAGTAGAGAGGATTGGGAGGGAGAGCAAAATCTTACGAGAAATGGATCCTGGTGGTATATTCATGGATCTCGACAAGATGAAAGAGCTGAAGCCGGAGTGTTCAGCAGGAGCACAGGAATCAGAGAGTACTACCCGCTCAGACAACGTGCGACAATCTTCACAGAGGAAATTTATGCTATTCTGCAGTGTGTCCATCTCTGTAGGAGGGATATAGACAGGGATAGGGTAATAAATATATCCTCAGACAGTAAGGCTGCGACATTGGCACTGAAGTCCAGTGTTGTAACTTCGCGACTGATGTCTGAATGCAAGGACGTACTGAATGGTATGACAAGGAACGGTTGCACAGTCAGACTTATGTGGGTCCCGGGCCACTCGGGCATACGCGGGAATGAGGAAGCAGACCTTCCGGCAAAGTTGGGTTCGGCAACTGAACTATATGGACCCCAACTAATTTTTCATGTCCCAATTGCCGTTGACAAAAGGGAATTAAAATCGTTGCTGGAAAGCAAATTTATTGAATAGTGGAGATGGAAACCCGGAGTGAGGTGTGCTAAAGAATATATAAGTGAACCTAGCGCACGGCGTACTAAGGAGCTTCTCTCCTTAGGAAGCAAAGATCTGTGAATTCTGGTGGGATTGTTAACAGGACATTGTCCCCTGAGTGGCCATCTTCATAAGATCGGTGTCGAAGACGACCCGATTTGCAGATGGTTTTTAGAGGAGGATGAAACTATTGACCATGTCCTCAGAGAGAGCCCAGCACTCAACGGACTGAGACAGAGATGTTTCGGAGATACAATTTTGTTACCGGAAGCGGTTAGGCAAGTTCAACTAACCAGGCTGCTCGGATTCGTAAAGGCGATCGGCCTCGAATGACTTATAGTTATGGTGGGATGTAAAGGGCCCAATAGAGACCTAGGCATCGATGATCTATTATCACCACCCCCTGTTTTATTCATTCATATCTATGAACGGTATGTCTAGGAATTGTGTTTGTGCCGAACATTTGGCCATTTATATCCAAATCTTACGTTGGTAAGTAATTCATCAATGACTGATGATATATTGTGAAGTACTACCCCATATCGCCCTCGCCCACGAAATTGTTGGCGTGAGGCAGAGTTCTATTCATGAATAATTGGCAGGGCCCATAGATGTCATAGTTTATAACACTTAACAATATTCAAAGGAATCACGAGAAGAAAAATTAAATAAAAACTTTTGTGTCCATCAAACATCCAAAAACCCGTCCCTCCATCGTTATCAAAAACCATGTAATTTTCAGATAGTGCTTTACTAACGTTTTTTTTAAAATACATTTTTAGTTGGCTAATAATGTTTTCTAACTAACAATATATTATAGAGATAAAAATAGTGTATACTTAAAAATGAGTTTACCTGATTTGCAAAATGGTTCTAGCAAATGTTTATTATAACTCATATATGACAAGATTTGGCACAATTTAACAGTAACATTAATATCCTCTGAATATCTGTTATGAATTTCCATAAGAAGTGGTAACCCATTTAAATCTGCAATATCCTTAGAATATGATTCTAAGCTACAATGATGAAGTAAGGATTCTAAACACATTGGCAATATGTCTTTTTCCGACTGAATAAATTTGGATAACTCTAGCGAAGAAGAATCGTCGTCGACTATATGGTGATTATCCTAAGAGGTAAAAATTAATTTAACAAGAAGATATAAAAGTTTAATCGCTTATAATAAAAAAATATTTAGTTAAACCAGTTAAAATTTTAAGTTTATTATAAAATCAATAAACATTTTTGAATGAATACAATAGTGGCCATAAATACAGCAACGTCTTAAAACTTGATATATAATTCAGTATGGCAATAGGTACTGTTTACTATGTGTAATGTATACTGTACAGTAAGTGTGTATAAAATATCAATACTTTATTACAGAAAAAAAACACACTGTGCGTAACTAAACTGTCAACCAACTGCTAATTTTTGAACCAGATAAGATTGTGATGAAATAGTACATAGGTGGCTACGAAAGTTTTGAGATACACATTAACAACACATCGTAGATTAAAGGAGTAATCTTGACGAGAAAAGCCTTGAATGTAGAATTTGATTATCATTACAGCAATATTGGAATGTCAAGCGTGAGAAAGCAGTTGACGGAATTAACACATGATTGTCATGTAATTCTCAAGTATAATTTTATACATGGTTTAAGTGTAGAAAATTGTTTGCCGGCAATGACCAGTGTACTTAGTCAAGAATGCCCAAGCAGTAGTACTAATTTCGGCGGGATTAAATCGTTTGAACGTGGACAGTTTAATCCAAATAATTCGCGCGCCAGTTGACGATTAGAAGTCGTAACTACGGAAAACATAGCTACTGTATACACGATCGATGAATTACATTAAAGAAATCCAGTCGATATTAAATATTAGTGCATCAGCCATACATAAAAGTTGAAATAATTATCGATAAGTTAAAAAATTTATGGGATTCGGATATCTCATCGACTTACGGATAAGCAGAGAGAGTGAACCACAAGACAGTTCGAAAGGTTTAAAATTGGAAAATCTGCACATTTAAAAAAAGCTACAGCTGTTTAAAGATGAAGAAATCCCAAAGCTATAAAAACGTCTTGTTTCATCAAAAAGAACATGATCGCTTTACTCTTGGGAAGGAATTGAACGGATTATCTTAAAAAGACCAAATGTCACAACAAAATGGTGCATAGAGCCATTGTCTTACTCAATTAGTTGCTGAACTTAAAATGATTAGCTCAAGTTCTCGTTTGGACATCTGGTATCTTCACCACTACAATCCTATCACACATACAGCCCAAGTAATTGAGTTTTTGAAGGATTCAGAGCTACAAATTTTAGAACATAGTGTCTATAATCCTGATCTTCTACTCTGTGATTTTGCTTTGATTCTTTTTACGTTAAAATCAACTGGAAAGAGTACGTTTAATGACCGACAACGGGTAGCTGGCTAAAGGTAACAAAGGACGTGCAGACGTTCAACCAGAAAAGAACAAGGAGATTTTTATTAAATAGTTTCAGCGTATGCAGAAGTGTATTAAGTATATGGGGAAATACTTTGAAAAATAATAAACAGTATTAAGGAATTTCAAAATTTCTCGTATTGGCGTATTATTATTTACTAAAGTATCATACATAAAAGAGTGAACTCATATAGTAGAGTATGATTTCTGAGTAATCAAGTATAAAGATAATTACAAAAACTTAATCATTTTAGTGATAATTATTTACTTTGTCAGCTATCATTAAACAAATTGTCTGTTTAACCCATAAAAATCTCCACGAAAAGTGCCAGATAACCACTTTTTGCTACAAACTATCAAGGCTGGGTTTGTATAAAAATAAAGGGAAAGAGAATATCAAAATATAAATGTTCTTAAATAAAGAACAAAAGCTTTCACGGCATTGGTCAAATTGAAAATTATGGTTCTTGGGTTTAGATCGTGTCAAATTGAAATTATTATCCGACGTTTCGCCTACGATTGTACGAGACATTCTTAGGGATATTTACTTCAAGAGATAGAACACTCAGTGTGTTTATCCTTTCGTTAAAGAAAAAATAATAAAAAAGAGTTTCGTATATATGTTCACTATTGTATCTACGACGTCAAATTAAATTTACCCGCTGATATATCCAAATGGCAGCAATGGGAAGGAAAAAATAATTAAGTATATTCTTATAATATATGTCCACTTAAGATGAGTCCAGGTGCAGAAAACAGGCAGTGCAAAAACTTCCTGCTTATTTGTTTTTGTCTTGATTAAGTGGATTATATTGAAAGTCAGCCCATAAGAAAACCTGAGCTCACTTAAGTTTTCGATTATATTTTTTGCTTAAGAGCAACAATAAAAAAAATATCACTATATACCCACATATGAATTCAAACAATTTCACAAATACAAATAGGTAATTATCTCAAGACATGCAGGGTTATGGTTTCTATTTTTAAAATATCATTTAAGAAAATTAAAAGTAATATTAGACTTGCTCATACAGAGATTATAAACTAGTCAGGGTCAATCAGAATTTGACAGCAAACTGTTTTTCAATGATCTGATTAGCGCTGAGTAGTTTCTGATTGTTCTGCCAACGAAGCTAATATTTTTCCCTAAAATATGTATCCACACACAATCTATTTTATAAAGTACATATAATTTTTGCCAGATAAACGTCAAGACATTTATTTATGAGCGGTTTATCATTCTAATGAATGACACATATCTAACAAGAGTTGATGTAGTGTATACAGGGCGTTTATTAAATATGTAAATACAATTTATGGCAGAGATTCTAAACTGTGGGGGGCGGGCATCCCTATGGAAGCCGTATAACAAAAGGGGGCGTAATAAAAACTTTTTTACTTTTTTCTAATCATAATAGATATAAAACTAATATCAAATGCGATGATTTTTAATGCCCTTTTAAAATTTAATTTTTAATTATTATTTTTGATATTAACCTAGAGATGATCTCGAAATAATTTTGTGAAATCAGTAAAATTTGTGTCTTATAAACTGCATTAAAAAAAAACATTATTTTTGCCTTGAATGTATCTAATTAATTGGCCACCCCTGTATATAATAGGTCCACATAGATAATGCTGATTTTCAACCTTTACAGAGCCCATCTTCAAATTATAGTAAAAATAAAAGGGCTATTTTCATAAATCTGGGAATAAGTTGGGCAGTTCACCTTTTTACTTTTCCAAGCAAATTTGATTCTGCGCCACAACGCATTCTATTGCAAGTTTCCATAAAATGGAACTATAGTTCCATATAATATTAAAACAGTTTTCTTTAAGTTTGCTTTTCAAAAATATACAGATATATGTATTAGTTTCTGAACTGAATAAAAAGGTGCTTGATGAAAAACTCTTTCTGTTTTGGTTATTTCCCTGACATATATATTGTTCACTTGCTAAAAAAATATTTGTGAAAAAATTCAGCATTACCTATCATAAACCATTATGATAATAGATAAAGTTAAAAGAAATTTAATTCCATTACGATATTTAGTTTTTAATCTTATTTTAAAAACCAAGTAAAAGTTAACAATATTTAGTAAAATTATATTAAGTGTTACCTCTACATCATACAGAAGGCCTCTGCAACAACTAGTTTAATGTAAAAAATTTACATTATAAAAGAAGCAATAATTTTTTTCTTGTGAGAATATTAAGGTGTTAAAAAAGACAAATATTTCAATAATTTTTAACATTTTATAGATTTCGATATTCTAAGCCCATCACAAAATAGACAATCTGATAATAAATTTCTGGCTTGAATTTGCCAGACACAGGCTTATGTGGTTGCTATCAATTGTGTTGATAAATTAGCAGAAAATAATTATTTGTTCCCACGACAATCATGTTTTGGTTAAATCATAATAATATAAATCCTTTAATTTTCTTTTTGAAACAATAACTCTACTCTTATTCAATAAGATCAAGCTTAAAAAAAATATCATAAATTAAATTTTCTAAATAGTGCTTATAGCACTGGTCTCCAGAGTAAAAACATTAACATCACTGCAGAATATTTTACAATATAAATCAATGTGAACCAAATGAATCTTTTATTTTCTTATAAATTTGTTTTACATTTTTATATTTTTTATATGTTCAAGCAGTTTATTGTAGGTTTTATATGCATATGTTATGGGATTGTTAAGTCCTATGTTAATTCTAGTTAATTTTTAATATATGCTGTTGTGCACTCTTCACAGCTATGTATTTCATTAGAAAATATATATGTTAGATTGTTGTGTCTCATCTACTATTTTAAAGAAAAATTTACATTGTTCAAGCTTTGAAACTTTAACTTAATTATCCCAAACTTCCTGTAGAGGCTATATGTGTTAGCAAGTCTATTAAAATTAAAGAGTACTTTCAGCACTTTTTTTTGTAGAATTTCATCTAACCAAAGTTTGTTTTACTAAACATCCCCATATAGATAGTTGAAATAAACCATAAGAAAAAAGATATTGGGAGGACCAAAAAGCCAATTTTTCTGTCAACTGTTTTAACTATGTAGAATACTGTGTCAGAATCTACCGAATGTCTCAAATAACCACTTACTTCTGTCACATGCTTAATATTTTAAACAAACACAAAATTTATTATTTCCTTTTAAAAAGGTTACTGACAAAATTTTGGGGACGTCACATTGACTGTCCTGAAATCAATCAAGTTAAAATCAATATGCAATTGTTACAAACTATCTTCAATTTTGATTTACCAAAGGTATTTCAAAATTATTTTTATGTTCTAGCGTTTGGGTTACAATAGCCCCAATCTATTGCCCCACTGGAATTCTATCTGTTCCAGTAAAAAATTTTATGCCACAGTCAGAAATAAAATATTGGTTCATTAGCAAGGCTTCATAACGAACAGATCCACAATATCAAATTTAATAAATGTTACTCAAGTCATTTTGAGAACTTTAAATGAACGTGCTCAGATGGACTCGATCTACACTGATTTCACCAAGGCTCTTGATGTGGTTTCCCATAAAATTTTAATTTCTAAGCTGCAATATGAATTTGGCTTTCAGAAAAGGTTGCTTCAGTTGATTAAATCTTACTTATCTTATAGAGAACATTAAGTTATTGTGAAAGGGTATTCATCATTGTAATTTTTTCTGGCATCGGGCATTCCTCAAGGTTCCAATTTGGGTCCCCTCCTTTTCATTATGTATATAAATAGTTTAACAGTATAAAATGCAACATATCTATTGTTTGCAGATGATTTGAAAATTTATTACAGAATTAATTCTGTTAATGACTGCTTGCAGTTACAATTAGACCTAAACAGAGCGGTTGCATGATCAGAAAAAAACAAACTATATTTTAATACTTCTAAATGTGAGCGTAATTATTTATTTGTGGAAAACAAACCAATATTACATACATACTACATAAAGGGAGAAAAACTGACAGGAGTTGAAGAAATTAGGCACCTTGGTGTGACCTTTGATGCTGGACTAACATTTAATAACCATATTATACACACTGCCAATAAGGCCATGCAGGTATATGGGTTTTTAGTAAGACATACACATGAATTTAACGATCCAAATTGTATTAAACAGTTATATATGTCAATTGTACGTAGCATATTAGAGTATGCAAGTGTTATTTGGAATCCTTACTATCAATGTTACAAATATCTGCTAGAAAAAATCCAAAACAAAATTGTTAAATATATGTTTATCAATTGATAATGTCAGCCACGTCATTGTGTCAGAAGTATGGTTTTATGAGACTTGAAAAAAGGAGAGAAATGATGGATATTTTGTATTTATTCAAGATACTCCATGGTATGGTTAATGATTCCAGTTTTTTAAGTAGGCTGAATTTTTCGGTACCAATCTATGGTATTAGGCGCTCAAATACATTTTACTTATCTACAGTAGCCTTAAGTAACAATCATTCTAACCCTCAATTATATAGGCTCTGTTATTCTTACAATAGACTACAGTCCAAGGCAGACATTTTCAATGCTAATAATTGTTATTTTAAAAAAGAATTGTTGAAACTTTATCAACTATTTAAAATTAAGTTAGATTTTAATTTTAGATTTAAATTTTGTAGAAGTACTTTGTAATTGGGTCTTTTTACTTTGTAAATTGTACCTGTTAAGTACTTAAATAAATAGATAAATAATCTTCAGAGAAATAACTATCTGATATGTAACTCCAAAATTCTTGTTCTCACTGAGGTCTTAAGTTACTTTACTACAATCTAGGGTAAGTTATAAGATTTGGAATGGGTTAATTAACAGTGAAGAACTTATTGAATCCTTTCAGTTGTGTATATTTCCTAGACAATTGAGAAAATGGAATATATTTCAATTAAGCCAACATCGAACATTGTATGGAGAAAATTCACCAGTTAATTCAATTATGAGACATGGGTGACTTACTTAATATTTCATTAAAGTTCTTTTTCAAAAGACATTACAATTAAACATTAAGAATTCTATATTTGTGTAACATGTATCGAGGTTATTTCTATTTATCATTATGCTAGCAATTGTTTGTTTTTTATTTAATTTTTTTTTTTAACTTATATCGTATATATTTATAGTTATAATTACTAATTTATGATACTTGTTATACTAAGGAACACATCCCCTTAATGAATAAATAAATAAACAACATTTAACACACTGAGACTAGTAGTAATTCTAAAGGCAAATCAAAGCCTGGTAGGCATGCTAAATTTAAATTTATTCTAAAAAACTGATTTTGACTTTACTATTTCAGATTATACTTACATCCTCAGATACAAAAACTTTAGATAAAAAATATCCCATACAAGGATGTTCAGATCTTTGATAAACATTTATCAAAAACTGTCTCATTTCATCTGTTAGTTGAGCCTTATCATAATTATGGTATCTAAATGGTGGATCTAAAAAAAATCTCCTATCTGCATTTGGTGTTCTCGCTAGGGCAACTGCAGTACGAGGATCTATCATATTAGCAATTAATGCACAGTGCCAATGATCTAGGTTATGCATTCTTGCAAGAGTGTTAACAGCTCTAATTCTAAAATTTTTCTTTTCTATAGAAATGAAGATGACTACAATTAAGGCCGATTCTCATTATGATTGTTCACCCTTGGATCTTGATTATTTACATATCAGTTGATTTCGAGGGTTTTTCAAGGCTATGGATGAAAGGCATTTTTCCACCACTGTTTTAACTTCTAGTAATTTTTGATTTTATGTTTTTGGTATTGTGTTTTTGACATTGTAGAGACACCAACAGATTATTTGTTTTATTTAATATTTTATTTTAAAAACAAATCTAGAAGAATATCAATTATTCATTGAATAATCCATCCAGGAATATTAAAAAAAAAACAAGTTTAATAACTACATCAGGCTGACAGACAGGTTTCCTCAGTAAATTTTTCTAAAAATGGGAGAATCAATAACCTGGGCTTTTTACCCACAACCGTTAGGCACAATCGTGTATGAGGAAAACCACTAGAATTTCATCTGGGGTGAAAAAGTTAGGGTGTGCACTCCTAAGTGAAAATCGGCCTTTAGACTTTCTGTTTACCTGTAGTATCGATTACTATCTTTAGCAACTGCTAGTAATCTTCTAGCATAGGCAAATTTTATAGAATCAATGGCCCATTTTATAAAACCTCCCCGATCAAATTCCAGAAATGGTTCTATCTCCACTATGTTCTCTTCTACAGTTTCCTCCTTCATAATATATTGATTCATATTTTGTAAAACCGAAGTATCTAGAGCATCTTCTAATATTTGCCTTGTCCGGTTTATTTGATAGTACACCCATCCTGCACTAAGATTTAACTTAAAATAAGTTTAGAAGGGTGTAAAAAAGTATATTTACCTAGAGCCAACAAATGCCAATGTAAAACATTTCATAAAAACTTTATTTTCTTTCCATAAAGTCTTAAGAAACATTACTTACAGAAATTATAAACGTCATATCAAAAAACTTAACCTTTAAAAGTTGTTCTGGGCTTTAAAAGTCAATTCTTCTTCTTTCCTAGCTTGTATTTATTTGGACTAGTTGCCACTATAGAGTTGCTACTGTTGTATATATATATATATATATATATATATATATATATAATGTAAATTTTGTCATGAAATCGCGTCAGCGAACTCGCATTGTGCTCTGAATGTACCCTTAGAAAAGATAAAAAATATGTCATATTGACAAACAGGTTGTCCAACCTACTTTATGTGTCATAGGAAATACCTGCGTGACAAAAAATTTCTAAAAATTTTCGGATTTTGGCCTTTCTTTTGATTTCCCCTTGCTGGTTTCGGACGCGAACTGTTTTGGGATTATATGGTATGTCATCCTTAGATTTCTAAAAAAGTTTTGTTTTTAAAATAATGCAATAAACCATAAAATTCCAGTTAAAACCAGTTGAGGTACATACGAACTAGTAAGAAGTGACTCCTTGTGTGAAGTTCATCGGCACTGCAATCACGCCATTTTGCATAAACTACACGTTTTTAGATTTGTCTTCTCCAGAAAATCAGTAAAACATGTCGGGAGAAGAGACTTCGGCAGATCGAAATGTTGAAATATGGAAAATTAAAAAACTTATTAAAAGTTTGGAATTGGCAAGGGGGTAAGTAGGTTTAGTGATGTGGCATTACTATTTCTAAACATATTGTCTATTGAATTTAAATCTTTTTAATTTAAAATTAGAAATGAGCCGACAGTTCTACGTTACTTAGCATTTGATGTTAAATTAATAGTTGTTAATTATTTAAATATCTACATGTTTGTTAGGTTAAGGCGTTTCAGTTAGGACATTTCTCCCCTTAATTGATAGCTAAAAATTTGATCAAGTTTTGCTTACAGCTAACTAAAATAAATTTATGTAAGAATACTTTAAAGTCATAAGAACAGATTTTATAAATATCTTGTGTTTTACCAAAATAATTTTTTAGTTTGTTTCTTGAATTTTTAACTTGCCTTTTAAAATGAGATTCTGCGGTATATTGATAGATATTTTTCTTTTCTTGTTTAATAAGCTAAAACATCAAGAATAATTTAATCAATGTTAGTAATATTCAAATTATTACAACAAAAAAAATGAAACTTGAATTTCAGTAAGGTATAAAGAAAACTTTACGGAATTGGTTTATAAAGTTACCATTTCAGGGCCTCTAAGAAAAAAATAGACAGTTTATTTCCTGCAAATCCAACTCTGATTCTTTCTCCATGTGTGTTTGGACTCCCTAATTGTCTCACCAATAGAGCTGTAACAAATCAAAATTCACAGAAATCAACTGTCTATGTAAAATCTAAAATCCAGAATATATCAGAAGGATGTTAAACCTGAAGATATTTTCGATGCCAGCTTAAAAAAATTTTTAGTAGGATATAAAGTGGAAGAATTTCTATAAACTGTCTATTTTTTCCTTAAGTGACATGACGGAGAGAAATGGTAACTTATTAAACAAAAAGATGAGTGGATCTTGGTTATTTGACATTGGTAGAAAATTTAATAAAGTGAGAGATTATAATAATTCATGGCACCGAAATGTAATAACCATAAAAACCCTGTTATTAAGTACAAGTTAGACTCGTTTTTAAATACTAAACTGGCAAAATACCCATTTTCATGTCACAATAATAATAATAATAATAAATCCCTTTATTGCCAACAAAATCAAATCAAATTTGACAAAGCAACGTCACAAAAGCAAAACAAATCTATGCTAAAAAAATATATAAATAGAAATATACAACAGTTACTAACAATAACTTAATTTTATTTTTTTGACCCTATAAGTAAGATTCAAGTATATATTACATTATTTGCACAAATTACTGCCGGGCACTTTCTGATTTTCTATTGAAGAATTTTGAATGATGTGAAGAAGTTAGTTTAACTCCCAAAACATTAAAAAAATATATAATGCTTTTGTTTTAAATTGTTTGACCCATATTTTCATTTATTGACAATGTTAATATGTGTGAAAGGCTTAGGTTTTTAATAAACGTCTAAATCTCATTTGAATTAGGATTTTCACGCATTTAAATAGTCGTTAATGTGCTATTCTTGTTGTAGAATCATTTTACTACATTTAATGAGTATTTAAGTGGCTGATGTTAAGTCCTGAATACTTTGGTTTCTCTTTTAATATGTGTTCATGTTTGTTATAAAATTGTTTGATTATTGTATTTTAATTGACACTCTAGTACTTTGTAAGAAGTCTTCTTAATAGTGAATAAATAAATAAATAAAAGTCCTTTTAGCGTTAAATAAATAAATAAATATTGCTGGACATTCAGTTTTTAATTAACATTGAAACTTTGAGATACAGAGTGCCTCCCATAAGTAATGTGACTGTCCAGAAAAAAATATTTATTAATCTAACTAGTACAAATAATTAAAATTGTTCATTGCATGCTCGGAAGGCGTTTTTGAGAGCCTGCTTCGGGATGTCCTTCAAGACACATGTTACAACTACTTTGATGTTGTCTATGGACTCCAAATGTTGAGCTTTCAAGGCTCGTTTGAGGTAGGGAAATAGAAAAAAGGCTGATGGTGCCACGTCGGGGCTGTAGAAAGGCTGGGATCACTGTCAAATTGACCTGGGTCCAGTAGTCCCTGACGAGAAGGGTGGTGTGTTTGGGCGCGTTATCGTGATTAAGCCTCCAGGTGTCCTTGATGGTACTCCTAACGCAGGCGACCCTCTTTTTTAATTTTTTGAGAACTTCCACGCAAAAAGTAGGATTTACAGGTGTCCCGGTCGGTATGCATTTGTGATTTTGAGAGGTAGTCATCCCTGAAGGCCTGCTGAATTATTGGGTGTCAGTGAAGCCAATTTGCCAAGTTTCACACAAAATTTGATTGTGTAGCACTGTTTGAGATAACCCTCCATTGCACACTGGAACACGAAGCTAAATAGAGGTGCACGGAAACACTCATTCTTTCCTCTCCAAAGCTCGGAGGCGACTGCCGGATTGTTTTTTTTTTTCGAAGCTGAGATCCCCTCCACTTTTCCTGCTCGTCGCAGCGCCGTACAGTAGCATCAGAAAATAATTGATCGCATTACTTATGGAACGCACCCTGTATGTCTAAGCGGTGGAATGCTATTTACTCAGTTTTGCCGTTGGATCTTTTTTGATTATTAAAAATATCAAACATTAAATAGCAGAAAAACCAAAGACAACCAGACTTGCTGAAATGCAATTAGTATATATAAATCCTCTATTTAGTCGTAGACTAATATATATAATTACACATAAGTTTAACTAAATTCATATTTTAAAATTAAAAACGACATTCAAACATCGTCACGCTTTGCAGAACAATGACATACTAAACTAAACTGACACAAATTAAAAAAAAAAAAAAAAAGAAAGTTCATGTCCCTCAAGGACAGACCCTATTAAAAAAATACTGCTTCAAACACCGCTTAAACTTATTTAGAAATTTTAAACATTTAATATTTGGCAATTGATTAAAACTGTTTAGACCTTTAAAAAATACAGAGGTTTGTATTTGTCTCTTTAATACTGGAGGAATATAAAAGTCATCCTTCCATCTAGTGTCATATGCATGTATATTTCTATTATAATTAATATGATTTTGTAAATATGTAGGAGAACTACCCAATTTGATTTTTAAAATAAAGATCAATGTTGGATAGTGAAAGAAGTCCTCCACCGATAACCATTGCATTTCTCTCAACATGTAGTTAATTGATGTTCTTGTACCTGATAGTAGAACTCTCATGGCTCTATTTTGCAATTTTTGAAATCTTGCCTTTTCATTTTGATTAAGAAGGAACCAAATTGTGGAGCAATAAACAAAGTGCGGCAATACCAGAATGTTAAACAGGATTGTTTTAGTTCACCTTTTCAAAAAATTAGAACATCTATGAATATAGTTAATTTTATAAGAGATTATTTTTATTAAGTTATTTCCATGTTCTTTAAATTTAAGTTGTTTATCTATGATTACTCCTAAATATTTAAACTTTTCCACCATTTCAATTGTTTCATTGCCTACTTTAATAATAGGATCTCTATGAGAAAAAGTTCTGTAATGATTCTCATTGCAGATTATCATAAATTTGGTTTTTTCCACATTTATTTTTAATTGGTTACAAGAACACCACCAATATAAATTTTGTAATGTAGAGTTGTGTGTCAACCAATTGACTACCATCAGAACATGCAAAATATAAAAGAACATCATCTGCAAAAAGATGTATAAAACAATCACCAGCTGTATTCACTATATCGTCAATATATATAAGAAATAATAATGGACCTAGCACACTACCCTGTGGAACACCCATGCTGCTTTCAATCTCGTCAGATACCACGTCATTCAATTTCAATCTTTGTTTTCTATTAATTAAGTAATTATTCATAAATTTCAACACTTCACCTCTTATACCGACACTTTCTCATTTTCTAAGTAGTCTTTCCCTATCTAAAGTCTCAAAGGCCCTCCTCAAATCCAAGAATACAGCACCCGTAATAAGATTTTGATCGAAACTATGTTTCCAGTCATTAAAGATATACTGCACTGCAGTTTCACAGCTATGCTTACCCCGAAAACCAGATTACATACTAGTTATAATTTTTTTGGCTTCTATGAATTTTAACAGTTGTTTCATCACTACTTTTTCCATGATTTTTTCAACACAACTAAGCATGTTAACAGGTCGCAAATCAACAGCCCTGTGAGAATTATTTACTTTAGGAACCGGAACAATAGTCGAGATTTTTAATTCATCCGGAATTTTACATGCTAAAAATGACGAATTTATTAAATTAAGAAGTGGTAGAGTTATGTTATCAAAACAACTCTTTAAAAACGCAACATTTATATCATCTGATCCCTTTTTATTTGGTAGGTCAAAAACAATCTCCATAAGTTCCTCAACAGTAACAAGCTTAAAGTTCTCCAAAAACACGCTCCCATGTCTAGGTAAAATCGGAAAATCTGGTCCAGATTTATCTATGTCCCTGACTATTGTTCCAATACTGGTAACATAAAAGCAGTTCAATGAACTTGTCATATCATTTGGATCTGAAATTATTTCATCATCAAATTTCAGTTTCAATTAACTGTTAGTTTTACCTTCATTAGGAAGCAAAGTTCTTAAAATATTCCACAATGCACGGGAATTACTTTTATTTTCGGTTATTCTGTCTTTATAATATTCTCTTTTTTCCTGGCGCATAACTTTCACAGCAATATTTCTTTTTTGTTTGTAGATCTTCAAATCCTCAGATGTTCAAGAACTGACATACCACTTATAACTAACATCTCTAGCATTTGTAGCAGCCTTAACTCTGTCATTCCATCATTCCTTGTATTTTGGATATATTTTAACAGTTCTTTTTGGTGTAACATCATTCAAAATGTTCTTCAAAGTTGAGTAAAAGTACTGGTCTTTGAGCTTAATATCAAATATTTTATAGTTCCAGTTTATCAAGGATAATTTATCATTTATAGTACTATAATTAATATTTCTACCTCTACTTCTTATTTCTATAGGTTTTTGCAAGATTGCGGCTGTTAAGTAAAGAAAAACTATATAATGATCTGTGATTCTGGGTGTTTTTATGACTTGAGCCACGTTCTTTTCAAAATGATTAGTAATTATTGGATCTATTAAAGCCACCATTTGCGCAAGGCCGAGTACACTCTGTAACCACATCCTCCAACCCAGCATCAACCACAAATTGCTTTAACCTTATACTCTAGGTGTTATCAGTCTTCCAATCAATATTAAACTATACAGTTATAATTACTTGACAGTTTTTATCATGAATATTTTCGTCGCACTAACTCTCAAAGAAATCTAAAAAAAGCCAGATAGCTACCATTTCAATATCTATACAAACATACAATAATAAACACTCTATTGTTTAAACGAATCTTGGTCGACAAGAACCAGTATGTCTTTTGCTTACATAATCTCTGGCACTCCATCACCATAACATTACCCCCAAAATACACCATTACACCCCCCCCCCCCCAACATGTCTACTCTTACTGCCAGCTCTAAAAATGGAGTAGTTCTCAATAGAAATCTCGCTATCATAAATTTCATTAGCTAAACGTGTTTCTGAAATACAAATTATCTCAGGCCTTTTTTGTACAATTAAATTGTACATCTCATCAAAGTGAGCAGGTAGTAATTACCAATTATAAGCAGAAAACATCTCTACTAGGTTTAAAAACCCCAATGCTATGTCTTAGTGTCCAGAGATATTAAAATGAGTAAAATGTCCAAGAACCAATTGTGTTATTTTAGACAATCGAATTTTCAAGCTGTGAAACTGTATTTACTATATACAGTTTTGACCTTGACCTTTGGTTATAGTCATTAAACATAATAATTTTAGTCTACCAGAAATGCTTCAGTATTTTCTGGTGATGTTAGTTTGTTATTAATCTGCTTTTAAAAAAAGGAAAAAAGTAAAATTTATGCAAATGAAATCATATGCAAAAAAAATCTATTTTAATAACATACTCCACTTCATACTATGAAAGAAAGTTCACCAACCACGCCTGTCTGTGTGTCCAGGATAATCACAAAAATTATTGAATCAATTCTGTTGTGGTTTTTACCATTGCTTAGGCTGCTTCCTAAGACTAGTTTTGAGGTATCAATATATAATGTAAAGTAGCTGAGACTGACATGACAGGTCCAGGCACTCCCTTGATTAAACAGTTTGTAATACATCAAAACAGTAAAAAACCAAAGCTTTCACGGCTTTGTCAAGTTGAAAATCATGGTTCTTGGCTTTAGACTATGTCAAAGATTCAGTGTTCTAATCTCGTGGAGTAAAGATCCCTGAAGATTCCTCGTGCAGTCATAGGCGAAACGTCGGATAGTAATTCCAATTTGACATAGTCTGAACCCAAGAACCATGATTTTCAACATCAAAACAGTGTTTGAAGATGTAGATCTTAAAAAGTGCTACCAGTAAATCTGCGTAAGCATTGCTCTATCTGCTAAGCATGAGGAACAATAATTGTATTTGTCATTTAAAAATTGATCAGAAGTAGAGGACAAACCTATAGACACATTTATTTTAACTACTTACACATCATATTATACACTTTCATATAAAAACATTTTAGATTAAAATAGAGACTGTCAAGTATATTTCAAACCATACATAGTCAAAATTGGTATAAATACGCGAACAAGACTATACCGCGTCACAACAAAGTCTTGTTCTCAATCACGCACCTCTTCTTCTTTTAAGAGATGGGTGTATTCCACACGTTTATTTATTTTTGCAAATTCTACAGTATTTTACCACTGTTCACAATTTAAATCACGTTATCAGTACCTTCTGATCTCTGTTAATAAATGTATGACAGGTGTCATGCCAACATCATGGTATATTGCTACAATAATTTTACTGCATAAAAAAGGAGACACTACCAACCTGACAAAATACAAATTCATTAGCTTTCTCTTATCATTTTCAAACTTTAAGGATATTAACCCAACGTCTTACGCCAAAGTTTGAAATGTACCAACTACGTGAGCAGGCAGGTCTTCGGTCACGTTTTGGAATCGACACTAATCTATCAGCTGTAAAACTGCTCATATATGTTACAAAATTTTTTATCAACATAACTATTGATTCTTTTGTTGAAGTATTGAGTATTTTTAACATTGATAGTTTTATTCCGATTCCAAGTATCTATACTTTTTTTTAGTATCGGTATCAAATGTATAGTCGAAAAATTTTCTCCCAAATACAAACCAAAATACTTCCTTCACCAGCTTCCTCCATTTATAATTAAATTAATAAAAACATTAAAGAAAAATGCTCAGGGATATCAGTTCAATCAAAACCCGGATTTTAAAAGGAACATCAAGGCATACAGTAAAAATATACAAATCTGACACAACAATTTAGAGAACACAGATGGATTAAAACATGTAATGAAATAAGTGAGAAACACGGAAAGACATACTGGCAGCAAATAAACAAACTTACCAAATACAAAACAAAACATAGCATTCCGAACATGACGGAAGACAACCAAATATTTGAAGAGGACACTGAGAAGACCGAATTATTTACAAAACAGTTCAAGAAAACCTTCACTGACGACAACGACCTTAACTACGATGCAAACAACTATATCGTGGCCAACACATGGTTTCAAAATTACTGTGTAACAATCAGAACGGCAAAAACAGAAAGAATGGTAGATGGAATAACAGAGGAAGAATACTTTCCCGTATTGAACAGTGGAAAAGACACAGCTCCTGGAGTCGACTGCGTGACGAGAGAAATATTACGAAAGCTAGATAACAATATCCATCAATATATTATTAAACTGTACAATTATTGTTATCATCATCATTGCTTTCCCAAAATGTGGAAACACGGATTGTCACTATTCAGATTCAGCCCAATTCAGATCTGAGCAAACCCACAGGATACAGATCAATCACACTGCTACCAGTCTTAGGAAAAACTTCGAAAAAATCATAAAAAAGCGTCTGCAAGACTCAGTGGGAGAACATATTCCTCAATACCAGTTTGGATTTAGGAAAAACACTTCTACATTACACGCACTTACGATATTTGTTTCCAACGTACAAGCCGCCAAACTAAGAGGATATAGAAGCTCTGCTCTAATGTTGGATATCAATAAGGCCTTTGATAATGTGTGGCAAAATGGCTTATTATTCAAACTGTTTAAAATTAATTGTTCAAAAGAACTTATTTTGATAGTAAAGGAATTTTTATTTGACAAAACCCTGCAAGTTAAAGTAAACAATTCAGTATCCAAACAGTGTAAACCCGAACAAGGAGGTTCCACAAGGTTCGACATTGTCACCTAAGGAGTTCCACAAGGTTTGACATTGTCACCTCTTTTATACAATCTATATTGTTATGATATATACCAACACGATTTACAGGAACCAATGTTTGAAGTATATATATATTGCAATATGCAAACGACACTGCCCTGATTGCTCATGGAAAGACACTACAATTAACACAAGCCTCCTTACAAGAAATAACAAACGGAATAAATGAATGGTTTAAATTGAGGAGACTAAAGGCAAATTCAAACAAATGCCAATTAATCGTATTCAACACTAATTACCAAAATATAAACACAACTATATCACTTAACAATCAAATTATAGAAGCAAAACCATCAGTAAAATACCTTGGCCTTATTATAGACCACAAATTAAACTTAAACGCGCACACAAAACCATAAAAACAAAAATGTATCCAAAAAGCTAAACACTTCCGAAGCCTTACTTACAAAAGTGATGGAATATCCGCGACAACGGCAGCGCATATTTACAAGGCTCTATGTCGCCCACTTCTGGAATACATGCGTCCAATGTATATCAACCGCAGACCATCAGCTTTGAAAAATTTAGAAGTGGCCGAAACCACTGCACTCCGAGCGATCTCGAAAATGAGACACCCTGATAATCCCTCAAACAATATACTATTAGAAATAACCAAAGTACAATCAATATCTGAACGACGCAATATACTTTCCACAAAATTGGCACAATGTTTTTCTTCTATAATTGCATTATTTAACTAGTGTAATATGCTAATAATCGGTGCGTCAATTCGGGTATAAAATAACCGGGTAATAAAGCTAAAGTATGACTTTCTGTTTGCCTAAATTAATATGTTATTCTTAATATGTAAATAATATCTGACAATATTTACCGATAAAAACAAATTTTTAAGTACTCTTTTTGTTGATATTAATGTAGTAATTTTAAACATTAAAAAATATTCAAAGGATTCGCCACAAGCAGAAAAACTGAAAGCAAAATTAAATAAAAATATTTATGTCTGTCAAATATCAAGAAACTAGTGGTCTTTCTGCTTCTTCCTGATGTTTGCAATGACCTAGAGGCTTACGGCCCTCAGTGGTATGATCGAAGGTTACTTCTAAAACCGATATTTAAGGGAATCGGCACTTTTTTGGAAAATATCGATAGGTATCGATACCGTGCAAAAAATTATCGAGTTAGTATCGGTATCGATACCTTTTGTTATTTTTGCATCTCTACACATACTTATTGAATACCAACAAATTCAAGATTTAGAAACGAGTACGATAAAGAGATACCATGTCCCTAAAACTCGTTTATAACTCTTTCAAAAGTCGCTTTTAAAAAATTAAATTGTGGCCTGTTATAACTTACGGAGCAGAGACCTTAAATTTAACTAAAAAGTCTATAAATAAAATTGCAATGGAATGTTTAACGGGCTGGACCTTTCGAGATAAAACCGTTCCTCACCAGCCCCGCGGGCGAAGCTGCGACATGTAACTGTTAGTGTTGCCATAAAACTGCTTTATAGCGCTGCAGAGTTGCGGTTTATTTAGCAGAGATTATTTATATATTTTAGTGACTGGCATAGGTTCATAGGAGCCCGTAAATTTTATATATAATATTTTACCATAATTGTTGAAATGTGTTATTTTATGTTATAAGTGAAATTTCCCCATTAGGAGCAAATCTAATAAGTTTTCCGCTGTACTTTGTTTCCCAAAAAGTCACTAATGATCATTTCGAGTTAAAAAAAAATTAAGTTATCGACAGATATTACAATAAAATAGTTAATTACATGTAATACGATAAAACATCTTGTGTTCAAGATTAATAATTAAATGAAAACAAATCAAAATTGTGCTTTTTTTTTATGACTCCTTCTACATTCAATATTCAGACTTTATGATTCATCCAGTTACATTTTATGTTATGGCCCTACATACTTATAAGTAAATAGTTTTTTATTGAAAGTTCGGGAAAAAATTTCGTTATATTTCGTTTTATTAAAGTATACAAAATATAAAAACCAATATACCAAAAAATATAAAGTTTGTTGCGACCTTGATATAAGTATTTAAGAAGTTTAAAAAATTCAAGAAGATGTTTGGTATATACATGAATAGTTTTAAGTTTTTGTGTTGTAGAATATGAATTTTTAATAGGCGAAAATTATCCCTATTACTATAATTTTTTGTTTAGGTAAAAATAAATAATTGCGTCAAATCCATTTTACAATACACCCCGTCGTATTCTCACTTTTTAATGGGATAGTATAAAAATCAATAACTTTTTAAAATGAAATACTTTATCTAATCTAATGATTATATTTATTTTTAATTCAGAAATTGTGCGCATTTTTTTTCCCAAACTGACGAAGTTTTACGGAAACTAATAGAATAAAAGGCCTGTGGTTTCTAAATTAATCATAATTATTTTTGTATTATCAATGTTAGTTTTAATGAAAAAAAATATAATATAAACGTTAGAACCTATAAGATAACCCAATATTCACGGATCAACTGAGTTAGGCTGAAATTAGTGTGGTATATTAGCATTTAGGACTGTTAGGAACCTAATTAGGACGGTCACGCAAAGTTGATCTCCATTAGTCGGTTAGGATGCTAATTAGGGAACGATTTAGTCTGGTCTAATAGCATTTAGGTTACTTGGTCGATATGCGGCGAGAAGCCATAGAAGTATTGTAGATAGAGTAGGGAACCCATAGGGCCGCATGCAAGTAGAATTATTACGCCGATAGAAAGACAGTTCCTTCAGGTCTCTTCAATACTGCATACGCAGTGCAGAGCTTACTTCCCATTGGCGCAAAATGCAATAATCATCAATATTATGAATTAAATAAACCTAAGTACACCGACGAAATCTCCAAATCAACATAAAGCATGATTAAACCCAAATCATAGTCCCATATCTTACCTTGTATACAAGTTCCAAACGTATAAAGGTGCGTATAAATATGGCGAGTCGAGCTCGAGTCGAGCTTCCAACGAACTGATCTTTGTCGGTTCGAACCCTTTTTCGCCGCCCGGCGGCAAAAGAGATTTATTGCATCTGGACGTTGTAAACCAATAAAGGGTAAAGAAAAAAATATTTAAGTTTTGATTATTTTCTTTATATTCCGAAATGAAATGTAGTTAATTTTTTCTTATTTTCCAAATATTTAATAATGAATCCCGAAATCAGCTTATGTAGGGTTCAACATAACTGTGGTGCCGGGACATTAGAAATAAATCTAATTTTTTAAGTGATTTTATTTACATATTATCTCCTATATTTATAAATAAAAAAGATACCTTTTTGTTGTACTTTTACAAGATCTATTAATAAATCTTGGAAATCAGCCTTTACATGAGTTTGTGTTTTCCCGTTCACTGGCCATTATTACAATACCTCATGCTGTCAAATTGGCTGAAATTTTTTTAATATCATATTTTCCTTATATCGAAATATTACTTAAGTAATTTCGAAATTAGCTTATACGTAGGTCGTCAGTAATCTGTTCACGGTTCAATATGGCGGTTTCAGGTTGCTGAAAAAGAACCTACTTTTTTCAGGAGTGTTATTTTCTAATTATCTTTAATATTTCAAAGTAAAAAACGAAATTTAACCGGTTTATTTACTAGTTTGTTTGTCGATGATTGTCGCGGCGAGTGTAGCTGCATCGATGCGAACTTCAATTAAGTTTTTCTTTAATAACATAGTTAATGCCGTTTCACCAGTCCTCGCTGATATTTTTTTTAATGTATATAAGAAATTAACGTATTCCTTATAGTTTACATTTTGGGTTATCCCGAGTTACGAATTAGTTGTGCCCATATAAGTTTAATGGATTTTAATTAATGTGTTCGAAGCACATTTCCAAGTTCTTCAGCCCATTCGTCTATCACATGTTTCTTAAATTGTCTTTCTTTCTAATTTGCAAATTTTACAAGTTCCTTCTTTAGTAAACCGTTCATAAAGGAAATATATTTTTTTAATAACCAATTTGTAATATCGCTTTTTCAACTATGTTATTGGCAACTTTTCCACCAGTCTAGAATGATAACTGGCGTTATCCAAATCTACAACTGACCTCTCCTGAATCAATTGTATCATTTGATAAAAATATCTTTGAAAGATATCCGGCGTCATTTATTCACGTTAATCTTTGGTAAATTTCGATTCAAACTGCTGCAAAACTCCCATAAATTTCCTCCAATATGAGTTGTAATGAGTTGGTGGCCCTGAGCGGATTTAAATCTGTCGATAACCTTTCTAAGAATGCTTCTCGAAAAATTGCTGTATTCTTATCTTCATACATTTCTTGTACTATGTGTCCTGTACTGAGACAAATTACATCCACATGCCTTCCCTGTGGTATTTTCTAATTTCCCGCAAATACCGTTTTCTCTAAAAGTATTTCCTCTGTATCACCTGTATTTTCACTTTCCCTACGAGAAATTCATTTTGTTAGCACTTTTTACAGATTGGTTTTTCACATTCTACTCTTGTTTCATAACTTTCAAAACTTTATCGAGACTTGCTTTTTATTTTCTAACTAAAAACTTTCTAATTCGTTAACGTATCTTCTTAGTATGTTTTTGAAGCATTCTTATAATTTTTTCTTCTAGGGTACGGTTCAGGCTAGCACACAGTTGCACTTTTCCTTTCCTTACTTCACCTATAAGTTGTAGATTCGCTAAGTTTTGGAGTAAAAGTAGAAATTTTCAATAGCTAGCATTGAAAGTTGTAAGATAATAACATAGCAAGGCCTTACATTTATACACATCTGAAGTATACTTAAAAATGTCATTACTGTTAATTGCCCAATTGAGATGTATACTTCTAAATCTAATTATCTTTTAAGTATACAACTCTTTCCTCAAATACATACTTCAGACACATACAATATCTACCCCTTGCGTTATCCAGTCATTTCCAAAAGAAAAATATATTATCAGCGGCCCATTTCCATATGGCCGACGCACTCGAAATTTTCTTCTCGCTGGTCTCTGCGAATTTTCTGACGCAATTTCATTTCACACATTTACTTCTTTTCTTCTCTAAAATTTTTGTCCATAACTCACAAATTTTGGAATTATTTTCAGGTCCTCTATTTTCTTCCGATCACTCCATATTCACTTATGAACAACTTTTAATCAATTAATGCCAAGTGATAAATAAATTTCATTTCATTAACAAAAAATAAGAAAATCTCGTGTCTTCAGTCTCACTGCAAAGTAAATTTTTTCGAAAAAGCGTGTCATAAACCCGTCTCACTAGATTAAAAAAAACCCTTTGAGTTCGCACCAAAAAACCGACAGAAAATGGATCGCTGCGAGTCTCGGTCGAGCTACTCGAAAACAATAGAACTATAAAAAAATTGACTTCTTGGGACCCAACTGCATTTATTACCTCATTTCAAATTTGCCGACGATGGCCCTCGATAACAATAGAAATCGGCAAAATTTCAAAAGAGTCTCGTTCGAAGCTCGGAGCATACTCGACTCGAGCTCGACTCGCCATATTTATACGCACCTTTATATGTTTAATGATCATAGTGGTCGAGTGGATAAGGTATTTGCATCACCTTAAGGTCGCGAGTATCGTTAGACTTGATTTCGCAAACCAGCGAACATCTGCTGGCAACTCTACTTTTGATGAATGTGCTTCGATGCACTTACCATTCTAGAGATACGTTTTAAAAATGTATTGTAGATATATTTAGCTATGTTTGTGATTAATAGACATTTAAAAATAAGGTACAGTAAAATTGCGCGGGTTCGAGCCTTCGCGTGATAAGTTTTTTTTCATATATAATTTTTCATGTAGAGTAATGAAGATTCCACCTATTTTTTTTTCTTTTATT
The DNA here is from genome assembly GCA_034092305.1 of Diaprepes abbreviatus. Lineage (NCBI taxonomy): Eukaryota > Metazoa > Arthropoda > Insecta > Coleoptera > Curculionidae > Diaprepes > Diaprepes abbreviatus. The sequence continues at coordinate 27,979,613 of JASJET010000022.1, forward strand.
TAGAAATATATTTTTAATTTATTATTATTTTACGAGTAAATATAATATAAACTCGTATCTATATTTCTATGTGAGCGACGTGAGCTCACGTATTGTCGGTAGTTGGCTTCGCGCGAAAATGGCAAATGGAAAAAATGAAATTTTATCAGATGTTCTCGATATTTATAGATATGTCATACTTATCAAGTTAAAATTTTAAAGATTATTTGAACAAAAATATTATATAGTTATACGGTACTGTTCGCCTTTTTTTTAATTTCATGCAACCTGCCATTACGGCTAGGATAAGGCCTATTTTTACATGCTTTCGGGTGTCATGGTAAACTTCAGAGTTTTAGCGTGCTCGACGGCCATTCGCTCACTGATTTAGGACTCTACATCCTCATTAGGAATCTTTAATATCGTGTCGTCTAATAGCCTCATATCTTTAAAATCCATATTTGTTACTTCTATTAATGGAAATATTCTAATTTAAATGAGTTGATTTTATAATGTAACTGAAGTTTGCGTCGATGCAGCCACACGCCCATCGACATACGAACCAGTAGATAGGGATTACATGAAATATTTTTTTAATTCATTAAATTTTCCCTATTTTATTTCGAAACATCAAAGGTATTAAAAGATAATACTTTCAGAAAAATTTGTCTCATTTCTATCAAACTAAAAACCGCCATATTGACCCGTGAACGCGATAATGTCAGACATGATAGAAGCAGATGTCGGGATTAATTAATAAATATTTCGAAAATAAGAAAAAAGTACCTCTTTTTTATTTCGAAATATCAAAGATATAAGTAAAATGTAATACCAAAAAAAATTGCACACATTTTGAAGGCATGGAGCACCCACATATTGGCCCCCGAAAGCGATTTTGTCGAAGTTTATATAAGCCAGTTCAGGAACTAAATTAATAAATATTTCGAAAATAAGAAAAAAGTACCTTTTTTTTATTTCGAAATATCAAAGATATAAGTAAAATGTAATACCAAAAAAAATTGCACACATTTTGAAGGCATGGAGCACCCCCATATTGGCCCCCGAAAGCGATTTTGTCGAAGTTTATATAAGCCGGTTCAGGAACTAAATTAATAAATATTTCGAAAATAAGGAAAAACTACCTTTTTTTTATTTCGGAATATAGAAGATATTAGTAAAATGTAACATCAAAGAAAATTGCACACATTTTGAAGGCATGGAGCACCCCAATATTGGCCCCCGAAAGCGATTTTGTCGAAGTTTATATAAGCCGGTTCAGGAACTAAATTAATAAATATTTCTAAAATAAGGAAAAACTACCTTTTTTTTTATTTCGGAATATAGAAGATATTAGTAAAATGTAACATCAAAGAAAATTGCACACATTTTGAAGGCATGGACACCCCCATATTGGCCCCCGAAAGCGATTTTGTCGAAGTTTATATAAGCCGGTTCAGGAACTAAATTAATAAATATATCGAAAATAAGGAAAAACTACCTTTTTTTTATTTCGGAATATAGAAGATATTAGTAAAATGTAACATCAAAGAAAATTGCACACATTTTGAAGGCATGGAGCACCCCCATATTGGCCCCCGAAAGCGATTTTGTCGAAGTTTATATAAGCCGGTTCAGGAACTAATTAAATATTTCTAAAATACGGAAAAACTACCTTTTTTTTATTTCGGAATATAGAAGATATTTGTAAAATGTAACATCAAAGAAAATTGCACACATTTTGAAGGCATGGAGCACCCCCATATTGGCCCCCGAAAGCGATTTTGTCGAAGTTTATATAAGCCGGTTCAGGAACTAAATTAATAAATATTTCGAAAATAAGGAAAAACTACCTTTTTTTTATTTCGGAATATAGAAGATATTAGTAAAATGTAACATCAAAGAAAATTGCACACATTTTGAAGGCATGGAGCACCCCCATATTGGCCCCCGAAAGCGATTTTGTCGAAGTTTATATAAGCCGGTTCAGGAACTAAATTAATAAATATTTCGAAAATAAGGAAAAACTACCTTTTTTTTATTTCGGAATATAGAAGATGTTAGTAAAATGTAACATCAAAGAAAATTGCACACATTTTGAAGGCATGGAGCACCCCAATATTGGCCCCCGAAAGCGATTTTGTCGAAGTTTATATAAGCCGGTTCAGGAACTAAATTAATAAATATTTCTAAAATAAGGAAAAACTACCTTTTTTTTATTTCGGAATATAGAAGATATTAGTAAAATGCAACATCAAAGAAAATTGCACACATTTTGAAGGCATGGAGCACCCCCATATTGGCCCCCGAAAGCGATTTTGTCGAAGTTTATATAAGCCGGTTCAGGAACTAAATTAATAAATATTTCGAAAATAAGGAAAAAGTACCTCTTTTTTATTTCGGAATATAGAAGATATTAGTAAAATGTAACATCAAAGAAAATTGCACACATTTTGAAGGCATGGAGCACCCCCATATTGACCCGTGAACGCGATAATGTCAGACATGATAGAAGCAGATGTCGGGATTAATTAATAAATATTTCGAAAATAAGAAAAAAGTACCTCTTTTTTATTTCGAAATATCAAAGATATAAGTAAAATGTAATACCAAAAAAAATTGCACACATTTTGAAGGCATGGAGCACCCACATATTGGCCCCCGAAAGCGATTTTGTCGAAGTTTATATAAGCCAGTTCAGGAACTAAATTAATAAATATTTCGAAAATAAGAAAAAAGTACCTTTTTTTTATTTCGAAATATCAAAGATATAAGTAAAATGTAATACCAAAAAAAATTGCACACATTTTGAAGGCATGGAGCACCCCCATATTGGCCCCCGAAAGCGATTTTGTCGAAGTTTATATAAGCCGGTTCAGGAACTAAATTAATAAATATTTCGAAAATAAGGAAAAACTACCTTTTTTTTATTTCGGAATAGAGAAGATATTAGTAAAATGTAACATCAAAGAAAATTGCACACATTTTGAAGGCATGGAGCACCCCCATAGTGGCCCCCGAAAGCGATATTGTCGAAGTTTATATAAGCCGGTTCAGGAACTAAATTAATAAATATTTCTAAAATAAGGAAAAACTACCTTTTTTTTATTTCGGAATATAGAAGATATTAGTAAAATGTAACATCAAAGAAAATTGCACACATTTTGAAGGCATGGAGCACCCCCATATTGGCCCCCGAAAGCGATATTGTCGAAGTTTATATAAGCCGGTTCAGGAACTAAATTAATAAATATTTCGAAAATAAGGAAAAACTACCTTTTTTTTATTTCGGAATATAGAAGATATTAGTAAAATGTAACATCAAAGAAAATTGCACACATTTTGAAGGCATGGAGCACCCCCATATTGGCCCCCGAAAGCGATTTTGTCGAAGTTTATATAAGCCGGTTCAGGAACTAAATTAATAAATATTTCGAAAATAAGGAAAAACTACCTTTTTTTTATTTCGGAATATAGAAGATATTAGTAAAATGTAACATCAAAGAAAATTGCACACATTTTGAAGGCATGGAGCACCCCCATATTGGCCCCCGAAAGCGATTTTGTCGAAGTTTATATAAGCCGGTTCAGGAACTAAATTATTAAATATTTCTAAAATACGGAAAAACTACCTTTTTTTTATTTCGGAATATAGAAGATATTTGTAAAATGTAACATCAAAGAAAATTGCACACATTTTGAAGGCATGGAGCACCCCCATATTGGCCCCCGAAAGCGATTTTGTCGAAGTTTATATAAGCCGGTTCAGGAACTAAATTAATAAATATTTCGAAAATAAGGAAAAACTACCTTTTTTTTATTTCGGAATATAGAAGATATTAGTAAAATGTAACATCAAAGAAAATTGCACACATTTTGAAGGCATGGAGCACCCCCATATTGGCCCCCGAAAGCGATTTTGTCGAAGTTTATATAAGCCGGTTCAGGAACTAAATTAATAAATATTTCGAAAATAAGGAAAAACTACCTTTTTTTTATTTCGGAATATAGAAGATATTAGTAAAATGTAACATCAAAGAAAATTGCACACATTTTGAAGGCATGGAGCACCCCCATATTGGCCCCCGAAAGCGATTTTGTCGAAGTTTATATAAGCCGGTTCAGGAACTAAATTAATAAATATTTCGAAAATAAGGAAAAACTACCTTTTTTTTATTTCGGAATATAGAAGATATTAGTAAAATGTAACATCAAAGAAAATTGCACACATTTTGAAGGCATGGAGCACCCCCATATTGGCCCCCGAAAGCGATTTTGTCGAAGTTTATATAAGCCGGTTCAGGAACTAAATTAATAAATATTTCGAAAATAAGGAAAAACTACCTTTTTTTTATTTCGGAATATAGAAGATATTAGTAAAATGTAACATCAAAGAAAATTGCACACATTTTGAAGGCATGGAGCACCCCCATATTGGCCCCCGAAAGCGATTTTGTCGAAGTTTATATAAGCCGGTTCAGGAACTAAATTATTAAATATTTCTAAAATACGGAAAAACTACCTTTTTTTTATTTCGGAATATAGAAGATATTTGTAAAATGTAACATCAAAGAAAATTGCACACATTTTGAAGGCATGGAGCACCCCCATATTGGCCCCCGAAAGCGATTTTGTCGAAGTTTATATAAGCCGGTTCAGGAACTAAATTAATAAATATTTCGAAAATAAGGAAAAACTACCTTTTTTTTATTTCGGAATATAGAAGATATTAGTAAAATGTAACATCAAAGAAAATTGCACACATTTTGAAGGCATGGAGCACCCCCATATTGGCCCCCGAAAGCGATTTTGTCGAAGTTTATATAAGCCGGTTCAGGAACTAAATTATTAAATATTTCTAAAATACGGAAAAACTACCTTTTTTTTATTTCGGAATATAGAAGATATTTGTAAAATGTAACATCAAAGAAAATTGCACACATTTTGAAGGCATGGAGCACCCCCATATTGGCCCCCGAAAGCGATTTTGTCGAAGTTTATATAAGCCGGTTCAGGAACTAAATTATTAAATATTTCTAAAATACGGAAAAACTACCTTTTTTTTATTTCGGAATATAGAAGATATTTGTAAAATGTAACATCAAAGAAAATTGCACACATTTTGAAGGCATGGAGCACCCCCATATTGGCCCCCGAAAGCGATTTTGTCGAAGTTTATATAAGCCGGTTCAGGAACTAAATTAATAAATATTTCGAAAATAAGGAAAAACTACCTTTTTTTTTATTTCGGAATATAGAAGATATTAGTAAAATGTAACATCAAAGAAAATTGCACACATTTTGAAGGCATGGAGCACCCCCATATTGGCCCCCGAAAGCGATTTTGTCGAAGTTTATATAAGCCGGTTCAGGAACTAAATTAATAAATATTTCGAAAATAAGGAAAAACTACCTTTTTTTTATTTCGGAATATAGAAGATATTAGTAAAATGTAACATCAAAGAAAATTGCACACATTTTGAAGGCATGGAGCACCCCCATATTGGCCCCCGAAAGCGATTTTGTCGAAGTTTATATAAGCCGGTTCAGGAACTAAATTATTAAATATTTCTAAAATACGGAAAAACTACCTTTTTTTTATTTCGGAATATAGAAGATATTTGTAAAATGTAACATCAAAGAAAATTGCACACATTTTGAAGGCATGGAGCACCCCCATATTGGCCCCCGAAAGCGATTTTGCCGAAGTTTATATAAGCCGGTTCAGGAACTAAATTAATAAATATTTCGAAAATAAGGAAAAACTACCTTTTTTTTATTTCGGAATATAGAAGATATTAGTAAAATGTAACATCAAAGAAAATTGCACACATTTTGAAGGCATGGAGCACCCCCATATTGGCCCCCGAAAGCGATTTTGTCGAAGTTTATATAAGCCGGTTCAGGAACTAAATTATTAAATATTTCTAAAATACGGAAAAACTACCTTTTTTTTATTTCGGAATATAGAAGATATTTGTAAAATGTAACATCAAAGAAAATTGCACACATTTTGAAGGCATGGAGCACCCCCATATTGGCCCCCGAAAGCGATTTTGTCGAAGTTTATATAAGCCGGTTCAGGAACTAAATTAATAAATATTTCGAAAATAAGGAAAAACTACCTTTTTTTTATTTCGGAATATAGAAGATATTAGTAAAATGTAACATCAAAGAAAATTGCACACATTTTGAAGGCATGGAGCACCCCCATATTGGCCCCCGAAAGCGATTTTGTCGAAGTTTATATAAGCCGGTTCAGGAACTAAATTATTAAATATTTCTAAAATACGGAAAAACTACCTTTTTTTTATTTCGGAATATAGAAGATATTTGTAAAATGTAACATCAAAGAAAATTGCACACATTTTGAAGGCATGGAGCACCCCCATATTGGCCCCCGAAAGCGATTTTGTCGAAGTTTATATAAGCCGGTTCAGGAACTAAATTATTAAATATTTCTAAAATACGGAAAAACTACCTTTTTTTTATTTCGGAATATAGAAGATATTTGTAAAATGTAACATCAAAGAAAATTGCACACATTTTGAAGGCATGGAGCACCCCCATATTGGCCCCCGAAAGCGATTTTGTCGAAGTTTATATAAGCCGGTTCAGGAACTAAATTAATAAATATTTCGAAAATAAGGAAAAACTACCTTTTTTTTTATTTCGGAATATAGAAGATATTAGTAAAATGTAACATCAAAGAAAATTGCACACATTTTGAAGGCATGGAGCACCCCCATATTGGCCCCCGAAAGCGATTTTGTCGAAGTTTATATAAGCCGGTTCAGGAACTAAATTAATAAATATTTCGAAAATAAGGAAAAACTACCTTTTTTTTATTTCGGAATATAGAAGATATTAGTAAAATGTAACATCAAAGAAAATTGCACACATTTTGAAGGCATGGAGCACCCCCATATTGGCCCCCGAAAGCGATTTTGTCGAAGTTTATATAAGCCGGTTCAGGAACTAAATTATTAAATATTTCTAAAATACGGAAAAACTACCTTTTTTTTATTTCGGAATATAGAAGATATTTGTAAAATGTAACATCAAAGAAAATTGCACACATTTTGAAGGCATGGAGCACCCCCATATTGGCCCCCGAAAGCGATTTTGCCGAAGTTTATATAAGCCGGTTCAGGAACTAAATTAATAAATATTTCGAAAATAAGGAAAAACTACCTTTTTTTTATTTCGGAATATAGAAGATATTAGTAAAATGTAACATCAAAGAAAATTGCACACATTTTGAAGGCATGGAGCACCCCCATATTGGCCCCCGAAAGCGATATTGTCGAAGTTTATATAAGCCGGTTCAGGAACTAAATTAATAAATATTTCGAAAATAAGGAAAAACTACCTTTTTTTTATTTCGGAATATAGAAGATATTAGTAAAATGTAACATCAAAGAAAATTGCACACATTTTGAAGGCATGGAGCACCCCCATATTGGCCCCCGAAAGCGATATTGTCGAAGTTTATATAAGCCGGTTCAGGAACTAAATTAATAAATATTTCGAAAATAAGGAAAAACTACCTTTTTTTTATTTCGGAATATAGAAGATATTAGTAAAATGTAACATCAAAGAAAATTGCACACATTTTGAAGGCATGGAGCACCCCCATATTGGCCCCCGAAAGCGATTTTGTCGAAGTTTATATAAGCCGGTTCAGGAACTAAATTAATAAATATTTCGAAAATAAGGAAAAACTACCTTTTTTTTATTTCGGAATATAGAAGATATTAGTAAAATGTAACATCAAAGAAAATTGCACACATTTTGAAGGCATGGAGCACCCCCATATTGGCCCCCGAAAGCGATTTTGTCGAAGTTTATATAAGCCGGTTCAGGAACTAAATTATTAAATATTTCTAAAATACGGAAAAACTACCTTTTTTTTATTTCGGAATATAGAAGATATTTGTAAAATGTAACATCAAAGAAAATTGCACACATTTTGAAGGCATGGAGCACCCCCATATTGGCCCCCGAAAGCGATTTTGTCGAAGTTTATATAAGCCGGTTCAGGAACTAAATTAATAAATATTTCGAAAATAAGGAAAAACTACCTTTTTTTTATTTCGGAATATAGAAGATATTAGTAAAATGTAACATCAAAGAAAATTGCACACATTTTGAAGGCATGGAGCACCCCCATATTGGCCCCCGAAAGCGATTTTGTCGAAGTTTATATAAGCCGGTTCAGGAACTAAATTAATAAATATTTCGAAAATAAGGAAAAACTACCTTTTTTTTATTTCGGAATATAGAAGATATTAGTAAAATGTAACATCAAAGAAAATTGCACACATTTTGAAGGCATGGAGCACCCCCATATTGGCCCCCGAAAGCGATTTTGTCGAAGTTTATATAAGCCGGTTCAGGAACTAAATTAATAAATATTTCGAAAATAAGGAAAAACTACCTTTTTTTTATTTCGGAATATAGAAGATATTAGTAAAATGTAACATCAAAGAAAATTGCACACATTTTGAAGGCATGGAGCACCCCCATATTGGCCCCCGAAAGCGATTTTGTCGAAGTTTATATAAGCCGGTTCAGGAACTAAATTAATAAATATTTCGAAAATAAGGAAAAACTACCTTTTTTTATTTCGGAATATAGAAGATATTAGTAAAATGTAACATCAAAGAAAATTGCACACATTTTGAAGGCATGGAGCACCCCCATATTGGCCCCCGAAAGCGATTTTGTCGAAGTTTATATAAGCCGGTTCAGGAACTAAATTATTAAATATTTCTAAAATACGGAAAAACTACCTTTTTTTTATTTCGGAATATAGAAGATATTTGTAAAATGTAACATCAAAGAAAATTGCACACATTTTGAAGGCATGGAGCACCCCCATATTGGCCCCCGAAAGCGATTTTGTCGAAGTTTATATAAGCCGGTTCAGGAACTAAATTAATAAATATTTCGAAAATAAGGAAAAACTACCTTTTTTTTATTTCGGAATATAGAAGATATTAGTAAAATGTAACATCAAAGAAAATTGCACACATTTTGAAGGCATGGAGCACCCCCATATTGGCCCCCGAAAGCGATTTTGTCGAAGTTTATATAAGCCGGTTCAGGAACTAAATTATTAAATATTTCTAAAATACGGAAAAACTACCTTTTTTTTATTTCGGAATATAGAAGATATTTGTAAAATGTAACATCAAAGAAAATTGCACACATTTTGAAGGCATGGAGCACCCCCATATTGGCCCCCGAAAGCGATTTTGTCGAAGTTTATATAAGCCGGTTCAGGAACTAAATTATTAAATATTTCTAAAATACGGAAAAACTACCTTTTTTTTATTTCGGAATATAGAAGATATTTGTAAAATGTAACATCAAAGAAAATTGCACACATTTTGAAGGCATGGAGCACCCCCATATTGGCCCCCGAAAGCGATTTTGTCGAAGTTTATATAAGCCGGTTCAGGAACTAAATTAATAAATATTTCGAAAATAAGGAAAAACTACCTTTTTTTTTATTTCGGAATATAGAAGATATTAGTAAAATGTAACATCAAAGAAAATTGCACACATTTTGAAGGCATGGAGCACCCCCATATTGGCCCCCGAAAGCGATTTTGTCGAAGTTTATATAAGCCGGTTCAGGAACTAAATTAATAAATATTTCGAAAATAAGGAAAAACTACCTTTTTTTTATTTCGGAATATAGAAGATATTAGTAAAATGTAACATCAAAGAAAATTGCACACATTTTGAAGGCATGGAGCACCCCCATATTGGCCCCCGAAAGCGATTTTGTCGAAGTTTATATAAGCCGGTTCAGGAACTAAATTATTAAATATTTCTAAAATACGGAAAAACTACCTTTTTTTTATTTCGGAATATAGAAGATATTTGTAAAATGTAACATCAAAGAAAATTGCACACATTTTGAAGGCATGGAGCACCCCCATATTGGCCCCCGAAAGCGATTTTGCCGAAGTTTATATAAGCCGGTTCAGGAACTAAATTAATAAATATTTCGAAAATAAGGAAAAACTACCTTTTTTTTATTTCGGAATATAGAAGATATTAGTAAAATGTAACATCAAAGAAAATTGCACACATTTTGAAGGCATGGAGCACCCCCATATTGGCCCCCGAAAGCGATTTTGTCGAAGTTTATATAAGCCGGTTCAGGAACTAAATTAATAAATATTTCGAAAATAAGGAAAAACTACCTTTTTTTTATTTCGGAATATAGAAGATATTAGTAAAATGTAACATCAAAGAAAATTGCACACATTTTGAAGGCATGGAGCACCCCCATATTGGCCCCCGAAAGCGATTTTGTCGAAGTTTATATAAGCCGGTTCAGGAACTAAATTAATAAATATTTCGAAAATAAGGAAAAACTACCTTTTTTTTATTTCGGAATATAGAAGATATTAGTAAAATGTAACATCAAAGAAAATTGCACACATTTTGAAGGCATGGAGCACCCCCATATTGGCCCCCGAAAGCGATTTTGTCGAGGTTTATATAAGCCGGTTCAGGAACTAAATTAATAAATATTTCTAAAATAAGGAAAAACTACCTTTTTTTTATTTCGGAATATAGAAGATATTAGTAAAATGTAACGTCTAAGAAAATTGCACACATTTTGAAGGCATGGAGCACAGCCATATAGGCCCCCGAAAGCGATATTTTCCAAATTTATCATTCTACCTATTTCAGGGTGCCATATTCACTGTAAATGAGGGCTAGGAATGTTTTTTTTTTTAAGTTGAAATAAATACGTAATGGTATAACAATTATTTAAAACGATTGCCATAAATAATATAGTCAAGGGATCCGCAACTTATCTATGTTTGCTTCCTCCAAAAATCTAAATCCGCCACTGCACTAATTCAGACATCTAAAATAGATTTGAAATGGTTTTAAATTATAAATATTAATTACGTGACCAAAACAAAAAAGAATTAAATATAAATTTGTTTTTTCACTTCAAATGTAATTGTTGGAAAAATAAATTAAATTCATAACTTGAGGAACAATATTTATATCTGAAAGTTTAAGATTAAAAGCGTTATTTGTCCACAACGTAATGCTGCTCTCATTATTTCAAAGACAAAATACCCCCAGTTTCGAAAGGGTACTTAGTATAAAATTTCAATTTTAAATAGACACTATTTCGATAAAGGTTTAATTTTTTATAAGATATGCCACACGAAATATGTTTCGAATTTTCCATATGCTTCCCAAAATAAATAATATATAGGATGTTTCATTTTAAGACATCATCATTAAGTCTATATCTTGTAAGTTTGGTAATTTGATAATTTAGCTAATATATTTGAGCATGTTCTCCAAAATTTACAACCTGACTTTTAATACAATGTCTATATGACTTTATGGAGGCACTATCAGGTGAATATTGTAAGTAAATTGAGAAAAAATGAAGTACATCCGTAACATGGATGTTAATAAAGAGAAAAAAAGTCATATAAACATAGTAATATCTTTTAGAATAAATTTTATATTTTGTCAATTTCACAAACGATTTGTCACAAAAGTAAAAAACAGCAAAGGAACTAAGTTGACTTTATGAGGGGTTTTAAATTAAAATTGGCGTTAGTAACGGAGTGGGTATCCAAGTGTTTGAATATATATATATATATATATATATATATATATATATATATATATATATATATATATATATATATATATATTCTCAGTAACAATAAATATACCTAAAATATTTTTATAGTTGGTCTAAATAAAATACATGTTAGCAGGTAGACGAACCTTTTGACATTGTAAAGGATATTTATAATTTCTATAGAATTTGTCATTATTGCAATTTTTAGAAAAATGACCACAAATTAGGTTCGTTTTACATTTTCCTTTAGTCTGATGCCAAAATGAATATAATAATTTCCAAAAACCGGTATGTTTTTGTTGCTGAACGCAGAGTATCGTTTATGACATAAACCTTTTCTTAGCGGAGCCTAAAAGGTATCGTTTATGGTACCTATATTACTCAAGGAAACGATTTAGTACCTGGACTGGATATTAAAGAATTTCTGTGACCCGTCCTTCTAGAAAATAATATTTGAAGGAAATTGTAGGAAAATATGCTCTACTTAGAAAACATAACTTACATTGAAATAAAGCCACCCTTTTATCAAACGGGAAAATAAAACACATACTATTACCATATTAAGGAAATCTATATTAATAAATTGCGTTCGCGGGTCAATTCGGCGGTGTAACTTTTTGAACATTTTTATTTTTAGATTTCCTTTATATTTCTAATTACAAAATGAGCAATATTGTATAAATTTCCATATTATTGGGTTCGCGGGCAACATGGCGATATTATGTACATTATAAATAAACTAAATGTTTTTAATGAGTTTATTTTTTATAATCTATCTTCAAAAAAAATGCAATCGTATTTTAACAATAATTATCGATAAATGTAGATAATGAAACTTTCTCGGAGTTTATGTTTTCCCGTTGACGGCTCGATATGACGGCGCTCCATGCTTTCAAAATGTGTGCCATTTTCTTTGACGTTACATTTTACTAATATCTTCTATATTCCGAAATAAAAAAGAGGTAGTTTTTCCTTATTTTCGAAATATTTATTAATTTAGTTCCTGAACCGGCTTATATAAACTTCGACAAAATCGCTTTCGGGGGCCAATATGGGGGTGCTCCATGCCTTCAAAATGTGTGCAATTTTCTTTGATGTTACATTTTACTAATATCTTCTATATTCCGAAATAAAAAAAAGGTAGTTTTTCCTTATTTTCGAAATATTTATTAATTTAGTTCCTGAACCGGCTTATATAAACTTCGACAAAATCGCTTTCGGGGGCCAATATGGGGGTGCTCCATGCCTTCAAAATGTGTGCAATTTTCTTTGATGTTACATTTTACTAATATCTTCTATATTCCGAAATAAAAAAAAGGTAGTTTTTCCTTATTTTCGAAATATTTATTAATTTAGTTCCTGAACCGGCTTATATAAACTTCGGCAAAATCGCTTTCGGGGGCCAATATGGGGGTGCTCCATGCCTTCAAAATGTGTGCAATTTTCTTTGATGTTACATTTTACTAATATCTTCTATATTCCGAAATAAAAAAAAGGTAGTTTTTCCTTATTTTCGAAATATTTATTAATTTAGTTCCTGAACCGGCTTATATAAACTTCGGCAAAATCGCTTTCGGGGGCCAATATGGGGGTGCTCCATGCCTTCAAAATGTGTGCAATTTTCTTTGATGTTACATTTTACAAATATCTTCTATATTCCGAAATAAAAAAAAGGTAGTTTTTCCGTATTTTAGAAATATTTAATAATTTAGTTCCTGAACCGGCTTATATAAACTTCGACAAAATCGCTTTCGGGGGCCAATATGGGGGTGCTCCATGCCTTCAAAATGTGTGCAATTTTCTTTGATGTTACATTTTACTAATATCTTCTATATTCCGAAATAAAAAAAAGGTAGTTTTTCCTTATTTTCGAAATATTTATTAATTTAGTTCCTGAACCGGCTTATATAAACTTCGACAAAATCGCTTTCGGGGGCCAATATGGGGGTGCTCCATGCCTTCAAAATGTGTGCAATTTTCTTTGATGTTACATTTTACTAATATCTTCTATATTCCGAAATAAAAAAAAAGGTAGTTTTTCCTTATTTTCGAAATATTTATTAATTTAGTTCCTGAACCGGCTTATATAAACTTCGACAAAATCGCTTTCGGGGGCCAATATGGGGGTGCTCCATGCCTTCAAAATGTGTGCAATTTTCTTTGATGTTACATTTTACAAATATCTTCTATATTCCGAAATAAAAAAAAGGTAGTTTTTCCGTATTTTAGAAATATTTAATAATTTAGTTCCTGAACCGGCTTATATAAACTTCGACAAAATCGCTTTCGGGGGCCAATATGGGGGTGCTCCATGCCTTCAAAATGTGTGCAATTTTCTTTGATGTTACATTTTACTAATATCTTCTATATTCCGAAATAAAAAAAAGGTAGTTTTTCCTTATTTTCGAAATATTTATTAATTTAGTTCCTGAACCGGCTTATATAAACTTCGGCAAAATCGCTTTCGGGGGCCAATATGGGGGTGCTCCATGCCTTCAAAATGTGTGCAATTTTCTTTGATGTTACATTTTACAAATATCTTCTATATTCCGAAATAAAAAAAAGGTAGTTTTTCCGTATTTTAGAAATATTTAATAATTTAGTTCCTGAACCGGCTTATATAAACTTCGACAAAATCGCTTTCGGGGGCCAATATGGGGGTGCTCCATGCCTTCAAAATGTGTGCAATTTTCTTTGATGTTACATTTTACTAATATCTTCTATATTCCGAAATAAAAAAAAGGTAGTTTTTCCTTATTTTCGAAATATTTATTAATTTAGTTCCTGAACCGGCTTATATAAACTTCGACAAAATCGCTTTCGGGGGCCAATATGGGGGTGCTCCATGCCTTCAAAATGTGTGCAATTTTCTTTGATGTTACATTTTACTAATATCTTCTATATTCCGAAATAAAAAAAAGGTAGTTTTTCCTTATTTTCGAAATATTTATTAATTTAGTTCCTGAACCGGCTTATATAAACTTCGACAATATCGCTTTCGGGGGCCAATATGGGGGTGCTCCATGCCTTCAAAATGTGTGCAATTTTCTTTGATGTTACATTTTACTAATATCTTCTATATTCCGAAATAAAAAAAAGGTAGTTTTTCCTTATTTTAGAAATATTTATTAATTTAGTTCCTGAACCGGCTTATATAAACTTCGACAATATCGCTTTCGGGGGCCACTATGGGGGTGCTCCATGCCTTCAAAATGTGTGCAATTTTCTTTGATGTTACATTTTACTAATATCTTCTCTATTCCGAAATAAAAAAAAGGTAGTTTTTCCTTATTTTAGAAATATTTATTAATTTAGTTCCTGAACCGGCTTATATAAACTTCGACAATATCGCTTTCGGGGGCCAATATGGGGGTGCTCCATGCCTTCAAAATGTGTGCAATTTTCTTTGATGTTACATTTTACTAATATCTTCTATATTCCGAAATAAAAAAAAGGTAGTTTTTCCTTATTTTAGAAATATTTATTAATTTAGTTCCTGAACCGGCTTATATAAACTTCGACAATATCGCTTTCGGGGGCCACTATGGGGGTGCTCCATGCCTTCAAAATGTGTGCAATTTTCTTTGATGTTACATTTTACTAATATCTTCTCTATTCCGAAATAAAAAAAAGGTAGTTTTTCCTTATTTTAGAAATATTTATTAATTTAGTTCCTGAACCGGCTTATATAAACTTCGACAAAATCGCTTTCGGGGGCCAATATGGGGGTGCTCCATGCCTTCAAAATGTGTGCAATTTTTTTTGGTATTACATTTTACTTATATCTTTGATATTTCGAAATAAAAAAGAGGTACTTTTTTCTTATTTTCGAAATATTTATTAATTAATCCCGACATCTGCTTCTATCATGTCTGACATTATCGCGTTCACGGGTCAATATGGCGGTTTTTATTTTGATAGAAATGAGACAAATTTTTCTGGAAGTATTATCTTTTTAATACCTTTGATGTTTCGAAATAAAATAGGGAAAATTTAATGAATTAAAAAAATATTTCGTGTAATCCCTATCTACTGGTTCGTATGTCGATGGGCGTGTGGCTGCATCGACGCAAACTTCAGTTACATATTTTATATTGAAATAAAAATAAGATAATAAGGAATAAGTTTTACCTGAACCTTTTTATTTTCATTGAAATTTTTTAAAAGTTTGTATTCACATGGGTGGTAAAAATAGTACTTTTAAAAAATATATTGTTCAATATGTTGAATTTAGTGTGCATCACTGGACTCCTGTTTTTTCTTAAATTAATTTGTTGTTTGGTATCTCGACATCTTTAATTAAATTTTATGAGTAATTTATTTTTTTCCATTTGGAGGGGTGCCTGAATATTTAAATATTTTCACAAAGTCCGCAAAACACTTCAGGATTATATAAGTGTTGAAAGTAAGCTACTTTAAAGTATTTACGATGATACAATAAGGATTTTTAAATATTGAAAGCCAAGTACATTAAATATTAACAGTACTGAATATATAAAAATAGTTTAAATTATATTTAATGTTTATTATTTTAAGTACATTTGTTGGGTAGTAAGCTTAGCTGTATATGTACTAATTATTAATTTTAAACTGTTATTTTCATATATGTAGGTTAAAACCTAATATTGTATTTTTTTTTTAGAAATGGAACAAGTATGATTTCTCTTATAATACCTCCTAAAGATCAAATATCCAGAGTCAGTAAAATGCTGGCAGATGAATTCGGTACGGCATCGAACATTAAATCTCGAGTCAACAGATTATCTGTATTAGGTGCAATTACGTCTGTACAACATCGGTTAAAGTTGTACACTAAAGGTTTGTTTTAACTTGTTATTTTTGGTTTAAGATCAGATAATTAGTAATAAAAGTTTTTGGTGTATTTACCTCGTCAAGAAAAATACTTTTGCATACATTTTTTTTTGTTTTAGTGATAACCATTATTGTCCACATTATAAAGTTTATTAAGAGCACACTATAGTCACAAACTACATAGTGTTACAGACGACTCTACATGACTTTCTTATTTTGAGTCCCTATTGTACCACCCCCTTTTTTATAAAGTTGGAAAAAATGTAAGATATATGTTTTCTTTCCAATAGGGAAAGAATTTCAGAATTGGTTTGGTAGTTCCGAAGATTACTTGAGCAAACCAACCTACATATCTTCCCTCTTTATTATTTTTAAAATATTGACATGTAATTATTAAAAATGCAATTTTCACATATGACAGAGTAGAGTGGACAAACTATACTTACTACACAATACTTTAAAATGTCAATTAGTGATGTAACCGAAAATTCGAAATTTTCAAATGAACTTTTTACTTAATTTAGTTTATTTCAGAAGTTGACATTTTCGTTTAGAAGGTGATAACTTAAAAGCCATATTGCTCCAAGATGCCTCATTAAATCACTACAACCCACCAAACTATACAAAATTATACTTTTTGTCATATTCAAAATCTCGAAAATTATTGTAAATAGTCCTACAATACATTTTAAAAAATTAGGCTAAAATTTTAGTAAAAGTCATAAATGATGTGTTCAAAAGATGTAACTTTGTTAAGCGACAGATTTATAAAACAGTTTGCAAAATAGAGTTTTTAAATTTAGACGTTTACTTTAATAATAGTGTAGTAGTAATATTTATTTTCTAAATAATCCTGAATTTTATATATATATATATATATATATATATATATATATATATATATATATATATATATATATATATATACATATATATATATATATATATATATATATATATATATATATATATATATATATATATATATATATATATATATATATATATATATATATATATATATATATATATATAGATAGATAGATGTGTCATAATACACAGGTCAATATTTCGAATATAAATGACAAGAAGCACAGAGATTGATAAACGCCGAAATTAAAATTTTTATTTCATTAACATTCTTCAAAAAATGTACATGGCCTAGGAGCGTGCAATGAACTTGTTTATTAAATTTATTTTTTGATAAGAGCAAAATATGTGTAAATTTACGCAAATATATACTTTCACTTTAATTAATTGATTTTGTTGTTGCCGCATAGTGGGTACACAATTTTTAACTTTGATTAGTCTGATAATAAGAAAACGTCGTTCTTGTATAGTTTCAAAAGTTAGGTGACTTATTGTAACTTCAGTATTGAGCCTGATCTACATTTAAAATATTTTAATAAATTAATCAGTAAATGCTTTTGAAATTTCTTTTTTAATGCAATGAATATAATATATACGAATTATTGGTAGTGTTTTAGGACAGGATTTATGGCTTGTTGTGAGAATTTTTATGTTTGTAAAAAGATGTTTCACGTAAGTGCGAACGGAGTTGCTTCTCCAGGCTGTCGATATTATTTTATTTATTAAATATCGGAAATTTTAACCAGTATGAAATAAACAAATCATTTGGATAAAGAACCTACTCTTAAGATCTGACAAATCTTTTGTAACACCATATATAGTTTACGAAAAAAGCCTAATTTTTCCAATAATTTTATTTTAGTTTAAAATTCGGTTAAGTTTTTCGTTTCCTGCATAAACTTGTAAATAATGAAACTATTAAAAATAATGGTAATTGCTACCATGTGAGTCTGACAATTTGTTTTTCAGACGCAGAAAAACATTAAAAACACCAGAAAAGTATTTCTTGACGAATAATTTCCCATAAACTTCAAATATAAAGTTATTTTTAATTTGGTAATTTATAACCAAACATTAAGTGGTAATTTGAACTCGAGTATCTATCTCTAGAACAGTGGTTCCCAACCAGTAGAACGCAGTAACTTTTTAGGGGTCGCCGGTTATCAATTTTAAAAACCAGAATTATATTTAAAATTTAAACGTAAGTGCCTGACGAAATCCCACTGGGGAAAGCTAGCCGAGTAATTCACTGCGACCGCGACATTCCATTGCCTCTCGAAGAAACGTGCAAAATCCCTTATAAATGAATAGTTTGCTGTTGGTCTTGTTTGATCCTAAAAACCCTACAATACTACTGATAACCTGTCACAGTTCGTCTCAGATAGGCATGTCTAGAGTAATAGGTTGTTCTATTAGTTATTATATACTTTTTTGGTACTCGTTTTTGTGAGATATATTCACTTGGAGGATATCAAAAATAAGTTCCTGTTTTGTAGAGTATTAAAAACTACTACAAAAGATGAAGACCTCATGGAGATGATAATTTCATTCTTTAAAAGTAATGACTTACATGGTAAAACTTGTATGGAGTGTGTACCAATGGAGCCCCAGCCATTCTTGGATCGAGGTCGGCTTTCAGTATAAAGTTAAAGAGCTTGCATTCCAAGCAAAAGGATTGCAATGTATGTTCTATCAATTTGCCCTTGCTACTCTTTATACTTGATAACGATTAGAGATACAACCTAATCGAAACGTCGTAAAAATAAATAAAAATAAAGACAATGCAAGTCCGACAACCACATTTCAATCAAGTAATAGTATCATCAAAACCCAAAAAAGAAAAATGTAATGTCCTAAAATATTTTTTTGAGCCCTTTATTTTTTAATTTATTGACCAATTATGTCGGTTGAGAAAGAAAGTTTAGGAATATTTTTAAAAAATCGAAAAAAGTACGCGTTAAAAAAAGGTTGGGAACCACACTGCTCTAGGAAATTATTTTTGATTCTAATTATTTTTTATTTACTCTATCAGCATCTTAATATAATTTTAGTTATTTTGTAATATTCTTTCTAGTACCTCCAAACGGTTTAGTAATTTACTGTGGAACAATTGTGACAGATGAAGGCAAAGAAAAGAAGGTTAATATTGATTTTGAACCATTCAAGCCCATAAATACATCACTTTATTTGTGTGATAACAAGTTTCATACAGAAGCCTTAACTGCTCTTTTAGCTGATGATAACAAGTTTGGGTTCATAGTTATGGATGGTAATGGAGCACTTTTTGGTACCTTACAGGGTAAGTTGTTTTAATAAATTGCTTATTATATAGTTATAATGACCGGGCATATAATTTATTAAGATTGTTATTCACGTTATCTTAGAATTAGTTTTTCCCACTTTGACTACGATTACCCGAATCGTCTTTAGGAATTCTTACTTCATAAAATTAACACTGGCTGGGCCGAAAATAGCATAAGAAACCTGACTTGTGTTTACTAAACTTAGACCTAGTAAGTCATATCTTTGATAATATTTATTAAATTTCCATGGATTTTTCGTTTTTTTTTTGTTTAAAGAAATGTGAAATCAACACAAGAAATTTGGTTTCTTATACAATGACAGTTGCGATATGTGGTATGATACTACTACAGCAACCTCCATTTTTTCCCACCCTAAAGAAATTACAATGTAAATACTTTTACTATGAAACTTGTTGGATATGAAAGTAAAGTAAAATTTTAATCTCGCTTGTTCTTTCCCATAGGCCCGATTCTCAGGCATCATGATGATGTGGTTAGCAATTCTTTGGCGATCCATCTAAAATAATTCCCTAACATGGTCTAATTTAAAATATACAGTATTGGCTATAAGGGGATAAACAAATATAAAATTTGTCCTACTGTTCCTTTTCTATTGCATAGCATATTCCAATTTCTTTGGCACTTTGTTTATAAATAGTATCCCATGATGTTTATTTACAATAAAAATCAAATTCACATTCTTTATCTGTACACTATCCAGCCTTAAAAAAATTGTTTACTACTATGGACAAAAGTAAATGAATAAGTACTTTCAAATTATAATAATACTGGCCTCAGTATCCATCAGTCTTCTTTTCAGTTGTGGTTGATAAGTTGGTCAAAGTAAACAATTTGTCATAATGCCGCCGTGGAATTAATTTATCCGAAGAATAAAGTGTTCTAGCTGCTTGCCAAGCTGGAGATTACCAATCAGATATTACTAGGCAGTTTAGAATGGGAAGGTCTGCTAGATGCGTGATTATTAAAAGGTATCTGGAACGTGGGGATGACTCAACAAAGAAGGTCATCTAGAAAAAATTAATCCAAGGTTTAAAACAATGTTCAAACTAATTTCTTGTTAAAATCCCTTTATGTAATCAAATCAAGTAAAGGCGAGAATTGAGGAACTTGGAATGCCAACAACCAGTTCAAGAACAATAAGATGAAACCTGGTGGAGGCCCAATTGTTCTCTAGAAGACCTGCAAAAAAACTTCTACTTTCTAACAACACCAGATCCACTGAAACCACCTTGCGGGTCACAGGCACAGCAAGCTATTGCTGAGACCATCCAGCAAACTAAGCCGTGAAATTTTGCGCCTAAACAAACAACAAATCAGATTGCTGACAGGACTTATAACTGGCCACTGCAATTTGAGAAAACACCTACAGACAATGGACATCTTCAACGAAGAACCAATATGTAGACTATGTAATGAAGAGAACGAGACGGCTTCGCACATCATCTTCGAGTGCGAAGCTTTGGCCTACTGGAGACACCTTCTGGGATCAATCTATCTGGAAGGCTTATACCCAGAGGACAAACTAGTAAGCAGACTGTTAAACCTGATCAAGGCAACCTACCTGTTCGCCTAGAACGGGTATGGTAAGCAATACAATAAGTCTGAAGGCTGCAGTGTAAGGGCTTTTCAACCCTAGCCTGCAATGTCATATAATCAAGAAGAACATAAGGGACCGACTGAAATTTGCCACAGACCGTCAATACTGGACAGTTGCAAAGCGTGTATGCTTAGGTGACGAATCCAAATTTAATTTGTTTTCTTACTAAGGAATTCTATATGTACGACATCCTCCAAACACTAGATGCAGCAAAAGTACACGCGTCTAACTGAAGCATGGTGGAGGATCTGTCATGGTGTGGGGATGCTTTTCGGGAAACGGTATGGGTCCATTGTTTAGAATACAAGACTTAATGGACAGGTTTCTTTACAAGGACGTTTTAGACAACCAGATGCTTCCTTATGAGGAAGAGAAAATGCCAATGTTATTTCATTTTCAACATGATATGACCCGAAACATGCGTCCAGGTTGGTCATAAATTTTTTGAGTGAAGAAATGGTTGTTGTTACAAAGTGGCCGTGCCAGTCCTTACACCTAAATCCCATTGAAAACCTTTGGGATATACTAAAACAAAAAGCTGAAAAAAACTTTCACAAGACGGAACCAGTTGTTCGAGGCTTTGGTGGAAACATGGAAGAATATGAATTTGTCAATAATTGACAGGCTTTTGGAGTTAATGCTATGAAGATGTAGAAAAGTCATCCAAAACAAAGAATACTACACCAAAAACTAGGTCTAAGTTGTCAATTAAAAATGTTTAGTATTTAGTCATATATATTTTTTTACCAAATTGTTGTTTTGTTCATCTACTTTTGTCCAAAGAGAAAGTTAATTTTTGCTCTTAAAAAATAAATATTATAAAATAATGGAAATCTGGTTGTATTACTAAGTACCCTCCCACCCCTGAGAAAAAAAAACACCATTATTATTGTTTATCGTTAAGTACTTTTTAATTTCTTTAAAATTCACTAGTTATTATCCATTCATAATGACTAACCATGTATAGAAAAAATGCAATAAATTTATACAACAGAAAATGTTAGAAGTGTTTCAAATTTCAACAATTACATCATACCTTATTCAAGTTAATTATTGTAAATGAAAATAGTTGTTTTAAGTTTTTTAGATACATTTAGAAAAAAATTATTAAAAAGTAAATATTTGTCAAATATTTACACTAGTCTCAAGGCAACTAACATAAATTATTAGTTAACGGAATTTTTCCCTCTAAAAAGATTGAACTCATTCGTAAAGCGTGGGCAATTAAGGGTGGCGAGAAGCTTTAGGACAAAATATTTATTAACAAATTTGGTCAAAAAAATGCTGAAAATTATTTTTAAAAGCTAATTCCACCGCTGCAGGGTGCTTATGCTGTTGGTCCGAAACAATTTCCTTCAAAGTGTAACCATTTAAAATGTTATAACTTCCGTTTTCTTTTTTGCTCATTTATTGTGATAACACTTTTGTATAATTGGCCTATTAACCTCAATTTAAATTCATGCATTGAACCATTTTTACCTCATTTCATAGTCCATTAGTTAGAAAAAATAAGTCTGAGAACCAAAAGTTAATTTCTCTTTTCTTACTTACAAAAGATTAACCGTAAATAACCTGCCCGGAATTGGGAATTTAAAGACACTTAAACAATTATTTGTCCTAAAATTGAAACCATGTATAGTGTTTAAGTTATAACTACTCATTAGTTGATCGTACTGTTATGTACTGAGCTGGTAAATCTACAGTGAATGCTCTACACTGCCTGGAGGGTAATCTGGAAAAAGCACTGATAGCAAAAGATATCTCCGAGTGCTTTCATTGGCATTTAGGGAGCTTTTGATAAAGCCTCCTCAATCAATGCTAAATAGCAGAATCATTACTTCATTTATCGGTAACGAAGCAACGACAATTACCACGACCAAGGGTATTTTCGCCTAATCTGTGGATCCTGGTCTCGGATAACCTGCTGAGCCAACCAAATGACTCGGAATTTACCATGCAAGGTTATTTTGATGACTTATTTGACACAATCAGACGTAAGAACGAAGGGATTACCACAAGCCCTATGCAAATGGCCTTAAACAAAATTAATAAACTGATACACAGAAGAACTACACGTTAATCCCAACAAAACAGCTTTAAATGGAACAACACTGTGCTATTTTAGATATACGAGGTGTATCTCAAAAATGGCCAACCTGCGCATATAATTTCGCGACGGCATTATTTTTTATCATCCAGCAAGAGGCATCCTCGAAAGTAATCTCCATTCGACTGAACAGTACAACCCCCCCCCCATCTCTATCGGTGTTTCCACATGGTAAAGCAGTTCGTGTAGTCAATTTTTGGAATGGCTTTGAGTGCACTTGTCGCATTCGTCTGTATGTCGTCGAACCGGTGCCATTTGAATGGAATTTTCAATTTTGGTAACAGGCAAAAGCCTCAGGGATCTATATCGGGACTGTATGGAGCCTGGCAAAGTTATATGTTGTTTTGTTTTTCCAAAAAACGGTTACGTAAGGTTCACTGAATGCGCTCACCCTTTGTCCTAAAGAAGCCAGCCGCTCACTTTGCCAAAAATGCGGCCGTTGTTTTCTTGCTGCGCCACGTAATTTTTTCAGAACTTCAAGATACATTTCTTTATTGATTGTCTGACCTCTCGGAGCATATTCATGATAAACAACTCCATCATAGTCGAAGAAAAGAATCAATAAGGACTGAACTTCGACTTATTTTTGGCTTGGATGGGGAATTCCTCTGTGAAGATTGTTATTTTGGCATCATAACCATAAACCATGATTCGTTACCGATGCTGATTTTTTGAAGCACATTTTCATTATTAGTGACAATTGAGTTATCCTGAGCGACTTGAAAGCGAAGCATTTTCTGCAATCGCAGGTGGCATACGCGTGACATTTTCTGGTGTTATTGTGCTTGAAGATTGGTCAGAACGTGAATCACTGAGCAGAAGTGCGGCCATCTTTAAACCACTTGTACCACCACCCTTTTATCCGTTTTGCCCATACGCTTTTTTTTGAGTTTAAAACAAAACTTTATCCGTCATTTTCAGCGATAACAAAATCCGACGAACGTAAAAAAGACACTGTAAACAAAAACATTATACGCCTGAACCAACACCGCCAATTGATAGCTGATAATCGGCGAGTTCCTGAGGGGTAGCTGGTTACTCTCGTACCTTACAATTGTCGCTCGAACGTCATGGTGCCATGTTGCGAAGTTATTAACGCAAGTCGGGTACTTTTGGGACACACCTCGTATTTCAGTTCCTAAAAAGTAACATGTTCTACATTTTGATAACATACAATTTTTAAGAAAATGATCGCCCATTTCTTTATGATTTTTCTTTCGCTCTCTATAGAAATGCTAACTTCTGGTTTGGA
Source organism: Diaprepes abbreviatus (assembly GCA_034092305.1). NCBI lineage: Eukaryota > Metazoa > Arthropoda > Insecta > Coleoptera > Curculionidae > Diaprepes > Diaprepes abbreviatus. The sequence continues at coordinate 28,004,195 of JASJET010000022.1, forward strand.
AGTAATCAATTCCTCCTTTTTAGTAACTTCCTAAGTAATCAAAAACCCGAATTTTTTCCCTTTATCTGAACTAATTACCTTAGGGCGGGTGTCAGTACAAGCCCTGTGTTTTAAGCAGAAAAACTTCTTGTAAATGATATAGATATTTTAATAAAAGTTCTGATCCCTAAGTCAGTAGAATTTTTTAACTTTGCAACCGGTCTAATTTAACTGAGAAATTACCGAATATACGAGATGAGAAAATGAAAGCTTTCTGTATTTTATTATTATTATTATTATTTCAGGTAATACAAGAGAAGTTTTACACAAATTCACCGTCGATCTTCCAAAGAAACATGGTAGAGGAGGTCAGTCCGCACTGCGTTTTGCTCGGTTGAGAATGGAAAAGAGACATAATTACGTGAGGAAAGTAGCAGAAGTTGCGACTCAGTTATTTATTACGAATGATAAACCTAATATTGCCGGTTTAATTCTTGCTGGTAGTGCCGATTTTAAGACTGAACTTAGTCAATCTGACATGTTTGATCCTGTAAGTTGGTTTGTCGTCCTTTTCCAAGATTATGTTCTTTGAAAAATGTCTTACAGTAGGTAGATCAATTTTTAAAGAAAAATATGCGCCTACCTAGTTTTAGGTCTGTGTTATAATTTCGCCAGTATGTGTTTTTAAAACCTTTTTTGTATTTAAGTTTTAATACCTAAGCAGGCAGCATCAGTTAAAGAATAATGGAAGAACATCAGAATTTCAAGTTATGTGTGCCGTCATTAATTACAGATTTGTTATCTCCGAATAAATTGTTGCTACATTCACCTTAATTACCTTAAATTTATTACTATCTTTAAGTGAAATATTATTTAGGTGAAAATTTTTTGTAATACCCATTCCTTTATAATTGTAATGGTATCAAAAATATATTTCCTGTATTTTAGAGGTTGCAAGCTAAAGTTATTAAGTTAGTAGATGTTTCCTATGGTGGTGAAAACGGTTTTAATCAAGCTATTGAATTGGCAGCAGAATCATTACAAAACGTCAAATTTATTCAAGAGAAAAAACTTATTGGAAGGTATGTAATTTTATATGTGTAGAATAAAAGGAGTATATGTTTTCCGTTTTTATCTTTTGACGGGGAACTGGAAATGTGAAAAATATCGTTTAAATGTTAACATCCCAAAAATTTTAATTTTAAAATTCTACACAAAATTTTATAGATGTTAAATCAAATTTGGAAACAGTAAAATATATGGGGTTTAAAATTTTCAAAAAAATCATTTTTGGTTTGACATGCTTCTTAAAGATACTCAATTTACATTAGAATACGATTATATTTTTTGTATCTTGCAGGATCTCATATAAAATTATTGTTGTGTGCCACTCTGTATATTACCTGGAATTTTTATGTTTTTGGAGGATTTATATATTTTTTTCAATCTTTAATTTCTATTTGCATTTTAGCTTCTGATTTTGAAGCTTTTTAGTTCACTTGGCAATAGATTTCTGCAGTAATTATTGGTCTTATGAACCTACCAAAAAAACTTCATTTTAAACGATTAATAACTTCACAAATTGCCAACTAAACATATATTACCTTCGACAAAATTAACCTCTAATTTTTGCAGATACTTTGATGAAATTAGTCAGGACACAGGTAAATACTGTTTTGGTGTGGAGGATACATTAAGAGGACTGGAACTTGGCTCTGTAGAAACATTGATCTGTTGGGAAAATCTCGATATTCAAAGATATGTTTTGAAAAATCACACGACGGGAACGGAAACCGTTTTACATTTGACCCCTGAACAAGAAAAGGACAAAAGTCATTTTACTGATAAGGAGGTAAATATATAAAAATTTGTATATATCTGCTATCTTCATGCCTTTTTCTGTTAAAATGCCGAAAATAACATTAAGCTAAAAATTATTTATCCGGGATTAGAGTTTCATCCAGGTTGTGACAGAATTTAATTGTGGACTCCTGAAAATGAAATATTTTGGTGACGTTAGGCCATTTCGCCTACATTTTGCCGCTGTCTCATATTGGCAGCTATTTTATAAACTTATAAACAAATCCACTGGAAGTCTAGCCTGTCTTCTTGGCAATCGCAGTTTTAGTGTTACAATGCAGGCTACTAGAGCTTACCAATATCACAAACACAACTTCGCGTGAAGGTTTTTATCAAATTTAATGAAACAAACTTCTCAAAAACACATATCCATTTAACAAAAATAAATAAAAAACGAAATTATTTACACTGAGAAATTTATAATTAAATCGATGAAACAATTCTAAAGTAACTATAACAAATGCTTTTATCGGTCGCCTTTGGTAAGAAAAGTGGCTGATCAGACATGAAATTGTGAAAATCATGTCGATGCTGAGATATGAGATATTTATAATCATTTTTGTTAAAATCCTATAATCAACATGTTTGCAGTTGTGCTTGAGAAAATTTCAGAAATTTTAAAATATTTTGAATTTGAAATATTACATACATAAAAAGGTTCAAAGATATGCTCTATTTTCTATACTAGTTTTTAAATAAATTGAGTTTATTGTCTTCATAACAACCAACTTGTTCGTCATATATTTGCGTGATTTTCTTATTATTATACAAAATATTAGATTTGATCGCTAAGCAATGATGATAAATTTCTACTGAAACTCTTAAAAATAACTTATATAATATTTATTTGTAAATATTACAAATTAAATTCAAAAATTATATTGTTCTGCAATACTTCATTGGTGATCGTTTTATCTTGAAAAAGAAGAGAGAATTGGATATGTGTAATAAAGGTTTCGTTGCCGAAGTTTTTTTTATTCTGATACGACGTTTTTTTTTTAGGTTTTGGGTATATGACATATATATATATATATATATATATATATATATATATATATATATATATATATATATATATATATATATATATTACATATGAATTTTGTTCTTCGATTCTGAAACATTGCTTTAGTTTTCTGTTTTTATCAAATTATTTCTGAAATACAGTAAAGTCTGAATATTGTGTAACCCGAACAGTTTACGAAACCTTGTACTAATAGTAAAAAACAAACTAGTTTTTAAATTTAAAAAAGAGCTGTTCCATTTTAAATATTATGTATTAATAATGCAAGTCTTAAAAAAGGTTGCACCACCGGTTTTTTTTTTACACTATCAAGGTAAAAGATTAATGTGGCGACGACATTAATGTTTCATAAAGAGGTTTACATACCAATTCAAAATTTCTTAACATGATCAACATTTTTTGCTATATACTAATAGTAGATAAGGTCAAGATAAAAAGAAAAGGTTTCAGGAAAAATTTCTGCTAGAATTGTAGAAAATCAAAAAAATTTTATTACATCAAAAATAGCTCAAAAATTTTAAGAATTCCAGTTGAGATATTTTTTAACAGATCAGATCAGATTTATTGTGATATTCTAAAAATTTTACAGCAATCATTTACGTGTAATCCTTGTTAAATAGAGTAATCTAGTACTATTTTTTTGTTCACTAAAAGTTCTGTTAATTTAGCAGTTAGTTGCAAAATCTGTCTCTGAACTGGCGCTTAACTTCGATTTTTTTTATATATTTATCTATTTTAAGTGATAATCCTACTGATATTTTCGAAACGAAAAAGATGCTGCCAATTTTTCATTGATTTCTATACAGGGTAAAATCGGGGAAAATGATGTGTCCTCCCGAATGTAAGGAATATTTTGTACGTTTGGTTCGTCATTATTAAACACTAAGAAATTTTAAGACTTAGACCCGATCTAGTTGCCTTGGAAATTAGATTTTCTAGATGACCAGTTTTTCTTATGATATTGTTTTGATGGTATTTTAAAGGTTCAAAACTTGCTTGACTTATTGTTACCCTTGTCAATTTAAATTCTCTATTATCAATCTGGACCAGTTTTAAAGTTAAACCATGTTAGTGAATTAGGGGGTTAATTTTTTATATTATTTAGCTGTTTGAAGTTAAAATTAGTAAAAAATATTATTTGGCAATGGTCAGAAATATTCAAAATAATATTTAAAAAATACCGGTCGATAATTTGAGCATAAGATGGCATAATTTTAAATTATTTGTTATATGTGTTGATTTGGTTTGATTCTATAAAATAAAAATATATTTTGTAACAACAATACATACTTTTTGTATTTTGTTTTATTATTAGTTTTTTCATTGGGTCTTATTGAAATTACAAAAAAAAACTTTTTAAAATAAAGTAATTTTGACAGTTCATAAATAAAGATAAATAAAAATAATATGCTTAATTTAAAGACGTCAGGGTCGTACTTATAAGTGATTCCTTGTAATGAATATTTCGAGCAAGAACGTCAGAGAATAGTGTTTGTGATATGTCATTGCATTTAGGATGAGAATTTCTTTCAAAACAGGAAATATAAAATACGAATCCATATTTAAGAAATAGAAGTCGACCTATCAAACTCTCAATTGCCTAGTCGTATGATAATGAAATAGGGTTATTTTATATGTAACTAAAAATAAAAAAAAATAATTAAAAACTAAGGAAAATTGGCAATACTGTCATATTTTAAGCACACTCTAAAAAAATGGAAATTTTTTCAATTTTAACCGACTTGGTAGCACTTGCCATTTTGGAGATAGTGATAGTATTTCCCCTTAAAATAGCCACTCCATCACATAATAGATTAATTTGAGATTGCCGTAAAAACAACCTTTGATTCTGTTCACTTGTTGGTATAGCGATTCATATGAGTGAGTTTTTTTTTACGTCTTATTAGTTATTTACCCCCCTAATTCAGTAACATGGTCTAACTTTAAAACTGGTCTAAGTTACACTGACAAGTGCAATAATAAGTTAATCAAGTTCTGATTCTTAAAAATACAAAAATAAAAAATTGTATTAATTACTTAATTGTTGAAAATAGAATTTTTTTTTTTAATTTTTGGGAGATAATTTCCTTTCAGTGATTCCAAGGCTGTATTTCGAAGTTTTTATTCTTAAAAGTGTTTATTTGTTGACATGAATTCCAAATTATCATAGTATCATAAACAAAACACAACTGGCCAAACTGGAAGATTTAGCTTCCATGGCAACTAGATCTTAAACCTTCTTAGTGAATCTGGCTGTTAGGTTTTTTATGCTAAAATACAATTAAACGCAGATATTTAAGTTCTAATTTATTAAGCTACTGGTTTTATTTTAGAGCGGAGTTGAGTTAGAATTAGTGGAATGTCAGCCTCTCTTAGAATGGTTAGCGAACAACTACAAAAACTTCGGTGCTACTTTAGAAATTATTACGGATAAATCTCAAGAAGGATCCCAATTTGTTCGAGGGTTTGGTGGTATTGGAGGTAGGTATTTTTGCTATTTTTCAATCATTGAATTTAATCATATTTTTTATGCATATTTATGGTCGGTGTTTAAAAATGTTATTAAATAAATATTATAAATATACTTCGATATATAATTTTGTATATGAGTTGTTACTGTTTTTCATCAATTTTTCAACAACACTAAAATAGTACCGTTAGTCAATATATTTTCTGCTTTAAATCATAGATTACTATACCTTAAAACTTTAAAGCAAGTATAGACCACCAAATGAAAAAAAAAATGTAGTAAATTTGTACATACTATTGCCTATGTACCAGTATAAAAAGGGATTCAAATAAGCAGGTATAAGTACTGTTAAATAAGTTGATATTCTATGAGAAAATGTTTGCAGTATAATATTGTATTAGACTAAAAATTTTAATTATCCACCAATAATACGAGGTGTGGCAATTAAGTTCCTAGACTTTGTCAATAAAAAACAAGCAAAAATTGGTTTCGGGCAAAATTTTATTATCGACCTTCACAATAGTCTCTCTCTAACTTTACACAACGATTCCAACGTTGCTCCCACGATTGGAAGCACCCTTGTTCCCTTGAAGTGCGACTACATCTTGGGGGGGGGGGGAGTCGCAGAGGGCTATAGGATGGGTGCGGCAACGTTGGAATGTTTTTTTTTTTTGCCAAAAACACTTCTCGGCGAGTTCGGGTCGCACACGGAAAACACGTGCCCGCAGCCACTCTAGGACTCCAACATAGAACTGTCCAGCCACTGTCTGGCCGGCAGAAACATATTCACGATGAATGATGCCGCGGATATCGAAAAAAAAAACAATCAACATTGCCTTCAGTCGCGACTCCAGTGACTATCCGACACATTCAGTGTTTGCCGTCGTCAGATTTCACTAAAAATTGAATCGCAACACGTTGCTTGTAATGTGGAGTCACTCATTTTCACGACACAAACCAAATGTGCTATCGACTTCAACCTTGGACTGAAACTAAAAGGAAGGTCCTCCCTCTCTAGACAGATGTTGACAAAGGACGCAATGTTGCCAGTTCCCAAGCCATAACTAAATTCCCAGAACATTTATTGTCACACTTCGTATTCTGAACATATAAGGTGATACCGATGTCGTAGCTAAGGTCATGAGCGCTCAGGGCAAGATTTGAATTTTGCGCCCCCCTCAAAACAAGTGTAATATAAAGTTATATATTTAGATATTGGATATAAAATTAGTTCCTAATTATTTTGTAGGAAGAGAAACAATGTGATAACTCTAAATTCTGCGAATTCGCCCCCTTTAGGTTGACGCTTCTAGCAGCTGCCTCCAAGGCGGCTGCTAGAAGCGCAAGCTATGCCACTGGGTGATGCTACCTAATTCTAAGATCCTTCTTTACATGAGCCTATTTATAAAATGACATATTTGTACATATCAAATTTTTTCCTTCAACTAGAATTACAATAACAATATATAATATTGACTATAAGTATCAACTCTGCGATGTTAGTAAAAAATTTGTTAGAATAAAATACTTTAAATTAACAATCATTTTTGGATCTCATATGAAGGTATACGCTATTGTGCACTGTTTCCTTGGTGTTCTACAACTGACGTGTGTTATTAGAAATACGAACTGAATTAGCTTTTCTGTAGAGATTTAAATTGAAAACTAATCGACATTAAACTAATTATAACATTATTGCTGTGCTTTACCTATACTTTTAACTAACTCATCTCTAACGGCGATGACTTTTTTTTTTCTACGCTGCTTTTGGAATACCCTAGGCATTCTACGATACAAGGTGGATTTTCAATCACTGCAGGCGGACGAACCGCTGGACGATGTAGACCTAGATGATTATTAAAGTGTGTCATACGGTCTAATATCTGTTACAAAACTAAAAGGACCACTAACATTCCAATATTGTTAGTCCAGATATACTATATGTTAGTATCTTACAATGCTATGGTTCTATGATTTGAAACAGATATTAAACTGTCCTGTGACTGACACTACAATTTCAAGGTATAGTTTTTTGATGTTGTGACATCATTGCATGGATTTATTTATAGTCTTACATAAAAAATGACGAGCCCATTTATATTTAGCCATTTTAAAACTAGAAGCTTTGGGAGAGAGTGCTAACAATTTTTTCTGATGTATGGTTATAACCTTTCATAATAATTTCATGCTACAACTGAGAACTTTAGTATACTATAATTTAATAGATAGAAACACATCAAAACCGACATTTGCAATTTTTTTTTGATAACCCTGTAGAATGGTTTATTTCCGACACATGTACACTTTAAAATTCCAGATGTATCGAGAAAAATAATGTTATTTTGAATATGAAATTTTCAGGAATTTTAATTTTACAAGTATTAATACAATTTTTTACGCGTCATTAACTATCTTTTTACACAGCATCGGCTTCGTAAACGCTGGTCAAATGTTGTGTGAATATAAATCGGGGTTTGGTCCTTATGATTTAGTCTTTTTTCATAGACAATCAGGATTACTCTACAAAATCCATTAATGTAATTTCGTAGGTAATTCATTCTACGGACAGAAATTTGTTTTATCGTGTTATTGTAAGATTTGGCTAGAGGTATAAATAAAAATTTTAAAATGGATGTGGCCTATTTTATAATTTTATAATATTTTTTTTTCTACTTACCTAATTTTATTTTTAATGAAGTTACCTATTTGGGCAAAATAGGGAACGACCCTAGTTCCACGCGTTAGCTACTATATTTTTTACAATTATATTTAATTTTATTATATATTTTTATTTTATCAAAACGATTAATCTTAAACCTGCCTTAAATAGTTGCCAAAAAAAATTAATCTTTCTACTTGGTCAACTGCGCCTTGCCTTTAATGGTATTTTAATTTGTATTATATCTGCCATTAAGCATATCTGTATTTAAGGTAACGAACAGGTAAAAAGAATAATTGTCTTCCGTTCTGTTTAGTGATTTGATGAAATAATACGTCTATTAGTATTTGGTTAGATATGCACATGCGTTAATTCATCTTTGCTCTTATATTTGTAATCAACTACCCTTCGCTGTATTTCTCAAGAATGTATAATTAATTTTTACATTGAAAAGCGATATAAATATTTTAAAAATATTCAAAAATGATACAAAATGAGTAAAATGAACTGAAAATCTCGATGTTCTCAAAAACATCGAAATCAAAACAACTACTTGCGTATGGTTTCTAAACTTTTGTGAAAAAGTACAATTTTCCATTTATGCTTGCATTAGTACAACACAGAACAATACTCTTCTTCGGAGGTCGCATAATGACTTAATTACCGAATTACTATTTGTTTTAGCTCGGACTTTATACTTAGGAATTACGCTTTTGTTTTAAAATTTGATGTAGTCGTAACACCGAAACGGTAGCGGCTACGAAATCGGATAAAAGTTTCCGTTTTAAGAGTATGTTCAAAAGATGTTTACAGTGTTACTAATTTTCCTTCGGTTTCTAAAATATAGGGCAAATTCTAAAAATCTGTGCATTTTCCTTATGGGATACAGCTATCGATTAAACTCTCGGAAACTCTGAATTGTAGTAATCCTTGAAGACTAGAACATAAGTCACATTGGGTGCTTTGAGCTTGTCGATCACAGCTCAGATCAAAGATCGCCATTGGGCGAAGCAATTTGGACTTTTCGCAAGTTCTGTAGTGGGGCATGTGTATGTATTTACACGTGCATGTAACTACCTGATTATGATAACTTTTCATTTCAAACAATCCCAAAACAACAATATGACTGAGAATATATCCCATTTAAGGTATATATGGAGGCATTAGCCAAGTCTACAAAACTTTTCAGTAATATAAATGCATCGGTATGTATGTGTAATGTCTGGCCCCTCTTTTATCTCTATTTTCCTCTAATTTTGTCAACTTTCCTAGGGGTTAGAGCAATTGCAGATAATAAAGAAAGCGAGACGAGGTCCTAGAGTACTTACTACTGCATTGAACTTCTTTACAACTGTGTTCTTACCATTAAAACACCGATGATATTTTTTAGATTAGGTTTTATTAAAATTATATACGAGCGGCGCCAGTTTACAAAAAGAAATCATCGATAATTGAACTTAATTAGGGAGCACCTTTAATTTTTTTTTCCCATTTTATATTTAAAAAATTAAATTTGACTAAACACTGACTTTCGTATTGATTGTTGGCTAGAGTATGAATTATACTTAGAATTTTACTGTGAGAATTGTATGTAAAACGTTTTCACCGTAATACGAAACACTCTGCTGGCTCTGTCTATATACTTTTTCTATCTATTTATTTTTTAACTTTTGATTTCAACTAACTGTTCTTAACTCACTTCTCATAGCAAGATGACTCGTATTTAAATAACATTTGCCGTGACGTCTTGACAAAAATCTGGATTTTTCGAATCTACTTGTTTTTGCAAGAAAGCCACGTGATTGAGGGTCTGTATTTGAAATTTTTGGTTCTTTACGTGATCCCTACGTCAGCAGACCGGCATTCCCCGAACAATATATGTCACATATCGTGGGGTTTAAATTCAAATTTTATATTTTATTCGAATTTAGTAAAAAGTTGAAGCAAGAAATACGCGTCTGTAATAAGGTTTGTAAACCTGTGACTTACAAAAATTTAGTCTTGGATCAAGAAAAATAATTTGTTTTTTAATAGTTTAACTTTAATAAAGGTATTTTTTTGTTTTTCTATTGTTGAATTTTAAAGTAAACACTTGTACTATTTTTGAAGATTTCCATTTTATTTATTTATTTTAAAATAAAATTGATATTTAATTCGACTTTTCCTTTTACAATTTCGATAAATTCTGCTTTTGAAATATTTTAAATATTTTTTAATTTACTAACTTCTTTGAAAAATAAAATTAGTCCTGGGGTCTCACATATATATGCATTTTGTCTTTATATATCCATACATATAAGTAGAGCGTTGAATTTAGCAGAATATCACAGGGATACTTCACATTACTGCTTAGCGTAATGCTGATGGGGATGGCATAAATGGCGCTGATGATGCAGATGCCCGCAATCGCATACACGGGTTTTATAGCTCATGTCAATCTGTAGCGAGAATTGTGAGCATATGCGTGCATATCTCTTCTGTTTTATGGCATTTAGGCTATACGCAGCATCAAAATAACCTTGGGTATCCAGATGACATATACAACGCTAGATACAACTAACAGAGCCGAGGAAGAATAAGAAGAAGAAACTGAGCAAAATATTAATATTGAAGTAAACAGATAGAAAAGGTCTTTATAAAGAATTGTGTTTATAACAACGGCAATCTTTCTCTTTATTTACCTGTAATGTATAGATATATAAAGATACATACATAAAAACAAACGTGTTTGTATTAAAAAGTTTTGACGATTTGACCGGAATGGCCTAATACTTACTTGAAATAGGATGTATTCTCCCCACAAGGTTTTAAGGGTTATCGCCAAAACCGGGTATGCTTTTTTTAATGTCTAACAAGGATAGTCATATTGTTTTTTAGGTTATTCGAATTAAAAAGTTGTTACATGTACCCCGTGTTAAAACTCCATGAGACGAAAGGGGAGGCCACCAATAAGCTAATATGTGTTTAATTTAAAAAAATGCTGAGTACTTAGAAAGTATTCATTATAATAAATATTTCGCCTAAATATCAAAGTATAGAGCCGAGAGGTATATCATTGTAATCGAAGTGAGGATTCCTTTCAAAACGATAAATAAAAAGTCTTTATCTGTACTTAAAAAATATAAGTTGGCCAATAAAACTCAAAATTCCCACGTCATATGTTAATGACGATAGTGTTATTTTGTAAGTAAAAGTAAACCTAAAAATTTTGGATTTAAAGTTTTCTTCTAACTTCGATTATTTTTGATAAATGTAGGAAATTAATTTGTGCCGATTTTGCAAAGTAAAGTGAGCAATACTGCTAATACCTTTTGAACGAACCCTAAAAATGGATTATAATTTAACCGACTACGTAGTTCCTACACTTTCGGATACATCACTTAAAGTACACATCCTGTATAATGTATTCACCCTTAATTATCAATTTCTTAATATTTAATTTGTCACCATTTTTTTTCTTAATTATAAAGGAAGAATTAAGAGGTAACGCCGCTACAGAAAGACTCAGAAATTATACCAATTTTCTCCGATCGTCACGTCCATAGTATTAATAATTGGCATTATGCTTTATAGCTCATCATTAAATGTGCAGAGAGCGATGTTTCCAGCCGTATCAGACATGTGTTTGCCATTGAACCCAGCTTTTGTAGTCATGGATCGTACAACCGTGTTAAAATCCGTCGTTATTGTTCTGCATATGCCCACCTACACAGGGTTTCAATAAATCATCGCTCCACAGTTTTTCGTACATTGGCTTTATAGCTTTAAAAACTTAATTTGTTACGATATCTTTATGTGTGTACATACATAAAATATCGGTAACTTTCGCCTTTTGCGAGGTGCAGCAGGTGTTAACCACAGATGGGTAGGGCACTTTTTACGTTGCGGTTTTGCGTCCGCTACGCTTGATCTCAAAAAAGAACATGTTAGCGATTCTCCCGGCTATAAACTTTTTTTCTGACACTTTTGACATCATAAAGCATCTTTTAAGCCAAGACAAACAGTTGACGTTACCCCTTAGATTAATTAGTTTATTTTCAAAAAATTATTTTATACATTTTAAGTTTCTAAAGTTTTTATAGCAGTCTTTTATAACAACTAAGCAATATAATGTTACAATATACTAATAAAAATATTTTTATCCACTATTTTTTATAGGTCTACTGAGATACAAAGTGGATTTCCAGAGCCTTCAACTAGACGAATTAGACACCGGGGACTTTGACTTGGATGATTATTAAATACCTCTTAATAAACTTAAATAAATTCAACAGCAGTTGTAGGAGTGGTGACCTTAATAAAGTAGTGCGCGGCTCTTTTTATGCTCAGAGATATATGCAAAGGACATGATGGTTCCAGCCTAACTAATTCTTAGTATGAGTTATTAAATCTATCAATTTTTTCCCGACATCATATTTAAATTTAGCCGATAAATCAAGTCATTTTTGAATTATTTATTAAATTCGATTAGTGTTCTTATGTTGTAATAGAATTTATTAAGAATTTAAGACAAAGTATTGTTATTTCTAGCTGTATTCTTAAACTGGCGGAAAAAAGTCGAAACACATAAATTTGTTCAAAAGGTGCTACCCAGTAAAATCCTAATTATTTAAATAGAATTTTTTGGTGACTGGACCTTTAACTGACTTAATAAATGATAATAGACTGTGAAATTTGCATTTTAGACTGTAGAAGGAATACGTAGGTAATAGACTGATAATACGATGTATAAGCACTTGAGTGAAAAGTTTTAATTTTTGTGCCAATTAGTTCTAGTATTGCTTTTTCCGCATTTGTTATATTTTTTGTCCCCTAACCTTCCTCAACTTAACTTTTTGTAAATCTTTACTTTTGACTTTGATATTTTTGATTTTTTCCGCCATTTTATTAAACAGTAATGTATCATGACATCTGTTTACAGTATATTTTGAAATTTTATTTAACTTATTCATTTGCACTGCCTTTTCAAACAGATTTTTGCAATTCTATACAAAGATCTTTAGAGTGATATAAAAGTTGCCGGCCGACTTTTACGTTAAGTTGATGCAGATTGCATATTTGTTGAAGAGATTTTGTGTTTGCAAATTCTGCATGTTCAATTATTTTCGGTTACCACACTAAATACTACATGCAGAATAACCTTAGAATGAGACTTATGGGTATACAAGAAGTAAATATCAATCGCAATAGTATTTTTACCCTAGAGAGGCAAATTTTTGATGGAAAAGGTATAAAGTACAAATGACAAGATAATTCTGAATAAAATTCCAAGTGCTTTAAAAACTTCAGCTGTTTTTCTTCATTTATTTTTATACAGAAGCGAAATTTATATGATAGAAATATGCTGTTAAAGATTTATGCCTATGAATTATTGTGTCATTCAGTTTTGTTGATTTTTATTATACAAATATAATTTTTATTTATATTGTCCAGTACTTTAAAAAATACAATATAACTTACAATTAGTGTGTAGTATATTTAAGCTATAACATATTTATAATTTAAAAATGGACTACCAGAAAAATATTTAAATAATAAAATCAGCACAAATTGAAACATGTTTTACTATTTAGGCACAAACATTGAATGACTAGTGCCTTTATGAAATAATAGCCCTATGAATTTTAAATTTATGTATTTATTTTTAATAGATTAACATTCCTTTTATTAGTACTGGCTACTACTCTTACGAAGGCTATAAAGTTCTAAAAAATTCAAAATTTTTTAAAATTAAGCATCTCTTTGCGACTCTTATATAATTGTCTCTAGAAATTGAAACTTTTCAGTATTTCCCGAATTTTTACAGCTACATAAATATTATTGAGTCAAAATTGTGTTTAACCCTATATAAATTTAGATACTGAATATATTATTGAAATGTTTCAGTTGATATTTTATTGAATGGTGTAATTGTAAAAACGATAATAAAATTTTTACAAAATATTTGTTTTTTCAATTTATAAAATAATTTTAAGGGATTTTATTTTCCTAACTGATTCGGGAACCGAATTCAGTGTGGTATAATAGCATTTAGGGCAGTTAGGAGCCTAATTAGAACGGTCGGGTCCGGTCACGTACCCTCTAATTAGGATACTATTTAGTGTGTGTGTAGTACCATTTAGGATACTTCATCGAAACAGCAAGCGACCATAGAGATATTATAGATAGAGTAGGGCCGCATGGAAGTGGTACGATAGAAAAAGTTGGTCAGAAATATAAAAATTTAATTTTGTTACAATTTGCTGCTTCTTTATATATTGGCACTCCTAAGTTCAAAGTTTTAAAAAATTTGGGCCATCCTGGTATATAAAATTTAATAAAACTCCTAGTAGAGTAACTTTTATGTATTAATATTGGATACAAATTTATATAAATACTGCATTTAATTCTAAACAGATTATACCTTATTATTCATCCCTAAACAGCAAATTTGTTGCTGGTATAGGTGTAATGAAACAAACATTAAATGTGATGGTATATATTTTCTTTGGATTAACCTTATTAAATATTGTTTGGCGTAAAGTATATTCTACTAAAAGGAGGAATTAAATAATCACTCTGTAGATGGACTTTAACCACCAAGTATATGTCATATTACTTTTAAGAAAAAAATCAGTTATCGAACTTGGCCAGTTTTATTTCTTGTGGGCCGTTTATGTTTTTTTGGAACTAAACCTTGTTGAATAAAGATTAAGTAAAGAACGGATTTAGTATCATATGGCCTAATCGCCTAGAATATTTTTAAATTGAAGTTTTCCCATTCTCTGTTCACAAGAAATTACGATTTGGATACCTCCAAAATAACACGAAGAGGAAATTTTTTTTTCTACAGTTATCATTCATTTCTTTTAGTATAGAAACTCGTAGAATACTTTTATTACCATGTTTGTATAAAAAACAGTAATTTAAGATGTCGCGCCAAAATGCAAATTAAATTTCCAACATAGAATGGCTAATGTCCTCTACGAATGCCAGATCTAAACATTCGGGAATCATCCTGACTGGGCGCATACTAACGATAATGGGGGATTCCGGAGAAGGTAAGTTCAGTGGTGCTTTAGTTTCGTATTTTGTGAATGCAGAAAAGATCTCTGAACTAAATTTCTTTGTTCTCGGATTACGGCTTGGAACTCTTTATAGGCGATACGCTGTGAAATCTGGTAGAGAAGGTACGTTTTTCGCGTATAACCGGTTTTGCTTAAGGTTTTATTTTTGATTTATCTTCGATAAAGTTAAGGGAAAATTCTGTTTTATTCTATAGGGGAGAAGGGCGACTTTAGTACTATTTTATTTACAATAGTTGTTTTTCGTAATTTAAATTTTGTTCTTGAATAATCATCCTACTGATTAAACGTAAAATTTTCAAAATTGAGTTTATTATGATCCGGGCTAAAATAACGGCCAACAAGAGCAATTATTTTAGTTACTTTGAAATTGTTTATCGAATTAATTTTAAATTTTTTATTGTAAATAATTCCCTTTTATCTTTTTTAAATAGATTTAACTGTTTTCTGCGTTTGATTTAATACAAACTTGCACAGATTAACTTTGCGGGCACGCTGATGTGAGAACTTTAAAACAACAGACCAGGGTACCTATTCTCGTTCTTGAGAGAACGATCACTTGATGGAAAGTAGGCGTGGTTCTCACGAAAAAGTATGAAGCCGTGTTCTGGGTAGCTTTTCTCGTTCTTGAGAGAACGATCATCTTGATGGAAAGTGGCCGTGGTTCTCACGAAAAAGTAAGAAACCTTATTCTGAATAAGTTTTCGTACTTTTTTGTGAGAACCACCCCACTTTCCATCAAGATGATCGTTCTCTCAAGAACGAGAATAGGTACCCTGATCTGATCAGCTAGATAGCAGCTTTTCCTGAGTCTTTAATTTGTGTTTGTGATATTAGTAAACTCTAATACCTATAGTTGTTTAGCACTGAAACTGCAAGAGCCAAGAAGAAGACCAGACTACCAGAGATTTATTTACAGGTTTATAGTATAGCTACCAACTAATATGCTGCCACATCGGGATTCGCAACAATTAAAATAAATAACATTATCAACAGCATTCCCTATTTATAGACAATTAACCGATATCTACAATGTCACTAAGCAAAAAAGTATCTTGAACTAACGAACCTCTTTTGATTTGGCTAAACAAAAGCTAAAAAATCTTGAGTGATTTCGAATGTAGGCTTATATTAACAGAGTGTTTGCTGGAAACACTCCGATTCGCTGGTTCTGCCTCAGCTGAAATATGTTTAGGTAGTACAGCCCCGATTATATATAGTATGGAGTGCTGCAATTTAAAATGTACATAGAATATTTTAAAAATAAATAAATCAAATCAATTGTCTTGAAATAATGGAAAAATAATCTCTATAAAAAGAGTTAATACATGTAGTGGGAAGATGTTTTATCTTGACCAATAAATATAGATCCATATAGAAGCGTCGTTTTTATGGGATTGTGTGGCCCCCACTGCGAGCGCGCGAACAAGGAATATAGATGCGCGAATATCATTGTGCTTTCACGCGCTTTAATAAGAGCTGGTTTTATTTTTAAAAAACTTATTCGAAAATGGGTCCAAGAAACAAATGCTTGACACATCGTTTAACGTTTTACACATTTACCTGTATTTCTGTCTTTTCAAACAGTAATGCCGCACAAAAGAATCACACTTTTATTTGTAGTGAAAATTTGATACTGTTTTATACAATATAAAACCGATAACAGCGGCTTTTCATTTTTAATTAGTTCAAACATAGACAAACTATTTTATCTGTTTCGAGTTAAATTTAAATGAAACGGAAAAAAGTCACATTAATTTTAATAACATATTTTTATAGAAACAATAAAAAAAATTCTGTATGTATTGAGATTCAAATTTACACTACAAAAGGCAAAATATAATTTCCAACACTCCTGACCTCTCCGTTACGAGAACATTTAATATGCATAGTTCATATCTGGGAGAGGGAAACTTGGAGAAAGATGTCTGTGCCATCTGCTTTGGTGCCAGAATTAATCTTTGTAAACAACATTGGTACCCACAACTAGCGACGCTTTCTAAGAACGGGGCTGCTACGTCATTGTTTTAACAGTTAGGATTAATGTTTATAAAAATTCTCTGTATGTTTAGTATATATGATACTTTTAATAAATATATTAATACGTGTATTTAGGTGTTGGTATTCGTGACTTTTAAAGTCTTATAATTAAACAATTTTTTGCTTAGTCTCAGAATAGTTGTATGAATGTTTTTGTTACTTTTTCCATTTATGGGTAATGAATTGTATTTTATATTTTGATGTGCTTTATCTGTAATTAGTATATTTTAGACGTTTGGTATATTGTTTGAATTAATATACAGTGGCAATGGGTGATACAGAAGTCTACACTGCTTTATTTGTTTGAATTGATGTTATGTAAAAATTATTACTTTCCATTGTGCTATATTCATACAATTCATTATTAGCTATTAATTTACTGTTATATTTAAGTTCAACGTTCAAAACCTTGTAAATCTGTTTGTTATTCTAATCCGTGGAGCTATTTTATTGGATGTAAGATAGTCCGAGAATGGAGAAGTAGGCATTCTATAGGGTTTTGACAGAAAACTTAACGGTCCAATTTTGAAGATCTTGAACTCGATTGAAATTTGTAGCACTACGTGTTCCCCGCAATATAAAAAAATATCCCCAGTTACTTAGAATATAGAAAATATAAATTTAAATAGCGGTTAGTTGCAGTTAAATAGTTTGTACCAATTATCAATATGACTGGTCCAATTTAATTTCTCATCCATTCTGAGCTCCAAGTATTTACTTGATTGATTTATTTTTAATTGTTTTAGAAACATTAGAATTTGTTTGTTGAAATATCATATAAACAATCTGTTTAATCTCGAGTTTAAAGCTTGATTCTCACTATAGTGCCTCTCTCGATATGCTCTCGGTTCGACAAAATATTTTTAAATGAAAAAGAGTTGACGATATCGAAATCTCCGCGAAACCCTTAGTGCAAATAGGTTCATTGTTTCTCTTGTAAGAATATTTTACCGGACCGAGCGTATTGAGATTGTATGTAGAGAGCGGCCCTATACTAGGAATCTAGCTTAAAGTTATTATAACAATCATTTGGAGTATTTAGTTAGGTTTTCATCAACTGTATTTTGAAACTGTTTTGAATAAGTGTGGCTCTTTTATATTACTTAGGGATCCTTTACATTGCAGATGCTGTTTCTATTCATACTGCTGAGATACTGGAATTAAATACAGGGACTAAAAAAAAGCATTAATTATTCAGATATATAATATAATAGAATATTTAAATACATTATATACAAAATCACAATAATAAGTATTTGTTTAATATAACTAAGGACTAATAAAGTAGGAAACCCTATCAACCTTATGGAGCTTATTATGTCGCCGGTCATATAAAAATAGTTTATAAACTGTATTTAAAATTTTTAGAAGCAAAACTATCACAATGGTGAACACACAAGCAGATAACTAGTTTCATAATTTCATAACTTATCAAAAGAAAGCTTTTCCTATTTTATTTTCATAGAAAAAAAAATAAATTCAAACAAATTAAAACTATGCATCAGAAAAAACAAAATTTTCAGAGTATACAAATTTAGAAGAATTCTTTTTATTGCATTTTCTGAAAGTATATGTGTTTAATAATAGGTAAAATAATTTCAAGTCAAAAATCGAAAAGATAATGAAGTTATATCTGAACGCACATAGCGCGGTCATCTGTGCCTCGAGTGACAAATGGTGGCTATACCTACCAAACCAAAGAATTCTATTAACTGTATATTTGAAATTTTGTTGTGACAACGAGGATAACAATGAAGAAGATGTTTTATGGGCCCGGAATCAACGAAGCTTAGTACAAATAAAAAAACTTCTCTTCATATACTGAAACTTTCAATCGCATTTTTCTCGAAACTCTTTTCTTTATGTTCCCTTCTATTTTAAGTCTTAAAAAACAAAATTTTCCTAATTGAAGTAGCGAAGGTTGTACGTGCAGTTTTTTTAATTTTCTAAATTAGTATTTTTTGAGCCTTCAAATATAAGTGAAGAATATGTAAAAATCTTGCAAAAATAAAACTTTTACTTTGAAAACTTTCCATTTTTTTAAAAAGGATATTTTTTTTTCAGAAAAATGTTGTGTATAACTATAGACGAACTATAACACCAAAACTACTTTCATATAGATTAAAAAAATTCTTTTCTCTAACTGTTTTGGAAAAGGCGGTACGGCCGTGGGACCACTATTATTATGCAAATACACAACTATAATTTAATAACTTTGTTAACTTTTGATTTTTTTTAAATAAAAATACAATAATGAGTTTATTAAAATGCGAGTTAAACTTCAGGACCTTTTCAGAACTAATGTTTAATTTTTTTTAAGTATTGTGTTTGGTGTTTCTTATAAATTTATTAATGTGATTTTTTAAAATTATTATAGAAAAGCATTTTTTCGATTTGGTCATTTATTTAATTTTTTATTGACACTTAAAAGTTAAACAATGTTAAAAATACAAGATTTTTTAATATAAGTTAAAAGGAAAGCAAAAATCATTAAAATGTCGATAAAATGTAAAAATTTCAGTTTGAGCCCTATTATTCCTATTTTAAATTAATAATTTGAAGACGCTATTTCTCCCAGAGAAATGTCAGGACTACTTTCTGGCACATCTGGCAGATCAAACTTTAATTTATTAAACCGTTTTTCCAAATCATCACTGTCCCCACTGTTACCATTTGGTGGTTGATCTTGATCTACAGTCTCAGCTTTCATTAGTTCTTCTAATTCTTTTTCCAAATCTGAAGTGTCGGCGTCTCCAGTCGGTGAATGTGCTAGTGCTGACTGGATATCTTCATTGGTATCTAAGACCTAACAAGAAAGATCGTAGTTAAATCAAAAGCTAGAAAGTCTATGTAGTGTAACATACAATTTATTTCTTCATTAAATATACAAGTGCAAATCTAAAATAAATCGAGCTATAAATGAGAAAATAAGGGGCGAAGTTCTCCTTTACCAATTAATTTGATCACCAAAATAATTTTAAATTTGAGTTCCTCAAACAATGATTTTCTGAGGCTTGTATCTCCTAGATGGTTTGAGATAGAAATTTAAAAAATATTTAGTCACTTGGTAAACACAATCATAATGGGACTAAACCTATAAAAGTGACGCTGTCAAGTGCCTATGATGTGTCGACTATACTGAAAAATCGTAGAACGTTTATAGACAGCCAACAGATCCACATTGAGGTTGATCATCCTCCTGCGCAATTAAAGCAACTTCAAGAATTGAGAGAGAAATGGTGAAGGAAATCTAATTTTAAGTTACCTCAATTGAATTCCAACGATCACAGCAAAATACTTGGATCCCTAAACACTGGAACCGTCAAAGTAGTAGCATGCGCTTACCAAAATGTTTGAAGCTTTCATATCAAAACTCACAACTTTTACACAAGTGTCACTTCCTATGAATATGACATAGTTGCAGTGGTAGAAGCCTGGCTTGAACCGGATATTCTCGACTCGGCACTCTTTCCAGATTCGTATATAGTCTATTGCCAAGATAGAAGAACTGATTTGACCGTCTATCCAGGGGCGGGAAGTCTTGCTCAGCTTTCACAATAGATTCAACACCGAAATTCTGGATCTCCTGTGTATTACCAATAGGATACCAAACGTGGACTTTTAAAGTTGTAAGGTTGCCTTTATTTTATATTCTATCGTTTTGTTGTATACATTTCACCTTCTATAGCCAATGCCGAAAACGAGTCCTTTTTCTAATTACTCTTGTTAACGGATATTATGTTTCAAAGGAATCTTGTTTTTCTTAGTCCCCTTAGGAGCTGGGCTTAGAAGCTTGCTAAATCTTTATGAATTTGTTAATAATATAAGGCAATTGAATATTATACTTATTTAAATCACCGCTAACTAGATCTAATATTATCCAATTTTAATATCAATCTATTGGGGAATGATTTATCGTTAGTTGTAGAAGATTCACACCACCCTGTCTTGATATTTGAGTTTAAAGCGACATTTCCTCACAACGCGAACTGACTAGTCCCTTATTATTGAATCTTTGGTCCCTGTGATCGCTACTGTGAACTACATGAACAATTCCTTCCATGGGTCCGATAACATTGTTACCGCTTTTGCAGGCTATTTCAAAATTGTGTATAAGACCTCGAAGCAACTTGAAGGGGATCTTTTTAATTCACTACATATCTCAGAGCTAATCGATATTCTCACAGTTTTTCCCAATGACGTCACGGCCACCTGCAACAAACTTAAAAACAAATTTATATCCGGCTCTGACGAAATATATGACGAATCTTTTTAATTCATCTTATATCTTTGAGCCAATCGACAGTCCCATAGTTTCTCCTGTCTTAAAAACAAATTTACTTCTGGCTCTGACGAAATTCCAAATTTTTTCGTTAAAGACTGCTCTTTGGACTTTTCTTGCGAACATCTTTAAATTGATGTTGAAATATGGTTTATTCCAGATACCTGGAACGTTGGTAAAGTTTCCCCTACCCTTAAAAAAGGTGATCCATCTCTGGTTGAAAACTATCATGGTATTTCCATACTATGTATTTTTCCAAAAGTATTCGACATTACATGACAAAAATTTCTATTTTCCCAAATCCAGAACAGACTATTAATTTAGTAACATGGTTCCTTTTCTAAAAAATCATGTATGATTAAACTTTATAGTTTCTCCTTTTATGTCTGCGACGCCCTTAACGACAGGATTCAGATCGATATCATCCATAATGATTTTCGTAAGGTGCCGATCAGGTTGGTCAGTGCATTCTTCTGAGGAAGGCATCTGATCAGTTTTGTTTTCTAATGCAGTTCTTAAAATATTGAAATCCTATCTCCTAGACCGTATATATATATCGGTGAGGTGGATTGCAAAAAACAGGCCTACGCTGACGATATCAAAATTTTTCACAGCAGTCGCTGACTGTGCGTCCCTTCAGGTCAGCAACGAAACAGTTGGTCAATGTTGTGTGTCTAACAAACTCGATTTGAATATCTCTAAATGCAATGTGGTATCTTTCAGTCGCAAAGAGTCCTATACTATTCAATTAATACTTCTACCTTGAGCAGACTCGCTTGTGTGATAAATTCTCTTTTATTTCACATATTGATCAGATGGTGAGTAGTGCATCCCGATCACTGAGATTCATATTAAGGAATTTTAAACACTTTTCTTACTTATCTACATTTAAGTTATTGTATTACTCCTGCGTTAGGTCTCGGTTAGATTATGGTTCAATCATATTGTCTCCTGTACTAAACTGCTACACGCACTCTGTGGATTCTATTCTGAGATTTCTGAAATATTTAATGTTTAGGGAGGACGGCATTTATCATGAGCGGAATATTGACCAAAAATTGATTCTGACCAGGTTCGGAGAGCTCCCTTTAGCCCTTCGCCGGGATTCACAGTCTGTAACATTTTTATACAATCTCCTACATGCAGAAATTGACTGTCCATTTTCACTGCAGCAAACAGCCCTTTAGGTGCCCCATATAGGTATCAGGCATCAATCTACCTTTTTTCTTAGACGCCCAAAATCAAATGTACTTTGTCAGAACCTAATTTATGATATGTTGTAAAACTTTTTATAAAATTTCCATACCTTGTGCTATTCAATTTTAAGGTATCTGCGGGCCACGTTTGGTTATCTGTAAGGCTAGTTTAGTTGTTTGTATATTATTAATATAATGTTGTATTCTTTTGGATATGTTAGAGTTAGTTAAGGTTTACAATTTAATATGAAATGCACAATTTATCAATTCAGATTTCTTGTAATTGGGCTTTAGCCTGTTACAAATATATTGCCAAATAAGTAAATAAGTAAAGGGACTAGTTTTAATAATTTACTATACCTACAAAATTCATGTTCCTTATCTCAACTGAAGTTATTTGGATGAAGATTTATGTGATGCTTTATCCTAAATTCAGATGGTATAATCAATACATTTTAATGATTTTTTTATAAAAAATTCTAATTTTTACCTCTCCCAATTTTAGCATGGTGTCATCCACAGCTTCTTCGTTAATTCCTGTATCCTTATAAGTGGAATTAAATGCACTTATGGCATTTTTGTATGCTTCCCAAACATGAACATTAGTATGTGTTCCTCTTAGTTGTTCTAGACAGTTTTGTACATTATACAAAGCATTTGCTTTTTTTTCTAATTGCTTTTCTAACTGATGTTTTTTCACAAGACAACTTTTTGCCTAAAATTTAATAAAAAAATAATAAAAGAAGTTAAATGAAATTTTCGATATGAATTTTAAAATATAATTCTTAAATTATCATTCTTAGGCAACTACTATAAGAAGAGGGTTGGTAAGGCATGCATATTTGTTCATGTTGTATACAAAAATGTATATAAAAAAACTAAAATGTGAGTATCCATACAAAAAAATTTCACTTCATTTCTTTGCCACCAGATCATTAAAGTTAAAAAATGAAAAGTTTAACAGTTATATAATTTAGTTCTGTATAGAGGAGTGCTTATAGTAACTCTTTAAAACCACTTCAAATTACTCAGAATAGAATATTAAAAAGTATATTTAACAAAAACTTCTTACACTCAACTGATTTTCTTTATGGCAGGGAGATTGTAAATTTGCGAACGTTATTTTTTGTCACTGTGTACTGTAATGTACATGACCATAATAAAATTAGATGTGTAATATTCCACGGACATAATATAAAAATCAAGGTTAATAAACATTTAATCATTCCAAGATGCATAAAAAATCAAATGGTTGCCTGGGCCCAAAATTATATAATTTGATACCTGATCAAATGAAAACTAGCAACCGAAAAAATTTATAAATTGACAAAAGCTTATATTGTCGAAAATTTTTGTACTATTGCCTCTGTACTGTCTTAGGCTCTTTTGTACGGTCTATTCTTTGATGTATCGGAGTAGTGGTTTGGAGATTTCACTTTCAAAATTCTTTATTCATGCCATATACACAATTGTTCACATACGTCAGAAGTCATAATACATAATAGTCATTAAGAGTTATTTTCTCTTATAAAGGTAAAACTGGAAAGAAGTTACCAACACTGATCATTTTTCGCTAATTAAAGATTTAAAATAAAAAATTATAAAATTAAAATTTTAAATGCCCTAGGGCATAGATAAATGCATTACAGAAATTTTAAAACACATTACAAGAGACAAAAATCATACAACACACACAGCTTTTCAGTTTTGGCTAATATTAAGATTATAGTTAAAAAAATCATCTATCCTATATGGCGCCCTTCCAATTAAAATTAATTTAATCTTTTTCTTAAATGCTTCTAGTGATATTATAATTTATTTAGAGGGGTAAATTTGAATTTGAATATTTTATAGTGAACATCTGTATTTGTTATTTGAATTGATAACTCACTGTACTTATTTAAATGAATAAGCAATTAGCATAAAATGTTAAATTTATACTTTCAAAGAAGGAAAAGTTACAAACATCATATCCTTTAATTTGATTTTCAAATATAACAATATTTTATAATAGGATCTTGGTTACATGGATTTTATCAACAAAAATATAAAGCTTATTTTGAACTTAATAGCAGTGTCATTTATGCAACATTACTGTTCAGAGGAATATCAATATATTGTCATGAGGATTACCTGAATACGACCTTGTCCTTTTTAGAAATGAGATAACAGACTTTTATTCTAGTATGTTCTATATGTGTATATATGCAGATACGATATGAGGTAAGAGTTGTAATTTAAGAATTTAAATAAATTAGTGAAAAGTGGTGTTATTACTCAAACCCAGTGAGTGAATAAGAAGAGAAAGAAATGGTAACAATATTTTAACCCTTGATATATCTAAATTTCTAGTTTTTCTAATTAAATTACATAGTTATATTAATAGATTATCACTATATTCTTGATAATCCATACATATAAATAAAATTGAATACATCCAGATTCACTAAGAAGATTTAAGACAAACCCAATATAGTTTTCTTGAAATATAGATCTTTTAGTTGGCCAGTTTTGTTTTGCTTATGATATTGTCATAATTTTTATTACATATGTCAACAAATAAACGCTTATGTAGGGATATTAAGGATAAGCACCTTGCGATAAAGCTTTAAAATATGTAAAAGAAATAGTTGTATAACGAAAATAAATAAAATTCTCCATTTTTGCCGGTTTAGTAATGACATAAAATTCTTTTTTATGCTTGTATTTTTCGGGTTTAAAACTTATTTATTTAACTTATTGTTGATCTTGTCAGGTTAAGCCCATGCTGTCAATTTATGACGGTTTTAAAATTAAATCATGTTAGTGAATTCGGGAGGAAGTGTCTGTCCGGGATAATCGTCAAATCTACAAAACCGAATTCGATGAACCTCTAAAGATATAAGGAGGAGGTTGTCGGGAGTGAAATTGGCTACTTTTTCTCTTTGTCTGTCTATACAGGCTGATTTCTAAAACGGCTGAACCCATTTTGATGAAACTTTACAAACATAAAAAGGACGTTCTCAGAAGTGATATAGGCGGCTTTTTTTTATTTGAAACAGCTACACTAACTTTGATGAAACTTTACAGACATGAAAAGGAGGTTGTCACGAGTGATATTGACTGCTTTTTTTCTGTGTGTCTGTCTGTACAAGCTAATTTTATTCATTTATTTATGCATTGTATCAACCACTTTACAAAGCCAGTTGCAGATACAACTAAACTTAATATACTAAGACTACAATTTAAGTTAAAATCTAAATAAAAAGGCACTACAAATGCCTACATAATTCACCTATCACTTGCCTTCTAAACCTGTTACAACTTAGGTTAAAAATGTCAATGGCACCACAATACCTATTAAAATATGAACATGATCTTATTAATGGAGAATTTTTATACAGATAAGTCCTAGGTACATTAATATAAAATAAATTTGTGGATCTGGTGTTAACTCTGCCTATTCGAAATGGTTGCTTTGAAAACTTTTTATTATCAATATTGTTCGTAATCAAATTAAACAAAGAACACAAAAGTTTCTGATCAGTTCCTCTTTGCGGGTATACCGAGAATGCCCTTGTAATGCAAAAAATCCTCACTGCATACTGAAGCTTAGTGAGCACCAATGACTTATATGCTGGGGTTGTCTTAGGGGAACAAATTATGTATCCCATACATATATATATATATATATATATATATATATATATATATATATATATATATATATATATATATATATATATATATAGGTGTTTAGAGGATATTATTGTAAGCTTAATTATCAAAGATCACTGAAAAATGTATGAAAAATATGGAAATTAGGACAATTTTAAAATAAGGGTTGATTGTCTTAGGTGAACAAATTATAAGAGCCATATAGGTGTTTAGAGGATTTTATTATTGGGTTAATTACCAAAAAACACCAAAAAATTTAGAAAAATATGGAATTTATGATTGTTTCAATATAAGGGCCGAATCTGGGCTACTGGGGTTTTCTTAGGGGAACAAATTATGTAATCCATATAGGTTTTGAGAGGACTTTATTAAATGCTTAACTGCAAAAACCCATTCTTTTGAAAAATATGGAATTTATGACTCTTTTAAAATAATGGCTTAATCTTGGGGTTGTCTTAAGAAAACAAGTTATGTGACCCGTATAGGTGTTTAGGGGACATTATTATAAGCTTAATTACCAAGAAATTTTGAAAAATGTGGAAATTATGAGAATTTTAAAATAAGGGCTGAATCCCGACCGCTGGGGTTGTCTTACGGAACAAATTATGAGACCCATATAGGTGTTTAGAGGACTTTATTATAAGCTTAACTGACAAAAATCACTAAAAAAAATTTTAAAATGTGGAATTTATTACCCTTTCAAAATAAGGGCTGTAACCCATATAGGTGTTTAGTGGACATTATTATAAGCTTAATTATTAAAAGTTACCAAAAAATTTTGAAAAATGTGAAACATGACCCTTTCAAAATTAAGGGCTGAACCCTGGCCCCTAGGGCTGTCTTAGGAAAAAAAAATATGTGACTCATATAGGTATTTAGATGACATTATTATAAGGTTAATTACCAAAAATCACTGCTAAATTTTGAAAAATGAGGGAATTATGACAATTTTAAAATAAGGGCTGAACCTTGGCCGCTGGGGTTGGCTTAGGGGAACAAATTATGTGACCCATATAATGTTTAGAGGACATTAATACAAGCTTAACTGCCAAAAATCACCAACAAATTTTAAAACGTGGGATTTATTACCTTTTGAAAATAAGGGCTGCTGCTAGGGTGTCTTAGGGGAACAAATTAATTAACCCATATATACGTTTAGAAGACAAGACTAGAAGCTTAGTTACCAAAAATCGAAAAATTTTAATAAATATGGATTGCATGAGATAATTAAATATAATAATTAACTCTGATCAACTGGGGTTGTTTTTGGAGAATAAATTATATAATCTTTTTTGGAACTTAGAGGAAGTTATAATAAACGTAAATACCAAAAATCACAGAAAAATATTAATAAATGGTTATTTTATGATGTTTTAAATATATAATTTTAATCTATACTTAGCATGCTGTCTTTCGATTTGTCCGCTAGCTTCAGCCTCCTAGCCCTCACATCTAATTCATCCCTAATAGCATAAAAAATTTTATAATCGTTCGCAAAGACAAGGCTCTTGGCGAATTTCACATTTACACCTATTGTATTAATCTTCGAAACACCTGGACTGATTTTGATGAAACTTTATAGACATGAAGAGGAGGTTATCAAGTGTAATAAAAGCTGATTTTGTTTATGACAATTACATTTTTTATTTATTTGTCAAGTTTCACGCGGACGAAGTCACGGGTAAAAGCTAGTTATAAATATCTATTTATTTATTTACAAACTCTACAGATTTACATCCAATTACAGAGGAGGATAACAGACTTAGTTTAAGAAAATCAATATTAATAATAAAAAGAAAATAAACATTGCTCAACACTAACATTTCACTGTATGAGTTGCATTATATCATACAGCAATGCTTTGAGCCTATTTGATATGCTGATATCACAAACATCAAATTTTGATCGTATTTGGTTATATAACCTACACATTACCATAACAGGTGAATTATTTTAGTAGTTAGTACGAGTATTATCACCATAAAAAATAGATGCACTTCTAGATCTATATGGTGGAGTGTAAAACTTAATTAAGGCTAATAAGTCAGGAACATTTATCATACTGTTCAACAATGATTTAAACAATAGATAGATGATACCTTCCTTTTACTTTCAAGTGTTTTAATCTTATGATTGTTTATAATATCTATTTTTGGTATATGCATTTGATATATCCCCATTTCTTTGTAATGGATATATCTTAAGAATTTATTCTGTATTTTTTCTATGCTGTAAATATGATTCTCATAACATGGACTCCATATTATTGAACAATATTCCAAAATACTCCTCACATAGGCTACATACAACAAATGTCCAATTTAAAACTTGTGTAAGGTACAAAAATGTAAATGACAATAGCACAACTCTTTTTAATTTAAATTAAAAACTTTCTTAATGTAAAAGGTGTAAATATATTTTAAAGTTTCTCAATAGAATAAGAAAAAAGAAAATTATTAATTGTATTTTTTTATATATTTCTTAATTAATATACTGTACTTACTAATTGTCTGTGATTTTTTACCAAATGGCTTTTGGCTGCTTTAACACAACTATCAATTTCATCCTCTAAGGTTTCCACATGCTTCGAAATTAACTTCTCATTTTGTTCCAAAGTATAAATTCCAACATCTATGTCTGTAATTGGTTTTATTGTTTGTCCATCACCAACCTTTATCAATAAAGCATCTAAATCTGTGGCACTATTATGATTGGTCAAAATTTTAACAGCTATTTTTTGTTGGTTTTCCAAGACATGTAACAACAATTTCACATTTTCTGTATTAGAAGTATCTTTTTTTAAAAATTGCAAAAGTTCTTTTAGACTAATAACTTTATTCCTATAAATATTTGGTACTGATGTTAATAATGTTTCACTTTTATTTCTTATAACTTCCAAGTGTACATATTGGCCATTGACAGTGGAAAACATAGTTTTCTTCATGGCATTATATGACCAACTTAAAGGTCTTTTTATTACAATGTCAGTCAACCATCCACTCCAAGAGTGAGATGTTTTTCTCAAAAACACTTCTACGATTTCAACTTCGTGATTTTTAACCATATCATCGATTACTTCTTTAAGACATGGAGGTGGCCTACCATGTCTTAAAAATACATCATTCAAGGAAGACAATGTAAAAGAATAAATATCGTTGGTTTCGCAGTAAACCTTTATAATTGATTTCCAGGATACAATTTTGTCTTCCCAATCTTTTGGGTTGACACTCTTATTTCTTAGAGGCGCAAAAAGAACATTTAATCGATTTTGGTCTTTCAAACAATCAGGAAGACTATTTTCTGGTATATTAAACATTTTTATTGTTATTAGTTGTATAAATTATTTTTCTTTAAAGTTATTTTTTCACTATTTGTAATGTTATTATTTTGCAAATTTGACGTTCTTCTTCTTTTCCAAAACATGAAAGGTTAATTCTTTCTACCACTAACTTCTTTCCAGTATCAACAATTTCAGGCGAATACGGGGTCATGCTATCTCTCTTTTTACGAACTGCGAACGTTCGGAGCGAAAGATATACAGAGTAGTGTAAACTCGAAGCCCACCATTTTTTTATACTTCCAGGCGAGTCCAGCATTGTGGTTTGTTAAATTTAAAATATGCGTCCTATTTTTTTTGTTCTGGACTACATATAAAACCTAGAACAAGAAAGTTAGATATTCCTCCCTTATTACGAAAAGTCCAGCAGATGGCGAGAAAACTGCGGAGTATAACAGTGGCGTAATAAAACATATGTTAAATTTCAAGCATTGTGATTTGTTAAATTTAAAAAATACAAAGACTGAAAATTTCCCATTTCCCGCATAAATCGTGTAATTAGGTAAGATGCACACTGCGGCGACGTCACATGTAGGGTGTCAATTCCTTAATTTCAAATTCCGCGCCGAATACTTGAAATATGGGCAGGGGTAAAAAAGAGAGAAGAAATGTAAAATAGATAGGAATTCTATCGTAAAATAGAGCGTGCCGTAAATTAGCATGTCGTAAATTGGAGATTCCAGTGAACTTGCCTAGGGAATTTTTTGTCAAAAGCATAGGGAAATAAAATTATGGCAACCCTGAAAGGTACTATTCATCGATAACGCTCTATCTCTTTTTAAGCGTGAGCCAAGTTGCTTCTATAGGATCCGCAGTCTATATAATATTAATTTCTTTTAGGTCTATGGGTGGAGCGTTCTTTAACCATACTTTATAGTATTTTGTGCTGTTTCTGTTTGTATTTTTTGGTTTTAAAGCCAAAGAGACTTTAAATTAAAAAAAAAACTTGTAAATTTCTTCTTGATTTAATTTGCTGTAAATAATGGAAGAAGATCAAAATGAGAGTTGCATTCGTAAGAAAATTGAAGAACTGTCTGTACCAATTCTACAAAGTTTAGCCCCTATCGAACTGGAACATTTCCAACCTTATAATACACGGTATTATGAAGATAAATATTGTGTTTCTGTTAATCGTTCGGATTCTAGTAATCATGATGTCTTATTAAGGTTTCATACCAATAGACTTATTCTTATTTCTATTGCTGAGGGACACGATATATTTCGTCAGAATAAAATTATTGAAAAAATCAATTTTGATGTAAATGGCGTTAATATGTTAAATATCTCATTATCGGGCAAAAAAAAGGCTGGAGCAAAGAGACTTAAAAAAGATTCAATTTTGTGTTTTCTCAAATGCAAAGATGAAGAAAAAGAGTATCCAGTATATTCGTGTGTACCTGCATCTCTAATAGAGGTGAACTATAAAGTAATTGCGAACCCTCAGCTACTTGTAACCAATTATAAAAGACTGGGTTATATTGGAGTACTTTATCCACAATGTTTTGGACCTAAAGCTACCTCTATTGACACAATGATAAGCAAACTTTCATTAATGTCGGAAGAAGAATATCAGAAATATTTGTCTAACAAAGAAAGTAGTATTAAGTCACAAACTAATATGAATAATACAACTCTCCAAGATACTTGACGATTTTCTCTCTTATGTAATTTTATTATTGTTAATAAAAACACTCAAAAGCATAAATTATGTTTATAATAAAAAAACTGTTATTTTAGTATGCAGATTTTTATTTTATCAGTCTATCCTACTAATAAAACAGTGAAAAAATGATTTGTTCTCAAGTACACATATTTACAATATACATATATTATCACATTATTATAACACTATGCAGCACAATTTTAAACTTTGTCACAATATAATAAAATTAAATAATTTATAAAACAATTTTTAGTAAAGGGTTTGGTACAAGAGTATGCTATTAAATCTGAACACATTGTCTATTAGGGTGACATTAATTTTAAACATAGATAGTTGTCTGGATTTTTTTGTAGATGTCAAGTGTGATACTATATGAAATATCTAGATAAATAAACAATTTTCTTACCAAACTCTTAAATTTAAATCACATAACAATTAAAATAACCAGTATTAAAAAAGGTACATATCATTTTAATATAAAATGATCTAAGGTTCATCAATACTAAGGAATGTAAATCATTACTAAAATACCATAGACCATGTCCCTACCTTTTTTAATCTTTCATTCCTAATTAACACATTAAAATAGCTACAACTACTCCCATAAAATACAAGGTAGTCTATAAAACATTTATACAAAATATAGATTTATTTTATAACATTGAATAAAATCTTTATTTCAATATATTATTTTTCGAACGTTTTGTTATATATTTTATGGCTTGTGGGTATTTTGAATAAGTAACATTACCAAATTTAAAGCGCTCAAAATTAAGAACTTTATTAGGCTTCTAACAATAAATATATATAAAAACGGTACTATTTTAGTAGCAATATGGAGTCCACTAAGGAAGCTAATTTTGTTTTTCAAATCACCTTTTTTTGTAGATAAATTTTTGATTCAACTTTTTCTAAATTTGCGTCTTATTTGTACAGAAAATATAAGAAATAACTAAAAAACTAGATATTCTAGTGGAATCTTTATTGCTATTAACCATCCTAATCCTTAGGATATAAAAATACAATTTAAAAATTACATTGGATATGCATTTTTTTAATAAATAAGACACGTCAATTGAGTACAATTTAAATTCAATTTTAACAATATTCACATATAAAATTACTATTACAGAATGACCTTTGTTTGTCTGTTAATTAAGGCAGCAGATAGTTTTGTCCAAAATGGAAAAACTGGACAGAGTGATGAAAAAAGTCTTTTTAGAATCCAAATTTAATACAACACTAAAAGCAATACAATTTTTGAATTGTAGTTTGAAAGAGTGGTTAAAAATTTGAGTCAATATGCCAAAATATGTTGTGGCTTAAAATTATCACTTTTTGGAATAAACATATCATTACGAAGTTTTAGTAACAGAATTGTGCTACAGGCTAAAATGTATTTTTATATTAAATTTCTTAATATCATCACCATTGTAAAAATATTTTAAACCAAATTAATTCATGTAAGAATTTCAGGCCCAATTTAAGTACAGAAAATATTATCCAGTACGTTTAGATCGATGATCTGAAGCCAGTTTGAGTTCAAGTGGCTTTTAAAAGTGACTTGAAAAATGTGAAATAAACACTTTTAAAAAGGACTTGAACAGCTCAAGCCTAAAATGAAATGAGTTGAGTTCACTAAAGCGAATCCAAAATACGATATAAACGGTTCAAGCGGGATTTTATCATTATGAATTCAAATCGATGATCGTCGGAATATATGATTTTGACATTTAGGTTTTGGGTTAAGGTTGTGTACCAAATATTTATTTATTTTTGTATATTATGAAAATTAAGGAAGTTGTTACTTCTTTAAAGTTCAATTTATTACAGTATGCGACACATATCCTTAAAAATGTTCTATAAATAGTATTTATTGAGGTTAGGTTCACGCGCATGTGAAATAATTGATTTGAAAGGGGCTTGAAATTAATTTTCAACCGAGATTCAAGTCACTGAAATAAATGGGTAGGTTTAAAATTAGTTTTAAAGTCTTTCAATTCGGCTTCAAGCCATCAATATAAACATAGTAATCTAAAGCTTGAGCTTGGGCTCGTTTATTTTTTATCATTGCTTATTTAAAACTAAAGAGATAGCCATCATGAAATAATTACTTTTCTAATATTGAGTTGCAAATAATGTTTATGTTCAAAAATACAGAAATTTTTACCACAAATATTTACAAGTATTTAGTATATTTAACAACTTTTAACAATGAGTAAGGCCTAATTAAGTGAATAAATTAATAAGTACTTTTATAACTTCGAAACAAGTGTTGCAGGTACACAGAAAATTTTAAAAATACAAGTAGCTTCAAAAATTACACCCAAAAATTAATTTTATATAACCCAA
This sequence comes from Diaprepes abbreviatus, assembly GCA_034092305.1. Taxonomy (NCBI): domain Eukaryota; kingdom Metazoa; phylum Arthropoda; class Insecta; order Coleoptera; family Curculionidae; genus Diaprepes; species Diaprepes abbreviatus. The sequence continues at coordinate 28,037,778 of JASJET010000022.1, forward strand.
AAATTAATTTTATATAAAAGGAAAGAATAATGTGTTTTCTTGCTTACTAACTGACAAAAGCAGTCTTTGTTTAGTCAAAGGATATAATAAAAAATTACTCTGACTGAATAACAAAAACAAATTGTTTACAACTCTATTATTGTAGATAGCATTTCAATTTTTCAGACCTTCAAAAATTTTTAATAACACTGCTAAAAGAATTATACTACATAAAATATTTTAAATTAAATCATGGCCAACTTTTACAAAGTTATGTGCCAACAATTCGGGTGCTGAAGCTCTTTCCTTAGGATTATGTTTGAAACACAGCTCTAAGAAATCAATACCTTCATCTATCATATCATCTGGTGGATCAGGGCTCTGTCCCATTCCTACCTTGAACATTATTTGGTAATTTGAGTCATACTGAGCCCAGGGACGCTGAAAATACATAATTAAATTATACTAATTATCAAAAACAATTGTTTCAGAGGAAATGTTTTTAGATAACAAGGTATCACGCCTCTAAATAAGATAGACTTCGTAAACGTAGCTTTCAACAAGATTCGTGTTTAAACGTAAATTGTCATCTAGTATCAAGTAAAATGATTTCTTTATATATTTTCTAAAGTCAAATTTAAGTGTGGTATGTCATATGTGGCGCTATAGTATGGGCATTATCAACTTAAACAATTTCTCATAGATGAAGTGGTCGTTTGAGAAATATATTTATTCTTGATTAAACGACATTTGGTTTTCTAATTTCCTTCAAAATAGCCAATAAAGTTCATATAAATGTATGTCCTAAACCCTTTCAAGACACAAAATATTACATTTAGTAGTGCAAAAAGTCTAACAGTTCTTGTTTTCTCAAACAATGCATTTTACAGAGTTAAAGAAAATGGCGAAAAATAATTTATTAATTTAAAAAGTATATACGTTATCATTGAATATTTGCTTTTTTGTCCACAAAATATTTTTAAAAAATCATTATCCAAACAATGTATCTTTAAAATGAAGCCCGTCATAAAATTATCAAGAACTGTTTTTATTTGTTATTTACATTTAAAATGTCTTAAACTATTTTCATAACCATCTGTCTAATTTATACAGTATATATTGGATATTTTTAAGGGAACTTTTTTTTAGGTATGTTCATATATGTTTGCTTACCAATAAATTTTTTTCCTAACAGAAACATCAATTTTAGTTTTAATATTTATTTTTTCAACTTCAAAGAGAAATAGTTTGTGTGTCAGTAATACCTAAATTTTTGATTGTGTCGGTCTCTTTGAATCAAGCAACTAATAATTTTAAAATACAAATCAATCTGAACCTGTAGTTGCGTTTAGGCAGATCGTTTAGAAACAGCTGTTCCGATTTAGAAAAACTTTACTAAGCCCACTTAAAACCAGGAAACATACAAAAACAATTTCTAAGCTAGGTAAACAGAACAAATATTTTGGTAAAATAATTTTTTTTTAACACTGCAGTCTATATAACAAAAACAACTGGAAGGAATAAATATCTCGGTACATACGAAAGAAGATGCCTGAAAAAAAAAACCTTAGCCGTTAGAAAACCAGCTCGGGAACCATTTAGTTCAAAGTGAATCGGACAGTATGTTGTCTGGGGCTGCTTTCCAGCCTATGGAATGAGTTATATAATGACCCAAAACAGTTAAAATAATACCAAGTTTTCTAGTGGGACAAAAAATGTAAATAATTGGTCCTTGGTCCGGAGCTTGAATGAATAAGCAAAAAGTGGCGATACTCGATCTTCGATGCCTAGGCCTCCTTAGGCCCTTTACGTTCCACCATGGATGTAAGGACTCGCGGCCGATCGCCACTGCGAATCCAAGCAACCTCATTAACTAAACTTGCTTGACGAGTTGAGGTGACAATATTGTATTTTCTAAATGTTTCTGGCTCAGTTCATAAGGCACTCTCTGAGGACATGGTCAACAGTTTCGTCTTCTAGACATCATCTGCCAATCGGATTATCCATGATGCCCATCTTATAAAGATGGCCTCGCAAGTGATGGTGACAATGTCATGTCAGAAATCTCATCCCGATTCGCAGTTCTGTCATCTCGAGGGGGAGAAGCTGGCTAGTAAGTCACGAGTTAGGTCCAGTTATATGTTAATTAGTATATTCACATTCTCGGAGGTGGCTTCTCTCTAGGAGTCAATAAATTTGTTTTACAACAGCTTCAATTCCCTTTTACCAACGGTAATTGGAACAGGTAGAATTGGTTGAGATCCGGATGGTTCAGCCGCCACAAGATCTGCTTCCTCAATCCTGTGTATATCCGAGTGACATGACATCTACATGAGTTTAATTTTGCCGCCGTCCTTTGTCAGACTATCCTGTACCTTCTTGCATTCAAACACCAGTCGTGAAGCTAAATTACACTTCAGTGTTAATATTGAAAGTAATCTGTTTGCATGAGGGATGATGGTCATCTCTTCAGTACGTTTCCCTAGCCACATAGGTAGTCGCCGATTCCAGATCCAAGATTTCTTTTGTAACCGAGACGGTAAACAGACTGCAACGCCTCGTTTTCTACGTATAAGGGGAAAAGAGGACCTCCAACACAAGCCATTCTTTGGACTTTGTCAAGCTGAAGAAGGTATTTGTACTTGGTTGCACTAGGCCACCAAACAATAGCGGTGCACGAAATCATAGGACGGTGTTGGCCCCCAGTGCACCCAAAGACTCGTTCCCAAGCCTCGAAAGCACATATGGCCTTCATGATTGGAGCTTCCATATGATCATTCCAGTTAAATTATACCCCAGATTTACTCCCAGGAACAGAAACAGCCTCTCTACTACAAGGCTCCACCATAGCAAGGTCTATAAGACTCCTCCCCGTGGACAGACCTTCTTTGATAGTACTTTAACAGATATATTGTTAAACTTAACATATTCTGATCGACATTGCCCTAATCCATCCACCTACTGCCAATTCAGAGCCTTGTCGTCGTAGATCATCGAATATCGAAGGTACCTTAGGCAGATCGACCATTCGACACTGCGTTTTTAATTTGTATAACGAGTCGATGAAGCGCCGTGTCAGGATTTCCCTGCCCGATACGCAAATTGTAAGGGATGTGTAGTGATTGGTCTTTTCTTTGATTCATTGAGAGTTTTTGAAGCATTAAATTAAACGTGGGCAGAAGGGGACAAGCACTTTCCCTTATAAAATCGTTTTTACCAGAACGTAAAGTACTGGTAAAGATTGGGTTTGAGACTTAATTTCCGCTGTTTTCCAATTAAAAAAGCTATATTTATAGTTCACGGTACATGCTATTTTATTCAAAGTAGTGTCCTTCAGAAGCTACGTCCATTTCCCATCTTTCACACAACAAATAGAAATCGTCGGTGAGATGACACTTCCCAATTTATGTCCTTTATAGATTTATTTATTATGACCTTTGGCGTACTCGCTTTTTTCAACTTCTGGTTTAGTTTCAACAACTGTTGTTTATAGCGAACAACTGTGATCGTTTTATCCGGTTTCAACAACTCGTGGTATACCATACCTTCTTGATCCTACCAGACACACAGCACCTTGAATATTGCGTTTTGGCGATGATGTGCCAATCACTGCACATTGCCTCAGATAAAGCATACCCAGCATAAGCTTCTTGAAGAAAGCGATGACTTTCGGCAGCATTTTTTTAAAATTAAAGCAAAAACGCAAAGCTTTCTACATATAGTGTTTCGCTGGTTCAAAACCTGACATTTTCGATATTATATAAAGAAAGTAGTGTGAACAAGTTAATTCATTCTCGAATACCGAATATTATAGGTTATATCCAATACTTCAAGGCAGTATAGTTTTAGTGTTCTTCTATGACCATAATACTACACCATCTCACATAAAACAGCGGAAGCTCAGGTATCAGTATTAGCACCTTTAATATGATTACTTTTTACGAATGATCTTGATCTTTCCGGAGTTATAAAGTTTGCCGACGATACTTCTGCTGTACTCTCTGAAAAAGATGTGGATGAAGTGGTTTTGAGAGTCAAGAAGACCTGTAAAAATATGAAAAAATGGCGCGTTTCAAACCGTCTGATATTAAATCTCTATAAAAGAGTAATTGTTTACTTTTACAAGTATAATCTGAAAATAACTACGAATAACATCACACCCCATATATTTGGATTCAAAGAGATCAAGGGAGTCACAATTAGATCTTATAAGTTATTAAGCAAATCATATTTTGCTCTCCTAAAACTAAAACAATCTATCGAAATTTCATACTTAATGACTTCCTACCCCACGTGTATACATACCCACATCTTTGTTGCAACATTCTGCTATGAGGATGACCGGTAGATGTGCTCAAAGTATTAGTACTGTAAAAACAGTAATACGACGAGATATATTTAGAACACTCAAAATCTTTACTCAACTTCAATCTATATACTGAAATGTGCTCTATAAGTATACAACAAAAGAGGAAAAGATCTCCATACTATACTTGTATTTAAATATACAATAAACTACTAAATATGACGGAAGCTTGAAACAATAGTTTTAAGACGTCGCTGTAAAGCTGTTTAGCAGATAATTCATTTTACACTTTTAAAGAATTTGTGGTGCACCAAAGCAATCTTCTTGCTAGTTCTACGTGATGTCAATTTCTTCTTACTGTGTGTTATAGAATGTCTGTTGTATATATCAGTGTCTATATGTAACATTTGTAATTGTACTATTTTTACTGTAACAAAAACTTAAACACATAGCCCAGACCTTAACCTCCTAGAAAATGTAGAAATGCTGATGACTTGTTAAAAATTATTTAAATCATTTAAAGTCAATTCCATAAAAAGTTCTATGAGAAATAGGTTAGATTAGAAATTAATTTTAAAATAAATTTGAAAAAATGGCTTTCTCTCTCTATTTTTGGATAGTACAGTACATCCCTGACTGAGTATAACAAAGAACTGTGGAAAGCTAAGAGAGTATTATAGAGGAAGCATTGTGAGATAATTGAAAACCTTCGAGAAAGTGGTAAATGCTCTGGAAAGACACATCATCAATAAACTCTCTAACGAATTTTTACGACGGGGATCTTAAATGCAGACTATATACAATATAGGGTTATTCTAACAATTTTTTAATTATATTAGCACATCTCTGTGAAAAAAATAGCCAAGTACAACAAACGATTGTATTGCACTCTTAAATACAGAGATCATATCTATTAAAAAAATATTTATGAAAATTTTAGAATTACCCGGTAGCTAAATTAGTTATTGATCTTTAAATAAAAGCTTAAAAAGACACACTATCGTAAACTCTACTAACACAAACTTTTGATTAGTTATGTCATTTTTTGGCCAAACCATGAATCTTAAAACTCAATTTTATCAGTGTTTTTTTACTTTGGTATCATTACTTTTAAAAGTATTCTTAAAAAAAACGTTTTGTAATAATAAGTATAAGGAGTAACATTTCTAAATTGGCAAAAATAGTCTTTCATGTTCAACAATCATTATTTTTATTGATTACAAAACTAGTTCTGATTTCCTTAAAAAAATAAATAAGAATTTAAAAATCGTTATCTTACGAACATACGGCATATGTTTTTAGAACTACTTTGGCACTGTAATTTTGTTCGAATTCTCTAAAATATTAAGCTAACTGGTTAATTTTTAACTAACCTTTCCTGAAGCCATTTCTACAACGACACATCCAACGGACCATATGTCAGCTGCTCTACCGTGCCCCTCATTCATATTCTTAGTAAATACTTCAGGTGCCATATAAGCTAAAAAAATGTAAGGTTTCTATATAATTAGTATAAATAATACATATATATTTGAATATAAATAAATTTGTTCTATTTATACCATAACTATAAAGTTACATATTTGACGTTTATAAAATTCATTTCTGAAATTTTTAAGGGTCCAATTAAATTTACAGTTTATAAGAGTATACTAATAAGTTACAATAGCTTTGTTCGCGGTAAGGATTTAGAACCGATTCTGAACTAATTAGCATGCGCAGTTGAAATAGCAGCGTTCGCGGATAACAAAGAATTTTTAGTTACAGTCTCATGTTCGCGGAAAAATAATTCGGTTCGAAATCGATTCTGAACCAGTCCTACCGGTTCTAAGGATTAAAGAAGAACTGTAAGTTCGGAATTTTATTCAGCGCCAGCTTTCATGCTGCGGCCGCAATGTGCAACTATTTGACAATTGTTTTTAATTTATTTAAGGTTTCTCTCTTGTTTATGTCATTCATTGCATTTGATGTTCCAGTATATATTTTATTATATTATATTGGTTTTACTTTAATTAGTGTTAATCGACCTAGAATCTTAAATAATAAGTTAAAAAAGTGTTAGTTTGAGCCTAAAAAAATATATTTTTAGTGAATACTCCCATTATGTCACATCATTTATCATACAGCGATGAGGATTTAAAAGAAATTTTAGAGTTACTCAAAATTCCTAAAAGTGCTAATTATTTCGAGGAAATTTTGCCCCCCATTTTCAGTTAAGCTGAGAAATGGACAAGAAACTGGCGTGTATTATGGTTTGCGATAAATGAAGTTGCATCGTATAGGGACGTATTAGACCGGTTTTTAGTTTTATTAAAAATGTTTTTTTGAATCAAAAAGAAATGGACCTAAAACTATTGCGTCTTATTTTTTGTTTAGAAAAACCCCCATCTTTTTATTAGGAGTATGTTTAGAATTATATTTACTTTGAGGCTCCCGAAATATGAACTTAACACAAAATAAAGAGTAAACAATAGAATCTATTAAAATATATATTTGTTTATCAAAAATTCTATTCAGCAAAAAACAAGACGTTTTATTCCAAAAGGAACTGACAGTTAGACTTTATATTATATAAGAATAACAATTATTATTCAATATTTCTTTAAAATAATACAAATAATAAAACCTAATAAAAGACAGTTTTAAGTTATTTAAAACAAAAAAAAACAACTAGTTTAATCAGCATTTAACACCGTATGCATATCAGAGTGGACGATTCAAAGTTCCAAAATCATTCGCGGTAAAAACAAATCCTGAACCGGTTAATAACTGAGCATGCGCTGTACGGCAATCCTGAACTAATTGCGTACTAGTTCTGAATCGGTTCGGAAAGTGACCCGCGAACAAAGCTAATATCTCCTTAAGCCCGGTAAAGGAACTGCCAGAGTAGTATTCACCATTTAAAATTTTTCACCTAAAGTTTAAAAGTTATTACACATTGATAACTAACTGCGTAAAATACTACAATTATTTTTAAAATACTTTAACTGTAGTAACTGAAATCATAAGGTATTGGCATAAATTAAAGACTACAATCTATCTATGCGTCTATACATATATACAAATAAAATTGAAGTGTCTGTTATGGGTCATCTTCGAAATAGCTGAAGCGATTTCGATGAAACTTTACAAGACATAAATAAAGAGGAGGTTATCAGGAGTGATAAAGGCTATTTTTTTCTCTCTGTCTGTCCGCACGGGCTAATCTTCGAAACGGCTAAACTGATTTTGATAAAACTTTACAGACATAAAGCTGTTTCTACGGGCTAATATTCAAAATGACTAAATCGATTTCGATGAAATTTTACAGACATAAATAGAAGCTTTTTGGGAATGATATATGTTGTTTTTTTCTGTCAATCTGTACGGACTAATCTTCGAAATGGCTTCCGATGAAACATTACAGACATGAAAAGGAGGTTATCAGGAATTATATAAACTGCTTCTTTCTGTCTGTCTGTACGGGCTAATCTTCGAAACGGCTGAACCAATTTTTATGAAAGTTTAGAGATGTGACGAAAAGGCTGTCAAAAGTGACAAAGACTGCTATTCTTTATAATAATTGTATTTATTATTTTTTTTCCCAAATTTCACGCGGACGAAGTGGTGGATAAAAGCTAGTAAGCAATAAATTAGAATGACAAAACATAAAACTAATTTTACTTGCTAAAAACTAAACAATATTATTAAAAAATTAATCACTGTGTACGTTCATCCATAAAATAGATGATACTATGGCGTCTTCAGTATTTCAAAAAGCTGGATAGTCCACAATATAAATGGTCATTCATATATTAACATAATAATCTCTTAATTTAGTACATTTTGTATTGTAGTAATACCTTTTCGACATTTTCAATAAAAATGCAGAAAATGTATAAAATTCTACAAATTTAGTTAAAAACACTACAAAAATTTCATACCTTGAGTTCCTACAAAACCTTTTAATTCTCCAGGCATTGTCATATTACTTTTAATCTTGGCAGCACATCCAAAATCACCTATTTTTAAACAATTTCCCTCTTGAGTAAGGAATATATTTGCAGGTTTAATATCCCTGTGAACAATACCATGGTCATGTAGACACGCTACACCAGATAATAGTTGATAAGTATACTTTCGTACAAGTAATTCAGGCAGTCCGTTTTCTGTGGCATTTATTAAACTATCCAAGGTGCCTTCTGCGCAGAATTCCATAAAAAGAAGCATTTTATCCTAAAGTACGAAAAAGAGAGAATAATTGTAAATTTGTAATTACAAATCTTGCTTTTCAATGAACATTAGTCATTAAATCTGCTTTAATATTTAGTGAAAATAATAAACGTTGAGCACGAGTTGCACCTAGTGATATCTTTGTGATAAATGTTTAGCATTATAAATCTTATATCTCTATTTGGTCTACTACTGCAGTTAAAAAAATAATGAAACAGAATTTTACGTCACATGATCGCTGAAGAAAAAATATTGTAACAGAAAAGCGCCAACATAACAACGACGTCATGACAAATCAAACAAAATCAAATAGAGTAATTTTTTTTAATCCAGTGTCATTTGTAGATAGGAAATATTGAATTAAAATTGTTTTTTCTATTTCTAGTAACATGTTTTTAATTCGCTCTTTGATAATAGCGCCAAAAAGGCATACACTAGTCATATAACGCATGGGTTATTAAGGAAAGCAGAAGTATGATGAAAAACCGATCTTATTGATTTATTAGAATAACACTAAGTTTCAACTATGTTAAATCTTCAACTGAAGCAAATATGATATTAATTAAAATCAAATTAGTAATCAAAATTCAATAACGCTAATTTTTAATTTATACTTAGTTTAGTAGCATTTTTCCATTTCGTAATATATTAAACTATGCCACTAAATACAAAATAAATTATAGCAAATTAATACACAAAATTATACTTTAAAACGAAACTAATCATGATGGCACAAAAAAGTAAGTTAAGTAACAACTGAAGCATTAAATAACACCAAACAGAATTGTAGCGTAGCCCGGTCCCTACCTTCCGCATGCATATCGCTTTGCCAACGCTTGACAATTTCGTTTAAGTGTCGACCGGTAGTCATTTTCTGTATCGCGTGATAATTTTACATTCACAAAAGTGGGGTCGGCTATAAAGGTCTGCTATAATATTTTGTTTGTTGACATATATACTGCAAATTATAATATCGTAAACACATTCAAACTGGTGAACTAGAAAATCTTAACTTCCGTAATAATTAGTTGTGGTTTAAAACCTTAACTTTTTTCGTAAATGTAGCACTATGTTTTTAATAAAGGAAGATTACTTACTGTATAGACTTCCACTCCATAGTACTTGACTAAATTTTCATGATTTATTCCTTCTAGTATTTTTACTTCTTCTGATAATCTTTTTATTGTAATGGAATCATTGTGTTGGATAGGAATTTCCTTGACAGCCATCATTTCTCCATTAGTGTTATTGACAGCGGTGTATACCTTTCCAAAACGACCCTGACCTGTCAAAAAATTTGTTAATATAATACAAAATCAGGCCTAACAAAATCTATGAAAATAAATTTTTCTTCAGTTGATTCATTTTTTAACATTAAAACATGCTTGTGGACTGTGGTTCACAAGTTTGTACGGTTGTGAGGAGCTAAATATTACAGAATAAATTTTGTTCTTAATATTTCTGACAATATTTAATTGCTTAAAATTTAGGGAACTTAAAAAGAGCCATATTTTCTTCAATTTTCGACGTTACATCAAGCACAGAGTGTACCTCATACCATTTTTAAGGCTAAATATTTTATATACAAAGATTCTAAATTATCCATTTTCGGCAGTCTATAGGAAGGAAATAACAAACTTTTTTGGATTCTCAAGTTCTTTATTCAGTATTAGCCACCTGGGTTTCGCAGCTCAAAATCGCATCATCGGAGAGAGAAGACTGAAATAATTAAAAAAATAACACGTGCACTCATCAACTCAAAAAAGACGAAAAATATTCAGTAAATATTAGAAAAAACTTAAAAAGCTCAGAATTGCCCGACTTAAAAAACACCAAAAGATAAACGGAAAAAGAAAGGAAAAATTCTTCAAGACAGTAACAATCAATGATGAACTCACATATTAAAACAAATGAGATTTGTCAGATGGTAAAGGGATCAGTCACGAGCATTGGTGCCAGATGAAACCAAATCAGTAAAAACGAACTATCCTTTGGGATCAAAGCGAGTTCAAAATTTAAAAAATAAAAACGAATTTACTAGTCGACTTACCATGCAACACTAAATATAAAGAGGATAAAATATGGCTACATCCAACAGCTAAATGCAAGGCCAATAAGAATAATTAAGGGTCAAAATCTAACTATAATTCAAAGAAATCTGTTAAATTAAAATACATGAAAATATATAGACTGCTATGGTTGAAAGCACACAAGGCAATAGAGACTCGTTAAAACAAAATTATTCACTACTGCAAAATGTGGGCTGGCTATGGGTTCTCCATTGGCCAATATACTTCTGGTTACTTTGAATGGCCCTATTTCTTATGAAATACGAAAAAATTTCAACGGCATAACATTGCTATTGCATTTAAATCAGCAAATACTTTTGATGAGCCATTCATAAATAATAAAAGCAAAAGAAATAACCTTTTTAACCCCGGAGTATATCAGCTCAACTGCGAGTGTAGTTGGTCTTATATAGGTACGATTAAATGCAATTTTAAGATTAGATTTGCGGAACATGGTCGGTGCATAAAACAGAATTATTTGGAATCTTTGTTTGCTAAATAAAGGGGACATTGCACTGAATTTATGAACAACTACAGAATTCTACATGTAGAAAATAATTATAATTTATTGAATAATTTTGAAAGGTTGGTAATCTTTATTTTGACACAACTAGACTTGTGGTGGCACTAGCCCTCTCAAACTTTTTTGTTAGAAACACGAAATATCTTCTATACATTTTCCTATTTACCTATTTGTTATATTTTATTATATTATTTTATTTCTTCTTGAAGTTTAATATTTTTTATAGTTCACTTTACAATGCTGCGTTGAAACGTGGTATTTTTCTTATCAGGAATTTCCAACTATTTACAAGAAGGTCTCTACGGAGTCAAGTAAACGGAATTATTTTCAAATTTATGAATCAAAATTAGTAGACCGCCGAAAAGCCGGAGAACGTGACAAGTAATGATAGGTAGATCCATTTAAAGACCAGAAATTTCTAAGGTAGAGGTCTATTCTCTCTTGGATTTTGATCAGTTCAAGATTCAGTTTTAAGTTTTAAAAGTCTTCCCGTTTTGAATCACTTTCACAGTAAATCTGACTTCAGTGCAAGCGCAACTTTATAATAAACAAACATTGTTAAAACTCTTAAATCGCGTTGTTTAATTTCACACTCGCACGCATATCAAGAAAGCACAAGTTTGGCGCACTACAAACGCTAAAGGCATAAGATTATTCTATACAAATTGATAAAAAATGCTTCAGTTTGATTAATGAATAATTTATATTTATACTTTTCTCATTTAGGGTATATTTATACTTGTAGTTTATTCTGAATTCAGGTTGACGCTTTTAAAATAGAAAATACAATTTTGTTGAAACGAGTCTCTATTGCCTCATGTGCCGCAAGCTATAGCAGTCTATATATTTTCATGTTACTTGCCACGTTTTGATTAACTCGCTTTCTTGTCTGTCTGTCCGGTACAAATTTTGCAATCAATTTTAAACTAACTTCTAGCTAGAATATATTTCAAGGTTATTCCAAAGTCAACTTTACTCCCAATTATCCGATCAAGCTGAAATTTGGTACACATATATAAACTCAATGATAGTGTAATATTATGAGCTTGGAACTAACTGACCTTGAATATCTACTTCACTTCCGATATTCTAATTAAGCTGAAATTTGGTATACATATATAAATCCAATGACGATGTAATATTATGATCTTGAACGCATATTTCAAAATCATTTCAGCGTCAACTTCACTTCCGATTATCCAATCTAAAAATGCAATGTTACGACCTTAAACTTATATTTCAAGATCCAACTTCACTTAGAATTATCCGATCAACCGGAAATTGGGCGCCCATATATAAACCCAATAATAATGGAATGAACGTATATTTCATGATTATGAAGGTCAACTTTGTTTTTTTTTAATCGTGTCTCTATTAACTTTTCTTATCTGCCTATTTTTCAGTTCAATACAAGTTTCGCAATCGATTTTAAACTAAATTCCCCATGAGTTAGAGACATAACGTTCTCATAGCACAAAACTGGACGACAGTACAATATTAACTACCTTTTCTGTCTGTCTGTTTGTTCCGTACAAATTTTACAATCGTTTTTTATCCGTTTGGTACAAATTCTGCAATCGATTTTAAACCAAAGACTAAAAAGTAAAAAATAATTGTTATAAACATTTTTGTTACATTGTCCTAAAAATTTGTGGTTGTTAATTTTTAAAAGCTATGAAAATACTTGTAAGATTTAAACGAAAAACGTGCAGTGCAATAGATAATAACTGTTGTGTGAGTTTTCTCAACGACAGCCCTACACTCCTTACTATTATCTATTACATACACCCCACGTTTTTCGTTTTGAATCTTATAAGTATTTTCATAGTTATTAAAAATTCACAATCATTACTTTTAATATCAATGTGAAAAATTATTTTATACTTTTTAAACAGTTTTAAAAAAGTGGTATATTAAAAAAACATATATTAAAACAATTATTAATTTAATGGATTTCTTTGAATTACAGTTAAGTTTTGACCAGTAATTATGCTCGTTTTTGTAGGAGAGCGCACCTTGAATTTAGCTGTTGGATCTAGTTATGTTTACATTTAGTGTTACCTAGTAAATTGACTAGTAAATCAGTTTTTAATTTTCTGCTCACTTTGATCTCATTTGTTTTTTAATGATTTGGGTTAAGCCGGCAGTGATATTCTTAATTGTTCCTATTACCATCTGACAAATCTCATTTGTTTTAATATATAAATTGATCACTGACTGCTGTTATTGTCTTAAAGATTTTTTCTTCCTTTTCTGTTTAACTTTAAATGATTTTTGAGTTGTGTAATTTTGAAGTTTTTTTTAGAATTTTTTAGTACTTACTGAATATGTTTTGTCTTTTTTGAGTTGATTATTGTACATTTTGTTATTCTTTAATTATTTCAGTCTTCTCTGTCTGATGATGCGAAACCGTTGGCTAATATTTAATATAGAATTTGGAAATCCAAAAAAAAACTATTATTTTCTACTTATCATTAATTTTATATACGATAATTTCACATACAAAACATAAAATACAAATAGAACACAATACGACGAAACATAAACAATAACGGGTTCTATCAACTAGAAATCTGCATAGAAATTTAGTTTTTGAGGGAATGCATACTAACCATAAACATTTAGTTAGTTCTAAGAATTAATTTTAGATAAGTAACAAGGGATGAAAGTTGCAAATAAGCGAAGCCAATAAGTCAAACATTAAATTGATCTGTGTAAATAAACTTTTAGGCTGTTTTTACTGCATTAAGTAGTTTTTGTCATTTCTAAATTTCATTACATACTAATGATCTGTGTTTAAAATTTCGGCTTAAAGATTCCAAAAATTCGTTATATTCTAAACAATAGGAACTATTTTATGTTAAAATTACGATGAATACGAGAGGAGTTGAAAATCGGTAATAAAATTATTATTGCTGCTGAAAAAGAGGATTCTACGAAACAATAATATGCAAATTTAATACAACAAAATTTTTGTATTCTTTTATATTTTTGAGTTAGCCAAAGAACAAAAGAAAGGTTCGCAATTTCCCAAAAAGGGATATTCAAGTAATAACAAATTTCTTCACAGGAACCTGCCCTTTAAGATATTATTTCAAAGATAGTTGGCAAAGTTGAGAACGACATTTGCCTTTTCCAGGATAGTGCCGCAAAGACAACCGAACACCTGCTATGAGAATGCATGATGTTATTTTGAAAGTGTTAAATTTCTTGATGGCATCACAGAAATAAAGAACCTATTCCCAGGAAAATAACAAACTTCGTGAAAAGTTGTAATATCCAGGGCTTAATAATAATAATGATTAGGGTACAAAAGATCTTATAGGCCAAATATTGTTTAGAGAGGCACGACAAGCCTTAACAACCCACTCACAATCTACAATGTAGCTGTTTAACTTTTTGTTAAGTATAATTGGCGTTAACCGTGATTTGTACGACCTAACAATGAGACGTTTATTTACTTTTAAATTTCTTATTTACCATAAAATAAGGAGTTCGAAATAAACAAAAAAAAACAATTTTTATTTAAATTTACCTATTTTGATTCCTCTTTGCCATGAAAAAGTTACATTCCGTCTCCTTACGTGACTATTTTGATCAGTATTGTATGTTAAACATTTTCCAATAAGATGTTCATTATGCAACTTTTCGTCGACTTTATTCTCCAACGCTTCAACAGCATCCCTTATTCGTTCCGCGTATGTCCTCGGCGGAAGTTTTATGGTTACAAGAGGGCTTACATTCTTATCTTCTCTTTTTAAACTAAAAAGCAAAAATACAATATAATAGCTTTTCATAATATTTAGATTAAATCGAAAATATAATAAAAATAAAACCGTATTAAAAAAATTATCTGGCTAATGAAGATGTTAGAAAAAAAAACGTGACCATGATAAAGTATTATTTATTTTACCTTTCCTTATTAAATAACCGAAGGGCAATTTTCTTTCTTTTATTCTTCATGTTAATGTGTAAAAATAAGGCAATTTTACCACAATTTAACTTGTAATACATATAAAATTCTATATTCGCTAATACAATTGTACTGCTTACACGAACCCGACAGTCAGTGTAAATAAATCATTCTGCAGGGTGTCTAATAACAAATTGATTCGATAAATGTAAAGGTTCTCGTAGTTTGCATTTATAAAAAAATTATTGTGAATAAACGCAACTTTACATTAAGAAACTGATAAGATCTAATAACCTGTTGATATATTATTAAGCTTTAAATGATAGACATTTTCAGTTACGTTAGTTTTTATAAAAGTCAATGTAATTGAATATAGGTCACCATTGGTATAGAATATTTTACGGTTTTTCTTCTCCTTCGGGTCATTTAAAAGAAAACAGATATAAAAACAGATTATTTCCTGCGAATTCTAGTTCTCTTTGTATACGCGTTTCTATCACCTAATGATCTCATCAACACAGCTGTAATGGACCAAGAACGAGTGAGTTTTGCTTTTCGTTCGTTACAGCTTTACCAGTGAGATAATTAGGAGATCGAAACGCGTATGGGGAGAGAACTAGAGCAGAAATTGCAGGATATAAACTATCTATCTATTTTTTTCCTTTAAATGACTTGAAGGAGAAGAAAAGGGGTAGCTTATTAAACTAATTCTACGGTCGTAAAATATTTCTTTATCTTACTGAAATTTTAAGTTTTAAGTTTTGCCCTTCTCTGCATAGATGTCGTTTGACTGTTTATATTTAACAGTTAACAGCGACAATGTGTGCAGGATTAACGTCTTGCCGACACGTCTTAGAATTCAGATTTTATATGGATAATTGTTTCTTGTGAGTTTAGCTCTTGGTTTGTTAGAGTTCTACTGAATTTGCAGGAAATACACTGCCCGTTTATCTTTTTCCTTTAAAAGACCTGAAGGAAAATAAAAACGGTAGCTTATTAAACCAAAAACATTTTATCCTAAAATGGTATGCAATTGCTAACTGTAATACAAGACATTATACTTAAGAAATTGTTTATTTTATAAAATCATTTCAGTTCATTTAAAAATGACTGTTAAATTATTTGCAATATTAAAATTTAATTGAACTGTAAAAGTAAATAAAGTAAGGTATTTTTTGCCATTTATCTAGTAATATAGTGTTATGTACAGTTTTGGTTTCCACTAAGAGAAAAGGGTTAAACAGCTAAATGTCTGCGTTAGAATATGATTTTTTTTTATCAGCAACCGTTACCAAAGCTTTGATGTGAACAAGGAAATATATCAAAACGCGATCGGTTATGAGAGCTATAACCAAATCATTTTAGTAAACGTCAATATGTCTATGTTTATATTTTAATAAACTTTAATTTTAAGACATTTTTTAATTAAATTTATTCTTACCTTGGACTCATATTAAAACTAATATTAATATTGTCAATGCAATCAGAATTAGGAGATTGTTGTTCCGTGCTAGTTTTTCTAGTAGGGGCGGATCTTTGACTTTTATAAGTGGCTCGAGGACTTGGTGAAGAGCCCCTGGACCTAATCCTAATATGTTCAAGAGACATTCTGGGAGAACCTGAATAAAACCCACTTTCTGGAGTAGATGGGGCAGTTGTACCTAAAATAACGATATTGACTAAGTATATGGTAATTATCTTTTATAGGAGTCCTCGCCTACCTATCAATATTAAAAGAACAGCGGTTTTGTTTTTAAGATGAATTATGAGCTAGTCAAATAAAAGCGGATTGACATAATATATAATTAAATAGCAATAATTTTGAAAAGAAGGCATGGCAATTAAATAATTTATACAAAAAATGTATATGCTTAATATTCTTAAATGATAATTCATTAAGAAGTCGATTATAAACCAACAGCTTTTATCAATAAACAAGCAGAAAATAAATTCGCTTTCTCTGCGACTTTCTTTTAACTGAATTTCTGGACGTTCAATGTTTTTAGGATGGTGAATATAAAATTTAATTAAAACTATAAATTTGCTTTGAATTTAAAAAAGATAATTATAAAGAGGCAATTTGATCAGTATAATATAGTGGTTTTCTTAGAGGAACAATCGACCAAATAATGATAATATTAAAATAGTATCCCAGTGGGTATCCCAATAAAAGTCAATCTTTTTTTTCTCTCTAACATATGGAGACATAATTGAAATGGTCGGTAATATTAACTTTTGGGGCCAACGTCATTAGATGTAGGAAAGGTCTTTTAGAAATGTAATAAAACAGGCAGGCCCTTATTTAAGAGAATCAAGTTGAATATGGTCTGTGAAATTCGGAAAGTCGGTTTTAAAAACGGATAATGTCGTCCCGTGGAGGAGGAAAAGTGAAAGTAAGAATGTGCAACTTGTTTTAAAATAATTTTTCAAATAAAACCAGGAAAAATACAACAAAATAGACCATATTCATATTTTACGGATATCTCCGAATGTCGTTTCTCTAAATTTCTAAAAAGTATTAAATTGAACATTAAATTGTAGAAATTTGCTACAAATTAACGTATATCTTATGGTTACTGAGATCTCCATACATAAACTTGAATTTGTAATCACCCGTATTTTTTAAATTTAGTATGAATTGTACGGAATTAGGTATTTTGTATGAAATATGAAATGTGATTGTATACGAAAATTTCTGGATAGTAAACGTGTGTACTAAAATGAACATATTCAGTAGAAAATTTTAACAATTTACCTATCAAATGTGAAATACATTTATCCATGTTTTTCTTCAGATCTTCAAACTGTTCTTCTGAAAGAAATCTTGTATTCGCCGGTTCACAAACTGTCAAGAGAAATTCCATTCCTTGATTGGCCCATCTGGGTCTCATACCTAGAAATAATTTTTTAACATTAGCCAATTTTTGAAAAACAAAAAGAAACAAGTAAAATGAGATTAACTTAAAAACTTACCTCTACCTCTTTCACACCTTTCAGTAACAAACGCCATCCATAAATTTACAAAATGAACCATACTTTTTACTAATTTTCGTCGATATTCGGTCGGCGGCGAGCCAGCAGTCATTGTTTTGTAAAACTACAATAAAATTATTTTTATAAGATTCACGGCACAACTAAAACAAGAAAGAATTCTTACCTCAAATCCAAACCTATATATTTGCATTAACATTTCCCTTATTCTAGAAGTTAAAGCTGCTTTATCCAAATCATCTAAAAAGTCGGCAGTAATATAGTCGAAAAGACTTTGTACTTTCGCTATAGCCTCGGGTATAATACACTTAAATGCTATTACAGAATTCTGAAAAAAAAAGTATTTTTAATAAAATTGGCAAGATATTATTGCAAAATAGAAATTGTTGCTATAGTAATTGTTATAAAAAGTCAGCTAAAAAGTCTTAATAAAAAATATATATATATAGCCGCATAAAGGTGAAAATTGTCACTGGTAAATACAAAGCCCATATTTAACCAATATAAGAAATAAGAATGTAACCAAAGTTTTACCTCCGAAAGGTCGATGATTTCCAAACGGAGGTTATCGAAAGTTTGATGAACAGCAACGAGCAGATCGATATTAAATTTATTTTTTATTCTTAATTTATGTAGGACGGTATAACATCTTTTTAGAAATCTTTACACTGTAAATTCCAAAATATTAAAAGACATTTTCTCAAAAAGCCCGCAGCGTATTTCTTTATAATTTAATTTTTTTACGATCTCAGAATAACACAAATTCGAAATCTGAAAGAGATGAGAGAAGTTTTCATTTACTTTTAGTTCAGGCGTACTGTAAGGCGCAACATTTCCGAATAATATAAGCCATATTGTTCCATAAAACGGTAACGAAAATCTTTTATTGATTTATATTGGTTAGAGCTAATTGAGTATATATCAAGGGTGGTGACAATATTGTTATAGTC
Organism: Diaprepes abbreviatus; assembly: GCA_034092305.1. Classification (NCBI taxonomy): domain Eukaryota; kingdom Metazoa; phylum Arthropoda; class Insecta; order Coleoptera; family Curculionidae; genus Diaprepes; species Diaprepes abbreviatus. Next base: position 28,056,721 of record JASJET010000022.1, read on the forward strand.
TTTACATATATTAAATATTTCTGAACTTATTAATGAGAGAGGTTAATCTTTTATCAATGTTGTCCGTACGGAAATTGATTTGATGTAGTACTTCCGTTTATATAAAAATGCCAAACCGAAATAGGATCTTCTATTTGAAAATACAGGAATTTTCAAGCTATAAAATAACAATCAGTAGTTATATCCTCTATGAGGGTAAAAATCTTCAACCTTAATTATGACATCTTATGAAATTTTCTTTGTACTGATTCGAGATTATTAGCTTACTGGTTATATTCGTAAAAATGGTTTCAACCAACCGAGCCATATTCTGGCGTAGATTGTACATAGAAATACATTTCAACAGACTGAATTGTCTCAAAAAGTTCACAGGCTCGGACCATAAATTTTAGCTTTTTCTGAAACATTCTAAGATGACTCATGAATACGTGTCAAAAGAACAAAAGTTCAGAGCCCAAAGAATTCTCAAATTAATCCAAACTGTATTGGTGACGTATTATAGATAGACAGATAGATGTTTATTCATAATAATTGCACAAAATGCTCTCACACGTCAAACCAAAAATTTAATCATTAAAATAATAATACAGAGTAAAATACAGCGGTAGTAAACATGGAAATATTAAAAGACATAGTACAAAAAAACAGAAACTTATTGTCTGCTGACATTCAGTCTTATAAAAATTTAAATAAAAGCAATTTTCTTTAGAAAGAAAGTCATAATCTTACATTTAGGGGTAGTCTGTTATTGAAGAACCAGTAATTAAAACAATCCTATGGTCAAAAAGGAAAACATCAATGGAATTACATTTTTCTCTTGACGAGTTGCGTTGATGGCACTACGTGTAAATGATTTGTACCCTCTTAATTTGATAAATATTGGATAAAGGAATTTAGAAAAGTAAAATTTTGAGTGTCTAGAAAAACCGAATGGTCCAATTTGTCGAAAGTATTTGTGAAGTCGATATAAATGCCTGCTTCAGGTAGTTCAATGCTTCACTAACAGAGTAAAATTAGAGAGATTGGTTATGGTGCTTCTTGAGAAGAAACCATGCTAACAAGAAGTAATTGCTGTTTTCAACAGGCAAAAACCCTGTAAAAATTGCATTTCCAAGGATTAAGCAAAATTACTTATTAAGCAGATTGGACGGTATCTTTGGATGGAATCGATGCTTCCCTTTTTGAAGATCGGCTTGACCATTGCCGCTTTCAACATTTCAGAAATCGTAGAAAACAGTTGAGCAAACACATTGCAGGCTCTAACAAAACAAGATGTTCCGTCTGGCCCAGCTGGTTTGAGCGTAAACTGCGCTAACGCATTAAAAAATGTCAACATGACGGAGATATCTAAATAAAAATTTATAACCGCCAATTTGTTAGGTATCGGCCTGGTGGTAAAAAAGCGTTTAAAGAAAGATGCGAAAGCATTAACAATATCTTTAGTGTAAGAATATTCTTCGTTTCCACATTTAACAATACTGCGTGGGATCAGATACACCATTTCTTTTATGCCTATTGCCGTATTAATGCCCCTTTTGATTTTGGCTTTTTGTTGGGAAAACTGACTCTATAAATGAAGAGAATTGATGTTCTTTTGGAGTTTTTTTTGCGAAATCGGGATTTATACTTTAAATTTTTTATAAGGTTCGAAGTATACTATAACGAATATTTACAGCTGTATGACAATTGTTAAGATTAGGCCATAAGAGCTCTCCAGTCTGTGGTAAAGTTTCAGAAAATTTGCTTTCCTGAAACTATAGCCCTTTTGTAATCTATTTTCTAAAACTTTTTTTGATTTCTATCAATATCAGTATAGAACGCTGGATGATGGATATCTTTAGGCACAAAAGCCATTATCTCATGAGAAACTCTACATGATATAATACGAGGACAAAGTCCAAAATACACAAATTATGATTTCTTACATCATTACGTTGATTAAAATTTCAAAAATTTAAGAAACCGCATGTTACTTGAACCCTATCGTCATTTGGTAGGCTCTGCGAATCGAGTTTATTTAAATTAAAGTTTCCAATTAATGAACATATTCTAAAGAAAAATTCAATATTTTCGAGACAATCAAAGACATTTCGATAAACATCAACATCAAGATTAGAAGGAATGTTATAATAACATATGTTAAAATTCTTATTACCAAAAATGGAATTGAGGATTACCATCACTAACTTTCCGCGATCCAACTGTGGAGCGCAAGTAGTAATTCAGTACACTAAGAGGCATTTTAATGCACTTCATACGAAACCAGTAGATATTTTTTTGACATAATGTGCCATAAGTGCCAGTTTTAACAACCTGATTGCTTTTACAGCACATATCTGACATTACTGTACCTCAACGATCGAGTTCCAATTAACACCACTATTCATATAAGCACACTTTTAATTTCAAAGCTAGATGACACAAGTCACTAGAACATGCGAGTTCAATAAGCAAGGTTATGTTGTCGATTAGGTTCAAATAAGTACAAAACTTGCTTAATTTTACAGTCATCACAAACTTTTAGGCATAAATAATTTATTCCAATATTTAATTCATTCATTCCACAACTGTGCTGCTCCACATTTATACATATTTGTTATTATTGTTATATATTTCTAAATACAGATACCAGAGCAACAAATGGTTAATAAATAAAACGAGCACCTTCAAAATAGTGAAGCAAGGATCACTATTAAAAAACATAACATTCTGCAAAAAGATATAAAAGTAAAAATTTCATATTTTTGTTCTTTTTTTATCTTGTAGACTATTACCAAATATATCATCAGTTTAGTATCAGATAACAAATTTTTGTTATAAACGGTCAATTATAAAAGGAGAAAATTTCGCATTTCTGGTCAAAGACCGGCAACATAACATTATTAGATATTAATGGCAGTTGTACATTTTGTTCGGTTAGTTTTCCAACATGAAGGTAAAATATCGAGATTTTTTTGCCTATTTCCTGCTTTAGAATCGTCATCATATAAGCAATATTTTCATGTAATCATGCTCGAGACAAATAAATATAAAAGCTGGAATATTACGGTGTGAGTGAAAACCTTGTAAACTGGATTAAGGACTATCTTACCGATAGGACAAGTTAGGTAAGAATTGAAGGTGTAACATCTCATAACTTTTGGGTTTCTACACGTGACTTAACTGACGATCTGGAACCATCTGCGTCAATGTTTGCGGATAACAAATCCCTTGTAAGCTATGAAAGTTTCGGCAGAAACCTTGAGTGAATCGAACGGTGTGCTAAATGGCAACTCGAACTGAACGAAAATAAATGCTCAGTCCTACACCTTAGTTCAAAAAACCCTGTGTTTCCCTATGTTCTTAAGAGCCTGATGGTGAACCCTGTTGATTACTAAAGAGTTACAGTAACAACAGATTTAAAATAGGGACTGCACATAGGCAATCTAATTTAAAAAGAAAACTCTGTCATGTATACGGCGTCAAAAACTGTTCCCCTGAACTCGTGGAGAAAATCTATAAAATTTATAGACGACACATATTGGATAATGCAGCACCAGTATACAATCCCAATTTTACTAAATATTTACATGCTCTGAAACAAAGGCAAAGAAGAATAACAAAGGTTTGTCCGACTCTCTTAAAATCGCAAATAATCCTTAAGAGACGAGACTGTCACAAAAATAAGTTGTTAAAGACCCTCTTAAACTAATTATAAGACACAAGCCAGACAAGTACAATGGAAAATGTTAACAGTTTGAAGGGCTCCGCCGCACAAACTGCATATAATAATAATAATATCAAACCTGAATTCTTCAAATATTACCAAATACGTAATGATTGTTATAATTCTTAAAATGATAGATTAAAAAACTTTAAAAGCAATGGGAAATTATAAGGAATGTTTTCAAATTACAATTGTCCAAATTCTGAAAAATCATCTGGTCGCTGTTAGACAGTTTTATGAACTAAATATATTTTAGGAAATTAATTAATAAATATAAAAAATTCTAAAATTTAATTGATAACGGCAACAGCTAGATTATATCAAACACTCAAGGTGGAAATACACAGGATGTTGTATCGTGTTTCATAAAAATATAGAACCTAAAGTTTACCGTACTTTAACACTTATAATTAAAAAAATCAAAATACTTACCGTTAAAAATGTTCTAGCATCAGGCTCCACATCTTGATAACATTTTGACAACACCATTTTAGTAAAAGCCATTGTTTTCATACTCATTTCACGTTCATCGTTGAACAGAGTTTGAAATTCTCTGCAGACATAAAATACACTTTGCCTAAAATTTGAAAAATAGTAACATTTTAGATGGAAACACGAACAAAAAACATTAGAATAAACTCTATTAATAATTTCCCAAACTTAAAAACATTTTAAGCGGTTTCGTTTTCCTGTAAGTATAATATAAAATGGCCCATGTTAGAAAATTTATTTATTACAGTTATTATCACATTCAGATTTTATGTGTTTTATTTAAGGGGGTATTTTTGAGTTATCGTTCGTCGAGCAGCGTAAGAGTTAGCGTACTACAAAGTTCGGTAAAATTCTACATTCCTATTTTTTTAAAACTTAGAATCAATATGTCAAAAATTAGCAGCTTTTGGAAACATTATATTCTTTACATAAGCCCCTGAGAAGCACGCTCGATACTTGATATTGTTAATACAGTCCGAATTGAGTAGTAATAGAATAATGCCCTTCTGTGAGCTATATGTATGGGTCTTGTTAACACTTCTTTTTTACTAAAATTACTACATTATCACTTGGTAATACTTTTAGATCAGTAATCCATAGAACATAATGAAACAGGATCTAGAAAGTGTCACCAAGTCACAACCTAGTAACATTCGGACGATTGTCAGATTGCTCCGAAAATCAAACATTCCGAAAATTTTCAACACATGTAACAGAACTGGACAGTTTGAAGTCACCAAAGGACGCAGGACGCAATACAATTACAAACAGAAAGCGTTTATAAGATACCTTACTCTTGAGGTAAAGTGTATGTGGGTGAAACAGGTCGGTTTATATCCACTAGGCTGAAGGAACATGAAAGATGTATTAACAAGAAACAAATTGTTCAGTCTGCAGTAACTGAACACCAGCATTGCTCAGATCACACCTTTAATGTAAAAGAAACTAAGGTGCTAGTATAGTGTCTGGTTTCTTTAAATGTAAAATTAGATAATCAATCGAAATTTGTAAATATCCAAATAATATTAATAGAAATACAGATTAGTTCAAGTTCGGTCTATATCGCACGTGGAAATCGATTGTAAGGCTGAATTACGGTTCGCTGAGCACCAGTCGGGTATAAATATCGGGCTGTTGCTCCTCGATGGTCATTCAGTGTTCTAATCTCGTGGAGTAAATATATTTGAAAATGCCTTGTACAATAATTCCAATTTGATACGGTCTAAACCCAAGAAGCATAATATTCAACTTGAACAAAGCTGTGGAAGCTTTCATTCTTAATTGCTTGTTTTAGGAAAGCATTTTTCTAGTTCCCTCACTAGACGCTAAAGATAAGCAATATTTTTTAACCTGTATCACGTTGTGATTTATTTTTAAACAATAAGACTGGTTTACCTGATGAACTAAGGGCGCATTATCTAGAAACCACGCTCTAATAATGGCATAAAAATAACTTTTTATTTTGATATACAGTATACAGGGTGGCATGAAAGTACCAGAATGGTCGAGTAACTCGAAAACATAGGGTTATGGAGGAAAATTTAAAATACCAAAGTTCTAGGAACTCGAACGACCCATTTTATGGTAACTTTGACCATGGCTTTCAGGGTCATTTTATTTGAAGTAACAATTTTAAATCCCTTTTACCAACGGCAATTGGGACAGGCAGAATTCATTGGGTCCATTTACACAGCAGCCAAAGGTTAAAGTTACTGTTCGTCATATCTGAAGGTAAAATTTGCTGCTCTTTTCATCTCTGAGGTTGAAAGTATGTGTTCCCATTAAAAAAAATCAGTGTCACTTTGCTTTCAAGTTTTTGGCTGATTTTACACCAATTAAGGAAAAAATAATAATATTTTGACTTTCAAATGACGTTCAAATTTATACTACTGGATAGGAAATTTTCCCTCTACCCATTTCTGCAATAATACTGAGTGATTCTCCTTGCTTAGAATTTGCAAAAGCCCATCCATTACCAAGTTCTAAAGCTGTAGAGAGCGAACTCCCCCCACTCCTTAATTACCCGCGCCATCAGCGTTTCTCTGAGCAGTTCTGTATAGATAATTCTGTCTTTTAACATATTTTCTAACCACCTGCAACAGGTCTCTTCTAAATTGATGTTCCTTATTGCTGTGGTGATGGACTGAAATGACGTGTTGGCAAAAGCCCCTTCTATGTCTAGAAATGCTCCTAGAAGCACTTCTCCGTTTTCCTGCGTATTTTCCACTTTGTTGACCAATTTGTGAAGCGTTGTCTCTATAGATCTCCCGGTCATGTAAGCATGCTGGTTCTGATAAAATGGGCTGCCATGCGAAAATTAGTGTAGATGACATCGATCTGACCCCTATTATTAAGGGCGTCGCAGGCATAAGAGGAGAAACTGAAAATTAGACATGCGTGATCTTTTAGAAAAGAAACCGTGTTGATAAATTGATAGCCTGTTCTGGATTTTGGAAAATAAAAATTTTTGTACTATAATTTAGAAGACTTTTGAAAAAATACCATGGAAATCCCCTGATAGTTTTCAACCAGAAACGGATCACCTTTTTTAAGGACAGGGAAAACTTTACCAACTTTCCAGGTGTCCGGAAATACACCATCTTTCAACATCAAATTAATGACGCGCAAGAAGAGAATTTAAGACAAAAGAGCAGTCTTTAAGGAAAAAATTTGGAATTTCGTCAGAGCCGGATGTAAATTTGTTTTTAAGACATCGGGAGAAACTGTGGAACCATCGATTGACTCCAAGATATATGATGCATTAAAAAGATTTCCTTCGGGTTGCTGCTAGTAACAATCTTATCGGGACCATGGAAGGAAGTGTTCATGTAGTTCACAGTAGTTGGAATATCCGAATGCGTTGTTTTACTATGAATAAAAAAACAAAAATTGGAGGAATTATTATTTATATTTGACTCAGCCACACTAATAAAATCTTTGTATACCCGATGAGTTTGAATTTTACTCAAACTACGCAAGGTCTTGCAACTTTCTAGATTAAAGAGAAATTTCTTATTTAACAACTGGTGACAAACTTTTTCTTTTTTGAAAATATTGTTAATGATTTCTTTTGTAAACCATGAAGGAAATTTTCTTTTTCTTTGGTAATTTCGGAGAAATGCAGGTAGCAAAGTGATTATTTAAGATATAAAGAGTTTCGCAAGCAGTCACAGCGTCCAAAAATTCAGTAATAGGAGACCAGTCAGTTTGTAGCCTTAGCTCATGGAGCTTAGGAAAATCGGGTTTTATGAAAGTATATAGAAATATTCCGAGGCGACCCTGTTTTTAGAAAAATTCCCGCTGTGAGGATGTATCGCTATAAACTCAAATATCAAGGTAGGATGGTGTGAATCTTCTACAACTAACGATTAACTTGAAATAAGTTAGCGAAACATCTAAGGCGATTGTTAAAAAATAATTTTTTACCACAATTAGCCTGCTAGAAATTTGCTGTGATAGAATGGCAATGCGAGGAATTCAGTCGGGAATGATTTCGTTATATATTCGTGATTATTTTGACTGACATTCCTGAATTCCAGGTGATAATTTGCCGCTAATTAGTTGCCAAAGAAAAAATATGTCGTTTCCTATTTTTAAAAATATTGCACGTTTTGTCAACTTGATATAAAGTTAGAAAAACACTTAAGACGGTTGTTATTAAAAAATAATTTTTAACAAGAATTAGCCTGCTGTAAATTTGCCGCGACAGAATGGCCTTGCGAGGATTTCAGTTGAGACTGCTTTCGTCATGTATTCGCGATAATGTTTACTGATATCCCTGAAAAGTCCCTAGTGATCAAGATAAATAGCTCAAATCGAAAAATCGCCTAGATGAAAATTTACAAGCAATATTCCCCAATATTTATTTATTCTTCGATATTTCTCGCCCGCGAATACACTATAAGAAATCGCCATTCTATCGAAGAATTTTTGGGAATAGGTTTCTGGCCGTAAGAATTTGTTGTAAACGCCGTTCGGGAATTATTCGCGAATACAGAGACTTCTCAGGATTTCCAGCAAAAATAATTGCGAATACATGTCGAAATCAGTCTCGACTGAATTCCGCGAATTGCCATTCTGTCACGGCAAATTCCTAGCAGGCTAATTATGGTCAAAAATTATATTTTAATAAAAATCGCCCTACGTATTTCGCTAACTTTATATAGCAAAATACGCAATATTTTTATGAAAACGATTTTTTTTCCTTTCACAACTAATTAGCGACAACTTATCATCCGGATGATTTTTCGATTAGAGCAATTTGCCTTGCTAATTATATATATATATATATATATATATATATATATATATATATATATATATATATATATATATATGTTATGTCGGATATTCTCACGGGTGTGATGTGTAATCGAAGGTTTTCGGGCATCCCGTGTATGTGCCAAGTCCCTTTCAGGACTGTAAAGCAGCTGACGTTTCGGTGAAATCTCATTCACCATCTTCAAAGCTCACTGTATGGCGTCAGTTCGCTCGTAGACGCCATACAGTGAGCTTTGAAAATGGTGAATGAGATTTCACCGAAACGTCAGCTGCCTTACAGTCCTGAAAGGGACTTGGCACATACACGGGATGCCCGAAAACCTTCGATTACATATATATATATATATATATATATATATATATATATATATATATATATATATATAAAATTGTAAACATATTCATTTCACGGATGGGAATAGAACTTAATTATGGAAACCAGATGGACGTCACCGACGAACGGAAATTCAGCTGTCATCTTATACAGAGCATTAGTTTTGGAGAAGGCGACAGGATCCTTTGGGGTGGTATTAATTGGGAGAGACGCACCGAAGTCATGGAAGTGACTCCACGAATGACTGATAACTTTTATATAAAAAAGTTCCTTCAAGATCATGTTATGTAATATCTCGGCCATAAAGGATACGAAAGATTGGTGTTAATGAGCGACTACAGGCAGCTGCCAGAGTGACAATTTCGATGTCTTCCAGATTCAAAAATTAGATTGGGCACTGTATAGCATAGACCTAAATCCAATAAAGCACATATGGGACCAACTAAAACGCCTCATACGATGAAGAAATCCAGTTCCAAGTACAATAGATAGCTTCGATTAGCAGCACAATATGAATGCAATGCTTTTCTTCAAGAATACATTCAAACTCTATTTTAGTGGCATATGGAAAAGGAAGCAAAAAGTAATTTGAGTTTGAGGAGGCCATACAAAAAAATAGTAGTCGCCATCCCAATAATATTTAAGTTTAAAGTAAATAAAGACCTTTCACAACAAGGCGTGGGATTAGCCTAACCATTTAAAGCGCTAGGACTGATACGGACGACCACGACCAGCGCGACTTAGATCCTCGAGCGCGGGAACCTATTTAAGGTTATCCCCATTAGTGGTAAGAGTCCCAATAGTTGGTAGACACGAAAACCGACAAAGAATGAAAACTCGGAGTTACTTGCCTGTCGAGGACTGTAGTTCCGAAGCCACGCAAAACTATAGGTCCCGTCACTAAAAAATCCTATGGATTGATGTGTGGTTCATTAATAACTACTACTACTAATACCTTTCATAACATTAATTTTTTTACACACTTCTCTTCTCATAAAAATTTAATAATGTTTACTTAAGATTTGTAAAATAAACTGTTCCTCCTAGTACACAGCATTTAAAAGATAATCAAAATTGAAAAAAAAAAAGATTAAAATTTATAAACATTCGATAATTTTGTCTATGAGAATATATTGTTTACTTACTTCAATGTATTTACATCATCTTTATGGATCTCTTGCAAAAACTCATCAATTTTCTTGATCAACCTATCAGCAATCCTCTCTAGTATTTTTCCCAAAATATTTGCATATTTGTTTCCCAACAGTAAGTTGCCTTTTTCTATATACTTCACTACAGATGATGAAAAATAGAATTCTTCTTCTAGCAATGTTTTCTGGAAAGTATTATGATGAAACAGTACCCATTGTTCCAGGTATTCAAGATAGTCTCTGAAGACTTTTACCATGCATTCATCAAAGGTCTCTAGCAACTCATTGTGACAATGTGGTATTTTATCAGTTGAAGATTTTACTGTTGCGATATATTTATCTATTCGTTCACGTTCTCTTGCTGCGATTCTTAAACCTACAATTATATTAATTATATTCAAGTGCAAAATTTTACAAAGTAAATATTAAAAATAATAAAAATGCAAGGTATTCAGTAACGGGTAGACCACAGAATAACTACAGACTCTGTATGTTGAAACCCTATGATTGAATCCAATATGCCTTAGTGAAAAGTTGTTTCGTAATAAGTTGAAATTTTATTCTTATTTTTTCTCTATAATTTTTACAAAATTTGAAACACGTTCTGGAACTTTAAGGACGGGAAATAATATTCTGCCATTAATTTTGACACCCCTTCTAACACAATTACTTTACATAAACGTTAAAATTGCTGACAAAGCGATAGAGAAATTAATAATGTGTGTAAGAATTACACAGGTCTATAAGGTGTTGTTGTTGGACCGCTGGGGGTCATTTATGAAATAATTTGCTGCGTAGAATCTGAATTCGAGGTCAGAATTGGCCCTCCACGTCGAGATTCTGCGATATATGAGGTTATGCACTCACAAAGTGTTTTTTTTGGCTGCTTTTAAAGTTATGTACAGGATGCACAACATTTGTTTTGCCTTTTTTTCTAGTTGCATTATTTGATACTACTCTACGATTTTTTCTTGCAAAGTTATAAAATATATCCCAACAACGTCTTGAGAATTCACATTAACCATTTGAGGCATTCATTATATGTCAGAAAATAGAAATTTTTATTTTTAAGATGGTGAATTCAAAATGGCGGATGAACATTTTCAAAAAACGATATTAATCTCTAAAAACCTACTATTTTGTACTTAAAATCGTCCTAACTTTGCAAGAAAAAATCCTAGGTGACCGCTTAATCGCTTATTTTGAAGGATAAAAGTAGTATTACATGATGCAACTAGAAAGAGACTATACAAATTTTGCGCATCCTGTACGTAACCTAAAAAGTGATCAAAAACACATTTTTCTAGTACATAACTTCAAAATTTCAAAATCCGTACGTGATGAATCAATCCTGACTTCGGATTCGGATTCTGCGCAGCAATTTACTTCAGAAATGACCCCAACAACAATAATGACCCAATTTTTTGTAAACCTATGTTACTTTACGTCAAAAACCGTGAAGTTACTTCTTTAAAGGGCTAGAGAGAGGAGTTGATGCCTCTCGTCGCGCGCTGGTCTAGTAAGTTACGTAAACCAATAACCTTTTGGGCGCTTGCTGATAGATTGAAAGTTTTTTCACGTATAATTTTCAATTAATAAACTACACTTAGAGCGAAAAAAATAGTATGCTAAATTCATTATTTTATAAAGAATTAATAGACTGCCTTTGTATGTTAGGTTAGGAGATTGTAATATTTAATTATTTAGTAGTTACTTTGCAAAATTTACTTTGACTTATTTTTAAGTAACTTTATGCATGACCAAATTCCATAAGAGAAGTTTCTAAGTTCTGACTTTATGCAAAATTTAAGACACTCTTTTAATTGCACGGTCAAAGAGCAAAATATCTCGGACCATTACCTAGCAGAAATTTAAATCGAGAACACTTCATGGTACAAAAACTTATTGAAAAGTGAGGACAATGCAAGAGCATTAGATCATGAATTTCACTCATACTTCGCGATAAATGTTGAGATCATCTAGATTCAGAAGACATAAATGGTGCATTCTTAAGCTTCATGGAAATTGTGACTCAGCATATCAAATATACATGTCTAGAAAAGGCAATACACGTTGCCCCCCCCCCCAAAAAAAAATAAAACTGCGCATGGTTCACATATTATCAGGTTATCGAAAAACAGGGTTTCAGGAATATACACGAACTTGTGAAATGCTCAAAAAATGATGTCCTGCAACAATTCAATAACATAAAATGAAAAAAATATAGAAAGAACTTAGCTAACGATAAAGCAAATTAATATTGAAACAAAATAGAAGTGATAGTACATCCTACGAAAGCAGTCTGGAACATTTTAAATATAGAACATATAATTTATTAAAGTGAACGAGGGAACAGGGACAGGTAAATCGAATATATCAGAAACGTCTACTCTGTTCTTGCTCCACTCATATTTTCATATTCATAATGATCTCCAGCTTCCCGATATTAAATTAAAATTCACCGACGATACCATTGCCATCGTCTTACCATCACAGAGTGCGGAGCTTTTTAAAAAGAAGTTACTAATCATATGAACCAGTGGTGTTTCTCCAATCAACTTATCCTAAATTCGGACAAGACGGTAACAGTTCTATTCAAGTATTTAGGATTCTATAATGATTCGAGACTCTCGTGGGAGACGCAAATTGATAACGCCTGTGCCAAACTCAACAAAGCATACTATGTACTCCTTAGATTGAAGCAGAGCGTGCCAACTTCCATACTAACTTACTGCGCATTTGTTTACTCCCATTTAAACTACAACATAATGCTTTGGAGACCATAGAGTAATAGAGAGTTTTCATTTTATAGAAACGGATCATTCGTCTGATTTTTGGATTGAAGCCAAGGGAAACTTATAGGACTGCGTTTAAAGTAAAAAACTACTAACTATTTATATACCGATTTGTTTTATATATGTGAATCAAAACGGAAGATGATTTACGACTATGGTGGACAACCACTTCTATGGAATCAGAGACACAGATAACCTTGGCTATCCTTCCTAGTCAGGCATCCACCTACTATGAAAATTCTTCGTAATACACTTCAGTTTGAATATTCACCCATATTCAAATCACAAAAAGCAATAGCGAACATCCTGGGAAACTCCAAAGATAAGCCAACCTTGAAAATCATGGAGTTTTCAGCATGTCATGTGCAGATTGTCATCAAATATACAGGGTGAGTCAACGATTGGATGAAGTAGGTTTGTGCCTTTTCGGTGAAATTTACAAAGAAACTATATTTATTGTTTGATACAGTTTATTTTTACGCAGATTTAAAAATATTTAGGACTCTACAGGGTGAGCCAAAAAACTAGGACAGTATAAAGTTGTATTTTTTTAAATAGAACACCCTATATACGAATCATATTTTCGATTTATCTTATAATTTTAAATCTTTTTTATTAAGGGTTTACTATAACAAAACTTTATAGTTTCTGAGATAATTAAGTTTAAAGAAAAAAAGTCACATTTTCAAGCATAAATTCAATCCTAAATAACGTTTTCAATTTTGTGACAAATATATTCAAATTTGGAATTTAGCAAGGCCAAGGACAAGTTAACATAATTTTTACCTAATATTTGCAATAAAAGCTACAGGGTGTTGAACACATCGGCTCAAATTTCAACAAGTTTAAATGAATAAATATCTTTTTTTTTTAAATGGTACACCCTGTATATTTTCATGTTATTTAATAGAGTAATAAAAACCCTAAAAGTTTTGTTCAATATATCCTATACCTATTTATAATAGTTTTTGAGATATTTCAGTTTTTCTTATTTTCCATACTTTTTTACAGATATAGTCTTCATTATCATAGTAGCCATGGCAAAAACAATGTAAAAGAACATTTTTCTGTGTGTCAAATTTATAACCGCAATCACTTCTTTTGGTTTTTATGTAGTGTAGTTTGGTTTTTTTTTTGCATTCATCCTATATTGTAAAATGAATTTTCCAAAGAATAAGTTAATAGATATGATTTATACAATAGGAGAGGCTCAAAAAAATTGCCTTCTTGCTCAAAGAATTTACAAAATGAAGTATCCTCATCGACGCCAGCCTAATACCCATACTTTTCAAAACTTAATGCAAAGATTTGATTCTTCTGGTACTGTTGATTATCCAAAACGTAAAGTGGTCAACAAACCAATAACTAATGAAGAAAAAGAACTACAAGTATTGTTAAATGTTCAGGAAAATTCTTATATTGGTAGCCGTCAGTTAGCAGCATTATGTGAAACATCACAATCCACCGCTAATCGTACTACCAAGAAATATAGGTATCATCCATATCACATGGAATTACACCAGGAATTGCATGGACAGGATTTTGAAAGTGGTGTAAACTTTTGTCGTACAATAAATGCGGAGATTCAATTAAATCCAAATTTATTATGCAAGGTAATGTTTAGTGATGAAGCTACTTTTAGAAGTAACGGTGCCGTAAATAGAAGCAACATGCATTATTATGCCACAGAAAACCCATTTTGGATTAGAGAGGTGCAACATCAAAACCACTGGTCATTAAATGTTTGGTGTGGTATTCATCATAATCGAATTATTGGACCCCACTTTTTTAATGAACCACTAAATGGCCATAGTTACCTGAACTTTCTACAAGAAGAACTACCCCAACTGCTTCAAGGTCTCGATAGGGATGAGCTCGACAGTATGTGGTTCCAGCACGATGGTGCGCCTCCGCATTACCATCGTGAAGTTCGTGCGTTTTTGGACCAACGATATCCGCAAAAATGGATTGGACGTGGGGGTTTCATTGAGTGGCCACCAAGGCCTTCCGACATCACTCCATTAGATTTCTTCCTATGGGGTTATATTATAAATAAGGTGTATGTTAATCCACCAACAACAGTGGAAGATATGCGAAACAGGATTAGAGATACCTGTAGAACAATAACGCCACTAATTTTGTCCAGGGTCCGAGAAAATCTGCAAAAAAACTAAATTTGTGCATTGCACAAGAGGGTCGTTTATTCGAACACTTATTAAAAAGAAATAATTAATCTCAGTATTTAATAGGTAATTTTTTTGTTTCAATTTAGTATAAAAGTAAATATGTATTTGCCTTGTCGTTATTGTTGTGTTAATTTTTTCACATTATGTTTAATTAAACTATTGCCGTTGTAATATAACGAATAATGTATTTCATCATATTTAACGACATTCTGTTTGTTTCTGTAGTTTCTTTTTATTATTTTACATGGCTACTATGATAATGAAGATTATTTCTGTAAAAAAGTATGGAAAATAAGAAAAACTAAAATATCTCAAAAACTATTATAAATAGGTATAGGATATATTGAACAAAACTTTTAGGGTTTTTATTACTCTATTAAATAACATGAAAATATACAGGGTGAACCGTTTAAAAAAAAAGATATTTATTCATTTAAACTTGTTAAAATTTGAGCCGATGTGTTCAACACCCTGTAGTTTTTATTGCAAATGTTAGGTAAAAATTACGTTAACTTGTCCTTGGCCTTGCTAAATTCCAAATTTGAATATATTTGTCACAAAATTGAAAACGTTATTTAGGATTGAATTGATGCTTGAAAATGTGACTTTTTTTCTTTAAACTTAATTATCTCAGAAACTATAAAGTTTTGTTATAGTAAACCCTTAATAAAAAAGATTTAGAATTATAAGCTAAATCGAAAATACGATTCGTATATAGGGTGTTCTATTTAAAAAAGTACAACTTTATGCTGTCCTAGTTTTTTGGCTCACCCTGTAGAGTCCTAAATATTTTTAAAATCTGCATAAAAATAAACTGTATCAAACAATAAATATAGTTTCTTTGTTAATTTCGCCAAAAAGGCACAAACCTACTTCATCCAATCGTTGACTCACCCTGTACATAGGACAAACGAACAGGCGCTTATCAGCAAAAACCCAGGAACATAAAAATAGTCTCAAAAACAAACAGACCTCAGCTTTATTTTGACACCATAAAACAACCGGAAATACCATCGATTTCGAAAAAGCAAAATAAATAACATCAATACAAAACTACAACGTACGCGCCATAAGAGAGGCCTTAGAAATCGAAGTAGCTGAATAAACGGGATGGTGCTTTAAATATTCCAATTACATGGAAAACAATAATGAAAAATCAAAAAACAACACAACAAAAAATATTAAATACACGAGAAATTAAACAATAATTAATTAATCCGTATTATTTAAAAATATCAGTGGGTCAAAGTTTTCATATTGAATGTATTCAAAGATCTGAGGTTCGCGCTCATGCAACGTTGCCAAAGGTTTCGATTCCATTTTAATGCAGGTATAAGTACAAATTCTGATATTTTAAAAACTGTAATTTTCAAAAACTTACACGGTAAAGTTAATCGAAATTCCAAGATGGTATACATTACGTCTTACGACTATTATAAATAATATGATTCTCATTATGATCTAATATTTGGACCTCCATAAATAGGCTCCATTGTATTTTAATTCTTTTTTGACAGATTATTACCTTACCTTCCTTAAGTTCTCTCATAAGCTGCCTTATACTAAGTGGGGAGGGATTATCAGGTTTTTGTTCTAATCTCATTTGTAAATATTCTTTAATTACTTCTAGGGGAACTCCGGATAAAAACAAAAACATAGAACCATATGGCGGCAAGCCAATGCTCTTAGCTTCAGGGCTCCAACTACCATATCGTATTAGTTCTTCTTCTTGATCATCACACTGCACCTGTAACATTAGTTTATAACCTTTTACTTATCATAGGTATATTTAAATAGTGAGTTTATATTTTAGTAAAAACTGATAAATTAAAAATAAAGTTTAAATAATCTATTGTATAACAATGTACTTTTAATAAAATCGTCTTTAATCATGCAAAAAGTGCTATTGGTACCTTTGAAAATATCTCCATATCCGCTGGCTTCTCTAATGTGATCTGTGCTTTCATTAAAACGTTTTGATGAAGCGATTCCAAAAAATTTAAACTCTTATATAAAGCACGAGTTTTCAATATATTTTCAATGTATCTCCGGTATGGAGACACGTTTTTATCATCTTTTTTACTTATTAACATTGCCAAAGGTACAATATTGTACACATCATTTTTATTAATATAACTATCGCCCATTGATGAGCCTGTGCTATTGTTGCTGTCTGATGAGGATCCTGATGAAACATCATCGCAAAGTACTGGCCAATTTCCATGTCTCGATTCTAAACATAAGACGAGACGTGCTAAGATATTCAATTTCAGTCTATGTATTTTGGTCATGTTGAACCATAAGCTTATCGATTTAACCTAAAAAAAACTTCCTTTTTATCTTGATACAAAAGCAAGATGTCTAGAAAGAATAAAGTTTATTCCTATCTAAATTCCACTAAGTTATATGGAATGGTGGTGAATATAATATCTAACTTTATATTAATAGGATATGAGAACACACATATTTTACAGAAGTATGTTATTGTTTCCATTTATTACAAAAGGCTGAATATATTTATTGTATAGTAGGAAAAATAGGGAAGATTTTAAATTAAAAAGAGTCTACTTACCCTACTAACAAATTTTGGACTATTATACAAAGGATACAACTCTGCAAAAGCCTTTGAAGAGGGAAACAAAGCTTCAACGTCTTCTAATCGTTTCATTAATCCCTCGATCTCCTTTAAAGCCTCATTTTGAGCTTCCATACAACTTATACAGTAAATCGATTCACAACCAGGGCAGTCGTCTTCCAATCCACTGTCGCTGTTTTGTGAACTGTATTTTCTTGAATGCCTTAAAAATTGTCCATATAAAAAATAATAATAATTTAAAGTATGTATATAAAGGACCTTTTAGGTCACAAAGTTGGGCCTTCTTGATTTGTTTTTTGGATACACCACAGTATTAAGGGTTTATAATGACAAGAGAATATTTATAAAACGTTTCTGCACAATTTTGGAGAAAAATGGAAAATTATGAAAATATTACATATTTTCATGACAATATGCTCCATTTATCAAAAATATTCTTATAATTATTGGAAATTGGAAATCCTACACCAGGTAAAAACTGACAAATATTAAAGTAGTGCTTTCAACACAACCAACATATGCAAATATATTTTTCTCAAATTCGAAAAATATCAACATTTTTGGAATACTGTGTAATAGTATTTATTTTATAAAAAATCTTTACACCTATAATCTAACTTGTCGTTGGCAATTTGATGACTTTGATTCTAAGGAATATAATGTTAGTATCTGTTTAATTATATATATATATATATATATATATATATATATATATATATATATATATATATATATATATATATGAAGTAAAATACGAACAGTAAATGCAAACTTCTCTCCATCTTATCCTTTCTGTGTTAGAGGTTGCACAGTTAGAACAAATTGTTATAAAAAGCAATTTATCCTATTTTACCACCATCGAGATGATGGCCTACCTATACCACCATACCGAGAAGAAAGTCAAAAACTTACCCTACCCGACACAGTGATACGGCAGAGATACATGTTTCGTCTCTACTAGACTCATCAGGGTACCGACATGCACCTGGCTGTGCAAAGGACAGATCGGAAGGAAGCATGCAAATACTGAACGCGGCTTCGCCGTCCTCCCGCCGGATGGCGTATATATGTTTATGCGGCTTTCACGGATTACTCCGTGTGAGATGCAATAGCAGTGGATATATCCACATTATGCCGTTGTAGTGCTGAAATCACATTCAGCAAACGTACAACTATATGCAGCTCCGTGTATAGAATGAAGTAAAATACGAACAGTAAATGCAAACTTCTCTCCATCTTATCCTTTCTGTGTTAGAGGTTGCACAGTTAGAACAAATTGTTATAAAAAGCAATTTATCCTATTTTACCACCATCGAGATGATGGCCTACCTATACCACCATACCGAGAAGAAAGTCAAAAACTTACCCTACCCGACACAGTGATACGGCAGAGATACATGTTTCGTCTCTACTAGACTCATCAGGGTACCGACATGCACCTGGCTGTGCAAAGGACAGATCGGAAGGAAGCATGCAAATACTGAACGCGGCTTCGCCGACCTCCCGCCGGATGGCGTATATATGTTTATGCGGCTTTCACGGATTACTCCGTGTGAGATGCAATAGCAGTGGATATATCCACATATATCCACACATGGTGGTAAAATAGGATAAATTGCTTTTTATAACAATTTGTTCTAACTGTGCAACCTCTAACACAGAAAGGATAAGATGGAGAGAAGTTTGCATTTACTGTTCGTATTTTACTTCATTCTATACACGGAGCTGCATATAGTTGTACGTTTGCTGAATGTGATTTCAGCACTACAACGGCATAATGTGGATATATCCACTGCTATTGCATCTCACACGGAGTAATCCGTGAAAGCCGCATAAACATATATACGCCATCCGGCGGGAGGTCGGCGAAGCCGCGTTCAGTATTTGCATGCTTCCTTCCGATCTGTCCTTTGCACAGCCAGGTGCATGTCGGTACCCTGATGAGTCTAGTAGAGACGAAACATGTATCTCTGCCGTATCACTGTGTCGGGTAGGGTAAGTTTTTGACTTTCTTCTCGGTATGGTGGTATAGGTAGGCCATCATCTCGATGGTGGTAAAATAGGATAAATTGCTTTTTATAACAATTTGTTCTAACTGTGCAACCTCTAACACAGAAAGGATAAGATGGAGAGAAGTTTGCATTTACTGTTCGTATTTTACTTCATTCTATACACGGAGCTGCATATAGTTGTACGTTTGCTGAATGTGATTTCAGCACTACAACGGCATAATGTGGATATATCCACTGCTATTGCATCTCACACGGAGTAATCCGTGAAAGCCGCATAAACATATATATATATATATATATATATATATATATATATATATATATATATATATATATATATATATATATATATATATATATATATATCCATATTAATTATTTAATGTGAATGTTTATATTACAGACATCATGAAATTTAATTTTTGTCTTGAAAAATAGAATATGGAGATCAATAGTTGCAATAATGAATATAAATGTCCCAGTGTATCATACTAGGGATCTAGTTACATTTTACTGGACAGATGTTACCCATAGTAACTGTCCATTGGCTTCATATTTACATAACGTATGTATGACATTTCAATATTTCATGTAATAATGTACTGTTAGTTCCATAAAAATATGTTGCTGCATGTCTGAATACCATACCTGTTTGGGCTTATTTACTTAGAATGTTCAACGCTCATTGACTGTCAGCTGCTTGATATTCGTGAAGTCTATCAGACATATTGTCACATAAGCAAAAATATAAAAATATAATATATCATAAATTCGCGTTCCAAATTCAATTAATCTTTCATTTTAAATTAAAACAAAAACAAACCCTGTGCCCTTTAATAATTTTGTAACCTTTCAAAATTATTAAATATTAGGTTTATTTACTGGTCGTTGATGGTACAAATTCACCGTCAGCAAGATCGCTTTCCGGTTCATGAGGATGAACACGCTTGCAATAAGGGTCAGTCAATTAGAGGTTCAACAGTTAATCTGAGGCGTTTAAAGTCAATCAGTTATGAGTGAGTCGTGAGTCAAAGGAGTGGTCGACTATCAGTGATATAGTGACAACACACAACAGAGAGCTAGACATGAGTCTAATTGCAACGTAAGTATAATACTATTTCTAAAAAATGTACAGTCCAATATGTCATGACTGATACTTAATTTTGTACAAATCATTTCTTAATAAATCGAAGTCGAAGAGGTAGTTTAGAATTTAATCTCGGCAGACCAAAGTTCCAGATTTCTAGGTCCCTAGGGTACCTCAAAATTGAGCGTGACAGTAATCATAATGAGTGCGAAATATCATAAAATATTCAAAGCAGCTTTTTTGTACACACAAAAGGCCAAAAAATTACTGATGCTGAAAAATGAATATGTCTGTATGTTTAATACAAATACGGTGAAAAGATATGATTGAGAAAAGAATGTCGATGATCTTCCAAATCGTGGTTTAATACGTGTGATTACAAAAATCAAAATAAGGTAATTATTTAAGCGTTCCAAAAAAAAAATTCAGGTCTTAACCTGCGACAAGGACAAAGTATTTTTAGCTCGAAAGGGAATGTATTACCGTATATACTATTCGACGGCGACTTGATGAAAATAGCATTAAATTTAGAACGAGGAAAAAATCTTTAGTATTTGAAAAGCACATTCAAAAACGTTTGGCATGGGCACAAAAGAACATCTGTAGAGATGGGTCCAAAGTTATTTCGATTGGCCGATCTTAATTTTGGGCTTAGAGTTCTGTTCAGAAAGCTTGGTCTACCGTGCAACATAAATTTATTCAGAGAGCAGTTAAACACCCTGTTAAAGTGCCATGTCTGGAGATGCTTATCTCTCCATGGATTTTGGTCATTGTGTCTTTCCTGAAAATCTGAACGTAACGAGAATGAAAAGTGTTTAATGAAGTTTGCCGAAGGCTTTAGATCCGATTATGATTCATGGATACTACGAGACAAGGACCCGAAATACCGTAGTCGTTTCTGCGAGTCATATAAATAACAGTGACGAATGGATCCTATACTAAAGTAATGGTAAAAAACTGGTGTCTCCAAAAACGTAAGACTTATTTAATTTCACTTTTTAGGTAGTTTTATTTTGTCAACATGTTTTTATGGATCTAATTGTATATTATTTTTTGTTATTGTAAGTATTTTTTTAATATATGTTGCCTATTTTAGACTTTTATCTTTTGTTTCCTATTTTTTCTGCAACTTTATAACCACACTACTTTTCTTAAAATTACTACTTGCAATGTTTTAAACTACAGTCTTCCCCAACATATCATTTTAACATTCTTTAACTTTTCTCGATCGGTGTCAATTCTACACTTACATTTGCAGTAAAGATGTGTTTTTTATTCAATATCTACAATATTTTTTAGTTAAAAGTTTGAAAATTGCACAGGATTTTTATGATAGGTATATTTCCTATAATTATTTAAATAATTTTCTTGTAGGGTATTTGAACTTCCCCAGGTGGGTAAGCTAACTATGTCTATTATTACTTGAAAATCTCATCATGAAAGTGTGCTCATTATGGAGAACACACAATGAAAATTTGACACTATGCAGGTCAAAGTTTTTGGCACGAAAATGTAAATCCGGCCGCGTAATTAATTAATTGCCAATTTTCAATAAATATTTATTTGTATTACCTACCTCTGAAACCTATAATTCATGATATTTTGTAATAGGGGTTCTACAGACTGCCTTGCCGAACATAGATATTCATCTTCTTCCATCGGGGTTCTATCGGCATGGAAGGCTTGTAGTTCTAGCCATATGAGATCTTTTAGTTCGTTTTGCCAAAGAGATTCTTCACGACTTATCTGAAATCAATAATTTAGTATTAAAAATAATTTAATAACTACACTTTATTGAAAAACCAAAACGAAAAATTATATTATATACATATGCCAACAGGATACATACTGAGAAGCCAATATATAATTTATAAACTTAAATTTAAGAAAATGGACATTGTTTATTTGGATTTCGAAAGTCTTTGAACAATTATCATTTATAATACTTTTAGATAAACTAGATAATTTGAATTTCACAAAAATTTGGTAAAAACTCCTAAAATCATGTTTTATAGTCTTAATCATATTGTTATGATCAAGCAGTATATTTTTCGTGCATATGTTCAAATTTATAGTGTACCAAAGGGTTTTAACTTCGGCCCTTTATTGTTTTTATTCTATATCAACAGTACTGATTAAATTGCAGAAAATGTCTCTTACTCGCCGTTCGCAAATCACCTTACTTTATTAGTCAATTAAAACCACTGATGATTACAAAGAAATATAAACACTGCTGAGAGATGGTCACTAAACAATAAGTTAGAATTTAATGTAAATAAATGTGTCATCTTAACATATGTTAGAAGATAATCCAAAATATTATACTCATATTCAATGTCAAATGGCCTACTTGTTGGTGTTAAAGAAATAAGACTATATTTGATTCAAAATTAAGATTTAATGAATATGTGAAAAATTAAATTAACAGAGTTTGTAGGATGTATGGATTTATAGTTAGAAATACTAAAGATTTTACAAGTCCATAATGTTTAAAACAATTTTATGTGGCATATTTTAGGAGTTTATGACATTATGCTTGTCTAAATGCTAGTTAGCGATAATTAACCATGTAGAGAACAAAATGGTTCTGTATACTTATTTTGAAGAATAGTCAGTTGATGACCACAAACCATCCGAAACACATAATCAGAGACCCCTTGATTAAGAACGATCAATGTCCATATGGATGTGGGACGTCAAAGATAATCCAGCACATAACAGGAGGATGTTAAACATTTGCCGCATCGGAGTACAAGGAGAGACACGATTCAGTCACCAAGTTCATCTATTACAGCTGGTAGAGAAATTGAAACTGTTGTAGGTAGAGAAAATGCCGTACTATGAATACAACTAGGAGACTTTACTGGAGAACAATGAGTTCAAGCTGTACTGGCATCAAACTGTGCTTACGGATCATACAGTTGCACATAACAGACCAGACTTCATTTTAGTGGATAAAACGTCCAAACGAGCAACACTAATAGAAGTTGCCAACCATAACAGCGCAGACAGTGGGGAATGAATAGTGTCTGGTTGATCCCCATAAGTCTATCGACAATTGACGTCGTACCGAATAGCCTTCTATTTAATATCAAGTTATTGGGCCCTGGCGAACACCTGTATAAAGTCTTATAAGAACTCAGTGCTATTTGGGACCGATAGAATTGTCCGAACGTTTGTAGGAAGTGCAGAGGCTTATAACATTATCCCGACAACATGTAAAGTGCCCTCCACAGAGCTCCATCTTTGTGATATCTGAGTATAAGTATATAGGATAATAATAATAATAACAACAGCAACTACATCAGCACGAGACTCAAACAACACCAAGCGCTCCACTCGCCGAAGATGCTGTGCGGGAACCTCAACCAGCACTCACTCAAGCTGGACGACCAAGACACAGAATGAAATCGACTGTGGGCTATGAATGAGTCAATAATGTGTATTTTTTAGAGTAACTCATCTAAGAAGGAAGACGATTGGCTACAAACAACTACACGCCTAATTTTGCAGAGAATACCTACACATACAAGTGTCGCAACAGAGAACAGCAGGCCAGTACAGGGTTATTCTCCGAAATAAACTAATTCCAGAAACGCGACTTAATATCATAAAAATGGAAATCGAGCAAGAGATCCGAGGCACTGATGATAACAATGAACAAATCGATGATCCTCAGTCACATCTAAAATTCGAGGTCGAAGAACAACCAAATTACGTTCGAGACAACGCTAAACTCTACCAGAAGTTATCCACTGAAATCAGTAATGCAGTGCTGGAGTATGATGGAGCAAACCCATTAAGCAGGCCACCACTATTCTATTAAATATCATAAACAACAGAGTTTTGCCAGCTTACGTTTCAGAGACTCAATCACTAGAACATCTACATATACTAATCTATTGTGTTGCAATTACAGTCGTTAGAACTATATCACCACGAGACAGCGAACAATACAACAGGATTCCGCAAAGGGAGAAATAACTTTAAAAAAGGTCCTAAATCTTAGGAAAAACATAGGACAGCAGACGGAGTATATTAGACGTGTTAGAACAAGAAAATTACAGAGGCAAATACAAGAAATACTGAATCGGATCCAATACCACTCTAACATGACTCAATAAACAACACTGCCCAACAATACCTCGACACATTAAAACAAAAACTTTCCGTGACTGCAGGATGGTTAAAGAGATATAAAGCAACTTATTCAGTCATCTGCAATCGGGTCCATATCAAACGAAGGAACTAATTCGCCGCATATGTGGACTACCAAAAAGTCTCGACTCTCTACCACCTTTTTAGAACACCTCATGTCAACATGGAGAAGTAGGATCCCAATGTAAATACCTTTCAGTGACAACATCGAGACAGACAGAATTCCAATAAGGGAAATATTTCAGGGAGATTCACTGAACCCATTGTGATTCTGCCTTGTCACGAACGTCGTTTAAATTCCCCTAAGTGCGGTTCAGTATTAAGAACAATCGCGAACAGGTGGTAAGACTAAATCATATTCTGTATTTGAATGATTTTAAATTAATAACTGTCACTGGAAATCAGCTGGAACAAATGCTTAAAATTGTGGAGTTTTCCGGGGATATAGGAATGCTATTTGGCCTCGAAAAATGCAGCATTTTAAACACAACTAGTGGAAAGATACAGTTGCGAGTATTTGAGATGCGAAACGGTCAAACCATTGCGGCAATGGAGAAAGAATAGGCCTATAAATATTTGGACATGAAACAGGTACAAAAGACAGACCAACGAACTATGAAGACCGACTTCATAAGACGGATGAGGCAGGTACTGCGAACTAACCGAAATAGAAAAACCTATTTAAGGCACTGAACACCTATGCTTGTTCTGCTCTCAGCTACTCTTTTGGAATTGTTAAATGGAGCAGGACGGGCATGGAGGGTCTGTAGAGGAAATTCAGACTACTAGAGACAAAGGCACACAAACATCATTCTAGTCGTGCTACTGAACGGACAATGTTACCAAGATACCACAGAGGAAGAGGATTGGTGGATATAGGTAAGTAGTTAGATCAACAACTAACAAACCTATGCTCATATTTTCACAGGCTGACAGAGTCTTCTGTGTTGTGCTGTGCTACACTGGGCAATTTGCAAGACAGACGATTCAACACAGCTGGGGTTGAAGGATTATGAACTGACTTATCACCAACCGAACCAAGAGAATCTTCTAGTCTGGCTGATATCCAAATGAGGTCTACCAGGAAAATGTCTACAAATTAGTGTCTATCTATTGGTTGACGTTGGGGCAAATGTTGCCTGAAGCTGAGGGATTTCTATTAGCTATTCTAGATTAGGTTATCCCAACGAGAAATTACTTGAAATACATAATCAGAGATCCCTTGATCCAGAACGGTCAATTATGATATGGATGTCGAACATTAGAGATAATCCAGCACATAACAGGAGGATGCCAAGCATTTGCCGCATCGGAGTACAAGGAGAGACACGATTCAGCCGCCAAGATCATTCATCAATACAACTCGGAGCCTATTCTGGAGAACAGCGAGTTCAAGCTATACGGGGATCGAACTGTTTAAAGATCATAACAGACCAGACTTCATTTTAGTAGATTAAACATCCAAGTCAGCAATACTAATAAATAGCCATCCCTAACAAAAATAACAATCTAAGGGACGAGCATAATGTGAAAATCGCCAAATACACATACTTGACGGTACAAATACGCAGCAAGTGGGGAATGAGTAGCGTCCGGCCCACCCCGAAAAATTCTATCAACAACCGGCGTAGTACCGAATAGTCTTCTGTTTAATATCAAGAAATTAGTATAAGGTTACGCAAAATGCAGTGTTAATTAGAACAGCTCAAACTGTTCGGAAATTTACTGGCAATGCAGAGGGCCATAACATCGCCTAGGGGCCGATAACATGGAAAGGGACTCCATAGAGTTGCATTCTAGTTATACCTGAGTATATTTGGGATGAGTGAATGTTCCTCTGAAGAGAATGCGAAAGCCGTTTGACTATGTTTAGAGGAATAAAAATAAGAGAATCCGTCAACGATGAGAAATCCAAAAAATGTATAAGATATGTTTAATCAGGACTCAAGCAAATATATTTCTCATTCAATACGTAAGTGCTTTGAACCTTTTTCCCATCAAACCAGTTGTAATAAACTATATAATAGTAAGAATATTTTTCTCTAACTACGCTTCCCTAAGAGAATATGCCTAACAATTACAAAGGCCCGAAAGACTCAATAAGAAAGGAAAATGTATTTCTTTATCAAATTTTATGTAGATAAAGATTATGTATATCGCAATTCTGATACACCGTTTCTAGTGTGAATTAGGGAGTGCCTCACCCTGCCTATGATCTGCTCATAAAAAATAACCTAAAATGAAAGTCTCAACAACTAACCCATTTTTGAGATTCTATTTCGGACTTCTTGTTTTTTTTTTTCAGCCAAACTAGTGGTTACATAACAAATAAAATCTATTCTCATACTACTAGATGTAAAAACCATTGAGGGAGAGTTATTATATTATATTATGTTATCTCATATTTTTAATCTAAAAATGATACTCAACATTCCAAGCAAGGTTTCAGAAATTAAGCTTCGGCTAATCCAAAATTATAATAGACAAAATATTAAACAAATTAATTTTATGCAATAAAGTTTAGATGGATCAATAGAAAAATAGCAATTTATTTTTTAAACATAAAATCCTTCATTTAATTTTTTACATACTTAAATAAAAATTAACCCATATAAAATCATTTGAATTTTTATTTTCTTTTGCTAATTTTTCAAAGTTCATTTTTTTTTAAATATCTCATCAAAACGAAACGTTACCAAAACAGCAGTAGACTGCCAGTATATTAATATGAATACTGGTGATGGTCGATTCCTTGCTGTTGTTTAGATAATTAGATTTTTTCACGTGGAAATTATTCACGTTCCTCAAATAAAAATAAAATATTTACTAAATAACAAAATAATTGTACTTCCCACGTTTAACATTGTGTACTTGAACCTAATTATAGGTTTTATTAAGGAAATTCTTAGTAATTATTTGGATTTATGATGAGCAAGTAATTTTATTATTATACCACACGTAATATAAAATAATTCAATAGTTAGACGACAATAAAATCATTTCAATTTTTATGGTAGTTGGAAGCCTTACTTTTTTAGACTAATTAATACCACACTTTTATGGATCTAAAAATATATTAATACTAACTATTAAGGATCTAAAAATAATACTGTCAGAGTTTGAATGTAACCCTTAGAATATTTAAACACTGTTCAATTAAAATAAAATAGATTTTTCATAATTTTTAGCCCTAAGTAGGCAAAGCCTTCTTCTCTAAGACTAATAAATACTGGTCATGTTCACTTCGTCTAGTTGTTTTGTCGATCAAGTGAACAAATCGTATTATGTTTAGCTTAAACGATTTCAAATTATGAATATTTCAGGAACGTAAAAAATAAAACGTATGAGTAGTACCGCATTTGTTGAAGTAACATATTCATTTGTCAGACTGAACCCATAAAATATGTAGACATAACGAAAATTTGATAAGAGAAGTACATTTTTATTATTCTCCCATGAGGGCTTTTGATGGTTTTTTTTTTCAATTCAGAAAAACTCCTTAACTTGCCTTAAGTCTTTCTGTTCTTGATAAGTCTGCTCAGATCGTAACCGTTTGTATAAATTTGATTTTTTTAACATTAATACATGTCGTACATGGGAACGTTTGGTGAATCTTATAAACATTATTGTTTTTGTTATTTAAACAGATCAAATTTCGATTTAAAAATGGACTTACCCCTCTTCGCGGATTCCTCTCATCTTTACCACAACCCATTCTAATTAACATACTTAAAGTTTGATAAAAATCCACTCTACTTTGTGGACATTGAGTGCACGCAATTTCATTAGATCCTTCCTTGGATTCATTTTCATTTGTATCCGTAGAACTATTTTTAGAATCCTGGAAATCTATTATTTGTTTGTTGCATGGAACTGTCCGACACATCAAACTCATGAACCTAAAACAAGTGAATATTAATGTACTGCTTGGAACTGAAACAGACGTCGATATTTCAGCAACTGTTTCCTTGTCAATTCTAACATTGAGTTTTTCTAAACATATATTCTAAGCGGTTTCACCTTTAAGATACAAAACGTTCAATTTGATGAAAAAATGCATTGATATTAAAATTTGGTCGAATAAATAAAGTGGGATTTTCAAAATTATTTCGAGAATTTTCATCAGCAGCCTACATAGGAGATAAATGTTTATTATAAAACTGATATTTCTTATTCTGATAACTTTCTATTTAATATTATCGGTAAACATTATGTAAAAATAGGGTTTTATATATATATATATATATATATATATATATATATATATATATATATATATATATTGCTAAATTCAGCTCTTTGGAGAAAAGACAAAAAATGTTTAACTTGAAGTTGTAGTTCAAAAAAATTTGTAGAATAATTTTTGAACCAAATTTTTATGATCTGATAAGTAAAGGGTGTTTTTTTATAGAGGTATAGAACTTTAAGTTGGCAACACTTTTTTAACTGGCGGCCATTTTGTCAGCTGTCAAGTGATTTATGTTTAGTTTGGTTTGGCATTTCAACATGAATAGACTGACGCCTGAACAACGCTTCCAAATTGTGCAAATTTATTTTGAAAATCATGGTTCTGTTCGAAATACGTATCGCGCACTACGTCCATTTTACGGTCAACATAATCCTCCATCAGAGCAATTAATTCGATTAACTATGGAACGTTTTCGCACCACGATTACTCTAAATGATAATACGCATCCACAGAGACGTCGTACAATGCGTACAGAAGAAGTCATTGCTGCTGTAGAGCGTAGCCTAGAGGAAGACCCGAATCAGTCTATCCGCCATCGTGCACAGGAATTGGATATGTGTCCATTCACTTTATGGAAGATTTTGCGGAAAGATCTTGGTTTGCGTGCTTACAAAATTCTACTCGTGCAAGAATTGAAGCCACACGATCACCTAGCAAGGCGTAGATTCGGTGAATGGGCCCAAAACAAGATTGCCGTTGATCCCGATTTTCATAAGCGAATTTTGTTTAGTGATGAAGCTCACTTTTGTTTGAATGGATACGTCAATAAACAAAACTGCCGTATTTGGAGTGATGGTAATCCTCAAGTGTATGTTGAGACACCGTTACATCCAGAAAAACTAACTGTTTGGTGTGCTTTATGGGCTGGTGGAATCATTGGTCCGTACTTCTTTAAAAACGATGCTGGTCAGAACGTTACAGTCAATGGTGACCGCTATAGAGCCATGATTACTGACTTTTTCGTTCAATTGAACAACCATGATGTGCAGGAGCTGCGGTTTCAACAAGACGGCGCAACATGTCACACAGCTCGTGCCACAATTGATTTATTGAAGGAAACGTTTGGTAACCGCATAGTTTTACGTTTCGGACCCGTGAATTGGCTTCCAAGATCGTGCGACTTAACGCCGCTAGACTATTTTCTGTGGGGATATGTGATGTCGCTAGTCTACGCCGATAAGCCCGAAACGATTGATCACTTGGAGGACAACATTCGCCGCGTTATTGCCGATATACGGCCACAAATGTTGGAAAAAGTCATCGAAAATTGGACCTCCAGATTAGACTACGTCCAAGCCAGCCGTGGCGGTCATATGCCAGAAGTCATATTTAAATTATAATGCCAGGTTATCTTTCGAATAAAGTAAATTTCACGTCAATTTAAAAAATTCATCTTTGTTTTATTCCATTTAAAAGGTCTATACCTCTATAAAAAACACCCTTTATTTTGATAATATTAATATAAAATTTTGGTTGAATTTTATTGAATTCCAACTCTTACGTTACGAGAAAAATTTATGATTAAACTCTTGAGTGCCTTTTTAAATTACGTGTCAGTTGATGGGGTGTAGAGAATTGGACACTGCAGGGGCTATGTGTGTGTGTGTGTGTGGGGGGGGGGTTAATAACTTTGGCGCGCCTCGTGCTTTTGACCCTCAGTAAAAAATTACGAATCACCTTGCAGTTATAAAACATGTTATTATAAAGTTTCTCATTAACGAAAATGTAAATACTGCTGAAATTTGGCGCTGTTAACTCCCACAATTCAGGAAATAATCTTTTCATGGGCTCGAGTGAAGCAATAGTGTAAAAAGTTTAAGGAAGCATAAGCGCATGTTGAAAACATCGTCCACTCACGCGTCACGCCTGCATCAGACCATAGAACGAGGCCATTTATCAAATGCGATAGGCACTTAACTGTACTCAAAATATCTCAGAAAGTTCAAGCCAGCTGAGAAAGTGTGCAATTAATCATTCAGAATGAGTTGGGATTCTGGAAAGTGTCATCTCGTTGGGTTCCAAGATTGCTCACGGAAAAGCAGAAAGTCGGGCAGTTTGAAATTTCTTGGAAGCCTCTAACGAGATATGAGGGAAATATGTTTCTTTTTTTCAAAAAATAGTCGCGTGCGATGGGACTTGGATGTATCATTACATTCTTGAATCGAAGAGGGCCAACATGGAGTGGTGGAATAGCAGCGAGAGAGTAGCGGGAAAGGCCATTATTTGAAGGAAAGTCACGAAATTCTGGGACTGTGAAGGAGTTCTAGTGATCTAATTTCTTCAGGAACGGCGAATCATTAATGCATTGTATTACTAGGAATTTTTTTAGAAAGTTCGAGTTGTTTGCCGGTCAAAAACCTTGGACTCCAATTAGAAGTGTTACTCCTCTGCGACAACGCAAGATCTCACACAACAGTTACAACAAAAAATTGTGATATACACTGGACTGTCGTAAAACATCCTCCCTACAGCCTAAATATGTTACTATGCAACTTTTATAGGTTTGGGTCACTCCAAAAAGTCTTTAGTGGAAAAGTAGGAGAAATTTAAAGCGCGTCAAATTACATCGTCCTAAATCAGTCAGGGGATGATTATGGAGCACGCTAGAATTCCGATATTTACCATGACATTAAACCGTTTTCTAATTAGAATCCTAACTGAGTAGGGAAAATGAGCATTGTCTCACTGTCCTAAATGCTATTACACCACACTAAATTCAGTGAATATCGAATGGTCTAATAGGACCTTAAGAAAGAACTTGGCTCTTTGTTTTGTCTCCATTGTCATTGCTCGACTACTTTATATTGAATATATATATATATATATATATATATATATATATATATATATATATATATATATATATATATATATATATATTGATATATTAAAACCTTCGATCATACCAGAAAATTTAAATAAGTTTGTTTGGTCGTTGTTTATGGTCGGTAGGGGAGCCGCTTTCTTGATTTTTGACACACCCAAATATTTTTATTTAATTTTCTTTCTATTATTTTGCTTGCCGTGATACTTTTGAATAATTGAATGTTAAAAATTACTAAGAAATGCGAAGTTTTTAATTAATATCAACGAAAAGAGGATGCAAAAAGTAATTTTTATCCGTAACTATTGTGGATATTATTTACGTATTGAAAATGTAATTTAAGCAATCAGAAGAAATTTATACTCCCACTTTATCGCCTAGTTACTTTATTCTTCAGTTAACGCACCGATTAGCGTGTGATAATAGTTTCAAGAATGCGGTAAGAAAAGGATAGTCTATAATTGGTGTATGTATACTCGAAGCACTGAGAGAACTCGTCGATTTGACAGAAAAATGACATCGATCATGTGATAAAGGGAGTTCAAAATTTCCTTTGGTCTGTAAATTTTGGTTGAGTGCATATTAGCTCAAAATTGCAGAAATTGTTATTTTAGTGTAGTGCTTTGGTTTCGTTAATAATTTTGTGTGAAAATGAATATAACGAAAAAGTTGTTTTTTTACTACACTTTAATCTTTTACGGTATTAATTTAAAGTGGAATAATTTTATATAAAACTATGAAGAAAATTTAAAGTCCAGTCCTGAACTTTATACCAATGTGATATTAACTGATAAGAGTTTTATATACCAGAAGCACTCAGACCTGTCATTCATGTTATATGTCATATCAAAGCTTATTCAGTACTTTAACGATACCAAAAAATAAATGAACTCGTACTATTTATCAACACTTTTCCAAATATAGATATAAGGATTATCACGTTATTCACCGACCACACAAGGGGTTCTACTTCTGACGATATGTTAATTCAACGGGGGAATTCTTTGATCAAAACCACGCTCGGGAAACGGCCTAACCAAATGGTGAAATCCAGATCGAAATAGATTTAGTAGTTTTCCGGATTAGCCTGGACGTAATAACATAGGCGACAAAGCAACTTTCTTTTATATTATGTGGTAATGTTAATACATTTTTGTATTATTCTTTAAAATTTGTCGGTTATAAAATAGTACCTAATTCAAATAGGAAATACATGACAACCTAAAACTTATATGTATTTTTATACCCATGTATTATTATGTATTACAAAAAATATAAAAATTTATCAAAATGTCACCATCGACCCTTTAAACACTTTAGAACACATTTTAAGTAAGGACAAATTACATAACTTTTATGAAAGGATTGTTAGGTAGTGAAGTACGATGATTATGTGTAGTTACACTTCTGCAAAAAATGATAGAAACTTGGAGAGAAAACTTACAAAGTACCATAATGGACAAAGAAAGGGAGCTCTTGTTTACAAGTCTGCATTGTATATTTCAGAAGAATTTAAAACATTTATAAAAAGCCAAAACTATATAGCAAACTTATAGGGTTATTAAAGTTTCTTGAAATCGAATATTAACTTAAGGGAGTCCAAATTTAAATTGAATTTTCCGGCTTGAAAAGAAAATACAAAAAGTGTGTCAGAAATTTTCTTTAGTCTTTTTAAGGATATAACCCCCTTTGTGCTAGTGAATCTCTTATTTGCAGAAGCTTGTCAGCACGATAGCCACTCGACGTTGTGATGACTTCTGATCACGTAATTTTATTAATCTAGAGGATTTACAGCCGCAATTTTAAAACTTACCTTTTACAACTTTCAATATGATAACTCGGCAATGGTGTTTTAGGTCCATGATGCCAACCCTGATGTGAATGACCGAATTTTTTTGTACTAGTTGCCTGGGCTGATGCTTGGGCACTGGCTATGTCTAATTTTAAGTCTCTTTCAGAACCTCGTAAAAGCTTCATTTGGCGTTTGTTTAATCTCTTGCTACCATGTCCTGCCAAAAAGAAAACGAAAGATAAATAATATGTTAATAAAATTTTGTATAACCTTGGGGATCATTTGAAAATTTATTTTAAACTCCATTTAAAATTTTCCATCAAAATGATGTCCCGTCATTACCTTTGAAAATTCAATTACGAATTTATATTATCATTTAAAGTACCAAAATATCACTTTTTTTAACACTTGTTAATCAAAATTTACTATAGGGAAAGACTTTAAAGGCATATTGTACAGACGTAAAACATTAACTTACCTAAAACGTTTACATACAATTTTAAATTGTCTTTCAAACCATTAAATTCCTTAATAGGCGACAGAACTATAATTACAATCATTTAATCAACATATTTATGTTTTATTATGACTTACAATGTTAATTCTATGAACCTCATCTCGTATTAATAATTTATTTTGTTATCATTATTAATCACACGTATATCGTAAATTATAATAAATATTAGAAATTGCAATTAAAGTAATATCGCGACAGATTATTTATATATCCTGGGAAAAATAACAGGATAGTCAACTGGATAATTTATATTTGTTTTATTGAAATATTTTTTCTGAATAAAGAATATTACTAAAATAGACTGTAAAAATAACAACATATTTGATAATTATGCCGAATAATCGAAAAACCGAATAAAGCATCTTTTGAAAAAAATTGTACATAACATCTAGTTAAAATATAGCAGAAAACAGTATCACACCCACCGAGCAGAGAGAAAACGTAAAGGACTTTGAGCATGGCAGAAAAAGCTGTGCATTGTTGTCAGATTTCAAGCGACTATCAAGTTGCACTTGTTTCAGTATCAGTTCAATAAGTCGCTCAATTTATTTGTTTTTCCCAAAAGCGAATATTAAATAAGGTATATTATAAGGAAATAAAATATTGGTAATATTACATATAGTCACAAGTGGTTGAAGTTAGTGGAAATGTTCAAAAATAAGTATGAGCCAGGTTATAAAGAACGAAAGCTTTCACCGGCCTGGGTCAAATTGGAATTGTTATCAAACGTTTCGCCTACGATTGCAAGAGGGATCTTCAGGGATCTTGACTCTACGAGATTATAATACTAAATGACACACACGCTAGACACTAAAATAGTGGAATTGTTCTTACTGAAAGTTTCAATGATGATTCATAAACAAAAGTAAGATTTGCCCTTCCAGGTAAACAACAAATTAGGATTAAAGAAAGTTCAAGTTCAATGTTTATGGTTATAGAGATAGGAAAAGGAATATTAAACAGTGAATTTGTAAAAGATATTATCGTAGGTAATAAAATACAGGTTGTTGCAAAAAAAATGTAAGAATCCAGGTGAAGAAAATTGTATTTTCCAGGTCTAATCTGACGTATATATATATATATATATATATATATATATATATATATATATATATATATATATATATATAAGTGTGGTCAAAAATATAATGCTGAGTATTTTGGCCAAGATTGTGTCGGTGAATCAAAAACAAGAGAATTGACACTCCGCTCGAAATGTCTAATGTCCGGTATAAAAGACAATTGGGTCCACACCAGTATACAGTTAATTATATAGAAGGTTAAATATATAAATAATATGGTAAAAATATACATACTGTGCAATCCTATGCATGATACAACTAACAAACATAGTTGTTGAAGACTTTAAATGTAAACTAATGTTTTGCATGGAAGAAGGACAGCATTAACAGTAAAGGAAATGAACAAAGGAATATTTTTGTGAATGCATTTACACAAGTATTTAATCAGGGCTTTGCTGACAAATAATTTAATTAGAAATAACAAACCGTTTGAGGACAAAAAATCAATTACTGAAAGCGAAAAGTAGATATACTAACACTACCTCGAAATAATTTATAGCAATGAAAGAGATATAATAAACCGTTGAAACACCATCGAACATCAAAATATGGAAATAGGCTCAAAAACTCAGATAAAACAATTACTGAATAATTCGCAAAATAAGTGCTTAAAAGAGAAATCAATACAAAGAGCTTGTCCAATTTGTTGAAACAGTTTTAGAACATTTGGAGGAGTAGTGGGCTCCTGTTGGTAACGTTGTTAGTCTAATCTAAGGCTTGAATTGCTGATGTAGAAAGTGGGAATGAATGGGTTGCAGGGTTGGGCAAAACCTAATTTTTATTTAAAAAATCTAAAAATCATTGATCTAAATAACAAAAAATTATTTTTTTCCTAGGGCACGGTATAAATTTATGTCAACGTTCATGTCCTTCTTTTAACTATATTAGGTATTTCACCAATCTGAACATTCAAAAATTAAAATTTGTTATTAAGAATTCAAAAATAAAAGCTTAATTCTAAGGTCTTTGCATGTCGACCGTCTATGCAAAAAATGTCTATGGCTTCACGCGCTTATCAAAGTTGGCATGCGTCATTCTGCGTCATTGTTCTTCGATTATTCACGTAAGCTGTTATAGAAGTAAAAAGTATAAACGGGTATATAAAAAGTCTTCGTTGTATTGTGTTAATATAACTGATAGAAAAGAACATCATATAACAGTTTTACATAAAAAAACCAGATCTAATTGGATGTAGAGTAGTTTGCAAAAAATGCAAGAAAAAAATACAAGGAATTATTCAAAAGATTAAAATACGCCTCGAAATTTGCGAAGAACAAGTATTGACAACTAGTGACGGTAGTCTTGCATCGACAAGCGGTGAAACCGTAAAGAAAATTTTAAAATTGATTTTGAAAACTCTTTTTGTTTGAAAGCTTTATCTTTCTAGTTACCTTTAAGAAAATACAATAGAAGAAATAAAATAAATAATAAATATTCAGTATGAGTGACAGGTGATTTTTAACCTTTTAGAAGTAGAAAGAATCAAAAAAGAAAGGGGTCGAATTAAATAGTGGGTGGCATTTTATTTTCCAGGAATTTTTGAAATATGTCAGTATATCTGTGACAATTATGTAACTGCACTTGTTCAATTTATTTTAACTGACGATTTTTTTTTCACAAACAGAAGACAACCTACCCTGAGAAGTTCTGCCGGTTATCATCTGCATCACCTTCTACGCTCGTTTCTACATCCAACTGTGCACCGGAACTATCAACAACTCTAGAGTTAGAGTCAGTTGGAAAAAAGATGAAAGTCGATAATTCTGCAATTTCTGCAATTCTGCACAGTTTTTGGTTAGAATATAAACAAAATATTGATAAACAATTTTTGTTATTAACTCTAGTTTGAGATGCGTAGAAAAACCTGTTAGTTAAAAAAGCTATCCAATTATTGAGACTGTATCCCCCAAAACTATAGCGACAACACTTCTAGATGAGATTTACGCTGAAGAAAAACCCAGATGTTTTTCGTTGCCCTCAAAACGTAGTATAAATATGTCAATTGACGGAAAGTCAAAGATCCAAGATGAGTCAGTTGTGTGCCACAATTACAACCGATGAAGGTTGTATAAACTATCAATATCTTAGGTCAACCTAGATTTGTTGGCACCTGTGTATGTTATGTGAATCACAATATGGATACATTGAGAAGTACTTGTTTTTGACATCTGTATTGCCATTCACTGACAATATGGTGTGTAAGGATCTTTAAATTAAAAATCATTAGAAAGCGTAAAATTTAGGTATGCAGGTGGCTAGATGCTGGTGCTGCCTAATGATGCGTGATGAAATAGTGTTCTAAGAGGAAAATAAGGGGAAAATTAATAATATACCCTGAACTAACGTCGATTGTTCTGCATACTATATAGAAAAAAAGGTGTTTCCCTTTCAGATGCCGTGGAACAATGGATATACAATATATCTTTGAAGATCAACTATTACTTCTACAGCATCAAAAACTTCAGTGTGGATATGAACAACGACCGACACCTTACTATTTTATAGCTTATATGAGGTACCCGTCTAAAAAAGCACACTTTGACTGCCGATGAAAAAAATTTGGCTTTAGACACGATAAGTAAAATGTATAGATAAATGGATGGATGCTCGTTCTCTGCCCTTCAAAAACATCAGGGGTTGTGATCATGATGATCAAAAAATCAAAAAAAAACATACTTTTGTTAAAACAACTGCTACCTCAGCGGTACGAGTTTTTAGTATGTTTGGGTTGGCACATTCCTATGTAAATAACAGACTGGAGGTGGAAAAAGATATAAAATTAGTATATTTATTCAAATATTATAATGAGAATTGAAATTGTGGTAATGTGAATGAATG
Source organism: Diaprepes abbreviatus (assembly GCA_034092305.1). Lineage (NCBI taxonomy): Eukaryota > Metazoa > Arthropoda > Insecta > Coleoptera > Curculionidae > Diaprepes > Diaprepes abbreviatus. The sequence goes on from JASJET010000022.1 coordinate 28,094,821, forward strand.
TCCTTGTATAATATGACTTATAAATTATAGTAAATTACGTATGTTTTAATATTTATTTTTTAGTAGTTTTAACTATTTTAATTCAATATTTTTCACTGTAGCATTTCCTTTAAAAGTTTGTTTCTTATTGTTTAAATAAAAAACGAATGATAAGTTATCTATTTAGTTATATATCTTTGTCTTATAAATTTTGCCAAAACTATATTGGCTTTGACTGAAATTGTGATACTAAAAAAAAGCAGTTGATTTAAATTATGATTTTTATGTTGATTCAAATCGGCCCATACCTGGGGTTGAGGGTTAATACTGAAAAGTGAATCAAGTCATATTTAAATAACGAAAACAAATGGTAACCGTAACAAAAAATAAAGGTACCTGTAAATAATATAGGTATTGCTGAGAGGCGTATTCTGGGTACAATTATATTTATTGTATTTGTCGATAAACTATCTTTGATACTAAATAATTCTTACCAACAAATTGATAAATATATTGAAGATACCCTCTTAATTATAGGCAGCAAAAATTAGAGGACCTTATCTTTAAATCTAATGAATCTTTCAAAGGTTTAATAGAATGTTTTAAGAAAATCTAGTCGCTGCCTATGTTAAATAAAAAATTGTAGATGATAATGAAAATCAATTTTTTTTATAATGGTATAGGTCGTAATCTATATTACCGCGGAATATCAATTAACCTTACTGTGTAAATTATTAGGAATTATATTTTCAAAAATGTAAAAATTTGTACAGTTTTATTTCTTGTTTATTAGATGAGGTTAGAAAAAAAAATTTAGCTTTTTGAAACATACAGATTTCTCTTTTTGCCATAAAATATTTAGTGTTCCGTGAGGTTATTGATATCAACATACACATCATATAGAGTGAAAATTTCTTCTAATTTATATTTTTTTGCATTCACTATATTCTGAAGCCATTGTTTAAATTTGAGATTTACAAATTTACTAGCATCTTTGCCATGAAATTTAAATATTATGAGTAAACTTTCTCCTATTTTGTAAACCTATTTATCATGAAAGAGTAGGGTTAGAGTTATATATATATATATATATATATATATACATATATATATATATATATATATATATATATATATATATATATATATATATATATATATATATATATATATATATATATATAAAAAGTAAAAATACAACTTTGTCAAACTACACGCTAGTTACGCTCAGCTGATTTATATGAGTTGAATGAAGGTCCGCATTTAAATATTTTTTTATTATATTTTCTATATTAATGATAAAAGCCTTGCAAATTATTTATTTTTGAAATATATTATTTTTTTTTGGTACTACATTTCATTTGACTCACGCGGTATCAAATGACTCTATAATACATAGGTAAAACTAAGGTCCATCTTTTCAGAACAAAACAGTCAAAACGGTGACAATAGCAAAATTTTAAGTATACATATAGACAAACATTTTGATTGGTCACATATAAGAATCTTAAGGAGGAGCTCAGTTTGGTTTGTTACGTTGTTAGGGTTATTGGCAGATATATGTACCAGAAAATTCTAAGGATAACATATTTTGCAAATTGGCAAGTATGTTATGATATTTTGGGGAGGGGATGGTATAGGACATTTATATTCATGAATTTTGCACGCTTTTTGTCAAGAATAAAAATTTATTTCAACGAACATCAAAATATGATTATAATTTGAAGGTCAATAGATTTAAAGCCATATGTTGTTGGATTTTCTAGTCAAGACAGGCAAATCAATAGGTAAAAAAAAGGGGGAGTTAAATCAGGAATGGGCGGAACCAACTCTGCGATGTAAAGGGGGGTGAAACAGGGGCGGATCCAGCCTCTCTCTTTGGGGGGGGGGGGCGGTGATATCACAAAAGTACAGAATGGCAAGAAAAACAAGTTGTCAACGGGGGGGGGGGGGGGGGGTAAGTGCAAGCAGCATACTCATTCCAAATATAAAAGGCAGAATGGGTTCTATTTTCCTGAACTCAAAGCTCTTGGGGGGGGGGGGGCGACCGCAAACATACACATTCCTATACTCTATTCAAGAATTAGAGAGACTAATAAAACTGTTACCGAAACCTCCAACGTGCCTGCTCCAGTGCCGCAGATAACTGAGAACTGCCGTAAATCTAATTATATTTAAATATATTTTATAAACTTACTGCGACATAAAATTTCTGATAGTTTAATTTAATTTCTGTCAGTAAGCAAAGTACACCTTACAGTTTGTTCTTAGTGATTTATCTTGTTTGCTCTTGTTTTTATATATTATTTGAGTATAGTGAGATACCCAAAAGATATGGCTTTCACCTCTATATTTATTCCAAAATCGTTAAACCAGGGTATTTTTTCCTCAACGAAAAACTTATTACGATGAATGTTTATGATGCCTTAAGATATCAATATCTAGATAATAATGTTAAAAGCTCTGTTGAGATGTGTTCCAACATGACAGGAGTTGGAAAATCTACTATGTACCGAATACTCAAGGAGAAAAAACGACTGGAATTGTTAGTACTCCCAAGCCACATTCGATCACAGGCAGACGAAAAACCTCATTGGAAGAAGAGATGAAAACGGCAATTAAAGGGGTTGTATATATATTTTAATATGAGAAGCAGATCCCAAAATCAATGAAGATCGCGATTTACTTGAAATTAAAGGAACTGATCTCTGGAAATTGCTCAGAGAACTTAATTTTTGCTGGGAAAAACCAGATTGAAAATCTGTTCCTATAAATCGTCCGGAAACTGTCCGTTGGAGAAGTAAATATCTCTCTCAAGTAAAAGGTAGAGTTGCTAGAAATAACACAATTAACAAAATTAGTAATTTAACTAAACTTTTGAAAGATTTTTTTGAATAAAGTTAATGCGGAAAATTGGGAAAAATCCATATAATAAAAGAATAAAACAAAATGTGAGAACTCGATCTCATGATCGGTGAGACAGAGGAACCAATTATAATTAATTTGAGCGAAGATAGTTTCACTGACTTTGATTAGGAATTAAATACGTAATGTTTACTAGTGTAAACACAATTTATTATTTAAATTTTTGTTTTTGTTGTATTTTATTGTTTAATGTTGTTTATATGTTTTTTTTATTTTTTTACATATTTTTATTTTAGTGTGTACAACTCTTTAATTTTATATATATTTAATTCTAATTAGCCGTAAGTTTTTATTATTTTATTGTATTTGTGTCTTTTTCTTGAGCGTGTAGAATTAACATGTTTATCTTATTTTTTTTTGGGGCTATCATATTTCTATATAATAAAGTAAATTAAATTAAGATATCAATACAATAGAAATAAAAATAAGTAGGTCTAATTTTAATTACAACAAATAAAAAGTAATTACATTTGAAACCCTTTTTAGTGTTTTTATTTGTAATTCTGCAGATGGTTTAAGAACTAAATAAACTGAAACGTCAAATTCCCAAAAAAAATTTTTATTTAATAATAAAATGACCGATAGCCCCAAAAATATTTATTATATGGACGAATTAATTTTTTTATATATTTTCAACTTTTTGTATTTTTGACAATGGATATTTTGTAAGTATTTAAATTATATCTTCGAATTTTTTGACAGAATAAGGCTACGTTTTAGTCCATTATTATAGACCGGTATTTTTGATTATAAAATTTCTAACCCATTTCTATGAAAAATATATGTGTCTAACAGATTTCGCTAAAGACACCGGACTAAAGAACACAGGTAGTTTGTGAAGAGAAAAAGGGAAACAAATGATTTATTACTCTCTCTAGTTCTTAAATAAACTGTAGTATAAGAGGAAAAATCGGGTCCATTTTCCTGAACTCGAAGCTCTTGGGGGGGGGCGATCGCCCCCACCGCCCCCCCTTGGATCCGCGCCTGGGGTGAAAGGAGATTCAAAAATCATAGCTGCTTTGTGTATGAAACGAATCCAACGGCACTGGAGAGCGGAAGGTTTATATTTTGCATATAAATTAATTTTTTAACAAAAAGCTGTACCTTGATATAAAAAATCACTTATTACAAGATTCATTAAGAAGGTTTAAGACTGACCCGATATAGTTGATATGGATTAGATCTTCTATATATATATATATATATATATATATATATATATATATATATATATATATATATATATATATAGAGTTTTGAAAAAACAATATCTGGGTACTGTATGAATATTTTAAAACTAAGTAAGAAATTATATTAAAAATGTTTTAAAGGTAATCAGAGGTTATGTGAAGTTAGCTCCTCATTCTAAAATATATTTTTTCATTGGAATGAACAACGATCGAAAACAGAAGGAACTATTTATTAAAAATAGCCAAGCTTACAGTTTTATAAATTACCTACTTACACCTTTCGTAATCCAAAATACTTTGAAAATATTAGTAATTTAAAATGATCAATTTAATAGAAAAAAATAGAGTTATGCATTAAAATTGTATAACGAAAGAATTTTAATTGATAAATTAATATAATTTTTAATAATCTTTTTACTAGTGAATAACTACTTTTGCTTAAAAATAAACTCCTTTGAAAAAGATAAAACAAAAGAAGGGTAAGCGACGACCAGCTAATAGGCATAAATATTAATGAAGAATTAATTATTAATCCAATCTGTTCACTCATTTGATAATTTTTTTTTTGTTTTATATTTAATAATATTGATTTACCTCCAATAAATAATTATTATTATAGTTCGTTGGTGTGTGTCATATTAATAATTTACAGTTTCTTGGCCTTTATGTGTTTATTAAAAAACACTTTTCTTAGGTTTTGAGTTTAATTGGTCTTATCTTAATCTAATCAAATGTAACTAAATTTTTTTTACGAAATTCGCTGATTATTGATCTTTGCAATATTAATATCTATATTTTAAGCTATTATTTTTAGAATATTCTAAAATTGAGTCAATTTTTCTGGGAATACTTCCGAGAGCGTTCTTGTTAAAGGATAATTAGGAATCTTGATAAACGCCTGTATATTATCATTAAGAGCATAGAAAAAATTAATGGATCTGTAAGACAATATATGAAAAAAAAGCCTAAATTTTTTTGTTCTCATAAATTCTGAGGTCGGAGCATTCTCGAAAACTTAACAGTAAAGTTTTCGTTGCTGAGAATATTCTTAAGGGTATTTTAATAAAAGTACGCGGTCTTATTTGGTACTGAGTGAGCACAAAGGTTCTAATTTCAGTATTTGTTTTAATTGCACTATATTACACTGTGACATGAACTATTATGAATTTATTTTTTTCACAAAAACTTGTATAGCCTACTTTTAAAACATAAGAGTCGATGAAAGTTTATGTTTACAGGTTTATTATAATTTAAAAATTATAACTTGCTAGAAACACTTGTCCTAAGATATCCTCTAAACCTAGCTTGCTAAAATGGCAAAGAAACATTTTTAATAAAATTTGCCAAGTTGTAAAAGTGCAGTAGCACGTGGGGCTTCAAGTAGAATAAAAATAGATTCATTAACTTGACTTTGCCATATGATTAATATCAAATAAACTCCTATGTAGTCATTGCCAAGTTTTTGAAATAATATTTAACTTATAATTGGATATTTAAACATCAAGTGATGTAATAGCACAACCAAAAAAATCTATGGTCCAGCGGATTTATTTTTAATGAAAAAATAAATTGTGTTTTAATTCACGATATCAAAAAGAAAATTTTTGTACTTTTCCATTTAAAATTTATTAAAATGCTTTCAGAGGTCTAAAAATTTAGTTTTCGTTTATTCAGTACAGAAACTTACAGTTGACAAATTTGTAATGGAACAAACATTAATTATGATTAATCTTATAAAATATTGTTTGACGTAAAGTATATTCCACAAATGGAGGATTTCAATAATAACGCTGTATATGGGATTTAACCACGGGAACTGAAAACGAGTATATCTTATATTACCACCCAAAATCCGTTATCCATAAAGCAAAAAAAAAATAATTATTATTACTTTTGGATCGTTTAATGTATTCTTAAAAAAACAAAAACCCAGACAATTTATGGCGACAGAAACTAAAAAGGTCGTGCCCCCTTTATTATTTTTAAATAAAACATCGAAAAAATCCACCCTGGTTAGGTAATTAAAACCTAAGGTATGAATGCCAAGCATAATCTTAACGTGTGGTATCGGCGAACACTAACAGAATGTTTTTAATTTGAATAATTTTTCCATTATTAGGAAACAAAATAATAAATAAAATTAGATTAATGCAATATATTCGTTTGATTATATATACAAAGAATTTGTATAATGACGGTTTTCCTATTAAAAAAGAAAAATTTAAATACCTCTAAAATAGATAAAAGAGTGATAGGTTTTTTCCAGCTACTATAATTTTGTTTTAGTTATAGAAAGACGTAGAATAATTTTATTTAAAACATTATTAATTTAGGATATTAAGGCCAAATCGGGAATTATCCAACATGGGATGGTTGATGCTCTCTACGAACAAAAAATTTAAACTTTCGAGAATGGAATAAGGGCGAGATAGGTACTAATGAAATGTTAGACAAGATTGTTTTTCGCCCATAACCGGTTTTGTTTAAGGTTTTATTTTTGACTTGTCATTTATCTTCGGGAAAGTTAAGGGAAAATTCTATTTTATACTATCTGGGAAAAGGGCGACTTTAGTATTATTTTGTTTAGGCAATTTAAATAGCTGTTTTATCGTGTTTTTATCCTTTTTCTTGATTAAGCTTTAGAAAGCTAGGAAAAATAAAGATTTTAAAAATGGGTTTATTTTATGATCTAGGTTAAAATAACGGCCGACAAGAGCAATTATTTTAGTTACTTTGGAATTGTTTATCGAATCGTTTAATATAATAAAAATCTTGTGTGTGTAAGAGCTCAAATACAAGAGACCTGATTGGCCGACTCAACTTTTCCTGAGTATTGAAGTTGTGTTTATGGTATTGGTAAACCCTAATAACCCGCAGTTGTTTAGTACTAAAATTGCAAAAGCCAAGAAGATTGAATAGATTTTCAAAGTGCCTTTGTCACAGGTTTATATGTTTATAGTATAGCTACTAACTAAAATAGGATAGCAACAAATCGTGGGCGAAACGGAAAACGCTACCAAAATATTCCATTTGTAAGAGTCCATCGTCAAATGCTGCCACAAATTCACAAAGTTCTTGATCATATATTTTTTATGGGTGACAACCCTATCTGTCGTTTATTATCTCTTCTGCGGCAGCATGTATTTACAGGGGATGCGCATGCGGAGCCATTGTGATAAAATAAATGTTTACTTTGACTTGGTAACAGGAAATGAAATACGTTTTTCTTACAAAGTCACACTAAACTATAAAATAACAGAATTCAAGTCATAACTCCTAAATCCATGACCCCTAATTAAGAAGTCCCTTGTTTACTAATTTAAAGTTAGGCGTTTAGGGTTTGTGGATACTGCTATCTGGGTAATTTAGTGTGGCTTTGTCAAATAAAAGCACTTTATTTTTAGCTAGCTAGTGTTGTGGAACTTAACATCTTACCACCGCTTTCCGGCAAAGCTGGACTTAAATAGAGGTCCAAGTTTGTGGAAAGTACAAGGATGTCTTGGAAAGATACCGGTGGATCCCACTGATGAGTTCAACACCGGTATCGGGACGAAACATCCGTACATTTTAGGTGGTCGCAAATAGTTCGTTAGTTATATGCCCTTAACATCAGGGGCATTACTACGACATGGCGTCCGAGCAGGGACGACGAGACGGAAGGCCGTCGAGTCGTGGCTTTGTGCTAAAGCCGGTACCTTACTTTGGAAAGACCACCTAGGATGTCCGTTCCACTTCCTCTTCAGGCCTGTGCTTTCTAACGGCTTGGACTGTCCGACAGTTCAAGCCGGAAAGCAAATGCCTTAGGGGGGGGGGGCATGTTGTGGAACTTAACATCTTACCACCGCTTTCCGGCAAAGCTGGACTTAAATAAAGGTCCAAGTTTGTGGAAAGTACAAAGATGTCTGGGAAAGATACCGGTGGATCCCATTGATGAGTCCAACACCGGTATCGGGACGAAACATCCGTACATTTTAGGTGGTTGCAAATAGTTCGTTAGTTATATGCCCTTAACATCAGGGGCATTACTACGACATGGCGTCCGAGCAGGGACGACGAGACGGAAGGCCGTCGAGTCGTGGCTTTGTGCTAAAGCCGGTACATTTCTTTGGAAAGACCACCTAGGATGTCCGTTCCACTTCCTCTTTAGGCCTGTGCTTTCTAACGGCTTGGACTGTCCGACAGTTCAAGCCGGAAAGCAAATGCCTTAGGGGGGGGGGGGGCATGTTGTGGAACTTAACATCTTACCACCGCTTTCCGGCAAAGCTGGACTTAAATAAAGGTCCAAGTTTATGGAAAGTACAAAGATGTCTGGGAAAGATACCGGTGGATCCCACTGATGAGTCCAACACCGGTATCGGGACGAAACATCCGTACATTTTAGGTGGTTGCAAATAGTTCGTTAGTTATATGCCCTTAACATCAGGGGCATTACGACACTAGTCAAGGCGAACATTTCATCGGAATAACCAAGCACGCGTGTTTCCTACATATACAAGTTAGTGTAGAGGAGATAACGAATTTGAATGAATGAATACATATAGGCTTGGATTCAAGTACATTATTTGACCTATTAAGCTCAGTCTGATTTTCTAACTGCTTTGGGGCAACTGTAACACACTCGTAAAAATTGTCAAAAGGAGGCATTCTTATCGTCTTAACATTAATGATGGAGCGATTCTGAAGAAGAGTTAATTTGAACAGTCCAAAATATATTTCCTAAGTTCAATCCATGCGTAACGCGTGGCTCAGTCTTTTCAGTAAATTCTTAAATACTTTTTTGTTCACTGATAAAAAAACGCGCTTAAAACTGTTTATAATAAAGGGGCAAGTAGAAAACTACACTATATTTAGAATGCTCAAACATGAATTGGGAGAGGAGGGTATTCAAAGCACGTCAATCACAATGTTCTTAATCAGGATTCTAAATCCGTGTGACGAGAGTACAAGAACACCGATATTTATCGTGGCACCCGCGCTTTCTAAGCCCGTAAACGGAGGTCTTGTCCTAGTAGTAATGGCTGATTGAATGAAAATTAAAAAAAAAGAAGTAGGAAGACCTGGGTCAACAGTACCGTATAACCATAGTATCTAATATTTTCGTTTAAAACATCTTTACAGTTTTCATTCTATAAGTATGCCATAACTTTATAAATATCGAGAATATATGATAAAACTTAATTTATTTACCATTTTTGGGTGGCGGTATCTTAGCTCGTTCGCTTGGTGGATGTATAAATCGAGTATTATACGATATTTACTTGTAAAGCAATAACTATATAAAGAAAAGAAAAGTTATCACGCGAAGGCTCGAACCCGGACATGTTTGCGAGGCCAACACTTTATCCGCTGGGCCACCTTGATTATTATCTAATAAGTAATTTATATATAAGCTGCGATCCAGGGTCCAGTGGTTTAGGTTTATATTAATTTATAATAATGCTTTTCAGGTTGTTTAGTCCTACGTATTACTTCGTTAAGACAATCAGTGAGGTATTAAAGAAAGATAAGGAACGATCTTCTATTTTTTTTTCTCTATCGGCGAACGCTTTCATTTACATGTAGCCCTCTTCTATCTATAATAGCACAATGGCCATTCGCCGTTTCGATTAAGTATCCTAAATACTATTACAACACAATAAATCTTTTCCTAAATAGGATACTAACTCTGTAAGGAAGATCAGTATCATTCGGGTGTCCTAATTAGGTTCTTAACTGCTCTAAATGCTATTAGACCACCCTTAATTCAATTCCTAATTCAGTTAATTAAACTTAATATCGGATGGTTTAATAGGCTCTTAAATTGAATTTTCTAATGGTCACTGAAAATCCTCTTGTTAAAAAATTAAAAGGCCATCATGGAAAGTGCAAAACGTTAGGTGTTGGTACAAAACTCGCTGAACTAATTAACAAAGAAGTTGAATTAATTGCAGGTATGTAATGTGATTTATTTTTACCTTCTTAGTATGCTAGTAAGGTAGTTAATGAAAAAAAAAATGTTTTTTGGATTCCACGCAAAACGCATGTTTTGGATACCTTTAAGTGGATCTACATTATTTTCAAAAAGTGTCTGTCGATCTGTCTGGACGTTTCACAATTCCACTTAAATCCTTTAACCAATTTGAAACAAATTTTTAAGAAAAATACCTCTCAACCCGACAATGAACCAAATTGATTTTGTGTTGAAACCGCAATCGGAAAGTGCTTTTTTGACAGTTATCAAAATTAAAACGTTTATATTTCCGTTATTTACGGACGGATTTCAACCAAATTTGAATGATTGTCGTAAAATATGCAAGAAATTATGGTTTACATTGACAACTTAAATTCTTATATTTTTTTGCTTTTTTGGCAAATTTCGGCCGAAAAAGTGGCGATTTTCAATGACGTATTCCATTTCAAAAAAAGAATGCTTTTTCCGTGAAACATATCATTATAGAAATCAAAAAAGTGTATAAGTATTTTGCCGTTTTGCGAAGAAATCATTTTCAATGAAGAAAAATACAGCAGTCGTTTTATTCAAAATTTTATATTTCTATGACGAATCGACGAAATTTAATTTTCCGTTTTTATTCAGGTCATATGAGTTATAAACTTTGAAAGCCGAAAATTTTTCAAATTAATAAAATGGCGGCCATTCTTCATAACAAAATCAAGAAATTTCTTGTACGGTTGGCTATTATATGCTTAATTTTATAATTATCATATGAAAAAAATAACGGCTATATTTTTCTTCAGTGCTAAAGCCCTAATTCCAACTTTAAAATCTCGATAACTTCCTTGAAAATGATTTTCTCACAAAGTGACAAAATACGTGACACTTTTTTGTATTCTAGAAAAATATATTTCACGGAGAAAGAATTTTAAATTTAGACTATTTTCACTGCAAGATTTTGAATAGAATCGGTCTATTAACATTCTTTATTCATTTGACAAGTACTTCATTTGGAATGTTTGAAAATATTCATTTTTTAATTTTTGATATTTGAATGCAATATTTTTTAAGATTATGGATGATGGATATAATTCATATAAAATGTATACATTACCAAAATAAGTTTAGCAATAAGTAGCAACTTGTACCAAGAATAAAATGCTTCGAGGAATCAATAGCAAAAAGATTGCCTGTGTGCTTTTTCATTTAAATTTACCTTGTTCAGAATCTGATTTATCAGCATTAGCAATAAGTTCATCATACATAGTGCTAACAGTATTTCTCCGAGTCAACGGGTGTTTTGATTTGTGTGGCTTTGAAATAGATGTATCTGCCCTGTAACAACAAGAAGAATATATTCCAATTACAACATTAAAGATGTAGCTAATATAACAAATTAAACAATAAATTCTTTAATAAATACATAATGATGTGGTTATAATTCAAAGAAAGTTTATCGCAGATATACTAATTGTATGCTTGATAAGCAAACATGATATAATAATTAAAACAAATATGCATTTTTTAATATCTGCTCAGAAATCTGTAAACGAGTTATTTAAATCTGCGCAATCGATTTGCAAAAATTTATTTCCAAAAAAACATACGTAAGATTCTAATTGTATTATACTATAAACAGAAATAAATAACACTAATATAATTTTACTAAGCTAAAGTACAGAGAAATAAAATAACCACTGAAATAAAATATACAAAAAATATGAAGAAGCAAATGTAAACGACTTTTTTTCTATCAAATTTAACATCAGTACTGAATTCCATGTTAAAGTTACGTGGTAGATAACTATTTAGGTGATTCATAATGTCATTGATAATAGTACTCTTTTCTGCATCTGTTGTTTACTTGTGCGAGATGGTACTCTAAAATTGAATATTGTAAGTATTTTATGGCCACATAACATAATTCCCTAATTTAACTAACATGGTCTAACCTAGTCAAATTTTAAACCTTAAAAACACAAGGATAAAACAGCATTTTCTTTTATTATTAAACCTGCACAACTGAAAAACTTTGTTTATTTTCAAGAGACAACTATTGTATTTATCAATTCCAAGGCTTTATCTCTATCAGTTATCCTTAATGTTAATATATAAAAGTTTATTTGTAAACATATGTAATATAAATCATAACAATATCATAAAACAAAACTGACAAACTAGAAGATCTAACTTCCTTGAGAACTAGATCTGGTATATAAATAAGTCTTAAACCTTTTAAGTGAATTTGGGTGTAAAAGTTTTCTTCTTACTACTAAGTTATCCAAGGCTAACAGTGCAGTTCTTGATATTTAATTTGAATTTAATACATAGTGTGACAGAATTTGATCATAGACTCCTGCTAATGACATATTGTGGTAGCGATAGCCATTAGCAAGAGTCCACGATCAAATTCTGTCACTTAAGATTTGGTGGCAGCGGTGGGATGTTAATAAAAATTAATTTTTGCTTTAAAGATTTTGATAAATAAAATTTGCGTAGTTGCAAGATTAATATTTTAACAAAAGAACCAACTAGCTATTTTTTTTATTAATCAGTAATTTTGACTTGAAAAGTTACTTGTTTTTTCTTTGTTTTTGTTGTTTTGAAACGTTCATGATTAGCGAATTTATAGCTTTGGAAATTTCATTAATCGAATTTTCTTTTCTTTATTATGGGTTAAGTAAAAAGTTAATAGTTTAAGGGAAAATATTTAAAATCTTGGCTAGAAAGTTGCTAGGAAATTTAGGGTTTTCAAGTTAGATAAAGGCACAAAACCACAAAAGATTCAGGATATCAGTTGCACGTACCTGCATACCAATTACTTTGTCACTTGTTAGGAAATTATTTTTATTATTATTTTATCGAAGTATAGATGTTGCCTATTTTGTTTTAAAATATTCAGGCTAAAGCTAGATTATTAGAAATAAACTATATTTATTTTAGTGATTATTTTGACGTTTAATTATTTTTATTGAGAATACAAAAAATGCCTAATAACTTTGAATATAAAATATCAAGTTATTTTAAAGATTAAAGGGTTAAAAAGTGGTTTCCATTTGGTATTATTAATTCTGGGAATTAATAACTACAAGTGTCAAGTTTTAAGTAGTTTTGGAGACTAACGATATTTCAGATTGTACTCCTTGGTTGTGTAGAGCCAAGTTATTGTAATATTGTAGTCACAACAATTTATTTCTTCCAAATTTGTGTTTACTTTGTGTAATGTTAAGATTTACAGTCAGTACTGAGAAGTGCAAGTGAATTTAAAAATCGTTTTTAAATTGTTTATTTTAGCAAGGAGTCTTAGATAAACTCCTATATTTCAAGAAATGCTTGTCTTAAAGGGTAATGATTAGTTATTCTAACTGTTAAAATTTAGACAGAGATGGAAGAAAATTGTTCTGACTAGTAGTTTATATATATATATATATATATATATATATATATATATATATATATATATATATATATATATATATATATATATAGGATTGTTACGAAGTTGAATTTTTGCTTTATTTGATAAACATATGATAAGAGGTTTGAACTTATACCTATTTCTATGAATTTATGCAAATTGAATAATAATAGCGATTTAGAAATAATATGTTATTTTCAGCTTTAGATATATGAAGTATTATGTTAAAACTATTTTTTTTCAGGCATTTTTAATGATCAAATTCTGTCACAATAGAAATAATAAAAACTAAAAATTACTGATTTTGCATTTGAAAAGTATCACTTATAAACCAACGATATGCTTTTTATATTGATTCATACTAGTTACAGTTAATTTTTTCGGTATACAAAAAAATCATTTTTGCAAAAATAAGGATGCAATTTTCCTTCAGAAATTTATATTGACAACTTCATGGGTACTTTAAAAAAGATTAAATTATCGTTTTACTTACTTCTTTATTAAGAAATAATTACATTAAGTATCTAAGGTATCTAGGGTAAAAAAATAGTTCAGATCAATGGAATTATATAAAAACACTGAAAAATAATTTAACAGACTAAAATATTTTAAAAACAGGATTAATCACTGATACTGTAGATTCGCGCTGTATCAATTTCTTTAAAACGTAAAACATTTGACTAATGTGTGTTACCGGTTATGACCTACGGTGCCGAATCTTTGACATTGACAACTGCATCTTCTAAAACGCTGCAAATAGCTCAGAGAAAGATGGAAAGATCAATGCTAGGTATATCGCTACGTGACCGAGTTAGAAATGAAGACTTGAGACGAAAGGAAAAACAGAAGTTACCGACGTAATTTTCCGAATTTCCACACTCAAATCGAACTGGGCGGACATGTCGCCCGAATCAGTGATGGAAGGTGGACGAAGAGATTACTCGAGTGGAGGCCGAGATTAGACAAAAGAAGTAGAGGAAGACTCCCTATTCGTTGGACGGACGATCTCAAGAGAATTGCAACAAATGAGAATGAAGAATGAGGGAGGCCTATGTCCAGCAGTGGACGCAAAGGGCTAGATGAAGAAGAAGAGAATGTAGATTCAAGCACTTCTAGAGAGAATGTTTATTAAAAAATGGTTCAATTACAAAGCGGTTCTAGAACCTTGTATAAACAAAAATGATGATAGAAAACTTGTAAAAGTAATACAAAACATTGACATGCCACCCCCTTTTAAAAACACATTGTTTTGGCCAGAACTAAAAGAAACAAATCAGTTTGGTTTCCCTAATGGACTACTTATAATATTAAAATCCTACCCACTAGACTGTCGCTAGTTCGTAGAGATTGCGGGTTTTCCTATTTAATATACATGTAAACGATCTTGTTGAAAATTTTCCACCGCATCAATGTAGTAGTGTGTGTATCCCTCCAGGACAGCATCAAAACAGTTCATCAATGGTGTATATCTAATCAACTCTATATGAATATCTCTAAATGCAATTTGGTATCTTTCAGTGGAATTAAGAATCCTATATTATTCAATTAATGATAGATAGAAACTTTAAACAGGACAGTTTCACTGTACACAAAAACGAATAAACTAAATAATATATATATATATATATATATATATATATATATATATATATATATATATATATATATATATATATATATATATATATTTATTGCCGTTAATAAACCATTATTATTATATATATATATATATATATATATATATATATATATATATATATGTAATCGAAGGTTTTTGGGCATCATGTGTATGTGCTGAGTCCCTCTTAGGACTGTAAGGTAGCTGACGTTTCTGTGAAATCTCGTTCACCATTTTCAAAGTTCACTGTACAGCGTCTACGAGCGAGTTTCAATAAAATTCTTTCAAATCATAAAATGGTTTTTTAAATACATAATCTTTCATAATTACTTTGTTTATTTTTAAATATATCAGGAAAACAATTGCATATTTTAACAATAGTGTATTTGCAATTCTTTTTAATATAAGTATATTTATAGTGTTCATCATGTAGCTTATTTTTTCCTCTAGTCTCTTATTCGTGTTCTCTATTTAAATTACTAAATAGATCCTTATTTAGAATGAACAGCACAGCTTTATAAATATATAGACCTATCACAGTTATTATTCAGTTTTCCCTAAACACATCCTTACAACTTTCTCTTGAATTCAGTCCAAAAATACCCTGAACGCATTTTTTTTCTTTTAATGACAGACAAAACAGATTTTCATTGTTATTTAGTATATTTAAAGCATAGCTGTATTTGGCAATATTCTTACAAAGATGATCCACATGCTTTTTCCAATCAAGTCTCTTATCAGTATATACATCAAGAAATAGGACACTTTTCAAAGTCACCAGTTACATATCATGATCTTTGAAGTTAAATGGGGTGTTTAACATTACTAACTAACAGCATTTGTGATTTTGAAGTATATGCTTCTACCTTGGGCAGGCTCACTTGTGTGAGAGATCTGGTAGTTGTTATTGATCATAAAATCCCTTTTATTTCACCTATTGATCAAATGGTGAGCAGTGCATTTCGATCATTGGGATTCATATTGTTCTGGACGGCCGATCTTCGAACTCACACTGTATTATTGAATACAGTCTGTTATTTTGAAAGCTTTTTATTGTCAACCTTAATTGTGACACTTGTCAAATTAATTTAAGTTGCGTCGACGAACTCTCAAAATATACTGACTGCGAAAGTCGATCTGGACCCTTTTTATACCCTTTTGGTCGATACCGGAAGATTCCCTAATTCTCTAGAAGGATTTGCATACTACATGGGGTAATCAAAATAAGAAAAAGGAATAATTCGGTGATTTCTAGACCTTATATCATAGGCGTTCCATGTTAAAAATAAGAAAATCGAATTCTTTAAAAAGTTCCAGACCTTATTTCATAGTCGTTTCCTGAGGAAATTAACAAAGGTAAAATTACAAATTATGAACTCGTAGAAAATATACCAAAAACCCTACGAACTACAAACACAAACTAATACTATGAAATATAAAATGCTACAAAGTTCGTTACATTAGAAAATAGACCTAAAAACCCTACAAACTACGAATACAAACTAATTCTATGAAATATAAACCGTTACAAAGTTCGTTACATTAGAAAATATACCTAAAACCCTACAAACTACGAACACAAACTAATACTATGAAATGTACAACACTATCAAGTTCGTAACAATATTAAGGAATTGTAAACACTCTTTTCATTTATCTACATTTAAGGTATTGTATTACTCCTGCGTTAGATCCAAGTTAGATTGTGGTTAAATTCTATGGCCTCCTGTATATAACTGCCACAAGCACTCTGTGGATCTATTAAAAGGAGATTTCTGAAATATTTTTAATGTTTAGAGAGGACGGCATTTATTCTGAGTGGGGTATTGATCAAAAATTATTTTGATTAGGTTTGGAGAGCTTCCTTTAGCTTTTCATTGGAATTCCTAGTCTGTAACTTTTTTATGCAAGGTTTGCCCATGCCATGGTTTGCAACGGTTTAAGGTGCTTAAATCTGAAAACCCCTTAGAGGCTTTTCATAGTATGTTATCGACAATGTTTAATAAAGTATTTACCTTGTTTACCTTAAAGAGAAATTTCAATCAATTGAATCAGTATCAGGTTTTACAATGCTTACATTTGTCAGTAAATAAAATAAAAAACATTACAAATACATTTATATTTAAAATATTAATTAAATACATTGCACATGGAGCTTAGGCTAGGTTTAGTTTAAAATTGTGATTAAAATTTGTAATGAATAAATTAGTCAAAATTATAAAATGCATTTTGGATTAAAATTTGTTTTATTCTAAGATGTAAGAAGTCCTGGATGACTAGGGGTTTAAAAGTGTCATCTAAGAATTTGAGAAGCCTTCACTACATAAGAAAATTTTTCTATGATATCGAAGCCTTTTGTCTCATGTTTAATAAGAATAGGAATATTTATGAAAAACTAATAGGGCTGCCAAGCAACATTATTATACTGAAAGAATTGGCAATTCTGGTAAAAAATATAGAGACTTGGAGAATAATGAATGAACTTCGAGATAAAGCAAAATTGAATGCTATGCTTCCAAAAGTTTCCACTGAAGAAATTAATAAATTCTTTTGTTCCCTGGCTATTAATCTTTCAAGTCAGATAAAGCATAAGTCTGATTATAGAAATTATTTAAACCAATTTAGGGTTTTGGGATTCATTTTTTCTCCATTCAACAGACATTAATGAACTTTAATAGGTTATTACTCAATTAAAAAAATAAACATTCGTCGGAATGGGATAGAGTGGGTGTGTAAATATTCCTTAACTTCTCTTTAATATTTTCATTAACGATATATTGCAATTTGAAGATTTTTAAAATAATTAAAACTGATTACAACTGTATGAAACCTCAAGAAGATATGAATTGCTTATTTGAATGGTGTAATTTGATTAGCATGCAACTTAATGTAAATAAATGTTTTGTATTGAAGTTTATCGAAAAAAAAAAGGTTGTTGAATTTAACTATTGTATAGGGAATGATATACTGAAAAATGAACAACTTAAGGATCTTGGTGTGTATTTTGACAAAAACTCAAATTTTAATTATCATGTTACTTATATAACCAATAAAGCTTTAAAGCTATTGGGTTTTATTAAAAGAACTCTGAAATATTTTAATAATGTATTGTGCTTAAAAACTTCATTCTGTCTTTATGTTAGATCAGTTCTAAAATATGCTTGTTCAATATGGTCACCTTTCTATAAGCAATATATTGATCAAATTGAAAGAGTTCAGAAAAGATTTATTAGATTTGTAGGATACAAATTAGGCATACCCCGGGATGACATTATGTATGGGGAGGTACTTAAGATTATTAACCTACCAACCCTTGAGAGTCGAAGGACTTTCATTGATTTATGCACTTTTTATAAGATTCTGAATGGATTTGTGGAGTGTCCTGAACTGTTATCACGAGTAAAATTATTGATTCCGCAAAGGTCATTAAGAGAATTCAGTCTGTTTAGTGTCCCCTATCATAGAACAAATTATGGCATTTCATCATTTATCACACACTATTCCTCAGATCCTAACAAAATAAGTAAGGCTACTGATATTGATTTTTTTAATAATTCCTTAACATTATTTAAAACTAAGGTAAAAAAGGTTTTGTAAGTCTAAACTTGATATTCTAATTTTTTAATTGTTTGTTAAGATGTCTGTTGATTTTTTATAGATATGTTATTTTATTTATCGAGACTACAAAGTTTTGGTTGTTATGTTTTTTGTTTATATATAATTTTAAAAATCTGTGTATGTATGTTGTATTTTTCTTTTCATTGTAAATGGCTGGTCCGTGAATAAACATTTATTTTGATTACTTATTAAGATTTATTTTTAAATGCTTTTTTTTTCTTAGCTTTGTCAATGAGAAAATAATTCTTTAGACAATAAAACTGTGTTTGAATTTGAATATACAGTCTCCTACATGCAAAAATTGATGCCCATTTTTACTCAGCAAATATCTTTTTAGGTGCGCTGTATAGGTGTCAGGCATCAGTCTACCTTTTTTTTTATGCACCCTAGATCAAATGCACTTTGTTAGAACCCAGTTTACTATAGGTGTCAAACTTTTATTAAATATCCATTACCTTGCAACATTCATTTGGACAATCTCCCAACAACTAAGCCATCCACTTGAGGCATTTGGTTATCCGTAAGGTTGGTTTAGTTGTTTGTATCTCAATAACATAGTGATGTATTCTTTTGGATGTGTTATGGTTAGTTAAGGTTTACAATTTAAAATTTGGATTTTTTGTAATTGGACTTGGTCTGTTAGAAATACATTGCTAAATAAATAAATAAAAATATACCACACATAACTTTACATTCCGCATTAAAAGAAATACATTGTATATATTGGTTACTTATTTTAAAATTTAAAACCATTAAAATTTAATTTATTTATTATATATTAATTAATCTTAACTTATACCAATGTGTCCAGTCTATTACGAGTCAGATGTATGCAAGTGTCAGAGTGTATAGTGAATTTTTGTATATTTGTTTTACATAATACCTACAATGTGTACAGCTCGTGTATCTTATAGATTGTTGGTATCTGATGGAGAGTTCAACTATCGAAATCCAAATTCAACTTACCCCATAAATTTTTGTTTTCTTTCTCGGTTTTTTCTTAAGATCTTAGTTCTAGGTGGAGTTTTTCCATAAATATCCCAAACACTCACATCATCGTTAGGACTGAAGTCTTCTTCCATTTTGCAGTTGTATATTGTAGGTATCAATAGAAACAAAGTTCAATTTAGTTTAAATTATGCAAATTATTGTAGCCATAGTGCTTTTTCGAGTTTCATTAAGTGCGTATAAGAGAAAAAAATTAAAGAAACTTAACACCACTTGAATAACATTCCAATACAAACACAAATTTCTGATTGCCGATAATTGTGAAAATATATTACTCTAATCACTCAGTCATATTTATTTTGCACTTAAATATAATACGTTCAATTATCTATGGCTTTCAAAAATTAACTTGCGTATCTAATATAAAATAATTATGTGTATCGATTTCTCGATAAAATAGCTTTAATATTACGGAAAAACAATTTTACAGCACATCTCACTTCTGTGAATTCCTAGACGATATCACACGTCAAACATCACTTCTATTAACTGTCAAAAAAATGATAGCTTCATTTCATGAGTTCAGTTCCACGCATATACTGCCCTCGATTCAAGAGTTTTAAGCTCGGGTGCATCAAACCTGACTAGCTCCGAGCAAATCTGAATAAAGCGGTAAAAGTATTAATTGGAACCATAGACGTAGTAGAAATTAAATAAAATTACATTTTATTTAATCTAGACTGCGGACCCTTATGGAGAGAGTTGGCTCACGCTTAAAAAGAGATGGAACGTTTTCGAGGAGCAGGCCCTCTCCTTCTATAGGCGGAGCTAAGAGGCTACGTAAGCGTGATTCCCCTCTAAGAAGGGATAGACTCGTTCCCGCACAAAAGCGATTCTCTATCCTTGTTCCTTCGCTAATGATGACATTTGAGAGTTGCGAGCTGTCTTTTTTTTTTGTTATCAGTAATCGGGTGGTAAAAAAATATTAACTTTTGGATTTTAGTTCCTTTGTGGTAATTTTCTGTAATAAAACTTGTGCTACTTAATGTAAAAATACTAAAGCAAAAACAGATCATGCATTGAATCTCAATGTGATTCAAGGAAAGGCCAAGGAATCATTTTTTTTAAGTTGTCGTTAGATGCTTCTAGGTAAGTCCAGACGTTATTTCATATTTGCAAGACCAGTTTTTTTCTAATATTATCTTGAAAAACATGTACATATTGTATATAACTATTTTAAAATCCGCCTAACTATAATTTGTATTTGTTTTGGTCTAAGCAAGGCTTGTAATTTAAAAGCCTTTTTTTCTTGTATAAATAAAGTTAGAAGTACTTTTTGAAAACAATTTTCATTAACGTTTTTTATGATTAGCATTGATTTTTAACAAAATGTGTGGCTAAAATTAGACTATCTTTCTTTAGGTGCAAAATCTGGTTTACTCCAGACAAAGTTTACTTGAAAAAGACCCTGGAGATGTTTTTCAAATTTAGTATGTGATTTTGAAAATAAGAAGAAGGTCATGAGTAATATTCCTACAATATGGTTTGCCAATGCTGTACCTACCATATTCCCAGCTTTTACAATTATCTCTTTTGTCTCGACTGATGGGTCATTTGACGGAACACCTACCAGATTTTTGAAAGATACTGGTGAGTATGTACATAGGTCTTTTATTCATTTAATTTTGATTGCCACGATATTACTACTTTTCTTTTTGTATGTAAAAAAAAAAATTTTGAAACAAATTACAGTAATTATTTGAAATAGTGGAAACACCAAATTTTTCATTGATCTTTTACTTTCCCATTTTGGGATCATGGAACATGAATCTGAAGCTTTTTTTTTGCAGTTGCACATAGTTTCCCAAAAAAAAATTTTCTCTTACATATGTTTTCTGAACTATTCTTTAAATTTTACCACTTCTATTAAAACACATTTGCACATTCTGAACTATAACCACAGTTTATATAAAACCGCATATTTTATTAACGTGTAGGTGAAAATACTAAAAATTGAGCAGAAAAACAAACGTAAACAAGTGTTGGCCCTATTGGCAGACTAATGCAATGTCGCCATGTAGTTCATCCTTTTTGCATGTTTTTTGATGCTAGATCATATGATCAAGAACATAATACAAGGGTGCATCAGATTGATAGGAAGAGATGAACAGACAGACGCACCCTAATAACCAGTTTTCTTAGGTTTTGGTTTTTAATTTTGTCTTGCTTTTTACAAGCCATCTTTACATACATAAATATTGTATAAATCTGAACTAACCTGGCTCATACTTGTTTGAGGGAGGATTGATTTGTTCTATGTATTAAAGAAATATATAGTACATGTCTTTATTTCTGGGAAATCTGACCCACGTCAAACAATTTTAGACCACTTTCACTAATTTCATCCTTATGTAGTATTTTGTGACGTCACCGATTTTTTTCTGTTAATCTCTTTTTAATAATTGAGCTGTTCTTTACTTAATATTCAGTTTTGTAATGAAAATTATAAATGTAGTGGAATTGCTGTTAGAACAATTACAATTTAATGGTTGTTTAAAATCACAGCATCAATTTTCCCGCCAAATTCAATGTCCTTCATGCTTCCTTTCAGCTTGATTTTTAGTGTTTTCTGCTATATTTTAACCAAATTTGATATTTAGTTTTATCTAAAATGCTCAGTTGTGTTTTAGTGCAAGTGGGATTATTTCAAGAAAAAGGTAAGAAAATACAGTGTGAAACTGAAAATATTTTTTTGGCAAAATTATATGCGACCGCCACAAGAAAACTTCCAAGTTCATATTTCACGACCCCAAATAGCGGATATCCAAAAATCAGCGAAAAATTCGGTGTTTCCACTATTACGAGTAATTATCCAAATTACTAATACTAATGAGATACAGACAAAGAAGTTTAAATATTTATTTATTACTACTAATAATAATAACAATCTTTATTTCTGATCTTGTTACATTTCTCCAATGAAATAAAAAAACAGCGTCCCTGTACTGTTAATAAATCTACACAAAAGATAATTTTTTTAAAAAAAGTACTTCTAGTTATTTGTTTTATCCACATATAAACTCATAAATTTGGCTATAATTTCATAGTAAAATAAGTGCATTCATGCTACTATGAAACAACACAAGTATTATGTTTTTTATCCAAATATAAAATTTGTTCACCATTTATCTTATTACAGTTAAGGAAAGTCCACACTGGAAACGTTCTGTTGATTCGGATCCACCACCAATTATAAGCCAACCTTTGCTTTTATTATCAGATGATTAAGAAAATACAGGTGAGTAAATAATTGTAATAATAATGTTGCAATAAATTGCTGCTGAAATATGTTTATAAATAATTTTACTGTCAAATTAAAAAAGAATTTCAGTTGAATTTGTACATACAAAAAATGCATGTTATATTTCACACAGCATAAATATTAGACCTGTTCATACATAAATCATAAAGCAGTAAGCACCAAACTCAATTTACAAAAATAGTCAGTTGACAGATTGCCAAGTGTTTTTATTATTTTTTTCTGATTGTTGATATGAATGGAGATAATATTTATATTGATTTTTTTAAAAAATAAATACGTCTATTTTAAAAAGTGATAAGTTGCATATTTTAGGTGGAACCCATACCGATGTCAGTGTAAAGGCAAATATATCAGATATGGCACAAATACCCCCTTATAATGAAGACTGACCCTCAACCAGTACCTCAACTGCAGTGTTAAAAAAAAAGATCCACAACTAACTTCATCAATTTTATCAACACAGACTCCAAACTTTTTGTCATATTCTTCACCTAAGGAAAAAGATGCGCTAAATAATTAATACTTTTAAAAACGTAATTTCAGAAATATTTTACAGTGAAAAAAATCAGAATTCCACAATAGATGATTTTTATGATTTATGTAATAATTTTTATCCAACTTTTTATAAAAATTCTAAAATATCAGGCACCAGAAGAAAATTAAAAACCTATTGTAAAGCGTTACACTTTTGAACACACAATTTGCATTAACTTTGTATTTTTTTGTCCCAAGAGCATATAATTTTATGATTTTTTTTTTATTTACCGTTAATGATGGGTAACGTCGTATGACTAAAAAAAATAATTTGTATCAAAACTGGAGACAGACCATTTTGCTTAATTTTTTTCTAAATAAACGCCTAAAAGGTAATGAAATCATTTTGATATTAAAAGAATGTGTTAAAAAATTATGTATTATAGGTGTAAATATACACTCCATGTTAACAGAAATGGAATCAAATTTTTTTCCTATTAGCTAATAAGATTAAAATTCATCCTAAAAATTATGAATTTGAAATTGCTGGTATTAAATAGGTCTATCTATTTGATCCAGTACATTTGCAAAAAGTCACATATTTTATTTCAACTTGTAAAAATTCGCATAAGTTGTAGGTCTTAGGGTATCTTATATACATAAATTCACAGAACTTGGTTACCTTCATATATATATATATATATATATATATATATATATATATATATATATATATATATATATATATATATATATATACATATATATATAATAAAGTTGAAAAATGGTTATGTATTGTATTTCATTATATATTTTCTGTAATATACTGTTTGCTTTAAGTTCATACTGTTATTTTATTACCTTACTTTGTAAGAATATTAGTTCCTGTACTTGAACAGTACTGCAAAAAAAGGACAGACATAATAGAACTGAAAACATAAAACATCTACAATACTGGAGAAAATGGTATTAATTTTTTTATTTTTTTTTATAGAGTTACTAGTTAGCGTTTTGGCCAAGGTTTCCAATTTCTATAAATTTTTTAAATGTATGAACTTTAAATCCAACCGGATAAAAGGTACATAAGGAGTATATTTCATACAAAATTAGATATTTAATCCACAAATTCTATATCCTTAAAGAAATTTTAAGTTTGAGATTTATCATATAAGGGCCTTGTTAAATCATTGATTCACTATGGAATTTTGGTCTGGAGTGGGCTCTACAGCAATTTTTTGAACAGACTGAACATAACACAAAAATTTATTTTAAAATAATATATATAAGAACAATACATTGTATTCAGTGAGCTGTTATTTTCTGGTGATATTTGCACAATAAAAACTTTATAGGTAATAATTGTAACAATATTTATTTATATCACTATTATAAAACTTGTGCTAGAGTGAATAATGACAAACAGATCACAATAAGTCATAACAAAATATTTCCTTCTCACAAAGAAGAAAAATCAACTTTTGAAATATTAATAAAATATTTATTCATAACTATAACTGTTTTAAGATTATATCAAAAAAACTGAAATTAAGTCATCTTCTAGATTGTGTCTAGGCTCCACTAATATTTCAACTGCAGCTTCTGGCAATAAAATCCTATAATTAAAATGAAAGTTAGTTTTATACATTTGATAAAAGATAATAGTTATACACGTTGCACTATGATCATTGTTCTTTCTGCAATATAATCATGAATCTTAAGTTTAACAGTTAATTGTTAAAATTGAATTCAAAATGTGTTTTTTAAACCAAACATGATCAAAGCCAAATCATTTCCTGATAAGTTTAAAATTGAAGCAATAGTTAGGCAGGCATATAAACATTTAGGTTTTGTTCTTTAAAAGTCCATAACATTTACTACTGAAAAAACATTAAAAACTCTCTTTAATAGTTTGGTTAGATCTAAACTTGAGAATGCTACTGTGATTTGGTCTCCCTTTTATGTGAAATATATCCTAATGATCGAGAAAGTCCAAAAAAAATGTATTCGTATTGCAGATATATTGTTGAAAAGAGTCCATGATATAATTTAATGGTGCTTCACAACAGGAGGACACTAAGTAGTATTATTTACCTTTATAAAATATTTAGTAATTTAGCCCAAGATAACACAACATTGCCTAAAATCAGTATTTGTATACCTAACAAAACTCGATTAATAATCTGTTAGAACAAATTATCAAAAAAAAAAAACATTCATTAGTTCAATGGCTTTAAATTATAATGAAAATTAAAAGTTCACTGACATATTTAGTGCTCCTAAAAATTTATTCAACCAAAAACTTAACGGAAGGATCTCCAATATTATTAATGCAATAGATTACTGATGGTTTATTTCTTGATCTTATATTTATTTTTTAGATTAGGTTTTAAAAAAATGTTGAAACTTTATTATAAGTTCATTTAGTTTTTTTAGAGATTAATCATAACTTGGGTCACTCATGGTCAAAACTGGCGTTCACTTGACTGACATAACAATTTTGACTACATATAATAGGGCCAATGATATGCCTGTTTCAACCTGTGATGGTATTGGAAATAAATAATTAGCATATATATTATTACCTTTCTTTATCAGCATCATCTTTAGGGTAATCAATATCTTGTTTTGATATAGATACTTCGGGATACGTATAATCTATGCTGACAGGCCTTCAATAAAAAAATTAATTGTATTGGTTAATAACTATAATATCAACATTTAGTATTTTTTTTTCTACAAGCAAGACAAATATGATTATTGGAAAACAATTAAAATTATTTAGTAACTATACAAAAAATACTGAAAAAATGCTTAGACATTTAATTTCATTAAATTTCTAATTTCAGGAATATTATTTATTATAAGTTCATACCTTAAAATTATTAATACAATCTTATAATTAAGTTCTGTTATGATAAAAATACTGCTGAAATATTTTTTTGGAAAATTTTTTTTTGTAATAAACACCATAAAACAAAAACGCCGCAATATTTAATAAACTTCAAAATAAATATGTTTGCCATGAATACTTAAAATTAAAAAATAAGTACTTACCTAAACGTAATTAAATTATCCCATTAATATCCAACATGTTTTCTCACCATGTTAAACACAAACAAATAATAAATTACTGAATAAAGTTAATAATCTTTCAAATTAAAACCCTGGAATTAAAACGAATCACGACGGCACGACCTTGACAGTCTCCAACACAGCTGTTTTGTCGCCGTCAATTTATTTCGACCAGTTCAAGGAATATTAAAATGGATGCATTCTGGTAATGAAGTAATGACGTCACATCAAAATTGTTTGCACCTATTTTGAAACAATTATAGACATGCTTTGAAATAAGTGAGCATGAGCACTTCGTCATTATCGTATTCGTGCGTTCGGAAATAGTAATGTCATTTCAACTGTGTTTCAAAACGGATCCAAACATGCTTTAAACCAGGTTACCCCACGAGAAAATACCAAATAGACAGAACGCTTCTAATTGGTCCATTTAAATGTCACTTTCTGGTGGGGATCCATCATGGCGGTCAAGCGAGAGGGGAATCGTGCTTAACTCCGCCTATAGAAAGAGAGGGCCTGCTCCTCGAAAACGCTCCATCTCTTTTTAAGCGTGAGCCAACTTTTTCTACAGGATCCGCGGTCTAGATTAAGTAATAATTAGTTTATTCTACGTCTATGATTGGAACAGTAAATAACCTACAAATTATTTTTTTTCGGAATTTGTTTTTAATATACATAGCGAAACATATTCAAGACAAAAAGGTAAAAATATTATATTATTACTTATTAGTTTTGAATTTTGTCTGGTGTAATGGCATTTTCGGCCATAAATATTTCGCAATTCGTTAAAAAAAAAACTATGAAGGTAAGTTCGAAATCTTGTGAAACAATCTTATTTTTGTGTCTCCATTTCATGTATAAAATGTTTTTTTACCCAAAAATAGCATCTAACAATGAAAACTGATAGCTATTAGGGCTTGATACACTAAATATTTTTTTTGGTGCTTGAGGGGTAAGGGGAAAGCAGATCTGACAAGCGCCGAGGCATAATGCACTACTTGAATAAAGCGAGGGTTTCTTGCACCTGTACAGCTCCGAGCTGTTCATGCTAATAAATCGAGGGCAGTAATATACTGCCTTCGATTCAAGAGTTTTAAGCTCAGGTGCATCAAACCCTGAGTAGCTCCGAGCAAATCTGAATAAAGCGGTTAAAGTGTTAATTAAGAACAGTAAATAACCTCCAAATTATTTTTTTTGGAATTTGTGTTTTTAATATGCATAGCAAAACATATTGAAGAGAAAAAGATAAAAAAATCATTTTATAACTTATTAGTTTGGACTTTTGTCTGGTCACATGGCATTTTCGGCCATAAATATTTCGCAATTCGTTAAAAAAACTATGAAAGTAAGTCCCATATCTTGTGATATAATCTTATTTTTGGGTCTCCATTTCATGTAGAACATGTTTTTTAACCAAAAATAGCATCTAAAGATGATAACTGATAGCTACTAGGGCTTTTTACACCAAATATTTCTATTGGTGCTTGAGGGGTAAGGGGAAAGCAGATCTGACAAGCGCCGAGGCATCATGCACTACTTGAAAAAAGCAAACGCTTCTTGCACCTGTACAGCTCCGAGCTGTTCATGCCAATGAATCGAGAGCAGTAATTCACGCCACTAGTAGGGTACCTATTCTCGTTCTTGAGAGAACGATCATCTTGATGGAAAGTGGGCGTGGTTTTCACGAAAAAGTATGAAAACGTATTCAGAATACGGTTTCTTACTTTTTCGTGAGAACCACGGCCACTTTCTATCAAGATGATCGTTCTCTCGAGAACGAGAAAAGCTACCCAGATTCAGTTTCATACTTTTTCGTGAGAACCAGGCCACTTTCCATCAAGTGATCGTTCTCTCAAGAACGAGAATAGCTACCCAGGTAATTCAATTTTGCCATACAAATCATTGCACGTAATGAGGGCTATTCTTTTGAGTCATTATCACTTTCACTTCTATCACTTGAAGTAATCATGATCACTTCAGCCCAATGACAAGTAAATGCATATTCAAAAGAACATGAAGTTATCAGTTTCACTTTGTTCACTTTGATCAATTGATAATTACTCAAAAGAATGCAGCCATGGCGACCAATAAGGGGAGGTCAAAAAATTATTTTCATGAGCAGTCCAGTTTTATATGTTCAGTTCGCAGATGGAACATAAAATTTTTTACTGACAAATCTTTGAAAAATTTTGAAATCTGAGAATACAGAAGATCTTTTAAAGTCTTTTTATTTAATATTAGATATTGTCATTGTATAAAAATCGTACTGTTTTATATAATTTGTATTAATACCAACCTTAATATATTCATCGGACGCTGAGCAGGCACACTATAAAATTTTATGAGATTTGTGCATCAGAGTAGTCCATGCGCGCGGTATAAGGTAAAAAGAGAGATAGGGCGAATATGGGGAAGTGCTATGTCTCTTGTTCCGAATCGAGATTGGCTAGCGCGCGCTTCGAAATTATGGGGGCGAGAGAGATAGCACTTTCCCATATTCACTCCTTCTCTCTATTTGACCTGTAACTCGCGTGGCCGCTGCAAAGCTGCCTCCAGTAATGTATGCTCAAAGACTCCCAAGTAATTACTAGTGCTTTATCTCTTTCTCTGTACATTAAATAAAAAAAGAAGAAAAGCGTGTGCATTTTCAGACTATAACTTCCCTCGATTCATTGGCATGAACAGCTCGGAGCTGTACAGGTGCAAGAACGCTTGCTTTTTCAAGTAGTGCATGATGCCTCAGCGCTTGTCAGACCTGCTTTCCCCTTACCCCTCAAGAATCAATAAAAATATTTGGTGTATAAAGCCCTAGTAGCTATCAGTTATCATCTTTAGGTGCTATTTTTGGGTAAAAAAACATTTTATACATGAAATGGAGACACAAAAATAAGATTATTTCACAAGATATCGGACTTACGTTCAGTTTTTTTTTAACGAATTGCGAAATATTTATGGTCGAAAATGCCATAAGACCAGACAAAAGTCAAAACTAATAAGTAATAAAATAATTTTTTTATCTTTTTGTCTTCAATATGTTTTGTTATACATATTAAAAACACAAATTCCAAAAAAAAAATCATTTGGAGGTTATTTACTGTTCTTAATTAACACTTTAACCGCTTTATTCACATTTGCTCGGAGCTACTCAGGGTTTGATGCACCTGAGCTTAAAACTCTTGAATCGAGGGCAGCAAATTAAGTAATGTTAATTCCCTTACGTCTATGGTTTATGTTTACATTTTTGTTGGATAACCTATTGAAAAAAAAGGTGATTTCGTATTTTGTAATAAAAATGAGTCTTATTTTACCTGAATTGCGTCAAATTTCAAGATGTTATATTATGAAAAAATTATTATTTAAACCACCTATATTAAAGGTACTTGAATTTAATCATTAAATAGAGGAAAATTGGACAGGCAATAAATACCACAATATATTTTAGATGAGTAGTGAAGTGGAAAAGGCACAAAAAGCTAAATATGATAAAAATACTGAAACAATATTTGATAAAATTATAACTAGAAAAATTCCAGCAGATATAATTTATGAGGATGAGAAATGTCTTGCTTTTAATGATGTAGCCCCACAAGCACCAGTTCATTTTCTTGTTATTCCAAAAAAAAGAATCCCTACACTTGACGACTGTAGTAGTTCTGATAAAGAGGTAAGTATTGCTTATCACAAAATCATCAAAGACTAAGTATAATTTTATCATGACATTTGTTATCTCTTAAAGATCTTAATAATTATTAGTTCACAGTAAGCAAATAAAATGTTTAGATATTTCCAAACAGACAAAAAAAATTGAGATGTGAAACCTTACTTTGTAAATAAGACATTTTTGTAACTTTAAGGCTGTTAAGTACTATAATTTTTTTTTAACATCAAGTGTAAAAAGTAAAACTACATGTGTTATTGTGACAATTTTATTGACCCATTTACTTGTTTGCAGATGAAAAATTCAGAACTACGAATTATGCTAGACATAGGTTTGTTCGTTTAATTCATTATTCATCTAGAATTGTTCAGGCTCTTACAATATTTTTTAAATTTACCAAAGAATGTTTACTGATTTTTATTTCTGTCTTGCGTTTTACAAGCCATTTCTTCATACCTAAATACTGTAATGTCACCAATATTTTATTCCGGAAAGTCAACCTGTCCCTTAGTTAATGTTTTGTTTTGGAGCAAAAAGAGTTAGTGGAGTGAATAACTGAATTGCTGTTAGAACAAAACCAATTTGATGGTCATTTGAAATCCGGTGACCATGCACCAATTTTCCCGCCATGTTTAAAGTCCTTCAAGCTTTCTTTTTTCGATTTTTAGTATTTTCTGCTATATTTTAATCAAATTTGATTTTTAATTTGTTCCAAAATGTACTATATTCCAAAATGTGCAATTTTGTTTTAGTGAAAGTGGCATAATTTAAAGAAAAAGTCGGAAAGTGTGATGTCAAACCTCAAACCTGACATAATTTAATTTTTTCCATTAGAGGGGGCTGTCTTCCAGATCTAAAATCGTTAGAACCTGCGATAATCAATACATGGTCGTTTTGAGAATAATTTACAGTAAGTTTTATATTTTCAATAACGTCACCAAATGTAGGACCCGGCTTTATCGCTGTTTGGACACTGAAATTTTTACCTTTCAGTTTTTGGTACAGAGATCTACTAATTTTCATCCTGTTTCGTCACAAAGAATAAACAGAACAGTAGCACTAGAATGTATAAATTCATTCCTCTTACGAGGGGTATCTGTAAAATTAGGAACATTCATTTCACTTTGAATCAGCTTAATCTCTTCTTTGAAGTTGCTTAAGCCTTACTCAAAATTAAGTTTTTCGCTTTCCAATCATATAATATGCTCATTGAGGTCTTCTATATCTTTCTTAAATTTTATCACATCCAGAATTTTTATCTTTAAAGATTGGATATAGGGATCTTTCTCCATTAAAAATGACGTCAGTTCAATCTTACCTATTTCTAGTTCAATAATTTTTGGACACTTTTTTCCTACAACCATGAGGGCTTTTTTACTACTGCTCCCCTGAAAAGTGTTTTATGTGCACTTATAATTGTAAATCCTTTAGTTCTCTTATAAAATATCTTATGACATAAAACACAAAAATAGTTTTTTTATTTCCATTGCCTTCTAACATACTGAAATATTGTTTAATGTGATCTTTAATGTTTTTTACTCACAAGAAATAAAAAAAATTCTTGCAGGTTAAGGGAGAATTATTTTGTCCAACACAATGATCATTCAAAAAAGAAAGATTTCTATAATTTGTTTGGTACATTCAGCAAATATAAATTAAGTCATATATTTTCAAAGTCAAGAGGTTAACGCGCTTGAATGAAAACTTCTTGCATCGATAGAGCTCAGATCGATTCCGACCTAGGTCCACTTTTTCTTTCTAATATTTGTTTTTAAATTTTGTTTGCATATCTATACTGCTTATTTTATCTTTTATTTTATATTTCAAAAATATATAATTTAGTAATATCAAAATAAACAACAACTCATTCACTGTTATTTTTCTGTTATGACAAATATGTTCACATGAAATTCTAAATTAAGAATATATACTTTATCAAAAGTATAATTATCGAGATCTTTATTTTAAAAATAAAAATTACAGTACGAAATAAAATAAATCTATAGGTCTTGTTTAAATGTATTCTTTCCTTTTTTGTTGCTTGAAAGGAGAATTACATATGGACGAGATCTTTATTGTTCATTTATTTATGAAAGAAAAAATAATTTGCATGTAAATAATTCATATAAAAAAACTGATGTTTCACATGTTTGATAATAATCCTATATTTTGTTCCATGACTTGGCAGTACCTGTTTAAACATAGACTAGCTTCAAGGAGGGAGGGAGAGAACTAGTTGATGGTTATCTCTCTCTAATCACAGGCGATTGGCTAAGTAACACAGGTCCCTTCCAGGCACAATTTAAGTTATTAATTTCAAAGGTCCCCCCCCCTCCCATGTACAAGTAGCTCATTTGGTAAAGCGTTCGACTTTGTAGGTTAGCATTTACAATAGGCGCGGGTTCTAATCACTTATTCGGATTTCTTTTTTTTTATTTTTTAAGTAATAAAATTTGTTAGAATGGTTAACAATTGTTATGTTCCGAATTGTAAAATCCCATATGATGATCATAGTGGTTTAATTCAACCATGCAAAGTAATAATTTATATCTGCCTTATTATTGAGGAAGTGTTCAGAAATTGTTACAAATGCACCCTGGGGACATGACCCTTGAAATTCACATTTAGGTTGCGCTCGGAGAGGGCTTGTGTTATTTAACAGTTCACGGGTCGTTAGAGAGGGCGAGATAACCATCAAATTAGTTATTTCTTTCTCTCTTAAACTACTCACGGTTCCGCGCGCATGCAGGTAGTTTCAGTAGTATATGAGTAGATAAGCAGGCGGGGTTCTGGGTCACGATGGCATGTTCCATCTATTTTCTCAGATGTTGATGACATCTACCATCTCCTTTTTCAGAAGGCGATGGCATCTACCATCGACTCCTTGTGCGTGTTTGATAAAGCAAGACTAGACTAGGATGGCGCCTACCATCGACTTCTTGAATGTCTTTGGCAAAACAAGGCTAGATTCCTATGTCAGTTTTCGTCGGCTTCTTGTATGTTTTCTGCAAAGCAAAGCTAGACCTGGTTGACACAATTTATCCAGTTCATGTATTTTGCAAGCTTAGGATAGCATCATCCATCGAATTCTGTATTCTTTTGATGTAAAGAAGGGCGTGGCTCATTTCTTCGGCATCTGAAGAAGTGCATGACTCACTTACTTGGCTGTAGAAATAATAAAGGCATACAAGAAGTAATCGACAATGATGTGACATAACCAGTGATTGTTGAACAAAAAAGGCTTGGTTGTAAAAGAAGCATACAAGAAGTGATCTATTTATTTATTTATTTATTTTATTTATTTTATTTATTGAATACAGCATCCACAGCAGTTAAGCCAGTTACAGATACCTTTCTTAAAGTTAAAAACATTAAACTAACATTACTAGTTAATATTATTGTCAATATTACATCTGAGCCTGAGAATCCAGCAATTTATGGTCAAGAATATCCTTATATCTACGTAAAGTAATACTACTTAAATCTACATCACTAACGTATGTATTAAAATAATTACACATTTTGTATAGGGGCGAATGTTTGTAAGTATTTGTTCTAGGAAATTCTAGATAAAATGTTGGTCTTTGTCTTGTTCCACCCTTATTTACCACAAATGGAAGTTGCAGCAATAGGTCTGGACTATTTATTTTATTTTTTAAGATCTTGAATATATATACCAAACATATTTCTATACGTCTGTTTTCCAATGAAAGTCTGTTAAATATATTCAATAAGTCCAGGTTATTATAACCCTGAATAGGATAGTATCCAAATTTTTTAAAAAACATATTCTTTAAAAACTTTCGCTGGACACGTTCTATGATTCTACTCCACACTTCATATTGTGGTGACCATATTATACTGCAGTATTCCAGTTTTGGCAGTACAAGACTGTCAAAAAGTGTCATGCAAACATCGACATCAAAATGTCTAGTAGATCTGATGATGAAACCCATTATCTTGTGAGCTTCATTAATTTTATTTATTATATGCTCATTGAAATTCAATGAACTATCAAACAATACTCCCAAATCCTTCTGACAAGAAGTCCGTTTTAACACTATATCATTAATAGAATAGGCTTGATTTAAAACATTCTTATTCAAAGCAAAGGACATTGACGAGCACTTGTTGTCATTAAGACAAAAACCGTTTACTCGACACCACTCAACAACATCATTCAGATCCTGCTGTAAACAGTCACAATCATCAGCAGTCAATACTTCCCTAAAAAGTTTAAAGTCGTCTGCAAACAGTAATGCTTTTGAGTGTTTGATCACGTTACATATATTATTAAAGGCAATTAAGAATAAAAGAGGTCCCAAATTAGACCCCTGAGGAACACCAGAAGTACTTCTATATACATATGATTTGGCCCCTTTTATTTCAACGTACTGCTTTCTATCAGTCAGGTAAGAGACAATAATATTTATCAGATTCTCTGTAACATTCAGTTGCTTAAGAGATTGTATTATAAGAGTATGTTTCACTCTGTCAAATGCCTTTGCCATATCCGTGTAGATTACATCAACTTGTGCTTTTTTATTAAAAGAGTTATGAATGTATTGTGTAAAAGTAATTAAGTTAGTTAATGTTGACTTATTTGGTAAGAACCCATGTTGACACTCAGATATACTGTGCTTTACTTCATCATATATTCTGTTAAAAATCACTATTTCAAATAACTTTGACGTTGCATTTACTATGCTAATAGGCCTATAATTAGTTACTTCGTGCTTTACCCCTCCTTTGAAAGTAGGTATAACCTTTGTAATACGCCATTCTGCAGGATATGTTGCTGTTTTAAGTGAAAGGTTAAATATATATAGTAAAGGTTCTAACAGAGATTCGCTACAGCCCTTTATAACATAGCCAGGCAACCCATCTGGTCCAATAGCTCTGTTACCCTTTAACTTTTGAAGAGCACAGCGTACTTCAGTTTTATCTATGGGATAGTCACAAAAATGATTTCATGACAATGACGTCATATTACCAGTGGTTGTTGCAACTTCTTCAGCTGAAGAAGTAACATTAGCATACCAGAAGTGGTCGACAACGACGTCACATTACCAGTAGTTTTTGAAACTTCTTCAGATGAAGAAGTAAATATTATTTTAGGTTTTATAAATCAAGTCTGCACCAATTTATATTTCCCATTAATAAAATAATTTGCTTTCAAATACATAAATATTTTCCTTCAAAAAGATATTTAAATCTCGGCAACTGATCAATAAATAAAGCCAGTATAATGTACAATCTATTTTAAAATTCATAAACAAGTTCTGCGAAAAGATATTTTAGTAAATAATCTATTTTGGAATTTTAAAACATGCAGTTATTTTCGTCAAGGTTAACTCTCTCAATAGAAACATCAAAACCATATTTTCATTGAATATAGCAGAAACCATAAAGTTAGAAGGGATAAAAGCATAAAATATGATAAAATTGAAAATTGACAATAATTTCAAAGAAAACTGCAAGTAGTTTGCAAGAAAAGAAAAAAACAGACAACGTCTGGCTTAAGATTTTAAAGCAAAAAATTGACTTTTGTAATGAACTTCAACAATACAATGTCACACCAGCATCCTTCTCAAAAACAACTCGTCAAACTCTTTGGTACATACAGCACTTTCAATATGTGACGAACAAACACTGAAATTAGAAACAGAAAAACTGATTAAGGCTCTGAGAGGCAACGTATATTGCGATAAAGATATATGACGTTCTATTAATAAATATAAAAATCCAACTCCTAAACAAAATGTCGTAAATGAACCTTTTATGGACAGTGTTGTCTCACCTTACATACACGGAACCACCGACAAGATTGCCAGATTGCTCTGAAAATCAAACATTCGGACAATTTTCAACACATGTAAGAAAGTTGGACAATGTTTGAAGTGTTCAAAGGCCGCAATTCCATTTCAAACACAAGGCGTTTACAAAATACGTTGCTCTTGTGGTAAAGTGTATGTAGGTGAAACAGGACGGTCTATATCCTTTAGGTTTAAAGAACATGAAAGATGTTTAAAAAAGAAACAAATTGTACAATCTGCAGTAGCTGAACACCAGCATTGCTCAGGTCACACTTTTAATGTAAAAGAAACTAAGGTGCTAGCATCAGTGCCTGATTTTTTTAAACGTAAAATTAGAGAACCAATCGAAATTTGTAAATATCCAAATAATATTAATAGTGATGCAGATTACAGTCTACATCACATGTGGAAATCGATTGTAACGCTGAATCACGGTTCGCCGAACACCAGTCGGGTATAAATACCTGTTGCTCCTGGATGGTCATTCAGTGTTCTAATCTCGTGGAGTAAAGATCCCTGACGATGCCTCGTGCAATCGCAGGCGAAATGTCGGAAAATAATTCCAATTTGACATGGTCTAAACCCAAGAACCATGATTTTCTACTGTTGTAATTGCTTATTAAATTATGTGTATCATAGAAATGGTATAATGTCTAATATGATTTTTTTTTATGTATGAGAAAATAAACTAATATACACCAAAGAAGTTTGTTTATTTAATGTTATATTTAATCTTTATATAAATACGATACACATAGATATAAGTTATTTAAAAAAATCTTTGTGATTCGAAAAGTAAATCAGGAACATCATCGTCATCTTCCTGGATCCCTATAATTTTATCTTTGTTTTTTCCTTTAGATGTTGAAGCTTCATCTGACAGAGCGGGTTCAGCAAATTTAATTTTTTTTTCTAGGATTCATGACTGGTAATATTTTTTTTCTTCTGTCCTAATTCATCCACATCATCATCATCGACAATAACACTGAAAGTATTTTTTTTTAAATATTTTTTTCAAATAACAGCAATTCCTCATCATTTTCCATTTTCGTAGATTACCAAATTTTTTTATCAACGTGTAGCCCTTGGTGAGTATGATAAATGTATGGAGAGACTTTATCACCTTTGATAACAATGTCTTTAACTCGATACCTAAATATGAAAAAATATAAAAAAAATCTTATTAATTCTCCATGTATACAATAAACCAATTAGTAATATAAATTAATTAATTCAAATAAAAATAATAATAATAATAAATCACGATTATGTAAATGTTATTTAAATCTATAATAACAAACTTACTATTGGATTATTTGAAACTGAGAGATAACATAAAAAAATTATGAATAAAACACTTACTGAAATAATTTTCAGTACCATAGAGAGCATCTTAGGTGGTAAATTCACAACGTTGTTTGACATTACAATTATAGTAACAGGTGTAGTAGCCATGTTTCTGTAGTGCAGTTAGAAAACACTCAATATACTGTTTTGAAAATCAAATCGTTTCCTTGCTTTATACAGGGTGTCCGGGGAAATGTGGGAAATCTCCTGGATATGAAAAAACATGTTAAAGGAATTTTACAAGTTCATATAAACTTTTTTCGTATAGGCCTCCTCTTCGGAGATATGGGCTCTCAAAGAGCTGCAATGGAATCAAGTTTTTTACACATAAATATTGAACCACTGGGTATATTTCAGTTTTTTTAAATATGATGTATACCAGGTAAGACCCTTCAAATTACTATCCAAGAAAGTGTTGTGAATTACTCACAGCTGTGACACTCATGACCGCATTTTTTTTACGCACTGTATGATAAGAACTTTGGACAACGTTTTTTACCTACCTTTCACTATTGACTAAAAATTAAGTACTAATCTTAACCGTTTTCGAAAAAACGTCATTTTATGTACATCATGTATTTGGCGTATTTTGATAAAAGTTACATCTTTGTTCCTATCAAACCTTCAACCTTATGATCAAAAAAATTCGTTTCAAAATTAGAATTTACCTCTTTAGTTAAAAGCGTCTAATTCTGTGAATTGCAGTTCGACTTAGGTTCGCAAAAAATGGGCGTTTTATTTTATCGGCACCAAAAACAAAGTATTGTTGTTGCAAATGTCTGGGCAGGAATCATTGTCAAATTTTTGATTGGACCATCTGTATTGCCGGCACGACTGAATGGAGAACTTTATTTGGAGTTCCTCCAGAACTCTTTTCACGATTTAAAGAGCACTTACTACTTGACACCCGCCGAAACATGTACTACATGCACGAGATAAGGCACCAACTCATTTCGGTGTCGCTGTGCGAATAACTTCTATTCAAACCGTTGGATAAGTAGAGAAAGACCTATTGCTTGGCCCCTTCGATCTCCTGACCTAACGCTGTTGGATTTTTACCTGTGGAGATACCTCAAAATCTTGGTGTATTCCACTTCTGTCGGTAGTAGGGAGGAACTTCTACCGAGAATCTTTTTTCATTGTGATCAAATAAGGAACAATGCTGAGTTAATCTGACTGGTACAGCAGTCCTCAATTCGTCGTGCCTGCGAGTGTATCAAACTTCACGGAGCCCATGTTGCAACCTCTTACGAAGTTTTTAACTAAACAGTTAGTCTAACTTTTTACTGAAACTATGGTGACAGCGGAAAATTCCTCTTTTTCATATTCAACCTGACAGAAGTTAGGAGATTAACAATGTAAATAAAATGACCTTTTCTCGAAAACGATTTGGATTAGCGACATGCCTTATCATAGAGAGCGCAAAAAAAAAATAGGGCCATGAGTGTCACAGCTAGTCTGTCCCTGCAGCTGTGAGTAATTCACAACACTTTCTTGAATAGTAATTTGAAGAGTCTTACCTGGTATACATCATATTAAAAAAATTGAAATATACCTGGTGGTTCAATAATTATGTATAAAAAAACTTGATTCCATTGCAGCTTTTTGGGAGCCCATCTTCGAAGAGGAGGCCTATACGAAAAAAGTTTATACGAACTTGTAGTATTTCTTTCACGTGTTTTTTTTTCATATCCAGGAGATTTCCCACATTTTTCCGGACATCCTGTATACACAAAAAAAAAATGTGACTACGTAAAATATTCAATATAGCAAGTGTAGAAAACAGATGAACAAAAATAAGTACCTACATTGTTGCATGTTTTAAAACTCCAGGTAAATTGTTTAAATAACATAAATTTTAATTATTTTAAGTTTAAAAAACGAATTGTTAAAAATAACTGCATACATTGTTTCATGTTTTAAAATTTAGGATAAATTACATTGATAATATAAACTGTTATGTTTCAAAGTTTATAATTCAAATCGCACTAATTTATACTTCCCATTAGTAAAATAATTTGCTTTTAAAACAGAAACATTTTCCTAGGAAAAGATATTTAAATCTCGGCAACTGACCAATAAACAAAAACCAGTATAATGTATAATCTGTTTTAAAATACATGAACATATTTCTGTGAAAGGATATTTAAACTTGGCTGCATTTCAGATATCCAAGCAGAAATCAATAGTAGTCGGTTACGTACAGTCTTTCAAACTACAATGCTTATCCAGTTAAAAGAAAACATTTAGGTAGTGATGAAGAACTCGTAATTATTAGAAACAAAGTATACGTGCATAAGCCAAATTTAAGAATAAATTATAGAAGAAGAAGAAGAAAAGCAAAAGGAGAACAGAAATAACAAAAAATCATAATTAAGGAGGAAGAAAAAGAATAAGAATAAGAAAAAGGAGAAAAAAAGAAAGAATAAGAAATCATAATTAAGGAAGAATAAAAATAATAAGAAGAAAAAGGAGAAGAAGGTGAAGGTGCAAGTAAAGGGGAACCACTACCCTTGTAGAATTTACCAACAGTTAATTTATATGAAAATGTAAGTAAATCATTAAAGAAAAAAACTGCTCACACATGGAAACTATTTTGTTTTTAGATTTTTATAAAAGATAAGAAAGTCAATTCTTATAATCAAATTAGCTCTTTTAAAATATTATCAACGTTTTTTTAAAAAATGGACAAAAAATGAAGTTTAAAAAATCTTAGAAAATTAAAAATTTGCTTTTTCAAGATGTATAATCAAATTTTAATAGAATACAAATTGGAATTATAATAAATCTAAGTATAAAATATTTTTTAAAAAAGCATTTAGAATTTTTTTATGTAAAATTAAAAATAATCTAAAACATTCTTTAGATTGCTCAAAATTTAACACAACAAAAGTTGTATAACTTTAAAAACAAAGAAGAAGTTATCGTCCTAACTTCTCTCTTTTTTATGTTTTTTGGCTTGAAAAACACATAACAGCTGTCTTAGGGAGATTGTTGGTGCGACACTTTATTAAACTGCGGAATTCGTAATTGGTTTGCTTACCGATGCCGAATAATGCGACCTCTATCCTTAGAATAGCACGTCTCGTGTTTCGAGTTTTGATGCTTTTTTTTTAAAATTTTCCGTCGCACCACCACATAGTGGTTTCATACAACCTTATTGGTTTGTGTTGTTCTTATGTTATTGAGTGAGCCATCGAGATGTCGCCACTGTGTCTTATTTATTATTTTTCAACCGTGAAATCTGTTTATAGGACACAGATGCGAGATGATGGTTTGTACCGAATGCAATGGCCTGATGAGTCCCATACTAGGACGAGACAGTGCTGTCGTGATTTTTCGGAGCCGGAGTTTTTCTATGATCCTGATGTTCTCTGCACTTTTTAACCTGAGAGTAATATTTATCAATGGTCTTTGTCTGCATAGACCAGAATTGCCTATTTTATTTTAAAATTTCACGGACGATAATTTCTCTCTTTATATATATATATATATATATATATATATATATATATATATATATATATATATATATATATATATATATATATATATATATATATATATATATATATATATATATATATATATATATATATATATTGATATTTTACCTTGGGGATATCTTTAATTAAAAAAATCATTTATCAATGGCAACAATTTTTTTGTTTTTGCCCGTTAGAAAAAAATGTTTGTCAGTAGTTCTTAATTATAACATTCCTTGATAATAATTTAAAGCTAGACTATAAAAATGTTGTACCTTAAATATTTGTTAATTATTTTTATTGTTATTAAATAAAATCCGTTAACCACAAAGTTTTATATGTTTTATCTGACAAAATATTATAGTAATATAAGTTGTTACTTTGGACTTATTACTATTATTTTCTGCTTCTACATATGTTGAAAATTAAATAAAATCAACTAAACATCAACTTTTAATCTTTTTATTTAACACGTTTCCTTTATATAACGATATTCCTTCTATGTTTTTAATTTTGAAGATACAGATAAAATGAGTTAAAACTTATCAGTAACCTTGAAAAGAAGTCTAAACTTGTTGATTTGATCATAATATCATACGTCATCATAATTTCCAGAAAAAACAGATGAGTCATCCTCTTGCACACATAATGGTTAAAAATTATGTCATCCATAGTTTTCAGATAACACTTGTTAAATATTAAATCTCTTTTATTTATCTTTCTCTCCTACATACCGATAAGCTCATGTTTCTTGAAAAAACAATAACTATGGTGACTGCAACTAAAAATTCTTGACAATATGATCTTTAATAAAAAAAGTGTATCATATCTACCTAATAACTATACTAACTGCTTAACAACCACTGCTAAAGTGACGTCATTATTGATCACTTCTTGTATGCTTATGTATTAGTTCTTCAGCCTAAGAAGAAGGTCACGTCATTCTTTTACAAGACCTTTTTTTGGTCAACCACTGGCTATGTGACGTCATTGTCGATCACTTCTTGTATGCCTTTATTCTTCAGCCGAAAAAGTGATGCATGCTCTTCTTTTTGAATAAGGCCTTTTTGGTCAACAACAACTAGTTATGTGACGTCATTTTTGATCACTTCTGGTATGCCTTTATTACTTCTTCAGCAGAAGTGAGTCATGCACTTCTTCAAATGCCGAAAAAGTGATGCACCCCCTTCTTCACATTAAAAGAATACAAAACTCGATGGATAATACCATCCTAGTATAAGCTTGCCTAAGACAAGAAGTGGATGGAAGGTGTCGTCATGGTCTAGCTTTGCTTTGCTGAAGACATACAAGAAGTCGACGGAACCTGCCATCAGTCTAGTCTTGTTTTGCCAAAGACATACAAGAAGTCGATGGTAGGTGTCGTCCTAGTCCAGTCTTACTTTACCGAACACATACACGAAGTCGATGAAACGCCGCCGACTTATCTACTTATATGCTCGTACATTGGAGACAGGTTCTTTTCTTAATACTCCTCTCGCACTGGGAGTCACGTTCTTTCTACGGAATCCACCGTCTATGCTTTTATATGCCTATAGCATCGACTATAAACAAGAACAGTTGGCATCTGTTTCTTTTTAATTCAATTTCTCTCTCTTTTATTAATTATAAAAAAATTAAATACGGATTATAGAGAATTGAATGAAACAGTTTTCGATAAAAACACTGTTGATTTAGAAAATTCTCCGTTCGATAGTTCGGTTCCGATTGGCATTTTGCTGCGTTGTTTTATGTTTATATTCGAGACCGTCTCTCTGATCAACTAACCCTGTAAAACAATATAAATAAAATTTTTATAAAAAAAATTGAACAGACATAAACAGATTAAAAATACTTTATTTGTAATTGCTTTCTTACCATAGTTTGTATATATCTCGTATTAGTAATTTGTTTCATTTAGGAATAATTTGGTGCCGACGAAAATTTCAACTTTATATAAAAATTTATATTGTTATTTTTCACTTTTTAGCGCATTTTTAGAAGTTGGTTTATTTTTTTATAAAAGTTTATTTTTCGATTTTTAGTTTTGAACTCATTATGATATCCATAAATTATTTGAACTAAGTACTAATCGAGATTAGTATACCTCGTAATAACTCCAAGGTCGCAAAAAAGTACCAATTTTATCCAAAATTCTCCAAATACCAGTCTGTCATAGTAAATCCGCTATGTTATATAAATTAATTTTAGATTGGTAATATTGGCTCCCAAAACCTTCCAATATCGATATTTAAAGAACTTGAAATGTAAGTTTTTTCGCCTGACATATTTTATCCTGCATATTGATTTGTAAAATTTTCAGTTCCTCATATTGAATCTGCCTTATTAAGTTATAAAAAATTAATTTTGTATTTGTAATATACGAGTCCGAAAATCCCCTAATACCAAATTTGAAAAAATGCGAATAAGGTAAAATTTTTAACCCACCATATTGGGATCGCCACATTGAATTTCAAAAAAATAATTTTAACGTCTTAATCTATCTAAACCCTTGAAAGCCCCTAGTACCAATTTTGGATGAAATCCGGAAATTTAAAATCTTTAGACCGTCATATTGCTGACATATTAGATTTTCTTAAAGTAATTTTATATTCGCTATTTACATCCTCAAAAACGATCCAGTCTTACCTTTGAACAAAATGGGAAAATGTAAGATTTTTAGTCCGCTATATTGAATTCGCCATATTGAATCCCAAAAAATAATTTTAAATTCATAATTTACACCCTCAAGAAGCCCCTATATCAGTTTTAGAGAAAGTCAAAAGATATACAACTTTTAGGACGCTATATTGGATCTGCCAGATCGAGTTTTTCAAAAATAATTTTAAATTCGTAATTAACAGTAACAAAAATCCCCTAGTACGTACTTTGGGCAAAATCGAGAAATGTAAATTTTTAATCCGCCATATTTAATTTTTTCAAAATCATCTCAGTTTGGTAATGTGCGATCCCAAAAACTCCCCCATATCAATTTTGGAGAAAATCGAACAAAATTATTTTTTTTGTCCGCTATATTATCAGCGCCATCTTGGATTTCATTCAAATCGGTGCCCCCGTTCCGGAGTATTCGGTGTACATACATAATAGCGGTTGAATTGAGAACCTCCTTCTTTTAGAAGTCGGTTTAAAATAGAATAATAAATTGAAAAAAGACGAAATGATTTTTTTATTAGCATTTGTGCAAAAAATAATCTATTTGACATTTAATATGTTTATTGACACTTCAGGTTAAGTAATTTTGGCACAAGGTAGGCCATTTAGTATTATTGGTGGATGAGAAAAACAATTAAT
Organism: Diaprepes abbreviatus; assembly: GCA_034092305.1. Classification (NCBI taxonomy): domain Eukaryota; kingdom Metazoa; phylum Arthropoda; class Insecta; order Coleoptera; family Curculionidae; genus Diaprepes; species Diaprepes abbreviatus. The sequence goes on from JASJET010000022.1 coordinate 28,138,932, forward strand.
ATGTAATCGGTAATTTAACAGACGAGATTTCTGCTGGGTAATGATGTTGGCACCGCTGTATTTTAACATTTTGTGTTTTGATTCAACTGTTTCTTAGTTTTAACTTGTATCATAAAATTATCCTTCGTATGTTGGAAATAAGAAAATCTGCATTTTTTAGAAAATTTTCATGAATTTTAAAAAATTATTGTTTTTATAAAACTAGGTGAATATTAGAAAAAAAAACAATGCTATAGAGGTATATTTTGAATTTTCAAAACTTAGTTTGATAAAAATATAAAAGTTTTGCAATTTTATGTTTTTTTAAGCTTTTGGGGCACCTCCTATTAACAGCAAAAGATTTGGCAAAGAAAAAATTACCAAATGGTTATCGATTAGTTGTGAATAATGGAAAAGAAGGATGTCAGTCTGTGTACCATTTGCATGTTCACATATTGGGCGGGCGTCAAATGAAATGGCCCCCTGGTTAAGCTAAGAAGAACTTAGATTATTATATTAGGTTTTTATTTTGTTTATATTTTATATGGGTAATATATTATTTTAAAAAGATGTCGCTTTTCCTTTTCCTAAAATAAAAATTCCAATGTATTATTTATTACTATAAATAAAATTTTTATAAAAAAATGGAACCGAGTTCTAAAAAAGCGTTAAAAGCGAAAAATTTTTATATGAAATTTAGATTTTTGAAGTCGGCACCAAATTAATAACCGACAAATGCGATTCACATAAAAAGATTGAGAAATACTTCACTTGTAATTGTTTTATTACCGTAGCTCGTATCTATCTCATGTTAATAATTATTTGTTTCATTGAGTAATAATTTGGCGCAGACATCAAAAATTTCATTTTTAATTTTTTATTAATTTTTCGCTTGTTAGCCCGTTTTAGAAGTAGGTTCAATTTTTTTATAAATTTTTTTTTTCAATCTTCAGTTTTGAATCAAGTCGCGAGTTTCTAAGGTTGCAAAAAAGTATCCATTTTATTCAAAGTTGTAAACCACACTAAATTGAACAACAAAAAAATGTTTGATTTTGAGAATTGTCTAAATACCATTTTAAGAAATTAATTTTAGATTTGTAACCTAGGCCCCAAAACCCCAATACTGATATTGAGAGAATTTGAAATAAGTGCGGCCTATTTTATTCTGAATATTGAGTTTGAAGAAATTAACTTAAGTTCCGTAATATACGTCCGAGTATCCCCCAGTATCAGTTTGGATAAAACCGGCAAAATGTAATATTTTTGATTCCCTATACTGCTTTTGTCATATTATATCATAAAAAATTAACTTCAGGTTCTTAATCCACGATTTCGAAACCACTTAATACTAATTTTGAAAAAATGTTAATAATGTAAAATCTTGAACCCACCATATTGGATCCGCCATACTGAATTTCAAACTTTTAATCTAATCTTAATCTACATCTTTGAAAATTCTCCAGTACCAATTTTGGACATAATCCGGAAATATAAAATTTTTAGACCCTTGGTTTTTTACTTTCAGATACCTCCAGTACTAATTATGAATAAAGTCGAGAGATGTTAAATTTTTAGTCCGCTATATATTGCTTTTTTTAAACTGATTTTAGATTCGTTACGTACGACCCAAAAAAATCCCCCATGCCAGTTTTCGAGAAAATCGGACAAAATATTTTTGTCCGCCATATCATCAGTGTCATCTTGGATTTTACGGAAATAATTTCTGCCAAAATAATATGGATCCATCGCAGCAACTTCCTAAATAGAATATAAACAATTTCATTCAAATCGGTATCGCCGTTCCGGAGTAATTGAAGTACATACATAAAAATATATATATATATATATATATATATATATATATATATATATATATATATATATATATATATATATATATATATATATAGCGATCAAATTTAGAACCTCCTTCTGTTGGAATGAATGAATGAACAAAAAAGGTGGTGATATTTGATCATCGATGTCTAGGTCTCGTTGGGCCCTTTACATCCCACTATGGGTGTAGGTCATTCGTAGCCGAACGCCTTTGCGAATCCAAGTAGCCTCGTTAATTGAACTTGCCTAACTGCTTCCGGTAACAGAAATGTCTCAGTCCGTTGACTGCTGGGCACTTCCTAAGGGCATGGTCAATAGTTTAATCCTCCTCTAGACACTATCTGCACCTCGGGTCATCTACGACCTCAATCTTATGAAGGTGAAAATGGAGTGACACATGCTTTAATTCTCGGTGTGTTGGGAGTATGATGGCAGTAGAGCGATGGGTGCCAGTTCATCTATTTTACTGTTTTCTTAGCTTTTTAATATAATCGAAATGCATCTGTGGATACATTCCTAATTAAGGTTCTGAATTTGAAAAGCCATTTCGGAGATTTGTGTTCCTCCTAATTGGCCTTAATTTGTGTTCTTATATTAAACAATTATTTTATGATTTTTGATAAACAGTCGTAAGATGTTATCGTAAACGTCTATTTACACATCAAAAGGTCGTGTCAGAGATGTATCTCACCAGACACTAGAACAAATATCTCTACAAAAATTTTGCACGAGAACGTCCACACCGATCAGCATCAGTGACGACATCAAACGTGAGCACATATGTGGTTGTTACCAAAAGGTTAAAACACAGACAGACACAGAGAAGAGAAACGCTGTCCAAAATTCCCGACACATGTAAATATTTAGTGTCTCACAAATATTCGTGTAATCATGGTAACTGCTAGGTAATGATCTGTCTTGTTGCAAAGTTCCACGCCGTTTGGGGGGTAATCTTTGATGGAAAAGAATATTTGTGATTTTTACAGAAATCGTATTTGCAATCAGGCAACAGTGCTAATTTTTCGAGTTTTAGGAACGAGCCGCATCACTATTTAATGGCAGGAGCCATTTTGTTTTGATTCCACTGTAATTATTATTAACTTTAAGAAAATTTTAAGCCAGATTTAACAGTTTGTGCCTTAAAAACAAAACCTTTTATGATTTCTGTCTTAGAATTAAGAATGAATCATTTACTGAATTTTGATCACGAATTTAATTAACACTTTTGCACTAAACCTTCGGGATATTTTTTTCAAGAATCATCCAAATAACTCGTGCTTTTCATAAACTTTCCTTTGACCCCTCGCTCAATGGCACTGGCAATTTTTTCTTCACTTCCGATTTCTTCCCTAAAAACTAGCCCCAAAATCAAAATTTAATTTTCAAAACAACACGTCTATGCGGGGCCACCAATTTTTATTTTTGTGCCAAATTTCAATTTTCTATGTTTAATAATTTTGGGAAAAATCAGCTTAGAGGGACAAACAGTCGAGCACCGAAGTGATTCCATAAATCTTCCATTTTTCCAATTTGGGTATGGAACCCTAAAAAAACCATTCAAAAACAAATCACTCTTACTGGTTCACTCATTTGGCGCTTACTTAAAGAAATACGTCTGTCCCTACAAGTAAAAAACTAAACTAAATAAAATTCTCTTGGTTATTTTAACTCTTTAAATGTATAAAATTCTTCCTTGAACTTCGCAAAGGTATAGTCAGTTTCTGAAGTGAAACATATTGGAGGAAACAGTTGATCGCGTGGTATGTTATTTTAGTTTTTATGATAGTTACCTTTTCGTGTTTTGCATTTAAGCATATTATTTAAAATATCTCCAATTTTTTATCTCAAACTATGTAAAAAACTACTTTAAATTGTATAATCAAATAATAATGTGTAAAGAGTTGAAGGATTTTTGTCCTTATGTGTGCAATACTTATTTCTAAAGTTTTTCTTTAATATTTTGTATATCATTTTTTTATTAATTACTAATTTGAGCGCAAGGTACTCGTCTATTGTAACAAGAAGTGTCTAAGATTTTTCTATTTAAGATTATGTAAAAACTCAACAGAAATGCCTTCAACATGGCATCAGACATTCTTTGATATTATTTTGCCCTTGTTAAACTATAAAAACTTTAAACAAACTTATTATTTACATGTTAAGTTATTAGTGCATTTTCGGTGTACTCATTTGTGGACCCAACTTTTTTTTCTATAGATTTAGTCCTGCTGTATTTTCTTGTAAAAGAGATAGTTTCCATGCCTGGACTCTATTTTCGTCATCATTTGTAATTATTTCATCGCTGTCAGATAACTTTTTATCACAATCATCAAATTGCTGCGCTATTCCCGATAAAGTGTCTTATCAGGGTAAAACTTTCAATCACCCTAATGATATTGTTAAGGCTTTCGCAGAGTATTTTAAGCTTCGAACATACCCCAGTAGAAGTAGCATAACGTCAGAACTAGGGCCCGGTTGTTTGAACGCTGAATAAAGTAATAATATTTTTATTTATATTTCAAAAAGTGTTGATAAACAGTAGATATTTGATTTCTTAGTACAGACATGCCGATTTTATGCTATCCTTTTCTAATTGCATTATTTAAACGAGTATCATCGGTACGTCCTTCGAACATACCCCTGGGTACGTCAATTCTGAAAACAAAGTATGAATATATTGTTGCCTAAATTTTTATTATTGTTATTTTCAATATGTAAACAATCTAACAATATTTACCGATAAAAATAAGTTTTTAAATCCTCTTTTTGTTAATATTAATTGTAAACTTCGCATTTATAGTAATTTCTAACACTTAAAAACACCGAAAAAACTCACGACAAACAATTAAACTGAAAGACAAGATATGTAAATATGTTTATGTCTGTCAAACATCAAAAAAGCGTCTCCCCCACCGACCATAAATAGCCTTCAGACAAATCTATTGTTGTTTATATCTAGAGTATGATCGAAGATTTTAAGGGAGTTTATAATGGAATATCATCTACTGAAGAGGTTAGTCTGGGGGATTTGGGCAATAATACAGTTGCAGTTCCGGTCTTTACGGAACAGGATATAATAAAAATTACGAAAGGGCTTAAACCTAAAATGTCTAGCGGGCCAGATTTTGTTCCAAGTTTTCTTATTAAAGACACTATAAATGTTTTAGCTGCTCCTCTATGTAAAATTTTTAATGCCTCTCTTAAGCAGCTGGTGTATCCCAAAAGACGGAAGGTAGCTAAAATATGTCCCGTATTTAAGAGCAAAAATAGAACCGAAGTGGAAAATTACAGGCCTGTTTCTCTGATATGTGGTTTTTCCAAGATCTTTGAGATGCTGCTGTATGTAACTTTATTATCAACAAAGTCGAACATTTGTTGTCTATAAAACAGCATGAATTTTTAAGGGGTAGGTCAACATCCACTAATCTGGCGTCTTTTCTGCAGTTTACAGCGGATGCTGTGGATGCGGGCGGCCAGGTCGATGTGGTGTTTACCGACTTCTCAAAGGCCTTTGACAAGATGAGCTATAGTTTGATTCTGGCAAAGCTTTCGAAGTTTGGTTTTACTGATCAATTTGTGCGGTTTTTTAAATCATATTTATTTAATAGGTCTCATTATGTCCAACATAATGGCTTTCAATCAAAGTGTTTTGCGGCCTCTTCAGGGGTACCTCAGGGCTCAAATTTGGGGCCTCTCTTGTTTTTAATTTTTATAAACGATATCGCTGAATCAATTGATGTTGAATTCCTGCTATTTGCTGATGATTTGAAAATGTACGTCCAAGTTCAGTCGAAGGAGGATTGTGATAGATTGCAAAATAGTGTTAGTGCAGTCCAGAGGTGGTGTGTGAGTAATCAATTGTTATTAAATGTGAGCAAATGTTCAGTGATGTCTATAACTCGTAAAATATCTCCAATTCTATATAGTTACCATATAAATAATGACCTACTTAAAAGAGTTGATGCAGCTAAGGATTTGGGTGTTGTATTGGAATCTAAACTTAACTTTAACCTTCATTATAGCAGAATAGTGTCTGAAGCTTTTTTTTTAAGAATATTGAAAGCCTAAAATTATTGTTTATAGCACTAGTAAGAAGTAAACTTGAATACTGTTCACTTGTTTGGGCTCCAATTTATAAAAAATATGTTTTGGCTATGGAGAACGTTCAGCGCAAGTTTATGAAGTATTTGTGGTTGAAAACTGAGGGAGTGTACCCACCGGTCGGGATAGACAATCGACTGTTGCTGGATAAATTTAGTTTGCAAAGTCTTGAAATGAGACGTAACTTACATTCAGTTTTATTTTTATACAAGCTAGTCAACGGCCAGATTGTTTGTCCTCAGCTTTTGGGCGAGCTAAATTTTAATGTGCCACGATTGACGAGCAGGCATGGTGTATACTTTCATTTAAGGATACCTAGGACTAATATAAATTGTATGTCGCCAATGTATCGAATGTGTTCTGTGTTTAATAGGGTGTCGCAATCGTGTGATCTGAGTATGAGATACCCAGTTTTTACGTTCCTGTTCAGTATTATTGTAGTTCTGGGACTGCTATTGTGATATTAATTATTTCTCTTATTTTGTAATAAGTACGTCCCCCCTCTCGGGGACTTTCACCTTGTCGTGGTGAGAGGACTTAGTAGCCTCTAATGTCCAGGGAGCGATGCCGGCGGTAGCGTAGCTACTGGTAGGGCCACCCATGCCGGTAAGGTCTCGAAGAGATAGAGGTGAAGCTAAGAAAGTCTACATCATGCAGTGTCTGACCCAGAATGGGCGACTGCAAACAGCGACTGTTCTCCATGTTAGGAGCGGCTGAAATATAAACTCGCCAACCCGCAAGGCAAGCGTGGCGTTTTAATTGCCATTTTCTCCCCAAACGCATGAAATGTCAAATTACAAAACAAAATTACCCCAGGTGAGTAGGACTATAGGTCCAGAATCTCACGCTGTACCAACAGCCTGTCCCATGGATTCTGGGGGGGACAAAAATTTGACAAGGAAACAAGGTCGTCAACCGAAAAGTATATTTCTGAAGATCGCAACGTACAACACTAGAACACTTTCTTCGGAAGGTAAACTACTAGAGTTGGAGGAAGAACTTAAAAATATTAACTGGGACATAGTAGGGCTATGCGAGACCAGACGAGCAGGAGAAAGCTGGACGTCACTCAAATCTGGTCACTCACTCTATAACATAGGCGAGCCGGAGAGTTCCATTGGAGGTATCGGATTTATAATAAATAAAAAGCACATCGATAATATCGTAAACGTTAGAAGTATATCAACACGAGTGGCCTACTTGGTTTTGAAGCTCAATCCAAGACACAACTTAAAGATTGTTCAGGCCTATGCTCCTACGTCAACCCATACCGACCAAGAAGTGGAGACTTTCTATGGTGATCTCAAGAAAGAATTAGAGGACATACATACACATTTCACCATCGTGTGTGGAGATTTCAATGCCAAAATGGGCCTTAAATCGGACTAAGCCGATTTTCTCTGGGAAACTTTGGTAGTGGCACAAGAAACCATCGAGGAGAGTCACTCTTACATTTTCTACTGGAAAACAACTTATTTTTAATGAACAGCTTCTATTACAAAAAAATCAGTAGACGGTGGACATGGGTGAGTCCAGATGGAAAAACCAAGAATGAGATAGACTACATCATTACAGATAAAAAGTCTATAATACAAGATGTGACAGTACTTAACCAGATCTCCGTGGGAAGCGACCACCGAATGGTCAGGGCTTCAGTGAGGATTAACTTGGGACAGGAAAGATACAGACTGGTTAAAAGAAAAACAACTAACAAGTGGCAAAATCCCGAGAATCTTGAAGAGTTCGAACAGAACATAACCAGCACTTTAACAAAAACAACCTCACAAAGCACAAATATCGAGGAACTGACCAAGCAAATCACGAACTCCATCCTGGAAGAGACTAAAAAATGTTGTCCGAGACAACAGAAAGACAACAAACTCACCCAACATACAAAAACCCTAATGTCTAACAGAAGAGAAATACAAAAACAGGAAAACGTGGACATAACAGAAATAAGAGAACTAAATAAACAAATCTCTAAGAGCATCAGACGAGACATAAGAAATTATAATACCAAACAAATTAAGTCCACTATAGAAGAAAATCGGAGTCTCAGAATCCTGAAAAGAAAGCTGAACACGGGTAAAAACGAAATCATAAAACTAAAAAATGAGGACGGAGAGATAGCAACAGACAGGGAAGAGTTGCTCCGTGTTGTAGAAAAGTTCTACACTGAACTTTATAAGAGTAGACAACCGATACCAGAACAACCGAAGGAAATAGACAGACGTACCGGAGTTTTGAATCAAGGATCCGAAGACCTACCTGAAATCACAACACAGGAAATAGAAATATCATTAAAACAAATGAAAAATAACAAAGCGCCAGGATCAGATAGTAATAGAAGCAGTAAAAATGGGTGGAAGAACCTTACTGGAAAAAATCAAACAACTTTTTAACCTCTGTCTGCTTGACAGCTCGATTCCGGCAGACTGGAATAATATCCTGATGGTATTAATTTTCAAAGGTGGCGACCCGACAGATTTGGAAAATTATAGACCCATAAGCTTGCTCTCACAATTGTACAAACTTTTTACCAAGATCATTAATAGACGGTTAGAGGCTAAACTAGACTTCTACCAACCTGTAGAGCAAGCAGGGTTTAGATCGGGATACGGAACCAACGACCATCTCCTCGCTATAAAAACACTCATCGAAAAGACAATCGAATACAATAGACCCCTGGTGCTTGTTTTCATTGACTTTCAGAAAGCGTTCGATATGATCGAAATGAACTCCATACTAGCAACTCTTAGTCAGTGCCGAATTGACTACAGATACACCCGTCTAATTCACAATATTTACAGCAACTCAACAGCAAGCGTAAGACTTCATAAGAACAGTAACAAATTTTCCATCGAGAGAGGGGTTAGACAGGGCGATACGATGTCTCCCAAATTATTCACTACCACTTTGGAATATGCCTTTAAAACACTGGATTGGGACAACATGGGTGTTGATATTGACGGAAAACGGTTAAACAACCTGCGATTTGCTGATGATATAGTCCTTATAACAGACAATCTAACAGATGCTGTACTGATGACGCAACAACTAAGAGAGGCAACTGAAAAAGTTGGCCTCCGTATAAACAAACAGAAAACAAAACTTATGACAAACTTAGTGCTTGGAGGATCCATAAAGTTGGACAATAACGTCATAGAGGAAGTCAGCGTATATAAGTATCTGGGCCACGAAATACGAATCAATCGAGACAACCAGACACACGAGCTTCAACGAAGAATCGGTTTGGGATGGGCGGCATATGGAAGGTTGAGAGATATTTTTAACACAAACCTTCCAGTAAGTTTGAAAAGTCAGGTCTACGATCAATGCGTACTGCCAGTCATGACGTATGGAGCAGAAACACTTACATTGACCAAGAACACTACGCTCAAACTAAGAGTCGCACAACGAAAAATGGAAAGAGCTATGCTTGGTATTGGTTTGCGAGATCGTGTGAGAAATACAGAAATCCGACGAAGAACTAAAGTTGAAGATATAATTCAGCGGATCACAACACTCAAATGGAAATGGGCAGGTCACGTTGCGAGATTCAGAGACGATAGATGGACAATCAGGTTGCTAAACTGGAGACCTCGTGCAGACACGCGAAGCAGAGGTAGACCATCAACACGCTGGAGTGACGACATCAAACGAGTATCAGGGCACTGGATCAGAACTGCCCAAGATAGAGATGAATGGATACGTTTGGGGAAGGCCTATGTTCAGCAGTGGACTCAGCAGGCTGGATGATGATGATGACGTTTTTTTTGTGTTATATTTTATTACGTGATATTATGATATTATTTTTGTTATTTTGTAATAGATGTTTTTTTGTTTGTTATATTTTATTACGACCCTATTAATTATTGTTGTTGGGCTTTGATGTTTATAAATAAATAGATAAATTATAAAAATGTTCGCTCATTTCTGAATCAGAATTTGCCCACCTCAATCGCCTTCATAGCCAATTTCAAGTTACTTATCACTACTTTCTTAAAAAAATTTTCTCCAATTTGTCGTCTGTTAATTTCATTATCTTTTCTTTGCGCGTATCAAGAGTTCAACAAATATGCCACTAAAAAATCAGTATTGTTTATCGCATGATTGGCAGCTGCATTCAAAATGTTAACTGTCTAATTTTAATATTTTAAAAATTACTTGAAATTCTGACATTTTCAGGAACGATATTATATCAGTTTCCTTTCTATATAATTTGAAGAGATAAAAATTCATGCAAGGAGCATTACATTTAATATTAGAACAAAAAATAAAAGGTCGAAATTTTTGAACGAAGTTTCGAAAATACAAAATACATATTAGAATTGTTTAATCATAATTTTTAAGCACAAAGACAAAACAAATTATGTGAACCACAGAAATGAAAACGCTGAAAATGATCACGGGAACAAGTTTAAGAGATAGGATAAGAAACGCAAAAATACGCGAGGACAGCGGAGTGGGGATGTTGTGAAGTGGGTTCGAAATCGTCGTAGGCAGTGGAGAGACCACGTGGAACGAATGGACGATGACAGACTAGCAAAAACCGTGATGAGAGAGAAACCAAACACCAAACGGCCGCCTGGACGGCCCCCCAAAAGATGGAAAGACATCTGGATTTCGACCTCAAACGAGGATCGATGAGGCATTGTATAGATAACAGAACTTGGTTCTACCTAGAAGACGAAGATAATTTTTAAGATGTATTAATTAAATTTTTTCGTTAAACCTACTTTATTTTGCAGGTACTCATAGCCTTGACTGTCAAGTTTGTTATTTATCATTTTACGAGAATACTTTCTTTCATCTCCTGTCAAACTTAGTGCGTTCTACAACAGTAAGCACCGTTTTTTTTCAGTGTTAAAATTACTTCCCAGACTCGTTTTTTTTTTGAAACTCTTGGTAAAAGGTTTTTAAGTTGGACGGGATATAGAAGATTGAAAGCTTTTCAGTTGTCAGTGTGATCTTTTATTTATTAGATATATTTCAAATGCTATCAGTTTAAATTGTTACGTTTCAAAACAACTTTTGAAACGTATTCATAAAAAGAGAGTTTACTTAAAATATCTATTTGTTAATCGCTAAAGCCGGTCTAAACGCTCTAATATTTTTTTTCCAGTTCTAGAGAATACTAGAACACAAACCTAAAACCTTATAGACTATAAAACTAGGTCGGCCTTGATTTAAGTAGATTTATGATTGTTTAGAATTTGCTAAGTAAATGAAATAAATAAATACTTACATTTAAAATTTTCTATATTACAAATATATTACAATTTACTTTTAGCAGTACTATTAAAAGCCTTTTCCCACTCAAAGCTTTCTTTCTCTGTCAAGTTATGAGCTTTGCCGTGTTTTCCTATTCCACTCATAAACTTTTTGGCGCCCTCTATTATGTCTTTTAATTTTACTTTCTGTGCATTTTCCTTTTCGTATTTTAACAGATCATCATATACTTGATTAAATGCAGCATTATAAGTTGAATCTCTGTCAGATCTGAGACATTCCTGAGGAAATTTTACTAAACAGGTAGCTAACTGAATAGCTTGACCCAGGCCTAAAATTGTGTTAAGATGGTATTTTAACATTTACGAATTGACATATTACTTTTTGGATTTAGTACTTGCATAGAAGTTTTTATCATTGCTAGCCGGTAAAATACAATTTATAAATACTACAATTAACTATTTTTTACAATTTTTCTGAACTTAGTTTTATGCTGGTAAAATGTTACGGAATGTCTAGGAAGATTGTTCGATTACAAATCAGGTAAGTAAAAATTGCAATATATATAACAAAAACATACATAAAATTTTATATAATGAAAAACTTTAAGGGAATTAAAGTCTTGGATTTAGGGACATAAACTTTAGCGGTACTTCTTTCATAAAGAAGTTAATGTTTTTTTATTTATTAAAATTTTAACGTTTATCGTCCAAACTGTAAAGGGTCAAATTATATAGGGATAGAGAGGGGGGCTAGTCTATCGGACAAAATACTTTGTGTTTGCGTGACGGCGTTGTTTTTAGCTTTAATTTTCTTAAAACGATTATTTTGAAGGGTTAATTAGACATTGTTATTTCTTGGTGTTTCTTATCAAAGGAAAGAGAAGTCGAAAGGTAACAAATAATTTGAGGTTATGTTTATATTAGGGTCATATTGTGGTATTGACCACAGGACCAGAGAGAGAAGAGAAATTAATATTACATAATATAGACTGCGAATATAAAAGAAAGTTGACTCACACTTAAAAAGAGGAGTAGTAACTTTTCCAATGGTAGAGCTAAGCACTCCAAACGTCCTTGTAACCTGACCGAAATTAGAAAGAGAGGTGCTACTCCTCGAAAACGCTCTTTTAAGCGTGAGCCAACTTTCTTTTATAGGATTCGCAGTCTATATTAAGTAATATTAATTTCTCAACCTATGGTATAGACTAACTAGGTGAGGCTTAACAAAAAATTAAAAAAAAAATTATTAATCATAAACAAATTATTCAAGAATTTTTGAATTTCAAAATCAGTTTTTAAATACTGACAGAATTTAAATAATGTAGTGTATGTGTATAGTGATAGAGTTAATCAAAGATGGATGTACAATTTAATCCAATTTAGTATTATCTTGTACTACAATACTGAAACTATCCTAAAACTTTTATAATTTGTGGTAGATATCTTACCCTTGAGTATATGAATGATATTTGATATTGACGATTTCGCCGAGTAGAAAGCGAGGAAAATATTCTTATAATGTACTGTCGAACGTAATATAGCTAACTAAATATGTATCCAAATATAGCTGTTAAATTTTATGTAATTTAGTATTATAATTGTTACACAAATTTTGAAAATATAAGAAAAATTTGTTATGTTTATTAGGTTTATTTAGAGCAGTACATTATGCATTTAAATCAACTTTCTATTAGACAAACTACAAGTAAAATTCACCTTATACAGCGACTGGGAAAGTGGAAGTATTGAATTACCACATAATATAAAAAATATAACATCTTAAAATTTAAAAATGAAGATTTCAGTAAGAAATAATTAAATCTATTTACTGCCGTGTTTAACAAGTTGCCTATATATATATATATATATATATATATATATATATATATATATATATATATATATATATGAAGTAAAAAGCGAACAGTAAATGCAAACTTCTCTCCATCATATCCTTTCTGTGTTAGAGGTTGCACAGTTAGAATAAATTGTTATAAAACGCAATTCATCCTATTTCACCACCATCGAGATGATGGCCTACCTGTACCACCATACCGAGAAGAAAGTCAAAACTTACCCTCCCCGCCACAGTGATACGGCAGAGGTACATGTTTCGTCTCTACTAGACTCATCAGGGTACCGACATGCACCTGGCTGTGCAAAGGACAGATCGGAAGGAAGCATGCAGATACTGAATGACCTCCCGCCGGATGGCGTATATATGTTTATGCGGCCTTCACGGAATCCTCCGTGTGAGATGCAACAGCAGTGGATACATCCACACAGAAAGGATATGATGGAGAGAAGTTTGCATTTACTGTTCGCTTTTTACTTCATTCATACGCGGAGCTGCATATAGTTGTACGTTTGCTGAATGTGATTTCAGCACTACAACGGCATAATGTATCCACTGCTGTTGCATCTCACACAGGATTCCGTGAAGGCCGCATAAACATATATATATATATATATATATATATATATATATATATATATATATATATATATATATATATATATATATATTCTCCTTTCAGGCAGTTACAGGAAAAAATATATACAAACAGTTTATTTCCTGCAAATACAATTCTGGTTCTTTCTCCTTACACTCCTCTAGATCCAATGGTCTCGGTGAAGGTGTATCGAACCCAGAGCAACATTCGCGGGAAACAACTATTGATATAAAATATAAATTTCAAGATATGCCGGCAGAATATTAAATTTGCCGAATTTTCGATGTCACACTGAAAACTATCACCAGTTAAACGACATGTATACATCCACCGAAGTAGATACTTAAAAATTATGATTTCAGTAAGAAATAAATGAATTTATTGACTGCTGTGTTTAACCAGTTGCCTATATTTATTATCCTTTCGGGCAGTTAAATGAAAGAATATATACAAACAGCTTTACTGGCGAGACCATTAGGTGGTGGAAACGCGTATAGAGAGAGAACCAGAACTCTATTTGTAGGAAATAAACTGTTCGTATATATTATTTCCTTTAATTGCCTCAAAGGAGAATAAATAAAGGCAACATTTTAAAATGTTTTAATTTGGTTCTAAAGATTTTTTTAATCCAATTTCCTATTGAGAAATAGTTTATTTAATAGATTGGTAACCAATAATTTTATTTTATGAATGCTTAAGAGTTCCACTAATGCTCTAAATGCACAATTCAGCGTTTATAGACACTTTCCTTTAAATAAGTTTTAAAGCTATATTTTAAACTTTGTTTAATTATGCTATCATTTATTGTAGTGAAAAGGAATTAAAGATAAATTGTAAGAACTGGAATAGACCAGGAAAAGTCGCAGATCTATTGAAAAACAATAAAATTTTATCTTCGACTAGGGCTAGATTCAAAAAAGTTTTAAATCCATCATATTTCCTTTTTAACAAATATTAAAAATTTTAGTGTTCTCATGTCTAAAGCCGGATGTGTCTTTGTTTCTTATATATAAATATGTTGTACAACAATTTTTTAAAGTTAGTTATTTCTGGCAGAAAAAATATATGAGATGTATGTTTAAAATGAGAAAGACGTATAAACAATCTGCAACATTTACCGACTGATATAAAATCCTTGTTTTTGGATCTTCAAATAAACCGTTTATATTTTTTATATAGCATGGAAGTACCAAATGCAGACAAAATAATTCCTTTAATATCGTTTAAATTTAAGAGTTTTACCTGTTCCACAAGCAACTATTCTATTAGCTAAACCCCACTCAAGAGCCTCTTTAGCATTTAAAGATCGCCCTGTTAAAATTAGATCTAAAGCTCTCGACAATCCCACAATCGCAGGCAGACGAACTGTGGCTCCATCTACCAAAGGAACTCCTGCAAAATAATTTAAAATTAGTAAAATATATATTAAGTAAGTAAGCAAGGAAAATGTGTACCGAATTAATATTTGAAAATACTGCCAAACACATGAGACAAAGATTGTTTTGCTTAGTCTCGTCAGAATTTTAATTATTACATAACCAGTCGGTCCATTTGGTCCGCCACAGCGGAACATTGTGGGTATAAAGAAAAAAGTGAGCAGGTAAAATTGGAGGTTTCAATTTTGGCGTCAATGCAATAACAAAGACTAAGATTTTTTTGGTATTATGGCGAACCGGGAGACCAGCTAGTTGAATAGCATCGATTATATTGCTTACTAGTTGCGCTTATAGCATTTTTCATTAAAAATAGCACGTTCAATTATTATTGTTAAGAATTAATACAGAGACATATGAAAGTATAATTCATTTATAATTCACATGCTTAACATAAAAAAACCACGACTAGTCAGGAATTTAATTCAGGCGCCTTGTATTGGATTTTGATCGCATGACCACTGCATTATTTATCGCAGCAGCAAAATACCCTAATTAAAAAAAAAACAGAAAAATATTACAAAAATCTGTTTAGAACTAACTTTTATGTTTAAATGTGAAATCTGTTGTATAGTGTTCTATGTTAGCGATTTGGTGGCAGTTGTCAAAATCATTTTTGTTTCCTGTCTAGAGGTGATGTTGGAAAAGGAACGATGTTGTCTATTGGTTATGCTGAGTTTATGTTCTTCTAGCCTTGCCGATGTTATTTTGTAGGTTTGGTCTATGTATGTTTTACTGCAGGTGCTACATTATCGCATATCGCCTTGAGTTTCTAGATTGATTTTGTCCTTCAGGTTTCTTAGAGACGAGCCTATTGTTTTGTGTGGTTTGTAGGTTGTAGATATGTTTCCGGAGCAATCTGCCGATACTGTTGTGCCTTTTATTTAAGGAAGTATGGCGATTTGTCTATTTTCGACAGGTGGTTTTATTTCTTGCATGGGTTTTTGTTGCAATTTTATTGCTTTATTTATGGTTGTTGGTTTGTAGCTGTTTTGTTTGCGGGCCTTTTTATGTGTGATAGTTCGTTTTCTTTCTCTTGGTTGTCAGTTCGTCCAAGGGAAAACTAGAAAAATACCTTGCTGTATCTTACGTTAAAACCTTGGAACAATTCTACGTTCCGTAAGAATTGACAAGGATGACATCATTGCAAGCTTCGACGTAAAATCCCTGTATCCGAGCATACCGATGGATGAAGCACTGGGCCAGATCACCCTAAGAGAAGATTTCCCAACTCACATTATGGATCTCACCAGACACTGCCTTAAGAACGTATATTTCTTGTTTGATAGCCAGATATATAGACAGATAGATGGCACTACCCTGGCCTCATCACTATCTCCAGCTGTGGAAAATCTTTTCATGACCTATTTCGATACCAAAGCCCTTGAAGAATCCCACATCAAACTCTGGTGTCGCTACGTGGATAATGCATTTGCGATATGACCCCATGGCAAACAGCTCAACTGCTTCCATGAGTTTCTTAATTCTATCCACCCGAAGATACAGTTCACTCTGGAAATTGAGGAAAACAATCTGTTTCCGTTTCTAGACATGTTTGTGATCAAGACAATGGATATATACCTGCGACATACGATATATCGAAAACCAACACACACGGACAGATACTTCAATGCTCACACCATCACCCCTCATAAATACAGAGCGAAGCCAATAGCCTAATATCAAGATCCCTTGAGCCAACTGACAATCAAGGAAAAGAAAAGGAACTATCCCACATAAAAAGAGCTCTCAAACAAAATAGCTACAAACCACCAACCATAAACAAAGCAATAAAACTGCAACAAAAACCCACGCAAGAAATAAAACCACCTACGGAAAATAGACAAATTACCATACTTCCTTACATAAAAGACATAACACATAGAATCGGCAGATTGCACAGGAAATATAACATATCTACAGCCTACAAACCACATAAAATAATACGCTCCTCCCTAAGAAAAGCAAAGAACAAAATCAATCTAGAAAATCAAGGCGTATATAAGATCTCATGTGGTACCTACAGTAAAACAAACCAACAGAAGAATATCGGCAAAGCCAAAAGAACATAAATTCAGCATAAGAAACAAATAGATAACATCGGCACTTTACTAACATCAGCACGAGACAGGACACAAAATTAATTTTGACAACTGCCAGCAAATCGCTAACATAGAACTCTACAAGGTGACATTGATTTGCGAATCCATCGAAACTGAAAAGAACGGCACTCTGAATAAGTCAAATGATGCACTTAATCTTCCCTCAAGAGGGACCATTGTGCCAGCACGACGCCTGAGCCTAGACTGAGACAATCAACGGCGTCCGAAAAGGGGGCGGAACTAACGTCAATCAACCGGTACGATTTATCACCGCGTATAAAGCATGGTGCAGTTTGAATTTCTTCAATTGATCTACAATCAGTAAGCACAGAAGATATCATATGAGGTTTTATCGAATCATCAGCAAATTTTTACAAGATAAAAATTATACTACAGATCCAGTAAATCTAGATCTATAAATTTCAATTAGTTTCAAAAGATATCGCCGCATCGGTAATACAATGACGCAATTGCAAAAATAATAATTTTATATTAAACCGACGAGCGTTTTTGTTATAGATAATGATACTTTTTTTATACATAAAAATTAATTCTAATCAACTTTTCCTAGTTCAGAATGTGCATAGACTTTCTGCTATATTTTTGTCTTTTCAAAAAGCCTAAGGATCTTCGAACATACCCCTATAGAATTAGCATAACGTCAGAACTAGGGCCCGGTTGTTTGAACGCTGAATAACGTAATAATATTTTTATTTATATTTCAAAAAAGTGTTGATAAACAGTAGATACTTTATCTCTTGGTACACACATATCGATTTTATGCTATCCTTTTCTAATTGCCTTATTTAAAAGAGTACCATATGATAATCGGTACATCAATTCCAGAAATAAATTTATGGTTGCCTAAGTTATTATTATTGTTATTTTCAATATGTAAACAATATCTAATTCTATTTACCAATTAAAATAAGTTTTTTGTTAATATTAATTTCAAACTTCGCGTTTATAGTAATTTATAACATTTAAAAACACTGAAAATAACCATGACAAGCAATTAAAGTGAAAGAAATGATAAGTAAACATGTTTATGTCTGTCAAACATCAAAAAAGCCTTTTCCCCACCGACCATAAACAGCCTTCAAAGTTCGAAGTTAAGGATAATTTTCTCAAATGATGTGCCATTGTATATTCTAGAAAAAATAATTTGTCGCATCTAATTTGTTTTCTTTTGTTTTCAAAACTAGCCAAACAATTTGGTAAATTTCGTACGTTTTGTCTCTAAAGCATTGTCAGAATTCAATTCATTAATGATAGCAAATATCACCATTGGCATCAGTCAATTTTTACTTTTTAATAAATATTTTATAGAAGTAATTTTACCAAATCTTCTGCCATATAATCCTATCACAGCTGTTTCTTCCATTACTCTTAAATCACAAAGCAGTGCTAACTCCAAGCCACCAGCAACTGTATATCCACTTAGTGCAGCCACCATTGGTTTTCTAATATTTCTTTTTGATGGTAACTGAAATAAGTTGAATATATATGATTTCATTTTGTTTTTCTATACTTTGTAAACTAACGATGTGGTGTATGTGTCTATTTTATATAAAACTTTTTTTTCTTAATCCAACAGTAACGACAAAATATGTCTGTAAACTGTTTTATTGGTGAAATTTGTTTATTGTATTTAACAATAACAAGAGTTCTTTATACATACATATAGAATTAATCGTCATTCAACATGACTTCTTATTTACAGCCTCAAAACTTTATTCTAACCACAGATAGTGATTCCAATGTCCTGAGGTTTTAACAAGGGATGTTTTGAAATGAGGATATTACATCTTTAGAAATTTTTGCATAGTGCAGGTGGAATATTACCTATTTTTAGAACATATTAGTTAGAAATAATAAAAATTATAGTTAATATAAAATACGCCTTTAATACTGCTAATTTTCTATGTTATACATCGACTCTTTTTTTTTAAAGAATGTATTGATAACCGCACAATTAATTAATATTCGGATGTTTGTTTAGAAAATAATTAACATAGAAAATCAACTATGGATTTCATAACTTAATTTTAAATAAGCCTATATTCAATAAATAAAAAAAAAACAGTCGGGTATGGGTTTTTAAATGCCCCTTGACATTTGAGCTCAACTTACAAAAGATGATTTCATTATATGTATCAAATTTTCTGCAAAAAATAAGTGTCAAAGTGAACGCTCTTGGATGAAAACACAATTAAATTAGTATTCGTAATTTGATATAACTAAAAATACTCAAGAAAAAAATGTACATAATATAATTTTATAGTTTAACAATTATTTTTTATTGATTTATCGACGGACAACACTGTCTATTTTACAATAATTAATTACGGAGCTAGAGTGAAACAAAAGAGTGTTGACAAAAGCAAAAAAAGAAAAGTGTACACCTGTCAATCTGTAACAGCAAAAATATAAAACATCAATCGACAATCAATTCCAACAGCCTTCGTTTAAAATGATTCAAGGACGTATCACAGAAATTCAAGTCACCCAGCCACCCTTGGTATAAAAGAATTTTTTCTGTGAAAATCCGGTAAAATATATGGGAAGCATGAGTACTCCTGGGAGGGACCCTCAGACCAACATTCGACAAAAGGCCCGGGCAACCGGTGATACTGTTTATAATTTTAAAGAGAAGTTGTAAGTCTCTACCCTTTCTTCTATTAGCAAGGGGGAGCAAATTCAATTCAGAGCACAAAACAGCATAATCAAGATCAGCACCCCGTTGAATTTCATGTTAATATTTCTAAAAAACCCTTTTCTGTACCTGTTCAAGCCGGTACACATGTGATTCATAGTAAGGGTTCCAAACACAAGAAGCGTACTCAAGGTGTGTTCGAACCAAGGAAGTTGGAAGGGGTAAAAGGAAGGAGAATACCCAAAACTAAATTTGGTTCCGCATGTAACTCTGTACTCCCCTCAATGTGGCTATGATGCACTTGCGCAGTAGGTCAAGGAACAGGACTGGATTTGAGAAACTCTTATTATGTTAGAGCCGTTTTACACACACAAGAATTATAGCCAAAATTTATCTGATAATTATGGTGAAAATTTTCATAAAACTAATTTGCTGTCTTACATATCAAAGAATTATTGTCAAAATTTTGGTGAAAATTTTCGGCATAAAAATATAGAACGTATTCTATATTTTTATGACTAAAATGCAGAAAGTGCGCGAAAATCGACGCAGAATAAAATCTGTGAATTGACAACCCGCGTTTGGTAATCAACCTAATCTCAATATTTACTCATTGTATCTTGCACAAAATATCCCTTATTTTGTGGTTTCTTGATTATATATGTTTGAAAACTCTCATATTTATGACATTTTAAGGTTATCCCCAGATTATATATTCCTTTTTAACTGCTGGAACATCACATGTTATGAAAATGCGCATGAGCAACGGCCAAATTATCACCAAAATTATATTCAGATTTCTTGTACGTATCAAACAGAATGGAATTTTATTTTAAAAATTAGCTCCAAAGAATTTTCGACAAAAATTTGCTGAAAATTTTTGTTATAATTTTCGGAATAATTCTTGTGTGTGTAAAACGGCTCTTATTATATTGAAAATATGTTATTATATTGAAAAATTACAATTTAAAGTTCAGGTTATAAAACGACTAATGAAATAAACACTGCCTTAAAAGAAATTTAAACATAATTCGAAATAAAATCTTATCTTATCTATAATGTTAAAAAGGATCTGGCCATAGGGATTAACTACATGTTATTCTTCTTTTATGTTATTATTGAGTAAAGTGTTTTCTTTGTACCTTCTAAACTTTAAAATAATTAATTTCCAATCCAAAAAAAAAAATGAAATGAAAAAAATGAAAAAAACTACACATTAGCGCAAACAAAACTTTAAAATCGTCGATCTATTAAAAGATTTTCAATATATATATATATATATATATATATATATATATATATATATATATATATATATATTGATGTAATACATAAAACGTAAGTACTTATCGAAAGTAATGAATTTCCGGGATCGAACCACGCGATTTACAAAACAATACCATATACTGATGCATTGTTATAAATAAAGTCTATACAAATGTTTTGATAACATGCACAAATATAAATTCCGAAATTTAACTAATGACACTGCAACAAAGATAATAAGCATCGAGAACGACCGCATTAAACATAAAGAATACGCCGGGACGCCGATCGTGTCGCAAACCCTGCTCTGGTTTCCGGTTCTCACATTGCTAACTTCATGCAACAAATTTACCACGAAATTTCTTTTTGCGCTTGCTCCACATAACCAGTCGTCAATTTATGACATTTATTTTCTACATGGGGGAACACTTTTTTAGGCATTTAGCCTATTTTTGTAGTTTTCCATATCCCTTCCAATTTCCTTGGTTCGAACCAACGAGCAATAGAGTATTTTAAGGGACTTCACAGTGGAAAGCTCCTTAGAATGACGTTTAATAAAACCTAAAATTCTGAGGGACTTGCTAACAATGTCAGCGATGTCAGGAACGAATGAAAGGGTAGAATCAAAAAGGACTCCCAGGTCCTTCACAGAATCAGCGGAGGTCAGAGGCCAAGTGATAGTGAAAGTCCAGTGGATAACGTGATTTAGAAAACTTAATGAATTTACACTTAGGAATATTCAATCTCATCCCATTTACTACGTACCAGGAAACAAATCTATCAAGGTCCCCCTGTAGCTCCGAGCAGTCACTGTAACTGTCGATGACCTTATACACCTTCATGTTATCCGCAAAGAATAAGAACTTGCTTGACTTTGAAAGTTTTTTTAGTATCGTTTTACCAAAATTTCAGCCAGACCACACTTAAGCGTTTCTGACTACTACGTTGATAAATGTTGTGTAAGATTAAATACTACCAAACCTGAGAATCATTCTTATAGGGACTATCAAAATTTTGTCAAAGAATTTTTTGATTCAGACCTTAGAAATATCCCTTTTCATTGAGTTTATCTGCTGCCTAACGATAAAGTTCATTTACCTAAGTATTTTATTATAAATATTTTTGATATGTATGCTCCTATGAGGACAGCTCATATAAGAAAAAAGAAAGCACATTGGATTAAATAAAATATAAAATATTTAATGTCATTACGTTGATAAATGTTGTATAAGATTAAAGAATACCAAACCTAAGAATCATTCTTATAAGGGCTATTAAAATTTTGCCAAAGAACTTTTTGATTCAGACCTTAGAAATATCCCTTTTCACTGAATGTATTTGCTGCCCGACGATAAAGCTCATTTATTTACCTATTTTATTATAAATATTTTTGATATGTATGCTCCTATGAGGACAGCTCATATAAGAAAAAAGAAAGCACATTGGATTAAATAAAATATAAAATATTTAATGTCATTATGTTGATAAATGTTGTATAAGATTAAAGAATACCAAACCTAAGAATCATTCTTATAGGGGCTATTAAAATTTTGCCAAAGAACTTTTTGATCCAGACCTTAGAAATATCCCTTTTCACTGAATGTATTTGCTGCCCGATGATAAAGCTCATTTACTTAACTATTTTATTATAAATACTTTTGATGTGCATGCTCCTATGAGGACAGCTCGTATAAGAAAAAAAGAAAGCACATTGGGTTAGATAAAACATAAAGTATTTAATGTCGTCGGTGATTGAAAGGGAGAGGATGGTGTTTCTTATTATAATATTTATGGTAGGAAAAGATCACCTGCTCAGTAAGTTTTGGGCTATTAATGAACCCATTCAGAATCTTGTAAGAAAATACAATATCATAATTTTCCCTACGTTTTGCTATACTATTCAAATTTAACTCCAATTTTCAGCTTTTATAATTGATATTTTCCTTTGGTATATGCTTTTTAAAGGCTATATAACGTAACAATTTCCTTTGGACTGAATCAAGCTTATTAATATAGACCTGATAATAAGGACTCCACACATTGGTACAATTTTCCAAATGTGGTCTTACAAGAAAGGTATCCCGAATAAGTTTAACACTCTCGATTTTATAATTGTTCAAATAATAGTTATTCTCTTTAAAATTAGTTGACCTGGAAAATTGTATATATTTACAATTCTCAACATTCAAAACCAATTTGTTTACATTGCACCACCTAGAAAATCTATTAATGTCGTTCTGTACATAGCACACATCCTCAGCATTACATATCATTTTAAAAATTTTTAAGTCATGAGCATATAATACCTAATTTGGATGCAAAAAACATGATCCGATATCATATATATATATATATATATATATATATATATATATATATATATATATATATATATATATATATATATATATATATATATATACAGTGCCTTCATTTCAAAACGAACCATCCTTAATAACTTTGTTAAATAGAAAAATTTAAAAAAAAGAAAAAACACGTCAATTTAGATATACAGGGGGAAGTTTAATTTTGCATTTGTTAAAAGTCTGTCAATCACCTCCTCACCTCCAGCTAACCTCACTTTGATATGTCAAATGGGAACCACCACCTTGTGACACATCATTGTAAGCAGCATAAAATTGTCTATCCAACCGTATAAAAAAAATTAAATCGGTTGACGTACAAGCGAACAGTGTGCAAAAATGTCTTGTAATAATGCATAATATATCGGCCTCGAACTTTGGTATGTCAAATGATTACCCTATAGTGTGATACATCATTTTAAAGGACGTACGATCTGCTATCCAATGATGTCAAAAAAAATTAAGTTAATAGACGTTATAGGCAATTAGGATGCAAAAATGTGTGTTAAATATAAGCAGTTTATTCAGTTTTATTCAGTTGAAGAAAATTATTTTATTAAATGTTCAAAATGTGCGCCGTTATTAGCGAGACAATAAAAAAGCCTATTTTGAAATTCCCCACGAACATTGGCAAGGGTTTCTCTGCTAATTCCTCTACATTCCCGAACAATTCGATCTTTTAAATCGTCAATATTTTCAGGTGGGGTTTTATAAACCTTGCTTTTTAAATACCCCCAAAGAAAAAAGTCTAGAGGGGTTAGGTCTGGAGACCGTGCTGGCCATTCAATTGCACCACGTCTGCCAATCCACGTCCCTGGAAAATGTTCATCAAGCGACTCTCGAATTGCCAAAGCGTAGTGCGGGGGAGCTCCATCTTGCTGGAAATGCAAATTATTTTCATTTAGTACCATAACAGCATTTTCATCCACTTGATTTTCTAAAGATTGCACAATGGCAGGGTATATTGTGTTTTCTAAAAGGTTTAAATAAATTTGCCCAGTTAAATTATCTTCCAAAAAAAATGGCCCGATGATTTCATTGCCATAAATTCCTGCCCACACGTTAATTTTTTCGGGATATTGAGTATGCCCTTCTCGGAAAAGGTGCGGATTTTCATTATCCCAGTATCTGCAGTTATGTCTGTTAACCAGTCCATTTAGAAAAAAAGTTGATTCATCACTAAAGCAGATATTCTTAGGTAAATGGGGGGTCCTCGTCAATTCGTTGGTACATTAATTCGCAAAATTGAATTCTCCTATCAAAATCGTCTTCTCCGAGTTCTTGAAGAATTTGAATTTTGTAGGGAAAAAACTTATTTTGTTTTAAAACTTTATGCACAGAGCCAGCAGAAATGTTGGTTAAATCTGCGACCTTTGAGATGGATAAAGTTGGATCTATTGCAAACTGTCCTAGTACCTCGATTTGGCATGCTTCATCTACAACCCTTTTCTCAATAGATTTTTTATTACAAACGGATCCCGTTTCTTCAAACTTTCGTACCAATTCGAGTACATATTTATGGCCCACGTTTTTGTCTTGATGCCTCTCGTTAAATGCTCTGGCGGTTCTACGAGCGCACCGATCTTCAGCTCCATAGAGAAAAATTATTTCTATTCTTTCGGCTAGCGTATACACCATTTATATTCACGTTTCAACTAGGCGTCACAATGACAATTTTAACAATAATAAACAACTGGTGTTTAAAGATCTTAAAAATTTTATTTATTGCAGTGATTTCTTGTACCTATCAGGTACCGCAAAAAATATCATTGAAATAAATACACTAGATTGATTAGACTGCAATGAATTTTGCGATGAATTTTAAAACAGGCTTAGTTTTTTTCTCGCAAATATTTTAACTGTTTATTATTTTAAAAAAATATTTATTTTAAATTTAAAATAATATTTTACTCTATGAAGTAGCCATTTGACATAATAAAGTTTAATGTGATAAGGTGTCTATTATTACCACACATCTTTTCTTACTATTCGCTTGTACATCAACAGATTTTGTTTTTTTTTATTGGCTAAATAGGAGATAGTATGCCCTTTAAAATGATGTATCACACTATAGGGTAATCATTTGACATACTAAAGTTCGAGGCCGATATATTATGCATTATTACAAGACATTTTTGCACACTGTTCGCTTGTACGTCAACCGATTTAATTTTTTTTATACGGTTGGATAGACAATTTTATGCTGCTTACAATGATGTGTCACAAGGTGGGGGTTCCCATTTGACATATCAAAGTGAGGTTAGCTGGAGGTGAGGAGGTGATTGACAGACTTTTAACAAATGCAAAATTAAACTTCCCCCTGTATATCTAAATTGACGTGTTTTTTCTTTTTTTTAAAATTTTTCTATTTAACAAAGTTATTAAGGATGGTTCGTTTTGAAATGAAGGCACTGTATATATATATATATATATATATATATATATATATATATATATATATATATATATATATATATATGTACATATATATTGAATAATAGTGGTGTAAGATGTGCCCCCTGCGGTACACCATAGATAACAGTTATTGGTTTTGAAAAATAATTATTTATTTTAACTATCTGATGCTTGTCCGAGATATATGATTTCATCCACTGCAACAAAGGAGCCCTTTATACCATATCTAGACAATTTACATAACAAACTTCATGATTCAATTTATCAAGAGCCTTTGAAAGATCTGTGTAAATGGAGTCAACAACTTGACCATCTTCTAAAGATTTTGTTATATATTCAGTATATGTTAGCAAATTTGTTGCTATTGACCTCCCCTTACTAAAACCATGCTGGCGTGTTATAATTATGTTTTGGAAAGTACTATCAAGAAAGTCAGTCATAATTTTTGGTATAAGTGAAATTTTAGATATTGGTCTATAATTCGACACACAATCTTTTTTACCAGCATTTTTGAAAATTGGACTCAGAAAGGACGTTTTCCAGGTATTAGGGAATGTTCCACTAGTTAAAGAATTATTAAAAATTAGCCATAGTGGTCTAGCTAGTGAAAAAGAACAGTTTATTAGAAATTTAGGAGACAATCCATCTGGTCCGGGGCCCTTTCTTAAGTCAATATTATCCAACCTTTCAAAATATATTTGAAATATTAAATTTAAAACGGAAAATGTTTAAATCAGCTAGGTCAGAGAACTCCTGCTCAAAACCGTTTATCACCTGATCATTCTGTTCTCCCGCATATACATATATGAAGTGATCTGCAAAAGTATTAACAATTTCAAATTCATTTGTTAATTGTATATTATTGTATGAGGAATACTACCTTGTTTATTCTTACTGTTAATGTATGATCAAAAATTTCAATAATCTCTATGTATTCCTGCTTCAACATCTCGAATATACTCTTTATAACATTTCCTACAGAGATCCTTACATTGAGTGCGTAATTCACAAAACTTACTGTAATCATCTATAGATTTAGTAGATTTATATTGTTTATGTAACTGTTTTTTCTTTATAATGATGTCTCTAAGTTTGGGAGAAAACCATTTTGGAAAGTAAAAAATTATTTCTAATAATTATTCTAGGAACATACATATTCAAACATTGATCCAAAATATAATAAAATCTTTCAATCGCTAAATTAACACCACAATTTAAAATCTGGCCCCAGCTGACATTAATCAAAAACTCGTTGACTATTACATAATCACAGTTATTGAAATTAAAAATACTTTCTACTGAGTTAATAGGAATGCACTTATAACAGAAAGAGTGCTCCAAAACCAGGCACGGTGGTGACTATCACAGGCACATTCAATTATCACATTGGAATTGTTGTTAAAAACTAAATCTAAAAGTACGCCATTTGATATAAATTGCAATAAGCAACAGAAGCTGTTAGTTGGTCACCGGCTGCATTGCTTCTTTGAGCTTTACAATTATATTCTATGTTATCCAAAAAAAAAAAAGTTCTGGGAGGTTATAGTCCCCTAAAACATATACAACATTTTCATTCTGCAATGTATTGAAATGCTCATTTTCCTGATGTATGGAAGATATCGTATGTAATACCCTTACCAAAAATTAACAAACCTAGGGAATTAAAAAACCTGCGTCCCTTGAGTGCCTTATCTGCATTATATAAAGTAATTGAAAAGTTTCTCCAAATTAAACTTTCAGCGAGATCATAGCTGTAATATAGCATATTTAAGCTTAAAGATGAAATTTTTCAGACCACTGAGTGAGGCGAATTTAAGGCGCTGGTCCGATTATATTCAAACCATCATATATTTCCTTCGACATTAGTACAATGTATTGGAATTGTCAAATAATGATCCCATTTCCAAAAATCAAAATAGGATCATTTACAAGTCTATTAAAATAAACTTAAAATTACACAAAGTAAAAATTTAAAACAGAACAATTTAGCTCAATAAAATATAATACATGTTAAAAAGTTCACACAATGTTAGAAAATTTCAAGGAAGCACTCACTAAGAGAATAAAACCTTTAAGTTCATTTGAAGTTCAACTTCAGAATTTTAAATGGAACTCTCCAATTTCGACCCCGGGAATGAAAAGTGCGGTAAATTTTACCATCGGATATCACCTTAACCTCAAAGTGAAGATCAAATATCAAGGTCATAATAAAAAGGTCGCAGTATTTCGTGAAATGTTTTATACCAAAAATTGTTGGGTGGCATGGGGGCTAAGTGGCAGTGACCTTGAAATTTTTTTTTTACACGTTGTTACAATAAAGCCATTTTATTATTTATATTTAATATTATACATGATAGTAAAACACTGTAAAATGTATGCGAGTGAGAATTAAAAATGTTAAACCTGTTTTCTTGAAAATTGATACTTTTTAATGAAAAAATCATTTTCTGGATACTATTGTCTGAAAAATAACAGTTTTTAAACATGAAATAAAAGGGCTGAAGTTTTTTTTTATGATTTACACTCTCTATCTAAACTGTCATGTTCCTTATTTCCTATAGGGAACTTTTCAGCTACTTTATTAATCCAAGATCAAGACTTAACTTTTATAATATGGGGTTGAACTCTAGAATGAAGATTAATATTCAATCCTAAACAACAGGATACCATCATTTGATGGTTAGGCCTGGATTCAAACCGCAGTTTGCTTTATAAGAGTAGCCTGTCTCCTTAACAGACCATCTAATATTTTGAAAATCTTTGTTAAATTGGAAGGGAAAACCCACCACAAGAAGTTTGAAATTTTACCCTTTAATTTCCTAACAAGATTTAACTTTAAAAGTGGCTGAATTGACAGTAAACGGTTTTAAATAAAATTTTAGATTTAAGTGATGAGTAGGAATTGAATAAATCACATTGAAACTAAAATATAACTCTGCTGGAGGGCATGATGAGGTGTCCATCAAGGATATACTGGATCTAAGGGAGAATCTTTTGGATTATTATTTCCAAGGGGAGGTCGCAACCTTGTCATCACCGATTTTGATGAGACTTAAGAATAATACAGACTAAGGTCATCTAAAGAAATCCCCAGAAGCATTCGTGCCATAGCTCATTTGTTTTTTGTGAAAAAAATTTTAAAGTCGAACGCGTTATATGCTGACAAGTGCGATGCTCTAATAAAGGGTGTTTTTTTTTTATAGAGGTATAGAACTTTTAATGGAATAAAACAAAGATTAATTTTTTAAGTTGACATGAAATTTACTTTATTCGACAGATAACCTTCTGGCATTATAATTTAAATATGACTTCTGGCATATGACCGCCACGGCTGGCTCGGACCTAGTCTAATCTGGAGGTCCAATTTTCGATGACTTTTTCCAACATTTGTGGCCGTATATCGGCAATAACGCGGCGAATGTTGTCCTCCAAGTGATCAATCGTCTCAGGCTTATCGGCGTAGACTAGCGACTTCACATATCCCCACAGAAAATAGTCTAGCGGCGTTAAGTCGCACGATCTTGCAGGCCAATTCACGGGTCCGAAACATGAAACTATGCGGTTACCAAACGTTTCCTTCAATAAATCAATAGTGGCACGAGCTGTGTGACATGTTGCGCCGTCTTGTTGAAACCACAGCTCCTGCACATCATGGTTGTTCAATTGATGAACGAAAAATTCAGTAATCATGGCTCTATAGTGGTCACCATTAACTGTAACGTTCTGACCAGCATCGTTTTTAAAGAAGTACGGACCAATGATTCCACCAGCCCATAAAGCACACCAAACAGTCAGTTTTTCTGGATGTAACGGTGTCTCAACATACACTTGAGGATTATCATCAGTCCAAATACGGCAGTTTTGTTTATTGACGTATCCATTCAAACAAAAGTGAGCTTCATCTCTAAACAAAATTCGCTTATGAAAATCGGGATCAACGGCAATCTTGTTTTGGGCCCATTCACCGAATCTACGCCTTGCTAGGTGATCGTGTGGCTTCAATTCTTGCACGAGTTGGATTTTGTAAGCACGCAAACCAAGATCTTTCCGCAAAATCTTCCATAAAGTGAATGGACACATATCCAATTCCTGTGCATGATGGCGGATAGACTGATTCGAGTCTTCCTCTACGCTACGCCCTACAGCAGCAATGACTTTTTCTGTACGCACTGTACGACGTCTCTGTCGATGCGTATTATCATTTAGAGTAAACGTGGTGCGAAAACGTTCCATAGTTAATCGAATTAATTGCTCTGATGGACGATTATGTTGACCGTAAAATGGACGTAGTGCGCGATACGTATTTCGAGCAGAACCATGATTTTCAAAATAAATTTGCACAATTTGGAAGCGTTGTTCAGGTATCAGTCTATTCATGTTGAAATGCCCAATCAAACTAAACATAAATCACTTGACAGCTGACAAAATGGCCGCCAGTTAAAAAAGTTTTGCCAACTTAAAGTTCTATACCTCTATAAAAAAAAAACACCCTTTAGAAGCTCTCTCATATTAGGCGCCGTAGCGCTTTACAATGTTCCGAGAACCGAAAGTTCAATACCCGCTCGATGCAGACCTTTTTTATCATTTCAAAAGATAATAATCATCGGTTTTTCCAATTATTTATAATTCCATATAGTTTTTACACACAAACTCTTAAATACATACATATATAATAATAAGAAGTAACGAAAAAACGTTTCTCTACACTTTTGAATGGTATTGCTTTTTGTATAAGTTTCATTTTTCATTGTTTGTTTCTCAGAAATTAATACAATCTGTCTTAAAAAATTTTACTACAACTCTGAAACTGAAAATGGAGGTAATGAAGGAAATATTTTTAAAAAACTACGTTAATTATGTATTTAAATGTTCGTGTGTAAAAACTACATGGAATAATTAATAATTGGAAAACCGAAGATAATTATTTTTTGAAATGATAAAAAAAGTTTAGCATCGAGCGGGGATCGAACCCGTGGTTCTCAGAACACCAGTAAAATGCTTACCTATTTGCGCTACGGCGACTAATGTGACAGAACTTCTAAAAGAGTATCGCATTCACAAAAAACAAATGAGCGATGGCACGAATGCTTTTGGGGATTTCTTTAGATGACCTTAGTCTGTATAATTCTTAAGTCTTATCAAAATCGGTGATGACAAGGTCGCGACCTGTTCTGGTGAGATAAAGAAACAATGTACAATCAACTGGTATATTCTATTAAAAATTAAAAATGAGTAAAATCAGCCCCATTTTTATATCAGGGAAAATGGTCATTAGTGTATTCTCAAGAAAATAAAAAAAAAAGAACGACGTCATTCATAAGTAAAATGACTTGGTGGATAAATTCCAGTATGGTTTTCTTAAAAATATTAGCCCAGTCAGTGCTACAATGGATTTTGTAAACTATGTCTTTGGAGCATTGACTAAGAAAAACATTCAATGTCCTTGATATAAATATCCTGGCTATGCAAATTAAACAATATTGGTTTTAGGGGTGTAATGTATAATTTAATTAAATCATTTCTTTTTGGTAGAAGGCAATGAGTGTTGCAGGTTGGTGTCCAGTACTTATGGAGTGCTGCAGGTGTCGGTTCTTGGGCACCTGCTTTATTCTTTGTATGTGCTCAATCTAAAATGCTCGAATATGAGATCTAGATATTTTACATTTGCTGATGACATGATGCTAATTGATGTAGGAAAGCATGAAAAAACTTTCAACAAAGAAGAGAATAATGACATGGTGCTATATACCATCTGGCTGCTCAAATTGACTTAAAATTAACACATATAAAATTATGCGCATGGTACTTATCTAACAAATAAGAAAATAGGCAATATTGATGTAAAGATTATTAATATTTCTTTGAAAAATTTCGCAAAATTAAGTACCTAGGTTTAATTATAGATGAAAAACTATATTAGACTGAACATAAAAGAATGGAAAAAATTGTCCCAATAATACAAATGTGGTTATTATTTATAAATGCATTATATAATGCATTTAGAAATAATTTCAACTGAATTAATATTTAAGAAATAAAACATTAAAAATTATTATTTAAGAAAGATTATATGTAAGATAGATATAATACTGAAAACTTGTATAGGGAACTAAACTAGAATGGGAGTGTTATTGGAATTTGAGTAGTGTAAATTGTTGTATATAATAATAAATAAAACACAAAAATGTAATATAAATATTGTATTCATAAATGAAGTGCATGATTATCTAAATAAGATCACTAAACAGTATTTTTTAATAATTTACTAGAACTGAAATAGGCAATAGCATATGCATCCAAAGTAGTCAATAAGCTATCTGATGAGGTTAAGAATAATAATTATATTAAGTTTATTAAATGAATAAAAATTGGATTTGAAATAAGCTAAGATTATAATTGTTATGGCATCTAGCCCAGACTTTTATGTTATTATGAACTATCGAGGCCAAAGAGATTGTAGAATGTTTGTGCAATAAAGATTTGTTAAAAAAAAATTTGTGTTTATTATCAAATGGACCAAATTCCAAAATTTTGTATATTTCTGGGAGGCCACTATTCCTCTTACTGGTTGTAAGGCTTTTCTTATCTCTAGGTTTTTATCCTTAATTTTCCTATGTAAATGTTGATTTGTTGACATATGTAATACAAATTATAATATCATAAGAAAAATAAAACTGGTCAACTAGATGAGCTAATTTCCATAGCAAATAGATTGGGTTTAAATCTCGCTACACCTTATTGGTGAATTTGGTTGTTAAAAAAAGGGTTTAAGACTTAGACTCAGATGTAATCTAGTTGCCATTGAAGTTAGATCTTCTAGTCACTCAATTTTATTTTGCTTATAATATTGGTATAATTTGAACATGATAAAAAATAAAAGCAGATTAAGCAAAAAATAAGATGCAGCCCTGAACTTGGTAAGAGGAGTCATTATTCACCCAAAAATAAACAAAATTTGCCATATTGGTATGTTTTGTAATAAAAGTAAAATATTTTTTGATTACCAAACCAATTTTTTAAACCAGTTTAAAGTTAAACTATATTAGTGATTTTGGGAAAAAATGTTTTAAGAGTGATTCCAAAAAACTAATGATGTGGTTCTAGAGAATTTCTGATTGATTGAATTTAATCTTGGGCAAAGTAGACTTTAAATTTTTATTTTTTTAATTCAGTTGTAGAACTAAAGATTATCTGGGCTATTTTGTAACTGTAATGACTGTACTTCAAGTTTTGTACTGAGTTAGTATATTGTTACCAAACTTTTTTGGAATGTGAAATTTTAGTTGAAAATAATTTTAAGCAAAAACATGTAGTACTGGGAACAACAATCAGCTTTTATAATAATAATTACTATTGAAATAGCCAGACCAGAAAACATATTCTAGGTCATCCAAGAAATAATAGGTATTTTTATATTTACATGCTTTTCAGTTACCACAAAATATTTACTGCAAAATAGGGAACCATTAAAGCTGCAATACATACCATAGACAAGTTTTTTGTAAACTCTTCCATTGGAACATTATCCAAATTTGATATTTTTTGTAAATCAAAACCAGAACAAAAATTTCCTCCTGTTCCATATAGTACTGCAACATATGAACTATCATCTTCCTCAAACTCTGATAGGGCAAATTTTAGTATTTTAGCTGTATCATTATCAATACAATTACGTTTTTCAGGCCTATTTATTCCGATTGTGGTTATTAAGCCCAGTTTTTCTACAAGAATACCTAAAAAGTAAGTTTAGTAAAAAGAACGTACAAAAATGGATCTTGAAACTAATTGTTACTGTTTGTGCTGGTTGCTGATGTTGACATGGTTTTTTGGAAAATTTTAATTAATCGACTGTTAAACATATTCTCATTATCTTTGCACTTTTCTCTGATCAAAATCTTTGATCATTTTAAAAATATTAACGTAATATTTATGAACCTGAAAAGTTTGGTTAGTATTTCATTTCTACATCATAGACGTAGAAGAAATTAAATAAAATTACATTTTATTTAATAATTAATTTCTTCTACGTCTATGTTCTACATAGACATATAAGAATAACATGATAGACCGCGAATCCTATAGAAGCGTGTTGGCCCTCGCGAGATAAATGTATTTCTCTTTCTATTTTACAGAATAGAAAGAGATACTACTCATCGAGGGCGTTCGCTCATTTCTAGGAAAGAGCCAACACGCTTCCATAAGATTCGCGATATACAAATTATAAAGATAGATAGATGCATATATTCTTTATTAAATCCACTACAATAGTATAATAATTTTTTATAATTAAGTTACTATTTTTAATACCTAGGAAGGTGTGGATCATGTCATAAAATTTACCATACTTAAATCTAATTCCCTATTATACTATAAAGTTAGAGTGAAAACAATACTAAATTAATAATGGAATGTTTGCAATAGATGTTAAGTACATTAATAAACAAATAAAAACATTATGGACCTAAGCTATTTTCCTACACATTCATATTTTCAATCTATTCTACCCCAGAACAACAAAGTTGCTTATCTACCAAAAAATATATCGCTCCCTTCCAGGGTACCTATTCTCGTTCTTGAGAGAACGATCACTTGATGGAAAGTGGGCGGGGTTCTCACAAAAAAGTACGAAACCGTATTCTGGGTAGCTTTTCTCGTTCTCGAGAGAACGATCATCTTGATGGAAAGTGGCCGTGATTCTCACGGAAACATAAGAAACCATATTCTGAATACGTGAACGAGAATAGGTACCCAGAGGGTACCTATTCTCGTTCTTGAGAGAACGATCACTTGATGGAAAGTGGGCGTGGTTCTCACGAAAAAGTATGAAACCGTATTCTGGGTAGCTTTTCTTGTTCTCGAGAGAACGATCATCTTGATGGAAAGAGGCCGTGGTTCTCACGAAAAAGTAAGAAACCGTATTCTGAATACGTTTTCGTACTTTTTTGTGAGAACCACGCCCACTTTCCATCAACATGATCGTTCTCTCAAGAACGAGAATAGGTACTCAGCTGGCAGTTCAAGCAAAATAATCGGTTTGAAATCCTGGAACAAAAAAGGTTAGTTCAGGTTAGTTTTGAAATATGCAAATAGCCGTCCCATATGGGAAATGTGACATTTTTGTTATAGTAGGCTACACACGTGACCAATAATCCTGGATGGATATTGGAATTATTTAGGCCCACTTAGATTGAGGCATCCCTCGGATTTTTTTTGAAAACGATCTTTCAAAGTTGGTTAACGTGTAAACTTTCTTGATGGGTTTCCAAGTAAAGAAGGTATCAGGGCGAGACGGGAGGAAGAGAAGCTGGCTAAACCCTCTCAGTCGCCACGACCATTGATTTCGTAGTTTAAAAAACCAAAGAAAAAGAAGAAGTATGTTTATAGCTTTCTTTCACGCACATGTCTCCTTAGTTCAGGTCTATGGAATGGTGTGACTTCGTAACTTAACCTCTAATTTACAGACTGCTAGAATATGTGTTTACGTTCGTTTTGAAGTTTAAATCTAAATTATTCCACCGTTTTATCCAGCCAAAATGAAAGTTAAAGTTATAAGTAGATCTCCTGATGAGTACTTACGTGAAACTAAAAATGATATACACAAAGGTAAGTCGAACAGCAAATAATTTTGTTTCCATTAAATTTGGTTTCCAGTTTTTAGAAATTATGACCCTTCTTTACATCCTTTTGAAGCTGCCAGAGAATACACAAGAGCTTTAAACGCTGTTAAACTGGAGAAAGTTTTTGCCAAGCCATTCCTCGGAAATTTAGATGGTCATCGTGATAGTGTTTCCTGTATAGCCAAACATCCCAAACGACTGTCTGTAATAGCCAGTGGTGCATTTGATGGTGAAGTCAGAGTATGGGATATTCCCCAAAGGGCTTGTTCAAGAGAGTTTGTTGCCCATAATGGCATTGTAAGGGGTATTATTTATACTCCCAAAGGGGAACATTTTATTACTGTTGGTGATGATAAAACAATAAAGACATGGAATGCTCTAACACCACAATTTGGTGAGGAAGAAGAGCCTATTAATACTGTCCTTAGTAAAACTGTCCTTACAGCTATAAGTCATAATAGAAAAAATCACATTTTTGCCACTGCTGGTGAAATTGTACAGTTATGGGAAGAAACCAGAAATGAACCAATTCGTACTTTTGAATGGGGTGTTGACAGTCTTCATGATATAGTATTTAATAAGGTGGAGAGTAATACCTTTGCAGCTTGTGCTAGTGATAGAAGTATTATTCTGTATGATATGAGAGATAATGGACCTCTTAGAAAAGTTATAATGCAATTAAGAACTAATAAATTGGCCTGGAATCCCATGGAAGCATTTACATTTACTTGTGCAAATGAAGATTTTAAGTAAGTATGACATTTGTAATACTTTATTTTTTTGATTAATGGGTTGCGATATATATATTTTTTTGTGTTGTCTTTGATTTTTATTTGCTTGTCTAGTTTGTTATTTCATTTTGACTTTTAATTTGTTTGTAATATATTTAAACATTATTTATGAATGTAAATTTGTATCTTGAATTTTATACTGTTGTGATTGTTGATTAATTGATTTTAGAGGAATTTTTATTTTGTTGAATTAAAAAACATTCAATTGATTTATTAGATCAAATTATGTTATTTATTAGTATTTTTTTTTTAAATTTTCAAACTTAGTTTTTTTGTTTACAGTCTATTTAAAAGAAGGTAATATTTAAACAAATAATACAAATTATTTCAGTTACATTATCTAATTTTACATTTTCTATCTTTTAAAAATGATGCTTCTATGCTGGTATGTTATATACCATGTTTCTTATGTAGCAGATGTTTATAATTGAACAGTTTAAGCCTTCGATCATACCCTAGATTTCAACAACAATAGATTAGTTTGAAGGCTGTTTATGGTCGGTGGGGGAGACGCTTTTTTGATGTTTGACAGACATAAACATGTTGACTTATATTTTCTCTCAGTTTATTGCTTGTCATGACTTTTTTCGGTGTTTTTAAGTGTTAGAAATTACTACAAATGCGAAGTTTACAATTAATATTAACAAAAAGAGAATTTAAAAACTATTTTTATTGGTAAATATTGTTAGATATTGTTTATATATTGAAAATAACAACAATAATAATTTAGGCAACCATATACTTATACTTTATGCATTCATAATTGATGTACCGATTATCATATGATACTTGTTTAAATAATGCAATTAGAAAAGGATAGCATAAAATCGGTACATCCGTACCAAGAAATTAGATATCTACTGTTTATCAACACTTTTTCAAATATAAATAAAAATATTATTACGTTATTCAGCTTTTAAACAACCGGGCCTTAGTTCAAACGTTATGCTAATTCTACAGGGGTATATTTGAAGGTTTAAGCTGAGCATAGTGGAGTTTATTGAACAGTATCTTAAAGCTATTGACTAATATAACTCAGAATTAGACATTTGTACTGCCTTAGAACGCTAGTCAAAAGTCTGACAAAGAACATTTAAGAAACAATCTGACATATTATGTAAGCATATAAAAGAATAGCATATATTATTAATGTTATCCCTTTTTCTTCCTATTTGTTTTCATGATTTTTCTTGAATCTGATCTGAAATAATTCTTATAAATAAAGCATATTTTATATCCTCATCAACAAATTTATAGTAAGAAAATAGCAGCAGAGAGTTTAATTTACATTACTGACATAGGGTAGATGAGTCCTGTAAGTTCTTTAAATTGTTTTTTTGCTCTTAATTTTTCTTATCAACCAGGCCAGCATTGATCTATTTTTATAGAAACTTTAGTTTACAGCAAAAAAAGATAAAGATTTATGTGTTACATATCTTTATAATTAAAAAAAAACTTATTTTAAACTACCTTAAATAAACAAGCACAAAAACAAAAAAGATAAAGGATTGAGTCTCTCATGACTTAATAACCTTATAAAATTTACCTATTTATTTTATATATCTTTTGTAGCTCTCAGTAAAAGTAAACATACACTATAGTATACAATACTGCTTACTAAATGGAGTGTACAAGAAAACAATAATATGAAATTTAACACGTAGATAGTATTAACCTGAATTAAAGAAATAAAAGTAGATTCTAAAAAACTTGAACAGCGATGTGCAAATAAGCTCCTTAGATTCATACTTTAACGGTACAGCATATCTTGTTAAAAGGACAAAAATTGCAATTTTCAAATCTCAATAAACTTTGAAAAATAATATCATTCGGAAGTAATGTTTCATCCATGTAAATAACTGAGAAAATATAAACGATAGCAGAAAATGTAACAGACAAAAGTTTGGTGGGTCATATAACTGTGAAATTTTGACTAGCCTCTACATATATATGCATTATATAGTCTGTTTTTATTTTCTTGGGAGTGAGATTCTTTCTTAAAAAAAATATATAAAACATATATTCGACATTAGTTAGTGTCTTTTTTAAAAAAGCAAAAATGGCAAAAAAATAATATTTAAACAATTTTCCATATAAAATCTTACGTCAAACTTACCATAAAAAATACATTCCAGCTAAGAACACATAACATGTTAAAATCCAAATTTTATGACAATCACAATTACGTTCTTGGTCAGTACAATAAACAATTTACAATTAATATAATTATATAGAACACATATAAGCCTCTTGCTAGATTAATATTAACTGAAAAACTGCGAATATCTGAACGTCGCGTCGCGATAAGACTGATAGTTGATTTTTTTCACCTGTGGGAAATTTTGTCTTACCTAATGTCATGGTTATATTTCAGTTTATATTTTTGTTTTAATTAATTTTTAAGAACAAAATATATAATAAATTATATTTTATTACAAAACGTTGAAATAAATTTTATTGAGTAGGTTTATGTCTTTTTTGTCATTTATAGATTGTTTATTTTTTTTAGTTTTGAAAGCCTCGTAGATTTCACTTCTCTTTGTGAGGGTCGATTTTTGGGATATTTGTTTTTTCATAATTGAATTTTTGATTGTCTTGGGCTTCATGTTTGGTAAGGGCTGTTTGGTTTTTTTTTTATCATACTTATGCTATCGCGGTCAGTTTTGGAGATGCTGACATGTTTGTCCTATGTATACTCCGTTGCAGTTGGTGCCTGGAATTTCATATACAACATGAGTTTTTTTTATCTTTTTTAATTATTGTTTTTAATTTTGTGAAAAGAGAATTCAAAAAATTGTACCCTTGTGTGTGACTGGAATGTTGTGTCTTGAGAGCACACCCTTTAATTGTTCGGGTAATCGGTTTATATACAGCAGTGTTAAGTAGTTTTGTTTTTGGTCTATATTATTTTTTCCCTTTATGTTAAATTTTGTTATAAAATGTATTTGCGTTTAAAAAACAGGGTTGACTAAAACTTGAGAATAATTGTCTTCTATTGGACCAAAGCATTTTGGGCTTTGTTATTGATTTCTCCTTAAACTTAGGATCCGATAACTGCACCGCGCGGTCCGCTAAGTTTATAATTACAGACTTTTTCTGGAAAAGTGGGTGATCGGAGTCAAAATTCGTATATCTAGATGACCATGTTTCTTTGGTATACCATTGCTTTTTTTTATTATTTATTTTGTAAAGTTATATTTAAAAAATTTATTTTGTTGTTGTGTTCAATTTCGATAGTGAATTTCAATTTTTTATGGTAACTATTAAATAAAGATAGTGTTTGATTTATTTGGTCATTAGAAACAGCGACTATATAGTCATCGACATATGGAAAGAAAAACGGCATAGCAAATTTTAATTTAGAAATGATTTCTTTTTCTCTAGTAAAAGTTGCGCAATTACACTTCAGATACTAACACCCATTGCACAGCCTTCAGTTTGTTTATATATTTTGTCCTTGTATAAAAAGTTGGTAGAGATTAAAGTTAATTCAATCGCATCCTGGAACTCATTTAAGGGAATATCCATATATTTTTTTATTTTGTCCCATTTTTTTTAAGCCAAAGTTACAGATATGTTAGTATATAATGATACTACATCTAGTGAGATTAAGGTGTGTTCATCTTTGGGTGTGACGTTTTTTATTTTTTCTTTAAAGTCCATAGAGTCTTTTATATAATATTGATTTTTATTGACGATATTTGATAAAACATATTTTAGTTTTGAAAGTGAATTAAATGGCAATTGAATGTAAGAAACAATTGGTCTTAGTGGGATGCCTTGTTGTGAAGTTTGGGGTGACAATGAATTTTAGGGGTTAGTGCGTTATTTATTTTTGATTTTGTTTGTAAAACATTAGAATCTATTATATATTTTATTCTTAAAAGTTAATTAAAACAAAAATATAAACCAAAATATAACCATGATATTAGGAAGAAAAAATTCCCCACAGGTAAAAAAAATCATATACCAATCTTATCACGACGCGACGTTCAGATATTGGCAAAGTTTTTTAGGTAATTTGCCTCTAGCAAGAGGCTTATATATATATATATATATATATATATATATATATATATATATATATATATATAATATATATATATATATATATATATATATATATATATATATATATATATATATATATATATATATATATATATATATATATATAATTATTTTAATTATAAATTGTTTATTTTACTAACCAAGAATGTAATTGTGATTGTCAAATATTTTGAATGTAACGTGTTATGTGTCCTTAACTGGAATATATTTTTTTATGGAAAGTTTTAATGTAAGTTTTTATAGCGAAAATTGTTTAAAATATTATTTCTTTGCCATTTTAGCTTTATTTTGATTTCTTTTTTAAATTAAAATTCATTTGTTTAAAAAAATTATGTTTTTTTTGATTTTTCTTTTTGAGATTTCCATATAAAAACTCCTAAGACATAAGTTGACAGGATTGAATTATATTTATAAAATATATTTTATTATTTAATATAAATAGCCATGTAAATAATTCACTAATATTATTTTAGTAGGTATATACTTTTATTATTTTGTAAATTTGTATTTTTTACGGATATCCTTCAGCAAAAATTTAATTTATTATTATCAATAATAACCAATGCTCCATAGGTGGAAAAATCTAAACCATTTTTTACTTATTTATTATTTTGCATAAATAACGATATTGTAAACTGTGTAGGTTTTCTGTTACATTTCACTATTTCATTCGCCAAATAAAAAATTAAAGTTTTTTGCTTTGTCACAACTTGTCTTTAACGGTTTAGCTGCTCCTACCGCCAGGAAATTCTTGTCAGGACTTGCTTACTTGTTTTTCTATAAATTGTTAAGGGGTAATAATTCGTACTCATTTCGTTGTATAATTAGAATAATAAGCTTTATTGTTGTAAAGAAATAAATCTTGTTAAGAAACCATTAAGCAGAACAAAATATTATTAAATTAAACATAAATATAAATAAAAACAAATGGAAATATAAAAAGTTGTACTGATAAAAATAATGAACATGTGATTAAAGTTAGTAACCAAAATGAAATATAACAAAACATAAACCAGTATAAAGGGACCAATAAACAGTAAATCCACAAATAGGATAAAAGGTCCACTAAAATAAAGTAAATGTCTACTAACTTATTTTAAAAGTACAAAATAAAATTGGATAAGAAAGACCATAAAATTACACCAATATACACATTTTAAAAGCTCAAACATTAGGCATCTGCTAATAATTGTCTGCAAAATATTCTTTCAGTGAATTATACGGGCCCTTAAGATTTGTCCCAAGCAATCTATCATCCATAATATTTTTTTTATCTTACAGGAATATTGATATATATTTTAATTCCCTCAAAAATAAGTTACTGCTTAGTGAGAGTAGTTCTGGTAATGGATAGTGGCAGACCATTATTACGAATGATTAACTTACCAAATTATAATAATAACGAAATATTCCGAAATTAAAACCTATTCAAGACATGTAAACACGTTGCAATTCCATATTTTATATGCTTTGTCCTTTCCTTACACAAAGAGCAGTAAATTTACATATTATTGACTAGCCAAAACTAGCAAGTTTAAGCTTTTTTAACGAGAATTAGTTGGAAGCACTGCAAACTTGCTAACCCTGCTTGAAGAAGTAACAAAAAAATCGAAGTTCTTGAGTGTTACATTTTAGAGGTGATATCATTTTCTTCAACTCTTAATGTCTACCTTAACAAAGCAAGTTTTAATTTTTCTGGAGCAGGAATTATGAAAGAGAAACTAAAAAAAATAGGTATATCATTTTGAAGACATATACGCGAAAAACAATTACACTGTGGCGACCTTCCTGGACTCCTGTTTCAAGATGTTGTTATTCACTTAGAAACTCGGATAAAAGAGACTTCTAAAATCCCAGAACACTCGTATGACTATTATAAAACCGAAGTTCAAGAAGTACAAGACGATAGTGATAAGGACGATGAACCTCTGTAACACCTAAAAGTGCTCATCAACTTACAATCTTTTTTTGAAAACCTACTAATAGTTTGTTTGAAAATGTAGTAGTTCTGTAGAAGTGACAAATCCTTTTATTGAAATAAAATGGCCTAACAAAATATCCATTTATGAACAAATACACTGTGAAATTAGGCAAATTAAAATTTTACCTATTATTATATCTTCAACCCATTATATATTTATCGGTACCTGTTGGCAGTGTATCTAATCAACAAACGTTTCAGAAGCCGGGACTGTAATTTTATCAAAAAGTTTAAATCCAGATACAGCGGAGAGTTTAATATTTTAGCACGATTGTCTGCCGAAACTTAAATATTCATATTAATATTAACTACTTTGATTCTTTTTTGTTATGGTTGGTTTAACTTAAAAACCTTTTTGTATCTTTCTTGAACTCATATATTGTTTTATTAATTAGGTATAATATATTTTATTAACGTTTTTTTTTGGTTAGTTTCAGTTCTATTCGATAAAAGCAAAATCGGTCGGCAAAGCCTCTATGCTTTGCATATACCGGCTGTTATCGATAATAGTCATTTCAGCCGATAAATCTATATCGGTATTGGTCCATCATTAATTATAGGATCTCCCAATGTAAGAAAATTGGATATAAGCATAATTTTGCTATTCAATTGTTTATTATTATAGCAAAAATAATGTTAAACAATAATTTAAGTTGTTATGATTTCCTGAAATTAAGGGGTCAATGTAAATATACCTTTTATATTATTTGGCCCCTTCCTTTATAATTAGTAAGCCTTTTATTAATTAAAACAGTTTTAGTCTGTTGTATTAGGTTTATCATATTTAAAGTAGTTCATCGGTTAATCGAGTATCTTTTTATTTTCTTCAAACTGCGTGTGTTCATTGTTGATATAACTTTCCGCAACACTGCGAAATTTCGAGCACCTTGCCCTTCTCATAGTTGGGATACTCAATATAAACGCCCTAAAATGCAACATTTATCTTGGGCTATATGGGAAGAGACATAGCGTGGCTTCTGTATCTAATAAAAAATGAGAAACGACGTACAGTTAGTAAAAATATGTTTCAAATATTTGATTATAATTAAGTCTTCTTTTTAATTTTAAGGCGTACGCCATGTTGCAACAAAATATTTTATTTTGTATTAGTTAACTGTTCTGCATTTTAAAGCTTTTTGTCAAAATATGGGGCGCTATCGGGGTCAAACAACAGAAGTGGAAAGAAAATTAGTTATTCACCATTTTTAAAATGAAAAATCTTATTGCTAAATTTGAAAAATGATTATCAGGTTTCACAATAGGGTTCAAACTGTTGTAGATCGCTTTAAAAATGAAAAAGAATATTAAACAAGAAAAGAAAAAGTCCCAAAAAAGATTTAAAGAAATAGATGAATGCTGAATTATACTAAACTAGATCGTAAAATATGTGTTGACATGAATGCAAAGTACTACCACAAGACCGTTACCGCTCAAAGTGTTCGAAACATTTTAAAATGCACAATTTACTGGAAGAGCGGCTCAAAAAAAGCCATAGATTAGTAAAGGAAACAAACTCAAACGCCTGACATTTGTCAGGGAGTACAGAAATAAAGAATTTCTATTTTGGAAAAAGTTATTTTTACAGATGGGAGTAAATTTGATATTTACAACATCTAGAACAAATTATTGAAAAACTTTGTATTGAAGAATCTTATCAGTATAATGGTCCTAATAGAGTTAGTCTATAACTGTTCCAAAATCATCGAAAACTGATATTAATGTCATGGAAAATCTATGGAGTCATTTAAAAGTTGCAATAAGAAATCACGAAAACACGAATAAAAA
The DNA here is from genome assembly GCA_034092305.1 of Diaprepes abbreviatus. NCBI lineage: Eukaryota > Metazoa > Arthropoda > Insecta > Coleoptera > Curculionidae > Diaprepes > Diaprepes abbreviatus. The sequence continues at coordinate 28,183,015 of JASJET010000022.1, forward strand.
TCACCTCAAGATTATGCTTCAGGTAGAATGGTCAAAAATATCTAAGGACTATTGTGAAAAACTAGTTCGTTTAATGGATGATCGTTTAAATGCTGTTATAAGAAACCAAGATCTTTCTACAAAATATTAAATGCAGTTATGAATATTTTTTACATTCGTGATAAATTCAAAAGTTTACAAGTTACATTTTTGCGTTATAATTTTATAGAGTAGCTGCAGTTATTTTCATTATTGTTGCTGAGCCCTTGAAATTTAGTAAGGTGTGCGAATTTAATTTTTACTGTGTCTTCAAATGTGTAACACGCATTGTTTTCGGGTTACTTATCAGCATCAGTAAAATGCTTCACAAAATATTTAATTTTCATTCTTGAATTTATAATACTTCTTTCGTGTACTGAAATAATTTGCAATTTTATAGTTTGCAAAAATGAGTAGGGAAAGCAAAATTTGAAAGCCGAATTGAATATTACAATTTTGTTTTTCGCTATTTTATTATATTCCCGCAACTGATATATAAACACTTTTACATCTTTGGTTGCGTTAGGTTTTCCATTCATCTTGTGACGCGTTTTCAAAAATAGTAGTCCAGGGGCGAATCTAGCCTCTCTCTCTCTTTTTTTTTGAGGGGGGACACCAGCGACATTCATGCAGCAGGCTGGGGTGAGTCTATTTTTTTGAATTCGAAGCTGGGGGCGGGCAATCGCAAGCGAATACAAGTGGTCGGCGGGGGAGGGGGAGATGCCAGGCAGCATTCACATTCCTAGTGTAAGAGGCAGGGTAGAGTCTATTTTTCTGCATTTGAAGCCCTTGGGGGATTATCCCCCCCCCCCCCTTGAATCCGTGTCTGTGGTTGTCTCCCAGTTACGGCAGCGGAACATATTAGGGTGGATATCTACCCTGCAGACAATCATCGGTCAAACGCTCAGCGATCGGGCGATCCTCAGCTTAAGGATATCCCATACTAACCCTAAATACTCCTGTGGGTAACACCCACGGTTTAGATCTCGGTGTTGCTAACTATCCTCTGAACTATTCAACCATTTGACTATCCGGTGGTCAAGATGTCCACCCAGTTATCAGTCTCGGGCGTCGCCCTCTGGAATAATGTGGTAGAGGGCCTACTTGCACCAGGTGGCTTGTTACAGTGGAGAAATGGAAAACTAGGGATCAACTGTGCCTATTAGTTACCGGCTATCAGTTATTACCTGAAATGTAAAAATGAGAATTAGGTAATGAAACAGACGGTTTTAAAACATCCTGTATCCTGTATTCCATACTTTATAATATGGCCTAAAACTAACTTATAACCTAAGGTGGACAACAATACGTATGTGCGCTGTTCTTGGCACCTCGTACTAATCGACCGGTGACGGTACGGCAGACGGTAACCCGGTGGTATCATCCCCACGCTATTCACGGTGCCTCGTATTAAAATTCGCGATGCTATTCACGGTAAGTCGTACTATATACTTTTGTAACGCTACTCACGACGCTGTTTACGGCGCATCGTACTAAAAATACGATCGGCGACGGTACGTTATATATCTTAGCTGTAATTCAGCATAGGTCGGTGGTAGATGCGGTTTTTTGTACGTGGTGGTTCTTTACGCGGCAGTGGTAATATCGGGGCGGTAACCTTGCCGTGATGGGCGGCGATAGTTATGCGTTTTAATGATGGGACACCGGTGAGCGCTTGGCGGTAAACACGTTCTTGGTCCTTACGGAACGAAAAAACCTGACGCTGCCGGCAGGTGATCCGGGTGGTCCGTTTAGACTCTGCATCTGGGTGAAGAACGTGCATACAGTACGGTGGAATAGGGCTTTGTATTACCATACATGGCGCGGTAAAACTAATTAGAGACCAGGCGCGGATCCAAGGGGGGGGGGGGCGATCGCTCCCTCCAAGAGCTTTGAAAATAAACCCGATTTTTCCACTTATACTAGGAATATGTATGCTGCCGGCATCCCCCCCCCCCATAACTTGTTTTTCTTGCGATCACTCTCCCCCAAGAGCTTTAAGTTCAAGAAAATTGACCCGATTTTTCCTTTTAACTAGGAATAGGTATGTTACTGGCATCTTCTCCCTAGTCGACAACTTGTTTTTTCTTGCTCCCCCCCCAAAGCTTTGAGTTCAGGAGAATAGACCCGATTTTTCCTCTTATACTAGGAATATATATGCTGCTGGCATCCCCCCACCGTCAACAACTTATTTTTTCTTGAGATCACCTCCCACTCCAAGAGGTTCGAATTCAGAAAAATAGACCCGGCCCTGCCTTTTACATTAGAAATGGAAATGTTTCACATGTGCCCCCCCCTCCCCCGTCGACAACTTGCTTTCGCTTGCCATACTATACTTTTGTGATATCCCCCCCCCCCTTCAAAGAGAGAGGCTGGATCCACCCCTGTTAGAGACCGGTAATACGAAAGCTTCAAATATTCTTTTCCCGCAAGAGCTACATTCTTTCTATGTATAATAAATTAGATATTCTCCAGTACACATATTTATGCCCAAAAAATTTATAACATCGTTACAACGTTTTGAGATAAGAATTCTAGCTTGAACAATTAAGGCTGGCGAGGCTACTCGCCAGCCTTAATTGTTTACGCTTTATGTACGAGCTGTGTAAATTAAGTAATGACACTTGGAACGCAGAACTTAGAAGGGCGGCTGGTGAACATGTAATACGTTTTCAGGATGAGCTTGAACTCGCTAAAGTCATTTGATTGTCCGGAGTGATCGTGAAACAGTTTTTTCTAGTGCGTTCTAAAAATTAGTAACATCAATTTTGAGCAACGGCGTGCTATCAGGTTTTGTTTCAGTCTTGGACAGTGCAACGGAAACTTGCAACCCTGCGGGGACAGTGTTTTTGTCAAGGGCCCACGAAAAGAGTTGATTGAAGATGAGCCACGCAGTAGAAGGTCTTTATTTTCAAGAACGAATGAAAATGTGTACAGAATCCGGGATATTGTGTGTTCAGATCCTCGGTTGACAGTTGTAATGACCGGGGAAGAAGAGTTTCATACCACCGCTGGGACTAATGAAAAAAAAATGGTTTTAAAAACCTTTCGCAAGACCAAAAGGACATCAAGAGGGAAAGGTTTTTTTGGAACCGATTGAAAATGATCGTCATTTTCTGGAACTTGTCATTACTGGCGACGAGTCTTGGGTGTCTGAGTACTACCCGAAAACTAAAAGCCAGAGCATGGAATGGTACACTTGAACCTCTCCAAGGCACAAAAAAGTAAAAATGGCCAAGTCAGAGATCGAATGCATGCTGATTTGCTTTTTCGGTAGCTAGCAAATTGTCCTCAAAGTTTATGCGTCAAGACCCACTTCTATCTTGAAAAAGGGTTACGCGTGTGAGACCAAACATCAAAAACTGGGTGTTACATCGCGGTAATATGCCTTGTCCAACAACAATTTCAATAAACGAGTTTTTGGCCGTTAAAAACAATTCTGTGGTTCCTCAGACTCCTTATTTGCCTGACTTGAGTCCTTGTGACTTTTTCCTCTTCTCGAGATTAAAAAATTACCTCAAGGGACGTTATTTTGGGACAGTTGAAAATATCCAAACGGCTGTAACCTACCAGCTGAAGGCTATACCATTATCCGAGTTCCAGCATTGCTGCTTGAAGAACCGTTTTCAGCTCTGTGTGGCTTCTCGAGGAAGACAATATTGAATTGTTCTATTCGAATAAAATTAAAATGAAAAAAAGCAGTTCCATTACTTAATTTACACACCTCGTATAGTCTGTTTATTATTAGGTCGGTACTATTTCTGTGTTATTTATTTTAAGAGCTACATCATTGATTAAATTGTTAATCTTATGTATTTTCTCCGTTAAATGAGAATCTGTAAGAAAGAGATAGAAACAAGTTTTCTTTTACTAAAGCGATACATATTTTGAAAATAACCAATTTATGTATATGGCTATACTATTTATGAATTCTTTAAAACAATTTTAAGGATCTAAATTTAACAGTTTTTCGCTAGTTTACTTTTATCGACAGTTAGAAATTTTATTTGATAGTTCTAAGAAGTTATCATATTCCATCATTTTTGTGGGGTTATTTAATTTTCCCCTAAGTTTGTATTCCAAGAATTGTAGAATAAATAGGTTTTCAGCGTCCAATTTTTATTTTTATTTTCAACGTGTATTTTCCAATGTTAATAACTCGGTATTACTTGCCATAAACCGTTAGCATTATTAAAAATATAATATATTTATTTATACCTAATATTTTTTTATTACTATCCTAAAATATTGTGTTTAAATTTTCATTACTTTTCGTTATTTTTCAATGATTTTTTTTGGATATACCAATATATATTTATAATGTTTCTCCTCTTTTTTTATTTCTAGCCTTTACACGTTTGATACTCGTAATCTCAAAAAACCCGTTAACGTGCATAAGGATCACGTAGCAGCAGTTACATTTGTGGATTATTCTCCTACTGGAAAAGAATTTGTTACAGGAAGTTACGATAAATCGATTAGAATATTCGAGGGTGGCCATGGACATTCTAGAGAAATATATTACACGAAGAGAATGCAAAGGCTGACTTGTGTACATTGGACATTGGACAATAAATACATTATCAGTGGATCCGACGAGATGAATATAAGAATTTGGAAGGCTCGAGCTTCAGAAAAACTTGGTCCTGTAAGTTTATTTCTTTTTAGCATATTGTAAATCTTACACCGGTAATTTTTGTAGTTTAAGCTAATTTTATTTTAACTCTTATTCTGGATAATTAATTTTTAAATAAGAATCCCTGCGGTGGGCAAATGAAATTTTAGTAAAACTTGGAGAAGGTGTAAACAGACAATTTTCCGAATTTTTCGATGATTTTTTACATACCTCCTATTTTTGGGTCGTAGAACATGAATATGTTGTTTTTTTCGCCGATCTCGCGTGGTTTTTCCGAAAAAAAATCATTTCCACTCATATAACTTGTGTTTTCCGATCACTACCTTTTAATTTTGGGCATCTATAGTAAAATACATAAACACTACACACAATATTAATCATTTTTTTAAAATAAAATTGACATAAATAACCGCGGAAAAATACGAATTTTTTATAAAACGTAAGAAAACCGTTGCCTTGTGGTTTCATACTGTTGCATGCATGGTTGCTTGCATACGATTTAAATCGAAACATGCGATGCGATATTGTCACGTTACGTGGATTTTAAATTTTATTAGGACGGGGAACTTGGTAGTTCAAATGAAATTAATTGTGATCATTCCATTAACCTAAAGGATTTTCCGATGATTTTTACATACCTCCTATTTTCGGGTCGTAGAACATGAATATGTTCTTTTTTTTTCGCCGATCTTGCGTGGTTTTTCAATGGAATCTAGATAAGTTTAGTTTAGGTTAGTTTAGATCAGTTCAGGTTAGTTTAGTTATGATTTCGTTTTTAACGTAACTTGCCGAACGATCTGTTTATGTTTGGCATCCCAAATTTGCACGTTTATAATACCCACATTTTACGCTACAATACTGGAATGATCACAATTAATTGTATTTAAACCATCAAGTTTTCCATCTTAATAAAATTTAAAATGCACGATAACATCGTGGCAATATCGTAACACATATTTCGATCTAAATCGTATGCAACCAACCATGCATGCCCAGAAACAGTATAAAACAAAACAACGGTATTTTTACGTTTTATAGAAAATTCGCATTTTGTGGCCGTTATTTTTGTAAATTCTGTTAAAAAATATTAAGTATTGTGTAGTGTTTGGAGATTTTCCTATAAATGCCCAAAATTTAAAGGTTGTGATCGAAAAATACAAGTTACATGGGTGAAAAATATTTTTTTTTCTCGGAAAAATCATGCGAAACCGGCGAAAAATAACAACATAAGCGACTCAACAATCGGAACTATGTAAAAAATCATCGAAAAATTCGGAAAATTGTGTGTTTCCACATTCTCCAAGTTTTCCCGAAATTTTTTATTATACATGCTGGTAGCTTGACTTTATGGATGTTTTTTGAATTTGAGTTTTTTAACAGAATGATTTGTTTTGAAAGATAAGTTTATTACATCATGGATTTGAACATTTCAAGTAATTGTATTTTTGCATAAAAACTGAATAAATTATAGATGTGCGGGTATTGTTTATATTTCGGAAATAACAAACGAGAACAAATATTTATTATTGAAAATGGTATTACCAATGTTCGAGGATGCCCCACTTTCACACTATATTACATGACGATCTTGCATTATCAGTTCACACACAGCGTCGATGTTTTTTGGCACAACTGATTTTGGACGTCCTTCATGCGATTCGTTAGTGAGCGAACGATGGCCTTGAATGAATTTACTAAGTCAGCGATATACAGTGGTTTTTGTAGGTGCTTCGTCTCCATATAAAATAATTAAGTTCATCGATGCACTCTTGTTGAGATAAACCACGTCGAAAGTTTTGAAAAATAAACGCATTCAAATGTCCATTAGTTTATTCCATTTTTTGGTGCGCGGCTAAATTTTAATTTTATTAAGTGTTAACTAATAACTTCAAAACGAATTATTAAATGTTCAAAAACCGGTCGGCATTGAATACAGTATTAAAACACCATTCATAGGGGTATCCATCACCTAATCCCTCCCCTTTTCTTTTGAAATTTCTTAGTTGATAGTACCACCTATGACATTTCCGACCTAAATTTTAAGTCAAAAAGTATTGTAAAGAATATCATTTTACCTCAGTTTTATCAAGCACCGCATTTCGTAGGGTTCAAAACTTAAATGGAATGAGATGAAAGATAATTCACGCAAAGACGCGATGTTCAATGTCAGTGGCGGTTGGTGTATTAAAAAAGTAGGGGTTGCAGGTCTAATGGTACATTAAAAAAATAGATATGTATAAAACCTGTCATAGGCACCGGTCGATGAAAAAATAAAAGTCTTTAAAAATTGTTAATATGAAACAAAGTAGTATTTTAAATAACTAAACGTAAAAAAGGCAGTAAATTTTAAGAACATGCACTTATAACTTACTGTATGAATTATTTATAAAGAAAATCTATACGCTGATCTTTGGCATTAGTAAACTTGTTAATAACCTGCTGATTGAAATCAGGTATGCTTTCGATAATATTCCTTTCTTTAGAAAGCATTGCCAAAGCAGAAAGTTCATAGTATTCCGTAAAAACGTTTCTATCCGTTTGAGGGTAGAAAAGCACTGTTCTGCTTCAGCCGATGCGATCGGAATAGTAATTAAAATTTTTAAAAGTTTTAGAACTAGAAGTAAAAAGATAGACATCAAGTAAAAGAAATCCAGAAATTGATCTAAATTCTTCAGTTTCATATATGACGGTCAGTTCTGTGCGGAGTTTTCGTTCGATAAAAAAGGGGTCAATTTTAATACTATCCTTAAATTTTTGTTCGGGAAAACATGTACTACATTCGACATACTGTTCCGAAAAAGAGACTGGCTGTTACCAAGTGACCGTTAAAGCTACATCGTTGTTTTGCCTGATAAATAATTATATCACAAACTTCTTTTGCTCTCCGAGAAAAATTCGCAAAATCATCGAGCCTACGTCGTTTTGAAGTAGATGGAGATGGCTCAACGTCGTTTGAGGTAATATTTATAATTTCTGTTAATTTTGATTCAAATGATAATATATTTTTATTTGCGATAACAGCGTTAATTTGTTTTGTTTCAAACTTACTAAATAACAAATCAAACTTTTCTACTGTCATTTAAGATTTTTCCATTGTCTCTGGAATGCTGTCTTTGTATTTGAAAACGGTACAAACAACTCTAGAATTAAAATTGCATCTTGTTGGGGCTGAACGAGTTTAGTGTTTGTTAACAATTTGATCTAGAATTGCGGTTCTTTGAGGACTATTTGAAAACAAAGAACAAATCCCTTGTAAATTGGAAAAAGTATGCGAACATTTTTATTAGCGTGTGCAGCGATTAACATTACAAAATTTAATTGATGCGCATAACAATGTTCTTAAGCAGCATGTTCTTAGGTTTGTTTTATAATTGCTTGCACCCCACTTGACGAGCCGCTCATATTTTCTAGAAAATAAAAAAGCGCTCACTTGGTTTTACTTACACATAAAGAAAGATAGAGTATTATATTTAACGGCTTTGCTAGAATTTCTTATAAGACATTCTTAAAAATCTCTAACACATACACGATGGTTTCGGAAATCGAAATCGGCCACTGTATTTGTCTGCACAGTTTGGGACAAAGCACTTAATTTTGGATGTTTTTTCTCACAAAACTTTTTTAACTTCTTTAAAACGTAACAAAATACCTTGATCAAAGTAAAAACATAGTCATTTTCACAAAAATTAAAATACCGGTATAGTAGACATCACGCATAGAAATACCGGCACAGTAGACACCATGGTTGTATTTTAACCTGAACTAAAGAAATAGTTTAACTGCTGCTTCAAGAAGGAACCTTTACTTGATACTGGCAGTGTCACGCCCGACTGGAAGCAAAAGCTCAAATACTCATCCAGTGGGTTGCATAAGAGAAATTTTTCTAGTAGAGGGATATTTTGTGAGGCAAACTAAATACAGGTTTGCAAGTCGACTTGCAACCTACGTGAAGTTTACGAGACGAAATTAATCTCCACATCTTGAGATAGGTAACTCCATGTTTCGTAACACAAAGTTTACATGTTCCCCAAGATTCTTTCAGTGTCATCTCGATGTTATATGTTATTGAATCCTCTCAGATATTAAATATCTGTAAAGCGCAAACAAGATGTAGGGGACAACTACTTTCACCACGTTCTTTAAAACAGGTAGTCAAAAAGGCTCAGTACCTTGCAAAGGATCTGCTGTGTAACATGATATTTTAATGTTAGTGCTTTGAAATAATGAAGTTGCAATTCTTCTACCCGGTAGTGTTAATTCTTAATTTGGGGTGGAGTGATTGGAGTTACGTTAACATAGTAGAAGACATACACTGTTCGAGAAAATAGTGCTTGATGCTGTGAAACACATACAAATGCATGGTACCGATAAAAATGCCCCAGAAAGAAAGTACTGCGGGAAATTAACAAAATAATAGATAAAGTTATTGTTTGTTTCGTCACAAAATCAGATATTAGAAGATATAAAAAAAGAACTTCCTGCAGAAACCATAATTTCTACCTGAATCAAAAGAATACGTCTTGATGAGGCTGTTTTTTGGTAGGACTGCAAAAAAACTCACTTTAAAAAAAAATCGTCCATACTATTGGACTGTGACAAAAAAGTCATTGTGGTGTGACAAAACTAAGATAAATTATGTTGGATGTGATTGTAGAGTATTCGTGAGACGGCCAAAAGGTAAAGATAACAACCCAAATAGACCATTTTCACGTTAAAATACGGTGGAGGAAATATTAAACGATAGAGGGGGCTTTTCTTTGCCCGGCGCTTAGTGGACTAATTTGAGATTTTGGGCCCGGAAATCGTGCAGTGTAGCCAGAAAACGAGATTGCGAAATGATTCTTTTTGGAGAATAAAGGTAATTGTAGAATTGAGGGAAAATGTCGAGAATACACAGTGATGATTCCTAACTTTAAAAAAATTGACCAAATGTCCCCTAGGAAACTTTGTTATACCATTATAACATTTTTTGAAGTCTTTTATGATTTATTTTCTGAATTATGTGGAAATGGGACATATAAATGTAAATCATATTATATACTTGGCAAATGGTGTTCTTCCATAGTTCTACCACCATGGAAAACCTTTGAGGTAACCTCAAAAGAAAAAATACGGATTTAAATGGATTTTACGAAGTACCTCAGTACAAATGAAGCGACATCAATAGTTGTGTGAATGCATTTAATATAGTTGAGACGTTATTCCTGACAAAAGATCTTTCACAAATTATAAGGCTTTAAATTACGTAATAATTAATGTATTTAAGTTTAAAAACGATTCATCCATTAAAGTTTTTTGTTTAAATTTGTGTCTCTAATTAGTTGTCTAATAAAACCTTGTTTCCTTTATAAACACTTGGTCTTGATTTGAAATACTTTAAAAAAATAGTTTATGTTTATTAAAAGGTTAAGAAGAATACTCATTTACGCAGTAAGAGTAAATATACTTTTATTATCTGTAAATATTTTACGTTTTACTTATTTTTTCAATTATTTTGTCACCACTATATATTATGACCCAAAAGGCTAAACTTTTCCTTTACTAGTGCGATCTGAATTCTACTCAATATAAAAATATTTTTTCGGAATGTTGACATCTGAAATATCACATTTTTATGAAACGTCTTAACGTGGCTATTTGCGGAAAAATGACTTGCACATTCCTTTTATAGTTTGTCATGCCCGGTTGAAACAGAACTAATTCGGAAGTTGATATTTGTTGATTATGAAAAGCTAGAATAAAAATGTGCAAGTCATTTTTCTTTAAGTTGCGTCACCAAGGGCGTTTATAGGCTACGAAAAATTTGGAATATTAATGTTTGCAAATACAATATTGTTACTAGCTTGGACAGGTATTTATAATACATGACAATTAGAAAACAGTTAATTATAATTATCATAAATTATAGGGTGAAAGTGGAAATAATGGATTTTCCGGGAAAAATTCTCAGTTTATAATTAAACATTTTAAAAACCGTTTTGTAAATCTTGTATTGAAAAATAATTTTAGGCTAGCACATATTTTATATTTAAATTTGGGACTTCCCAGTCGCTATTTTTCTTTCCAAAAAATGTGTCGTAATGCTGAAAATTTTGAGCGTGTAATCAGTCTGTCTGTCAAACTATGAAAAATCGTGGCTTTTTTTAAAATTAGTATTTTGAAAATTATCAAACTTTATTCTATAACGCTTTATATAAAACTCTATAGAATTTTGAGAACAATTCTAAAATTATGAAATATAAAGGATTCATTCGTTAAAATACAAAAAAATCAGGTTTTTAACTTGCAACTTGGACCTTTATGAATAATTATGCATATTCATATGATATCTCCAGGAGTATAAGTTCAAAATATAAAGAAATGAATAAAAATATTTTAGTCAAAATTATATATAAGTAATTTTTTTATTTTCAGTTACGACCTAGAGAAAGAGCTGCCTTACGTTACAGCGAAGCTCTCAAAGAAAAATATGCAAGTCATCCACAAATTAAGAGAATAAGTAGACATAGACATGTTCCTAAAAATATTTATAATGCTCAGAAAGAGCATAGGACGATAAAGGAGAAACAGAAACGAAAAGAAAGCAACAGAAGGATGCATTCCAAGAAGGGAGAAGTGCCGTTTATACCAGAAAGGGAGAAGCATGTTATTAAGGAAGTTCAGTGATGTAATTATTTTTCCGACGTTAAGATGTTAGTAATAAATATTTTCCATAAAGATTCTTTTTTGTCCCTTATTTTTTACTGCTTAATTACATTTGCATATTTAAAGAGATCCAGGATTAAAAGAATATTTTAAATTTGATATTATCTTTCCAGTCTATCTACCCAATTTATTTTGATGTGTAATATTCTGTTTTTCGATTATATTTTGTTATCTAAGGTAATTTTTAAAATGTTATAAACTTGTAGTAGGGTCAAGTAGAGTGTATGAGATAGCTTTTTTCTAGTTTGATTTTAAGCTTTGATAAATTTAATATTTATTAAGATTTTTTGATCAAATTTGAAGTCATTTTTGGTAATATTACTTTAATATCCTAAATCAATTTTTTGATATTAAGATTTTTTCACATATTAATTTTACTTTTTTGCAAATAGTGTTAGACTATCACATTGATCCTCGTATAGGGGTCAATGTGATAAGCCAGGAGGTTAATGTGATAGGTTCGGTTACAACACAAAAAAAGGCTTCACATGGATTTACTCTTTTATTTTGAAAAACAGAATTGAGGTTAACTGAAAAGTGATGATAATAATTTTGCTCTGATTCTAAGATCATATTGTATCATAACTGACAGAATACCTCTTTGTTTACATGGAGTACTAACAATGCAACAAAAACACATTTTGAACTTTTGCTAATTTATTTCTCCCGCCATCCAAACCTTGCCACTGCCAACAACAGGATGTATTAGCGAAAGAACCATTTTCACCCATCAAAGAATCCCACAAACGTTTTCCTTTATGAACAATTGTTGATGGAAGAAGTTTCCTTTCCCCTGGCAAAATTTATTTCAGTACCTTCACTTTATTTGCTGATATTCCTTGTTTTTACACAGAATTTTGGTACTTCCTGGATCATTTTCAAGTTAACGTTTATAGTATGGCGGACAAAAAAAAAAAATTTGTCTGCCATATTATAAACGTCTGAAAATTTATATGGGGGTTTTCGGGGTCACACAGAAGGAATCTAAAATTTTAAAAAAATTTACATGAGAGATTACATTTTTCGATTCTGTCCAAAATTGGTATAGGGGAGTTTTTGACAGCGTAGTTTACGAATTTGAAGTTATTTTTTAAAATTCAATATGGCGGTCTAAAACTTCTAGGTATGCTTCGGGATTATTGCGAAAGCTGGTTATGTGGATTTTTTGAGGGTCTAGATTAAGAGTTTAAAGTCTTTTTTTTTTGGAATTGAATATGGCGGATCCAACATGGTGGGTTGAAAATTTTACGTTATTCGCCTTTTTTCAAAATTGATATTAAAGGATTTTTGGGGCCGTAGGTTACGAATTTGAAGTTAATTTTTTACAATTTTATATGGCAGATACAATAAGGCGGATTAAAAATTTTATATTTTTCTAGTTTTGCAGGATACAATGTGCCGGACTAAAAATCTATATGCCTCAAGTTTCTTAAATATCGGTGTTTGCGGGTTCGGGGGGCTTAGATTACGAATTTAAAATTAATTTTTTAAAATTTAAGATTTACTGTGGCGGACCAAAATTTTGTTGGGTATAATTTCAATCAAACTGTGTTATTAGGAGATTTCTCAGAATCCAAGAATTTTTCTTTCTTCAATTTAGTGTGGTTTATAACTTTGCGAGTTTTGAATCATTGGAACGCCTGGCTTAGTACTTAGTTCAAATAATTTATGGATGTCAACGAGGTCAAAACTAAAAATCAGAAAACAAAAAAAAAATTATAAAAAAATTGAACCAATTTCTAAAAAAGCTTTAAAAATTGAAAAATAACGATATAAATCTTTATATGAAATTGAAAATTTGAAGTCGGCGCCAAATTATTACTAAATGAAACAGATAATTACTAATACTAGATAAATACAAACTATGGTAATAAAGCAATTACAATCTTTTTATGTGAATGACTTTTTGTCAGATTCAGCCGACTTCAAAAATTCCAATTTTTCCAGTTTTTTAGTGTGTTTTTAGAATTTGATTCATTTTTTAAAAAATTATTATTAATCATAGTGTATGGAGTTTTTTAAATCCGCTCCACTAATCATCTCCAGGTCTATTATTCTTGAAACTTGTAATGTTATTAGGTATTACAAACTCTTGAACCACTTCTTTGACTTAATTTAATAATTCAACTTTCGAGGTAATATTTTGCATCTTCAGTAAGTACTTTTCAAGATGCAGACTTAGTGCTGTTTAATATTTGGTACTTCTCAATATAGGTGATTTTCTTGGGTTTTTTACCCTGCCACCCCTTTGAGTTTTTAAATAAATGTTGAATAGAGTATTCTAAATATTTTTGCAGCATAAAGCATTTTTTCTCCAAATTTGAGCCATTTGACTACAATTTGTAGTCGTTCTGGTGAAAATTTTCACTTTTTCTCCATTTTCTTGGTAGTCCTTGGTATTTTCTTAATTACCTGTAATATTTTAACATTTTAATCAGCTAAACTTGTAATTTTTATTACTGTTATAGGTAGCTGTTTTAGTTAGGTATGTGGTTTAATTTAGTGTAAAACTTATTCAATTTTTTAAGAATGTCTCTAATAACGTTTTTTTTTGAAGATTTCATTATCACATTTGCCTCATAGGGCATTATCACTTTTACTCGAAGGTTAGAAAAATGCAGAGGTAAATGTGATGACCATCTTTTACATTTTAAAATAAACTTTTAATTTAGTCTACCTTACGATTTTTGCACAATATTCTAAGTAATGAATCTGACACCACTGAAGATATTATAAAATTTTTACATTCCCTGGTTTTTGTCCAACTGCTACAACTTCAGTAAACTAATTCTTAAACACATTTTTAAAGCATAGAAATACACACAGGGGAGCTGCTGACACGGGTATTTGATATGTTGGTAACATAGAAATAAATTTTAAATAGCACCCCAAAATTTGAATGAATTATTACCGGTTTTTAAATATTTGTTATCATTTTTGCTCCGTATAACATTCACCCCTGTTGCCCTATAACGAAAATATGTTAACCTTCTAAGGTACTTTAGAAATAATAATTATAAATCATCCTTCTTAAGAAGTCTAGCTAACTATTGTCAGCTACTCGACATTAAACTTTTTTTTATACTAATTTCATTTAACTGTTCAAAACCACAAAAGACAAATAATCGAAATAAATTACAATAAAATGAAATGAGTCCTGGTCTAAAATAAAGTAGTTGTAGTAGTGTACTGAACATTCTAACAGAAGCAGCCGGGGTGGATCCAAGAGGGGCAGTGAAGGCGATCTCCCTCCCCCCCACAATAGCTTTAAATTCAGAAAAAAATATTTCGCTGAATTTATTTATTGTTCTAAACGTATGCTTACATTTATTAAACAAGCATTAGAAAACATTTTAATATTGCCCTAGTTCACTCAAAAATCTCAAAAAACATAGTAACAACGAAGAAACATAACTTTTCGTCATAAAAATTTTACTTTGAAATTTATCCAGCGAATGGCGGCGCTCTGATTGGAAATATCACCTGATTTCAGGGCGTGGCGCCTAGGGCAGTATAAAAGAGAAACAGTCTGAAAATTCAGGACATTGGAGGTTGTTCTGGTTAGGGCAACTTGCCCTTTTCTGATGAGCCTCAGCTCTCAGGGGCCATGTACTTGAATTAAAACAAATCGTGGTTCCTAGGCAATCTATCCTCTTCTGTAATAAAGATCGCGCGCGATTTGTATTAATCGAAATCCGTTGTACATTGCTGGCAAAACTTTGCGGCACGTAGAATTGGCATATTCGTAGGAATTATTAAAAGTTTCGGAGAATGGAAAAAATAAACGTTATTATTTAATTCGGTAGGTTTGCACAACGGAATTAGGAAAAGTAAATGTTCGAAGAATTAGCGTGTTCTGGCAAAGGTTAAGTAACAAATTACTAAGCTTCAAAGGCGTTTTATAATCCTATCGTGTCCTTGATTTTCAAAGGAATAAAGTACAAATAATTCAAATTACTGTCGGTTGTGCGAGTTCATTAATACAGTAAACCTCGTATCGTTAAAAACGTATAATGAACATAACATTCTTATTATCTTATGTATTATCGCTAGTAGAACGTTCATTTCTTCTATATTCTGTACAATGAACATTAGTTCTAGCAAGTACAATATAGTTGAAATACAAGTTAATTTTACCGAACGTGATACGAGAGATGATAAATAATACTGGAATTGACAATGCAATAGTTAGTCTGAATTCAGAGATAAATAAGCGGTTTAAAACAAGAAAATAAAAGAGTATGCATACTAAATAAACCGTGAAATCTCTAAATCAGGTACCTTGATACTAAACTTCATAGTTCAGAGCACAGCTCCTTTCTAAGACTGAAATTAAAATAGAAATAATTCTTCATTTCCAATTTATGAGCTCAACTCAATCCCTTTCTGCCCCGTTGAGGCTAAAGATAGGTGACGCGGCTATAAATTTTAAAATGATCGGAAGGTTTGGTAGGAACTCACTACAAATTCCTTGGTTATGTTATGTTAAAACACTCAAAATTAACACAAAAAACCCTGGTGGCACGGACCACAACGGATGCGGCGTTGCTAATTAAGCACCGCGACCATCGTTCGTAATTAGACGAAATAACTAAAAAAAGCCGCCAACATGTATCATCCGTTAACGCATCTCTATACTCAAGAGATTATGAACTCAAGCTACCAAACCCTCATACTACAGGGAGGCCCATGTTTTCAAATAGCAATAAACGCAAGTTTTTAAATCCACATACCCGTATAGAATGTAGCATATTCAGAGTTTGAATTTTACTTTTTTTTTAATGAACTAATCTAATATGTATATCTGGCAAAATACGGATATTATTTGAACATGAACAAACATAAAAAAACACCTTAGAATAAACTTTTTCAAATGTGAATTGCTCTACTGTATCGATCATTACATGTTGTAAAATAATGTATTTTTTTAATGTTGTTGATTTAAAACTCGACTTTGCATATATAAGTGTGCGCTATGTTAACCTTTATCAAAAAATTGAGTTCGCTTGGCTCGGACAAGAAACCTCACATTCATAGAGAATAAACATTTACATGGTAGTATCGAAATATACTAAACAATTTCTTGCCTGTGAGACACACGTTCATCTTATATTCATTTTGCATATTTTTACTTTATCGTTTTATGAGAATGATTTTTGTGTCAAAAGGATCGCTTACGGTCTATGTGAAATAAGAGTAAACGCTATTTTTCAAATATAACATTCAAAAAGAATTTGAAAAACCGAATAAAGGAATTCACTGATTAATATGAGCGCGAAGCACGTAGGTTCGCAAGTCGAGATGTTACAAAATAACAGGGCGAACGAGTGAAAATTCTCTGAAAAAGTATTAATTACTTTTTCGGTAAATTTTCTCTCGCTTGCGTTTGTATTTCATGGCGAATTGTTTTATC
The DNA here is from genome assembly GCA_034092305.1 of Diaprepes abbreviatus. Taxonomy (NCBI): domain Eukaryota; kingdom Metazoa; phylum Arthropoda; class Insecta; order Coleoptera; family Curculionidae; genus Diaprepes; species Diaprepes abbreviatus. The sequence goes on from JASJET010000022.1 coordinate 28,199,787, forward strand.
GACATAATATATTTAGAAATTACAGGAAAACAAAAGTTTGCATGCAGTGTGAGTCGTGAGAGTATATGTATGTGTACGGAAAAAAACCCGACGCAATTACTTTTGTATTTTGTACTGAGTATCATCAAACTATCAAGTTTATTTGAGTGAGTTATTGCTATATATGACAAATAGTCGACTTGCTAGTTCAAAAAGTATTATATTTCTTAGACCATTTTTATCAAATATGAAAACGAGAGAAAATAGGAATATTTGCAACATTGCCTATTAGTTCTTGCAGTGACTCAGATCAAATATGTCGTAAGACAGACTGAATGTGGACATATCATTCAATTCAATTCAGTATGACAAAATAATCGATCGATATGCCAATAGTAAACATCTTAGAGTTGACTGCCTTTTATAGTGTAATTTAATGTAATAATATTTTCTCGCATAATGTATTTTTTGTATTTGTCAAGACTCGATAAATTGATAATATATATAATTTTAAAACTTTGCTTCTCAAAAAGAGAATTTTGCTTTTCGCCCTCCAGTTGTCTAGTTATGTTGTTTTAGTTTGGGTTTATGACCTGGGGCCGTATCCTTGAACTAGGGAAAGTGAAGTGAACGGTGAAAGGGTGGCGAATATGTATTCTTGACGCGTTCATCATTCATATCCTTGTTCGGTGGAAGTGGAGCGAATGCTGAAACATGCGCAAATGAAATGTCAACCGCTAAATGACATATTTGACGATTAGTAAAAAAAAATAATTTTGTTTTTGGTTGTTCAAAATAACTCGTCATTAAAAAAAGTTATATGTTGACCAACCGTTTCTTTAAGACGTTTTATATTTTGAATAAACAGTTGAAATGTTGAATATGTCTCGCAAATGTTAAGTAAATTTGAGATTATAGACATATAAAATTATTAAGGAGACTCTGTTCATAACTTAATTGTATGAGCGTGCTATGTAAAAATGTTATTCTACGGTTAGTTCTGTTTATAGATTTCACATATATACTTGTGTCCATCACAGCCGAGCATCTTAGTTTTAAACAGTTAAGTCTAACATAATTTTTTTTTGACGACGCAACTTATAATAAATTTGAGAAATTACAATTTGTGAGCTATCTGAAACTTTTAGTTAAATAAGTAATAAATTTTATATTTAAATAATGTTAACTAAAGCATTTAACTTCATTAGACTGTGTTAAATACTATACTACACTACAGTTAAATAAACATGATTATAATTTATCGGGACATATAAATATGAACCCTATAGATCAACGAATGAGGTTCTTTAGCATAAAAATCTTATTTATGGTACATTTGATCTTCAAGCCTCTACAAATCTTTATAAAATAAAAAATAAATATATCAAAAGTTGAATGTGAGATCTGCCAGTATCTTTAATGGACGTCATCTGTCTGGCATTTGGTTTTGGTCCCTGGTCTTAAACAGTTTCTCTATCATTGTTCAAGTTTCAGGTTTTCTTCCAAATTTTGTTGTGAGAACAGGACGTCTTGCAGTAAGAGGCTGGACATTTTGTAAAGTCATTCAATAAATAACTGATTAGACAGTTTCTATAGTGGATTGGGATGATGGCATTTAGTCATACTACGTAGAGTTGTTATTTCCACCCTTCCAAGGGCACGTATTCGAATTGATATCAGTATATTAGTTTGTATATGTTGCTGTTTTTCTTGATATCCCTTTTTTTTATATATTAGAATCCTAAAGTATTTGGCTCTTTGTATGCATTTTTCTTTAACAGTTTAAGAGTGTTAATTTAAGATAATTTTGTGGTGTATATTTATTCACGACAATAACAACAACGACACTATTTTTTTTTTACTTTTAATGGTTAATTTGACGTACCAAAACTACTTTTTGCCTAAAATGGCGACAAAACATATTACGGACATTGTCGGGGTGACAGCTCAATTCAATTTGTCATCCATTTTATTTTTTGAAATCCGTGGGTTTTAGCACGTTCATATCTGGCAACTTTGTTTTTTGAAGAATATGGCTTTTACTGTCAAAAGTATGAAGTGACAGTTCACATCGCCATTCCCATCACTTTTCACATGACGCTTTCGAGGATACGCACCCTGCTGAATCAGGGGCGGATCCAGCCTCTTTCCTTGGGGGGCGCGGTGATATCACAAAAGTACAGTATCGCAAACGAAAGCAAGTTGTCGACGGAGGGGGGGGGGGAGACACCGAAACATTCCCATTTCTAGTACAAAAGGCAGGATCGGTTTTTTTCTGAATTTGAAGCTCTTGGAGAGGGGGGATGCCAGCAGCAGACACATTCCTAGTATAAGAGGCAGCATCGGGTCTATTTTCCTGAACCTAAAGCTCTTGGAAGGCGGCTATCGCAAGAAAAACAAGTTGTCAAGGGGGGGGGGGACAGCAGCATACACATTTCTAATATAAAAGGCAGTTCTATTTTCCTAAACTCAAAGTTCTTAGAAGATGGGGGGGGGGCGATCGCATGCATACACATTCCTATACTCTATTCAAGAACTAGAGAGAGTAATAAAACTATTACCGAAACCTCCAATGTACCTGCTCTATTGCCGCAGGTAACTGAACAGGTCCGTAAATCTAATTATATTCAAATTTTATAAGCTTTTATAAATTTACTGCAACAATAAAATTTCTGATAGTTCAATTTAATTTCTGTCAGTGAGCAAAGTACACTTTACAGTGTATTTTTAGTAATTTATCTTGTTTGCGCTTGTTTTTATATATTATTTGAGATTAGTGAGATACCCAAAAGATATGGCTTCCACCTATATATTTATGCCAAAATCGTTTAACCAAGGCATTTTTTCCTTCACGAAAAACGTATTACGATGAATGTTTATGATGCCTTAAGATATAAATATCTAGATAATAATGTTAAAAGCTCTGTTGAGATGTGTTCCAACATGACAGGAGTTGGAAAATCTATTATGTACCGAATACTGAACGAGTAAAAACGACTGGAATTGACATTACTCCCAAGCCACATTCGATCACAGGCAGACGATTAACCTCGTTGGAAGAAGAAATGAAAACTGCAACAAAAGGAGTTGTACATACATTTTATTATGAGAAGCAGATCTCAACCGTCGACAAAATTCTAATTAAAATCAATAAAGATCTAGATTTACCTGAAATTAAAAGAACTGAGCTCTGGAAATTGCTCAGAGAACTTAATTTTTGCTGAGAAAAACCAGAGAGGAAATCTGTTCTTATAGATCGTCCGGAAACTGTCCGTTGGAGAAGGAAATATGTCTTTCAAGTAAAAGGTAGAGTTGCTAGAAATAACACAACTTAGAAAACTAGTAACTTAACCGAACTTTTGAAAGATTTTTTTTGAATAAAGTTACTGGGAAAAATCAATATAATAAAAGAATAAAACAAAACGTGGAAACTCGATCTCATGATCGGTGAGATATAGGAACCAATTATAATTAATTTGAGCGAAGATAGCTTCACTGACTTTGATTACGAATTAGATACGTAATGTTTAAAAGTGTAAACCCAATTTATTATTTAAATTTTTGTTTTTGTTATATTTTATTGTTTAATGTTGTTTATTTTTTTTATTTTTCTATATATTTTTATTTTAGTGTGTCCCACTCTTTAATTTTATATATATTTAATTCCAATTATCCGTAATTTTTTTATTATTGTATTTGTGTCTTTTTCTTAAGCGTGTAGAATTAACACGTTTATTTTATTTTTTTGGGGCTATCGGACTTCCATATAATGAAGTAAATTAACTTAAGATGTCAGTGCAATAGAAATAAAAATAAGTAGGTTTAATTTTAACTGTAACATATAAAAATTAATTACATTTGAATCCCTTTTTAGTGTTTAATTGTAATTCTGCAGATGGTTTAAGAAATAAATAAACTGAAACGTCAAATGTCCTAAAATGTTTTTAATTAATAATAAAATGACCGATAGCCCCAAAAAATTTTTAATATTATATGGACGAATTTATTTTTTTATATATGTTTAACTTCTTGTATTTTTGACAATGGGTATTTAAGTATTTAAATTATAACTTAGAATTTTTTGAAAGAATAAGATTACGTTTTAGTCTGAATGTACCTAAAACGGTTTTTATGACAAAATTAAAAATAATAAAAATACAGTTGTGATTTGTGTTAAATATGTCAAAATTATCTATATTTTGTAATGTATGCGAATTATTAAGAAATCATAAGAAATAAAATACTATTATAAAAACTTTTTATTTTAAGTTTATTGTCGAAATAATATTCTATGCCATAAATACTTAGTGATAAAATAAACCTCCTTCCGATGCCTATGACAAGGATTAAAATCCTTTTTAACATTACACACTTTCAAATATCTATTGTTATCCAACCAAAATAGTCTATTATTAAAGACCGGTATTTTTGATTATAAAATTTCTGACCCATTCCTATGAAAAATATATGTGTCTAACAGATTTTGTCAAAGACACCGAACACTAAAGAACACAGGTAGTTTGCGAAGAAAAAAAGGTTAAAAATGATTTATTACTCTTTTTAGTTCTTAAATAAACTATAGTATAAGAGGCAAAATCGGGTCTATTTTCCCGAACTCAATGCTCTTGGGGGGGGGGGGGGATGATCGTCCCCACCGCCCCCCCCCCTTGGATCCGCGCCTGTGCTGAATATAGACTCGCCTGCCTGCTGTAATAAAAACTTGGATTTCGCTTACCCCGGTTGTATGATTTTAGTATCTTGGGCTTAGGGCACATTGAACTAATTCTGTCAACTCGCGATTCATACTGTGCTGTCTTGTATACGAGAAAGGCTAGATCCTTCCCTGGAAGCAGCATTCACTTCCGTTCAATAATGAATTGATACCCCACTCAAAGTAAAAAACACATAAACCGCACGCGTTGTAGCTACTAATTTCGCATAGCTCTCTGTTTATCCAACAAAATTATTTCTAAATTTGTTATAATGCTTTACAGCGTTGTAAGTAAATCTCCTGTGAAAAAGAGCCTTATGGCTATAGATGAATGGATGACAGTTGTTTTGATATTTCTGAAGCTTTATTTACCATCCTCAGTTAGACATGAATAAAACAAAATAAAACAATGAGAAAATGTTAACAGTATATAAGATTCACGTAATTAAAGTTACGAAAATGTTTGTTTGCATACAATATCTTCAAAATAAGGCTTTTTACACAGATTTGATGTATCTTAACTAAACCTCAGTTTGTTGTTAAAGATGACCCTAATTTCCAAATAGTGACGACAAAATCGAGATATTGACCATTTATTTGTTAAGGTTCTTTTGTAAAAATTCTGCACATGATTTACGTACAAAGACTTTAGCGTTCAACCCATGACTACTTATTATTAGGTTCAGACATTTTCTGCAAGTTAGTGTTAATATCAGCTTCTATTTAGGTATAATTTGAATAAAAAATATATTTAAAAGAGAACATACTTTTAAATAAAGATGTACTATAGATTGTAAATCATGTTACATCTTTTATTCTCTTCTGGTCGGCTTTTTTCCACAAATGAGTTCATTTGTAAATTTTTATTATTGCTGCGGTACGGTGCCGGATTAAGGTGTGGGCTAGGTAGGGTTATAGTCTCAGCACCTGCTGTTTAGGGAGCTACCATGATCTTGCCCCATTGTTTGAAAACTTCTAAACGAAAAGAATAAGTAAAATTTCCGAACAACCAAAGCTTTAAATACTGCACCAATATTTAATTTATATTTAGTTCGAATTGACAAATAATCATTATTTGATTTGATTAACCTAACAAAATTTTAAACCCAAAAACTTGCGTTTATGAAAGTGCTCGCTTTAAGGGAGCCCGTTCTTAAATAGCCCCAAGTCGCCAATGGGCTTAATCCGGCACAGGCTGTGGTAATACGCTTGATATTGAGCGGTTGTAACAAATACTATCACGACCCACGACCAAACTAGTGAAATTAAAAGTTAACTGTTATAAACAAAACTTTTTTAACTCAAACCGTAGTGATAACAAAAAAATGAATCATACTGGAAAAAATAATGACCTTACATGCGGCTTTCCCCATATAATTTACCATGTACGTGTTGTTAGAAAAAGTAAAAAGCATTTTTTAGCAAAGCAAAGTAGCAACTATAATTGAGAAATATGAGTTAATTCTGTTTACTAATATTCATACTGCTACATATATCTAGAGCCAAAAAAATAAATAATCGAAAAAAGAAGAAAAATTTTGAAGACGGGAAATATATTTTAAATAGAATAAAAAAGTGTTACCTGTGAGATCTTTTGGTTACTTTTATTAGTATATGAAAAACATTAGGTTTGTTTAAAAATTATTGGTGATTTAAACAAATGGACCTTAATTTCCTTTTCAATGTTACACAGGATGTCGAAAAATATGTAACATTAATTTTAATTCAAGGATATGCAATAAGGAAAGAAGGGGTTGTTCATCATGCTTTGAAACAGTTACAATATTTTAATGATGAATATTAATTGTGCATATAGGTTCTATAAACTATTCTTTCGGATAAATATGAAGGAGTTTTATATTTGAGGATTTTCTAGAATTAAGTTATATTACCCATTGACGATTATATATATATATATATATATATATATATATATATATATATATATATATATATATATATATATATATATATATATTGCCTCAATCTTATAATTTATGTGATATTGGCCCCCATCGGTGAATACCAAAGATCAATCCCGAACATGCGTTTTGAAGTTTCTCAGGTAGAGCAACATACATATCCAGGCAGTGTTCATTGATACTATCATGATAGATGAGAGGTCCAAAGCAAGATAATCACACAACATCTTTTTTGTGTTTTGATTCCAATAATTTGAGAAAATGACGTTTTTATATTTAATTTTGAATAGCTCGTTTCTAATTTTAAATTAATGTATTCTTTACATTTTAATTTATGATCTAAAATAAGATCCAAATTTTTGACTAAATTGTTAAAGACTATGTTGAGAATGTCCAAAGCTTTCGTAAAATCGAGTTGAATTAGAATAGTTGCTCTGTTACTGTCAAGATCTTTAAATATGTCATATTAGACATTCCAGTACACTGTCATGTTTAGATAAAGGGCAGTAAACTTTATTTACTCCCTTTTATTAATGTTGATGCAAATGGATTTACATATCAATTATAATTTTAATTATTAATACTTAATAAGATACGCATTTTTTAAGTTTGTCAAATATTTTAAAATGGTTACATATCCTAAACATAAAAGCAGTAAATCTATTTTTAAAAGTAGAAAAATATACTGAAAAATATAAGCACTGCTTTTCTACTCTTTATGGTCTTTTATGATTATTTTTTCATCCGTATTTACCGAGGAAAAAAGCAGTAGTGGTAATTTTACCTCTTTCTTCTTTTGGATCGTTGATTTTTAGGATTTTGTGACTCGATACTGATTAAACAAAAAATATTGTATTTTAACATAAATAAAATATATTAAAATAAAATTTTTATTTTACATTATTGTGTTTTACCGCTGAAAAAATTAAATATATGAATAATAAAAACAATGAAAAAACCAGTAATCCTGTTATAAAGCATATATAAAGACAGTAAATCAGATGTTACTGCTGTTAGACAGTAAGTCACTTACTTTAGGCATTTTGATTAAGTGTAATTTAAAATCACACTTAAATGACTATTTATAAACTCATCTAACCTCTTATTACTAGCTAAATAATTGTTATGAAAAAATGATATTATTGATTCAGTTTATAAATGTCAAAAAATTAGAGTCCATCTTTTAGATTTGCAGAAATGAAAGACAGTAAGTCACTTACTTTAGGCATTTTGATTAAGTGTAATTTAAAATCACACTTAAATGACTATTTATAAACTCATCGAAAAAATAATATTATTAATTCATTTTAGAAATGTCAAGTTTTCTGTTTTTATATTTGACACTTTATTGCCGTTTAGCTAAGCATGGCATTGCAGCAATTGGAATGTTGACTATTTTTCGGAATGTGTTTAAAACCATGCCTGAGTACCTAATGTAGCGGAAAATATTTAAAATTCTTGTTAATACAACAAATATTTTAAAAATCATAAATTTTAAATTCCGTTCTAAATTTCCCGCCAAAACGCCAATACGTGTCACTTCACCGACGTGACATCACACTGGTAAACTGACAAGAATATATAATTTTTTTTTTGTAATTTTTGTGATATAATATGAGTTCTAAGTTATTTTAAGTGTTGTGCGGTGCATCAGTGTAATACTACAATTAAAACACCTGAAAAGTTATTTATTCACGTTTCATGTTCGGAAAACATTAGAAAAATGTGGCTTCAGCTAACCCGGTACTACTCGTTTTATTTTAGTTTTGAGCTTATAAATACCGATTATTACTAACATGTATTCATTATCGGTTGCGGAAATAACAATTTTTGATAAAATTTTTATAAAAAAATTGACCCGAATTCTAAAAGTGCGCTAAAAAGTGAAAAATAACTAGAAATTTTTATATGAAATTGAAATTTTTGAAGTTGGCGTCAAACTTATACCTGACAAAATGTGATTCGCATAAAGAGATTAAAAATACTTTATTTGTAATTGCTTTCTTACCATAATTTGTATATATTAGTAGTTATTTATATCATTTAGAAATAATTTGGCGCCGACTTCAAAAGTTTCAATTTCATATAAAAATTTCTAGTTATTTTTCACTTTTTAGCCCACTATTAGAAGTCGGTTCAATTTTTTTATAAAAATTTTATTTTCTGATTTTTAGTTTTGAATTCTAATGATATTCTAATGATGTCCATAAATTATTTGAACTAAGTACTAATCGAGATTAGTGTACCTCGCAATGACTTCAAGGTGGCAAAAAATTACCCATTTTATTCACAATTGTAAATCACCCTAAAATGCACCACTAAAAATTCTTTGATTCTTAGAGTTTTCCAAATACCAATGAAATTCTGTCAAACAAATATTAAGTCTGTCATAGTAAATCCACTAACTTAAATTTCAAATTAATTTTAGATTAGTTATATAGGCCCCAAAACCTTCCAATATCGACATTTAAAGAATTTGAGACGTAAATTTCTTAACCCGATATATTTAATATCGCATATTGAGTTTGCATACGCCCCAAGAACCCCGCAATATCAGTTTTAGATAAAACCGGAAAATGTAAAATTTTTAGTCCCTCATATTGTATCTTATCAACATAATAGGTGTAAAAAATTAACTTCGTATTTATAATATACCACCCCCCAACTCCGTAATACCAAATTTGAAAAAACGCGAATAAGATAAAATTTTCAACCCACCATATTGGATCCGCCATATTGAATTTCAAAAAAAGAATTTTAGATGAAATCCAGAAATTTAAAATTTCTAAACGGTCATATTGCATCTGACATATTAGATTTTCTTAAAATAATTTTATATTCGCTATTTACACCCTCAAAAATAATTCAGTTCCACATCTGAACAAAATAGGAAAATGTAAAATTTCTAGTCAACTATATTGCGTTCGCCATATTGAATCCAGAAAAAATACTATTAAATTCATAATTTACACCCTCAAGAACCATCTATATCAGTTTTGGAGAAAGTCGAAAAATATAAAATTTTTAGGACAACATATTTAATCCGCCAGATTGAGTTTTTCAAAAAATATTTTAATTTCGTAATTAACACTAACAAAAATCCCCCAACACTGACTTTAGACAAAATTGAGAGATGTAGAATTTTTAATCCTCTATCCGCCATATTTAACTTTTTTTTAAAAATAATATCAAATTCGTAATTTGCTATCATATCAATTTTGAAAAATTGGACAAAATTAATTTTTATCGACCATATTGGATACGCCATATTGAATTTTTAAAAAAAAATTTTAGATTCGTTATGTGAGGCCCCGAAAACTCCCCCATACCAATTTTGGAGAAAATGGAACAAAATTGATTTTTTTTGTCCACCATATTGCATGCGCCATATTAAATTTTTTAAAAATTATTTTAGTTTCGGCATGTGCGACCCCGAAAACTCTCCCGTACCAATTTTGGGGAAAATCGGACAAATAGATTTTTTTGTCCACCATATTGGATCCGCCATATTGAATTTTTCAAAAATGTTTTGAATTCGTTATGTGCAACCTCGAAAACTCCCTCATACCAATTTTGGAGAAAATCGGACAAAAGTAATTTTTTTTGTCGGCCATATTGGATCCGCCATTTTGAATTTTTTAAAAATAATTTCAGATTCGTTGGGTACAACCCCGAAAATTCCTCCATACCAATTTTGGAGAAAATCGGACAAAATTAATTTTTTTGGCCGCCATATTGTAAGCGTCATCTTGGATTTTACTGCACCAATTTCATCTAAAAAAATATGGGACCACCGCAGCAACTTCCTGAATATAACGTAAAAAATTTCATTCAAATTGGTGGAGCCGTTCCGGAGTAATCGGTGTACATACATATAAAAATACATAGTCGACGAATTGAGAACCTCCTTCTTTTAGAAGTCAGTTAATAAAAGATTTACATGGAGTTGTTTATATTTCTAAATTCAGCAGAGAAGAAGTTACTGTTTATTGCGAAGAAATTGGCATTCGTTCTGCCGCGATTTAAATCAATTCTCGGCAAATTCGAATTATTTGCCTTAATAAATCCACTTTCCTTCATGAGAAAATTTCTTAGAATCGTTTTCATAGGGAAAAGTAAGCAAATTGCGAAGAAATGACATAAAAATGACTATAAAATATGAACTAGGCAACGTAGCCCTTGACTGCGATCACGAAAGTGACATAAAACCAAAAAATGTCAGGTTCGTGACAGCGATGACGTTGGCTGTATGAATGATTATCAAATGTTCTTTTGTATATGCATTTACTTGTCGTTAGATCGAAGTGATCATGATTACTTCAAGTGACAGAACAGAAAGTAATAATGACTCAAAAGAATAACCATATCAGAACGGAGTGCCAGCGATGAAGTTTGAATGGAGTAACATCATTCACTTTGATTGGTGCTCGTTGTCACATGACTCGAACGAGATTTAATTACATTTTTATTATCAAATAAAAATAAAATTCCTTAAAAATAAAAAAATATTGTGTTTTTTAGGATTTCTATTGTGGAAACTATTGTTTCGTGGCAAAATTATATCTTTATTTAAATACAGTCAACATCCCAATTATATTTTGATCTAAAACCTGACCAGCTACGTGGAATGGTATTATTTACGTGTAAGTTAACAACTTAATTTTAAATAATCTTTATCGAACACCTTGAAAGAGCGGGTAGAAAAGAAACATAACGCAGTTAATTTACATTTGTTGGGCTATTAAGTTTATTATTCTAACGTTAACCTTCTTCCATTGTAGAGAGAAGTAACACTTTCAAGATAGGTATTTATAATATGAATTGTTAGGTGTTAAATGATAGGAGGGTAAAGTAATATTTATGCCCATACATGTATTAGGTTACCTATTATATTACACCTTGAATTGTTTAAAGTAATATTGTATAGAAAAATCCAGGTATTTAATCTGAATAAAGAATAAGAAGAATTTACCGACATTTCTTGGATGTTGTGGCAAATTACAAAAAGCAATACGACGCAGTGTAATGTATTAAAAGTTGTTAGATACACAATAGTTTTTGCTTCCTAGTTACATATTATTTTGTTAGGACAGTTCTACTCTACAACATTTAAGTTTTCACTGATTCCGATGAATTTAAAAAAAAAAGCTTATTGAATTTGAAATTTCTCTTGTCTCCTATAAATCAACTGTAAACTCATCATTTCTATAGAAAGACCCTGAAATTTCTCAAAAACTATTCTTTATACTAACTTTGAACTCAAAGCTCAAATAAGCAGTCAAGAGATTTTAAATAGCCACTCTTTCAATGCATTTTCCTTTTTGTGCTTTTACAAGTAAGGCAACATTTCCAGAATCATCGACTACACAGATCTACAATGTTCTTGCAAGAAAAAAATCGTAGGTCACCGCTGAATAGCTTACATTGAAGGGTAAGAGTAGTATTAAATGATGCAACTAGAAAAAAAGACTAAAAAAAATTTTGTGCATCCTGTAAATAACTTCAGAAGTAGAAGAACCAACTGTTAACGTTTCGAAATCGTACTGCCGCTATGTAAATCAACTTATAAAAAAAGTAATTAAATTTCTATGAAAACTCTTGCAGTCTAGGTGTATTAGAAATAGACAAAATATATTCAATAAATTAAAAACTTGAGTTAATAGGTGAATAATTCAATATATTTTTAATGACATTTTTTAAGTATAAGTATAAATTAATACTATCCATGCCAATCCTGAAGATTTTGACTAAATTGGTTCCAAATTCAATTAATGTTATGACATGAATAATTCCGAAAAGTTTTTGATCGAGCTATGGATTTTTAGCCCTTTTGGATTAATATATTCCATGATTTTAATAATTAAAAATACATAGTCGACGAATTGAGAACGTCCTTCTTTTAGAAGTCGGTTAAAAAGAGACACTATTTCATATAGACTATGATCACATACCCAAATATACAGGGTTTCATTAAATACATGTAAGTTATTGTTCTACAAGCGGAAATAATCTTGTAAATAAAAATATGTACGATATTTAACTATATAGTTGTTCAAATATTGAACTCGATTTATTAAAATGAAATAGCGTGGTATAATGGTTTATGCAGCGATTTTAACCTGTGGGGGCGCCGCCGTATAAAAAAGGGTTACATATTGGCACAATGAAGTTTACCTTTATACTCGCAGTGCATTTCTGGTAGATTTGAGACCGATCGGATTTCATGAAAACCGTTAAAAGGGATGCACTATTTTAACTGGTATGGAAGGTCGGTTCGCAAATACTAAAAGATTGGAAAACTCTATGTTAATGATTTCTTGAACATCCGGATATATAATTACAGAAGTTCGTAAGACTGCTTAATTGAATTTTCTATACACTTTGAAGTACGCGCCTTTTTCTTGTTTTATATATATATATATATATATATATATATATATATATATATATATATATATATATATATATATATATATATATATATATATAGAAGCCGCGTTCAGTATTTGCATGCTTCGTTTCCGATCTGTCCTTTGCACAGCCAGGTGCATGTCGGTACCCTGATGAGTCTAGTAGAGACGAAACATGTGCCTCTGCCGTATCACTATGGCGGGGAGGGTAAGTTTTGACTTTCTTCTCGGTATGGTGATACAGGTGGGCCATCATCTCGATGGTGGTGGAATGGGATGGATTGTGTTTTATCGCAATTTATTCAAACTGTGCAACCTCTCACACGGAAAGGATGTGATGGAACGAAGTTTGCAATTACTGTTCGCATTTTACTTCATCTATTCACGGAGTTGCATATAGTTGTACGTTTGCTGAATGAGATTTCAGCACTACAACGGCATAATGTGGATATATCCACTGCTATTGCATCTCACACGGAGGAATCCGTGAAAACCTCATAAACATATATATATATATATATATATATATATATATATATATATATATATATATATATATATATATATATATATATATATGTATATATATGAAGTAAAATGCGAACAGTAAATGCAAATTTCGTTCCATCATATCATTTCCGTGCTAGAGGTTGCACAATTTGAATAAATTGCTACAGAACTCAATTTATCCTATTCCACCACCATCGAGATGATGGCCTACCTGTACCAAAAACTTACCCTCCCCGCCACAGTGATACAGCAGAGGTACATATTTCATCTCTACTAGACTCATCAGGATACCGACATGCACCTGTTTGTGCAAAGGACAGATCGGAAGGAAGCATGCAACACCAAACGCGGATTCGCCAATCTTCCGCCGGATGGCTTATACATGTTTATGCGGCTTTTACGGATTCCTCCGTGTGAGATGCAATAGCAGTGGATATATCCACATTATGCCGTTGTAGTGCTGAAATCACATTCAGCAAACGTACAACTATATGCAATTCCATGTATAGATGAAGTAAAATGTGAACAGTAAACGCAAACTTCGTTCCATCATATCATATCCGTGTTAGAGGTTGCACAGTTTGAGTAAATTGCTACAGAACACAATTTATCCTATTCCACCACCGAGATGATGGCCTACCTGTACCACCAGTGGTAATAAAAAACTTAAATTATAGACAAGAAGCTAACGACTGTTCGTAACTTTCCGCAACAGTATGCATTGATGCAGGTTTAAACAAGTGAAAAATCAAAACAAACAAAAGAAAGTCTGCTAAGAAGCTCGCGTAAAGAATAGAAAAATTTAATACGGAAAACTTATATTGCAGGCTTATTTCGGTTATGATGTATTAAATACCTGCGCTTGGTCGCGCGAGGCGCCTGTGAGTAGGCTTCCCTCTGCGCATCATACGGGACTGCGCATGCATGTAAGCGGCCAAAAGGCATTTGTTTATAACCGAGATAAACAACTAAGACGTAACTTTTTCGTATGGCATTTGATTGTAGCTTGTAGATGTTGATTCGAAGTTTCGATCGCTGTCAAGAAAACTGAAAAACGTTTATTTAGTCAAAAGTTGTTAGCATTCAAAATATAAAAAATTACATATTTTAACTGTTTAACAACAGTTATTTCGGAAACTAAGCGTACGTAAAAGGTAGTAAAGACCTTTTTTGCTTAAAATCACTCAAAGAATACGACCCAAAAATTGCATTTTTAAAAATTTAACCAATTATTGGTTCATAACAATCTTATCCCCAACCGGACGAATTTACACCCTAAAAATTATTGGTCAGGGACTCAAAAAACATAAAAAAATCTTGGGTGGGTCCATATAAATTAAAGGAGTTACTGCGGGCCCTTGACCCCTACATTATTAATAATATGACAAAATAATTTTTCAGTGGTATGCAGCAAAATCTATTTGTTGTTATATATATATATATATATATATATATATATATATATATATATATTCTCCTTTCAGGTATAGAAAATGAAAGAAAATATACAGTTTTAAAAAATCTATTTGAATATGATACATGTTATTTTTCATGGATCACAATTGATTGAAATATGATATCCACATTATGTTAAAGTTTTCAGATTATTTGGAACATGATATGCATTTATGAAATTAGTTTAAATTACCTGTAGGTACAGATGCAATATGTTGGAGATAAATGGAAGATGTTTTGTACTATTAATTTTAAATATTTATATGTATTATACTGTTTCAGTTCGTTTATTGAAAATTTTTATTCAACCAAAATCACTTGAATTAAAGATATATATATATATATATATATATATATATATATATATATATATATATATATATATATTGTAGTAGTAATGCCCCTGATGTTAAGGGCATATAACTAATGAACTACCTAAAATGTACGGATGTTTCGTTCCGATACCGGTGGTGGACTCATCAGTGGGATCCACCGGTATCTTTCCCAGACATCCTTGTACTTTCTACAAACTTGAACCTCTATTTAAGTCCAGTTTTGCCGGAAAGTGGTGGTGAGATGTTAAGTTCCACAACATGCCCCTCCTAAGGCATTTGCTTCCCAGCTTTAACTGTCGGACAGTCCAAGCCATTAGAAAGCACAGGCCAGAAAAGGAAGTGGAACAGACATCCCAGGTGGTCTTTCCAAAGTAGGGTACCAGCTTTAGCACAAAGCCATGACTCGACGGCCTTCCATCGTGTCGTCCCTGCTCGGGCGCCATGTCGTAGTAATGCCCCTGATGTTAAGGGCATATAACTAACGAACTATTTTCGACGATATGGGTACTTGTGTGGAAAAAAAAAAGTTCGGACATGTTGAATTTTATTTTTAGTTTTTTTTTGCGTGATACCCAAAGATACAGAGTAACTCGAGAAGGAGCTTTGACGTCATTGATATACATTTTTCAATTATAAACTCCTTTTTTTTTATGTCAGAATCAGAAAGAGCACATTTTTTTACATTCGATAAGGTAAATATCGATGTTGGTGAAAATTTAAAATATTAAAAAATTGGTACCATCTAAATTGAATGTTCAAATTAGGCGCTGTTAACAATCTGACAATAGCCAAGTCGATGAATAAATTATTTTTGAACATTGTCGATGACATCTGCGATTATGTTTCGCACTTGTTGGCGTATTCGAACTTTTAGGACTTCTAAATTGTTAAGCCGAGTCAAGTATACTTTAGTTTTTAAGTATCCCCACAAAAATAATCGAAACGGTCAACGTTCCTCATCTGCTTATCCAACGATTTGGAAAAACTGCGTTCGGATAAGTACAGAGGCAGCATAGTGGGGTGGTGCTCCATCTGGTTGGAAAAAATGTCTCACTGAGTTCTCGCGGGTCTGGAGGAGTTATTAGTGTAGGAATGAAGTCATGTTGAAGAAACTTCAAATAACTCACACTAGTGAGGTCCCAGTTTGAACATGGTAGCAAATTTTTTTTTCATACTTTAAAGTTTTACAGTAATTTTTCTTGACAATTTCCTCATATACCAACTTCGATATTAACCTCACCGTACATAAAAAATGTGCCCTTTCTTATTCTGAAATAAAAAATTAGCTCGTTCTCGAGTTATCTTGTATATTTCGGTATCACTTTAGAAATCCTCCCTGGATTTTTTATTTTCAAAAACTATTTTTTAAAAGAAGAAAAACAACTAAGATTGTTTGGAAAGTGATATTAATACGAAGAACTCCAGAACAAAAAACTTAGATCAGACCTGGATTAATCATTTCAAAAATATTTGATCCTTCAACTAGATGAAGGACATGATGTTATTGCCCTTTCATATATTATATACTTTGATAAAGATTGAATCTATTATTAATTTCTTGTTTATAAAATTTTATAAAAACCATATACCAACAGCTCAAGATTATTTTGTCATTCGTAGCTTGACAGTGACTAATTTAGTAAATGCGATATGATTACATGTTTCATATCCACATTTAGTTTCTAGACATGACAGCATTGCTTAAAATTGTGAGTTAGTATGAAATATAATACTCGCTAAATTTATACATTTAACTACCTAACAATTCTGAATTATTATTTATTAATTAAAACATAATTTAAGGATACTTTCTTTGTTATAATTTTTGTAAATTTACCTTCTACTTTTCTGCTTATATAAACTGATATAAAATAAATTGAATACTGTTAGATTAGTGTTACGTAAAAGTTAAGTGTTTTTTGTGTATTAATTAGAAAATGACACAGTAAGTGCCTAATTATGCTATGCCATATGCTGAATACTTCGTTGTTAATTCCGATGAGTTCATGTAAAATAAACTGAATGCAACTAAATTAGTTTAAGGTAACAGTTAAGGGTTATAGATGTAAGAAATGATTTCTATAATGATTTGTATGCCTTAATTAGGAAATATGTTTTATAGGTAGCTGGTAGATACTCATCTATAATCCCAGGTGACAGATCTACTTCAGGGATGCGCCCCTGCCTTACCCGAGCCTTGGTTCAATTTTACTCCCTAGCACCCATAGGGAAACCATTGTCACACCCTCAAATTCCTTATCCGAACCCATCCGAATCTAATATCCCAGACCACAACTCGCCAACCCGCTGGGCAAGCGTGGCGTTTTAAGATGCCAAAACCTCTCAACATGAAGAAATCGAGTATCAACACGAGATTACCCCAGGTGAGTAGAGTAAACCACTCAGAATCTCACACGGAGCAATCAGTCAGCCTCACGGATTCTGGGGTAGGCAAATACTCGACTGAAAATACAGAAAGAAAACTCAACCCATCTTACTTCCATACAGCCACATACAACACACGAACTATGAGGACCTAAGAACACCTTGACGAACTAAAACACGAACTAGCCAATGTCAAATGGAATATACTACGATTTTGCGAAACTCGCTTGCCAGGAGGTAAATGCACGACCTTACAATCCGGTCATACCCTATTCCAGAAGAACTCAGACGAAAACAGCCATATAGGTCGGGTAGCACTTCTGATAAATAAAAGGTTTCCCTACGAAATAACAAAATACTGCGCAGTGTCTAACAGGGTCATATACATTATAATAACTTTAAACAAAAGATACAGTCTACAGGTCATACACGGATATGCACCGAAACTCAGAAGACGAAGAAGCTGAAACCTTCTATGAAGATTTGGTAACGGCAAGAAGAAAAGAGAAAACACAATTCGTAATAATTACAGGAGATTTTAACGCAAAAATCGGAAAGAAAGAGCAGGGAGACACACACTATATTGGCCACTTCGGGCTGGGCGATAGGAACGAGAGAGGGGAGATGTTGTACAACTACCTGAACAACGAAAACCTATTTTGCCTCAATACCTTTTATAAAAAACCAAACAACGTAAGTGGACATGGACCAGCCCAGACAAAACAGCTAAAAACGAAATAGACTATATTCCCTCTAATAGGAAAAACATATGTACCGACGTGACAACACTGAATAAGTTTTATACCGGAAGCGATCGATTAGTACGAGCGAAGATCAAGATACACATGAGAACAGAACGCAGCAAGCTCATCAAACAAGAACGCTACCCAACCACGGAAACCCTGACACAAGAACAAATCAACTATCAAAATGAATTAGAAAAAAGACTAACAGCAATAGAGACAATAAAGCAAATGCAAATAAACGAACTAGCTACGAAAATAAAAGAAACCATAAACACATCGGTTAAAAAAGTCTGCTCAAAATCAAAAATAACAAAGACCTCCAAACTACAACCAAATACCTTGAGACTTCTCAAAGAAAGACGAGAAAGGACAGGTCGAACAACAGACAGTTTCAAAACTCTAAACAAGGAAGTGAACAAGGAAATTAGAAAAGACAATAGAAATTACACCAATAAACTAATAAAGGACACAATAAGTGAAAACTGCAACATGAAAGTACTAAAAACAAAAAACTCAAGAGGCAAAACGAGAATAATAAAAATAACCCCAAAAAACGTGACCGTCTAGGATGAAAAGGAAATAAGCAGATCCATAGAAGAATTCTACACCAAGGCACAACAAGAGCAACAACGAACAAAAAGAACTATACTCAACATAGGCTCAGATGAAATTCCAGAAGTAACAAACTCAGAGATAAGAATGGCACTAAATAAATTAAAGAACAAGAAATGCGCAGGAGAAGACAAAATTACAGTAGAGATGCTGAAAATTGGCGGCAGAAAAATAGAACAAATATTGAAGATTCTATTTAATAAAATAATTGAAGAGGGAAAAATTCCACAGGATTGGTATAACTCCGAAGTAATCTTAATATTCAAAAAGGGAAACAATACAAATATTGAAAACTACCGACCAATATCTCTACTATCACACACCTACAAGTTGTTAACCAAAATCATAACCAACTGCATAACAAACAAACTCGATTTTTACCAACCTGTCGAACAATTGGATTCAGAAAACATTTTAGCACCACAGATCACCTACACACCATAAGAATACTAATTGAGAAGTGCACCGAATATAACGTACCGCTCCATATGGCTTTTGTAGATTTCCAGAAGGCATTCGACTACGTCGAAATATGGGCAGTATTACAATCCTTAGAAAATGCAAGAATCGATTCAAGATACATAAACATCATAAAGAACATATACGAAAGTGCAACCATTCGAATAAAAATAGACGACAAGACGAAAACGAACCCCATAAAACTACAAAGGGGAGTGAGACAAGGGGATACTATCTCGCTAAAACTGTTTATCCTAGTCCTAGAGGACATTTTTAAGGAAGTTAAATGGGACATCAAAGGTATAAACATCGACGGAATATACTTGAACCATCTCAGATTTGCTGATGACATAATCTTAATAACAAGTAATCTCCAAGAATTGAACGAAATGTTACAACAGCTAAATGACGTATCCGCATGTGTAGGCCTTAAAATGAACTAAAACAAAACAAAAATAATGAGCCATGAACAGGCAAACATAACAATACAGAACCAGAGGATAGAAAACGTCAAACACTATGTATACTTAGGTCATGACATCAGACTAGGGAAATCAAACCAGGATGCTGAAATAAAAAGAAGAACACAGGTGACATGGGCCGCTTGCGGTAAACTTGCATACATCCTGAAAAATAATTTAATTCCCATAAATCTAAAAAGAAAAGTATACGACACATGCATATTACCGGTGTGTACGTATGGATTAGAGAACATGTCCCTCACCAAAAAGTCCGCTAAAAAATTAGAAACAGTCCAAAGAGCGATGGAAAGAAGCATGCTTGGAATATCATTAAGAGACAGGATTAGAAACACCGAGATAAAACGAAAGTCAAAGACATCGTGAAGGAGGTTGCAAAGATGCAGTGGCGATGGGCTGGTCACATAGCCCGATATGAGGACAACAGCTGGACACGAAGAATCCTGGAATGGAGACCGAGGGAGACAAAAAGAAGCACGGGAAGACCTAAAAAAAAATGGGTAGACGACATAAGGACAGTGGCGGGCAAACGGTGGATGAGATTGGCGAAAAGTAGAGTAAGATGGAAGCAATTGAGAGAGACCTACATCCAGGAGTGGATGGACAGAGGTTGACAAAGAGAGAGAGAGAGAGTTGCATAATAATTTCGACAGTGTAAAGGGTTAATTATAGTATGTGAATTACTGGATATATCATTTGTTTTAGAAGCTGATCTTTATAATTTTTTGTTTTATAGGAACCGATCAGAAAGTTTGAGAAGTGTTATTGTAACATTTGTTTCTTAAAAAAAAGGCGTTACATTTTCTTAAAATTCGTCAACGTGGTCTTAAAACTTATTTGCGCTGCTGAGCAAGTTATAATTTTCCGCTTATGTTATTATATATCTAACAATGAAAAGTCCTAATGAAAAAAATTTGGTGTTCATAAAACGTTTTGAAGGTATTTAAGGTCAAATTAAAACAACCTTGTTTTTCTAAAAACAAACAAATCTCATAATTAATAATAAACAATAAAACCGTAGAAATCTCCATTATTTTTTCACTCACCATTACCCCAATTCATCTGGAACTGTATCCATTGTTTATTTTATCGGAAGCGCTGTTAAAACGCCAACCGCATCATCAGATTTCCCCACTCCCGGAAAACCTTTCGCATCTTGGAAAAGCTACACGGATTTTTAGTCGGATGCTGTACTCTCGACTGTTCGGGCGGTATTCATTTTCTCGACCGAATTCCTGTCGGAAAATTAGCGCGAAAATCGTAATTTTAAAACTCGATTTAAGTGCGTGTGTTGTGAATTCTTTAAAAAACTTTGGTGGATTTTGTTGTTAAATTTGGAATTATTGTAAGTAATGTTCGTTATATTGCTTTTCCTTCAAGTAGTCTTTATGTAAAGTTATACAGTAGTATTTTTGTTTAGAGCTAATAGCTACAAACCTAAAAAAAACGACATTTTCCTATGTAAGATTTAAGCTACGTAATAGATCATTAGGATGAGCAGATAATAAAAAAATAAAATGATTTTCAATTTGGGTTACGACATAAATTTTTTTTTTAAGTAACAACACTGCGCAAATACAATAAGATGATAAATTCAGCTACAATTTTTATTTCTAAGAGAGTCTTTAATAGAATAGCATATAAGCTTGAAATACACAGTCTAAGTAACTCTTTACAAAACAAATTCAAAATACATAGCAAACGTTAGTATCTTGGAGAGGCAAAAAAGTAGCTACTGCATAGAATGTGTTTTATTGCTTTCTGTATTTGGGGATGGATGAAATATCGCCTTTTTGTTCTTATTTATTTTAACCACTTCCAACGACTTCAACACATTATTATTAGATCATGTTTAAGGTGGATAGAATCAGGCTCTTGTCTATAGATTCCTACTAAATCAGGTGGATTAACAATCGTAAGCTTCAACAAATGTGCGTTTAAAAGAACTCAAGGTTTTCAATTTCACGTTGATCACTGGTAATGGAGAAATTTACTGATCTGGAAAATGTAATATTTTTTTAACGGATCATATTAACATTATCAGATTTGCAAAAAAATTAAGTCTGGCGAGAGGTGTCTGAAAAATAGGTTTTTACATCCTAACTTTGGATCTACTTGTGCTAGCTGTGAGGTCGAAAGATATTATGTGGCTGCCGAAACTTGTTAGTTTATTTAGTTCGCCACTAGATTAGTCGTTATACAGGGTGCACCATTGGGAGGCGAGGTAGCATTATAACCCATAATCGCATAATGAAACACTTGTTTTTGATATGTACATACTACATATCCAACTAGTGTTCGACTGAGATATGTGACTTGTATTAGTTGTTTATCTTTTACTCATGTGAGCCATACTTTAAATAAATAAAATGAAACTGGTTGTTGACAGTAAAACGTTTAAATTGATAAGTGAGTTCCTTTTTTTATTATTATATCAGCAAAAGTGGAGAATTTTGTTTATTTCAGAAGACAATTATTTCCTTTATCGCTTTTGAGTTTTTCTTAATAATTTCAATATATAAAGGTTTATCTGTTGGTATCCAGGATAAGGAGGATCAGTATAGAAATCTCAGTAACGGTAAGAGATATGCATTTGATTAAATGGGAAAAAATTGTGTAACTTAAGAACCAACAAGAAAATTCTCAAAAAATTTTGATATAAATTTTAGTATTTGAGTTACTATAAAAAAATAGAATTTTTAGATTTTGAATTATAAATTTTAATATGTTAATATTAAAGTTAGAGTGAAAGCGATAAAACTTTTTTACAGCAACTATTAATGAGCTTAAAGATTCAGTTATCGATATTTAATTTGATGTTTCATTTTCGAGTAACCATGTCAAATTTCGAAAGCATTTTTTATTACTTCGAAACACAAAAACATTTCTTTAACAGCACCGCACGGATTTTACTTTGAATCAGAAGAAGAGCTTACAAGATTGGTTCTTGAAGCATTCCAAAATATAACGCAAGTAATGCTAAATAGTGTATAGATTCTATAATTTAACTATACTGTTCATGTTTAGAGAATGACGGCAATCTTTTTGAACTCCTACTGGCATCTTTCTTTTTTTTGTATTGATGTTCATATTATTATTAGTATTATCCTTATTCTGCTGTTTTTATTTGTTTTTATTGTTAATAATTATTGGTTAATGATAAGATAAAAGTTTTATAATTATTATGAGGTACATTTCAATATTTTATTAATATTATAGTGTTTAATTTACAAAATTAATAAAAATTACAGGTAATCATTAAAAAAAAATTAATAATGGCAAAAAATTCGAAATGTTGTTAAACCATAATGTGTGACACATCATTGAATGCAGAATAAAAGGGCTTTAAAAATTTGACATTAGACTGTTAGGACCATATTTAACAAAATGAAATGCATGATGTTTGCTTGAGGACGAAACGTCAAATAGAAAAATCGATAACGGCATCTTTAATTTCATTAAAAGTTGCTGTAAAAAAGTTTTATCGGTTTCACCCTAACTTTAATATTAACACCAGAAAAAATATAATTGAAAATCCAAAAATTTGTTTTTTAAGATAACTGAAATGCTAAAGGGTATATCAAAATTTCCTGACCGTTATCGTTGGTTCTTAAATTAGATAATTATTCCTCACTTAAACATATCCGTTACCGAGATTGGCCTTTCTTATTTTATGCACCCTGTATAATACATGTTATAACAATATCACAAGTAAAACTTCCATGGCAATTAAAACGAATCCAAGTCTTAAACTGTTTTAGTGCATCCGCATACGAAGCTTTCATTTCATGATATCTGTTATTGTGTTGTAAATGATTATTCTCCTTATTTTATTTATACAGTAATGAGGTTTTTTGCTCCAAACCCATCATATATTACTGCAGAACTAAAAGGAATTAAGCTCCCGTTATTAGTTACACTATTACGATATTCAGAAAGACAAGTGACTTGGTTTCTTGAGGTCTGTTTGGCTTTCTCAAACTGAAGCGGCGTAAGAAAGAGCAGAAAAGTAACAATATACTGGTGATTATTCTGTTTTTCTTTGGGAATGTTACGTAAAACCTCCATAGCTTCACCTCGTAGTGCTAGAACAAGAGCACATGCCTTTTCCGATGAACCCCAGTTATTGCCGGTGGCGGCGGCTTCCAATTGACGTACATAGATAAGCCAAGGTATTTTGCCGTCGAAGGTAGGTGGCTTCATCACACTAGCTGCAAGAACACCATCTACCTTAATTATACCTGTACTGGCTATCTTCTGCATTTGCAAATGTCACTGTTGCATCCCTTTGTAAATTCCTATCATCTCATGTTGTATTTTGCCATTTACGTCTTTTTTAATTTGGAGATGTAATTATTGCATCTGTTTTAGAAAAAAAATTGAATTGAAATTGGATGCCAGTGGAAACTAGGAAACAGAAAGCAAAAATGGAAGAACAACTTCAAACTAGTTTAAATCAGATACTGATGATGATACAAGATATGAAAATAAGCCAAGAAGATATGAAGAGAAACCAAGAAGAAATGAAACAAGAATTGAAAGAAGATATGACGAAAAGTCAAGGCGATATTAAACAAGAATTAAAGAAAAGCCAAGACGATATGAAACAAGAATTGATGACACTGAAGATAACCCAAGAAAACATGAAACAAGAATTGAAAGAAGATATGACAAAAAATCAAGACGATATGAAAAAGAATGGATGATACTAAAAACAAGCCAAGAAGACATTAAGAACAATCAAGAAAGCATAAAACAAGAACTAAAAACCAATCTGAAGGATATGAAACAGAAACTTAAGACAAGTCAAGAAGATATGAAACAATAACTGAAAGAAAATATTTAAAAAATCAAGAAGATATAAAACCCATAAAACAAGAAATGTAACATTATCAAAATTAGAGAAGACCTACATGAGGTGATGGGAATCCAGAAACAGATGCAATAATTACATCTCCAAATTAAAAAAGACGTACATGGCAAAATACAACATGAGATGATAGGAATCTACAAACGGATGCAACAGTGACATTTGCAAATGGAAAAGATAGCCAGCACAGGTATAATTAAGGTAGATGGTGTTCCTGCAGCTAGTGTGATGAAGCCACCTACCTTCGACGGCAAAGTACCTTGGCTTATCTATATATGTCAATTGGAAGCCGCCGCCACCGGCAATAACTGGGGTTCACCGGAGAAGGCATGTGCTCTTGTTCTAGCACTACAAGGGAAGCTATGGAGGTTTTACGTAACATTTCCGAAGAAAAACAGAATAATCACGAGTATATTGTTACTTCTCTGCTCTTGCTTACGCCGCTCTTGAACTCTAGCTATCTTAATATTTCTCCATTGGATGAAAGGAATATATATATATATATATATATATATATATATATATATATATATATATATATATATATATACCTAATAAAAATATTGGTTGCCTATGGCAACGATTTAACAACTCTGTACAAAATTAAATTTTTTGAAAGATGTTGTGAAATTCTAAGTGATAAATTTTAATAACATGTCGGCGAAAAGTGTATATTTTTGAAATATTTATGTTCTGGTTTTAATACCTTTCATTTACTTTTACGTCAAAAAAGAAATATGGGTAGAATTTGTTAATGTAAGTAGATAATTAATGGGAAACACCATTAGCTAATCAACTATTCAAATAAAAGGGTCCAAGTCTGAGATTGGCTGAAAATAAAAGGGAAAGAGAATGTCATAATTCAGAACCTTTATCGCTGTTAAACAGTTTCTGTAATTTTGATTTTTAATAATATATTTTATTATTACAAGAAATCATGGTTTAAATCTTACGATAGAGCAGGTCTCGATATATTAGCTAAGGAAAGAATTAGGTTTGATATGCGTTTCGTTAGTAAAATAGACAGCTAATCTATTGTTTGTGTGAATATTTCCTCTGATCCCACACTTCATTTAGACGGAAAATTAGTACTATTTTTCGTGATTAATTTGGCTGGTATATGATATTTTATGTCATACTATTAGTGATGCCAGCAGGGTAGATCTAGCCTTTCTCTTTGGGGAGTGGTGTCGATGATATCATAAGAATACAGTACGACAAGGGAAAGCAAGTTGTTGACCGGGGGGGGGGGGGATGTCAGGCACACTCGCGCAGAGGCGAGTCTATTCTTCTGAATTCGAAGCTCTTGTAGGGAGGGGGGGGGGGCGATCGCACACTATGGCAAGTGAAAGCGAGCTGATGACAGGGGTAGGGTGTCAACGACATTCACGTTCCTAATGCAGCAGTCTGGGGTGAGTCTTCTTTTCTGAATTCGAAGCTCTTGGGGCGCGATTGCTCCTACCTGCTCCCTCCTTGGATTCGCGTCAGGATGTCGGTGTGATATGTAACTTAAACTTAATTGATATCTAGTTTTAAACAAAAGCTAACTGTAATTATATTAATATAGTGGGATATGCCTGCATAGTTTGCAGATTATAAATGAAAATAAGATAAATTATATTTGTTTGCTGTTTTGGCTACGTCAATTTCCTATTTCCTGGGTTTAATAAATTTTGAAGTTGATATTATGCAATACAATAATAAAAAATACTAAGTGGTCATAAGATAATCTTTTTTAAATATAAAATTTTAATTTTAATGTGAAAATATTACATGTTACATTATCTTTTGTCGTTTGATTACCAGACCCACGATAGTACTGATATGGGAATTGAATAAAAAATACAACGCATAGGAATAGTACAGCTATATATTTTAAGTTGGATGGTACTGCTATATAATTTTTAGAGTAGCTAATACAAGTGTCTCAAAACGTTAGAGAACACTTGTCCATCTTTAACAAAGATTAAAAGATTATTTTCCCAATTAACGTAATAATTTTGATCTAGGGTAGAAGTTCCCAAACTTGTTTGTCTTGTAGATCACGAGCCAATTTTTTATGTTTTCCTAATATAGAATTTCTATATAGGGTTTACTGTAGAGTAGAAAATATTAAAATAAAAAAAATCTTTGAGTTACATCTCATATACTAATCAATTAAAACGGCACAAAATTAAATCTTGTAAAATTCTTACATAAAGTAAATACGTACAATTTTATGATAAGTGGGGGACGATGCGCAGAACTCAAAAATTGATGCAGCTTTCACTTTTTCTTTTGGCACCTTGTTTTCCGCTTACATAAACTTTTGCGAAGCAAATTTAGAATATTTGGCTCCAAATTACTCATGTATAGTCTTAAATCTATGCGGTCAGTGATATCCAATCTGGTTCTTTTTTGTCACAAGATCCCTTTTCACGAGGAACGAAGATGGAAAAACTATTAATAGCTTTCTTGCGATCGTCCGTAATGCTGGATAAGTAGCAGGCATGTCTCTCTGAAGATAAAATTGCTGATATCCATTTCTAAACTGCATCTTCCGTTTTTTTGTGTTTATTTCTATTAGTTCTTCTTGTAATATTCTATCCGATTCGTCAATATCACCATATGGATTGATAATTACAATTCGTATTTCCTAAAACATCCTAAATTTTGTTTCTAAATATTAGATATTTAAATGTTGAACGTAGGCCGAAATTGGGAAAATTCTCCCCGTCCAATGTTTTGCTTTATAAGGTTAATTCTGGTAAGAAAACTGCAATGATGAACTTTGTTTTTATAAAAATTCAGATCTCACCTTGCACTTGCAAGTTAACCGCATTAAATGGCGTAAACAAATCTATTAAATAGCCAATATATGGTTTCCACTTGATTAAGTTTTTTTAAATGGAATATTTAGCATCCAGAAGCTCTAAAAGAGTTTCAAAAATTGGAAAAAAAATCTTGACTAAAATGTGGTTGTCGGACTTGCATTGTCCTTATTTTTTTATTTTTTTAATACTTGATAACGATTAGAGATAGAACCTAATCGAAACGTCATAAAAATAAACAAAAAATAAAGACAATGCAAGTCCGTAAACTACATTTTAGTTAATCTTCAATATTGTTTACAACCTTCAAAAAAAAATCTTGGCAAATATAAGCCTTTTGATACTCAGTGTACTTCAGTATAAAGAAGTAATTGATGAAAGTTCTCGTTGTTTTCTTCACTCATCTCCGAAAATAATCTAGAATTTCACGCATTGCAATTCTTCTGCAAATGAATTTGTTCTAAATGGTTTATTAAACCACAATAACGCCCAATCATGGTAGGTGCTTCATGTATTGCTGCTGATATATCTGATAAAGGAATCATTTTTCCCTAAAATACTCTATGTCGCCAAAGTTTTCGAAAAGAGCAGTTCTTTATGGATTTCGTGGTCCACAATAAAAGGAAGTTGCTTAGTCCAGTTTCATGGAGAACTGGATCGTTTGCAGATAATTATAAAAGAAGCTTTCGATATAATGACTCATTTCATTAATACGCCTTTGGACTATGTTATGGTTCCAAGGGATTCTTTTGAGTATATCATATGCAGGTTTGTGGAGAACAGTTTTAATTACCTCTTCAATAGCTGCCAAAATTAGCTCTCCTCGATAGGATGCAGCTTTCTTGATTTTGTTATCAGTAGAGAGATATTGTAAGATGCCCGTAAATTATCGCTCTCTTTTTAACGTTGAAGCGAACATACTGTCCACCGTGGGTCTCTTCTGAATTTTCTGTTTGAGTGTTGAAAAATATTTCAAATCTTTACCTGCTTTATCAGGATGACACCTTTCAAATGATTCTCCAATTTGGATGGTTTCATAACGCCATTGCTTAAAACTCTGTTGTGTATAAGGAACATAGCCAGGTATTTATCTGACAATAATGGGATGAAACCGAACTTCAAATGATCGATGCTATACTGTCTATCTTTGAAATTGATTCCTCATGTAAAACCTTGAATTTTGTCTAAAAAGGTTCAGACAGGAAGAAAATAAGTAAATAATGCCGATTTGTAAAACGAAATATAAACAAAAAAATGTAAAAATTAATACAAGTGTAAGCAGTTAATTAGAAAATCGATTGATTTTTAGCTCGTCATGATTGGCAGTCACACTATCGGAATAATTAAAAAATAATAATGTTTTTAAAAATAAATGTACTTACTTATCTTCAGACTCATAACGAAAAGTTTTTGATTAACTCTAATTTGTATATTACGTCTATTTTTATTTTTGAAAATATTTGGTTGTCATTTTCCTTCTTAAAATTCAGAAGATGCATGAATATTGTTTGCCTCTGACACTCGTATTATTAATAGACGAATTAAACAAGTTCACCTTCTCTGTAGCTCTGGTTGAAGTCCAGACATGTTTGCTATCCCATATATGAGCGCAATGCATTGCTATCAAATGTGAAATTTTCTATAAGTTGTAAGTAGTGTAACCACAGAACGAATAATTATTTATTTACACAATAATTTGATAAAATATACTCAATTAATATAGAAATACTTAATTTCTTTGTCCATTATAACTATTATGTAAGTATATAGGTACGATCCTTGTTGGGTATATTTTGATATTTACGGAACGTCTAAATCTTTGCGATGATTTGTCGAAATAGAATCCACTTTCGTGGACGCCCATTTACATGTCAAGTACTTCAAATTTGATCCCCGTTGTCATGAATCCCTTGCAGATCGCAGTCGACTCCTGTGGATCACTGCAGAAGTTAATGATCCAGAGGATAAATCAAGCTCCGGCATGAGCATTTGCAAAATTTGTTTATTTCATGGCTGCGACGAGGGAAAACAGAATTAAGTACTATAAAGAAATGCTGCAAAAATTACTAGTAATTGATGTTAACTCAGTCGTTATAAACGAAACTTGGCTTAATTACAAGATGTTCTACGAAACTACAAAATAAATGGTGGGTGTTTCAAGGTGGAAAACCTCAATTATTAGACTTCCTAGAATTATGGAAGTTCTGTGTATCACGCTTCTCTTCTACATAAGTATGTATTATTTTCTTGTAATATACTTATTTATATATCACTGAACTCAAACTTAATCTACATGGTGCTAATTTCGATTTCTTTTCGATGCACCATCTGTTGTCAGTAGAAAAAAAAAATAGTAGATAATTCTATATAAAACGTGTAATGAGTCAATAAGTTTCCAGAACTTAAATATATACTCTTGTTTTTAGAAAAACGCCTAAATGAACAGTAATACTGCATTTGCAAATAGGTATGTTCGATAAAAGAATTTTTAATATGATTCGATGGCTGGAATACACAGTCAGCAAAAATAGATATTTTAATTTTATTTAGGTTAGACAAAGGTTATAAAAGGAAATTAAATACTTATACAAAATATCTTTACATACTGTGTAATAAATAGTGCCTAGGTAATCTAATGTTCCAATGCAGAAAAGTTTCCTCAGTACTTAGGTACTCGTAAATCTTTGAGAAATTTTGCAATCTGAGTAAACACAAAATTTTAAGTTTTTTGTTGTTTAATATTAGGTAATATTTTATATAATTTAATATATTTATATAAAAAACTACAATAAAACATTTTAGACAAAGTAAATAGCAGATAATATGTTGATTTAACGGCCTTCGGATGATGAGGTCACAAATCAGCACAATATCATTGTACTGTAGGAGTTATTGGTTGATGTAAG
This sequence comes from Diaprepes abbreviatus, assembly GCA_034092305.1. Taxonomy (NCBI): domain Eukaryota; kingdom Metazoa; phylum Arthropoda; class Insecta; order Coleoptera; family Curculionidae; genus Diaprepes; species Diaprepes abbreviatus. The sequence continues at coordinate 28,230,376 of JASJET010000022.1, forward strand.
CAACATCTTGTCGGCTGCTCGATGGCTGGTTAAAAGATTGTCATCGTCCTGTGACAAAAACAGTGCATCTGGTGCAAGGTTATTATTAGAAAATAAATTAAATTAATTAATTCCAAAATTTAAAATCAGTGCTTGCAATTCGTTTCGCAAAAATGGATGCCCTAAATGGAGACACCATAATTAGTTTCTTTATTAAGTTGCATATCGAGTGGGAAGAAATTGTTTAATTAAAACTAAAATGAAATTAATAAGTCACCCCCCTTACAGTCAAACTTGGCACCATGTGATATTGCGCTTTTCTCTTGTATCAAGAAGCTGGTTAATAGTCCACGTCAGGCTAGGTGTATTTGAAGAGATATGGGCTAGCGTTTTTGGGAAGTTCTGAAAATATATTTTAAGTACATTATTCCGATATTTGCAAAACTACCTTTCTGTTAATGGAAATTATTTTGTGAAAAAATAAATAAGCTGGAAATACGATGAAACTTATGTAGTGACTACGTATGAACAGTGATTAACCTAAATATCTTATTAAGTATTTCAAATATTTTTAAAACATTTCTTCTTTGGTAATAATATTTTCCGCTTTATCTTATTTTAACGAGCATCATCAAATTTGTTTACGTAAACAACTTAATTTTTTGTTGAAAAATTTTAATTATTTGAAGGTAAATGAAAAGCAATTGATTCAAATAAAGATTAGGTTTTAAATGAATTTTAGCAGTAAATTCCCTAATTACAATAATACTTACGAAATAATAAAAAACGTATTTGTTGATATTACAAAATAATAAATTATTAATTAAAATTTGCTAAGTAAGCGACATTGCCTTTTATTTACTGATCTTTGTTTATTTTAAATGCTTTGACGTTTTGTTTGTATATGAAATACGTGATATAGAGATACTTTTGCCCAGTCGCCGAGTAATTAATGGAGAATGTCACTAGCTATTCAGCTATTGAAATAAAAAGGTTCTCGCTCCAGAATTTGAGGGAGAAATATATCCAGGCACTTGCGTCACAATTTTAGGGGCGGGACTTGGGTGAATTTTTGAATTTTAATTTATAATTACATTGAAAAATGTAAAAAATTGCGTTATTTGGACCTTATATTAAATAATAACTATAATAAATGCTTTATTTGTATACTAAATAATACAAATCATAAGAAACCTGCATATTCTTTTTACATGGTCAATTATGTAAAATAACAAAGAAAGTAGGGGATTAAAACTGACAAGCTTCATTACTCCTAGATAAATTGGTAAACTTTATTGATATATACACTAACGGATAAAAAAAAATATATAAAAAACTAAACTATCTATGTAGTTTAAGCAAATATCACAAGTAAGGTTGGCTATCCTAAAACATAAATTTGTCACAATATATGTCTTGAAATAATCTGTGTGAACTAATTGCTATTAAGTCTTTTTAGTTTCAATTTTAAATTTAGTTATTGACAAACTCCTGATTATAGTAGGAAGATGGTTAAAATATTTAACAGCAGAGATAACAAAGCTTCTTCTGGTAAGGGAAAGTCTGTGATCTGGCATAACGCTTTTTTCTCCGAATCTTGTCTTATGGTTATGTATATGTTCATGTCTTGCCAAATTGCTTAAGCTACGACAGGTTTATAATAGACACTGGTGGATGTAGAGTGCTGTCAAAGTTACAGTATTGTTACAAACGATTAGGAGAAACTTACTGACACGCCCTTGTATACAAATATTCCGATGCGATGAGTCATCTTTAATATAATGTACTGGAAGAAATATTATATTATGCTAGTACAATTCTTGCTATTTCTAGGAATTTCTATAGGTATATAAATGGGGATAGGATATGAGTTTTAAGTGAGTTGTATAGTTGTATTTAAATAGTAAAGATACTAAGAACTAGTAATCACAGTTTAATTGTGATAAAAGTATTAAATAGTTAATATAATATGAGATTTTCGTTAGTGGGAAGTATTGTGTTTTATTCTGCGGACCCAGTGAGCAATTTCAGAAGATAAAATCGTAACAATTGGTGTGAGAAGTGGGAATTATCACCGAGTTTCCAAAATTGTATTGGAAATAAAAGACAAAGGAAAACGGACTTTACCATTGAATTTGTCATCAATAAAGAAGTTTAGAAATGAGTTTTCGAGAATATTCTAGAGGTTTTTATGGTAAATGCTAGACAGCTAACAGCCAAAATGTAGCAAATGAATAAAACATTGGCTGATTTTATTCAACGTATAGAAGAACGTCATCGAAAAGAAGAATATCGTCGTCTAAAAGGAATACAGGAAGAAGGGGATCGTCGTCTAAAAAAAGAATAATGTCTTCCGAAAGAAAAACAAGAAGAATAAGAACGTCGCCAAAAAGAAAAACAGGAGGAAGAAGCATGTCGTTTGAAAGAAAAACAAGAAGAAGAAGAACGTCGTCAAAAACAAGAAAAACGTCGTGTTAAAAATGAAAATAAACTTTGCAAATGGATGCAAGAGGTCATCGTACAAGGACAGCAAAAATGCGATCAAATTCTACAAGGGCAATCACAAAAGTTTAAGAAAGAGATAGGCGAAGTGCGAAGAGATATATAAAAAGTACGCAAAGAAGTAAATAGAATAGAATCAACTATACCACAAGATATAGTAGGAGAAGTACGACAAGAAGTAGAAGAAATGCAACAAAACGTAGGAGAAGTGCGACCAGAAATCAAAGAAATCGTAGACGGGATAAAATCTAAAATGAAGAACCTGCATTAGTAATTGCAGTTCGTAGACCAGCACTGGAGTTATTGCAAACAACTCCTATAACCCAACAAAAAGAGTATGACATTTTTAGTGCTGCATTAGAAAGAAAATTTGGAGATCCACATCGGCGCCAGTTATACCAGTCAAAACTTAAATCAAGACATTAGAGAAATGGAGAAAGTTTACAAGAATATGAAACGGATGTCCGATGCCTTGTTCATTTGGCTTACCCAGGAGCTATGGAAGATTTACGAGAAGAGGTTACAATCCAATATTTTACTGATGAGATCAGAGATGAAGAAATAAAGTGTATGATTCATATAAGCAAGTTTAGTCACTGTAGTGAAGCGTTGTACAGGACTTTGGAAATAGAAGCAGCTTCAAATGTGTCAAGGCCAAATATAAGAGCCGTTACCATAAAGAAAAGCAAGGATTTACTGATCCAAGCAATGGGGACAATATTTTCTGAAATCCTTAAGAAAAACTAAACACAATTATTGACACTTGGCGAAACCAGATAGAACCAAAGACAATAAATAATACTTCATGTTATAGAAGAAACCAGATAAAGCGTTACAGATATGGATGAAGTGGATATATGAGAGGGGCTATTGGGTGCGATTTAGGTCTCGTTCACCACCCAGAGACCGCACAGATGAGAACCAGGAAAACTACAATTAGTCAACATTAAGGATCGGGTGTTGACCAGTATCGAGGAGGCTCCCAGAATTCTTTCCACTCGTAGTCTAAGAAGGACCCCCGATAGTTTTATAACTAAACAAAAAGTCAATGCTACACCTACTACGATAATTGTTGACACTAGTGCTGCAATATCTCTGATAAAGTCAGGTTAGTTCAGGTTAGTGCCTTGTTGGTAAATTAAAAATCCTACCATTATCCAGAAAAGTAATGTTAAGAACAGTAACTGGAGAAGCAGGTGATGTGATTGGAGAAATGCAAGTAGAGCTTCAATTTGGAAAGCTAAAAGTAAATCATTTGGTGTTAATTACCGATATAGAAGATGACTTTATTCTGGGAATTTACCTGAATTGACCACATGGATTTTCTTTCGACAACAAGCTTAACATCTTAACGTTTGGTATTGAACAATTTATTCTGTCAAAGAACTATAATATCGAATCAGAGTCATTGCCGGACAAACAACCAGATTAAAGTACAGCGAAGATCATTTACGGAAGACTGGAGACAAGAGTTCTGGAAGCCACGTAGGATAGGTTCAACACCATAATAAATCCTGTAGCGAAGGCATTACTCAATTCAGATGATCAGATCATACCTATCAGAGTAGCCAATATTCTTCGTAACTGTGTCAAAATTAATAGAGGAGACGTAGTAGCATTATACGGGCCAGTAAAATGGGTGATAAAATGTAAACAACCCGGCAAAGCCACATCAAAGTTGTCATGTAACTATTGAGACGCTCTAGACAGACTGGAAACGTCTTTCACCATAAGAACTTGAAAAAGCCAAGAGTTTTATAAGGGAGCATAGTAATGTTTTTGAAGCAGAAGATGGTAGTATCGGGAGAACGAACATCATACAGCATGAAATAAATACTGGCAGCGCATTAACCAATACTCGAGCCACCTAGAAGATTTCCCATAGCCAAGCGCCAGGAAGTGGAGTTACTTGTTGACAAAATGTCGAATGAGGGATTTATAGAAGAATCGTTTAGTCCTTGGTCATCAGGTTGTATTAGTAGCCAGAAAGGTTGGAACTACGGAATTTTGTGTTTACTATATAAAGCTTAATGACGTCAGTAAGAAAGATAGCTATCCACTTTCTAGAATTGATGACACTTTGGTAACGTTAGCTGGATCACATTGATTCTCCACACTGGATCTAAAAAGAGGATATTGGTAAGTACGCAATCAAGATAAAGATAAGGAGAAGACGGCTTTTTCTACTGTCGCTGGTCTATATCATTTTAACGTTATGCCATCCGGACTCTGCAACGCTCCTGCTACCTTTGAGTGACTAATGGAAACAGTACTGCGCGGAAACAAGTTAAGTGTCATCTTGATGATGTCATGGTGCTGGGGAAAACGTGTGATGAACACTTACAGAATCTACAGGAAGTTTTTGAAGGAATTAAAAACGCTAACCTTCAACTTAACCCCAAAAGTGCATTCACATAGAAAAAAAAGGAAATTCAAACAATAAAAGATTGGGTTAAGAAGCTTTCTCGGGTTACGCACATACTATAGAAGATTCGTAGAAGGTTTTGTCAATACTGTTTCGCCCTTGCATTAGCTCACTGAAGAAAAGATTCTTTATTAATGGGATCAAGCTTTTCGGAACAGTTCAATTTTAGGCTACCCATAAGATTAGGAAAAATTCATATTGGATACGGATGTCAGTAACATAGGGGTAGGAGGTGTATTGTCTCAGATACAAGACAGTCAATAACGAATTATTACAGATTTCAGCTGAGTGCATTCAAAACCGAACATAAATTATTATGCCACAAGGAAATAATTGCTTGCCATAATCAAAGCTGTCCAACATTTTCATAAATATTTGTATGGGCAGGAATTTTTAATAAGAACGGACCACGCAGCTCTTAAATGACTCCTGAATATGAAGCAGCCTGAATGACAAGTAGCAAGATGGAATGAGAAGCTACATCAATACAATTTTAAAATGAAACATAGACCAGGAAGACTGCATAACAACGCAGATAACGTGTCAAGAAGACCATCTAAGGAAGAATGTATGCACTGCAGCAAAGTAGAACAAAAAGAAGGGTTTCCTATTTGGAGAGTCACGTTTGACGTTGATCCAGACTGGAGTACAGCTCAAATGAGAAAAGACCAGTTTGAAGACAATGATCTGGTGTCATTCCTTCAACTTAAAGAAAATAATGAACCGCGTCCTAGGTGGGTAGAGATCTCAAGTAAACGACTCACATTCAAGACACTTTGAACTCAGTGGGACTCGCTTTTAATTGAAGACCGGTTGTTAAGGTGATCCTGGGAAAATGTCGATAGCTAGAAAATCAAAATTAAAAGGTTTTAGAAGAAATTCACAATGGGAAGTCTGGTGCTCATTTAGGAGTTAATATAACTCTAGACAAACTTTGTGAAAGATTTTACTGGGTTAATTACTGTCAAGACGTAAAATCATGGTGTAGATAGTATAGTAAATGTGCAGCTAGTCAAGGTTCAAGTACTAGATCTAAGAGAAAAATAAAGAAGTATAACGTTGGAATATCTTTCTAATGGATGCCTTAGTTGGATCATTCTCAGAAACAGATAAAGTTAACAAATACATCTTGGTTGCTATTGACTATTTCAGTAAATGGCCTGAGCTATTTGCTATTTCTAACTAGGAATCCTCAACAGTAGCTGAAGTCTTAGTCAACAATGTGTTCAGTCGATTTGGAAGACTGGTGAATGCTTTTCAAGAGAAATTGCGAGAAGTTCATGACTTAGAGAACTCATGGATCTGGCCACAGATAGAATGAAGACAATATATGATATCAAGGCAAACTCGGCAGGGTTCCAGCAAGGTAATAGAGTTTGGTTATGGAATCTACAGAGAAAGAAGGGCAGATTGCCTAAGTTGATGACATCCTGGGAAGGACCATATATTGTTTTGAAAAGCATCAACGACGTTGTTTATAGAATTCAATGAAGTTCCAAGACTAAAATGAAAGTAGTACAACTATACAGGTTGAAGCCATACCACGGAGATATTGAAGCTGTTCTTTTCCATGTTAAAAAATGATGCTAGGCCTTTATGGCTTTTACGAAAAACACATACTGAAATATAGTCTTCTAATAAGTTCTACTACTGCAATCTTGATCCTAGTAACTCTGCTTTATTTTTCGGAAGTTCAAAGTTTCTCACAATATCTTTTAAGTCTACAACTTTATTTCGAATAAAGTTGCCTTTATGTTGGGATGCATGCATAACACATTTTAATATGTAGATAGAGTGCAACTTTAGTATCTTTTCACTTTTAAAGATGGATCTATACGACTCCAGTGGTTCCATATTGCGAAATCGAATTTTCCGTTTTTGCAGAATAAACAATCTAGATAGATTGACTAGTATGAAGTAGGAGAGTTTTGAGTGACACATTTTGCTTAAATTTCAGGATGGCAAATATCATCAGATTGTGGTTCCTGAGTAAATTTCGGATCCAAATAAGTGCCTGAGTATTTTACCTATTGTTAATATCAACTTAAATTATCGCCAAAAACGCCAAAATGCTCCTCGATTTCCCAAAAAGGGATATTCAAGTAATAATAAGTATCTTTACAGGACACTGCACTCTGAGACACCATCTAAAAAAGTGGACAATGCTGAAAGCTGTATTTGACGCTTCGGTGATCGAACAGTAGAACTCCTGGCATGTAAATGCATGGCACATTTTTGCAAGAGACCTAAATTTCTGGGTGGTATCATCTTGTTGCCTGATATAGCAAAGCACCTATTCCTCAGAAGGATAATAAACTTCATGAAATGTCTAAATATTTCGGGTTTATATTATATCGGGGTAATGTATAAAATATCGTATAGACTAAAGTGCTGTCGCAAGGCGAAGAAAGCCTTAACGACTCACTCGCAATCTACAATCTAAAATCTAACATCAACTTTGTGATCAGTTTTGTAAAAACGAATTTGAACAGTTTTCGCCTCAGTCAGAATAAGTTGTTTGTAAAAGATCACCAACTCATACTCTTGCCGATCTTATTCGAGGTTAAAGTGATTCAAGAATTTCATTGGTCTGTATTAAAATACCTTCTGAAATATCTTCGAGAATATGCTTAATATAAAAATTGGCCAATAACACTACTCAAGAAATTTTAGTTTACTTGTTGTATCTTGTATGAAAAGTGCATTTTTTTATTAATTTTGGTTCGCTGAACACAACAATGACAATGAAAGTAAAAACTAAAATAATAAAAAATTCATACTTTTTCACTTGTAAAAATACTAAATATCCTGCCTTTTTGCTTTTCTTTTGTGAATTGTTTCTGGAGCATGGATCGTTTAATTCTAATTGGGTTTTTTTGTGCGGTTGGCGTGTTGGATGTGAAATCAGGATCTCTTAATGTTGATGACATATCTAGCGAAATCGTTGTATCGTTATTATCTGATTCGTAAATGAATGTTTCTGGGGGTTCTGGAATAGGAATTTTATCACTATGAGGCACAGAACTTATGGCATATGGTATATTCGGATAGTTGTTAACCGACTTTTTCTTCTTGGATATACCTGTGCCTTGTCCAAGATGAAGTATGATGCAGAAATAGCGAATTATTAATATGATTTGTAGACTCTCTCCAGACTATTGGGACAGCAAACCGCCTAGATCGTTTTTACTATTTAACCAGTCTCTTAGACTTGAAGCGCATGCATTACAGCAGGTATGTGGCGCTCACTGTTTGTCTTGATTCCCAATATTACAATCGAAATAAAGCTGATACGCCTTTATTATCAATGGGGTAATAGATCGCTTTTGAGACGCAAAAGTCACCTCACCACAAACAACAGAAGTGATCTGGATTGTTTACACACTTTCGAGACATCTTACATTCCCTCGAAGTTAGTGAGTCGAATCTCAACTATTCGATTTGACTCACTAACTTCGACTGACTAACCCTTCCGCTTTGTAGCTGCTTATATAACAAATACGGCTTCTTTTTTTTTGAGAGAATACTCGAGAATTTTCTATTCGATTCCATAATATTTGCAAAAGTGGCGTTTGTCATTTGTTTGTATACAGGGGCTGTTCAGTACAAAGTAGACATAAAAGTCGATTTACATAGATTTAAATCGCTATATCCCTTATTTTAAGCAGTGGGGATTGAGACTTCGTATATGGGGGTCATCCCTGAAGATGCCCATGCGCGGTTGCCAAGTTGTACAAAATTTCCTTAACTAGGGGTATCCCTAAAAGTTGAACTAATACTAAGAAGATAAGTTTAGTTTCAGTTTTAGCACACCAAAATTGGTAAGATTTGGTCGATTTTATTTTAAATACATTTTGGCTGTTGTCCCGTGCAATCTTCATGGTCACCATTTTTTAGTATACTATATATATACGCTACTGTGCCTGATTTACTATTTTTCAATTGTGAAATCTGTTTATAGAACACAGATGCGAGATGATGGTGTGGCCTGGTGAGTCCCATACTAGGACGGAACAGCGCTGTCGTCATTTTGTCATTTTTTGGACCCGGAGTTTATCCATGATTTTGAAGTTCTCTGCACTTTTTAACATGAGAGTGACGGTATTTGTCCGCATAGCCGAGAATTTGTTTATTGGTGAATTTACAAGTATGTGGCAGTTTTATTTCAATACAGATTTTCCTTACGACTTTCGATTGTACACTGTCGGGACCCAATGAGAATTTGTTTTTTAAAGTAATTACTATTTTAATAAGTTCACCTTCTGTTGCTGATTTAAAAATATGGGACTTTGTAGTGGAGCTTGGACAGTAAGTGAGTTCAATTTTATCAGCAATTCGATTTCCATCAGTTATTGGTTAGTACTAATTTCTTAAATTTTTCTTTATTTGATTTAATTCTTTTGTTACCTATTTTGATTTTGCAAGATATTCTTTTCTGTATATACACAAAAAGCTCTTGAACGTTTGGTGTTGTAGGTGAAGTTTCAAGATTAGTTAATGGCAATCGACTGGTGAACTTTTTAAGTTTTTCATTCTCATCTGTTCATTTTTTATGCTCTTCTCATTTTTTACAGCTTTGTAATATTAAAAAATATAGTTTAATATATCCTACTTATCCTTGAAAGTTAGATCCCCTCAATATCAATCTGATAAGGTCCACTATTTTGTGACATCGACAAATTTCACTAAGCCCTCATATTTGTTTTTGCGGAAAAACTGACTTAATATAACTTTTATTAGAAAATTATCCCTTTTTTGCATTTTCATATGATACCAAAATAATTCGTTTAACAATAAAATACAAAAGTGCACTGCTTATTAACGTACCATACAATTAAACACTATTTTCTTTGTGTAAAATGGAGACTATACACACAAATATATGATTATTATAAAACTAAGAAAGCATTGAGCATTAAGCTGTTTCCAAAATGATTTTATAGGTAATAAAAACTCCTGAATTTTTTAAATGACTTAAAATAATTAATTACCTTTAAAATGAAATGACACTTTAAAAAGGGCTTAAAAAGTTACAATAGGGCCTTAAAAGCCATCATTTAAGAAACTTTGCTTTTAAAAGATTAGATAATGTAGAGAATGCTTTTTTAAGAGTGTATAGCATCATTTTAAAGAGGGTCCCTTAAGTACTTCAGGGCACTGGAACTGTGCAGTAAGACATTTTCTACGATACGCAAATAATAAATGATCGTAAACATAAAGTATATGATATTCATACTACTGATAAGAGTTCCCCAGTAGCATGAAAAATGTCAACATACTAGCAGACACTGTTGAGGTTTTTCATATCTCCGTTCCGGAGCCACGTAATACAGACCACCGCGTTGTGCGTTTTATCACCAGACCAAGGCTTGACACAGAGCTACTCAATTTGATAGAGTTTATTGTAGAGTGGAAAATATTAAAATAAAAAAAAATGTTATCAGTTACAACTCAAACCTTTATTAATTGAAACGACACAATATCAAATCTTGTAAAATTCCTATATAAAATAAACACAAAAAAATCATTCCTCATATTCTACTCGTCAAATTTTATGGCAGGTGGGGGACGATACGTAAAACACAAAAATCGTCGAAGCTTTCATTTTTTTCGGTAGATTGTTCATTGGTGATAATTCTAGAATACTTCTAATGGGAGGGATAAGTGTGATGTCTTGATAGCAAATTATTTATATTTTGATCAAACTAATCAAGTTTAAACTTAAATCTTAAGACTGGCAATCGCGCTGGAACCTCTTTTTATGAGGTAACTTGTGAAATGGAAACTATATCAGAAACTTCCTTGCGATTGTCCTTAATGCAGGATAAGAAGCAGATATGTCTCTTTGAAGCCAAAATTTTTGATATTAAGTTTTTCGTTAGTACTTATTTCGGTCAGTTCTTCTTGTAATGTTACATTAGATTTATTAATGTTGCCATATGGGTTGACAATTCACTGTGAAATTTTCATGGCTTAAATATCCTCAAATCTAGATCTGTGTACCAGGTGTCTCATTTTTGCCACTTTTAGGGGATAATGAAGTTATTATCAAAGATAGAGTGTTGCTGTTTTCATTTTAGTTTCCTACTTTTTAACGAAAGATTCCAGTGTTAAATTAGTCATGGTTCTCTTAGGTTTTTATCTACAGTGTGATTCTGAAAATCTTTTTTTTTTTTAGACACAGCTCGTATTTTCGTTATTCGTTAATTTATCAAAGAAGTAAAAACTGATTTTCATAGAGTTTTTACGTAGAGTTCAGTGGCCCAGTCAGTTTTTTTCTAAAAAGTATAATTTTTTAGATATTATGCAAACTTATGATTTTTTAAATAGGACATCCTGTATATTATTTTAGATATTGATTAAGTATAACTTAGGCAAAAATATATAATGACTTTATTTTATTTTGAAGAACAAGGTCAGAATTCGATATTTTTAATAATTTACTTCATTTGTAACAGTAGGCCATGGCTAATTTATAAGAAACAAATGCAAAATTTTGACCATAATATTGAAATTTGATTGCAAAGAGACAAGAATAACATTTTTTCATAAAACTAAAGTCACAGAAACAAAAAGAAACACTGAAACTAAAAACAACCAAGATTTTTTTTAAACGAGGTTTTCAAAATGACGGCCGTTTTCTCGAATGCAATATCGGCACAGTTTTGTTATTTTTATACTTACATTTAAAAGAATCATAGATCTATTATGAAGAGTTTTGAAGATCAAACCAGTTCAGCTATAGATTCATGTCGTGTCTTATATGCTTGCTTTGCATAAAACCTCCCAAAAAAATCGAAAATGGAAAGATTGGGAAATCATGGGGGCCATCTCATTTGCTCATTGGTACCTATCCATCTTTGAGGAAAGGTATTGTCCAGAAATGGCCTTAACAGCTCAGAGTTGTGGCTCGGGGCACCGGCTTGTTGAAGATAAATAAATGGAATTGAAATGGGCGAATGGAACATTTTCAAGCAATTCTGGAATAATTTCCTCAAGGATTTCCAGGTATCTACGTGCTGTGAGATCCCCTTCATACATCTTGTAGGTTATGTGTCGGCCTAAAATAAAACACGAGACACCAACCTCGAAGCGTCCTTGTTGTGCCCTTTCGAAAATTAAGTGGTGATTTTCTACAGACCAATGCCTCGTGTTGTGATGATTAAAAATTCCCGCACTTGAAAAATAACATTCGTCAGACCAGATGACAAATCTGTCAAAAGATTCGTTGGTGCGGATTTGTTCTAAATACCATTGACAAAACGTTACTTAGCGCTCATCATCTCCGGGCTGAAAATGTTGCACTATTATAAATTTATATGGATGGTATTTATACTTTTCAAAATTCTTTCAACGTTAAATTCTGCTGCACCAACTTTTTCCGCTATTTTTCTACAGGATGATGATGTTATTACTGCTGCGTAAAATAACACATTTGTTTCTTTTCTCTTCCTGTCTTCTTTGACGAATGTTTTGGGATGCGGGGCAATAAAAGATCCGAGTTCAACTAGATTTCTTTTTAAAGGAGCAAATATGTTTAGAAAGGGTTGCCTTCTTCCTGGATACCTAACATGAACAAAAACGACTGCCAAATATAATAAGTTATCCTAATGATAATGCTTTAAATACATTACCTATTGAAATATAATTCAGAAGCTCCTTGGGGACTTTCATTGCTTTGGATAAAACATACTAACATGTCATACTTTTTATAATTATCATAAACAGTCATTGTAAATGCAAAATAAATAAAAAGTAAAATGAAAACACCTATGTAACAAAAATATTTCATAAATAATAACAATCTGACAAAATTGTGAAATTTTGGACATCTGCCCTTTCTTTCTTATAAATTTGCCATAGCCTACTGTTACAAATGAAGTAAATTATTCAAGATATCGAATTCTGACCTTGTTTTTCAAAATAAACTAAACAAATTATATATTTTTGAAAAGCCTATAATATACTTAATCAATATTTAAAGTAATATACAGGGTATCCTATTTAAAAAATTACAAGTTTGGTTAATATCTCAAAAACTAAACTTTTAGAAAAAAAAACAGACTGCACTTCTGAACTCCAAAAAACTACAAAAATCAGTTTTTGTCTTTTTAATAAATTAGCGCATAATGGAAATAGAAGAGTGTCTAAAAACGAAGATTTTCAATATCACCTTATAGATTAAAAACTAAGGGAGCCATGACAAATTTGACACCGGAATCTTTTGTTTAGTTAATAAAATTTTTATAAAAAAATTGAACCGACTTCTAAAAGTGCGCTAAAATGTGAAAAATAACTATAAATTCTTAGATGAAATTGAACTTTTTGAAGTCGGTGCCAAACAAATACCTGACAAAGTGTGATTTGCGTAAACAGATTAAAAATATTTTATTTGTAATTGCTTTCTTACCATCATCTGTATAGTAGTAATTTATTTCGTTTAGACATAATTTGGCGCCGACTTCAAAAAGTTCAATTTCATATAAAAATTTATAGTTATTTTTCATATTTTAGCGCACTTTAGAAGTCGGTTCAATTTTTTTATAAAAATTTTTTAGTTTTAGAATTTATTATGATATCCATAAATTATTTGAACTAAGTACTAATGGAGATTAGTGTACCTCGCAATAACTCCAAGTTGGCAAAAAAGTACCCATTTTATCCAAAGTTATAAATCACCCTAAAACGAACCCCTAAAAATTCTTTGGTTCTTAGAGTTTTCCAAATACCAGTAAAATTGTGTCAAGCAAATATTTAGTCTGTCATAGTAAATCCACTATCTTAAATTTCAAATTAATTTTAGATTGGTAATATACGCCCCAAATCCTTCCAATATCGATGTTTAGAGAACCTGAGATGTAAATTTCTTAGCTCGATATATTTTATACTGCATATTGAGTTTGTTTACGCCTCAAGAACCTCACAATATCAATTTTCAATATTTAAAGAACCTGAGATGTAAATTTCTTAGCCCGATATATTTTATACTGCATATTGAGTTTGTATAAGCCTCAAGAACCCCACAATATCAATTAATGACAAAATCGGAACGTGTAAAATTGTCTGTCCCTCATATTGTATCTTATTAACCCAATAGTTGTAACAAATTAACTCCATATTCGTAATACACGACCCCGAAAATCCTCTATTACCAAATCTGAAAAAATTCGAATAAGGTAAAATTTTCAACCCACCATATAAAAATTATTTTAAGTCTTAATCTAATCTAAATTTAAATTCTTCAAAGCCCCCTAGTAGCAATTTTGGATGAAATCCGAAAATTTAAAATTTCTAGCCTTATATTCGCTTTTTACATCCTCAAAAACGATTCGTTCCAACCTTTGAAAAAAATCGAAAAATGTAAAATTTTTAGTCCGCTATCTTGGATTTACCATATTGAATCCTAAAAAAATATTCTTAAATTCATAATTTACAACCTCAAGAACCCCCTATAACAGTTTGGGAAAAAATCGAAAACGTAAAATTTTTAGGACACTATATTGAATCTGCAGATAGAGTTTTTCAAAAAATATTTTAAATTCATAATTAATACTAACAAAAATACCCCAATACTGATTTTAGACAAAATCGGGAGATGTAGAATCTTTAATCCACCATCTTAAATAAGCTATATTAAATTTTTTAAAAATAATTTCAGATTCGTTATGTGCGACCCCGAAAACTCCCCCGTACCAATTTTGAAGAAAATCCAACAAAATTGATTTTTTCGTCCGCCATATTGGATCCGCCATATTGAATTTAAAAAAAAATCATTTCAGATTAGTTATATGCGACCCGGAAAACTCCCTTATACCAATTTTGGAGAAAATCGATCAAAAATATTTTTTTGTCCGCCATATTGAATCCGCCATATTGAATTTTTTAAAAATATTTTGGATCCATTATGTGCGACCCAGAAAACTCCCCACACCAATTTTGGAGAACATCAGACAAAATTTAATTTTTTTGTCCGCCATATTGGATTCGCCATATTGAATTTTTAAAAAATAATTTCCGATTCGTTGTGTACGACCCCAAAAATTCCCCTATAACAATTTTGGAGAAAATCAGACAAAATTAAATTTTTGGCCGCCATATTGTCAGCGGCATCTTGAATATTACTGTACCAATTTCATCAAAAATATGAGATCACCTGAGACTTCCTGAACATAATGTAAACAATTTCATTAAAACCGGTGCCGCCGTTCCGGAGTAATCGGTGTACATACATAAAAAAACATACATACTCGACGAGTTGAGAACCTCCTTCTTTTAGAGGTCGGTTAAAAAGTAGGACACTAAAGTGAAAACCGCGACACTCTATCTTTGATAATAACTTCAATACCCTTTAAAAGTTTCGAAAAGGGGACTCCCTGTACATGTTCTGGCCCAGACAACTAGATATTATTTAGATAAAAAAAAGTTGAAAAATTGATATTACGAAAATCCAACAGCAAAATTGACAAATATTGTAAATGTGGGTGTGTTTCTGACATTCCGGACAGACATCATCATTCACAAGCCTCGAGCTTTTTACGTGTCCAAACCACCATCATTTATGCCAGCGTTATGTGTCGTTTTATCTGTGACAAAACATGTCACATTTCACGCTCGGGATTTCTGAAGTGGGATAAAATTCATTCATATTTAACGATGAAAAAGTAAAAGGTTTTAATATATATTTTTAAATACATAATTATGTATTCTTAAAATTTATATGTAGAGGAAATGCTCCGAAAATATGATAGTTAAACTTTTGTCAATTAAATAAGTTACTTAACAAACATTTTCAGGTTTTTTAGCTGGTGATAATTAAATAATTTTACTTTAATTTAATAATTTTAGAAACTAATTTTAATAAAAAAAAACATAGAGGGTAAATATAAAATAAGATATTGGTTAATTTTCTTTGCAACCACTTCAGCAGGGGATCCCAAATTTTTTGTCCCGTAGACTACGAGGCATTTTATTCTGTTTTCGGTATACCCGTCGGTCTTCCTAATATTGAATTTTTACAATTTTTATCAACTTTAACTTTTTAACAGCTAAAATAGTAAAATAAAAAAAAAACGTTTTAGTTACAACTCATCGCTTTATTAATTAAAACGACCCAAAATCAAATCTTGTAAAGTTAATACATAAATTAAATACATAAAAAAATAAATTCGTTTATTGTTCTTGTCAAATTTTATGACAAGTGGAGGACGATACGCAGAACGCAAAAATCGCTGCTGCTTCCAATTTTTCTTTCAACTCATCGTTCTCCATCTGACATAAACTTTGGCGATACTTATAAAATACTTTCAATTGGAGATTTGAGCCTGATGCTTCAATAACAAATTTTCCATATTTGGCTTCAAACTAATCATTTAATTTTAAATCCTCTCGGTCAGTGATTTCCAATCTGCTTATTTTTTTTTTTGTAAAAGATTCGCAATCTCTGAAACCCCTTTTCACGAGATATGAAGATGGAAAAGCTATCAAAACTTTTTTGCGATCGTCCATAATACAGGATAAATAGCCAGTCTGTTTCTGTGAAGTTAAATTTGCTGATATTTATTTCTAAACAGCACCTTAAGTTCTTCGTTATTACTTATTCTGATCAGTTTTTGTAATATGATTTCCGACTCATCAGTTTTCCGATATCAAATGATAATCTACTGTTGTATTTCCATGGTCAAAATATCCTCAAATCTGGGTTTAAAAGCCTATGTATAGGGCATTTAAAAGTTGAACGCAGGCTAAAACAACATTATTCTGGCAGCATGTTTGTGATTTTTCGACCAATAAAGAGATATTGTAAGATGCCCGCAAACTATCATTGTCTCTTTTTGACGTTGAAGTGAATATAATTTGGGTTTCTTCTGAAGTTTTCTTTTCAGTGTTTGAAATTATTTCAAATCTTTACCTGATTTATCAGCGTGACACTTTCTCAGATGATCCTCCAATTTGACTAGTTTCATTACTTAAAATTGTGTTGCATATATGGTACATAGGGAGGTGTTGGTCCGACAATGATGAAATTAAACCGAACCTCAAATTATTAACCTTATAGTGTCTACATTTCCTTTTAGATCCGGCCATGTTTAGTAGCAGTTTGAACAAAAATGAATCTATTTAAATTGATTCTCTACGTAAAATCTTATTTTAATCTTTATGGTGGTCGTCTAACTTTTTTTTAGTTAGGTAGGAATCATGAACCATTGATTTTTGTCTATAAAGATTCAGACATAAAAACAGAAGAAAAGACAGACAGTAAATAAGGCCGATTGCTGAAATGAAAAACCAGCCAAATAATTAAAACATTAAAACAGTTAATACGGGTGTGAGTAGTTAATTAGAATATGACCTTTACCTCAAGTTAGGATAGGCAATCGGACTATATGAAGATTTAAATAGAATGATGTTATCAAAAAAATGTACTTGTTTATCTCCAGACTCCCACAGAATATAATTTGATTCACTTTAACTTGTATATTAGGTCTCAGTTTTCTTCTTAAAATTTAGAAACGAATGAACAATGTTCGCTGCTGACATTTGTATCAACAATAGACGAATTAAACAAGTCCTTGCAGTTCTTGTTGAAGTCTAGACATGTTTGCTATCGCGAGTATGAGCGCAATTTGTTGATCTCCAATGTGCAATTATTATGTAATAAGTAATGTGACCACAAAGGGAATAGTTACTTGCACAGTAATTTAAAGAAGTATAGGTAATTAATGTATAAATAGGTAATTTCCTTAACTATTCTGTTATAGGTTTTAGGTAAGTACCTAGATACAATCCTTTTAGAACATTATGATATTTATGGAACGCCTAAATTTTGGCGATGATTTGCTGAAACTGGATATTCTTTCGTAGACCCCATCTACATCTCCAGTACCCCAATTTCTTTTCCGTTTACATGAACTATTTGCAGATCGCAGTAGACTCCTGGGGGTTCATACGGACCATTTTGGGAATCAATGCACCACTAATTTGAATATCTTTGAAAATCCAGAATTAAAGTATGTTCTCTTTTTTCAAATTTTGACGTAATAGCCAATTTTCGTAAAGGGATTTGTCAAAAAAATTCTGGGATACCCTAAATTTCAACAGGTATTAATGGTGAAGAGGTTTTAAACTGGTTCAAAAAATTTTAATGTGGCTTTTTTAGAAATCCACTTTCTGTTAGCGATATAATTTTAATTAAGTGTTATAATTTCACAACTCTTATCCTGTTATAGTTAAACTCTTAAAATGATAGTCAATTAGAACTTTAGAAATAATTATAAGTTAAATTTAAAAGACATGATGGTGACAGGAAGCTTCACTGTAGGTGAATCTTCCATGAACTTTTTGAACAATGAAGAGCAAAAGAAGGTAACCGTGGAATGGTGATAAAAAATGAAGGAGAAATTTAATTAAATCCTATCTAATGCAATGAAACTTGGATTTGCTATTATGATTGTGAAACTCGCAAACAAATCGTAAAAAAATGTAAAGTTTCCTCTTGTCTATCAAAAAATAAAAATGTTTGTAACAATCGGTAAGCCCGTGATAAGTTTTGAGATATCAGGACGCATCACACATTGTCAGATATCGCATATAAATAAGATTTTGAACTAATTTTATGCAGTAAGGTCATATATAAATTATTTCTGCGTTAATAAAAGTAAAATAACATTTTATGAATTTTCAATTTTTCTAGGCAAATATTTTTTGTCATACAAAGAAATTCTAGATTTTAAAAAGTTTGTTGGGGATTTTTCCTGTCTACCCAACATATATAGGTGAAGTGGGCTGTATTTTTCTAATTGGAGGTTTTAGGGAAAGTCAAAAAAGCCTTTAACTTATTTTTGTCGGTTTTATCGACTGATGCTTTAAAGTTAGGTAAAAAAAATTGTGAGAGTTTTATAACATAGTTTAATGGATCTTAATGTAAATTATTATACTATAATTAATCCAATTATATTTCATCAGTAAGTCCATAATTTGTCTATACTTGTTAGTGCTTATTTTTTTCTACAGCTTTCTAGGCTTGTAGAGTAGTTAACTTAGATGATGATACTTACTTATTAAACTCCAACCCGCTTCATATATGCCCTATATGTACTTCTTCTGGAGCACAACTAAATTATTAATTTGTAATCCATCTGATTTTATTTATGAGAGATCAAAAATGTTCTCAACCTTTCAGAATTTTAATTCGAGTTTCCATACTAGTTTTAATCGTGCTCCCTTTAATGTTTTTTGTAGTTCTAAACGAATTTATTTATTTTTGTTTGGTCACAAAACATCATCATCACAAATTCTAGATCTTACGCCCTCCCCCTTTAATTACACAGCGCCTCACAGCAGGTTGAGAATCGCTAATCTAAATAATTTAATATTATTCAACAAAATAATTTTATAATGTGAACTGTAAACCTTTTTTTGGCTTAATTACTTTCCATGGTTAATTAAATTTATATGCTTTTACACATGTAATTAACGTGGGTTTTTTAATCCAGCTTTACAGGAAATGTCTTCAATTTACTCTAAATATGTTATATGTGATAGAAATGTTGCTTTACCCTAATTAAATTTTTCTCTTTTGTTTTTTAATTTTCTGCTCGCATAAATTTACATATTGGTTCATTAATATTCAATAATAGGGAAGGAACTAACCTAGTAAGTGCATTTTTACTAACCCGCCACTAAGCTAAAGTGACTTTATATGGTGAAAATCCGTAAATGGCAAAGAAAGTGTATTACAGTATTTTAAGTGCAATCCCAATCCCAAACGTGAACACTCGTTCTAAAGTACGTTTAATTCGTTATCGGCTCCTTAAATTTTGTTAGCTTAAAATATTCATAAACCCGAGGTAGGAAACTTTTGATTGAGTTGCTTTTGAAACTGAATTTGGCATCCAGTTATAAGTTCCGATCGTTTTGGTAGATGAACTAACTGGGGACCAAACTTGGCTCGTTTTTCTTCATTTATGTTGTAGTGGGCACTTACACGCCAATAGTACGTTGAATTGATCAAGGTCAAGTAGTTTAACTTTTTGTATATATTTGTATTTTAATGTAACTATTAAAAATACACATGATGATATAGTTCCGCCAGTCATGCCATCATGGAATATATTGCACAAAAACAGTTTTCCTTCAATTTTTCCCAACCAGTGGCAACTAGGATAGAAGTACTTATTTGAAGCTTTCGAGAGAATACCATTTCCTACAATTTTTGCATAAAAATATTTTCTTTAATCTATTAGTTACCTCAGTCAGAAAAAATGTAGAAATTTATTCAAATTTTAAAACAATGTTCCTGTCGGAGCCTAACAATATTTTCTTTTAACTACATAGGTAATTAAACTTTGAAATTATTTATTAATAATTAGATTTAGTATTCTTTACGGATGAAAAATAAACCACTTACATAAGGGCAAGTTGATTACTCATTTGTTAAAATTCATATATATATATATATATATATATATATATATATATATATATATATATATATATATATATATATATATATATATATATATATTGTTCCGGACGGCCGGTCTTCAAACAAACTACACACACTGTTAGTGTGACTAGGAAATGTACAACGCTATAAAGCTTGTAACATTGCCGCCCTTCCAAGCCTTGATCGTCCCGTTCAACCTTCTTGATCTTGGTAATGGGCCAATCTGTCCATATGCACGACTTTCATCTTCGCATGAGGGCTTTTCTGAATTCGGTACACCAGATCGTTTAGTCGAGTCACTACATTGTACGGACCTTCCCATGACTTTTGAAGATTTTGTGAACGCCCTTTGGTTCTTTTTGGATTGTACAACCAAACTCTTTCACCAACCATGAATCCACCCGTATTGGCTTTGAGGTCATAGCGAGTCTTCATTCTGTCGCTTTCTATTTGTAACTTTTGACGGACTTCTTCGTGTAACACCTGAAGCTGCTTACTGAGTTGGTTGGTGTAGTCTTCCCAAGTTGTTTCACAATCAGGTGGACGTCCAGTAAGCAAATCGACTGGAAGACGTAATTCTTTTCCAAAAATTACTCTAGCAGGGGTTTTTCCAGTGGTTTCGTGAATGGCTGAACGATAGGGTAGTAAAAATGGCTGAATGCATTTATCCCAGTCATTTTGTTGTTCATTTACTTGTATTCTGATGTAATTCTCAAGTGTTCTATTAAATCTCTCAACCATTTCATCTGACTGTGGATGTAGGGGTGTTGTTCTAGTTTTATGAATTTTCAGAAGCTTGCAAAGGTTCATAAAAACTTCGGATTCAAAGTTTCTGCCTTGATCAGAATGTATTTCTCCTGGCACCCCATATCTACAAATCCACTCTTCTAACAATATTTCGGCAACGGTGGTGGCTTCTTGATTTGGTATGGCATAGATTTCTGGCCATTTACTGAAGTAATCCATAGCTACCAAAATATAGCGATTCCCGGATTTACTAATAGGGAATGGTCCTGCTATGTCCATAGCAATTCTTTCAAAAGGTACTCCTACATTGTACTGCTTCATTTTACTATGGCTACGGGTCCTCGGTCCTTTACTGGCAGCATAGTCGGTACTAGTTTTGCACCAATCTTTTACATCTGCGCGGCTCCCCAGCCAATAGAACCTCTCTCGAACTTTTTCAAGAGTTTTCATAACCCCTAAGTGTCCGCCACCTACACCATTATGTAAAGCTTGCAGTACTTCTGGAATCCTTTTGGTGGGTAAAACAATCTGGTATTTGTAGTCTTTGCCATCAGAGCTCTCCCAAACTCTATTTAAAAGACCATTGTGCATAGTCAAGGAATCCCATAAGGCCCAGTAACCTTTCACTTTTTGAGACTTTGACGAGATTTCTTGAAAAGTGGGTCGATTTGAATTCTTATTCTTAAATTTAATGATAAGGTTAAGATCTGGATCTTCTTGTTCTTTGGAGATGATTTTGGGATCCCACTTCTGACACCAATTTGTTCCGGACGGCCGGTCTTCAAACAAACTACACACTGTTTATACTAGGAAATGTACAACGCTATAAAGTTTGTAACAATATATATATATATATATATATATATATATATATATATATATATATGCATATATCGAACGTTTCACTTCAAAGAACACAGTGGCCTGCCCAGAACTACAATGAAATCAATATTAAAATTCGGCGCTTTGAAATGTTCCTATTTTAAAACTCCAGCTAAAGCCATTTGATGATTCCAAAAAAAAACATCATGGCGCTTCCAATATGGCGTTCACAATAACAGAAAATTCTATTTAATGAGCATTACTGATAGATAAAAAACATAAAATCAGTATTTTATGAAGTAAATCACCTTATCTATATGTTTTCGAGGTCGCCGAATTGGAATCCACCGTCCATTAAATCTCTTTAGGTCAGTACTTGTCCCTAACCTAAAAAAATACTTCAAATCGTTGATTTAACTCAATTCTGCTATGAGTAATTTGATCTCACCACCTTATCTTAATGACTTTAGAGTTGTTGAAACAAATTCTGATAGCCCTGTAACTTCAGCCATTCAGAATTCATCCCTAACGTCAAAAAATGCATTGAATTGCCAAGACTATATCTCTCTACGTTTAGGAATAAAGATTACCATTTATTCTTATTTTTTGGGATCGTTGATTCGAATTCTGACATCCCTTTGCATCTAACTAATCACTAGTCCTTGCTCTCAAAAATTTTTCTAATTGACAATATTCCTGGTTGAATTATGAAGTTTGACCAGCATATTACCACAATCTATTATAGGTAGAGAAATTAAAATTGATTAAATTATGTCTGATCATTATGCTATGTATAAAAATACTTTCGAAAACCGTATACCACTTTTCTAACCCTCCTCAAGATAGTTACAATATGGCGCTTGAAGTTAACAAAAACACAAAATATTGAATAGTATCATCGCTTAAGGACTAGTATCTTTCAATATGTCTCTAGTGCACTGGCAGATAACTAAAATAGTACAATACTGACATCTACAGAAAAATATACATTGATAAGGGTTTCAACAAAACCATTTTAATTTTTGAATTTTGTGATTAAATTTGGTTTAACATATTGTGAAAAGGGAATATTCTTTATAAAATATGGATATACCTCATCAAATTTATAAACTCGATAATAAGCTCTCTACATTCAGGAGCAACTGTACGAATAGCAAGTCTCATAGGGTCAGTTTTATCCAAATAAGTAAATTTATTCTTCAATCCATTTAAGAGTTCTTCCAGTTTCCTGGATGGGTATGTTCTATTGGTAGTAGAAGGATCACAATCGCTATGAGAGTCCAGTAATTAAATCGCATTCTCAAAATTATGAGACTGAGTTGATGTTAATTTATTTCTACATCTTAAACAAATTTTTGCTAATTTCGTTAAATTCGGGAATTAATCGCGAATATTTTTAGAAATCATTTGTCTTTGCCAACGTGCCCATCATGACCGAGAGGATTGCTGCACATATCTGATTTAATTAGTTTGGCATACATCGATACATTCTTAATTGTAGACATGATGAAACTGTGAAAGAGAAGAATAATACATGAAAATCGACAGTTATAGATAAAAATAGTTGACCACAACAAAAATGGGAACGTATAATAACGCTTTATTGAAAGAAGAAGAAATCGATATTTTCATAGAAATACCAATAATGTTATTATAAATTATACATTATATTGTAGATTGGTAAGAGATTAAAAGCAAAAAAAACGCACAATAGACAGGGGAACGTTTGACTAATTAGTTCTTGTGATTTCCGTTATAAATTAATGCCAGTAAAAATTATGTGATTGATTACATTGGTAGGCGTTTCTCAGATTCGATAACCAGAATAGTTATGTTTTAAGTAATTTCTTTCGATTAATGCAAATTTAGCTGCAGTATTAATTTATTACTTCAGTATCTTAAGTTAAATATTGGAAAAAATTAACTAAAAATTTCTGTAATCAGTTTTCAAACATAAGATTAAATGGTCATCTTTATTCAATTCAAGGTGTTTTTTGAGGTTAAGAACGAATTCTGAATGGCTGAAGTTATACGGATATCAGAATTGGTTTCAGTGACCCCGAAAACATGAAGATAAGATGGTTATTATTATTATATTACTCATCGCAAAATAGTGTTAATTAAACCATTTAAAATATTTTTTGAGGTTAGGGACAAATACTGAATTGAAGGGGTATGTATATACGATGATTTAATTAAAAAAATATTGATTTTATGTTTGTATTTGCCAATAATGCTCATTGAATGGTATTATTTATGATTGCGAACACCATATTGGAATAGCCACGACATTTTTTTTTTTTGAAATCACAAGACGGCTTTCGAGAGAGTTTTAAAATACGAATATTTTAAGGTGCCGAACATTGATATTAATGTATTTTAGTTCTGGGCAGTTCACTGTGCCCATTGACGTGTTGATCTACAACCAACAGGTACATAAGATGCCAAATGAGATTTTCGCAAAATGTCTGCATGTTTCTACAAGAAATCAAACAAAAGACTGAATGAATTGTGAATCCCATTCCATTCTTGAAACAGTACGCTACAATATATATATATATATATATATATATATATATATATATATATATATATATATATATATATATATATATATATATATAATAAATAATAATAATAATTTTATTACCACTAAATAAGAAAGTTACAATAATTTTCTACATCCATGTATTTTTTGAATCCATAAGTTACAAGCAGCTTGTCTGGATGTCAAATAACAAACGCTTACTTTCTAATACACTATCACAAAATAAAACAATTAAAATTCAAGTCAAATTAAAATTAATTAAAGAAATTAAACTTACACCTATTTAAAGAGAAAAAATCACATACATTCATATCAATCATATTCAAAAATATTAACACAAAAAAACAATACCTAAAATCATCTCCATTTCCAATGCTAATTTAATAATGGCACTGCATTAACAATCTGATGTTGGTTTCCTTTTATCCACTTAGAGATTCTCACACAAAAAGAATATACATTTACAATAGATTTTATTTCTAAAGGTAACAAATTAAATAATTTTGGATCGATATACATAATATGCCTCTGCGAAGCCGTATATAATGCCACAGGAAAGGTAAGGCCTCCATTGTGAACAGACCTGGTATGAACATTGTGCATAATCAGACTTTTATATTCATCACACTTCTTCATAAATTTTAAAACATTTTTAAAATACAATTGTCTGATAGTTAAAAGGTCAGCTTGTTCAAATAACAAGTCTGATGAAAACCTCCTCGATCTATTAAAGAATATTTTTATTATATACTTTTGAGTAACAGTCAATGGGTAAAGGATGCTACCACATGCACTGCCTCAAACATTCAAACCTTATGCGAGGACTGACTCAATCAAAGCCTGGTAAGTCTTCGCAATAGTTTCAAAGACAGGAATTCTCTCAGTTGGTAGAACTTGTATATAGTCTTTCGAAGTTTTTTAGTGATATAGTTTACATGAGCATCATATCTGATTCCGGTCAATGAACACCCCCAAGTATTTAACCTTGTCCGTCGCTGCCATAGACTCAATACATCCGCACTGTTTCTCACCCATAATACATTGATAATTATGTACTAAAAGATTATGATATAGAGTATTAACTCTATTATTCATAGAAAATGCCATGTGGACAGTTTTACTGACATTAATAGTCAGAAGATTCTGATATATATATATATATATATATATATATATATATATATATATATATATATATATATATATATATATAATTAAAAAATTTTCACTCTCATCCAAATGTCCAGTGCTCCAATTTTCCCCTAAACCTTGAACAATCCCCAGTATCCTGCCATCTCGGATTCTTTTGGTTATTGATTTTGGACGAGCTTTGACCTTGACCTTTCGGGTCATTTCAAGGTCATAGTCGATCGTAAAATTTCCCACTATCTCCATTTTCAGGGTCAAAAGTTTGGGGTCCTATTTAAAAAACTATCATAACCTTGGTATGACCTTCTAGGTCAAGGCCAAACTTAAGGTCACCTTAATATACACAGTTTGATTTCTAGTAACTTTTGTAGAAAAAGTTTTTTTACATCCCCCTTAGTTGTCGAATTATTGGTTCATTTACATCAATCCAAGGTATGAGGATATTGGACCTTCAAATGACCTCTAGATGTGATTTCATTCTTTATGTTATTTATACCGTTGGATAGGACATTTTCTCCGTATTTCATTTTTGCAATAAAAAATGGGAATTTATATTTAAAAAATCCCTTGGAAATCGATCTCAAGGTCAACGTCGTTAGTACACGTGAATAGTCCCCGCTGACCTTGACAATTTGGTAAATGGAGTATTTGAAATTTGGATACCTCGAGGTCCTGGACTCCTTACACACACAAATTATATTAATTCAATATTTTTTCAACATCCCTAAGAATCATACTTACTAAATACCTGTTACACTTTTAATTAAGTAATAAGCTTTATAATTTGAATATTTTAATATTATCGTGGTATTTTTATAAAAAATCTAGACAAAGCTTTAGCTTATATTAATAAATAATAATATTTTTCTCCAAACATTCGTACGGCCTTTTATGATTTTCAACAAAAAAAGAATAAGTGGGTAGAGAAAATCGTAATAACTGCAAATACAACAGTGTTAGGAAATACCAAATCAACATCGCTTTGTGTAAGCGAACAGGAATTTTCCATTTGTATTTTTGTTTACCCTTCTCTATGTATACAGTTACCATATGAACAGCTTCAAAATTTATTTTATAAAAGCTTTTTCTGCAAAGCAGTAAATCTTAAATTTTGTATGCAAACAGAAAGGAAATGAGGTGCCCTGCTTTATGCAAATACTGTAATTTGCTAATTAATATTACTTTCACAGGTTGATTTTTTGAGAAAAGCTTATGTTTGGTGTTTATTTAGGAATATTAGCAAATTGGATCATTTTTAACAAGGTTATAACGGCTCGGCTTTACCAACAAAGTTAAATGGATTAAGTGAAACAGGTATTAATGTTCAAAAACGACATCGGATTCGCAGATTTAGGAATTAATAAAGAGGGAAATGAATTTTTAAAATGTTTTTTACTTTCATAGTTTAACTATTGACTGTACATTTATGTATCGTTCACGTAAAAAAATATTAACCTAATACATATTCTTCAGCGCATAAGGTGTGAATTTTAAATAAAATAACAATTACTTCAGCACTCATTTTTGAATTAAATCTTTAGTGACGTTTAACTTTTTAATAAGGTAATTACTATGATAGCACTACTTTTTTTGTTGAAAATACAGGGTTTATTATAGTTCCTTTAATTAATTGTGCCCAATATGCGAAAATGGAATGGAAAATCGTATTAAAACATAAACGTCACATACTTTTCATTAAATACAACACAAAAATAACGTAGTAAATCAACATTTAACATAAAAAATGCAAATTTCTTAACACACATAATATAGTTTGTAACTTCTATTTAATCAGCAATAACTACAACATTTAGAGTTTTGCTAAATAACAATTTTAATGGAATAAAAGTTAACGGCTTCTATACAATACATCTTAGATTAACTAAAGGTTTATGAGGTGCTTTTAAACGATAATAAGTCATAACGCCCCAGAGTCATCAGAAATAACGCCCTGAAGCTGAACCCGTTATACTTGATAAATATTTTAAAAAACGTCTTATGTAATGATATCTGGCAAATTAGAATATACATCACAAGAACTTATAGCTAGCTAGTGTTAAAGATCCGTTGTTTGTCCAGCATAAAACATTACTTTTCAGTGAACCGTTCTACGTATAACTTGATATCAGTCTTGATTTGTTTTGGCGCATTAAATACAATTTTGAATTTATAATTTGGACAAATTAATTAATTATTATATTCCCCATTCTACATACTACTACTTCCGGCAATTGCTATTATATTTTCTGCTAGATCAGGTATTTGCCCTCCTCCTTTAAAAAGGATCATGAGTGGTATTGCGGTGCCTATGGTATTGGCACATATTGCAGTCGTCAAATTCAGCATGTTCGGTGGCGATAAGGTGACCTCTATTCTTTTCTTTTTTGTTAGGATTTAGTGTTGCTTGTGTACAGTTATCCAATGTCCTTTTTCATATATATATATATATATATATATATATATATATATATATATACAGGGGCGGATCCAGCCTCTCTCTTTGAGGGGGGGCGGTGACATCACAAAAGTACAGTATGGCAAGAAAAACAAGTTGTCAACGGGGGGAGGGGGGAGGGGGGAGTGCAAGCAGCATATTCATTCCTAATATAAAAGGCAGAATGGGTTCTATTTTCTTGAACTCAAAGCTCTTGGGAGGGGGGGGGCGATCGCAAGTACACACATTCCTATACTCTATTCAAGAACTAGAGAGAGTAATAAAACTGTTAACGAAACCTCCAACGTACTTACTGAGAACTGCCTTAAATCTAATTATATTTCATTATATTTAAAGATATTTTATAAATTTACTGCAACATAAAAATTCTGATAGTTTAATTTACTTTACAGTTTGTTCTTAGTGATTTATCTTGTTTGGGCTTGTTTTTATATATGATTTGAGATTAGTGGGATACCCAAAAGATATGGCTGCCATATTTATATTTATTCCAAAATCGTTAAACCAGGGCATTTTTTCCTCAACGAAAAACTTATTACGATGAATGTTTATGATGCCTTAAGATATCAATCTCTAGATAATAATGTTAAAAGCCCTGTTGAGATGTGTTTCAACATGACAGGAGTTGGAAAATCTACTATGTACCGAATACTGAAGGAGAAAAAAAGACTGGAATTGTTAGTACTCCCAAGCCACATTCACCCCCCCCCCTTGGATCCGCGCCTGTATATATATATATGCACTGCGGCCAATGTAGGCCTATTCTGCTCACCCTTAATTTACATCCAGTCTGTTAATTTAGTCTCTTGAACCAATCGGTTCTAAATTTGCTGACCCGAAGGTTTGTTGTCTTTTTCGATCTAATGACTCGCAATCACATATGATGTGCTTTACCGTTTCCTCGGCTTGACCACATAGTCTGTAGCTGAGATAACCGTTGTAAACTTGCATTTTATTTAGGTTAACTTTGACGACCATGTATCCCGTCATTATACCTGTGATTGCCCTTAATCGATTTCTGCTCATTTTTAGTAGTTTCTGTGGCAATTTCGAGTCAGGATTCCCAATGAATAGGTTGCTATGATTCAGGTCCTCCCTGTCTGGCCGTCCAGTGATTTCTCTATTCTTTTTTGATCCATTGTTTAACAGCTTTTCGTGCCGCACATCGTGGCATCCAAAGAGCCGGTTCTGGATCAATATATTCAGTTGATGAACCAGCTCTCGCCAGTTGCTCTTAGTTTATGGGTTTTGTTAAAGGAATGGACGTCGAAATGTTAGGGTTTACATGGTGAGATTTCCTTCCGCCGAATACTAAACCATCAGTTGCCAGTATTGAGCGTTATCTCTGAGAAACGAGCAACTGAGAAAAACTTTGAAGGTAATTATCGTATTCGAACAACTCGAACAGTCAAAAAAGAACAGGAAATTTTGGAAAGAGTTGAAGAAGAATCAAGAGTTAGTACCTGCCGCTTAGAACAAGAGTTGGATTTCCCAAAAACTATTGTAAATGATATATATTGTTAATCCCCTCATGCGCCTAACATTTTGCGAATTTATTCAAAATAAAAGAATTCGTGATCCAAATTTTGCTAGAAAAATTTTGTTTGCCGACGAGGCGCGCTTTACAAGATCTGGAGCTACCAACCTGTACAATGAACATGTTTATTAGCATGAAAATCCATATACCGTTAAAGCTGCACACAATCGGCATAACTTTAAAATAAATGTTTTGGGCTGGCATTATTGATCGCTTCCTTATTGGTCGTGTTGTGATTCCAGACAGGATAAATGAAAATAATTATTTAAATTTCTGCAAAACACATTACCAGTGCTCCTGGAAAATTTTCCAATTTTAATTCCGCGAGAACTATGATTGTGCTCCACCCCATTTTTTCTTTGCTGTTCGGCAATATTTGACGACCAATATTCCAACCCATGAATTGGAAGAGGCAATGAGGTACCAGTACGATTGCTACTACGTTCTCCAGAGTTAAATATGTGTAATTTCTTTTTTAAGACACTTTTAAAACAGAAATACCTATACAAAACTCCGGTTAACACCCGCGAAGAATTATTGATGCGCATTTTAAATGCTGGCAACCTTTTTAATAATCCTGAGGTATTAGATAGAGTCCAATTTCATTTTTTAAAAAGAGTTAATAAATATAGTCAGCAAAATGACGGCTATTTTGCCCAATTTCGTTTAATTAATGTGTTCTTTTTAGTTACTTTTTTCAATCTTTTTAAAATACATAGATGTTCTTCCAACATTTATTTTGAAAATTGTTTTACTATTACAGCAAATTGCTGTATATTTACAAGTCACGTCACTTTTATAACACACGAAAAATCGTTAATTTCAGTTATCACGTTTTCAAAAAACTTTGACGTCTTCTTCCGCCTAAACAAAGCAGTATCGGATATAATTAAGTAGGCTTAAATCGATCTATTTTGACGTCAAGAGTCCAGACCGCAATTTTTACATGTTAGTTTGTCGCAAAGGATCATGGCTGTTTATATTACTTAGTATGCAATCATAATCATTAAACGGCTTTAGTAAATTATTAATCTATCAATATTACTAGGGTTTTTAAGAAATACCATTAGTAATTTATCGTGTAAATTAGGAAAAATGTGGTTAAAATCTAACACGAGCTTGAATTCCTAAGAAAAATATAATGGAAAGTGAAATAGTACAGTTTCACGCGAGACGTACTTAAAAATTGAACCGAACGATTAACCAACCGCATCAAGGAATCTGTCGTCATGGAAATAGGAATCAAACCATATTTGTTTAGGATGAAAGGAAATATCGTTTTGTACAACATAAAATCCAAGTATATTTTGTAATTATTTTCGAAATTTTTTTAAAGAAACCTGAAAAATGTAGTAAATATAATACAACAAATATTTGTGTGATATATTTCATAACACCCGTGATGTAAGGTGATGTTTAAGATAGCATTATGATTTTTAAAGTAACTCACTAAACACCTCGTATAGCTTGCCTAGATATATTTAAAAAAAATGTCTTTTGGCAAGGAACGTTTTAAAAAATCAGGATAGAAACTTTTCTTCAATGATCATCGCTAAAATCTTAATGTTATTCTGTGATTTCTGAATCTATTTTTCAAGGCAATTTGCTTTATTTTTTGTCTTATACTTCTTCTTAAAACTACATAAATTTTGTTTATTTTACAGTTCTTTTATACTTTCTTTTCTTATATTTTACCTTGTTTACATAAGTTATCGTTTCTTCTCTTCTTCTTCTTCCTCTTGTTATAGGCTTACAGCCTGTTTTTTCCAACTCAATCACTCATCTCATTTGATGTTGAAATCCAGGACTCTCTCCATCTTTGAGGTGGTCTACCTATTGGTCTTCTGGTTTCCGGTTTTCCATCTCGGGCGATTCTCGCTATCCTATTTTGCGCCATTCTTCCTACGTGCTCATTCCAGGCTCTTCTGCCCTTCCGTCCCCATCTTACTATATACTGCATTCCATGTTCCTCGCGTATTGTTGAATTGCGTATGTGATCTCTTAATGTGTATCCCGATATTCTTCTTAGTACTTTCATTTCGGCAGTTCTTAGAATTGATTTTGTTTTTGTGTTGTCAACTCTCGTCTCTATTGCGTACGTCATTATCGGTCGAATACAGGTCTTGTAAATTTTTGTTTTTGCGTCCTTGCTCATGTATGTGTTGTGCCATATTATATCCGCCAGGCTTCCTGAGATTCTTCTTGCCTTGTTTACTTTGTTTCTTACTTCTCTTATTCTGTCTTGATTCGCGGATATCTCAACTCCTAAGTAATTAAAGGTCATGAGTTGTTCTATTGGTTTGTCATCCACTACTAGTTTGCATCTTAAGGGTACTTTGCATATTACAATTGACTTAGTTTTCTCGATGGATATTTTCTTGTTGAATTGCGTGCTTATGGTGTGGAATGCAAATAGAAGTCTTTGGAGGTCGTCTTCATTTTCCCAGACTATGACGGCGTCATCAGCGTAACATATTATTGTTATTTCCCCGGTATTCATTCTGTACCCTGGTGCCACTCTTTTGACGTTCTCAATTATTTGGTCCATTACTATGTTAAACAGTAATGGACGCAGAGAGTCCCCCTGTCGTATGCCCGACGCTATCGGTACATCCTTAGTTAGGTTGCCGCTTAATGAGATTCGTGTTGTGGTGTTGGAGTTTAGCTGTTCAACTATGTTAATTAAATTGTTTGGGATGCCTTTAATTTACATTATTTGCAGAATATCATCCAGTCTCACCCTATCAAAGGCTTTAGTGAGATCTATAAAGCACATAAAAGCCGGCTTAGTAAATTCAATAGATTTCTCTGCTATCTGTCTTACGATGAATATGGCATCTACTGTACATCTGTTTTTGCGGAAACCTTGCTGTTCTTCTGATATTCTGCAATAGTCAGTTATTATATCTTCAAGGATTTTGGTGAATAATTTCATTATTGAATTTAATAAAGTTATTCCTCTATAGTTTTCCGTGATCTTCCTATCACCCTTCTTCACGTTTCTAAAGTGTAAAAATATACCAAATTTGACCAGCTGGCACAATTTGAGAGGGGTCGCATTCTTGATCTAGCGGAGATTTGATTGTCATTTTCAGATTTTTCTGGAAAGGAGCTAATAAGAATATTTCCATTAGGAGTACGATCTTCCACTTTTGGCCATGAGGGTCTATTTTGCAAGTAGAGAGGTATTTGGATCATGAAAATTTAGTTTGCGGACGACCTATCGCAACCAAATTAGATTGCGAATAATCTACTGCAACCAAATTAGATTTTTTGGGCTATTTTCTGACACACCAGATCTTCTATTGCTTTTACAGCAGAACATCGACCTCAGAACCCGAAGGGCTTCAGAACAAGGCAACAATATATGTGTAATTAAGTTCTGTCATTTTAATCTCATTATTTTTAGTGACGAGCCTCACTTTTGTGTACGTGGTTATACTCGTGAAATAATATTTGGTGAAAAAGAGGTAGTCTTTAATCCGGCATAGAAAGGCACATGTACTATACAGTGGATATTAGGGTGGCAAGTCACTTGTAGTTTTTGCTAGAGGCAGTATGATGATTCAGCTGCACTTTGAAAAAGTTGTAAATTATTTCTCATTGGTCCATTTCGGAAATTCTTTAAATGTTTCTTAAGAATTTGGTTCCAATTTTCCTTTACTGTTGCAATATAAGGAAACATAATGAATGTTTTCGATTTTATCACTTCTGGTCTGTTTATTGCATTGTATTTTCAACAATCTTTGCAGAAAAATAATGAACATCGTTGCATGTTATCATTATTACTTTGTTTGAATCAAATGACTTTTCTCATACAGTAATTATAGTTAAGTTATATACAGAGGATCCGGGAAAATGTGGTAAATCTCACATATATGAAATAAACACGTTAATGGAATACTACAAGTTCATATAAACTTTTTTCGTATACGCCTTCTCTTCGTAGATATGGGCTCCCAAAAAGCTGCAATGGAATTCAATTTTTTATATATAATTATTGAACCATCAGGTATATTTCATTTTTTTAAATATTATGTATACAGGTAAGATCCTTCAAATTACTATCCAAGAAAGTGTTGTGAATTACTCGTTTTTTTTACTCTCTGTATGATGAGAACTTTGGACAACGTTTTTTACATGACTTTAACTATTGACTAAGAATTAAGTACTCTTCATTCATGTCACTAATCCTAACCGTCTTCGAAAAATGTCATTTTATTTACATCATGTATTTGACTTATTTCGATAAAAGATACATCTTTGTTCCTATCAGATCTTCAATCTTCAACCTTATGATAAAAAAAATTCGATTCAAAATTACCTTTCTAGTTAATAACATCTAATTCTGTGAATTGTTCGACCTAGGTGCCTTTTATTTTATCGGTACCAAAACAAAGTATTGTTATTGCAAATGTCGTTAGGTACGAAAGAAATAAATATCCTGCATTTTAAAATTTCTCACCTTTCACATCGCTGACACATTGATTCTTTGCTTGGATATTAATTTACTGATTTTTCGATTTTGTGGTGAAATTAATTGTGAAATAATGCGAAATATGGAATACACGTTTATAGAATGTATGGTCTTGCATCTTGCAATGCTTTGGAAGCCAGGAGGTTATATCACGACAGATATCCTAATTGTACTCTTCCAGATCAGAAAACTTTTCAACTAGTTGACCAACGTCTAAGGGAGAATCGTAGGCGATGCCATTTAATAAGAAAGTATTATTAAATTTCTTCATAATTTTAGAAAATTTTGGGCAAAGAAGTACTGATGCTGGTCGGAGAAAATACTTTAAATGCTGTAGATGACACACCATCAACGAGCACTTGAAAATTATTGGCGTAGTTTAATACGTCGAAAACAATATTACATGAAGTTTTTCAAGAACAGCTGTATCATTTGAAACAAATGCATGAACTGATTCCTGAAGATTTTCCCCGTAGAATGTAGTTTACAAACTAGCCATTGGATCAGCAACGAAATAATATAAATTTCATTAGCACTATTGTCTTCACGGATGAGGCAGGGTTTATCAGAAATGATACCATAAATTTGCACAACTCACATGTATGGGCTGATGAAAATTCTCATGCAACTATTGTTTCGCATCAACAACATCAGTTCCAATCAATTAATATTGGCAGGAATCATTGGTAAATTTTTGATTGGACCATTCGTATTGTCGGCATGACTCAATGGAGAATTTTATTTGGAGTTCCTCCAGAACGGTTTTCACTATATAGTACCGCACTTACTACTTGAAACCCACCGTACTACATGCACGATGGGGCACCACCTCATTTTATCGTTGCTGTGCGGTAGCACTTGAATAACGTCTATCCAAACCATTGGATAGGTTGTAGAGGACCTATTGTATGGGCTCCTCGATCTCCCGACCTAACGTTGTTGGATTTTTACCTGTGGGAACACCTCAAAACCTTGGTGTATGTCACTACGGTCAATAATGGGGAGGAACTCTTACGGAGAATCACGTTTCATTGTGGTCAAATAAGGAACAATGCTGTGCTAATGTAGCGGGTAGAGCAGTCCTCAATTCATCGTGCCCGTGAGCGTATCAGATTTTACGGAGCCCATGTTGAACCATTTTACAAAGTTTTTAACTAAGCAGTTCGTTTAACTTTTTATTGAAACTATGGTGACAGGAGAAAATTTCTCTTTTTCATATTCAACCCGACAAAAGTTAGGGGACTAACAGTATAAATAAAATGAAGTTTTTTTCGAAAACGGTTAGGATTAGCGACATGAATGAAGAGTACTTACTTTTAATCAATAGTTAAAGGTATGTTAAAAACTTTGTGCAAAGTTCTTATCATACAGGGCGTAAAATGGGGTCATGAGTGCCAGAGCTAGTACGTCCCTGCATCTGTGGGTAATTCACAACACTTTCTTCGATATTAATTTGAAGGATCTTACTGGTATACATCATATTAAAAAAAAATTGAAATATGCCTGGTAGTTCAATAATTATGTGCAAAAAACTTGTTTCCATTGCAACACTTTGGGAGCCCATATCTCCGAAAAAAGTTCATATGGATTCCTTTCACGTGTTTTTTTTTCATATCCGGGAGATTTCCTACATTTTTCCGGACACCCTGGAGACATCTTTTTGAATTATGTCATTGTCATGAATAATTTTACGGAATTATACGGTACCTTACTTTGGTTCCTTCTGTAGTCTACATAAAGTTGAAATTTGCATATATTTTTTAGAGTGAAAATATTTACGTCACTTTATTATTCACGTTATATTAATAACGTATATTATACCGCATGGTCTTTTATGATTTTTAACAAAAAAGGATAAGTGGGTAGCGAAAATCGTAACAAATGTTTCAAACACAATACTGTTAGGAAATACCAAATCAACATTGCTTTGTGGAAGCGAACAGGAATTTTCCATTTGTATTTTTGTTGAGTCTTCTTTATGTTTATATATACTTGCTATATGAACGGCGCAAAAATTTGTTTTATAATGGTTTTTCCGCGAAGCCGTAAATCTTAAATTTTGAATGCCAACAAAAGGTAAAAAGGAATGTCTTTGCTTTATACAAATACTGTAATTTGGAAATTAACATTTCCTTTATAGGCTGTTTTTTTAAAGAAATTTTCTGTGCCACCTTTAACGTAAATCGGTTTTGTCAATATCACAAATCATATAT
Source organism: Diaprepes abbreviatus (assembly GCA_034092305.1). Taxonomy (NCBI): domain Eukaryota; kingdom Metazoa; phylum Arthropoda; class Insecta; order Coleoptera; family Curculionidae; genus Diaprepes; species Diaprepes abbreviatus. The sequence continues at coordinate 28,266,675 of JASJET010000022.1, forward strand.
TGGTTATGGATTTGCAAGAGTTTATTTTTTGGGCTTCCTAATTACATAGGATGTGAGTAGATTTGGATCCAATTCTACAAATTTACGCTTGCGTGAATGCCGGTACACATAGTTTAAAAAGGCAATAAATATGCCGATTTGCAAGTAAGGTAGGGATCTTCAGACATGTTTGTGGTTCGTAAATCTGTATTCGAAATGTCGAAGACCTCAGTGAAGGACTGTATAAACTGGTGGATCGACAGCAATACCAGTCCTACTGGAGTCGTATTTCCACGGTAGTTGCACGATAAATTAATGTTACCTGCAACTTCAAGAAAAGGAAGAAGTTTTGAGACGGGAGCGATAACTAGTACCTTAAGGAAACACTTTCACACTATGGACCGATATCAATATCAAACTTTATTCAGAAGCTTCTCCAATTATCTGCGAATTCCGAGTTGCAGCTCGTTCGAGACAGAAGAACCCTTTGAGGGACACCAATTCTAGGGAAGTAATCTTTATAAGACTGCTAGCCTAATAAGAGATTCATCGACAATGATACTCCATACCACAACATATTGGGATCGAACTGTGTTTTTGGATCAGACTTTTACCCGTAACAGACTAGACTTTATTTTAATATCTCGCCATTTCTAAGAATAACAACTTAAAGCAGAAGTATATTGAGAAGATCACCAAGACCCAGATGATTTCTATAATTCAACCAACAACTGATGTTATTCTACGAAATCTTCTGTATAATACCCAGAGATATAAGGCTGTGTAATAGATAGTACTGCTTGAGACTATCCAATGTATTCGGACACATAGGTATAAAAGGTAATAAATATGCCGATAATATAACAAGGCAGGAATTTGCAGACATGTTTGTGGCTCCTAAACCTGTCTTCGAAATGTCGAAGACCTCAGTAAAGGATGGTATGAACTGGTGAATTCACATCAATACCAGTCCTACTGGAATCGTAGTTCCGCGGTAATTACACAATAAATTAATGTTACTTTCAACCTCAAAGATGCTGACCCAACAAGTTTTGAAATTTATAGAAAAAAAAAGTCTTGAGATTAGACCGAGAACTAGCCACTGTTCCTTAAGGAAACACGTTTACAGAATGGATATATAACAATACAAACCTTTATGCAGAAGCCCCTGAAATTATCTGCCGATGCCCATTTGCAGTTCGCTGAAGATTGAAGAACTCTTTGAGGGATATTAATTCTAGGAAAGTAAATTTTATAAGACAGCTAGCAAAAACATTATCAAGCGTAATAACACATTCATCTGCCACGATACTCCATCAAGAGGGAGACCTTTTGCAGAAAGAAAAAGTATCATACCACAATATATTCAGATCGAACTGTATTTATGGATTAGACGGTTGCACAGCTAGCAAAAATATTACTAAGCCTAAAAACACATTCATCTTCCATGATACTCCATCAAGAGTTAAACCTTTTGCAGACAGAAAAAGTGTCATACCACAATATATTGGGATCGAACTGTGTTTATAGATCAGACGGTTGCTCTGAACACAGCAGACTTTATTTTAGTATGTCGCCACTTTTAACAATAACAACTTACGGCACAAGTATATTGAGAACATTGCCAAATACAAAGACCTAATGGTACAAATACACAGATAGTGGGAAATGAAAAGTGTCAATTATAATTCTATCAACAACTAATGTTATTCCCCAGTATAATATCTAAGAACTGGCCTTAGAAAACATCTACATAAGGCCGTGCAATAGACAGTACTAGTTGCGACTGTCCAAACTAGCCGGATATCTATTGGCAATGCGGCAAAATTCGATAACATAGTATGACACGTTTTTTACGTAGGCGGGGAGCGGGCCGTGCTCTTCGGCTCTGCTTCGTTCACGGCAGCGGAACATCGGTCAGTGGATATTTCTCGTGCAGACAGTCATCGGTTAAATGCTCAGCGTAAGGATATCGGGTCGGCGGTATCTACGTATATTCGGGATATCCCTGCTCTCTCAACTGATCAATGGTTTAACTGCCTGAAGGTCAAACATCCACTCGGTGGTCGGTTCTCGGGCGCCACCCTCGGGATTAATGTGGTCGAGGGCCCAATTCTGCACCGGGCAGCTTGTTACAGTGGAGAAACCGCAAGCCAGGGGTCAACTGCGTGTATTAGTGCTGGCTGCCGGCTGCCAATTATTATCTGTAATGTTAAAAATGGGACTAGGTAATGAAACAAACGGTTATATAACATCCTGTATCCTGTATTCTGTATTCCATTCTTTTATACAAAGACATAGCCTAAAACTAACTTACAATCTAAGATGGACAATAATGTAAACAAATAAACGGTCTGGAGTGCAAGATTATGTTTTGAGAGCTGTTCACGGTAGCTCATACTTTTCGGTTGCGCTGAAGACGGTAACCCGGCGGTATCATTCACGACGCTATTCACGTACCTCGTACTATACGGTTGCGACGCTATTCACGACGGCTTGTACGTAAATTATCGCGCCTCGTAAGTAAAATCCGCGTTCACGGCGCTTCGTATTAAAATTCGACCGACGGCGGTATACACGGTATGTAACAATAACTCGGCATCGTTCGGCGATAGTGGCGTCTCTATACGGTGACGGTGATCTCTATACGCGGCGGCAGCGACAAGCGTCGGGGCGGCAGTTGTTTAGCGCCCTTATCAACGGACATCGGAGGGCACCTGGCGGTAAAACACAATCCTGGTCAATACGAAAACAAAGATAATATTGACGGCATTTAGTGCATGTGTGTATCGGTGACGGTAGGAAAGAACGAAAGGAACTGACGCTGCCCGTTCTTATAAGGGTCCTCGACAGTGTCAGCAGGATGGAACGACATTGCCCGTTCTTATAAGGGTACTCGACAATGCCGACCAATAGCGGTAGGAAATTAGAAAAGGAACCGACACTGCCCGTTCTTATAAGGGTCCTTGGCAGTGACGGTAGGATGACACAATATTGCCCGTTCTTATAAGGGTCCTCGGCAATGCTGGCCATTAGCGGGGTAGGACGTAAGGAAGGAAGTGTATGGTAAACACCATATACACACAAGCCTAGCCTCACCTACATTGCTAGACCAGGAAGGCGCGGTCCGGCAGGCGACCCAGTCCAGTCCGTTTGAACTGTTGACCCGGGTGGAGAACGTGCAGTTCTCAGCAAAATAATGGTCTGCTCAGGCTTAAATAGACGGCCCGAGCTCCCACTACGCTGACGTGTGACGGCGTGCGGTGATCGCGCATACGATACTGCTGTATGCGGTGCGCGATTACTATGGTCGGACGCTCTGAAAATCTCGGAAAATTATATTTCCCGGCATAGCGCGGAGAATCTAATTATATTCCGGTAATATTAAAACTCTAAGCAACTTTTTCCCGCAAGAATCAGATTTTTCAGATGTAAAATAAATGAATTAAATCCCGGCGAACATACACTTGCCCAAAAATTTAGTAACTTCGTTACAATAGAAAGGGTTGCCCACAGAGCTCAGTCCTTTCGATATCTGAGTTTACTTGAAATGAGTGAATGTTTCCTGATGGGAGTGCTACTTGACAAAAACTATCTGAAATACACAATCAAAGACTAATGCCGATATGGATGTCGGATATCAGAGGCAACCAAGTTTATAACCGGAGGATGCCAAGCGTTTGCCACATCGGGCTACAAGGAAAGAGAAAAAGAAGAGAAATTCAAGCTATTGCAGGTGGGGAAAATGATTTACTATGTATATAGCCCAGAATCTATACTAGAGAACGACTTCAAGTTGTACTGGGATCGAACTATGCTTAAGGATCATATATCATTTTAGTGGAAAAAACATTCTAGTGAGGAACATTAATTTAAATCGTCGCCCTAACAACAATTTAAGAGACTAGCATAATGAGATGTTGAGTGCTAAACACAGAAACCTGGAGGTATAAACACGCAGACAGTGGGGAATGAGTAGCGTCCGCGCTATCCCCTTAATTGTATCAACGGCCGGCGTAGTGCTGAAAAGTTATCTCCTTAATATCAAGAGATTGGGCCTTAGCGAACACCTGTAAATGACTATGCAAAAAACAATGCTAATTACGACCGCTTATGCGTTCTATCCTTATGATTTTGATTATATTTGGGAAGCGAAAGCCGATAGGCTAAGTTCCAAAGAATAAATTCTTTTAAAAAAAGCCATTTGGATTGAAGAATCATTAAATGGAGAAAAAACATTTGATATATCAATTACCGAATTTTTACGAAGTTCTAAATTATATTTTGCATCAAAAGTACAACATATTTAATTTAGCGTTGATGTTGCTTATGAGATTCGAAAATGTTGTACGCAATTTTATGATTTTATCGGCCTTATAAAACAGACAATAAATTGTTTAAATTTTTTTATGAGTAAGATAGGAGTGATATGCTTGATAACTGGTTGGATATTTTTTGTTATAGATATGTGCATAACGTAGCTAAAATAAACTTTTGTAAGAAATAACCAATTTTACATTTAAAAAAACGGTAAATTTTAAAATTCATAGCTTCAATATTATTTACGCAAATTGTAGTAATTTGTTGTTTGGTATTTCATGGAAATAAACTACCAATTCAATTCTCATTAAAATTTCGTGTCAGCTATTCAATATCCTGTTTTGTTGATTTTCGTGGATATTTGTTTTGCATATTTTTTGCATTTGTTTACATTTTAAATTGCTTGTTAAATTTTAGTTCGCATAAATTTACATGTTTGAATTTTCCTTTTCTGAAAAATAAAGTTCGCCCTATTTTAGGGATATGCAAAGCTTATCCATTTATCATTTTATAGATAAATAGTCTAAGAAGTCGGGAGATCTACATGCATATATGACGTCCCCTTCATACTGTTTGAAGTCTTTATGATACAACTATGCTTACTTGCATACCGGGTGTAAACTTTTAAAGTAATTTATTATATTTGTTTTATTTGAATACTAATTGTTATAAATTTTAAACTTGGCACCCCTTAACTGATATTGTACGGTTTCATTTTTTACAACTTAAAATCGGACTACTGTATCTAGAGTTATATTTCGGGCCAGGTTGAGAAAAGTCGTTTCAAGAAAAACGCGATTGATAGTTCAAGTACACGAATATGTGTTTGATAATTACTAAAATTCATCGATTCCGGGCCTACAAGACAGACCTTCTTCGCTATCATTGTCCTCGTTATTGCCAATGGGTGTCAATTATACGGTTGTTTTGAATTCTTATGTTTAGCAGGTATAGGCACCACGGTCGAGGTACAGATGATCGCGCTATGTGCTATGTGTGGTTTTTGGCTTGATTTTTTTTACCTATTTTTAAACTTACATATTATTAGAAAATGCAAAAATCAATCACAGTGGGTTTCCCTTTAAAACTTATATTAAGAAAATTTTAGAAGTTGATATAGTAAACAGGTGGCATACATCTTGACGTATTAAAAAATATTACTCTCAATTAATGGGTGAATTTCCTTGAACGAAGCGCCTGCCACAATATATACATTATAAAGCCCTATTTCGAAGATAATTTTGAGGGCCCCTCGATCCAGGAGCGGATTCAGCCACTCTCTTTGGGGGGGGGGGGGGGGGGCGGTGATATCACAAAAGTATAGTATGGCAAGCGAAAGCAAGTGTCGACGGGGGGGGGGGGAGACATCAGCATCATTCCCATTTCTAGTGTAAAAGCAGGGTCGGGTCTATTGTTCTGAATTTGAAGTTCTTGGAGAGGGAGGGCGATCACAAAAAAAAAACAAGTTGTTGGCAGGGGGGGGAGGATGCGGGCAGCATACACATTCCTAGTATTAGAGGCAGAATCGTGTCTATTTTCCTGAACTTAAAGCTCTTGGAGGGAGTGGCTATCGCAAGAAAAACAAGTTGTCAACGGAAGGGGAGTGCTAGCAGCATACACAGTCCTAATATAAAAGGCAGAATCGGTTCTACTTTCCTGAACTCAAAGCTCTTGGGAAGGGGAGGGGCGATCGCAAGCATACACATTCCTATACTCTCTTCAAGAACTAGAGAGAGTAATAAAACTGTTACCGGAACCTCCAACTTACCTGCTCCAGTGCCGCAGGTAACTGAGAACTGCAGTGAACCTAATTATATTTAATTATATTTAAACATTATAAGGTTTTATAAATTTACTGTAACAATAGAGTTTCTGATTTCCGTCAGTGAGCAAAGTACACCTTACAGTGTGTCCTTAGTGATTTATCTTGTTTGTGCTTGTTTTTATATATTATGTGAGATTAGTGAGATACTCAAAAGATATGGCTTCCACATTTATAACTATTCTAAAATCGTTAAACCAGGGCATTTTTTCCTCAACGAAAAACTTATTACTATGAATGTTTATGATGCCTTAAAATATCAATATCAAGATAATAATGATAAAAGTTCTATTGAGATGTGTTCCAACATGACAAGAGTTGGAAAATCTAGGTACTATGTACCGAATACTGAAGGAGAAAAAACGACTGGAATTGTTAGTACTCCCAAGTCACATTCGATCACAGGCAGACGAAAAACCTCGTTGGAAGAAGTGATGTAAACTGCAATAAAATGAGTTGTACATACATCTTATTATGAGAAGCAGATCCCAACCGTCGACAAAATTCTAACTAAAATCAATGAAGATTGGGATTTACCTGAAATTAAAAGAACTGAGCTCTGGAAATTACTCAGAGAACTTAATTTTTGCTGGGAAAAACCAAATAGGAAATCTGTTCTTATATATCGTCCGGAAAATGTCCCTTGGCGAAGGAAATATCTCTCTCAAGTAAAAGGTAGAGTTGCTAGAAATAACACAACTTACAAAATTAGTAATTTAACAGAACTTTTGAAAGATTTTTTGGAATAAAATTGCTGCAGAAAATTTGGAAAAATCCATATAATAAAAGAATAAAAGAAAATGTGGAAACTCGATCTCATGATCCGTGAGATAGAGGAACCAATTATAATTAATTTGGGCGAAGATAGCTTCACTGACTTGGATTACGAATTAGATACGTAATGTTTACCAGCGTAAACACAACTTATTATTTAATATTTTTAACATATAAAAATTAATCACATTTGAATCTCTTTTTAGTGTTTAATTGTATTTCTGCAGATGGTTTAAGAAATAAATAAACTGAAACGTCAATGTTCTAAAAATGTTTTTAATTAATAATAAAATGACCGATAGCCCAAAAAAATTTTCACATTATACGGGCGAATTAATTTTTTTATATATGTTTAACTTCTTGTGTTTTTGATAATGGGTATTTTGTAAGTATTTAAATTATAACTCAGAATTTTTTGAGAAAAACAGGTTACGATTTATTCTGAATGTGCCTGAAACGGTTTCTATGTCAAAATTAAAAATAATAAAAATACAGTTGTGATTTGTGTTAAATATGTCAAAATTATCTATATTTTCTAATGAATGTGAATTATTAAAAAATCATAAGAAATAAAATATTATTATAAAACCTTTTTATTTTAAGTTTATTAATGAAATAATATTTTTTGCCATAAAATAAACCTCTTTCCGACGCCTATGACAAGGATTAAAATCCATTTTAACACTTCACACATCCAAATATCTATTGTTATCCAACCCAAATGGTCCATTATTATAGACCGGTATTTTTGATTATAAAATTTCTAACGCATTCCTATGAAAAATATATATGTCTAACAGATTTTGCCAAAGATACCGGACTAAAGAACACAGGTATTTTGCTAAGAAAAAACCTAAAAAATGATTTATTACCCTCTCTAGTTCTTGAATAAACTATAGTATAAGAGGCAAAATCGGGTCTATTTTCCTGCACTCAAAGCTCTTGGGGGGGGGGGGGGCGATCGCCCCCCCCGCCCCCCCCCCCCCCTTTTGATTCGCGCCTGCCTCGATCACAACAAATGAACCTGTAAGATAATTCTCCACATCTGATTTATCGGTATTAGATTTGTTTCTGGGCAAACCATGGTATCTAAAAAGAATCTGATTACGCCCCCTGAATTAAGTGTTTTTCTTTTTCAGGTGTCATAAATTAGCTGATATATAAGGATTTTCTGAAAACTAAACATCTTCAATTTTGCTCTCGATATCAAGAACTAAGAAAACTATGAAATATCTATTTGCGATAATACGACAATTATTACTTAATTACTTACTTATTGAAGGGTCTATAAGTGACTAAAGTGTATTAAGTAATCATGTTAATTTCCATTCTCTGGAAAATCTACAGTGCATGAGTCAGCTAGCTCGTATCGTCGTGGAAATTATATATGGGCGGGGTTTTAATGATACCCTTGCTGAAAAATTAAAAAACAGCACTTTCTAAAGTCACTCTCACAAAAAGTTGACATTTTAGGCGCCATCTCTAGCTTAAAACTGACAAAATAGTAACTCCGGGCAGACCTAATCTTTATAGACAGACTCTTCAGATTGTCCAAATAAAACTCAAGATACTTGTATTAAATTATGAAATTTACTTTATAAAAAATACTTGATAGCTGTAGTTAAGAATAATAAAGCAAAAATGACGTAGATATGATAGTTATAGCTAAAAATTATAATGCAATAATGACTTTATTTGTCACCGAATATTTCAATTTTCTTCACGATATTAATAATACATTCTTATTTACAAATTTAAATAACGCATCTACTTATCTGTTTGTATGTACTACTCGGGCTGCAGTTACTAATAAATGGTCTCGGGCAAATATAATACTTGAAAACGGCACCGCTCTTGGACGATTTACTATTTCTTAGGAACCATCATAGGATAACGCAATTGTCTTCTATGTAGTCGGCAAATGTGCCCAAAAGGGAAACTGACGCAACGCATTCGCCAACAAAAGTATTTAATATCGGAGATGTATGCACTATCTCTATAAAAGATGGTAGAGCTTCAAAAACATGGGATCAGTCTTCCCCAAAAATAAGGAAAAAACCCGCCATAAAGCTTCAAAACTAGGATAATAGCTTACAGAAACAGGCAAAGCATGAATAAATGATTTTACTACTTTAAATGCTGCTTAAAATTACTAATATATGGTTTAAAAAGTTGGCCCCTGAAACCAAGGGAAAATATCGGGGAACAGTATTTTGGAAATTTTTTATGAGGTTATGTCGATGTAAAATAGAAATAATTTAATTTATTGAACTTGACTACTATGATGAAAAATATAGAATATAGTTAAATGATTTTGGTGTAGATTGATTAAATCAAATAGTAAAAGATACATATAATCACTGACTTTGTTCATTAATAATTCTACATGACTGCTAGAACGACCAGTTACAAAGAAAACAGCTGAATTCGCGAAAATGTCACAACTAGACTTGTCAAAAAGCATAGTTCAGAAGATTTTTAAAACCATGTCCTAATTATTGGAATTATATTCGCCACGACGTATTCCCCAAGATTCAATGTTTTCTACCTTAAGCTGCAACAGAACTAGACCGACAAAGGATACTGATACAGAAATCTGGCAGAACCGCGACTCTAGTTAATACCGATGCCGTTACGATCACTTACGAAATCCCAAATTTAAATTAAACAGGCACAAAAGTTGCCAGAAACTACACCCTTTATTTTCACTAAGGTAGATTCCGTACAAATACAATGAGAATGGGATTCCATATATACTCTTGCTAATACAAACAATTCGGTTTAAATTTGACTTAATTTCTGGAAAAAGAATTGGAAATTTATTCCTGGTGATTGGATGTCCTCATCTTATCCAGAATCCTTAAATCCCCCCAAAATTCAAGAAAATATTCAAAGCACCTTTTAAAAAGCAATAATCATTTACAGAATTTAATCATATTCGGTTTAAGTACCTTTTAAAGGATTTCCACTACGATGCTGATATTAAATTTTCGATTAAGAAATCTCTAATAAGATTTATTTAAAAATTACCCTATCCTGATCCATCAACTTTGATAGCCTGTTGAAGAAATCAAATTTAATTTTACGTTTTACCAGTGATATAAATTTTACTCAAGTTTGGCAGAAATCAGATTATTAATAAATATTAATTTGCAGCATGGCAGTATGACACACTACATGCAAATAAAAATTATGACTTAGCTTTAAACTAACTTGAAACAGCATTAAAAATATTTTTCTCTCTTTCATTCAAAATATTGGTAAAGTTTTACTGTGTTAAAATATTGATATTCCAATCTGCAAAAGATATTTAATAAAAAAATTCATAACCTAAGTTATCGTAAACTAAAAGCGGATAACTTTGACAGAAAAAACCTATAGAATCTGAAAAGTTTCGGTGGTTAGAAAATATCGCAATCAATTTTTCAAACTCCAACATTGTGAAAAATTTTAAATCAATATTGCTTTACGTAAGGGTATAACAATTTTTCATTTGTATTTTTGTTTACCTTTTACTATATGTGGGTATTTCATCAAAAAGGAAAATAAGGTACTCTAACTTGTACAATTACTGTAATTTGCTAATTAGTATTACATTTGTAGTTTTTTTTTATAAAACTGATATTCGGTTCTTTATTTCGAATATTCGTACTTAAAAATAAAATAAGATTAAATAATATTATACTGACTTGGCTTTATTAGAGAGGTTAGATAAATTAAGTGGGCTAGGAAATATGGTTCATAGATGGCATTGGCTCAATGCTGCAGTAAAGCAAGTCCTCCAATCCAGAATGTGTGGCGGTCTCAAATTGAATAAATTTCACTCTTCTCTTCGATATGCTCCTAGGTGTCGCATCTTAAGGTTCTGCAAGGTCACGCATTCTGAAAGAATGTGTATAGAGGTTTCGTCACCATGCCTTAGATGCTGGCATGTCCTAGGGAAAGTCCAGTCCACAAGTTGTTCCAGCATATATGCCCCTACTGTCACCTCAGCTTTGATTATGATATCAAGGGGGGGCAGGTTTAGTAAGGTTTCCATGATTGCAATCGGAGTGCTTCTCAAGGCTACCGTAATGCACAGACACGCCAGTCTCTGGAGATTGGAGTGCTTCAGGATGGCCAGCCCCTGAGTGATTTTTATCCATCACACAACTGAGCCATAGGTTATCATGTTAATAGAATTTAATACTTCTTTCTTTTAGTGAAATTTATGGGTGTGGTTTTTTGAGGATTTACCTTAATGTGCTCCTTGGTGCACCACTCCTCCACTAGAGTCAGAGCTCCTTGCTTGTGTTCTGATAATGTTTTGCCATTCTTTCCCACGATTAGTACGAGAAGATCATCGGCATTCCCGTTGGTATAATATCCTTGGTTATTCAGGTTTACTAGGAGCTCATCGACCATCAGATCCCACAGGAGGGGGATCTGGTAGGCAGCTTTTGATTTGATTGGGCTCATCTACCTTAATGCACGTTTTGCATCCACCTGCAGAAAATGTTTTCAATGCCATGTCTTTTGGCGGACGTTATCATAGAAATGAAGGAGGTGTGATTAAATGTTTGTTCAATGTCAAGGAAGGAAGTTATCGCTATTTCCTTAGCAGGTGACGTAGAGCTGACTTACAAGGGGTTATTACCTCGGTACAGGATCTACGCTACATGGATCGAGGGAGTCTCATCCAAATTTGAAAATTTCTTTCTCAATAACTGAAGAATCGATTCATCACAGCTGTATTATCACCAGCGTTTACGACTGCTTAGCTTGGATTCCTTGGAATGTGATTTTCTGTTACCTAACTTAACTATTTAATGTATATATATATATATATATATATATATATATATATATATATATATATATATACATATATATATATATATATATATATATATATATATATATATATATATATATATATATATATATACATATATATATATATATATATATATATATATATATATATATATATATATATATATATATATATTTAATTTCTGTACTATTTGGATTAATCTTGTAATGCACCATTGTGGTTAATAAAAAATTAGGGCTTTAAAAAAAGGAAGCGTTTGATGTCTAGTTTTAGAAGATAGATTTCATCCTCCATCTACATGTTCATGCAGGCGTATTGTAAATATGAGTCTGGGAGAATGACTGTGGATCCAAATTACAATATGGAAATGGAAGCTTAGTCATGTGAATCTTAATTAATGATAATTATAAGCATAATCAAATAATGCCTTGATAAGATCAAATATTCCTTCTGAATATATAATATACCCAAAAAAGGTGACATTTGTGCAGCAAAAATATAAAAATGCTACAAATTATAGCGAGATTTTGCATCAAAGGTACGGTATACTGGGTCCGTGACTTCTACTAGCAATCGATAGTTTTACATTAACATACCGTAATGACTTGTAAATTTAAGGAATTCTACTGCCATTAAAATTTCAGAAACTAGCGCCCCTAAATTTTCTTGACTCCGTCATCCCTAAATCCACCACACGCCACTGCTCAATTAGTGACATTAGTTAATGCATTTAGAGAATAAATTATCCATTTTCTGGCTCCTATCTTTTATACAGATTCGCTTTAAATTTTAAACGTAGGCTTTCGTTTGCTACGATATATGATACTTTTTAAACCAAAATACAAAAAGAAAAGTTAGACTGACGTGCTGTTAAAAAGTGCCTTGACCGTAATTTACTTTGAAATATTTTGTATCCAGTTTTTTACATTTTTAATGATTTAATATTGACGATTAGTTACTGTTGTCGTTTGATATTTTATTTTAGCCATGTTTGTGTTTTATTTTGTACTTAATGAAAGCTTTTAGTCGGATATAACTATTTTTCACACCCAAAAACAGCAAAATATAAAATTCATGACATGGCTGTTATTAAAGCAAACTGTAATTTACTGTTTGATATTGCATTCAAACAAACTGCCAATTTGATCCCTATTTGAGGTCCTATTTTGTTGATTTTTCTGGATTATTTGTGCTACATGTTTTTAAATTGTTATTAGGTTATTTCAGTTAATAGAATTTTTATATGACTTTTTCAATTGAAATATTTTAACCTGAATAAAAAATAGTTAAGATTACTTAACTGCTTTTATTAATTAATATAAATTCTAGTTAAAAGCTTTCCTTACCAAAAGTGCCATTCTTAGTAACCATGCACAATATTTTAACATTTTATTTTACAGTTTTTTTGCTCCATATGTCAACTAGTTGCATGTGTTCTATCTCAATTTATCCCCCATCTAATGTCATAGAGAGAATTGTGAGGACTAGAATTTAGTAGGTCTTTATGTGTAGAGCAGGTTTAAAACTTTTTCACATTTCAGACATAAGTAAAATAGCCCATGAGAAAACGTATTTTTCTTTTCGAAGTTTTTCAGTTTGCAAAAAAATAGACAGTCTCAGGAGAGCAAGTTCTCTTTTAAAATAAATAAACAAATAGGCGAGAGTTTGTCATTGTATCCCGAAGTTAAATAATTCTTTTAGGTATGCATTAAAGTATCACAGCAATTATTACATAGGTTTCACGCGTCCATATATACTATCGCAAAAGCCCAATGACGCAGTTTAGAATTTCGGGTAATCTTCTACTAAGTATTAAAATATGGTTAATAAGGATATTTTCTCCACCTGGGGTTGGTTGTCGGGTGAATTGAGTAGCCTGGTAACTGCCACTGCCGGTCCCAAGCCCGGATAAAGGAGAAGAGTTCCTGGGTCAGATCAGCACTCTACCTAGGGTAAAAAAAAACACAATGCTCACAGAACCGGAACTTTGCCTCGGAACAGGACTGAATTAAGGATGACGACCCATGCTAGAAAAAGGTTTACGAATTGGAAAAAATAGACATTTTACGCTGTGCCACCTGGAATATAAGATCTTTTAACAGTAAAGAACAAGAACTAATAATAAAATTGGACGACCACAACATTGACATATGCGCACTTCAGGAAACAAAAAAGAAAGGAAAAGGTCAGAAACTGTACGGTGAATACATCTTGATATATAGCGGGGTGGATAAAGATGAACACGCCAAAGAAGGAGTAGCAGTAGCCGTACATAAAAAATACAAGGATTTCATAAAAGGATGCCAATACATATCCTTAAGAATACTGGTTATCACACTACACATAGAAACCCAAGAACTGTATATAATATCCGCGTACGCACTCGAAGACAATAAAACAAGACAAAAACGGGAACAGTTCTATGATCAAATTCGAAACGTCATCGAGTCAATTCCACAATGCAAACCAATGATAATGCTAGGAGATTTCAATGCTCGTATTGGCAACGAAACTTTACCCGGAGTAAAACAACGGTTCAACGAGGATGTATTAAACTACAATGGAGAACTCCTAATCAACACATGTGCAATTAATGAACTACGAATTAATAACACATTTTTCGACCACAAACTACAATACAAATATACTTTCAGTAACACTCGAGGACAACAATCAATGATCGACTACATAATAACAAACAGATGCTTACAATCACCTCAGATATTGGACATACGAGCTCTTAACTCTCCTAACATCGGTAGCGATCACAAATTACTCCTTGGAAAAATCAAAATGAAATTTAAACCCAACAAAAACACAAGATCCGGCACACCGGATAAAAAATAAACGTAGAATCATTGTGGGATGAATCTACTAAGGAATTATACCAAAAACGACTTAGGGAAAAAATACAAAACAAGCCTTTAGACGAAAGGGATGACATTAACAACAGCTGGGAGAAACTAAAGCGAAATATCAAGGAAGCAGCCACTGAAGCACTAGGAACACGAAAAAAAACCAAGGAGAAGGAACCCCCCCTGGTTCTGTAAGGAAGTTAAGGAGCAACGTGAAGAGAAAAACTGAGCCTACTTAAAATACAGGACAACGCAGTTTCCGGAAGAGTATCAAGAGTACAAAAGAATTAGAAATAGCACCAATACATTAGTGAGACAAGTTAAAAACAAGCACTGGAAAACCTTTTCAAAAAGGATGGAAAGCGACTTCTATGGACTCCAGAAACAGATATGGCGACTGAGCAGAGATCAAAGAAAGGAAACACATGAGTTAATTAGCAGTAACCGAATACCGAAGGGAGCTTGGGTGAACTACTTGAAGGAATTATACAAGAAACAACAGACAGAGATCAAACCTAACACACCCGAAATTATAATTAACGACGATATACTTGTAAAGAAGGAAGACATAGAACTAACCTTAAAAAAACTAAAAAACAGGAAAAGTGCGGGACCTGACGGAATTACCAATGAACTACTGAAATACGGAGGAGAGAGCCTGACAGAACAACTGAAAATTCTCATCAATAAAATCATTTACCATCACAGAATCCCCGATGAATGGAGGATTAGCACAACAATACTCCTATTCAAAAAAGGCGATAAAAAAGTGCCGGCTAATTACAGAGGAATCAATCTTCTCTCCACCTAGTTAAAACTAACCACAAAAATTCTTACAAGCAAAATTAATGAACACACTTCCTTAGCAGACAAACAGCAGGGATTTCGGTCGGGAAGTTCATGCACGGATGCCATATTTGTTATAAGACAAATAACTAAAAAGTCAATTGAATATAATCGTCCAGCCTTTATGTGTTTCATCGATCTAGAGAAGGCGTTCGATCGTATACAGCTGGAGGATGTAACACAGCTACTTTATGACAGACAAATACCTCAAAACATTATTAAAACGATTGAAAATATATATCAGGCAAATACGATTCAAGCTAGGATAAACGGTGAATTGACCGAAAAAATAGAAGTAAATAATGACATCCGACAAGGTGACTCTCTTAGCCCCCTACTATTTAACATCATCATGGACGAGTTGATAAAGCAGGTGCGTAGATTGAAAGGGTATAAAATGGGAGACAGGGAAATCAAAATACTGTGCTACGCCGACGATGCAGTGTTAATAGCTGAAAGCGAAGACGATTTGCAAAGACTACTGCACCAATTTAACATAATAGAGAAAAAAATTGAACATGAATATATCAGCGTCAAAAACTAAAGCCATGACTACATCTAGAACCCCACTCACATGCAAACCAGAAATAGACAATAAAATTATACAGCAGGTAATGAAGTTCAAGTATCTCAGAATAGAAATATCCGGATAAGGGGATGTTGAAACGAAGGTGAGGGGACAAGCCATGAAAGCAGCAAGAACAGCCGCATGTCTTAACAGTACCATATGGAGCAATAAACATATAGTAATCGAAGTTAAATCCAGAATTTATAACACAACAATAAGACCCATACTAACATACACTGCAGAAACCAAACCAGTAACCTCGAAAACAAAAGAAATACTGGAAACAACAGAGATGAGAGTGGTGCGCAGGATAGCTGGCAGGATACTTATGGATCGGAATAGGAGCGAGGATATAAGAAGAGTGTGTAAAGTAAATAACATCAACGACTTGGTATTACAAAGAAAAAGGGAATGGAACGAACACATCATTCGCATGACCGACGACAGAATAGTAAAGATCACGAGGGATAAATCACCAATAGGACGTAGGAGTACCGGAAGACCCCGTAAACGATGGAGTAATAACCTCGCAATGGACTGAAACCAGGCAAAGAGACGAAGGATAACAAGCAAAATGCTTATATATAAGAAGGATAAAGAAGAAGAAGGAGATTTTCAGGAAAATTCAGCTCTTCAAGTTTAATAGAAAAAAGTTATGTATGTTCAAAGTTGGGCATTGAATCCGGGCGTAAGCCTTCTACCCTTATTTATCGCCGCGGTAGGCAAACGTGGAGATTTGAATGATTACAACTATTTCGTTTGACTTATATCGCTTTTGATTCTTTTGTGTTTTTTTTTTAAGAAAGCTATATATAAGAATTATGAATATTTTAATAAACAACATAAGTTCAGAAACTTTCGCTTAGAAATTGCGGTATGTGACCATCGCGTTCTAGTATTTAAAACCATTTTTTTTGTTTCTGAGGTTGCTGAATATGTGTATGAAGCAATTGTTATCCTAAAAATGAAAAAACATTAAAAAAAAGATTTAGTGAGTAAAAAAAACTTCATACCTTTTATATTTAAGTGGCCATATTCCAGTCAATTATACATATTTCTTAGCCACTGATTCTTCTTAGTATTATTTAAAATACAAGCTCTTGTCGAAGCTTCCAAAGCAATTATTGGCTGAGTGGTGAATTTTCAAAGTTGAGCTGTCAGATTTCACGCGTCCATATGTACTATCGCAAAAGCTAAGTGACGCAGTTTGGAATTTTGAGTAATCAACTATTGAGTATTAAAATATGGTTGATAAGGAAATCTTGGGGAAAATTTCAGCTTTTTTGGTTTAATAACAAAAAGGTTATGTATGTTTAAATTTGACCACTGAATCTAAACCTGGACGTTCGGCACTTACTTATCGCTCTGGTAGGCAAACGTTGATGACAACAATCTCGTTGGACTATTAAATTGCTTTTGGTTTCTTTGTGTTTTTTTAAGAAAGCTGTTTATAAGAATTAGAAATATTTTAATAAACAGGGTAAGTTCAGTTAGTTTCATGATTTTTAGTTACTATTGTGTAGTTATGTGATATTATTTGGAATTTCTCGATAACTTATTTTGTATTACAATATTTAAACTTTTAAAATGGTAAGTGATACATAAATTTGAAATAGTTGCTTTTTGAGTCAGCGATAGTATATTAAATCTTCCAGCAACCTGCTCAACATAGGAACCCACCTTGAAGGCTAGAGTTTTAAGAAACCTTGTCTGAACCGATTCAATTCTCTTCGTATGTATATCATAGTAGGGGTTCTACACGACTGAGGCAAATAATAATTTACTATATACATAAAAATAGTGTAGAGTAAGGATACTTTTCGGGTTATCAAATTTTTGTTGAGTTAATAAATGTTAGCAATTTGTTTGCCTCAATGATAAATTGTTAAGATCATGTTAAAGCTGATTGTAGTCACCTATGTCGTTAATGGTGCGGTAAATCTTTAAGTCTGCAGCGTATATATATATATATATATATATATATATATATATATATATATATATAATGAAAAGAGCCGCCTCAGATGACTTTTTAGGGTACTCTAGACGTCGCCTGGAAAGAAGTAGAGTGATAACAATTCACTGCAACAATTTGCACCCGATCACAAATGTAGGATCGAATTTACCTCAAAAATCACACGTAAACACTCACCTCACCAAGCCTCTTGATTAACCGGTCATAGCTGATCTTGTTGAATGCCTTACTGAAGTTGGTGTTCATGCGATCCATCTGATCGCGGCCTTCAATTAAAGCAAGTTGGTTGCAAGATATTTATGGAAACAGAATCCATGCTGTTCTTTACTAATTAAGTTTTTTTTATAGTGTATTATATGTTTGGGTATATTATTTTTTTGGGCATCTTTGCAAAAATTGAAATTTTACTAATAGGCCGGTAATTTGCTACATTAGTTCTGCCTCCACGTTTGTGTATCGGTATTATATGACAGTTTCCTTTTGTTCGGGAAACAACCAGTGTTTATAGATACATGATATATAACTACAATGGCAATGACAAACTATACATACAATTGTTTATGAATATCGGAGGTAGCCAGTCTGAGCCCCCCGTCGATAACTTCTTTTTTCTTTCGATCGCCTCCCCCCTAAAGAGTTTTAGAAAATAGACCCGATTCTGGCATTAATACTAGGAATGTATATGCTGTTGGCTTCTACCCCGTCTCCCCGTCGACAACTTGTTTTTCTTGCGATTGCCCCCTCCAAAACCTTTGAGTTTAGGAAAATAGACATGATTCTAGCTCTTATATCAGGAATTGCGTATGCTGTTGGCTTGCACCCCCTTTGTTTTTTCATGCGATCGCCTCCCCCGAAGACCTTTGAGTTTAGGAAAATAGACCTGATTCTGGCTCTTATATTAGGAATTATGTATGCTGGTGGCTTTCACCCCTCCCGTCGACAACTTGTTTTTTCTTGCGATCACCCCTTTCAAGAGCTTCGAATTCAGAAAAATAGACCCGACCCTGACTTTTACACTAGAAATGGGAATGTTGCTGGCGTCTCTCCCCTTCATCGACATCTTGCTTTTGCTTGCTATACTGTTCTTTTGTGATATCACCGCCCCTCCCCCCCAAAGAGAGAGGCTGGATCCGCCCCTGTTCAGATACCTCTACCGCGGCGATAAGTACGCGCCAGACACAGAGCTCAACTTTGAAAATGCATTTTTTATTAAATATGACGAGTTGAAAATTCCCAGAAAACTTTCTTACTAACTATATTTTAATACTTCTAGATAGTTATTCGAAATTCAAAACTTCGTCAACTTGTGCGATACTATATATGTATTTCCGCCTGAAACCTGACGGCACAAGTTTGAATATTTGCCAATCAGCCAATAACTTTGGGAATTTGGACCAGAGCTTTTATTTTAGGTAATACTATGAAGAATAATTGGCTAAAATTTCAAAAAGGTCACTACCCGGTCTTTTTAGGAGTTCCGCTCACCTATCCCTATTATATAAAGAGGAAATGAATCTTTGTATATTCGCTAAAATCTCTGGAACTATTTTTTTTATCACCAAATGTTAACTGTTGCTTTACTAAGTATTCCATAATCTCATAGGCTGAAGAAAGATTAAAAATTACTTCTCATTCTGACTGTTTGGCGGCGAACCGCTAAGCTTTCGTTGTTCTTTAAGGCAAGCCGCTCCCCCAGTTAAGATTGTCTCTGTAGATTTTAAATATAAGGGTCAGTCATGCAGGCACAAAAATAATACGGGCGAAGCCGCAACGGGGGATGTTTGTAAAGTATATTTATCAAAGTAGTTGCTAAATTTTCCCTTAAAAGGTTGTATATTAAACCTTTTATATACAGTATTGATATTGCTGTAAACTTTACTGTCAATATACGAAAATTATTTTCTGAAAAAATAATCGTCATGTTTCCGTATATTCAGTAAACAAGTCAACCTAATCACGATATTAGGCAGTCCCGTAAAAAGCAATCTATTTACAAAGGTCAGTAAATTAATTTCCCAAATTTGGCCTATCGGCAATTAGCTTAAACTTTTAAGCCTGTCATTCATCCTATCAAATGTTCTCAGACCATAAACGAATCTACACGTCGTATTCTGGATTTTCTGTATTCGATTTCTAGTAACTACATCTAGACAAGGTCCATAAACTGTAATATAATAGCAGATAAACGAAGAGTTTACACAACCTTTTTCTGTGAATAAAATTGAAAGAGTCTTGGTTACTGTAGAGAATATTTATAAGCAAATTAGTCACGTGATTAATAAACTTGAATTTGCTATTAAAAATTACATAAGGAATTATTTAATTATTGACTGTGAGATGAAAATTGCTTTTTTTTTAATGTTTTTCTGTGGGCTTGTTGTCACCAACCAACATGAAAGTAATCTACTAACATTAATTTTAATATTATGAGAAGAAGAAAAGTGTTTTATAATTTGTAAATCAATATATTTATTAAGCAATAACCTTCATGGGTGGCTACCGCGTCATATTTGTGATAAACCTGAGTATCATCAGCATGTTCATGTATATCACAGGTAATGTGTTTTTAGTAGAGTTCAAATATATTCTTATATATTAAGAATAATAAGAGCCTCAACACAGAAGCTTATGGCACCCCGATGGTGTCTTGGTATTATCTGATATCGATCACGTTAACTCTTAAAGAAGTTCAACGTAGTGACATCAAAATCAAATTTGGAAATATGAACTTTATAATCTACTGTGCCAAAAGCTTTAGAAAAGCCTAAAAATACTAAAGTTGTAATCTTACCCTCTGCGATTGACCTAATTACATAAATAATCAATGTACTTGTAGGTATTATCTTTAAACTATTTAACAGCATCCACAGCTCGCTACCGTTATTGGATCCATTTATTTTTAGGATATTAAAATGAAAATCTAAATACTATCAAAAACATAAATGTGAAAAGATGGATTAAATTTACCGTAAATAGCAACCCAGAAACCGATATTTAGATTACGAATTCGGAAATAAGTTTATACGATATCCGTTTTACGCAGTTATTGGTAAGTTTCTGATTTTTAGGAAATTTTCAGGTCAAATATTAAAACTGCCTTTATGGTATGGATTTCGACATTTTAAAAATAATTCTATGCATTGTAAAAAGGAAATGCACTAAATTGAATATAAATGAGCTGGAAGCAAATTCCATAAATAATTTTTAAACGAATTAAATGTAATACATTAAATTTAATAATTTTTACATTAATCTATATTAATTTATTCTATTAAATTTAATGTAAACTTACGTTAAATTTACAGTTTGATTATTACTTTTAAGGTGACTATGTACATTAAATATACAGCTAGTGTTCAAGAATTTGAGATATGTTATCACATATTTAACGCACCAACATTAATGTGAGTTCGAAAAATTCTCAAACTACCAGGAAAAGGTGGACATTTTTTCCATAGGTAGTGTCCGCCATCTATCTATGTAATGAAACACATATTAATTATATTCTGTTCAAATGAATAATTAAATAATCACTCTGTGAATAGATCTCCCATGGGAACAAAAGAATTATCAAATAGACTCACTATAATAGAAATATATCGTTTGGCAATTTGTAAAAAGAATTTGTATAATAACTGTTTTTTCCTTTCACAGGAAATAACGAGTTAAGATGTTTATAACCAAAGCGGCTAAGAAAAATGAATAGTTTTTATATAAAAATTATGATTAAGACGCTCAGAGGCCAAATCGGGAATCAAGCATCCGGTATAGAATAGCTAACGCCCTCAGCACGTAACGATTGAGACCTTCGAACTTTAAGGGAACGAAATTGAATGTTACAGGTGGTACAACCGAAAAGGCACTAAACAGAGGGGCTACAGGGCTAAGATTTGAGAACGCTCTCTTAAGAAATATTGAACTTCAGTTACAATCTGGAACTCGGGTACGATGGTTGGTACCACTCTTTGAAACCAGTGTCGTAGTAAATTACGTAAATTTGTCGGGAATGAAGGTTTTCTTTGTTTTGTTTTGTTCTCCATTTAATTTGGGAAATTAAGGAAATATCGTCTGTTATCTTAGTTAAGCATTTCGCGATTTTTAATACTATTTGGTTAAGAAATATAAATAGCTGTTTTTTTTTGCATTTTATTCTTTTCTCCGTTTAATGTTTATTAAGCTATTTATTTATACGTGTTTTTTCAAAATTGGGTTTTATGTTTTTGGTTAAAAGATCGGCCAAGAAGAGCAATTATGTTAGTTTTTTTTTTTCGTAATTGTTATTAGTTTTAAATTTCTCATTGTAAATAGTTCGTTTTTCTCTATTTATTTTTGTTAATAGACTAAGTGTTTTGAGAAACTTCTTTTGTTTAATTTTAATCAAAAACCTTCACGCGACTAAACTCGGGACGTACTGCTGTGTAAGGTGTAAACAATATATATCTGTCCAGCTAATTAGCAGCCTTGCCTGAGTCCTGAAGTTCTGAGTTATGGTTGTGGTAAGCTTAAATAACCGTAGTTGTTTGGTACTAAAGCTGCAAGAGAGAAGATTAACGTCCAGACTTCCAGAGTATCTTTATTACTGTAAAATTTAATTATAGGTTATCAAAATAGCTATTAATTAATATGAGGCAGAAAAAATGATTATAGATGAAATGGTTAACGCTACCATAATATATCATTTGCAAGAATCTATGGTCAAATTTTGTAACATCTAGACCGGTTTTGAACTCGTTGATTCCCGTCAGTACGGGTCAGTCATGTGCACCTCACCATAAGAAAATTGAATCTTTTAAATAACTTATATCATACTAAACAAAGAGTTCAATATAAGTTGCGCCCTCTCCCGGAATCTCATGCAATGTATATTGAATAATAATGTAAATTCCTATAGTATTAGGGTATATGTAAATTAATTTTAAAGTACAGAAGTTGAAACTCCTTTTCAGTTACTTTATTGAAATTTGAGATACCATTTAGTCCAATTTAATGTACAACGAACTGATATTTGAATGCATTACTTTAAATACAAAGTAATTGTAAATTATTCACGATTTTTGGTACAAAATTGTTAAATTTAATGTAGAATGGACATTAAATTTGTATTAAATTTAAAGTTATTTTTAACAGTGTGGACAATTTTATCATTAAAATCCTTCTTAAGAGATAATTTATGATTGTTTGGGGATTCAGTTCGTAAATATACTTTAAAGTGTCGCCTCCCTTGACATTAAACATTATGATGAATTTTTCTGAATTTTAATGTCTTTTCGGGAACATATATTAGAAGTAAAAAGTTTCGAAATGAAGATTAGTGTTCAAAATTAAATTTTTTAGTTTCCAGTTTTTTCAGATTTTTTATTATTTCTACTTTTTATGTGTATAATTTCAAGTCTTTAAAAGATAGAAACTTGAAATTTTTTATGCAATCCGTCACTAAGATTTTTAGTAACTAAATGTTGTCGATAGGCGATACAGTTAATTGTAGAGAGATACTGTAAGATGTTCCCAAACCATCGTTTCTTTTTGACGTTGAAGCGAATATGCTGTCCACCGGATGTGCATATATGACAAATAGGCACGTGCTTGTCTGACAGAAATGGAATGAAACCGAACGTCAAGATATTCAACGCTATACTTGGTAGTAGCTATCTGAGAACAAAAATGAAGCTATTAAAATATCATAAAACTTAGTAATTCGAAATTGATTCTCTATGTAAAAACTTATTTTAATCTTTACGATGGTGGTCGGTCTTTTGTAGTGAGGTAGAGAGGAATCATTTACCATTGAATATTGTCTATAAAGATTTAGACAGGAAGACATAATACCGATTGCTAAAAGGAAAAAACTAACAAAATATTTAAAAAAGTTAATACGGATGTAAGCGGCTGATTAGAATATCGAATGAATTTTACCTTAAATCATGATCGACAACCACATTGTCGAAATAATTAAAACATAATAATGTTATTAAAATAAATGTACATACTCTCCAGACACATGAAAAGACAATTTAGATTCATTTTAACTTGTATATTAGGAAAATTTTTTTTTTGAAAATATTGGGTTATAACTTTTTTTGTAAAAATCCAGAAAAAGAATGAACAGTGCTTGTCTTTGACACTTGTGTTAGTAATAGATAAATTAAAAGTCTGTGCAAGTTTGCGTCGCCTTCCTTGCAGCTTTGGTTCAAATTTAAACATGTTTTCTTTGCTATTAAATGTTAAAGTTTTTAGAAGTCTAAAGTAGTGTGATCACAAACTTAGTAGTTATACTTACACAATAAGTTTATAAAATATATTTAATGATTATATAAATAGGTAATGTCTTTGTCTGTTCTATTATAAGTATTATATAAGTACATAGGTACAATTTTTGACATGTGATATCATGACATTTATGTTTCTGAGAATCATTTGCAGGTCGCAGTCGAAACCTGGAGGTCTGTATGGGCCACTTTCGGAATTGGTGATGGAAACAGTTCTATCCAGAAAAAACGATTGAGAAAAAAAGACATTTGTCATGTTAATTTATTGAATAAACAAGCTCATACGCATATTCTTTGATATCAAATATGCACTTGGCAGTGGAAGAACTGCGCAGGCGGTTGAATGCCACTTACGGTCAAATTTTAATTCTGGTCGAGGTATCGGATCAGACTGCCTATATAATCCTGTTTTCCTCTGGTCATCCTGCTCAGCATTTAGCCAACCCTGTATGGGTTCCATACAAGTTGACCCAACCTCTCCGGCTTGCCTGCAAGGTATGACTGTGCAGACTAGTTATATTTTGCGCAGTTCTGGTCATCTTTAGCGTCTTTCAGTCCAGAGCAGATTGTTGTAGTAATCTAAAACTTTTCAAATATATATTTAGTCTACTGATGCCGCAGTATAGTTGAACTTCTGCTAGCTTTAAGCAGTACAAGCAGAAAAAATAGTGCAATATTTATTATATGAATTGCTTCAAAAATTTTTTTTTTAGTAATATATTAGATGACTTATGTGGTCGTATGTCACACTCGTGTAGAATTTGACTCTGGCCTAAGGCTTCGGTCACATTGTCCAATGAATATTTCTACTTATTTCGGTTGCCTGTATAATTCTGTTTTGACAAACACACCTTCTAGCTGGCCTGAGAGGTCATATCGGTTGGAGAGGTTGGGCTTAAAATATGTGAAGCCCTTTAGACCCCATATTGGTTAGTATGGATGAATGTTTTGATTTAGAGGCACGTTACGATATGAACGGGTATCAAATACAATACAGGAAAAAGAAATTCTGTTTAAGATCATAGAGTGAACCGGTACCATTTATTTATATTTGTGGCTATTTCCCATTTCACATTCCATAAGGAAAACTTTTTTTGTCTATAATTAAAAACAAAATTGAATCAAATTCTATCTTCTCAAATCTTTTTGTTTTAACACATTATAAACTAAAAAACAATTATACCATTATTTCATTTTGCGCGTCAAATTATTTTTTTATTAATTTGTTATGTATCACAAAACAATAAAAATAAATCATTCAACTGATTTTTCAATTTTATTGGATTTGAAAGCAATACCGGACAAATCTATAGTTTTAATTTGATTTATTAATAAAGTATGCATGTACCTAGTAAACCAATTTAAGTGCAATATTTGGGAATTTTAGAGCGTTTTAATTTAATTTGTGGTTCTGCTTTTGATTTTGGCAATATTTATTATGGATTTGAAAGAGCTTAATAATACTCTAAAATTATTCAATAATTTAAATGTGATTTTAATTTTATTTTGTAAGGATGTGAAAAATTGTGTAGAAAATTATTCTCTTCTGCACGCGTGTGGGACATAATTACTAGAGTTGTTTTTTAATGTTATATGTTGTTTCTTACAAAATAAATATAAATTAAAATGCATGTTCGTACAAAGACATGTGTAACTCGCTTGGAAAATAGAAATTTTTCATTTTAGTTGAGCAGTGAATTATTTTTTAAGGAATAGTTTATTCATTGCGAACTTTGTAGTGTTATAAATATTATCAGTCAGATTCACTAAGATTTAAGAGTTAAATCTGATCCAGTTTAGCTTATGATATTGCCTAAATTTATATCACATATGTCAAGAAATAAACGCTTATATAGGGATATTAAGGGTAAGAACCAAGCGATAAAGTCTTGAAATATGTAAGAAAAATAGTTTTATCCCGAAAATAAATAAAATTCTCCATTTTTTCCAGTTCAGCAATAAAAGAAAATTATCTCTTTTGAGGCTAGTATTTTTATGGTTTAAAATTTGCTTAAAAAGTCTGCTGTCAATTTAGAACGATTTTAAGGTTAGAAAATGTAAGTGAATTCGGGGGTATAAATTTATTAAATATTTACAGCCAGATTCACTAAGAAGATTTAAGAGTTAAACCCGTCTGTAATGAAATGTAACAGGTGGAATCACTATTATGGTTTAATTTTAAACCTGTCCTAAATTAACAGCAGGGGGGCTTAAATTGAAAAGACCAACAATAAGTCAAGCAAGTTTTAAACCCTAAAAATACAAACATAAATAAATCATTTTGTTTTTTTACTCAGTCAGCAAAAATGAAGAATTTTATTTATTTTCGGTATACAACTATTTCTCTTACATAGTTCAAGGCTTTATCACAAAGTTCTTATCCTGAATATGCCTATATAAGCATTTATTTGATGATATATGGAATATAAATTATAACAATATCATAAGCAAAACAAAACTGGCCGACTAGAAGATCTAAATTTCGTGGCAGTAGATCGGGTTTAACTCTTAAATCTTCTTAGTGAATTGGATTTTAAATCTTCAAGTTGGCGAGTTTTGTTTTGCTTATGATACTGTCATAATTTAATAGTTAGTTAGATTTTGGATTAAAGTCGCGTCGGTAGCGGATACCATTTACCAAATGAACCTACAGTTTAACATGGGTTCCGATCCACGGTTGGCTATAGCACTCGGTGTTCCAAGCGGTCACCCATCCAAGTACTAACCAGGTCCAGCTTGGTTTAACTTCGGTCATCTGACGAGAACCGATACTTAATATAAATTCTTGTATAGAGATATTAAGGATAAGAACCTTACCATAAAGCCTGGAAATATGTAAGGTGAATAGTTGTATACCGAAAATAAAGTTTAAGGTTAGTAATTTATTCAGTTCATTTCATCTTTTTTATTTCACTCATGCAACGATCATGAAATAATGTCTGGAATCTTCAATAACAATCTTATTTATAACTTTTATACGTGGAACCATCTATAAAAGACGGTCTGGTATATTTATTATAATAACTTATATTTTCTTTTTTTATCAGTCTCGTATCTTAAAAACCTTTCTGAAATAGTTCTGGACAAACTTCTGTAGTTAAGTAATTGATAGAGTTTTTAGGTTCTTTTTTGTTGGTAACAAAGGTCATTTTAATGATTATTAGGAGAATGAAAGGTTAAAAATATTTGCAAGGAATGCCTATGAAAATATATATTTATTACATCACCTGTAGTAAAAATCATTAAGTTATAAAATGTTCCATAATCAATAGACCATATACCAACTGATAATACTGGAGATCAGAATAGGCAGATTGATTCAAAAATATCTCAAGAAAATATTATTGTTTAGAACAATTTTCCCCAAGCACTAAAATTTACATTTTCTTTACTAACACTGCTCAACAAGGTCTTCTCCCGTAAGTAATTTTAATATTTATCAAAATTATACTAAGCATGCACGACATAGCCAGGCGCGGATCCAAGGGGGGGGCGGTGGGGGCGATCGCCTCCCCCAAGAGCTTTGAGTTTAGGAAAATGGACCCGATTTTTCCTCTTATACTATAATTTATTCAAGAACTAGAGAGAGTAATAAATCATTTTTTACCCTTTTTCTCTTCGCAAACTACCTGTGTTCTTTAGTCCGGTGTTTTTAGCTAAATTTGTTAGACAGATATATTTTTCATAGGAATGGGTTAGAAATTTTATAATCAAAAATACCGGTCTATAATAATAGACTAAAACGTAGGATTATTCTCTCAAAAAATTCTAAGTTATAATTTAAATACTTACAAAATATCCATTGTCAAAAATACAAAAAGTTAAACATATATAAAAAATAAATTCGTCCATATAATAATAAAATATTTTTGGGGCTATCGGCCATTTTATTATTAATTAAAAACATTTTTAGGGTATTTGACGTTTCAGTTTATTTATTTCTTAAACCATCTGCAGAATTACAATTAAACACTAAAAAGGGATTCAAATGTAATTAGACCTACTTATTTTTATTTCTATTGTACTGATATCTTAATTTAATTTACTTTTATATATGGAAATACGATAGCCCCAAAAAAATAAGATAAACATGTTAATTCTACACGCTTAAGAAAAAGACACAAACACAATAATAAAATAATAAAAAACTTACGGCTAATTAGAATTAAATATATATAAAATTAAAGAGTGGGACACACTAAAATAAAAATATATAAAAAAATAAAAAAAAAACATATTAACGACATTAAACAATAAAATACAACAGAAACAAAAATTTAAATAATAAATTGTGTTAACACTAATAAACATTATGTATCTAATTCCTAATCAAAGTTAGTGAAACTATCTTCGCTAAAATTAATTATAATTGGTTCCTCTATCTCACCGATTATGAGATCGAGTTCTCACATTTTGTTTTATTCTTTTATTATATGGATTTTTCCCAATTTTCCGCAGTAACTTTTTTCAAAAAAATCTTTCAAAAGTTTAGTTAAATTACTAATTTTATTAATTGTGTTATTTCTAGCAACTCTACCTTTTACTTGAGAGAGATATTTACATCTACAACGGATAGTTTCCGGACGATTTATAAGAACAGATTTTCTATCTGGTTTTTCCCAGCAAAAATTAAGTTCTCTGAACAATTTCCAGAGATCAGTTCTTTTAATTTCAGGTAAATCGCGATCTTTAATGATTTTAGTTAGAATTTTGTAGATGGTTGGGATCTGCTTCTCATAATAAAATGTATATACAACCCCTTTAATTGCAGTTTTCATCTCTTTTTCCAACGAGGTTTTTCGTTGGCCTGTGATCGAATGTGGCTTGGGAGTACTAACAGTTCCAGTCGTTTTTTCTCCTTCAGTATTCAGTACATAGTAGATTTTCCAACTCCTGTCATGTTGGAACATATCTCAACAGAGCTTTTAAGGGGCATCATAAACATTCATCGGAATAAGTTTTTCGTTGAAGAAAAAATGCCCTGGTTTAACGATTTTGGAATAAATATAGAGGTGAAAGCCATATCTTTTGGGCATGTCACTAATCTCAAATAATATATAAAAACAAGCGCAAAAAAGATAAATCA
The DNA here is from genome assembly GCA_034092305.1 of Diaprepes abbreviatus. NCBI lineage: Eukaryota > Metazoa > Arthropoda > Insecta > Coleoptera > Curculionidae > Diaprepes > Diaprepes abbreviatus. The sequence goes on from JASJET010000022.1 coordinate 28,295,982, forward strand.
CTAAGAAAAAACTGTAAGTTGTACTTTGCTCACTGACAGAAATTAAATTAAACTATCAGAAATTCTATGTTGCAGTAAATTTATAAAATATATTTAAATATAATTAGATTTACGGCAGTTCTCAGTTACCTGCGGCACTGGAGCAGGTACGTTAGAGGTTTCGGTAACAGTTTTATTACTCTCTCTAGTTCCTGAATAGAGTATAGGAGTCTGTATGCTTGCGATAGCCCCCTCCCCTCCCAAAAGCTTTGAGTTCAGGAAAATAGAACCCATTCTGCCTTTTATATTAGGAATGAGTATGCTGCTTGCACTCCCCCCCCCCCGTTGACAACTTGTTTTTCTTGCCATACTGTACTTTTGTGATATCACCCCCCCCCCAAGGGAGAGGTTGGATCCGCCCCTGGACATAGCTGGTTTAGCTCAAGTTTAGGACCTAATACTTGTTTAGACTTGGGAAGCACCATATACTGCTTGGTTACTATGAATAAAGTAACACCTGAAACAAACTAGAGAAGCTCACTAAACCAACAACTCCTACAGAAGAAGTACACAGTGCTGATTTGAGGCTTGAAATCAACACATTATTATTTGCGTCTTGTTAGATTTTATGTTTTTTTACTTATGAATATACTTACATAGCTGGTTTCGCTCAAGTTTAGGATCTCATGCTTGTATAGACTTGGAAAGCACCATATACTGCTTGGTTACTATGAATAAAGGAACACTTAAAACAAACTAGAGAAGCTCACTAAACTAACAACTCCTACAGAACAAGCACACAGCACTGATTTGAGGCTTGAAATCAACACATTATTATTTGCTTTTTGTTGGATTTATATGTTCTTTTACTTATGAATTTACTTATGAGCTTTAGAAGATTATTATTCAAATATTTTAAGCTGATTTTTAAGTAAATTATGTATTAATGAGGTAAGCAACATATGTAAGAAAACTTAAAATTGCCTTAAATATTTACTGTAGTTTTTTAAAATAAACATGTTAAAGTGAGTAGTAATATAAATCTTATGAAATAATACCTAACATTAAACAACAATATCTTAAAGATTTTGTCTTCATTGGCTGAAGTTTTCTTAAGATATACGAGTAATTAGGTATCAAGAAAACCTTTCTGCATGTTATCATTGGATTACCTAGACACCTTTCATTATAGTATGTACAGTTATTTTCCATATGTATTTAATTTTCTTTAATAATTTTTACTTATTAGGTTATTTTTTTTCTGTCGTAATAATTTTTAATAAAACCATGGTTAGTACTGGTTAGGAAAATGTCAATAAATATTATTGCTGAGTGTGTATTGCAGCCATTAAAGTATATTTAACAATCTTGTTTAAAGATATATTTAAAAATGAGGTTAATCAAAAATGATCTTTGATAAAAAATATTCTAGAATTTTTTCACATGGTTATTAAGCATTTTTTAGAATAAGATATATGAAATAGTAACTATTTCAACTTTAGGATCTCGAGAATATTAGAGTGCACCTCTGCTTAAGTAAGTTATGAGATTTCAACGATTGGTTCTTTTTCGCATATCAATGCATTTTAGCAATAATTGCACTTTAGTGTTTTTTAAACAAGGTAGCTACAATATCCTACTAAGTGATCACAGGCATTTCTTTCAAAAGTTTTATCATTTGTAAGCTCTTTATGTATTAATATTTCGCGTTTGCTCTCGCTTTTTCTCCAATATCATTTTGTAATTGAATTTCGTTTATTTTTTTAAGCTTTTCGTATTGGTTTTTCGATGTGTTATTGTTATTCATAAGTATTTTTGACAGCTGGGAAATTTGCTTGTCTTTAAAGAAACGAGTTTACACGCTTTGGGGTCCTGTTAGGATATCTGTCAGACACAATTCTTTTTGATAAAATGATATTCAAGTACTCGCAGCGTAATAATGTTTGGGCAGTTTCCCTTACAAGCGGTACACAATATCTATACTGCATATTAAAAATATTTAAAACACTATTTAAACTGTAACGTACCGGGATTTTGCAATAATACAACAATAACAATAATATGGCACTACAAGACATGAAAACATGGGTTAGTTTGAAACCAAACGGCTGTTCAGGTACGATTCAATGATGCCAGATCCAGTTTATTATTTGGTTTGTCCAGGAAATAATTATTGTTTTTTTTTTATTTTACTGCTAAATAAAGCATAAAATAATACTTACTGGTGAAAATGTTTATATTATTACTGGAAAAACTAGAAAAATGATAGGAAACAGATAAATCATTGAGAGTAAGAATTCCATAACGTTCTTTTCATTTAGATAACAGTCTTTAACGATTCATAACACAAATCAGTGAGAAGAAATAATTGAAAAAATATAGTGCTGTAGGCTTATCTTAAGAATGAGTTATAGACTATTTTAATTCAGTAATAAACACTTTATAAAAAGAAAAAATCTAAGCGATTCCATTCTTGGAAATTTGTGATAGTCTGTCAATGTCGCTTAACCACATATTATAGGAGTTGTTGCAAAATCATATTATACGAGCTTTTACAAGTTCAAAAGAAAACTAACCTAACATTTGTTGCCTCCGGGTGGTGACGTCATCAAGAAATTTCGTTTTAGCAGTTTGTCCTTACTAGAGAAGTTGTTGGTTAAACCCGCATATTGTTAAATATGAGAAGATCAGCTAATATAAATCAAATATTAGTGACTATTAGTTTACACTTTTAATGTTCATCCTGGTTTTTATTATTTTATTTTCAAGCACTTTTAAAATAGTTTTGGGAAATTGTTGATGTTACACGTTTGTAGTAATAACCTTTGCAATTTTTGTTATGTATGTGGAAATTTGAGTACGAAAGAAAAGAGTGAAAAGTTAACCTATAAAGTTGATCGAACCCATGAGGTTCTCTTAAAAAAGGGAAATAGTTATATAAGCACGATCAAAAACTTCAACTACACAATGAACAATATCCACCTCTACTGAAAGTGGGTCCACAAGATGAAAAAAATCTGGGCGTAAGCGTAGCGTAATAAGACATGTCAAATTTCAAGCATTGTGATTTGTTAAATTCCAAAAAAAGACAAAACAGAAGATTCCCACCTAAATCCGCCTTTTCCAAGGTCTGCTTTAAATATGGTGGAAACTGTTTCTTTTTAACATTTTATGTGAACATAACCCATGTTTTTTTGTTTAGAAGTTTGTTGTTTTATTTATATTTTTTTATTTTGTGAGTTTTGAGATAATGGATATTTATGAACTATGTTAAATTGTTTGAATTTATTAAAAATGCTTGTTACCGAAGATCATTACTGCTTGATACTAAAAAAAAAACAATTCTTGTTCATTTTTTTTTAATTTAATAACAATTGCAATAATACAGTTATTCGTTATATAAATTAAAGTTTATGAAATAAAGACAGCTATATAATACAATTTCTATTCAACGACAATCTCTGATATCGAAACGCTAATCCACAGACATGCCTTTAGCTGTGGTTACCAGATGAAATAATGAGATTACCTGATAAAATCCCTGACTTTTCACTAAATATCTGGACAATTTATCTGAATATTGTATGGGGTATGTAAAGGCAGTGAGATTTTCAAAATATTTGCAATCAAGCACCAAACGCGAATATCGAGCGAGTGTTCTCATTAATGGGAGCGTAGTGGACCAAGAAGAGAAATAGGCTTTCTATATTTTTATAAGCTTTGCTTTTCGCTGCCACCAATGTTATAACTTTGCTGGCTCTGCTTTTGGTTTATCACTGGTTTCGATGAATTCAAGTAAATTTTCTAATATTACTTTTCATATTTTATTAAAAGGTTCACTAAATCATGAGGTAACAACACTCTCAAAAATTCGCCAGTACCAATTTTGGATATAATCCAGAAGTGTGTATAATTTTAAATTTGTTCTTTACACCCTCATAAATTTCTGTGCCACTTTCGAACAAAATCGAAAGATGTAAATTTTTTAGAACGCCATATTGATGGATCTGCCATATTGAATTTATTAAAAATAATTTTTAATTCGTAATTTACACCCTTAAAAATCTCCCCAAATATCAATTTTGGACCAAATCGAGAGTAAAAGTTTTAGGGCGCTATATTGAATCTCGTGTGCACATGGCGTTTTGCACGTGGTAATTAATTTTGTTTGAAAAATCTTTTAGCTGTAAAGTTCTTTTTAAGCAAAGAAGGAAAAACAAATATTTTTAACTTAGTAAACTAAATATCTAGAATAATTTTTCTTTCGAAGCCTTTTTAGTTAAAAATATAAAGTATTTGACATGACTTATATTCAAAATTCAAGAAAACTTAATAAATGGAAAAGTTTAATCGGTGTCCTCCTGAAACTTTAAAACATCAAAGTCTCAAAAGGGGGATTGCGTCGCACAATTACAAACTGTTAGAGCCCTTTATTGCACCGCTTCAGCCATATTGTCGCCAGCGCTGACACTGTTTGATGTTAATTAAGTCTCCGGCTTCCAAGGCATAACTACGTTAAAATCGCGCGTTATTACACGAAATTTCAGAAGTGGAATAGCTGACTACATTAGGATATTGAGATTAGTTCAACATTGTTTTGCTCTTTTAAGATATCCTCTAAGGGATTATCGACCGGTGCAGTACGGATTATGGATTAGAAAGTTTATTGGATCTTACGAAAAGTAGTTTATCCAACAATATTTTATGCACTATCAAAGTATGAAGAATGACTGAATATATCTCAAGAGATGATCTTTAGAGGTATAATACACATAAAACAGTATTAAAGCTTTCCAGACCTTATTTTCAAGATAAAGGAACTTTTTTAAAATATTTTTTTTTTGCAAAAATTGATAGAAGTAGTTGGCAGTAAGTTCCATTGGACAATAGCCAAAATGTATCTAAAATAAAATGGACTAAATCTTACCATTTTTGGTGTGCTAAAACCGAAACTAAACTTACCTTTTTAATACAAGTTCAAGTTTTAGAAATACCTGATATCATGTCTCCCTATATATTAACAATGTAATCACAAGAATGCACGTGGTATATTTGTATTGTTAAAACAATAGAGGGGTGCAATGTTGCTAAATATACGGCTTCCCCAAATTTAAGAAATTATGCATATCTTCGCAACACCGCATGGGTATCTTCAGGGATGACCCTTCATATCCGAAGTCCCAACTGTTCACGGGTTAAAATAATGGAGACAGCCATTTAAACCCATGTAATTCGACTTTTATGTCCACTTTGTACTGAACACTCCCTGTATACTAGCAAATGACAAATGCTACTATTGCGAACATTATGAAATTGAATAGAAAATTCTCGAATATTCTCTAAAAATGTAGAAGCCGTATTTGGATATATAAGCAGCTACAAAGCGGAAGAGTTAGTCAGTCGAAGTTAGTGAGTCGAATCGAATAGTTGAGATTGTAAGATGTCTCGAAAGTGTGGATCACTTTTGTTATGTCTGTAGTGAGGTGACTTTTGCGTCTCAGAAGCGGTCTATTACCCCATTGATAAAAAAGGCATATCAGCTTTATTTCGGTTGCAATATTGGGGATCAAGACAAACAGTAGGTGCTACGTAACTGCTGTAATGCACACGCTTCAAGTCTGAGAAACTGGTTAAATAGTAAAAAACGATCTGTGAGATTTACTGTCCCAATGATCTAGAGAAAGCCTTCGAATCATGTTAATGATTGCTATTTCTGCATTATACCTCGTGTTGGGCAAGGCACAGGTATCTCCAAGAAGAAAAAGTCGGTTATCAACTATCTAAATATACCCTCTGCTATAAGACCTGTGCCTTATAGTGACATACTTCCTATTCCAGAACCCCCAGAAACATTCACTTACGAATGAGATAATAACAATACAACGATTTCTCCAGAAGAAGATATGCCGTCAACATCAAGAGAGCCTCGGTGTGAAATCACCCAGTATGTTATACCGCCAACCGCACAAATTAACCCAATCAAAATTAAACGGTCTGAGAGAGACTTAGAACTTCCAAAAAGTAAAGTAGAATTACTAGGATCAAGATTGCAACAGTGGAACTTATTAGAAGACCATGTTTCAGTATGTGTTTTTCGTAAACGCCATAAAGGACTAGAACCATTTTTTTAACATGGAAAAGAACTTGGTTTTCTGCAATAACATTTGAGCAAAACTTAAAGAAGATATTTTTATTGGGCCACAAATTCGAAATATTCTGAAAGACAAGCATTTTGACAGCATTCTATCAGATATTGAAAAAATGTTTCGAATGACTTTCGCTTCGTGGTCACTAATTTCTTCGGAAATAAAAAGATGACAATTCCGTTACTCTTGTTGAAAATATGCTGTCATCGTATCAAAAAATGGGTTGCAATATGTCTCTGAAGATCCATTTCCTAAACCCACATCTGGACTTTTTTCCTGACAACTGCGGAACTGTAAGTGATGAGCACGGCAACCATGGAGAAAAGGTACTAAGGAAAGTGAAATGCATCCTTGCTTTCCGACTATTGTTGGACTCTTGTTAGAGAAGCTCCAGAAACAATTCACAAAAGAAAAGCAAAAAGACAGGATATTTAGTGCCTCTACAAGTGTAAAAGTATGCATTTTTTTTTATCGTTTTGTTAAAAATAAAATAAAAAAAACTTGTTCTTGAAATATTCATGACACGCATAGTCAATGAATAAATAATAGTATATTACAGCACAACAAGGTCATTTTATATTTTGTTTATGTATGCAATGTAGAATTTAAAGATAAACCCACAAAAATAACGAAAATAATATAAACGTAAAAATCACAAAATTCTTATCATTGGACAATAAAATAAGTCATTGTTACACTCTTAAAATTTAAATATGGGACACGATATTTTATTAGACTGACAAGTTTCATATCATATATTCAGTTGTTTAAATGCTCATGAAGACCGTCTTTAATTTTTCTACTTTTTAACCGACTTCTAAAAGAAGGAGGTTCTCAATTCGCCGAGTATGTATGTTTTTTTTTATGTATGTACACCGATTACTCCGGAACGGCGGCACCGATCTGAATGAAATATTTTACGTTATGTGTAGGAAGATGCTGCGGTGGCCCCATATTTTTTTGGACGAAATTGGTGCAGTGATATTCAAGATGGCGCTGACAATATGGCGGCCCAAAAAAATTAATTTTGCTTGATTTTCTCCAAAATTGGCATGGGGGAATTTTTGAGATCTTACACAACGAATCTGAAATTATTTAAAAAAAATTAAATATGGCGGATCCAATATGGCTGACAAAAAATCATAATTTTGTTCGATTCTCTTCAAAATTGATACGGAATCGCACATAACGAATCTAAAATTATTTTAAAAAAATTCAATATCCAAGATGGCGGATTAAAGATTCTACATCTCCAGATTTTGTCTAAAATCAGTATTTTTCTTAGTGCTAATTATTAATTTAAAATATTTTTTGGAAAACTCAATCTGGCAGATTCAACATGGTGTCCTAAAAATTTTACATTTTTCGATTTTCTCCCAAACAGATATAAGGGGTTCTTGAGGGTGTAAATTATGAATTTAAAAGTATTTCTTCAGGATTCAATATGGCAAATCCAAGGTAGCGGATTAAAAAGTTTACATTTTTCGATTTTGTTCAAAGGTGGGACTGAATCGTTTTTGAGGATGTAAACAGCGAATATAAGTCTAGAAATTTTAGATTTCCGGATTTTATCCAAACTTGGTACTAGGGGGCTTGAAGGGTTTAGATTTAGTTAAGATTAAAATAATTTTTTTGAAATTCAATATAGCGGATGCAATATGATGGGTTGAAAATTTTACCTTATTCGCATTTTTTCAGATTTGGTATTAGAGGGTTTTTGGGGTCGTGTATTACGAACTATTAGGTTGATAAGATACAATATGAGAGATAGAAAATTTTACATATATCGATTTTGTCTAAAATTGATATTGTGGGGTTTATATAAGCGAGAGATACGGCTGCATGATGCAACCAACAATCATCCTTAGCATGATGAAATATTGTTTATTTTCCTATTTGTCTTTTTATCTAATGCTGACTCATGTGTTATAAAATATTTAACTTCTAAAGAAATTAATGGTTTTCCTTTAGCCACCTATTGTCATATTTTTCCTAAGCTGTTTTTATACAGTGAATAGAAAGTTAAAGATTATTGTTATTTTACTGGTAACTTGCATGGTGTTCCTCCTTATAAAACTGATCCCATGATTCCGGCATGTTGCATAATCTCTCTATCTACGATGGTAACTTTTCAATTAAACTCTCTAGTTCTGATATAGAAGGAAAATTTACCTTATTACTCCTTTATAAGAAAATACACATTTCTTTTACAAAATGTATGGAAAAAACAGCGATTGAGTTTAGATTTCTAGACACATTAAATTTATGGCTTCGAGTATTGATAAATGAAATGGATAACTGTAACTAGAAAATTTTTCAAAAACAAGGATGAATTTCAGTTGTTAATACGAAAAGATGTCTTGGGAACGATTAAAAGAGATAACTTTATCGAAAAGGAATTGTTTTATAGTTCAATTAAAAATGAACATGTTTCACAGAATGATTACAATCATGCCTTAATTGTCTTGAATTCTTTTATTACAAACAAAGATACATCTTGGGTCTCACAATCGATATGTTGTGCTTGCAATAACATGTTCTGGCGGTGAGACAAGAGTAGGGACTGAAATAATCTTAGTTTTGACAAACCTACAAATCGTCGAAATAAACTAGGTTTTATGACACAATTTGTAAAGGCTTTAAACAAAGAAAAAACTTCCCCACATCTCAGAAGCGAAATTATAAGCCAGTATTTTTGATGAAAATTATAAAGAAATTTTCCCCAAAACTCAAAAATTTTGAGGTATGTAAGAAGTAGAGCTAATTTGATAAAACGGCCTTAGGATTCGTAACCAGCGGGTAAAAAACCATAGGATAGATTTAGTCAAATTTTTTGCTCACAACATTTTTTTATGACGCTGTGTAACTGTTAAAATTCAATTTGTATAAAATACACCACTGATTTAAATTAGGTAAAAACCATCCGATATTTCTAAAACTATAGGGTAAAATTTTAGATCATTTTACATTATTAAAATATGAAACAAAACAAACCGGGCTTGATTATTTGCCTTGTGTTCACCAAATATACTGCCACATAGGCAGGATTCATAATTATTAACGTATACGTATTAAGTTCGATTAGAAAAGAAGTTCCTTAACAAGTTAATTAATTACTCTGAAAAGTTGTAATACTTTAGTTTATACAAAAGCCTTAATACCCAGATTCACTAAGAAGGTTTAAGATGTGTGTAAGATCTAGTTGCCATGAAAGTTGGTTTTTCTAGCTAGTCAGTTTTTTCTAATATAATATATCTTCATCTTTGAAAATTAAATATATAAATCTAGAGATAAAACCTTTTGAAATAGTGGGTTTATTAATAAAAGAAAATGATTTTTTGTCCTTATGTTTATAAGGATCAAAACTTGATGAAAACAATAGTTAATTAAAACCCTTTATTGTCAACAAAGACTAGTTTTAGCTAGGTAATATCAGTAAATAAAGGGTAAATTTTATATAATAATAATCTTATCGAAAGCTCTAGATATATCGGTGTAGATGAAATGTATTTCTCAATAACTATTCAAGCTATATTCGTTATATGAACAAATTTGATATAGTAGTTCTGTGGGTCATGAAAACAACAACTTTAAAAAAATGTTATAAGAAATTATACATATATGCAAATGGTCTTAATATATAGTTCGATAACTAAAAGCCGATTTTGGACCTACAGGATAGGTAAATAAAAAACTAGTTTCCGTTAGAAAACTGTTGAAGATCTTTAGCTATTCTCTTCAGCCTTTTCATCTCTTCATAATGTCCCATTTCTGTCTGTTCTGATATACTTGGTGGCAATTAAAACCAACACATCCTTTAATGTCATCCAACCATCATTAGTTTAAGCTGGTTAAGGAAACTAATATTAAAATAACATAATAAACCTTCAGGCTGTAGAGTAAGGGTTTCATAACCCTAACTTGCTACATCATTTAATCAATTAATCAAACCGTTGTTGATCGTTCAGCGTTTCTCCTCTTTCTTCTCCTTCTCCGTTTAGTTATTTTAGCACTCTAATGCTCTGTGTGCCTGGAAACTAGTCCTGTCCAACTCCATTTGAGGAATGAGTCGATGACGTATCTGTATCATTTTTAAAAAATTGCGTCTTTATTCTATATTATGTACTGTGTAAAATTTTTAATCGGTCTCTATCTAGTGGAGTATTTTCCGAGGCTTGGAAATTGACATTTATAACTCCAATATTTAAAGATGGAGATAGATCTGAAATATCAAATTAAAGAGCTGTTTCCAAATTTGCATTAATATCAAAGGTATTTGAGCAAATAGTAAACAGAAAATTGGAATCCAGGCTTCGGGGAATTTTGATTGAGAACCAGCATGGCTTTACTAAGGGCAAATCAACGACTACAAATCTATTGGTGTATGAACAAAATATTGCACAATCCCTGGAATCTAAGAATCAAATTGATGCTATTTATACAGAAATATTCAAATGTATTAAATCGGCCGAGGACTGCAGGAAACTTCAGGAGGACGTGTATTGCTTGGAGGACTGGTGTCAAAAAGATGGAATGGAATTCAATAAAAAAAATGTAAAATAATGCAATTTTACAGAAGAAAAAAATCATTAACTTTTAATATGTTATTAATAATGAAAATTTAGAGAAAGTGGAATACATAAACGACCTAGGTATATATTTTTTGTGAAGCGTATTTTAAAGGATTTTAATGATTTAAATTGTTTTAAAGTGTTGCATCGTTCTTATATAAGATCTATTTTGGAATATGCCTGTTATTTTATAAAGTTTATATTCAGCAGCTAGAACGAATTCAGAGAAAATTTATAAAATTTGTTGCATTCAAACTTAGAATACCTGTTGACGAAATTAACTATGTAGATATTATGAAACTGTAATATGCCTCCTCTCAAACAAAGGAGAGAGATTTTGGATCTTTGTTTTCTTTTTAAACTCATTAATTTTCAAGTTGATTGCCCCGACCTGCTGGGACCCATCAGTTTTAATGTACCATAAAGAAACTTGCGCACCAGTAGTACCTTTGGAATTGATTATCATAGAACCAATTATGGATTGTCATCTAGCTTAGTTAGATCATGTAACTTAGCCAATAAAGTTTGTAAAGATATAGACATTTTCAACTTGAGTGTAAATAGTTTTAAACAAAAGGTGCAAAAAAGAATTTTTTATACAGATTTATTTGTTTAATGTATCTGTCTTTCATTTGTCCTTTTGCATTTTCTTTTAACTTAATTTATATGTTAAATGGCTGGTCCGTCAATAAAATATTTATTTGTTTATTTATTTTATTTATTTATATTTCGTTTTTCTTCTTTCTATTATTAGCTAGATGGTCTCGTGAATTCTGAGTGTTAACCCCAACATATTTTTCTCTAACGCTCTTTGGTGTATCTATAATTTTATAATCACTATATCGTATAAAGTAGAGCTCTCTGTCTGTATATCCGTACTAACTTTGAAAACTGTTGAATTAATATGATCTGTTTTCCATCCGCTATGGTCGACTTCCTTGAAAGATTTGGATAAGTCAATGGCGGTTCGTAGGATAATTTCTTTAATTTTTCCTGAAAGTACGTATTTTATTATTTTTACATGAAACTTTTCCGAATATTTTTTCTTTCTCCAAATTTATATTTTGGGCGTCTGGCAACAGGGCAACAGCTTAAAATGCACCGTTTTTTATAATTACCAACAAAGGTTTGTGCAATTTATTGATATGGCACAGTGGAAAGACGAAGAAGTGGGGTTTATATGTGAACGAGGAAGATGAAACTATGTGTTATTATTTTCCGTATGTAGCTATAACCCAAATTTGTGCCGTGCGTTAAATGACTGAAATGCTGTTATATAAATCGAATAATATAATAATACGCTTGTTACCTGGTGTGTTGTTTGAATTTGGCGGATATCAAAATTATTTTATTTTAGATTAAGCTTAAGTTATATATTGCGTATGTATCGAATATTTACATAATATTTATTTTTCCATCTGTATGTTAAAAGTCACTTATTTGCCGCTAGGAATACAAACTAAGTTAGTTTTTAGAAAATTCTTTTAGTTCGCTTTCTTTAAATGAAAAACTTACAGTAAGATATGATAAGTATAGTTGGTTGTGTAGATATGAGGAAATATATAAACTGTGTTGTTTCATATGTGTGCTGTTTGGTGGTAACGAAACTTGGCTGAAAAACGGAGCTATTGACGTTGTCATATATGAAATTACAAGAATAATGTTTTTAGCTTTTCTATGCTTGGTACGATAAATATAAAACAGTACCGTAGGTATAGGTATGATAATTGTTGTTTTACATGTTGTATAAACCATTATTTTTTTCCACATATCGACAATACCTGGCCAACGAGATACGAACCGCCACTGACATCAATGTATAATATAACTGGTTTGAAATACTTTATTATAATGTATGAGTAGTTGAATGTCTCATTGCCACCAATAACTTCCTAGAAAATCTGTTTGTTTGTCTATGAGGAAATACGCTTAACTTAGTGTATAAAGATATTTAATAGGAAAATAATTTAACAGATTACGTCTACAGAGTTATTTTACATACTTACGGATCAAATCAAATTCTTTCACCAACATAAATCCTAATTGTATTTGTCCGTAGATGAGGGGGATCGTTATATGACGGACTTTGATCGTGGACTCCTGTAAACGGATTATTTTGATAACGTATGACATTTGCCCACGATTAATAGATATCACGTATTATTTAACATCTATTTTATAAACCTGTAAATAAAACCCAATATGACAAAGGCACTTTAGAAGTCTGGTCGATCTTCTTAAGCTCTTGCAGTTTTCGTAATAGATGAATACACGTTCTTAGAGTTTACCGATATCACAAACGTAACTTCAAGATTTAGGAAGAGCTACTGTCTAACTGGTTATATAAGGTCATTTATTTTTGAGCTCTCACGTAAGTTCTCCTGCGAGATTAATTAATTCACAATTGACTTTCTCAATAAATCAGCTTAACAAAAATAAATAAAAGGAAAGTATTTATAATGAGAAACTTTCTTATTCAAACCAGTTAGGCACCTAGAACGTAACTCATTTATACGACGTTTAGACGATGCCTGCAAATTTGAATTAGTGTCGCATCGCCTTGGTTTCACCAATAGAAAATTAATTCGCAACTCATCGACGCACCCACAAAGTAGTTCCATTCCCGAAAGTTTTAATATTTCTTCCCTAGAGGGCATTAGCTATCTGTATGTTGAATATTTAATTCCCGATTTGGCCTGAGTATTATAAAATTAATAATGAATTAAAGTTTCGATAAGCTTGTAAAAAACCTGATCCTTTTTAGCCATTTTGGAGATATTTCAAATGTTCTTTCTTAATAAACAGGAAAACCAATCATTATACGAATTCTTTGTACATATAATTAAACATATATATTGCACTAAAGCGATTTTATTTCAATATTCTTTTGTTTCCTTATGATGGGAAAATTTTTCAATTTAGGTGATCTAGACCACATGGTGCTAAAACTATTCTTAGCTTTAATCTTTAACGGTTTTCATATTTAAATATTTATGTGACATGGTCTATTAATCCCCAAAAAAATGCAAAAATGATCCAAAAGAAAAAAAACTGGCTAAGTTTTTAAAACAACGTTTAGTTGAGAATATAAAATATACTCTCTCAGTTCATATAGTTAAAAACCATATACATACAATTCCTCCATTTAGAGAAATATAAAAATACATCGTAATCAATGTTTGCTCCCTTACAGCAAATCACGTTATAAAATAAAAACTTTTACAACAAAATTACAAAAAAATTACAAACAAATAATAAAATCTCGTCAAAAACATACCTTCAAGAAATATCATAATCTTTTATTATTACGCCGGAAAAAACAGAAAATTTAATTTATTTTCGAGAGATAATTCCTCTTACCGAATCCATGGCTTTTCCTCAAGGATTCCACTTTTTATTTTAATATATAAAGGTTTATTTGTTGACATATATGATAAAAATTATAACTATCATATGCAAAATAAAACCGACCATCTAGATTTAACTTCCACGGTCACAAGATCGGGTTTAAGTCTTAAATATTTTTAGTTAAATTGTTTTGGCTTTTTGGCGATACTACAAGTGTCAAAATTCATGGTTCAAAGATAAAGATCACTGAAGTTGCACTATTTAGTGTTGAAAAACCTGAACGTATGTTTACTGCCGCTTTTTTTTTATGTCCGTATGTGCCGACGTTGTATAGAAGTTTGAGGATAAAGTTTTCACCTTCGGTGAAAAACTTGATCTCGACCTCAAGTTCAAAGGTCAAGGTCAGCGCAACGTCAAATTGGGATTATATGATAACTAATCCTTTTAATGTCCGGAACAGTGATGTTTGCCGAGGCTAGAAAGATGATCGGGCGAAAGATTTTTATCTTTATCTTCGCTAACGGATATTATCTCTTGCTGAAGGTCAAAGTTCAAGGTCGGCTCAAGATAAAATCTGATTTAAATGAGTAATTATTTTTTTTTCCGAAAATATAAAAATCAGAATGTTTTGACTTTAGATCTGATCTTGTCCTTGGTAGTCAGATTGTGGGGGCTGATAATGGCTAACTACAGATTATAGAACATTCAATCAGAGACGGTCAGTCAGATAAAACAAGATCAAATAGATATCCGTCGATTGACTTTATAGAATTATATGCCTACATTCATCTATAGAGATTACTCATATCTACATAATTACCTGCATAAACGTAGCAACATAAAACGATAAAGGTTGCCTCTTCATTAGTGTGGCCAATGTGTACTGCGGATTTAGCACATCATTTGACCTCTAAAGGGTCAATTTTTACTTATGATATTACGAGCAGCCATGAAGATGTTTTAATCCAGCATTTGAATTTTAATGTTTTCTTCAGCTTCTTCTTATACTCTATTACGAGTTGTATTTAGCAGAGATTCTTCTGGATACTTTATATTATGTTGATGACGAGCATAGCCTAAAAACTATATAATATAGGTGACATGGGAGCATGTACCAAAATTCTGGCTAGAGATTGACATGTGCAATAATAACCGGTAATTAGTTCAGGATTATTAGCCTGATCGATATCATACATACCTCACTCCATGAATATTATTCTGGGCAATAGATATTTGGTGTTTTAAACTGCATGTATTTGTGTTGAATTCACAATCAGAAGGTTCGAAGATATCTGGTCTTACTTAAACAGTAGAAAAAAGTATCGACTGCGTTATTCAACTACCAAAAGAATAATAATGATCTTCCTCTGTAGAATTTACCATAATAGACCGTATCGCATCTCCTTTCCGCATTACGTTACCTAAATCTTCAAGTCTGTGTGTATTCACCGCAGTTATAATATCCATACTTGTATTCATTTTACGTAGTACTTCTGGTACGCTGGATACACGATCGGTCCAACAAATTCTCAAAATTGGACAGCAAATCCTCATCTTGAGTTAGGATCCACAACTTAATTCTATATAAGAAAACAAAAAACACATAGCAATAAAGGAGTCTCATTTTTGTGGTTAGAGTTAGTGTTCTCTTTTTAAAGACAAAAGCTATTTTTTGTAGTTTTTCTATACGGCATTGGATCTCTGGTTAGTATACCCATTATGTATTTACTCTATATTCTTGAGATAAAGGCTGTATCTTTCGGGCTATTTGCGATAACGATGGTGTCATATACATATCTAAGTTTGTTTATTTGTTCTCAGTTGATTAGTATTCCTGCGCTAGTATTTTCTATGGCTTTCGTTCCCTATAGATGTTAAATAATAGGGGTGACATCTTCGCCACACATCCCTTAAGACATTCATCGTTTAGGATTGTTGATCTTCCACACATATGCTAATTGGTTCCAATTTAGTCTTGAAATTTTTTATGCATGTTATTTAGAACTTTTATCATTTGGTGGTGATGTATTATGTTAAATGCGTTGTGATGGTCAGTAAAACACATACACTTGACATCTCTGAATTTTTGATTTAATACCTGGATAGTAAAAAAATCCACTCTTGTTCTCGGTGCATCTTAAAATTCAAATTAAGACACCTACATCTGCTCTTGACAAATTATGTTTACTCTTCGGTAGATAATTCTTAAAAATAATTTTAATAAGTGGCTCAAGAGACCAATTGGTTTGTATTTTGCACATGTTTTCGTTCTTAGTTTTGTAAGAATTATTATAACTTTTGATTTCAACTACTGATGAGGGAAATCACCTGTCTCATTAATACATACATATTGGACACTGGCTTCATTAACGTCACAACTCAAAAAATAGATTTTTCAAGAGGAGCAAAAAACTATATAATTTGATTGCAATAAAACTACTTTACAGCTAATTTGCCCATAACCCGGATGAATGGCCCTTATTTATAGATTCTTCTAAAATAAGTTTAAAAGCACTTCTGCTTCATAATGGCAATAAAAGACCCTCTATTCCTCTTGCACATGCGGTTAACATGAAGGAAACATACAAAAGAATGTGATTTATTCTAAATGCAATAAGCTGTGATACGTATAAGACTATTACTAGGGTTTCAGGGTGGATTTACGAAGTATTGCTGCTTTCTTTGTCTTTGAGGTAGTAGAGCAACATAGAACCATTTCCAAGTAAAAGAATGACTTCCGAGAGATCAATATATCCCATGTCAAGTTAACGAAAATAATAAACTTTTTGTTGATCCCAAAAAAGTACTGTTACCTCCATTGCACAATAAACTGGGATTGACTAAAAATTTCGTAAAAGCATTAGATAAAGAAGGAGATGCGTTTCTGCCTTCAACAAAATTTTACTAAACTAAGTGATGTTAAGCTTAAGGGAGGAATATTTGTTGGACCACAAATTAGAAAAATACAAAGGGATCAAAAATTAAGTGATGTTGAATTAGCTGCGTGGAGTACTTTTAAAATAATTGTTTAGGAGTTTTTAGGAAACAAAGAAGTAGCATTAAATACACCCAAAAAATTTGGGTGTATTTAATGACGAGCAAGGAGCTACCTCATGTGGTGTTCTCAGTAGATATTTCCGAGTAGAAGACTACATTCTTTAATTCTGTATTGTCCAGTATTTGGTTACCTCATTTTGCCGACATCCACGATTCTTACGTCTTTTAATTTCTTTTAGGATTTTGTTAACCTTCCCTGGTTAGTGGTGTTTGGTGTTCCTCGTGTTAATTTTGAAATTGGATATTCTCCGCGTTATTTTCTAGTTTGTAATGCAATGAGTTTCCTGCCGGATCATGGCATTCTAGTTCCATGATTAGTAACTTATGCTAATTTATCCTCAGCTATTCAGATTACTAGAACTAATATTTGGTCGTCCGTTGCATTCCTACATCCTATAGTAGCTTTTATGTTGGTACAGCTCTGGCTATGAATTTGTGGTCTTACCGATGTCAGTCTTCTTTAGTTTCATACCTTTACTGATGTTGTTGCTACTCTGCCTCAACGTAAGAGGATGTATGGATAACAGGGGATATCAGGATAGGGGTCGAATTATGGTAAGTAAAGATTGGCGACATAAATTGTGGATAAATTTAACTTGTCGTTAGGATGATAACAATCGGAATCCTCGCCATCTATTAATAATAGTATGTAATATACCAATAGTTACCGAGAATAATATCCTATTTACCATACTTACCTGTTTCAGCAAGTGGTACAGAGTTGGTAATCTTATCATCCCGTAACTCCCATAAAGTCAGAAAATTTAGCACCACCACTTTTTTTCCACTTTAGTAGGTAAAATAAAATAAATCTCTTCTTAGCCGAAAATTCCATGTTATCGGATTTTATTTAGAAGCCCGTTTAAAAGATTTAGTCGGCCGTTCCACTTTATTAGTTTTTGATTCGTGTACAATATCCTAAGGGACGCTCTGGAAATCTCAAGAATTTAACGGTTGGAATTTTGTATATGACTTTTATAGCTTCTTTGAAATATTTACTGTAACTGGTTTTACGATTTATTACTATGAGATGTTTTGTCACAAAATATGGTGGTAAATTTCCTAATATATAAGGGGTATTAACTTTATAATTTGAAAAGGGTCTACATGTACGATTTGTGGTTCAAATTTAAAGGCAATGTATTTTACATTAATGGAATTTATATGCTATAAAATATGTCAAATTTTAAAACATATGTCCTTCTGGTTCGAAAACTTAAAATTCTGCGAAGACTTTTTCCTGGTATTTGGGGTAAAAATACTTTTTTAGGAATATCAATGAAGGTACATGTTTCATAGAGTTTTTATATAGATTTCTGCTAATCAGAAGCTTCAGTTTTCAAAAGTTATGTCAGATTTTGACCACATTTTATATATTTTAAATATTAAAAATGAGTGGAGTTCGACCGATAATTTTTTATTACGTTTGCTTCTAATTAAAATTTGAATTTCTTTGTTTTCGAAGTCGAAGGTAGAGAATTTATAAGATTTGACATGAGGCATTCTATGTGGTATATATAAAATTTCATTAATCAGGACTTCGTTGAAAATTGGTGGTTATGAGTTTTTGGAGACATAGACTATAAAAATTAGTAAATCATCTTTCTGATGCAGAACTATTCCATTGTTATAGACATCAAACCAAAAAGACTTTAAATTAAAATATAGACCGTTATGCCTATTTTAAACCATACAATCGTTTATAGTCAAAAACGCTATGCATTCGTGAAGAAGAACTTTACCGTCCTAGGCCTCACAAAGTCTGGTATTCAACAAATAGGCATGCAATAAAAAATGGATCAACATTTAAATAAAGCTTTTTAGTTTAGAAAATCAAAATTTCAATAAGAAATAAAGAAATGTCTGCCGTACTTAAATAGTTTTTATATATGTATTCTCCTTTGAGGCAAAGAAAAGGAAATAATATATACAAACAGTTTGTTTCCTGCAAATATCACTCTGGTCCTCTGTCCATATGCGTTTCGACCAACTTATGGTCTCGTCAGTGGAGCTGTATCAGACCGAGAGCAACATTTGCAGGAAATAACTGATATATAAAATATAAATTCCAAAGTATGTCAGTAGTATATTTCAAAACTGCCACCTATTGGCGAAATTTCTCACTACTTCGGTGATTCATAGATGTCGTTCGACTGGCGATATTTTTCAGTCTTACATCGAGGTCGGTAGGTGGTAGGTTTGCGATATGCTACCAACATTCTTTGGCATTAATATTTCATATATCAGTTGCTTCCTGCGAATGTTGCTCTCGGCTCGCTACAGCTCCACTGACGAGACCATAAGGTGGTCGAAACGCATACGGAGAGAGGACCAGAGAGATATTTGCAGGAAATATACTGTTTCTATCTATTCTTTCCTTTTCTCTGCCTGAAAGGAAAATACATATATAACAACTATTTAAATACACACACAGACATATAGATTTCTTTATTTCTTACTGAAATTTTGATTTTTTTAAAAATTTCTCACTATTCGTTCAACTGGCGATATTTTTCAGTCTGACATCGAGGTCGGTAGGTGGCAGGTTTGCAATATCCTACCGACATACTTGGAACTTATTTTCCATATATCAGTTATTTCCTGCGAATGTTGCTTTTGGTCCGATACAGCTCCACTGACGAGACCATAAGTTAGTCGAAACGCGTACGGAGAGTGAACTAGTGTGATATTTGCAGGAAATAAACTGTTTTTATATATTCTTTCCTTTTCTCTGGCTAAAAGAAGAATACATATATAGCAACTGTTTGCTTTAGGTTTAATTTTTGATACATCCGTATATTTAACGCTTATAGAATCATTTATATTAGATAAAATTTCATAAAGTTGCACTTTTTTAATAAAAAAAATCAAAGAAAATGACTAAAAAGATTTAAAAACCAAATCACGGGTTACGTCTGTCAGCAATGTCACATATCAAAAGGGGGATAATTTTCGCTGTTGCCATAGTATAAATATGATTTTTGTGAAATATACATATATTATTTTTTATTTTATTTTTTATTTAAACTTAAGAAATGAACCCGAAAAACATATTTTTCTCTTCTTTAATTTTTATATCACGCATAAGAACGCAAGGGAAACCTTGAAGTATTAGCGACTCTAAGGATCATATTTGCTTGATATTATGCCTGATTGCTTGGCAGATGAAAGCTGAGTGAAAATTATCCACACAATTTTGTAGATCCCAATAATAGTAATCACACTCAAACATTTACAGGGCCTGGAGAGATTTGCGTGGAAATGTTTCTCGATTTAGTCACCACAAAAAACAATTCCACTACTTAGAATGATGAACAACGTTAAGTTTTTATTGAATATTTCTTTATGTTGCATAGTTCTTTTATTTTTGTGCTGACAAAACAATACCTTTCTTCCACGAAATTTATAATCCTAATTCATTTTTGTACATCTTAGTTTTAAAATTTTATCAACCATAATATTTTTTGCAGCAGATATTGAACCATCTGCTTTCCCACTAAGCCAATCATTTTCCAATATTCTACTTTAGCAGAGATTGTCCCGCTTCAAAGTGACCTCTGCTGGACAATAACATTTTTTAATTAATATATCTAGATCAGTTCAGGTTTGTTCTGGTTGGTTTAGGTTAGTTTCAGTTTTTATAAGTAACTGAACCAAGCTAAACCTGAACTACCCAAAAATGTAAGTTGGGTAGGATTAATTTTACACTTGTTTGTAGATTAAGAAAATTAAAGTATGTTGTTGGTTCAGATGAATAAATTTTACCAAGTTTATTACATGAAAATATTTTATTTCTTGCAACATTGCAAATATTTAGCTTTTTAAGTAGTAGAAGTGTCAACGAAACTTACGAATTTTTTTTTTTTCGTTTTCGTAGAAAATATTAACTTTTTTTTTATTTAGTTGCTTGAAATGTGCGAAAAATACTTGGGATATATTATATAGAATATATTTTAACTAGTACTATAAATAATAATTGTAAAGTTCGGTGTTTTATCAAGAAATAAAAATGATTGAAGTGAACAGTGTTTATTTTTTGTGTTTCCTGGAAAGACCTGAATCCTGTTTTACGATTTCAAAATAGTAAGCATCTAAAGAAATTTTCAAGACAAAACATCATTTTCCTAGATTTTACTTTATCGAAATATTTACTAAAACTTTTTTTTGACCCTTCTTAATTACATAATATTTCATCGTTGTTCACAATTACACTCACTTTGCATTAAAAATACAACAATATCTCAGATACTGGATGATAAAATTAGGGGTCTAGAGTTGGAAATAAAATCAGACTATATAACCTCAAATTATCTCTAGAATATGCAATTTAAGATCATCAAATAGGATCGAAGCAGATGGAAACAAAAGTCTTCTCGGTATAGTGATATTTGAACTCCTTGATTCACGTGACATCGGTTTAAACAAAAAAATAACCAAAATTGCTTCATTAGAATCCGAAATAATACTTTTTTTTTCACTTACGTATTTTGAACCAGCATATTCAATTTTTTGAATGAGAACTTCCCATCCCCCCTTTATATAATTTTTCAGGCCCGTGGACAAGTTTTTTTCATGTTGCCGATAACTTTTTTGTTAGAAAAGTACTCGGAAAAACAATGTTAATAATTTAAGAATGAGTCCTAAATTGTTTATAGATTTACCGTAAACGCCTGTCAACTTTAACAGTTTGTATCTTGGTCGTCAATTGACAAAATTTAAACTCCTCTTTTTTTCAAAAAAACCGTCATTCAAAGTACTTTAAAACAATGTTTTCACAAAAATTTTTCGATGAAGATTCGCGCAGACATTCAATTCATTTATAAGCAAAAAATTTAAAAATAAATTTAAATAGTTCCTGAGCGGGCTCTAACTATCCGTTTTTATTTTTAAAAAAGCGTCTGAAAGCTAGAGATCTCTACTATATGTGAAAAAAATTTCAATTATGTGACTTACCGAATTAAGAATCATTGAAACTTGAAAAATCTTCCATTTTTTGAAAAAAAAAATAAATTTTAAAATTATTATGCAAAAACTATTGAGACGATTTAAAGAAAATTAACAAGTTGTTTTATCATAACATAATTTTTTTTGCCCAAATATGAAAGTTCTCAGAGAATTGTATGTGGTCGAAAAACATAGTTTAAAAAACTATTTTTTTTTGCATTTACCTTAATTATTATTATTTTGCAACAAAAGTAATAAATTTAAGGATTTATAACAAACTTCATCATGTAAAAAATTTAATTATGAAGGTATGGTACTGTCTTGTAACAGACTTAAATGTTTAAAAGGCGTTACCTTGACACCTACAGAAATTAAGTACTTACATCCCAGAAAATAATACACTTCCTGAAAAGTTAATATCTCAGGATATATTAGATCAGAGTAACGCACAAAAGATCTTAAATGTCAAAGTGCTGTAAAGGAGTAACGAAAGCCTTAACTACCAAACTCAGAATCTACAATTTACAATCTGGCAACAAGGTAGATCATCACCTGAGAGTTACCATTGATATGCAAGTTTTCTTCCATGATAAATATTGTTTAAATATAATGGGAATTTTGGACAGAGCTTTCCTTGTCTTCGTTTTAACCTAAAATCTCTTTGAAATGAATCGCTCTTGCCAGCTACAACTTTATAGTTCGGGAGATAGCGTTGCATTTTTTTTGAGGAATTTTATACCGAATAAATTTTGTTTTCAAAAGTTGATTAATATTCAATAATTATCAAAATAAGTCTTAGTTGCTACACCCGCGGTGGAGCTAAAGGTGACAGCATGTTAAAGTTAAAAAAAATTATGCTACGAGTATTTTCATACCGTGGAAAAATTTATGATTTTTTAGATAATTTTCGATAAAAAAATAATAGTCAGCTGTATTGAAGAGAGAGGATTATACGTCAATCACGTATATTCATAGTGATTATTCTGAGGGAACTGACTGATGGGAAGAAAGTATGTGCGCACGTCAGAAAATTTGTATATTCAACATAAGTCGCATCTCAACATATCAGAACTGTGCTCATAGTTATGTTTATACTCCAAAAACATACTAGTACAATGCAGGAATCTATACTTCATTGATATATTCAGTTTATCGAGTTATTAATAATATTTAATACATAATAAACTATCATTAATAAATGATCTTAACTTATCTTGATTCATGAGATGACGGCTCAGCTTGAACACTTGAACAATATTTTTTAATAACTTTATAAATTGTCTATAATGCTTTGAATGATATTTTTGAAAATTGTTTATTTCCACTTACACATCAGCATCTTTTATGAATAAATCATTGTTTTTGCTTATTTCGACAAGATTTTTACACTATTATAGATAACTTGGAATGAATCAATGAGGCGTTTCGTTTTTTTTTTTTAACAAAATACACAAATCGGTTTTGTATTCTCAGACATTTTGAGGACTATATGTGTCAATAGTACATTACAACAAAAACTGAATAATCTAATCGAAATCTAGACAGCGGATAGTAACGTTTCTCTGTCGTTTGTATAAGTTTGCCTCACTCAATCAGGGTAAATTTTACCAGAAGGCTTTGAAACAAAATCTTTGGGAGGGGTAAGTCGGAGTAGTGGGACGTTTGCAATTTAATATTTTTTGATTCTACCGCATAAAATAATATAATTTAAAATCAACACGAACTTGATTAGCATGAAAAATGTATTGAAAACGCTTTATTCATAGCTTAAAGTGGTTTAACTTATGTGAAATTGATATAATACTGATTGGAATTAAAAAAAAATACAGTAATTTCATTGTTAACACAAATAAAAATCGCCGTAAGCTGAATGTATGTGGGTGGAAAGATTGTCAGTTCATTTGTTAAGTGACTATGCAACGCTCAGATGCACTGAACGCATAGCATGTTTATGATCCTGACTGACGATCTTACCCCCGTTATAAATCCCTTACGTAATACGGGAAACTTATTATTGCTATAAATTTCAGTCGGTATGAAATGACTCGTTCAAATGCAAGTTTATCTCCCGTACTATTAGATGCATTTTAAACTTCTAGATTCACAGATTGATAATACAAAAGTTGACATATATTACTAAAAGTTACAAGAATAATTACTTCATAAACCCAATAATGAGCATATTTAATAATTTTTTAGAACAAATATTGTACTAAATGAGTAAAAATGGAAATAGCACAGAGATAATGAAAAAAAATCTTGTATAAAGTATATATGTATAACTTAAATGGCTAAAATTTTAAAAAATAAAAGGTCATTATAAATTTACGGATTGAATATATATATATATATATATATATATATATATATATATATATATATATATATATATATATATATGTACATAAATAAGTAGATAAGTTTTTGTCCGTGTAATTTAAAATAAAATAAAATAAAATATTGGCGAAGTGGACGTGAAAATTTGTCAATCTATATGATTCTCGTGTTAAAAAGTGCGGAGCACTCCAAAATATGGAAAAACTCCGGGTTCGACAGGTGGCGACAGCGCTGTTTCGTCCTAATATGGGACTCGTCAGGCCACCGCATTCGGTACAAACCATCATTTCGGCTTTGCATCCTATAAAGCTGAGTTTAAAATCAAAAAACAGCAAACAAGATGACAAAGGCGACATCTCGATGGTCCACTTGATAATACAAGAACCACACAGATTAACAAAGTTTGTATTTATAGGATGCAAAGGCGAGATGATAGTTTGTACCGAATGCGGTGGCCTGACGAGTCCCATATTAGGACGAAACAGCGCTGTCGCCATCTGTCGGATCCGGAGTTTTTCCATATTTTGGAGTGCTCCGCACTTTTTAACACGAGAATCATGTAGATTGACAAATTTTCACGTCCGCTTCGCCAATATTTTATTCTATTTTATTTTAAATTACACGGACAAAAACTTATCTACTTATTTATTTACTTGTTTGGCTTTGAAACACGCTAAACGATGCTCTCACGGTGGAATCGTTTGGTGTGACACGTGGTTTTGGCTGCTAAAATAAGCAGTAGGCTTGCTTGCCAGTACCGAAAAATGCGACCCCTATCCTTTGGGCAGCGCGTTTCGTGTACTCGATTTTACATATTTCTGTTTTAATTCACCGTCGCGCCACCATATGGCGGTTCTTTTACAAACTTTGTTAATCTGTGTGGTTCTTGTATTATCAAGTGGATCATCGAGATGTAGCCTTTGTCGTCTTGTTTGCTGTTTTTTGATTTTAAACTCAGTTTTATAGCATGCAAAGGCGAGATGATGGTTTGTACCGAATGCGGTGGCCTGACGAGTTTCATATTAGGACCAAACAGCGCTGTTGCCATGTGTCGGACCCGGAGTTTTTCCATATTTTGGAGTGCTCCGCACTTTTTAACACGAAAATCATGTAGATTGACAAATTTTCACGTCCGCTTCGCCAATATTTTATTCTATTTTATATATATATATATATATATATATATATATATATATATATATATATATATATTCTGTAATAAAACAATTAAAAAATTTAGAAATTACTTATGAACATTTTTTAAATTTCCTAGTGCCTATTTTTGCTGCAGATAGAGATTACAAATATAGAAATTTTTGGAGTTCTTGTTGGTTTCAGTGGTGTATAATTTAAAAATGATTAATATTGTTATTTTTAGCACAAAGTATAGATGTTCTCCTAATTTTGCCTTACCTGTCGAATTATTTTCTTAAGTGTTACTAGGATAGTATGTTTATAATATAATTTTATTATTTTATATTTCCACATTAGATGTTGTTATGATTTTCTTAAATAGTTTCCAAAATTAAAGATTTTTCAATTTTTTACAGAATTTTTTTTAGATAATTATATATATGATTTTTTGAGCATTCTTCAGTTACGGGTATAAAAACATAACTTAATTATAAATGCGAAACTATCTCGGATTGACAAATCGCAGGCAGATGCTAAATTGCTAGTGCTTGTTTTTATTCCATGTTTCTATTTACCCTACTCTCTTCTGTCCTGTTATAAGACATTCAATTTCAGCAAGAGCTGGAAGATTTAATTGAACAATGTCAGCAGTGGGCAACAACATGATGGCAACTAACCTGAACAAAGTGGCACAATAATGGGTTGCTTTGTAATCCAGCGACATAATCTCTTTTGAAGTATCAAAGTGTTGAGAATTAAGGCGTTTGGGACAAATGAATTTACTGTTACGGTTTATATACCAAAATGGGGAAAACTGTCTCGGGAAAATATAGATTTAATACTTTACCATGTTTAAAAGAAAAAGCGGAATAAATGAGAATGTTAAACAAAAATATGTAAATGTATCTATATATATTTAATTTTATTTGCGGTAATATCTGATACTCAGGAAAATTTGTCGTAGCGCCATTATAAATTATTTATAAATGAACTGGATATTTCTTCAATTATTATATTTAATATAAGTTTTTTACGTGTTTTCCCGGTGAATCGAATTTCGAAATCAGATCACTGAGTTCCGTGTTAAAAATTTTAAAAAGCGCAATTTTGCCACTTAAATTACCAATAAGAGAAAAGGGAATGATATGTCGGTCTGCTACCATCGAAATTTCCATTGAGTGCCCAAAAAAAGTTGAATAAGTTCGAGTTACCTCGAAAGAAATACTCTACTTTCATTAGCTAGTGGATTATAAATATTGGGAAAAATACTGCGGATTTTGAGGGATTCTATTGCTTTTAAAAGTAATTTGGCTTATACCTTTTTGGCTTTTTTTCTCCCTAAAGCAGTAAAACAGTATTGCAAATGTCAACAACATATAATAACAAGGAAGGTAGCTGAAGTGTCCGGCACCGATTTTAATGAAACTTCAATATGTTGTAGAGGGTATAAAAATAATGGACAAATATTTTTGTTAGCGGCGGCGATTCATTATGATGGGTTGAAAACCGTCCCTAAAGTTGACCCCTAAAAACAGTATTTTTGAAATATGTTAGGTTCTAAGTGAGATATTTTTACAAATCAAAATGAAAGTTACTTGCTATTCGCAATGATGTTAAACTGTGGTTTTTTCATCCCAAGGATATCATCCCTTATTTTTACTTGGGTAAACCATGTATTTTCACATGTAATTTAATTCTAAAAATTACGAAATTTAATGGAATTGTTTGAAAATATTTTTTTCACGAGTACCATAAGTAACTTAAGTTGCCGAGTCTCGGAGTTTCTAAAAATAAACTAGTAAAAGAGGGTGAGCTACCCCTAAATATTTTTTTTTAAATTTCAAGTTTTAATTAAGATATCTTGACAAAACAAAATGGAAGTTACGTGTTATTTGAAATGATGTTGAGTTATGGTATTTTTACCCCCAAAGATCCCTTATTTCTTATAACGGCAGACCATTTATTGAATTCTAATAAATACGAAATTTAATGAAATTATTTTACGATTACCATAATTAACTCAAGTTGACATATGTTAGGGTTTCAAAAAATTAACTAGTAAAAGAGGGTGAGTCATCCCCAAACACATTTTTTTCAAATTTCAAATTCTAATTGAGATATCTTTATAAAATAAAGTGGAAATTACTTTTTAGTTGAAGTGAGGTTATACCATGTTGTTTTAACCCCATAGATATTATCCCTTACTTTTTATGAGGGTTAATTTTCTAATTCATTTATATAATTTCGTTCTGGACATTACGAAATTAAACTAAATTTGTTGATAGTATTTTTTTTATGAAGACAGTAAGTAACTTAATTTGACGTGTTTCTGGGTTGCCGAAAATAAACTAGTAAAAGAGGGGAGCCACTCCTAAATAAGGTTTTTAAATATTTCCAGTTCTAATTAAGAAATGCCTACAAAACAAAATTAAAATTACTTAGTCGAAATGATATTATACTATGGTATTTTCACTCTCAAGGATATTATTCCTTATTTTTTATAAAAGTAAACCATCATGTCACACATACACTATTATTCTTAAAATTCTTAATTTAAATGCACGTTACACAATTAGTCATGAATTATAATAATTTAGGGACATGAATGCTTAACCAATGAAATAAGTTTATATTTTCTTATTAATTAAAAGAAAAAATTCCATCGTGCTCTTTAACTTCCGTATCAAGTGAAATTTGGCAATTTTAAAGATAATTGCACATGTATGAAATGACATCCTTCCAATAATATCCATAAGGGTGAAAATACTATAGTTTAACTCAAGGGCGGATCTAGCCTCTCTCTTTGGGGGGGGGGGTCATATCACAAAAGTACAGTATGGCATAAAGAAGTAAGTTGTCGACGAGGGGTGTGTAAAAGGCAGGGTTGGATCTATTTTTCTGAATTCGAAGCTCTTGGGAGGGGCGATCGAAACACATTCCTAGTATAAACCTAAATCGGTTTTATTTTCCTAACCTCAAGGATCTTGGGGGGGGGGAGCAATCGCAAAAACAAATTATCGAGGGAGGGGGAGATGCCAGCAGCATATACATTCCTAGTATAACAGACAAAATCGGGTTATTTTCCAGAAATCAAAGCTCTTGGGGGGAGCGATCGCAAGACAAAAACAAGTTGTCAACGGGGGGAATTGCAACAGCATATACATTTCTAGTATAAGAAGCAGAATCAAGTATGTTTTCCTGAACTTAAAGCTTTTTGGGGGGAGGCGATCACCCCCCCCCCCTGGATCCGCGCCTGGTTTAACTTCATTTCAAATAAGTATTTCCATTTTGTTTTGTAAAGATATCTCAATTAGAACTTGAAATTTAAAAAAAAATATTTGGGGGTAGCTCACCCTCTTGAACTAAATATTTTTAAAAACCCCGAAATACGCCAACTTAAGTTACTTAGGGTATTCGTGAAAAAGATATTTTCAAACAAATATATTAGATTTCGTAATGTTTAAAATTAAATTACATGCGCTAATACATGGTTTACCCTTATAAAAAATAAGGGATGATATCTTTGGGAGTGAAAAAACCATAGTTTAATATCGTTTCGAACAGCAACTAATTTTCATTTTGTTTTGTAAAAATCTCATTTAAAACCAGAGATATTTCAAAAATACTGTTTTTAGCGGTGAACTTTAGGGGCGGTTTTCACCTCGTTAAAATGGATCTCCGCAAATAAAAAAAATACTTGTCACTTATTTTTGTACCCTCTACAACATATTGAAGTTTCATTAAAATCGGAGCCGGACACTTCATGTACCTTCCTTGTAAGACTTAATATTTTAGTTGTGTTAATGACCTCATATCAATATTACGTTTTGCGATCAAGGGAGATAGAAGAAATAGCCCAAATTATTTTGGAGATGTATGTAGCAGATAAATTTGTTGTGTTATACCTTATAAGAATATCTTATCAGGGTAAAGCTTTTAATCGTTTCAATTATATTGTGACGGCTTTTGTTGAGTGTTTCAAGGTAGTCTATAATGAAGTATCGTCTGCTGATAAGGTTAATCTTGAGGATTTGTGCAGCAATATAGTTGTAGTTCCAGTCATTAGAGAACAGCCTCTTCGGGGGTATTTCGGGATACTGACTTAAAGAATTTTTTCTCCTAATATGCATAAACTACATTGTTAGAATAATTAATGTTTAATCACTGCTGTTTGTTAATGGTTTGAAAATGTACATTTTTATTCTGTAGAGAGAACTGTTATAGTTTGGAAAATTGTTTCAGTGGAATTCAGTGGTGTGTGAACAATCAATTGTTATTAAATTTAAGTACATGTTTAATATTATCTGTAAGTTATAAAATTTCTACAATTCTATAGTTATCAGTTAAATATGACCTTAGTTCAAAGAGTTGATATAATTAAGGATCTTGATATTGTTTTAAACTCAGAACTTAGCGTTAACTTAATTTTAGCGAAATGATATCCGAAGCTAATCAAATGATAAAATTAATTATCAGAAACTGTAAATTGTTTAAAAATAAGGAAAAAATAAAATTATTTTTTACGACATTAGTAAGAAGTAAACTTGCATACCGTTCACTTTTAGGGCTCTAATTTAAAATAAGTATCTATAAGTTATAGAGAGAGTTCAACAAAACTTTTTGAAGTGTTCGTGGTTAAATACTAAGGGAATTTGCCTACCAGTTGGGATAGACAATTGACTGTTGCAGGATAGATTCAATTTCTTGTGACGAAAAGTGACTGACTTGCATTCAGTTTTGTTTTTGTATAAGTGGTTCAGAAGCTGGAATATTTGTTCTTAGCTTTCGGGCGAATTTAATAAATGACATGCTATAATGTTTTCATCTTAGAACATCTGGGAGCGAGAGTGGTGTAAGTCGTCTATACAGGGTGTAACATAAAGGTTCGGTATAAATTAAACAGTGTATTCTTTAGTAAAAAATAATTTCTTTTTCATATATAGTTTTGTTCTACGAATATTCGTTTCTAAGTTACAGGGTGTTAAAATTTTTTTAAAAATTCGTTTTAGTGCAATAATTTTCGAACGCTGGAAGACAATGGAACGAAATTTTAGCCAGAGCTTAACTTGATACTGCTCTAGTAACAGTAAAAAACTGACTTCATAGTTTACTCAGTTGCGTGCGCACGGATATTACTGTAAGGGTAAAAAAAATGTGGTACGCCTCTGGTAAAATTTTTTTTGATCATTTCCTCAGATTTGATATTTTATTTAAAAAAAAATTTCTCTTGCGTTTTCTTTGTATCTCTCGTCATATTTCCGTAATTAAGACTTTTATAAATACCATTTTTTCCGTTGCATACACAGAAAAATGTAGAAAACACAAACATTGTCCAGTATGCTATAACCATAATGTTTACTTTTTTCAGGTAAAAAGGTGATTGTCAGTTAAGATAAACTTTCATTACACCTTTTTAATTTGGTTAATTAATAAAAATGGACTACTCATTTGAAGAACTAGCACATATGCATTTTAATTATGGCTTTGTAAACGGGAATACAGTGTTAGCTGCGCGTCTGGATGCTGAACATTTTTCGGTTCGACACATTCCAAATGAGAAAACCTTTTCAATAATTCACGTTCGTTTACGTGACAACGACTCAAAATGTACGGACAGTACAGCTCGAGGAAATAATACTACAGACGGTCGAGCCAAATCCTGATTCTAGTATAAGAACAATTGGCAGAATAGAGAGAGTAAGCGATATGACTATGCGACGAATACTCTACGATAATTTGTTATACCCATAACACCTGCAAAGGGTGCAGTCACTTTCTACCGAAGATTATGCTCCACGTCTCGGATTTTGTAATTGGTTTTTAATAAGATCAACCAGAATTTTGTGTTTCATTCATCTATCTTATTTAATGACGAAGCTGGATGTACA
Organism: Diaprepes abbreviatus; assembly: GCA_034092305.1. Lineage (NCBI taxonomy): Eukaryota > Metazoa > Arthropoda > Insecta > Coleoptera > Curculionidae > Diaprepes > Diaprepes abbreviatus. The sequence goes on from JASJET010000022.1 coordinate 28,327,386, forward strand.
CGGAATGGTATATATAATTTCCATAATAGTCATCTATATGCCGATAAAAATCCGCATGGAATAATACAATTTCGGCACCAGCAACGATTTTCTATAAACGTTTGGGCAGGGATAATTGGTGAATTTTTTATTGGTCCCGTAGTATTACCGAATCGATTAGATGGTTTAACATATCTGGATTACAACCTTTATTAGAAGAAGTCCCACTTGAAACATCCTAATGGATGTGGTTTATGCATGACGGCGCTCCTGCTCATTTTAGACGAGAGGTGAGGCATACCTTAATGAAATGTTCCGGAATAAATGGATAGCTCGTGGAGGGCCAAGAACATGGCCTCCTTGTTCTCTTGACCTTAATCTTTTGGTTTATTACTTATGTGGCCACTTAAAAAACATGGTTTATTCCGTTGAAATTCCTAACTTTCCGCTAAAGAGTTGAAATGGGATGTCAGCAAATTCGAGAGATGCTTGGTACTTTTGCACGAGTAAGAGAATCCATGAGTATTAGAAAATATATTACAGCTGGGGAACAATATTTTCATAATCTTTTGCGATAATTTTTTGTTTGAATAATGCATTTGTTATTGTTAAGTAATTAGTATTATTATATTTTAAACATCTAAGAGTATTTTTTAAATGCCCATGTGACAAGTTTTTAAAAATGAGTCAAAACATACCCGATAATGTTTGTGTTTTTTACATTTTTCTTCATGTTTCTACATTTTGCTGTGTATGCAACGGAAAAAATGGTATTTACAAAAGGCTTAATTACGGAAAAATGACGAGAGATACTAGGAAAATGCAAGAGGAACATTTTGTTTCAAACAAAAAATTAAATTTGAGGAAATGATCAAAAAAATTTTACCAGAGGCGTACCACATTTTTTTAGAACTTTCCGATAATAGCCGTACGCACGCCACTATATAAGTTACGAAGTAAATTTTTTTACTGTTACTAGGGAGGTATCAAATTAAGCTCTGGTTAAAATTTTTTTCCATTACCTTTTAGCGTTATTACACTAAAACGATTTTTCTTAACATTTTTTAACACCCTGTAATTTAGAAACGAATATTTGTAGAGCAAAACTACACATAAAAATTTTTATTTTTTATTAACGAATCCACTGTTTAATTTATTCCCAATCTTTATGTTACACCTTCTAGGTCGACTATGTTCTGTGTTTAACAGTATATCGAAATCATGTGATTTGCGTATGAATTATAAATAGATTTAACAGTTCTCTTCAGTATTATTATAACTACATAACTATAGGAATATATATATATATATATATATATATATATATATATATATATATATATATATATATATATATATATATATATATATATATATATATATATATATATATACAGTGCCTTCATTTCAAAACGAACCATCCTTAATAACTTTCTTAAATAGAAAAATTAAAAAAAAAGAAAAAACACGTCAATTTAGATATACAGGAGGAAGTTTAATTTTGCATTTGTTAAAAGTCTGTCAATCACCTCCTCAACTCCAGCTAACCTCACTTTGATATGTCAAATGGGAACCCCCACCTTGTGACACATCATTGTAAGCAGCATAAAATTGTCTTTCCAACCGTATAAAAAAAATTAAATCGGTTGACGTACAAGCGAATAGTGTGCAAAAATGTCTTGTAATAATGCATAATATATCGGCCTCGAACTTTGGTATGTCAAATGATTACCCTATAGTGTGATACATCATTTTAAAGGACGTACGATCTGCTATCCAACGATGTCAAAAAAAATTAAGTTAATAGACGTTATAGGCAATTAGGATGCAAAAATGTGTGTTAAATATAAGCAGTTTATTCAGTTTTATTCAGTTGAAGAAAATTATTTTATTAAATGTTCAAAATGTGCGCCGTTATTAGCGAGACAATAAAAAAGCCTATTTTGAAATTCCCCACGAACATTGGCAAGGGTTTCTCTGCTAATTCCTCTACATTCCCGAACAATTCGATCTTTTAAATCGTCAATATTTTCAGGTGGGGTTTTATAAACCTTGCTTTTTAAATACCCCCAAAGAAAAAAGTCTAGAGGGGTTAGGTCTGGAGACCGTGCTGGCCATTCAATTGCACCACGTCTGCCAATCCACGTCCCTGGAAAATGTTCATCAAGCCACTCGAATTGCCAAAGCGTAGTGCGGGGGAGCTCCATCTTGCTGGAAATGCAAATTATTTTCATTTAGTACCATAACAGCATTTTCATCCACTTGATTTTCTAAAGATTGCACAATGGCAGGGTATATTGTGTTTTCTAAAAGGTTTAAATAAATTTGCCCAGTTAAATTATCTTCCAAAAAAAATGGCCCGATGATTTCATTGCCATAAATTCCTGCCCACACGTTAATTTTTTCGGGATATTGAGTATGCCCTTCTCGGAAAAGGTGCGGATTTTCATTATCCCAGTACCTGCAGTTATGTCTGTTAACCAGTCCATTTAGAAAAAAAGTTGATTCATCACTAAAGCAGATATTCTTAGGTAAATGGGGGTCCTCGTCAATTCGTTGGCACATTAATTCGCAAAATTGAATTCTCCTATCAAAATCGTCTTCTCCGAGTTCTTGAAGAATTTGAATTTTGTAGGGAAAAAATTTATTTTGTTTTAAAACTTTATGCACAGAGCCAGGAGAAATGTTGGTTAAATCTGCGACCTTTGAGATGGATAAAGTTGGATCTATTGCAAACTGTCCTAGTACCTCGATTTGACATGCTTCATCTACAACCCTTTTCTCAATAGATTTTTTATTACAAACGGATCCCGTTTCTTCAAACTTTCGTACCAATTCGAGTACATATTTATGGCCCACGTTTTTGTCTTGATGCCTCTCGTTAAATGCTCTGGCGGTTCTACGAGCGCACCGGTCTTCAGCTCCATAGAGAAAAATTATTTATATTCTTTCGGCTAGCGTATACACCATTTATATTCACGTTTCAACTAGGCGTCACAATGACAATTTTAACAATAATAAACAACTGGTAGTGTTTAAAGATCTTAAAAATTTTATTTATTGCAGTGATTTTTTGTACCTATCAGGTACCGCAAAAAATATCATTGAAATAAATACACTAGATTGATTAGACTGCAATGAATTTTGCGATGAATTTTAAAACAGGCTTAGTTTTCTTCTCGCAAATATTTTAACTGTTTATTATTTTAAAAAAATATTTATTTTAAATTTAAAATAATATTTTACTCTATGAAGTAGCCATTTGACATAATAAAGTTTAATGTGATAAGGTGTCTATTATTACCACACATCTTTTCTTACTATTCGCTTGTACATCAACAGATTTTGTTTTTTTTTATTGGCTAAATAGGAGATAGTATGCCCTTTAAAATGATGTATCACACTATAGGGTAATCATTTGACATACTAAAGTTCGAGGCCGATATATTATGCATTATTACAAGACATTTTTGCACACTATTCGCTTGTACGTCAACCGATTTAATTTTTTTTATACGGTTGGATAGACAATTTTATGCTGCTTACAATGATGTATCACAAGGTGGGGGTTCCCATTTGACATATCAAAGTGAGGTTAGCTGGAGGTGAGGAGGTGATTGACAGACTTTTAACAAATGCAAAATTAAACTTCCCCCTGTATATCTAAATTGACGTATTTTTTCTTTTTTTAAAATTTTTCTATTTAACAAAGTTATTAAGGATGGTTCGTTTTGAAATGAAGGCACTGTATATATATATATATATATATATATATATATATATATATATATATATATATATATATATATATATATATATATATGTATATCCTTGTCCACATCGCTTATCTGAAATTCAATTGACATACGCCAAAAAATATTATTTTCAGTGGAGCTTTTTAGATATTTCTATTTATTTTAGCTTAATAATATAGCGCCAACTGATTTTAAAATCTAAATATCTAGAACTTTAATATCAATAAAAATTTTTTAATATTGTGCTAAAATTTAAACTGTTTTATTCAATCGAAGATTGAATAAAAAATCAGTACAAGATATATGAAATTGAGGCCTAACCAAATTTACAATAAAAATTAAAAATATTGGTAATTTGCAATTTTTATGATTTGTTTTCATATGGTACAATAAAACCCTATTTTTATTCTTATTTGGTATACTTTACTAATTAAAATAGAAAAACGGTTAAAGTCAAAGGCATAAGAGATAATCAACTAGCCTAGTCATTAGAAAAAAGGTAACTAATGAATACCAACATGTTTGTATGTTAGAGATTAAAGGGGTCTATAGTTCACAGTCTACTTTATCATAGTCATCGGCATCACCCTGAAAAATTTTTTCAGATTTTTAAAAATGACCTCGAAACATTTAAAAGCAGAATGTTTAAAAGTCAGTGTAGAAGTTCACATTTGCAAATGAAGCAACTAGATAGTAATAAAAATAAAATTGTTAATTTCAAAAGTAAATGAAAAAAAAAATTTTTTTATTAACCTGGTTTGTTTAAGTTTAGTCTTTTTATTTCAAATTTGCTTTTTTAATTTTACTGCTTCTTTTTGGTAAATAATTTGAATTTTCTTCACTGTTATTAAGACTTTCCACTAGTTGTAGCAAAAATTTAGTTAGTGGTATACTAAAATATAAAATATGTAATGTTTAAAGTAATTCAAATATTTTGGTAATTTTAAACTTCACTCTTATAATACTCTCTTAAAATAAAATTTGAAAACTGTAATAAAAGTCGTGAAACTTTCAAAAAAACATTCCCAATTATAATTTAATGTTCATAAGTTGTATAAAATTATAGAAATCCCTTTCAAGTTTATTTCAAGAAAAAGTTATTATGCAGAAAAAATTATACACCTATATGACACTTTACTAAATAAAAACCCTTAAGGTTTTAAAATACTAGTTCTGCTGTGGAATCAGGACTTAAAAAGGAAATTATATACATAAACACAAAAAATTTGTATGTACTTTTTTGCAAGTTGTATATCGAATCTTTAACTTAAATATATCAAAAATAGGTTAATTTTCTTCTAAAATTTATGAGTATGACACAGATATCTTAGGTAAAATATAAAATCTGCAATTTTATAGAAATGATATACTTTTTTTTGAAGATTAAAGAGTTCCAAGAGTTATTATTCAAAATTAATTAGTTTTAAAATTTGTAAAAATTTAAACATTTCCACAGTATTTGTCATTATTAGTCTATTTTAAAAATAATAATCCTATAAAATTGTATTATGGTTAGTTCGTTTTATTAAAATGTTATGCTTTTCATAATAAATTTCCAATCTATCAAGATTGATTCAAACTCAAACTTAAAACTAGCAAACGGGTATTTAAAATTCTTAAATTTTTAGACAAAAATGCATGCTTAAGTAACATTAGAATTAGTTTAAAGTCCCAAAGAACATGATTTGTACTTTCACATGTGTCAGTTAAGCCTACATATTTGTAAAATTTACTATACTACAGTTAATGTTTGTTAGTAATAAAAATGATTTAAGCCGGAGGACCTAACTTGAAAGACTAAAAAGCTTACAGATAATGGTACAAAACTTAATTTACTTTGTCATAGAAAAAAAATCCTAAAGTGTCCCTTAACGGAGATACAGAGCCTTAAAGGGGTACTCAGCGATTTACCTTATCCGCTCTAAGTTTTGAACCGATTTGTATAATTTAATGAAATTTTAATATTTTATAGAGACCATAAAGACTCATTAAACCATACTACAGTAGATATATTAGATCATCAGAGAAGTCAGAAGCGGACTTGCAGCCCTACTCGTTGAGTCTAATTTTTAACAAATGTAATTTTACGGAGCTGAAAACTAATTCCTTTGCAAAAAAGGTACTCTTAATTTATTTTGATAAAACTGGCTGTTTTCGAGATAACTCGGTTTTTAGGCGAATCACTCAAAAGTTACTAATTTTATTTTTACCTGTTTGTATTTAAAATTATAGCAGTAAGTTGATGATAAGAAATTTATCACCATAATAATAAATTTATCTCATGAAAATTGGGAATAAAAAAGGTATAAAATTGAAATACACTTTTCTATTGTTTTTTGCCACAACAAATATTTACTGACACATTGTTGGGCTGTTCTTATTGTTCCCGGTGTCCATTCTTTTCTATGTCCATTGTTTAGACGGTAAGAATGCATTGCTAAAAATGTTTTGACAGTAATAGGGAGCCATTTACATAAGTTTCTTCTTCGTCAGTGCCGTAGCTTAGGTTGCTGCTGCTCGGGGTAGATGCAAAATTTGCCGCTCGGGGCAGATGTAAAAATTGCGGCCTCTTCCTTTCTATATTAAGAAATAATACCATTATTATAAAGAGAACATTTTCTAGAGTGAAGAAAATTAGGCTGCAAATTTAAGAACTTTTAGTAAAAAAAATTCTCTAAAATTTAAAATTCCTAAAAACTAGAAAACAAAATTCAATTATAAATCCATGTTTTGAATTCCTTTACTATCAATTATTAAAAACAACATTCTCACTTTAAAAAAATGTGTTATCAATTGAAAATCATAAAAAATATTTTTAACACTATTGAATATTGCAACATAATAAATATTTTTTCCATTGAGAAAATAATTTTTAACATGAACTTTAAAAATTATCAATTCCGTATAAAAATAAAACAAAAAAAAACATCCTTAGCAATCCTCCAATTATATCTGCAGATAAGAGATCTCAGATTTCTTTAAATTTCTTAGATTTTATAAAAATTGATAATTATGAAATTAAATTTAGATCGACATAGGAAATCTTTAAAAAGTTGTATGTCCAATCTGGCAGTGGGTATGAATATCCGTATTCATTAATTGTCCGTATTAGACTCTTAAAATACGTACAAATATGGAAATATTTGTATATGTGCTAATACTCTTCATTTATAAAAAGACATATCAAGGCTGTAAAAGAAGGGGATGATCATACTCACCTACTGATATGCGATTTCCGCGAATTCATTAAAAGGAATTCTAGTCAAAATAAAATGTTTTCCTTTCCCCTTTGTTTCTCGCTAGAATATTTTCCATAATAACATAGAATAATAAGAATAAATTATGCTTGTCTGTTGATTTTTTTTGCTATTTTTGTTTTTTTTTTGTAGTTTTCACTAATATTGTTAATCAAATTAGTAATAGGCTAATCCGTTAAGTCTGAGTAGAAGCATCGTATTAATCTGTGGTGTTTTTTGTTTATAGCCTTCTACGATTTTTAATGAAAAAATTGTAAAATATAGTGTAATGGAACAAACACCAGTTATTTTATATTCTTTCATATGAAGTGTATTCTCTAAAAATCAGTAATTAAATAATCACGCTGTGGATAGTATATATATATATATATATATATATATATATATATATATATATATATATATATATATTACCATTCTAAGATCTAAATCCATTACCAAACTTAGCAATTTTATTACTTTTGAGTCGAATAAATGTTTTCTTAAAAAATTTATGACCACATAATCTAAAAAATTGAACCTTCTTGTTAGATTTACAAATAAATCTGTCGAAGAAATCCTACCCTGGCCATGTAATTAGAACCGAAGAGATAAGTTCCGTTAAAATATATTAAAATATTGAACAATTTTCCCATTATTAGAAAGTAAAAGAATAGTCAAATAAAGTCACTATAATGTGATATGTTGTTTGAGAACATATAAAAAGAAGTCATAAAGTTACTATTTTTTTTATTCACAAGAAATAACGAGTTAGATATTTACTTCCAAAACAGCTAAGAAGAGTGACTAGTGTTTTTAACAGGCGTTATCGTATACTTTTTGTTATAGAAAGACGTTTGATTAACTGTTTTTATATAAAAAATAAGATTTATATGCTCAGGGGCTAATTCGTGAATTAAGTGTACTGTATAGAATAGATAACACCCTCTGAGGACGAGAAGACCGAAACTACTCGAACTTTAGGGAATGAAATTGACGGGCTTTTATTCATTTTTTTTTGTTTTATATTTTAAAAAGCTATTTATATGCTTTATCTTCTAAGTTGGGTTTTACTTTTTAATTAATAGAACGGTCATTAAGAGCAGTTACGTTAGTTAATTTGGAATTGTTAAACACCTCTAATTTTAAGTTTCTCATTGTAATTACACTTGTTTTCTATTTGTTTTTGTAAATAGATTTAAGTGTTTTGAGAAACTTGTTTTGTTTAATTTAATTAAAAACCTTCAAGCGGTCGCGCCGTTGTAAAAGCTTCAAATCAAGAGACATCATCTGACTATTTGAGTCCTGAAGTCTTGAGTTTTGATAGTGGTAAAGCCTAAATAACCTGTAGTTGTTTGGTATTAAATCCACAAAAAACCAAGAGGACAAACCAGACAGCCAGAGAGCCTTTGTCTCTGTTATATTTATTTATAGGATTTTAAAATAGCTACAAAATTAATATGTCACAGTCGGAGATTTTAGGCATACTGTCCTTACGCAACCAAAGTATACCATTTGCAAGAGTTTACGATCAAATGCTGTCACAATGGAGTATATTACATCGTACATAGAAAATTAAAAAACTTCAATTTATCACTCAAAAATATTTACATTGTTCAGTTTACAATACTCAAGTTATGACGATTAACTTTTTAATTATAACATGTATTAAAATTGTTATAACATTGTTATGTTACTCTTGAAATAGTATAAAAAAGCCACTACCAATCTCTAAATATACATATTTAAATTAAAAAGTTACCAAGCATTTTAATAAATGGCAACTTTTAAATTTTACCTTGTACAAGATTCATGTTTTCAAAATGAAATAAAACATTAATTACTAAACATATCTTTCAATAAAAATACTTTTAAACAGAGTATAGATACGGATTTCATTTTTTAAAGATAATGTCGTCCAAATACCTCCCGTTGAACACATTGTTTGAGTCTGAGCCTCATATCTTGGCGAATGTTTTTTAAGGCCACAACAATTCGCGGATTGTTATCGTAAACTATCCCTTTTAGGTCGCTTCATAAAAATATATCCATTGGAACAAATCAGGCGACCTCGATGGTCACGGGATGTCCCCAAAATCGACTTACCAGCTTTTGAGGGAAAGCTTCTCGAAGCATAGTCATTCAAGCTCTAGCCGTATGTGGGGTGGCTCCATCCTGTTGAAACCAGGTGTGTGATGAGAACGATGGATGAGGTCGCAGATTCGGTAAAAAAATCTGTAATCATCCTTCCATAATTGTCACAATTCACATTCGTCGCCTGGCCCCAGACATTTTCAAAAAAAGGTATATTAAATGGACAAAGCGCACAATATAGTTACCTTGGAGCAACGTAATCGTTTTTAATGTTTGAGTCATGGATTATAGATTCTTGGAGTTTTGTTTATTAACATGCCCATTTAAGTGAAAATGCGCTTCTTCATCCAAAAAAATGGAATTAACTGTTCGGAACCTCTCTAACATCATTTCACAAAACTGTTTGCGTAAAATAAAGTCATTTTCTTTTTGTACAATCTAAATTTTGAAAGAATAAAAATTTAAATATTTTTTTAAATTTCGTGGACTGTTGTTGATCTTGGAAGCCCCAATGAAACTGCTTTTTTCCGAATCGAAAGTAGTGAGTTCCAATTAAACTTCTTTCAACGAGTTGCAGGGGTCGTTGAAGATCAACTAGGCCCAGTTGCGGGCTGTTCATAGCCTAAGTTATAGCTCGGAACCCAGGAATGAGTTAAATTCACACTGGTGCATCACTCAATCGTCGGATATTGAATTTCGAACAAAATTGATGATAAGCGGTCACGGAAGAATCACCGCTTTTGAAAAATTCCTCTACCGCTAACGCGCGATGCTCTCCCGACCACTGCCACATCAAGATTGACAAATCCGTACGATTGTTATTCGAATAACGCTATCCTCGTTCCGCACCGTTTATTACTTTTCGAAATAATCGCATTTAAAAATATAGATCTTCCACCAGACACCTTGTATCTTTGGGTTCTGTTTTCCACATATTTAGTTTCCCCAAAAACTGCTCATTAGTTATAGATTAGCTTTTAGCTAACTTTATTAGTTAACGATAAACCTCATAAAAATATGGTATTTAGGATATCCTGGAGATGTCAATTTTGGCTTAATGAGAACTGATTGAAAGTTAACCTTTTTTTTGCTTTTATTAAACCGGAAACGTAGTCTGTTGTACAGTAAGAACTTTTTCAGTCAATTTTTAATAGCCAATATCTCAGCAATTTCGAAGATGGACATCTAGCTAAAAATCCATATTTAAAGTGTATATAAAATTATTTGTAACCTGATCTTCTTTCAGACATAATGCAATAAATAATATTTTTAAATATTCCTAGTTAGATCTGAATCAACAAGTTAGTTCTGATTAGAAATGATCTCCTTGAAAAATATAAAAATTAGGTCCTAAAAATCTATTTAATTATTGACTTAACTACTTTTTTATTAACTGTTATAATACTATAATGCAACAACTAATTCTTCTTTTCTTTTTTACAGATATACGTGAATATAAATCGACGAGGCGACAGTGTATTAATATTCAAAGTAATCACATTACAGCCGGTGTCATTCAATGTAGTGAACTCCTTTATATGTAAAATTGGTTTATAACTTAATATGGGGCTTTAAATCACCTAACCCTTATTAGCGCATTGGAAACTTATACTATGTCTTGACCGTCTATCCTCAATATAAGGCTAGACAGCTCTAATAGTTGTGCTGAAAAATTCTCTAACGTTCCGATGTTTCCGACTCTGGGAACAAACCCGATCGGCATCAACGTCGATGCCAGCGTGGGGACGCGTAACGTGACCTCATCAAGACCGTCCAAGTCCTGTGGGAGCAGCTGTGACAGGGTCTTTGACTGTCTTGTTTATTTCACGAGATTCTGGGGGATTTTGACCGCAATAGGTAAGGTATCCTTTCAATTTAATATAATTTATTTAAGGTTCCAGTGTTATTATTTTATATTGCCGTTTAGGAAAAAGGTGTTAAGTGTTGTAAACGAATAGGACAAAAAAGGTGGTAAATTTTGAAACTTGACTTTCGTTACACAATTAAATCAAAAATAGAGTTCAGATTAGGTTGTTGTCCAACACTACAAACATTTATTTTAGTTTCAGACGAAAGAATTTCCTTCTTTGGATGTAGTGCTTGTGAGTTTTATTTGCTTTTTCTCTTTTTGATTGTGGTTAACTTCTCGAAAACATTATTCATGGAAGAAGTTTATTTTGATATATGATATGACAATTGTAAACATTAAAACCCAAACGTATTTAAATAATTTTAAAATACAAAGTTTGAAGATCGTTTCCAAAAAAACTGATCCAGTATGCGTAAATGGCTGTAGATCAAGGGTACGAATAGGGAACCAGTGGCCTAAAACAAGGAGACGCACTGTCACCCCTCCTCTTTAATATAATCCTGGAAAAAGTAGTGAGAACAACATAAATTAGAACAGAACTAATAACATTAAATGGACCAAAATTACTACTAGCATACGCGGATGACATTGATATTGTTGGAAACACCGTCACCAATGTAAATGAAACTTTCAATAAAATAGAGGTAGAGGCAAGGAAAACCGGTCTCATGGTCAATGAGGAGAAAACCAAATACATGTGCATAAACACACAAAAGAATCGAGATAGAATAGGACAAAATGTAACAATAGACACATATAACTTTGAAAGAGTGGAGCATTTTAAATATCTTGGAGCGACAGTCACCGCAGATAACGATATCACAGAGGAGATAAAAGGGAGAATTCAGGCAGCAAACAGATGTATGTATAGTCTCAACAACACCATCAAATTTAAGAACCTAACACGAACATCAAAAATCAGGATATATAGATCAGTGATTAAACCAGTGCTCATGTATGGCTGTGAGACGTGGACGCTGACAAAAGCAATGGAAATGAAACTTAGATGTTTTGAGAGGAAAATCCTTAGAAGGATTTTCGAACCCTATCACGACCCCAATACTAATCAATACCGAATAAGAACAAATGCCGAGGTCAAACAGATATATAACGCTAGCGACATCGTACAAGATATTAAATCCCAACGCCTAAGATGGGCTGGCCATGTCCATAGGCTCCCTAATAACCGACTTACCAAGTTAATTTGGGAGGAGGCCCCGACAGGGAAAATACCCTTAGGACGCCCAAGAATGCGATGGAGAGATAACATTTGGTCAGATTTGAGAACAATGGCGTTACCCACTGACCCAACTATCATGGACGACCGTGTGAGATGGAAGCAAGTTGTGCAGTCAGCCAAGACCCACCCCGGTTTGTAGGGATACTATAGAAAAAAAAAAGAAGAAGACTGTTTCAAGATTTAATTAAGTTTTCTCTAATATTTATTTAAATGAGTTAATGGAAAAATTGGGATTATAGATGCTGAATTTTTTGTAGGTTAGTGCGTTAAAGCATCCCTTATATATTTGTTACCAATGTTTCGCTTTATTCATAAGCAGAACTTCAAAGAAAAAAATAACATTAGACGAATTTTTTGTACCACTGATAAGAAAAATTCAAAATAATTACGTAAGCACTCCACAATGCATTAGAAAATAAAAAGAAAATAAAGAAAGTATATCAGAAAAAAAGCATTCTTTGGTCAAATATTATGTATATAGAAATACACTGTATATATTTAGTAAAGAAACAATAGTTTTTACAGACCATTAACCACTGTTTACAAACAAGTTCTACATACATATTTGGTATTGTAATTCAAGTTTAAGAATGACAGGTGTAAAAAAAGCAAGTTTTTTTTTAATTTCATTATTTATCTTTTCTTTTATGTTTATTATACTTTATTATATCAATTATTATTTCTTTTAATGGACTGAGATCAATATCTTTGAAGGAATGTTAAGGTTTTATATTTTACTTCAAAAATTTTTTATCAAAAATATCCATTTTTCTCCTTTTTTTTAATTAAAAAATAACTCTATTAATAAACCGAAACGTTAATGAAAAAACAATAATGCCTTAATTTCGCTTAAATTTCTTTAAAGATAGTGATCGCAAGATTAAAAGAAATAATACTTGTTTTAACCAACACTGTCAACAAAAGTTATATATATATATATATATATATATATATATATATATATATATATATATATATATATATATATATATATATATCCGCAACATATGGGAGTTTTTTTTATCAATAACTTTATTCGAAATTTGACGTTGACATCAATTTGTGCCTCGATCGAGATGAAAATTAACTAAAAAATAGTAGTTACGTGATTGGTATTATCTATCCAATTTTAATTTTTTTCCAAAAAAAAATCAGGAGTGGGGTTTTATCTAAAAATATCGAAAAAAATTAGAAAAAGTTTTTCTAAATGCAATTTTTAGCACATATGCAAAATTTCAGCTGTATAAGATAATTCAGATTTTTTGTCCATTTTTTGTAAACTGCACCACTGCAAAATAAGACTCAATGCGACCTATATCAAAATTCTTAGTTTTTACTATGCTGCATCCTAGACATATTTAGTTTAAAGTATCACCATATTAAATATGTGTTTTTCTACAAAATCCAAATAGGGCTATTAAAATTTGGTCACATGTGATGCAAGGTTTATTTGTTTTTGGCCCTGTATAAGGAAACTTCATATAATAACTATTTTTTGAAAAGGTAGTTAATGTCTAAAAGTAATACACGGTATAATTAAGACAAACAAGTACACAGTGTCATCAGTAAAGTATGCCGTTAAAAAGGTGGAATTTTAAATGCGTTTAATTTTTATATTATGATTTGTTTATTAGAACTATTTTCTTAATATTAATGTTAATAAATAATAATAATAAAAAGTAAATTTATAAAAGAAATTGAATCGAACAAAAAAATTTATAAAAGATAATCCTCAAATTATTGTTCTTAGGCCTGATAAAAGCAATTAAACACTAGTTATGAACAAAGCAGATTATGAAACAAAAATGAACAACTTACTAAAGGTAGAAAACACATATAAAAAAATTAAGTGTGATCCAACCAACTTATATCAAAAGAAAAATAATACCTTCATAAACAAATTACCAATGCAAAAGAACAAACTGAAAAAGATGCAAAAAGGCTAACCATTCAAAATGCTATTCCATCGAAAATGTACAGCCTATCAAAATTACATAAACATGATATACCACTAAGACCTATTGTCGAAATTCTTATCGGATTGCGTTTCAAATATTACTGGAAAAAACGTTTTTTTTTGTTTAAAATTCATTCGCCTTTAAAAAATTCATTGATAGAGTAAACCTACCAGAAAATTACAGGCTTATTTCGCTAGATGTTATATCTTTGTATATAAACATACCAAATCAACTTGTTCACACTATTTTAGCAGAAAAATGGGAAATTTTAAAAAAAACATACGTCACTATCAAAAAATAATTTTATGGATTCTGTTGACCTCGTTCTAAACACAAATTACTTTCAGTACGAAAACACCTTTTACAAACAACTCGATGGATGTGCTATAGGATCACCAATTTCATTTACCATTGCTCAGTTAGCAATGGAATATTTAGAGGAAAAAGTTTTAGAAAAATTAAATGTTAATATAATATTTTTCAAACGGTTGGTCGTGCCACAGGATAAAATCAATAAAATTCTTTTAGAGTTTAACAGTTTCAACGAAAAATTACAATTCACGTCCGAAACAGCAAATAATATTAAAATAAATTTTCTAGATATGACACTTATACGCAGAAAAAATAAAATTTTAACTGAATGGTACACCAAACCAACTTGGCCAGGTAGATATCTAAACTGTTTCTCTAATGACTCAAAAACTCAAAAAAATTGTGTTATAATCGGTCTGTCTGATCGTGCTATCTCTCTAATGATTCACGAATTCATACAAAGATATGAATTACCAATAAAATTTTTATAAAAAAAATTGAACCTACTTCTAAAAGTGCGCTAAAAGGTGAAAAATAATTATAAATTTTTATATGAGATTGAAATTTTTGAAGTCGGCTCCAAACAAATACCTGACAAAATATGATTCGCATATACAGATTAAAAATACTTTATTTGTAATTGCTTTCTTACCATAATTTGTATATAATAGTAGTTATGTATTTCATTTAGAAATAATTTGACACTGACTTCAAAAATTTCAATTTCATATAAAACTTTATAATTATATTTCACCTGTTAGCGCTCTTTTAGAAGTCGGTTCGATTTTTTTATAAAAATTTTATTTTTCGATTCTTAGTTTTGAATTCATTATAATACCAATAGATTATTTGAACTAAGTACAAATCGAGATTAGTGTACCTCGCAATGACTCTAAGGTGATAAAAAAGTACGCATTTTATCCAAAGTTCTAAATCACCCTAAAGTGAACCACTAAAAATTCTTAGAATTCTCCAAATACCAGTGAAATTGTGTTAAACAAATCTTTAGTCTGTCATAGTAAATCAACTATCTTAAATTTTAGTCCGCTATATTGGATTCGGCATATTGAATCCTGAAAAAATACTTTGAAATTCATAATTTACACCTTCAAGAACATAGGGGGTTGTATATCAGTTTTGGAGAAAATCGAAGAATATAAAATTTTCAGGACGCCATATTGAATCCGTCAGATACAGTTTTTCAAAAAATATTTTAAATTCGTAATTAACATTAATAAAAATACCCCAGTACAGATTTTAGACAAAGTTGGGAGATGTTGAATCTTTAATCCGCCACTCTGGATGTTTTATCCGCCATATCGGATACGCCATATTTAATTTTTTTAAATAATTTCATATTTTTAAAGTTCGCTCTCAAAAACTCTCCTATATCAATTTTGAAAAAAATCGGACAAAATTAATTTTTATCCGCCATATTAGATACGCCGTATGGAATTTTTTAAAAATAAATTCAGATTTGTTACGTGCGACTCCGTAAACTCCCCCATACCAATTTTGGAGAAAATCGGACAAAATTAATTTTTTTGTCGGCCATATTTGATCCGCCATATCGAATTTTTAAAAAATATTTTGAATACGTTTTGTGCGACCCTAAAAACTCTCCCACACCAATTTTGAAGAAAATCTGACAAAATTAAATTTTTTTGTCCGCTATATTGAATTTTTTAAAAATAATTTCAGATTCGTTGTGTATGATCCCGAAAATTCCCACATACCAATTTTGGAGAAAATTAATATTTTTGGCCGCCATGTTGTCAACGCTATCTTGGATTTTATTGCACCAATTTCGTCCAAAAAATATGGAACAACCGCAGCAACTTCCTGAACATAACGTAAAAATTTCATTCAAATCGGTGCCGCCGTTCCGGAGTAATCGGTGTACATACATAAAAAAAATACATAGTCGACGAATTGAGAACCTTATTCTTTTAGAAATCGGTTAAAAATTGCAGATAAAGGAAATGATACAAATTAAAAAAATGAAAACAGCGTCAACGACAGAACGGATATGGAAATTTGAGCCACATTTACACCAGCCTATTTTAAACAAAAGTATTAAGTATTCGATCCTGTTAAGAAACATTAAAAATGCATTATCCTCTTAAACATAAAATTAAATGTATGCGTTCTTTTGAATTTAAAGCAATTCGTTTGAAATATCAGTTCGTTGTACTTTAAATTTGATTAAATGTTATCTTAAATTTCGATAGAGTAATTGAAAAGATCTTTTAATTTCTGTACATTAAAATTAATTCATATATACCTTAATACTAAAGGAACTTACATTATTTCCGTTAAATAATAATTTAACGTACATTGTATGAAATTCCGGGAGGTGGCGCAACTTGTATTGAAATTTTTGTTTAGAGTGATATAAGTTGTTTAATGGACTCAATTTTCTTATGGTGAGGTCTACATCGTACTGACGGGAATCAATAAGTTCGAAACTGGTCTAGATGGAGGACACTACCTATGGGAAAAATATCCACCTCTTCCTGGTATTTTCAGAATTTTTTGAGCTCATATTAATGTTGGTACATTAAATATGTGATAACATATCTCAAATTCAATGAACACTGACTGTATATGTAGTGTACATAATCACATTAAAAGTAATGATCAAAGTTTAAATTTAATGTATGATTACATTAAATTTAATGGAATAAATTAACTTAGATTAATGTAAATTATTTTAAAAACTTTTGTGAAATTTTCTTCCAGCACATTTACATTAAATTTATTACATTTCCTTTTTACGGTATACCAATTTGAACAATATGCTTACTAAAATAATAAAATAAAGATTTTACGACCAAATGTTCAATCGCTAGAACAAGAATTTGAAATAAATTACTAAAATGTGGTTGTCGGACTTGACTTTATTTTTGTTTTGTGAGACGTTTCAGTTAGGTTGCATCTTTAATCGTTAGTATAAAAGAGCTTATATAATATTATTTTTAATATAAACTTCTTCTCTTTCTTATGTTTGGTTCCTTATACAGTGCTGCAGCTGCTCAGGCCATTTTATGTGGTGTTATTTATCTTCGGCATGTTTTGCAATTCCATAATTTGACTTTTCTTCTTCTTATGTATGCATTTATGTTCCTTAATTTTTGTGGACGTTCGGTTTTTTCGATATATATTTCAGCATACTAGCATGGAACTTTGTAAAAAGTCTTTCTCATCGGAAGCTTCTGATTTTGTCTTTATTAAATGAGCTCTGAGTATGTTTCCCGATTTGAAGGCTGTTTTTTGCTGTAATTCATCTTTTCTGAGGTTCCGTTAATATACGGAACTGTGAACATGGAATATGTTATTGCTGTTCAGTGGTCTTCATTCTAAGTTTAGCAATAAAATCATTTATTAATTTCTGCTGTAAATCTGATCTGATTTATTTGCTACTCCTTTTTCAAGTCGATCTGCATTGTTACATATAGATATTGTTCGATTATGACGGTTACGCTTAATTCCTCGTTTGGTTATAACAGAAAAATTTGACCTATGGTTGAGATATTATCTAGTGTGTGTTTGCTTCCTGTATATTCAAGTTTTAATAATTTCATTTGAATGGTTGATCATGATATCCAGGAAGAACAACTGATCATTTATCTGTTTTTCCAAGGTGAACTTATTCGTTGGTCGAATGGAGTTTAGATCTCAACCAGACTTTTGGTTTCAGTATTGATGTTTCTAGAGCATGAATGTTGAACTATTTCATATATCTGTTGACCATGATTGGAGAGAGCGAAGAACCTATTGAAAGTCCATTATTCTGAACGTAGAATTTTTCCTTTACTTGAAAGTAAGCACTACGAAGGTAACTCCAGAAGGAATCCCTATACTAATAGTACATTAGTATAGAGACTTTCACATTATTATTAGTCGGTTTTCTGGTTAGATTAAGACTATATTACTAATCATATTCACAAAATCTGAGCCTTTCTATCTCAAGCTTCTATAATATTTACTAGAAAATTCGCTAGTACACTATTTGGGGGATTCTCTGGAACTGATTATTGATTTTAATGGTATGTTGGTTAACTGAATTTTTCGTAGTCTGTAAAGATTTGGTGGCTTACTGTGGTGTGGAGGCCCAATCACACAGTTTGTCAGGTACATGGTCTTTGCATTTCTTTAGTGTAATTTTAGGCAGCCTTTCGACTATGTAAATTTGGCTCAGCCATGAGGTAGCAGTCTATATTTTCTTTTTTTCAGTATATCCCAGACGTTTGGGCTGTTGAAAATAAATATAAAAAATACTTTTTCTTTGTCAAGGTATTGGCTCAATAGTAATGTCATACAATACTGTAAATAAGGATAAATAAGGACATTTTTATATTGTCTCGAATGATACAAGTACACGGAGGAATAATTGCATAATAAGAGCTAAATAGTGGACCATATTGCAAATAGTCTCAATATTTGTCGACCATTTACGGGTTCATTTGAATTTTATATAAATTATAATGAGTATGATATTAATTTTCCATAAAATGTTTAGTAATTTTACTTCAAAACATATTTGTACCATTCGGATTTTAGACCAGAAATTGACAGGGAAAGAACATATATATATATATATATATATATATATATATATATATATATATACATATGCATTGTATATATATATATATATATATATATGAAATAAAATGCAAACAGTAAATGCAAACTTCGTTCCATCATATCCTTTCCGTGTTAGAGGTTGCACAGTTTGAATCGATTGCTACAGAACACAATCCATCCAATTCCACCACCATCGAGATGATGGCCTACCTGTACCACCATACCGAGAAGAAAGTCAAAACTTACCCTCCCCGCCACACGGAGGAATCCGTGAAAGCCGTATAAACATATATATATATATATATATATATATATATATATATATATATATATATACCTGGTTCATTTTTGCTGGGATCTGTTTTTACTATTATTTAAAATACTTCATCTTTTTGGAATTAGATGCAATGCAAATAGCTGCTTTTAATTCTTTTTGACGATAGGAAATTTAGCAAATGGAGGTTTTTCTGAGAATTTTGATCTGAATTTGTTTTCCATAGTTTTGTCTTGATGTTATTTTTGTTTTTATTATTTGTAAATTCAATAGAGAGATGTTAATAATGGTGTGAAAAAGCAAGAAATAATATACTTAATTCTGATTAAAACTTTTACATAAATTTGTACTAACTAAAATGTGGTTGTCGAACTTGCATTGTCTTTATTTTTGTTTATTTTTACGACGTTTCGATTAGGTTGTATCTCTAATCGTTATCAAATATAAACTGAATGTTTAGTCTTAATGCTACGAGCTTATATAGAGGAGGGACTGTGTCCAATAAAGCTCAAAATGTTTCGTCACTGTATACACCTCAATAATTTGATGTTATAAAGTAATGGTTGCCAAAGATTAGGTACACTGGGTTTTCTGAAGATTCCATTATTATTTTTAATGTAAGCTGCTTCTATAAATTTTCTTTTCTTCATCTTGGGTTCCATATATATTGCCGTAGCTTCAAACCATTTTATATGCTGTTATTTATCCCAGGCGTGTTTTGGCAATACTTGATCTCGACATTTCCTCTTTTTGTGTATGAGTTTTGTCTTCCTTAATTGTAACTTCTAGTGGTCGCTTGGTTTCTCCAATATATATTTTACTACACTTACATGGAACTTTGTAAACACATTCTTTCTTATAGGTAGTTTTTGGTCTTGTTTTTGTTAAATGAGCTCTAAGTATATTTCCTGATTTAAACGATGCTTTTATGTTATAACAATGCGTCTTATTTGTTCCAAGGTTCACTTAATGTACGGAATTGTGAAGAAAGAATGTGTTCCTTTCTGTCCAGTGGTCGTTGTTCTAAAGTTATTTATAACATCGTCAAACATCAACAACCATTCTGTTTGTAGATCGGATTTAATGTTTGCTACCTCTTTTTCCAATGAATCGGCATTATTACATATAGATATAGCATGATTATAGAGGTTGCGTATAATTCCCCGTTTTGTTACAATAGAATGATTACAAAGATGGTTAAGATATTGTCCAGTATGTATTTGCTTCCTGTATACTGAAGTTTTAATAGTTTCATTTGAACGGTTCACCATGACATCTAGGAAGACTAATTGATCATTTACCTATTTTTCCATGGTAAATTTGTATAATAAAATATTATTTAAGACTGATGACTAAGTTGACGATTATGTCTTGATTCTTTCTTAACATATTAAATTGAATATACTACAGATTATCTATGCAAAAATTTGATTCATTTTATTTTTCAATTCTAAACTTAAAAACAACTTTAATGAAAATGTTGGATTAAAAATGTAGCACCGTTTTTGATACTATTATTTAATATAGTATTATGGGGAAGAAGCTCTTTTGCAAATATATTATTTATAAAGCAAAAATGTCCATACGTTAAATTAAATACCAAAGCAATTTTATAGAGAAATATCTATTTAAAATAGAGTATTAATTTAAAAATCAATATACATTTTAAAAACAATTTTGAATAAAAAAAAACTGAAAAAAGAGTTTAAAATTTTTTACCAATACCATTATAGTATCAGAACCGAGATTTCGCTGAGGGGGATAGTTTCTGTTCGATGTTACCTTTTTTTCAGAAAATTTGGTTTAAAAAAATATTGCTTCTATAATACTCAAGAGGGTATTGCGCCCATTGTCCCCCTCCCCCAGTATTTGCAAGTACAAAATTTTAACACAAAAATCATATTATTCATTAACGTTATGTGTTTAACATTTTTGCGTGAGTATGTTAAATATTTCTATAGCATATTTTCAACTTTGATATCCAATATATTTGTAATTCATTTTGTCGCTTTCAATCATTATTCGGCTGTGAATAATAAAGTTGTTTGTTTTTTGCTGTTTGTTACTTTTTAGACATGCACTAGAAAATAAATGTGTAACATTGAAATTGTTATTGCTTTTAATTTAAATTAAAATTGGCGTTTCAAATTTACATGTATATTTAAGTGTATATAAAAATATTTAAATGTTTACAATATACTTTATACATATTCTTTAATTACCCGAAATTCCCTTTGGCTACAAGCTTTATTGGAATCTGAGCCGATGCTTGACCCGGAAATGAGCAACGTTATCTCATGACGGCCGTTCAAGTTGTGGGGAGCAGCTGTGACAAGGTCTTTGTCTGTCTTGTTGATTTTACGGGATTCTAGGGGATTTTGACCGCAATAGGTAAATTATCCTTCAAATTAAATTACAATAATAGTTTAAGTGTAGACGTAGCGATTGTTTTGCATGGGAGTGAAAGTGTGCCTTTAATTGTTGGAGAGTCGTACATTATTCATTTAAGGAAATACAGTGCATTATTTAACAATTAAAATAATAAAGTATATGCTTTTATATACTACAGAACCAGCCAAATCGCAGTTGGACGCTCATTATAGTAAAGTTCCGCAGCAACTATTGACGTCGTTAGTATTTGTTACAATTTTGTTTTAGGGTAATTAAAAGTATACGGTCTTAAAATTTTCTCATAAATTAATGAAATTTTCAGATTTTCAAAACTACCGTTAGAAAATTGAAGGGAGCAAAGAAATTTTAAGGCTCATATTTCTCTTATTACCAAATAAAAAAATGTTATATAACATATAAGTATTCATCGTCACCGTTTCGCCGGCTCTATTTTTGTGCCTGAATCATGTTTTTCAACAGTACTATTTTTAAAGAACTTCAGCGGGCAAAAATGATTGACCATTATTTAATGCTTACTGGAGACAACGCAACTGCAGGAGAGACTTGTCAGAGAACTAGAATCTTCCCCAAATTGAATTTTATTTGTTCCGAAAATGACAAACTATCGGCTAGGACAAACGCGGCTGACGGTTTTGTTTGAAGATTCAACTGCTATGTTGTAACATAGTTGAATAATATAAATTACAAACTTCCACTTAACATAATGTTAAAATTAACAGATGATGAAAATGTCATCATACCAACATAACGAAATTAGAGGCAGACGGAATTAATTTGCTCATCTATTCAATAGATGAAACTGTTGACTGTTCTCACCAAGAGTTCCCTATAATTACATATTTTCTCTAATACTTTCCCCTTACGTTCGTTTGCCTCCAGTATTTCGCAACAACATGTTTTTCTCAAAATTAGGAAAATATTTCTAATATCTGAAACTTGGCTTGCCATAGAGAAGGACTAGTCATAGTCAGTTAAGAAAAACTTTCATTACGCGTTTTTAATTTGGTTAATTGATAAAAATGGACTAATCCTTTGAAGAATTAGCAGATATGGATTTTACTCATTACCTTGCAAATGGGAATACAGTATTAACTGCGTGTCTGTATGCAGAACGTTTTCCGGTTCGACGCATCCCGAATAGGAAGACTTTTTCAAGAACTCACTCATTTACATGAAACCGGCTTCTTAAAGCCTTGTACCTTCAGAAAGATGACCTCAAAATGTAAGGATAATGCAGCTCGACGAACAAATACTTCAGACTGTCGGGGCATATCCTGATTCTGGTACAAGAACAATTGGAAGAATGGAGAGAGTAAGCCATATGACTGTCCAACGAATACTCCATGATAATTTGTTATACCCATACCATCTGCAAAAGGTGAAGACACTTTCTGCCGAGGATTATGCTACACGCCTCAAATTTTGTAACTAATTTTTAAATAAGATCAACCAGAATTTTTTTCACTCATCCATCTTATTCTGACGAAGCTGGATTTACAAGGAATGATATAATTAATTTCCATAATAATCATGTATGAGCCGATGAATATCCGAATGGAATAATTCAATCCCGGCACCAGTAATGATCTTCTATAAATGTTGGGGTTTTTTTTTATTGGTCCCGTAGTACTACCGAATCGATCAGATGGCTTAACATTTTTGGATTTGCTTCAAAATGGATTGCAATCTTTATTAGAAAAAGTCTCACGTCAAACACGTCAGTGCCTGTGGTTTATGCATGACGGTGGTTCAGCTCACTTCAGACGAGAGGTGAGGAAATACCTTAATGAAACGTTCCAGAATAAATGGATAAGTCGTGGAGGCACAAGAATATGGCTTCCTCGTTCCCCCGACCTTAATCTTTTTGTAGACTCTTCCTCAAAGAGTTGAAATGGGATGTCGGCAAATTCGAGAGATGTCTGGTATTTTTTCACGAGTAAGAGAAACCATGAGGAAACCATTGGAAAATGTATTGCAGCTGGGGGACAACATTTTCAACATCTTTTATGATATTTATTTGTTTGAATAATTTTTCTTAATTAGTAATTACTTTAATTTGTAAGTTAATAGTATATTTATTATTGTTGATTAATTAGTAGTATTTTATTTCCAAAGAGCCTTTTTTAAATGCACATGCGATAAGTTTTTGAAAATGAGTCAAAACATTTTCGAAAATGTTTGTGTTTTTTACATTTTTGTTCATGTTTCTATATTTTTCTGTGTATGTAATGGAACAAATGGTATTTACAAAAGGATTAATTACGGAAAAATAACGAGAGATACAAAGAAAATGTGAGAGGAAAATTTTGTTTAAAACAAAAAATCAAATTTGAGGATATGATCAAATAAAATTTTTACCAGAGGCGTAACACATTTTTTTAAACCCTACGGTAATATCGGTACGCACGCCAGTGAGTAAACTACGAAGTCAATTTTTTTACTGTTACTAGGGCAGTATCCAATTAAGGTCTGGCTAAAATTTCGTTCCATTATCTTCGAGCGTTCGAAAGTTATTATTAAAACAATTTTTAAAAATTTTTTAAAACCCTGTAACAGAAACGAATATTTGTAGTGCAAAACTACATATGAAAAAAGATTACTAAGAAATCCACTGTTTAATTTATTGCCAACCTTTATGTTATACCCTCTATACTATTTTATTAAAGATAAAACTTATCGTTGGCCTACGGAATAAGTTAATTTTTTCAATTCTGAATTAATATTTTTGGAATAATGTTCTCGAAAAGTGTTGAAATAAATTCAGTAAATTGCGCCACAAACAAGATATTTTGTATTTATTTTTAATTACCGTGTCAATATAATTGCTATTTAGTTTACAGAAAATGCTGTAAATATGTTCTGTAAATAACATTTCGTTTCGTTACAGATAGGAATTGCCTGGAAAGCGGCTTTTATTGTGTATTTATACTTTGTCTATATTTTATGACTTGCTTTGAAGTCGGAAAAGTAATTAGTCAGTTATTTTGTATATTGAATAATTAACTAGACCTTGCTTTCTAGAAGCTTTGTAGTTATGTATACTATTTAAATATTTAAGTCAACTTACCGCTTAAGTGTTTTATAATAATTATCCTGCTTTGTAATTCAATTTTCTTTATATTAAAATAAATTTTACAATAGAAATATTTTACATTTACCAATTTTCAAATTGGAAGAGACATTTAAATAAATACATATCTTTAAAAAATTATGCGATACTGATTTACTGTTATAATTTAATAAGTTTGGGATATAGTAACTTTCCTTAAGTATTTTTAGGAGGCAATATTATTGAATGATGAATTTAATAACAGTATAATGAACATGGTACGTTACTTAAAAGAACAGCATACTACTTGTTACTACTTTGGATATACAGCTTTCTTTTACCTCCCTTTGAATTTGTTCATCAAAAAAAAAAATTGACTCTAATACTACGAAGTAAAGATAGTTCTCTTTCATTGCTCTGAAAATCCACCTGTGCATGTTGACCTTCATAATGGTATCCCGGTTTTTGTAGACTGTTGAAGCAAAACACGGCTAAACATGGACGAAAACGTGCGTTTGAGCATATCGGGCTCCAGCTATATTTTTGAAAAATGAGTACTAATCGGCATGCGCATATTCGATTTTCTGTTATTAATCGGTTGATTTGCTAGCGTGACTTGTAAACGAACAGTAAGAGATCGACTCAATTTATGTGTTGTATGTTTAGTTTAATATCATGAGATCCACAAAGTATAGGTTTCTGTTTTGTCAAAACAAGAGCATTGAACATCTTGTAATGCTTATGCTCTAGATTATTGAGCCATAAGTTTTAACATCCTAAATTTGCTATTTTTGAGGTTAGATTTTGCGAGTCTCTAAAATATTTTGTTTAGGGTGTAGTCACAATGCCAATTTTTAAAGGGAATTTTTTTCTGAGTAAAGGTTTTTACAAATAGCTGATTTCAAATGACTAGACTACTAGAAAAATATATAAGGAAAAGAAATATATATAAAATTAAAATAATTTCACTGGTATCCTTATAGTAATAATAGGAATTTTTTAAAAATCAATATTTCAGTAAAAAATAAAGAAATCTATCTGTCCTATTTAAATGCGACAGAAGGTCTAGAGATCGCCAGATTACTCCTTTTTCTAATTTTTATTACAACACGTAGTATGAAAATCCTTCTAGAATGATGAGGAATTTTCTGGGATCTGGAAAAAGGGTATAAAAATGGTCCAGATCGGCTTTCGTGGACAGTTTATTTTCAGACGTCGTAGAAGTAACTTGAATTGTTAGACAAGTATCAGAATTAAAGTTGACAATAAAAAGCTTTTGAAATAATAGAGTGTCTTTAGAGATCGGCCGTCCGGAACAATATTTTATATAGCAGTTATTTCCTGTGAATGTTGTTCCGGGTTCGATACAGCTCCACTGACGAGACCATAAGATGGTAGAAACGCGTATGGAGAGAGGACCAGAGTGGTATTTGCAGGAAATAAATCGATTGTATATATTTTTTCCGTTTCTCTGCTATAAAGGATAATACCTACAAACAACCAGTAATAGTAGGCTTAAGTTCCTTTAAGTCAGCATTAGCTATTTTAGTTGGTGGAATTGTTAGCTTTGGGTAATATGTGCTTTCGTTAGTAATGTCTATTTTTTTTCGCAAAATTTGAGCATTTGTTTTCATATCAAAATGAATTTCCTCAATAAGAGCTATCGTTAGCTCTGACTTTTACCCATCTTCCTTTCAAAGAATGGATTCCTCGCCAAAAGAATTATTCGTATAGTTTTCACTTCTTCGTAAGAATGTCAGTGGTGTTCTGATCTTCAATTTAACGTTTCCAAATAGTTTTTTTACACATTTTGCAACGTGAGGCCGAGTTTTGTTATGTTAAAAAATGATTTTATCGTATTTTTCGGCGTATATTGGATGTTTTTCCTTCAATGTCCACTTTAATTTTATCAGTTGTTGTCGATATCCATCGCTAGTAATTGTTTCATCAGGTTTCAGCAGGTCGTAACACACGCCAACCTGAATCTTCAAACTTTTCTGGTTGACCTGGACGCTCCTTTTCTGGTTATTAAACTTCGCCACAAAACGTCTTTTTCCGTTACGGAGTTCGATATTTTTGAACCTAAAAAACTATGTTTTTCACCCAATGACAACTGATAACAAATTGGCTTTTAATGGTATATGTTTACCTTCTGAATATACCAACAAATTTATTATCTGTGTGTGTGTGTGTGTGTGTGCGTGTGCGTGTGCGTGTATGTGTGTGTGTGTGTGCGTGCGTGTGTACGGTGAACCACGATTTTAAAATTATGTTATCTCGTAACATGTTCTTTGTAATTATTTCCGAGGTTTCCACACTAACTGAAGTACTAACTGATCTTCTATATCTGAATTATTTTCTTTTATTTGCAATTTTGTTGATTTTGAAGGAAATCTGACTCAGAAGTTAAAATGAAATATATTAAAAGTGAGGAAAGGTTAATTGTCATTCTCCGATTTGATACTGCTCGATCAATTGCAGGAAATAAAAAAAAAACACTCTTTCAAACCCATTAACAAAAAATAAATGGTCACCAAAAGATATTCTAAAGATTAGTGGGTAAATTTTAATCAAGAGTTTTAAGAATTATAACCGAGCAATTATTGAATTAATAGTTTTGTTTTAGCTGATAGGCGTGTTTTTGTTAACTGGTTGTCATTTACGTTAAATTTTATATATGTACTCTGAGAATGATAGCTAAAACAATTACAAAAAAAAATAAACCATAAAAATATCAAAAAAACACAACAAAAATAAAAATAATTAAAACAACACAATAAATGAGAAGCTAAATTCTCTTGGGTACCTCCTGATAACTCTAAGGACTCACAAATAAGTATTTCTAGACCAAATATTTTTTTTTTTAATAGGGTCCGCCAAAACACTCCGAGTAAGGATTTTTAGAACAAAATATTAGCTTTAAAAATATAATATCTTGGATATTGGAAAATTAAAATTATCATTACCTATGCACACTCTGCGACCTCTAAAACCCCTAGTGAGTAATTTTCAGCAAAAATAACAAATAGAAAAATGGGAGCTTCAAAGGGATTTAACTAATAATAACTTTTTTACCATTTATTTTCAGTTTTTCAAAATTTTCAGGATGATATGATTTAATGAAGTAATTTTACCATGCACCATTCGAAAGCTTATACTTTTCTGAAACTTTCGTAATTTTTTGGAAATTTTTTAGTCAAATAATGGGGTATTACGTTGAGAAATAATGACCTATATATATATATATATATATATATATATATATATATATATATATATATATATATATATTAATTCCGGATTTTTGAGATCAGAATTTGAAAATACATAGAAAGATTTTAAAAATAATGGATATAATATTCCGATAATGTAAGATTTCATAAATTCCTTTAAAAAATTGTAAATAATAAATATATGAAAATTTTGTACCATAAAATCTACCGCCACCAATAACAAATAAAAATGATTGTAAAACTAACTATATTAACAGTATTTTAGTTATTAATTTTTTGCTCTAAATCTCTTGGAAATAGCCGTGAATCAATCTACTCAATTACAATTGAACTCATGGATGAACTAAAGCACAGTATGTTCTATGTCTATCGAGATAATAAAGGACATTTTTTTCTTGGAATTTATTAAATTTTGTGAAAAGGGAAAATATATGGAACGGTCAAATTTACCGAAAATCTTATACGTTAGAAAAACAAGTAAATACAAATAAATTAAGGTAAAACGAATATTTCCAGTATTTTTGCGGAATCCGACTCATAATTAGTATGTTATGTCTTCCACGGAAATCAAATGAAGTAGTTGATCAGATTATTCTGGTATCAGGGCTAATAATCAGCTACTGCAGCTTGAGGAAACATCTACACACAATGAAGAACCAACATATAGACGAAGATGACAAAACCGCCTCACATCTTATCTTCCAATGCAAAGCTCTGACATACTGGAGACACCTTTAAGGAATGATCAATGGTAAAGGTCTATACTCTGATGACCAACTAGTTAACAGGCTCCTAAACCTGATTAAGACCACCAATCTGTTCCCATAGAACATATAAAACAGGCGACACAATAAGTTCCTAGACTGCAGTGTAAGAGCTTCTTAGCCCAATCTGCTATATTATTCATCCATTCAGTCAATCAATCATTAGCTTGTACTCTTTCGGAGGTATATATTATCTTTTTTTCTCTAATAAACCGTTTCGCAATTCTGAAGGTCTGTTCATACTCTCCAAATGACTGCCCACGTACAAGAAGAAGCTTATCGTAATATGGTACCTATTCTGGCCTTCGCGAAGACCGCAAGCATTAATAAAACTTGAAACTCCTCTACAACGAGAACAATAATTTAGGTGTACAAAATACCGATAGTTTAAAGAAAGAATTAGGTACTAAGAATTTATTTTCTCCTTTCAACTGTAGATAGTTGGCGCTTCAATATCTCCTTAATTGATGCGGCTTTATTTCCTTAATAACATCGATAGAAGCTTCTCTCTTTTGATATTATAACTTCAAAAAATCCTTTAATGGCATTTATTGCCTTCTTCTAGTTGATAATTTTAAATAGTGGAATGGTAATTGAGGTTCTAATTTTTAAAAGTAATTTGTGTTTCGGTAAATACTGTCGATTTTAATATGAGATAGCGTCACTAAAATACTGTTAAAAATGACTTCAAATTTAATGCAAATTTAATGTTCATTTTACATTAAATTTAATGATTTTGTACTTTAAATCTTGAATAATTTGCATTTACTCTGAATTTAAAGTAAATTCATTGAAATATCAGTTTGTTCTACATTATATTTGATTAAATGGTATCTTAAATTTCAATAAAGTAACTGAACTTCTGTACAATAAAATTAATTCATATATATCCTAATGCTAAAGGAATTTACATTATTATTCAATATACATTGCATGAGAGTCCGGAAGATGGCGCAAGTTGTATTGAACTTCTTGTTTAGTATGATATAAGCTGCTTAAAGGATTCAATTTTCTTATAGAGAGATGTATATGTTTGCCCCGTACTGACGGGAACTAATGAGTTTGAAGCTGGTCTAGATGGCGGACACTACCTATGGAAAAAATGTCCACCTTTTCCTGGTAGTTTCAGAATTTCTTGAACTCATATTAATGTTGGTGCATTAAATATATAATAACATATCTCAAATTCAATGAACACTGGCTGTACATTTAATGTACATAGTCACCTTAAAAAGTAACGATAAAACTTTAAATTTAATGTATGATTACATTAAATTAACTAAATAATATAAAATAACATTAAATTTAATGGAACAAAATTAATTTAGATTAATGTAAAATTTAATGCATTACATTAAATATATTTAAGAAACGTATATGAAATTTGCTTCCAGACATGTACCTTAAATTTATTGCATTTCCTTTTTACAGTATACATATGTTGGTATGTACTAATGATATCTATACCAGTAGGATGGCGGTTCGCTGAGCACCGGTGGGATATAAAAACCGGGCTGTGGCTCTTCGATGGTTATTCAGTGCTCTAATCTCGTGAAGTAAAGATCTCTGGCGATACCTCGTGCATCCGTATGCGAAACGTCGGACAATGAATTCAATTTGACACAGTCTAAACCAAAGGATCATGATTTTCAACTTGACGAAAGCCGTGAAAGTTTTTGTTCTTTATTATTTTCAATTTATAATACAAGTATTATTTTCTTAGAATAAATAATATAACTAAGTATTGGTTTAGTACTGCACCAGAGTGTATGTGCTCAAAGTACTGAGAGAAATTATCAATTTGGTAGATAAATGATTTAGATCATGTGCTATAGGGAGTTCGAAATTTCCCTAGATTAGTAAATTGTAAGAGAATGCCGTACTAGTCCATAGTTTTAAACTCGCTGATAGTTTTGTGCGCCAAATGATATAAAAAACTTGGTTTTTTCTATACTATAATTTTTACGCTGTTTTCCATGTCTTCAATCGGAATAATTTTATTAAAATTGCGAACTTTATACTAATATGTTGCCAACAGCTAACCAGATTCACTCAGTTCTTTCTGTACTTTGATTATACCACAATTTCAAAAGTAAAACCAAACTGGACTATTAGATAATCAAACTTCCATGGCAACTAGATCCAGTCTACTTCTTAAAACTATTTAAGGAATTTGGCTGTTGCTATTAGCAGAGACCAGTTTTACAACTAGACCCTGTTGATGAATTATGGGGTTTGTTTCACAACCTTTCAAAGTAGAGGCCGAAAATTAGTCAGTTTTTCTTTATGTTAATTAATTAACTATATAGAGGCTCGTTTTTAAAGAGTTCTGCAGTGACCATAGACATAATATAAAGATACTAGATCGCAAATTCTATAGAAGAAAGTTAGCTCATGCTTAAAAACATACAGAGCGTTTTCGATGAATAGTACTCCTCTTTCTAATGGCGGAGCTAAACATGATACTCCAAACGTAATGTAATGTCCCTGTCACCTGACCGTAATTAGAAAGAGAGGTATTATTCATCGAAAACGCTTTATTTCTTTTTCGGTGTGAGCCAACTTTTTTCTTCGCACTCTATATTAAGTACTATTAATTATTGTTATGTCTATGGCAGTTACGAATATACTGTTTAAATATTTAGGTTAGTTTGCCGTTTAGGAATTTTATTACAGTTATTGTGGTTTGTTTAAGTCTTGTGTTTCCGTGAGATGAGGTTTATAATGGATATTACTATATAGCAACATATTTCGATTTAATGTTACGTGAAAGTCGTTTATTAGGATATTTAATAATTAATAGTATTCATTAAGGAATCTTAAAGCACTATACGGGATTATAGATTTAATTAATACCAATTATTTATATAAACATTTGGTTAAATTAGAGAGAGGAGTGTTCCCATTTAGAATATATTTAAGATATGTTGGTAGAGTTATTTTGGAGATTCAGGATAATTTAAAAGCATTACAGATTAATATTGATGTATGCCTGAACTATTTTACGGTTGTGATAAGTAAAACACATTTTTACTTAAATTTCCATTGTATTCTTTGACTACACGACATGTTTCACTGCACTGCAGCTTCAATTGTGTTCAATATTGTGGTGCTATGCTTTTTAAACTATCAGTTATAAAAGGACTGTGGTGGTTTATTTTGAATTGATAGTTTAAATAGCATAGCACCACAATGATGAACACAGTACCTGATGAAGTTTCCGTGCACTGAAACATGTTGTGTGAAAGCTCAAATTTCAATTTAAGTTTACTATGGTTAATTAAATTAATTATACCCATCTTCTTTTAGCAAATACTCACATTATGGCCAAACACAATGTCATTTTCTTTAAGCACCTCTTTCTTTGAATAAAAGCAAACCATTTGTTGGTTAGTTGCATTTTTGGTTTTACACAAATCTCCATATTTCTATTTCCTTGCCAATTTCTTTCCCAGCTCGATTATTTTATCTTCCTTAATGTTGGCTATATTCTGACACCACAATGTAATGGTTTTATGTTACATTTGATTAACACTGCTTAAATTCTATTTATGTTGTTTTGCTTGGCACTCACAAGACCGTGAATGGCTGTATTTATTTCAATTGTTGTTGAACTTACTGTTACCTTTTGCTATTTAAGTCTCGTTTTTTTGCTTACTATTCGAGTGTAATTCTTTCTTTCATATGGGAATTTTCTTGAAATTCCGTTGATCCATTCCATAGATTCTGCTCTTTTTGTTTTTTTTTTGTTACTGTCGACAGTCTGTTCGACAGAAGTTGTTTTTGAAGGCGTTACTTTTCCCATTATCCTATTTTGAGCTATTTTGATTTTACTATTTTAAACTATTGTGTAGTAATGGTAATAACTTAATTAATATTCCCCATGTTCTAATTCAATTTTCACCGCCGTCAATTGTTTTCTCTGCGTTTAGTGACGTTATAAACTTCCCATCAGTACGTCGTCTATCAAGGAGTTTTTTAAGTTCTTTTTTTTTGTGTTATTATAAATTTTTGTTTCGTAACTTGCGTTATCGTCGTCGATTCTAGGCGACGTCTAGTCTGCAGACTCTATAATTTCTGAGGGAGAGAGAGAGAAAGAGAGAAGTACTTTTCTTTTCCTTGACCGTCTCGTCCTGCATTTGGCATGAACGTATTCTTTACTTGATCTGCGTCGGTAACGGTCGGCGGGAAATGTATTTCTTTAATTTAAAAATAACCATTGGGTATTTATTTAAAATGAATTTTGGGTCGAAAATGTTAATGATTAATGCATTAGCTTATTTAACAAATTTATTTCAGCCAACTGTTGTTACCTAGGTTCATTTTTGAGATGTCGTCTCTTTTAAAATTTGGATACGCTTAAAGGAAGGAGCGTTGTGCGCACGCATGCATCTTTTATACGAGGTCGAGGTCATTTGCGTTGACATTACTTTCATTTTTAAGACAACAAAAGCAGTTGCAAATTTTTTCATCTCAGTTTATTTAGACTATCCTTTGGGATTTTGGGGTGAAAAATGATTAAAATTAGTTTGGTAATTGAGTTTAGTTGTTTAGTTACTTTATCTTCTACCTGTATGCTTTTTATTGGGCTATTTTTACTGGAATAAGCCAGGAGAAATGTGGATGTTAGCATTTATGAACCTTTAATGAAGTAATTTTTTAATCTCACTTAAGAACTCAGGATAGGATCCATAAGTTTATTAAAGCAATTTTATATAGATTTGTTGATTTTGTAAAGTTTGAACTCAAAACTAATTCTTACCGAGTAAGTTTAATAGCAATTTGAATCTGTTTTTTTTATTATATTCCCGGGTCCGTCCTAGAGCCGGATGCACTGCGACCAGAGTAGGCCTATTGTGCTCACCCTAGACATTACAGCCACTCTGTCAACCTAGCCCCCTGGCTCAATCTGTATAGTCCTGCTAAGGAGTGAGTGAGTATTTCTCTCGGTTCCAATCTTACTGACCCGAAAGTTTGTTGTCTAAATCTCACCAGTGACTCACAGTCACATATGATATGCTTCACCGTTTCCTCGGCTTGTCCACATAGTCTGCAGCCGATGTTTCCGTTATATAGATTCATTCTATTCAGATGTACTTTAACGGCCATGTGTCTCGTCATTATACCCATAATAGTCCTTTTCTACTCATTTGTAGTAGTTTCCTTGCCAGTTTCTTTTTTTTTTGTAGAGTTTGAACTCAAAACTAATCCTTACCGAGTAAGTTTAATAGCAATTTGAATCTGGTTATTTAAACTGTATTAGTCAATTATTAAGTTTTATATTGGGTTTTAATGACATTTATTGTTTTTTTTATAAATATTGATCAGTTGTTCTTGAATTTTCAGCTGTTACTATAGTGGCGCTTTAATTATTTCTTTTATACTAGTAAGGATTAATTACGGAAGTAGCCTTTAATATTTATTGTAAAATTTACTATATTTTGGTATATATTTGCTGTCTGGCTGTGTCACGATGGCTTTAATTTATGAAATAATTAATTTGTCCTATATATTCTAAAGTAAATCTGAATTGTGTTCAATCTTTGGGGAAAACAAAATAATATATCATCGTGACATGTCTGGTGGCTCAAATATTTTCAGTATGACCTTAGTGTATTTATTTTTTTGTTATTTTACAAGGATTAGGCACTTGTGACTGGAGAAATTAGATTAAAATTTAAGAGGTTTTCATCCAGAAGTTTGTTTTC
The DNA here is from genome assembly GCA_034092305.1 of Diaprepes abbreviatus. Taxonomy (NCBI): domain Eukaryota; kingdom Metazoa; phylum Arthropoda; class Insecta; order Coleoptera; family Curculionidae; genus Diaprepes; species Diaprepes abbreviatus. The sequence goes on from JASJET010000022.1 coordinate 28,361,860, forward strand.
ATTTAATTAAAAAGTTAATGCCAAAATGTGTATCTTAGTCTTATACATGTAGTGTTACGGTAAATATGGTGATTTTATTTTGATTTATTATTTTTGCTTTGCAGCATAATTAAAATTGCATTTATTTTTGCCAGATTGAATCTGATTTGTTTAATAATAAGCTCTTATAGTAACCAGTAACCAATGGGCTCAAATGCTAATTATTATCTATCTTTTTAGTATTATTTACAATTATAGGATGATAAATTTATTTGAGTAATTGATTATTTTGTAAATTAAATCTTTTGTTTTATTTTATATTTAACAAAATATTGGTGATAACCCGGAATCAGACTCAACTTTTATTGCACCTTTATACAGGATGTTCTCAAAGTTGAGTCATTTATTTTAATGGCTTGTTTAACTCGTAACAAGAAATCGATTTACCTAAAATCGTTTATATAAAAGTTGGCAAAGAAAGAATTGTTAACAATTATTTAAAAAAAAGTACACCAATTTTTTGCATGTAATTGTTGAGCACGATTTTCGATTTAACCAGTGCGAAATAATTCGTACAGTAGCACGTGATATTATTGTTCATTTGTGGGTGTTTTGTGCAATAAAAATGGCACTTGTTTATGAAAACAATGAACTAGTGGACGTAATAATAACTACGAGGAATGCAAACAAAATGCAACTGCAACATGTTGTTTGTACGTGGAGATATTTCCTTTACGAAACTATCCGTCCCTGCGGATGTTAATAAATTTAGTTATAAGACTTCTAGACACCGGGTATTTATAGGAACAAAGACGAGGCCACGCTGGAAGACCTTTTCCAAGAAAATTAGTGGAGATTAAGGAATAAATATTAGAAATTGTCGAAAACGATCTAACAACGAGCACTAGGTTCATAGTAGAGCAAGTAAAAGTTGCTTATAGTAAAGTGTGGAAAACTTTATGACAAGAATATCTTTATCCTTACCATTATCAATGAACACAAGTGCTGCAAACAGAAGATTATCCTAGAAGAGGTGAATTTTGTTTCGGGTTCTTACATCAATACAATATAAATTTCAATTTTAACAAATTTATTTTGGTTACCGATGAGGTCACGTTTTCAATAAATGGAGTAAATAATTTCCACAATAACCATGTTTGAGCAGTAGAAAATCAGCATGCAATGAAAAGAAGTCATTTTCAACACAAAATTTTCTGTAATTGTTTCGGCTGGCGCACAGGGCCATACTTTTTTCCAAATCGACTGACAGATGAAAATTATTTAGGCTTTCTTCAAAACGATGTGCAACAATTAAGAAGATGTTCCTTTAAATGTGAGACAAAATATGTGGCTTTTTCGTGATGAAGCTCCGCCACATTTTAGACGAGAAATTTACGAAAATTTAAATAATATTCCTAATGTTGAGCGAATAGAGCGAAATGAACTCATTTCTTGGCCTGTATGTTCCCCGGATCTAAATCCCTGCGATTTTTTTCTGTGGGGCTATTTAGAACAGTTATTTTATCACGGTGGGGAAGTGAATACTATGGAAGAAATACAACAGCGCATTGAAAATACTTGTGATGATATTTATGGGGACCGGGACGTTATTTTTGACGCGTATAGTCACTTATGGATACTTCGAGCAAGATTTTGCGTTAACCGAACAAATGGTGACAATTTTGCCCACGTTTTGTAGAATAAGATGTAATCTGCTGAGTGTAGTAAACAAAGTTTTTGCAATTCAGATTCAAAATATCATGAAATAAGGTTTGTATTACAGTTTTTAAATTTTTTAAATAATTGTTAATCATTTCTTTATTAGCCCACTTTTATATAAACGATTTTTGAATATCGATTTCTCCTTAAAAGTTTTATAAGCTGTTAAAATAAATAACTCAACTTTGAAAACACCGTGTATATTTTTAGTCTATGAGTTCAAAAAAGTTCAAAATTATTTCAGTTTTTGAGCTTTTCCTCAAACTGTTTGCTCACCTTCGATATCTTTTTTCCTGAATATGTATGGTAGGAAGCTTAAAATTCTAAATCTAATAAAAAAATTTTAAAAAAAATTGAACCGACTTCTAAAAGTGCGCTAAAAAGTGAAAAATAACTATAAATTTTTATATGAAATTGAAATTTTTGAAGTCGGCGCCAAACTAATACCTGACAAAATGTGATTTGCATAAACATATGAAAAATACTTTATGTGTAATTGCTTTCTTACTATAATTTATATTTATTAGTAATTATTTATTTCATTTAGAAATAATTTGTCGCCTTCAAAAATTTCAATTTCATATAAAATTTTTTATTTATTTTTCACTCTTTAGCTCACTTTTAGAAGTCTTTTCAATTTTTTTTATAAAAATTTTATTTTTCGATTTTCAGTTTTGAATTCATTATGATATCCAAAAATTATTTGAACTAGGTACTAACCGAAATTAGTGTACCTCGCAATGACTCCAAGGTGGCAAAAAGTACCCATTATATCCAAAGTTTTAAATCACCCTAAAATGAAGCACCAAAATTTTTTTTGATTCTTAGAGTTCTCCAAATACCAGTGAAATTGTATCAAACAAGTATTTAGTCTGTCTTAGTAAATTCACTATCTAAAATTTTAAATTAATTTTAGATTGGTAATATAGGCCCCAAAACCTTCCAATATCGATATTTAAGAACTTGAGACGTAAATTTCTTAGTGCGATATATTTTATACTGCATATTGAACCCCGCAATATCAATTATAGACAAAATCAGAAAATGTAAAAAAGTTTCTCATATTGTATCTTATCAACCTAATAGTGTAAAAAATAACCTTCATATTCGTAATACACTCGATCCCTAAAACCCCCTAATACCAAATCTGAAAAAAATGCGAATAAGGTAAAATTTTCAACCCACCATATTGCATCCGCTATTTGAATTTCAAAAAACTTATTTTAACGTCTCAATCTAATCTAAATCTTAACCCTTCAAAGCCCCCTAGTACCAATTTTGGATGAACTCCGGAAACTTAAAATTTCTAAATCGTCACATTGCATCTGACATATTAGATTTTCTTAAAATAATTTTATATTCGCTATTTACATTCTCAAAAACGATTCAGTCCCACCTTTTTAAAAAAATACTTTTAAATTCATAATTTACACCCCCTATATCAGTTTTGGAGAAAATCGAAAAATGTAAAATTTCTAGGAATTTTTTGAATCCGCCAGATTGAGTTTTTCAAAAAATGTCTTAAATTCTTAATTAACACGAACAAAAATTCTTCAATACTGATTTTAGACAAAATCGAAAGATATGGAATCTTTAATCCTCGATCTTGGATCTGCCATATTTAATTTTTTTAAAAATAATTTCAGATTCGTAATTTGCGATCCCAAAAACTCCCTCATATGGATTTTGAAGAAAATCGTACAAAATTAATTATTTATAAGCCATATTAGATACGCCATATTGAATTTTTTAAAAATAATATCAGACTCGTTATGTGAGACTCCGAAAACTCCCCCGTACCAATTTTGGAAAAAATCGGAAAAAAATTGATTTTTTCGTCCGCCATATTGGATCCGCCAGAATGATTTTTTTAAAATAATTTCAGATTCGTTGTGTACGACTTCGAAAACTCCTCCATACCAATTTTGGAGAAAATCGGACATAACTGATTTTTTTGTCCGTCATATTGAATCCTCCATATTGAAATTTTAAAAACTATTTTGGATTCGTTATGTTCAATCCCAAAACTCCCCCACATCAATTTTGAAGAAAATCGGACAAAACTAAATGCTTTTGTCCGTCATATTGGATCCGCCATATTGAATTTTTTAAAAGTAATTTCAGATTCGTTGTGTACGACCCCGAAAATTCCCCCATAACAATTTTGGAGAAAATCGGACAAAATTAATTTTTTTGGCCGCCATATTATCAGCGCTACCTTGGATATTACTGCACCAATTTCATCCAAAAAAATATGGGACCACCACAGCAACTTCCTGAAAATAACGTAAAAATTTTCATTCAAATCGGTGCAGCCGTTCCAGAGTAATCGGTGTACATACATAAAAAAATACATAGTCGACGAATTGAGAACCTCCTTCTTTTAGAAGTCGGTTAAAAAGAAAACAACTTAATAATTGATTATTATTTCTTGTATATTTAACGAAAGTTGATTACCAAATTTTTTTGCATTCTTGGTCAAATTTGTAAATGTAGTCTTAGACGTTCTTGTTCTTTGTAGGGTTCTTTTGTTTTCGATTTTTCTGTTTAGTTGTTGAGTTTCCTTCCTTTTCACGGATTTTCGCTATCCTCCAATTTTCAGATTATAAACAATGATGTTTAACTAGTAGCTATACACCACTACACGGTTTAGCAATATTGTGACTGGATTTGTACGAGATAGCACAGCTAGAAGTCTCGGAATAACAGCCAAACTTGGCATTATTTCCTTTTTTTTCTATTTTAAATGATAACATCTAAATAATTTCGTAAATTAAAGTTTGTTAATTTTCTTTTATAAAAGGTTGCGCGGTGTTCTATCCTATAATCATGAAATTTACAGGGTTGGCGTTATGTTTTGGCTCTGGTAGGAATTATATTTTGTAACATATTAAATTTCATTTTCAGAAAATTTAGCTTTATGCTAGAACAGCACAACAAGACATTCGATTATTCAATTAAAGTTACTTACTTACTTACTGGCGAGTTTTATTTGACTCACATGCTCACTTGCCTATAGAGTGAAGTTGAAATCTAGTTCCTATAACATCGTGGTAGGTTTCTGCATTCATCTGCATTCAACCTAGTTTCAGTTGCAGTGGCGCCATGAATCCCTATTCCTATTTTCCGATCTAGGGGTTACTTTGGTATATTTGTTCGCTGGAGCAATTACTAGCTTTTAACTGGACCATGGTGATTTTGCTTTGTGATTTATTTTGGCATGATTCTGTTATTAAATTCCTTTTCACCTTACTTTGAAATTTTCATCGAAACTATCAGCGTAGCAATCATACAGTCATAAAATACTGTGGAAATTTAAGTAAAAGAATTTATAATAAAAATATTTATCTCAATCGTAAACTGATATAGATTTCCACTAAGTAACGATCAAGGAAATTAAATTCAAAAATATTTGAATTAGAAAAAAGTTTCACATGAAAAATTATAACGTTTGCTTCTTCATAAATAATGTTACTATTTATGCTTATTTGAGATTTTACTTAGAATTATTAACAATTTCTGCTTTTGAAGTACGAAATTAGATTTTTTGTACGTTTTCCACATCTCAAACAAAACAAACTTCATAATTGGGAAAAAAAGGGATATAAAAAAAACACAAAGACATATATGAAGTCCATATCAATAAAAGAGTTTATATCATATGTTCTACGCAATTCTATTTTTGGTATTAATGAACTATCAAAAAATAAATAAATCACATGCATATTAAAAAATGAAATTTTTAGTGGTAACTCATAACTCAAACTTTACATACAAAATTTTCAAAGGTCATTTTAAAGATATAGAAGAAATTTATAATTTTTTTTACAGATTTGGGTTTGTCCCTTACCAACGTCATTAATTAACATGCTTTAACTAAACCATCAACCTTTATCTCCGGAACTAGAGTTATTGTGAGTCCGGGCTTCATCCCTCGTGAAGGTGTCGATGCTGGACAGAATTTATAACTATAGAATTACAGAAATGGACCCTTCAATATGAATTCCAATAATTCGTGTTAGCCAGAATCAAGTATTTATAATCTTTAGGGGACAATCTATTAGCGGTCGGACAATTATTTCTTAAAAGTGGAATGTGGTATGTTGGATATGAACTATAATTGGAATTCCTTCCAAGTAATATAACATCCTAGTTACTGAGTCAGAATTTCGATTAAATTATAATTTTCGTTAAATTGAGATCGTTCAAGTGATTTCTGAAATGTGCCTCCCACTTTGAGACCACAGAGGATGCCATCCTAAGGTCTAAAATTTTTACTTTTATATTCTAGAATTAACTTTTACGGTTTAATAATATAATGAATTTGAAATATCATTATTTTTAAAAATATAGCAGTTATCTCGAAATGATTTTATGTTTCACTGGAGCCAAGTATATTTTATGACTGGGAGTGAAATGTCGAGCTCAGAAGGTGAGAAAACAATCTTTACTGGCGGCACCTTTTAGGATTCAGATTGACATCCTAATATTTTAACAGTTCTAGTTTTTGAATCTAAAACTACTTTTTATCATCCCAACATATCAATTTCATGAAACTTTGTGATAATTTGAATATTTATTACTATATACTAGGTGTCTGGTAAGTACCTCCTAATTTCTCGGAAATACAGAGGGGAGCTTCAAATAACCCTACTTTTTCGTAGAAAAAAAATTCTAAGGTACCCCTTAACGCAGATACAGAGCCCTAAAGGGTACCCAACGTTTTACCTTATCCGCTTTAAGTTTTGAACCGACTTGTATAAATTAATGAAATTTTAATATTTTATACAGGCTATATACACTCATTAAACCTTACTACAGTAGATGTTTTAAACCATCAGAAAATTCAGTAACGGACTTGGAGCCACACTCGTTGGGCCTTATTTTTCACAGGTATCACATTCACAATGTTATTAAAATGAAAAAATAGTGAAAACGTTTAAATATTATTTAGGTAAATGTTCAATATGGACTCCAGGTACTTCAATACATTTTCTTATTCTTCGAATATTTTCCCGCTGCACTGAAAATAATATCCGACATTATTACAGACTTCATTAGAATGCTATGCTATTCTCGCTAGTAATTCTTCTCTAGGATTTACTGGTGTTGAATAAACCAGTTCTTTAAAATGTCCTCAGAAGTAACCGTCTATGAGATTTAGGTCTGGAGACTTTGGTGGCCATAAAACAGGCCCAACGAAGTTATCCATCGAGGGCAAAAATGTTACTTAAGTGTTGACTTACTATACGGTTAAAATAAGGTGGAACACTATCATGCATGTACCACATTTATACTCTTTTATCAAAATGTACGTATTCCAATAAATTGTTTAAATTTTGCTGCAAAAATTGTAAATAAATCTCACCATTAAGTTTTCCTTCCAAGACAAGTGGACCTTAAGGTTATTTCCGATGATGCCAGCCCACCTATTTACAATAAAAATTTGGTGATGTTTGTTTTGAATTATACCGTGCGAGTTTTCATCAGCTCAAAAATGTAAATTGTGTGAATTTATTATGCTGTGACAGAATTTGATCATAGACTCTTTCAAATGTTATATTGTGGTAGCGTTAACCCTTTCATTTATAATCATTTTCTGCCCCATACTAATTAGTAACTATTTTAATAACCTATAATTGGACTTCATAGTAATAAAGACACTCTGGAAGTCTGGTCGTTCAACTTCTCTCTTGCAGCTCTAGTACCAAACACTACGGTTATTAAAGCTTACCACAACCATGACTCAGATCTTCAGGACTCAGGAAAGGCTGCTCATTCGTTGGTCAGTAGACATCTCTTGTTTTGTAGGTCTCGCAACAGCGCGTCCGCAAGTTAATTCGCGTGAAGGTTTTAATTAAATTGAATAAAACAAGTTTCTCAAAACACTTAGTCTATTAACAAAATAAATAGAATAAAACGAACTATTTACAATGAGAAACTTAAAACTAATAACAATTACGAAAACTAACATAATTGCTCTTTTCGGTCGTTATTTTAACCAAAAACGTAAAACTCAATTTAAAAAAAAAACACGTATAAATAGCTTAATAAAATATTAACAAAAAAAGAAATAAAACGCGAAAAACAGCTATTTATATTACTTAATCGAACCGTATGAAAATCGCGAAATGCCCCACTAAAATATCACATGATACTCCCTTAACTTCCCGAATTAAATCAAAAACAAATCAAACAAAGAAAACCTTCATTTCCGCCAAATATACACTACGGCGCTGGGCTTATAGAATAGTACCGATCACCCTTATTCAACTTTCAGATTGGAACTAAAATTTACTATTCCTTAAAAGAGTGTATTCGAATCTTACACCCCCTCTTCCTTTGTTTCCAGTTTGTACCCAAATTACAAGATGGAACCCGGTAAACGACAATTTCTTCCCTTAAAGTTCGAAGATTTAGGAGTTTTCTTACTGAGGGCGTTAGCTGTACTATACCGGATGTTCGATTCCCGAATTGGCATCTGTCAGCATCTTAATAATAATTTTTATATAAACACAATTAATAAAACTATTCTATTTCTTTCTATAACTAAAAGAATATATGTTAAAGACTGTAAAAAAAACTATTCACTTTTCTTGGCTGTTTTGGCAATAAACATCTTAACTCATTATTTCTTGTGAATAGAAAAAACAGTGATTACTCAGTATTCTTTTTACAAATGGCCAAACGATATATTTCTATTATAGTGAGTTTATTTGATCATTCTTTTGTTTCCTAATAATGGGAAAATCGTTCAATATTTTAAAACATTTTAACGGTATTCCACATGCCATATGTTAAAAACTACCCTTATCACATCTTGTTTGATTTACTTAACCAGGGCAGGATTACTAAGACAGATTTATAGCCAAATCTTAGAAAGGGTCCTATTACGTCTTCATAAATTAACTGACTTTATGTATTTTTTTAAGAAAACTTTTAAACGACAAGGATCATAAAAGTTAAGTTCGATAACTGATTTATTCTTCCTTTAGACCTTCGTGGATAGTGATAAAAAAATATAACTACCCTATTCCCACGGAATATCTATTCACAGAGTGATTATTTAATTATTTATTTTAACAAAATATAGTTGACATTGAACAATGAAAATAATTAACACTTGTTCCATTACAATGCTTTGTCTTTTAAAAGCGGCCTTATTGGTAAACAATAGGGTTAGAAAAATTTTAATTTAGGTGATGTTGCCGTATAAAATAGTTGTAGTATTGAAGTCTTGCGAGATAATCATCCGAAGAAATAACGTATACTTTTTCAATGTGGTACGGGTGAAGTAACAGTTCTGTTAGAGTTTCATGTACAATACATTTTGTAACATTGTTTTGTGTCGCGAGCTTTCTTATGCTGTTTGAAGGGTTGTCAGCAATATCTTGTAAAATGTATTCTTCTACGTGAGGGTCTCGTGCTTCCCTTTTGGCCACGTCGCGACAAAAATGACCCTGAGTAAAATATGTAAAAAATTAATAGGTTAATTCTAATAATTATTTTCTAGTCATCTCTTACCTGTTTTGCTTAAGCTCCAGTGAACTCTTTGAAAGGTTTTTAGTGTTAACAATGTTAAAGCTGGAAATCTTTCAGCATAAAGTCTTAACTTCGAAGAATTTGATAGCGCTTCACCATAAATTAAATGCATATCAGCATACTCTACAGCGTAAGAATATTCTTTTGAAGAAGAATGACCAAAGTATTTAAAAACACAGTTTTCAGCTCTGTAAAATGATACCTGTCAAAAATTAGGTTCAACAAGTATCTATCAATAATTATAAAATTATAACCTGAATTAACAAAAGGTATAGTGGGTGAACCTAAACAGACCTTTTTTTAATTAACCAATCTAACAGTACAAATTTAAAAAAAATAATCAAATTTTATTATTTAGAATATATAATTTTTATAATTTTCTAACTAATCCTCGTAAAGATAAACGTTGAACTATTTATAAATTAAGAAATATAAACCAAATTGTATCTTTCTAAATATACTGTTATAATCCTCTCCAAGTGGTTTCGCCCTATAACCTGAAACCGGACCTATTAAGTACACCATAACAATAAATTAAAGTAATAAACGAAGAAAACCCGCCCTTTATTGTGCTATAAATAACAAGCTTTTTCAAAGAAAGATTGTACTAAAAGAGATTTTCTTTGTTTTACTAACTGGAAAGGTTATATTTGAAAATAAACGGTCATTTTTATTTTGATATCTGAAAATGATACTTGAAGCCAGTTAATTGTGTTTTTTAAATTTAATTTGAACTAGCTTACGCAAAGGTTTAATAATAAATAAGGATTACAGAAAATCTAATGTATTCACATGAAATTTAAAAGAAAATCTCGAGTCGAATCAGTTGTCAAGGTGATTAAATTTTTAGATTCCTAAAAAAAGAAAGAAAATACCTACTTTGGCCTTTCTTTCCAAGAATTAAAATTATACTTTTTATAGGCTTCCGACTTTAATGTGGACGTATAATTTTAATTCTTCAAAAGGCACAAGGAGATGCTTTTAATTTTCCTTGTTTTCCTTTTAACTTTATATGCGTCTCCTTTTTCTTTATTTCGGCATGAAAAACATCCATTTTATTTATCTATGCCTCTTATAAGTTCATTTAGAGAAGAAATATATATGCTGTAATTAAGCTTTATATATGTATATATATATATATATATATATATATATATATATATATATATATATATATATATATATATATATACATATATACCGGGTGTCTCAGACCACCCGTTCACCCCTTCTAAAATTTAGGGAAACTGGTTTTTTGAGAATTTCAAAATTTCGTACAAGCATATCGGGTACGCTCTTTCGATTGGTGTCACTTATAATTTCGAGTTCCGACCGGAAGTGGGTTTTTCAGACCAAAAATTCATTTTTTTAAATGGAATATACATATTTTTATAACGGAATAGGATTCTACACCACAAAATATGAAATATTTGTTTAAAATTTTTTTTTCGAAAACGTTTTTCTTGACCTTTAAATTTAAGTTCGCTTTCTGTTTACATAAAATCTCTTATGTACTTTGCTAACCGAATTTTTGGAAATCCAGCTTTGATATCCAATATTCTGCGTCATCTCAAAAGACAATGTCATTTTGAGGAGTCATAATCATATTTTTACTGCAAACAAAATGTTCTAAGAACATATTAACTTGTTTAAAAATAGCAATAGTAGATAATCACGTTTTTACAGTTAACAAGATTTACTAGCATACAGTAATTAATGTTAGAACAACAACATAAAGTAATAAACACATTTTTCTGTTTAGAAGATTTATTAGAAGATAGTGTTCATTTTATAATAACAAAACAAAATAATAATCACAGTTTTTCTTCAAATACAAATTTTTAAAAACACAAAAACTTATTTCATAATAACAAAATTAGATTATTAGATTTCTACTGTAAACAAAATTTTTTAACAAAAAAATAATTTGTTGATTTTTTAGAACATAATAATTTATTTTATAATAACAAAAGTAAATAATCACATTTTTACTACTAATAAGATGAAAGTATTTTCCAATCAAAGCCGTAAAAATGCGATTATCTACTACTGCTATATTTGAATAAGTTATTTTGTTTGCAGTAAAAATATGATTGACATTTTATTTTGAGATGATGTAGAACTGTTAAATATCACAGCTGTCTTTCCGAAAATTCGGTTGGCAAAGTACATAAGAGATTTTATGTAAAGAGTCAAGTGATATATATATATATATATATATATATATATATATATATATATATATATATATATATATATATATATATATATATGAAAAAACACGTGAAAGGAACACTACAAATTAATATAAACTTTTTTCGTATAGGCCTCCTCTTAGGAGATAAGGGTTCCCAAAGAGCTGCAATGGAATCAAGTTTTTTACACATAATTATTGAACCACTAGGTATATTTCAATTTTTTTAATATGATGAATACCAGGTTAAAATTACTATGCAAGAAAGTATTGTGAATTACTCGCAGCTGCAGGGACAGACTAGCTGTGACACTCATGTCCCCATTTTTTTACGCCCTGTAGAATAAGAAATTTGCACAACGTTTTTTACATACCTAAAAATTAAGTCATTTTATATACACTGTTAGAGGAATTTTCCCCTGTCACCATAGATTCGATAAAAAGTTAAACTAACTGCTTAGTTAAAACTTCGTATGAGGGTTCCGTGAAATCTGATACTCACGGGTATGACGAATTGATGACTGCTGTACCCGCCACATTAACTCGGCATTGTTTCTTATTTGATTACAATGCAACGTGATTCTCCATAGAAGTTCCTCTCTACTATTGACCGGAGTGGAATACACCAAGCTGAAATAGGTGGTGTCTCATCGTGCATGTAGTACATGTCATGACGGGTTTTAAACGGTCAGTGCTCTACGAAATCGTGAAAAGCCTTCTGGAAAAACTACAAATAAAGTTCTCCACTCAGTGTTGTCGACCATAAGAATGGTCCAGTCAAAAAATTGCCAATGATTCCTGTCTAGACATTAATGGACTGGAACTGATGTTGATGATGCAAAATAATAGTTTCATGAGAATTTTCATCAGTCCATAGATGTGAGTTGTGTAAATTTATGATACCATTTTGGGTAAACCCTGCTTCATCCGTGAAGAGAATAGTGCTAATGAAGTTTACATTATTTCGCTGCTGCTCCAATAGCCACTTTGCAAACTGCATTCTACGGGGAAAATCTTTAGGAATCGGTTCATGCACTTTTTTCAAATGATATGGACATAACAGCTGTTCGTGAAGAACTTCATGCACTGTTGTTTTCGATGTTTTAAACTGTGCTGATAATTTTGGAGTGCTCGTTGAAGGAGTGTCATCTGCAGAATTTAAAATATTTTCCTCTAATTGCGGCGTACGTACTGTTCTTCCCAGACCAGCATCAGTACTTCTTTTCCCAAAGTTTTCTTAAATTATGAAGAAATTTAATAATATTACCTTATTAAATGAAATCGCCTACCATTCTCTCTTAGATGATGGTCAACTCGGTGAAATGTTTTCTGATCTGGAAGAGTACGATTAGGATATCTGTCGTAATATAACCTCCTGGCTTTCAAAGTATTGCAAGATGCAAGATCATACATCAGTTGCATATCTGCATACTCAATAAACGTGTATTCCATATTTCGAATTATTTCCCAATTAATTTCATCACGAAATTTAAAAATCAGTAAATTAATATCCAAGTAAAAAATTAATGTATCAGCGATGTGAAAGTTGATAAGTTCTAAAATGCAGGATATTTATTTCTTTCGTATCTAGCAACGTTTACGACAATACTTTGTTTTGGTGCCGATAATATTAAAAGCACAATTTTTGCGAACCTAGGTCGAACTGCAATTTACAGGATTAGACGTTATTAAGCAGAGAGGTAAACTCTTATTTAAGATCGAAGTTTTTTTATCATTCAAGATTGAAGTTTGAACTTTGATAGAAATAAATAAAATGACGTTTTTTTGAAAACGGTTACGATCAGCGACATGAATGAAATACTTAATTTTCAGTCAATGATTAAATGTATTTAAAAAACGTTGTCCAAAGTTCTTATCATACAGGATATAAAAAAAATGGGGTCTACGTGTCATAGCTAGTCCGTCACTTCAGCTGTGAGTAATTCACACCACTTTCTTACATAGTAATTTGAAGGGTCTTATCTGGTATCACATCATATTAAAAAAATTTAAATATACCTGGTGGTTCAATAATTATGTGTAAAAAACTTGATTTCATTGCAGCTCTTTGGGAGCCCATATCTGCGAAGAGGAGGCCTATACGAAAAAAGTTTAAATGAACTTGTAGTATTTTTTTCACGCGTATCGGGAGATTTCTCTCACTTTCACGGACATCCAGTATATTTTTAAATGGGAATAAACTTTTTAAATTGCTCTTATCAATTCAAGTTTAATTTTATATTCTATGTTGTAAAAACGAATTTTTTACAATAATTACAGCAATTAAAATGAGGGTACAACGCCTTTGCGTTCCCTTTTAACAGACAGCAAACTCCCTTAGTAAGCCCCGCCCACATCAGCCGATGTGACGGAGCTCTCCGATTGGTTAAAGGTCCAGCGTAAATAGGAAATTTCTCCGATTTGCAGTTCATTGTTTATGCAAAATTCGTATAGGAAACCTAGGTTGGGCGCCAGAGTTTAACATTATTAATGATTTCTTAACAAAATTTCAAACAACTAATTTTATTTTAATTAGTAAAACAAAGTTTTAACATTTAATTTTTTACTTTCTTTTTTACATAGCTCTGATTGGTCTAGACTGTTTCTTAAGGCGTTACATAGCGATGAATCATCCGAAGTGTATAAAAACACACAAAAAATTTCATTCTTCCTCTTATTATTCAGGTCTAACATCGAGGGATTGCGCTAGTACTTTTCCGTAGACCTGAATCGGTTCTCCTGTCGAACGATCGATTACATGCTTTTTTAGCTGGTCGATCCCCGTGTCGCGAGATCGCCGCCGTTGGCTAAATAGCTAGCACTTGCACAAAGCTAGTGAAAGGTCACGGGGATCTACAATTGGTGGGCTTCTCGAGTGTACAATTACTCCCCAGTAATTGGCACCGAGATTCCCTTCCAGAAGAGCCAAGAAAAAGTGTGTAATCGCGGCTAGGGAAAGTTTTAAGTTAACCAACACAAGGCACACGCAAAATTTCCATCAGGAAATTGCGACAAAGGGTAAGCGGGAAATTATTCCCATAATTTTGCGCCCAAGACCTTGTGTTGTGTTTTGTGTCATTGCAAAAATCGGGCTAGGCTAACCACAGTGTTCGATAAGTGTTCGACACTGTGGGAAAAACCAGTCATGCAAGTTTTTTAAATGTTTCTTGATCAGAAAGAAGTTAAATAATTCATTTTTGAACTTTATGTGAAAAAACCGTGGAATATTTTTTTTATGATTCATTTTATGACTCATCTGTTCAGTATTTTTCCATGACCTCATTTCGGTTTCGGAAATTTTTTACATTTTTAAAATAAAACTTACATTTAATATTTATTTCTAACAGGATTTGTTGGGGAAAAGGTATAGAAAAAACTCTTTTGGATTTTTTCTATAACCAGGCTCATAAGTCATTTTCTCAAGTTGAAATAAATATATTATAACTTTCTATTAAAAATAAAACTAAATTTTCAAATTCCTAAGTAACGATTTTAAAAGAATTAACAAACTTTACTTTATTCACAAGTAAAAGAAAAAGTAAGGGTAATACACAAATCATTCAAAAACAGTACGGGTTAATGATAGAAAAAGTATGGGTAACAGTTTGTTCTTGACAGAAAAGTATGGGTTATAATAAAGACCAGTAAAAAAGTAAGGGTATCTGGACTTAGCCGCTGGGGCAAATTTAACATTGTAATTTGAACTTAGAATAATATTTGTGAAAACCAGTCTGTTAAACATTAACTTACAAAAAACTTTAACAATTACTGACGAATATTGAATTGTCATATTCCTGATATTATTTAATTAATATTTGGCAGTATAAATTCATTAATTTAAATTCAGCCCCAACGTGCTAAGTAATTAGCAATATTAACTATAAATAAGTTAATAACTAATTGTGACAATTATTTATTTTTATATCCAAAATAAATAAATAATTATTTTATTTATATGTGAAAGGAAAGCTTCAGACTTATCCTTGATATACTTAAACTTAGACATATATCTTGTATACAGTAGTGTAAAACACTACTTGAAAATATTTGTACAGGGTGTACCCAAATAGTAGCCCTTATTAACTTTTGTTCTAATTTAAATTTTAGTTTAATTAAATAACAATTTTTAACAATTTTAGAATTGAATATTTGTTTAATTTTTGTTTTCTTTTTAAAATATTGTTGAAGAGTAAATCAACAAATATTATTTAGTTAATAAACAAGAAAATTTGTTTATTTTTTCTTACTTGGTTTGATTGTTAAATTTCTCAAAATATTTTTATTTTATAAAGGTCCAGGAGACGTCCTAGGAACTTAGATTTAGGTGCACAGATATTTACTAGTTCGAACGTAGGAACATAGTTAGTTTATTAATACGATAACTAACTTATTATTAAATATAAATAACAAACAATTAATAAACATCGTTAGGTAAAGACAATAGGCCTAAAGACACATTAACGACACGGACAATTTTGACTAGACAACACGACATCTCTTATTTAAATTTTTTAACAAGATTTTAATAATTAATTAAACCCAAATTATTTTTAAATATTTCAAAAACCAATAGCCCAAATTAATTCAAATAAGCCCCCCGTGATTAAATATTTCTTGCAAACAAAAAATTCTCAGACTTTCTCATTAGGAGAACATTTAAACCAAATAATTATTGAAAATTCATTCATTCATTATGTCTAGTCCCTTTTTAGTAAATCTTCAGTCCGTGTCCAATGAGGCGGGTGGCTTTCAAAGCTCCCCGGGTGGAATTGGAGGGTCCTCTGCGGCGGGTTCGCCCGTCGCCGATTTAGACACGACAACTTCCCCGATTCCCCCCACGAACAATGACCAAGACACAATACGACTCTCTTTTGGATCGGTAAGAGATCTAATTAATAAATTTAATGAAACAGGTTTCCTTAACGTGAGTGATACGCAAACCCCATACTTTGCTCGAGGAATAAACGTAACCGGGTCCTTAAAACGAAAAAATTTGTTGCGCCCATTTAAATCTTACATACAGGGAAAGGAAAGTGGAAATTTAGAGTCAACTGAAACCAATCAAAATTTTCCCAGACAATTTAATGAATATACTACTTTCACATCAAATAATAATCCTAATAATAATAATAATGCTTAAAATTGTAGAGGAGTTCTCCGGGGATATCGGAATGCAATTTGGACTTGACAAGTGCCGTATTTTGAACATCGTTAAAGGGAAGATACAACCGGGGGCTTTTGAAATGCAGAACGGTGAAACTATAGCTGCAATGGAAGCAGACCAAACATACAAATATCTAGGTATGAAACAGGCTAAAAGAATTGATCATGGCACTATGAAGGCCGAATTGACAGCCGAATTTGTCAGGAGGGTAAGGCGGGTATTAAGAACTAATTTAAATAGTAGAAATTTGTTTACGGCGCTCAACACGTATGCTTGCTCTGCGCTGAGCTACTCTTTTGGAATTGTAAAGTGGAGCAGGACTGACATCCAAAACCTGCAAAGAAAAATAAGGACACTCCTAACAAAAGCTCAAAAACATCACCCTCGGAGTGCTATTGAACGTACAATGCTTCCAAGACACCAAGGAGGAAGAGGATTGGTGGATATTGGTAAGCAGCTCGACCAACAAATAATAAACTTACGTTCATATTTCCACAGGTTGGCGGACTCTTCCACACTACATCGAGCAATATGCGAGGCAGACGATTCAACACCGCTACAGTTGAGGGAACAAGATATTACTTCTCACCACCAAACAGACCAAGAGAAGTTACAAACCTGGCTACGGAAGCCACTTCATGGACGGCATCCAAATGAGGTCAATCAGGACAATGTCGACAACTCAGCGTCGAACTACTGGTTGATTTCAGGACAGATGTTTCCAGAAACGGAGGGCTTCTTGTTAGCTATCCAAGACCAGGTTATTCCGACGAAGAACTATCGGAAGTTCATCATTAGAGATCCCTCAATAGAGAATGACCAGTGCAGATATGGCTGTCGAACATCGGAGACAGTCCAGCACATAACTGGAGGATGCCAAGCATTTGCCGCAACCGAATATAAGGAAAGACACGACTCAGCCGCTAAGATACTCCACCAAGAGTTAGCAGAAAAGTTAAACTTATTACAGGTAGGAAAAGTGCCTTATTACAAGTACAGTCCGGAGCCTATTCTTGAAAACAACCAGTTCAAATTATATTGGGACCGAACGGTTCTGACGGATCAAACAGTTGCTCATAATAGACCAGATATTATACTAATAGATAAAATTTCTAGGCGAACTACACTAATCGACATCGCTGTACCTAACAACAACAACCTAAGACCAAAATACAACGAGAAGATCGCCAAATACAGAGATCTGGAGGTGCAAATCCGAAGACAATGGGCAATGAACAGCATCCAAACGATTCCCATAATACTCTCAACAACTGGAGTGATACCGAAGAACCTCCTGCAGAACATCAAGGGACTGGGTCTTAGTGAGCATCTGTATAAACCGATGCAGAAAGCAACTCTCCTAGCAACCGCGCGAACAGTCCGAAAGTTCATGGGAAATACAGCAGACCACGTCACCTAGGACCCGATAACATGGAAAGGGTTCCCACAGAGCTTCATACTTCTGGTACCTTTGTGTGCCTGGTATGAGTGAATAATCCCTGGAGGGAGTGCGAAGCCGTCTGGCTTGTAAATCATTCATAATAATAATTCATATTCATATTACTATCCATCGCAACATCTATTAAAACCATTTAAAGCAAGCATATTAATTCCAGTAAACCAATTTTAAAGTCAATAACGAACTAGTTTGTAACGACCTATTCCAAAGTTTAAAAGTTTTGTTAAAAGGAATAATTTTTAATCCTGAGGTATCTTCCAGGCAATATTCTGTAATTACTGTGCTTGTTTTGCAGTTTTCTACTCCCATAGGTCATTCTAACAAACCATTTTAGAAGGTTATTGCTTTCGATATAAAGTCTTAAAGACGTTTAAACTCCGAGTCTGTTAGCAGTATGAATGAAAAGTTTTTTACATAGGCGTAGAATGATATTTTTGTATATCACAAAAAAATTAAAATGATTAAAACCTATTCTTTTAAATTAGCATGTAATATTGATTGAGAAATTCGCCTTATTTGAATCGTTACTTCACTTTCACGAGTACTTTCATTTTCATCCCTATAACTTGCTTCTTTTGATTTGTTAATAGCTTTACAACAAATTAATGACTCTCTTTCAACTAAAAATATAAAGTTATGGATATAATCGTGTAAAAAAAATTGCTTTTTAAATCTTTAAGGTATATTACACAGGTTGAGAAATAAGGTGAGTCTCGAGTGATTGAATCATAACTAAATAACTGTCTGTATATGATGCTTTCCTTAAAAAGTATCAACTCCGAAACTAGGTGTGAAGCGCAAATCATTCAAAAGTACTTACAGTATTTTTTCCATAACCATTACTACCTATGGGCAGAAATCTTATTGATTCGTGTTATTACCAAATAGTTATTAATTTGAGATTAAAAAGCGTTTTACGCAAAATATTACATTTTCTAATAAAGACAGAATAACACTACTTTACAGCCAATTTCCGACTGTAATTTAAAAGGCAGTCTTTGGTTAATTTTTGGTCTCTAAATGCGAAAATGATGGTAAAATTTTTTAACATGTAAGATTTTTGAGTTATGTTTGTTTCAGCTAAAATAAATGAGTACTTTAATCACATTAATTTAAAAAGTAATTTGTAATATACGGAGCGAGACGTTGCCAAATTTAAGTTTTCTAAAAGTTAGGAAAATTGTGCACAATTTGGCAAAACCACGTGGGGCTGTCTAGGAATGACAAGTCAATCACGAAGTCTCAACCCCCTCAGGCTTAAAATAACGGAAGTTCCAATTTAAACCCATATAATTTCAAATTTCACTCTCCCCGTAGCCGAATCTACGTATAGATGGCTCCTGTATACGAGAAGTACGGTATCGCTTTTTGAACTTCCGATACCCGATGTTTCTAGAAAGTACTAGAAGTACGGAACGTCTATAAAAGCAGCTGGTTGGCAGTCGTATCATCAGTATTGTTTTAGTACGAGTAGTGGTCAGTATTAGATAGAGAAGCGAAGTGAGCAAACAAGTCAATAGTAAGAGCCTTGTATTAATGTTATCTTTGTGTTGAAGAAAGTTAGTTGACGGCTGTAAACGTAGTATCACATATCTGAACCAACGTATGCGACAGTAAAAAAATATCTAAAGTACAGAAGCGTGGCTGTATTAACCCCGCGGATAGTTTTTGCTATATATGTGTGGTCAGATTACTCCTAAATCGCAGAAAAGGACAATTAACAAAATGACCAAAATAGTTTATCATAAGTAATTTGAATGTCTTGTTGGCGATCGGGCTCTGGGCTCCTCACATATGTTGCTAAACCTGTGCGGCAAATCTAAGTAACTGGTTAAATGGCAAACGCTTTTCATGTCTTTTGCTGTTCCAATGATTTGGCGAGAACCAACAAATCATTTTAACGACTGTTACTTTTGCATGACAAAAGTGTCTGATTTTTTAAGAAAGAGCATACATAAAATTGAATCTCCGGAAATAAAACCGATTCTTCATGGAGAAGGTTTACCAGTTCCAGCGCTCCCGGCAAAATGGAAGGAATATTTAGAAATATATGATGATAATGCAGAACCCGATATTTTTTTAGAAAAGGATGATTCCTAGTTTCTCAAAAGTGAAGGAAAAGTACCCCATGTAATCGAACAACCTGAATTAAATTATCTAATTGGGGACCTCCACTTGTCCAAAGAGCATACTGAAGTATTAAGGTTTAAGTTATAACAATGAAATTTACTAGCCACTGGAACAAAAGTTACAATATTTAGGAACCGCAACCAAGAGATATCCTCTTTTTTTACTTAGCAGAATAAAATACGTGTATGTATTAATCCAAACAGTGTGAGGAAAAATTTAGGATTTTCATATAAATTAGACGAACAGCGCTTATTGTTAGATTCTTCTAAAATAAATTTAAAAGCAGTTCTCCTCCATAATTGCAACAAAATACTCTCTATTCCTCTTGCATATGCAGTTGACATGAAGGAAACATACGAAAGTATGCAATAACCTATGATATATATAAGAGGCAAATATATGATGACCTAAAATTCATAGGACTATGACTAGGGTTCAAGGTGGATTTACGAAGTATTGCTGTTTTCTTTGTATTTGGGACAGTAGGGCAATACAGAGTCATCACCAAGTAAAATAATGGCTTCCGAGAGATCAATATATTCCAGGTCAAGCTAACGTGAATAATATACTGTTACCTCCATTCAGGCGCGGATCCAAGGGGGGGGCGCCCGCCCCCGCCCCCCCAAGAGCCTTGCGTTCAGAAAAATAGATCCGATTTTGCCTCTTATACTATAGTATATTCAAGAACTAGAGAGAGTAATAAATCATTTTTTACCCTTTTTTTTTTTCGCAAACTACCTGTGTTCTTTAGCCCGGTGTTTGGCTAGATCTGTTAGACACATATATTTTTCATAGGAATGGGTTAGAAATTTTATAATCAAAAATACCGGTCTATAATAATGGAATATTTGGGTTGGATAACAATAGATATTTGGATGTGTGAAGTGTTTAAAAGGATTTTAATCCTTGTTGTAGGCATCAGGAGGTTTATTTTATCACTAAGTATTTATGGCATAGAATATTATTTCGATAATAAACTCAAAAAGTTTTTATAATATTATTTTAATTCTTATGATTTCTTATTAATTCACATACATTAGAAAATATAGATAATCTTGACATATTTAACACAAATCACAACTGTATTTTTATTATTTTTAATTTTGGCATAGAAATCGTTTTAGGTACATTCAGACTTAAACGTAGCCTTTTTCTGTCAAAAAATTCTAAGTTATAATTTAAATACTTACAAAATATCCATTATCAAAAATACAAGAAATTAAACATATACAAAATAATAAATTCGTCCATATAATATTAAAATTTTTTTGGAGCTATCGGTCATTTTATTATTAATTAAAAACATTTTTAGGACATTTGACGTTTCAGTTTATTTATTTCTTAAATCATCCGCAGAATTACAATTAAATACTAAAAAGGGATTGAAACGTAATTAATTTTTATATGTTACAGAAAATTTAAGTAATAAATTGTATTTACGCTGGTAAACTTACGTATCTAATTCGAAATCAAAGTCAGTGAAGCCATTTTCCCTCAAATTAATTATAATTGGTTTCTCTATCTCACCAATCATGAGATAGAGTTTCCACATTTTCTTTTGTTATTTTATTATATGGATTTTTCCCAATATTCTGCACCAACTTTATTCAAAAAAATCTTTCAAAGGTTCAGTTGAAAAACTAATTTTGTAAGTTGTGTTATTTCTAGCAACTCTACCTTTTACTTGAGAGAGATATTTCCTTCTCCAACGGACATTTTCTGGACGATCTGTATGAACAGATTTCCTATATGGTTTTTCTCTGCAAAAATTAAGTTCTCTGAGCAATTTCCAGAGCTCAGTTCTTTTAATTTCAGGTAAATCCGATCTTCATTGATTTTAGTTATAATTTTGTCGACGGTTGGGATCTGCTTCTCATAATAAAATGTATGTACAACTCCTTTTATTGCAGTTTACATTTCTTCTTTCAACAAGGTTTTTCGTCTGCCTGTGATCGAATGTGGCTTGGGAGTACTAACAATTCCATTCGTTTTTTTCTCCTTTAGTATTCGGAACATATTAGATTTTCCAACTCCTGTCATATTGGAATACATCTCAACAGAGCTTTTAATATTATTTTCTAGATATTGATATCTTAAGGCATCATAAACATTCAAGGTTTTTCGTTGAGGAAAAAATGAATTGGTTTAAAGATTTTGGAATAAATATAGATGTAGATGCCATATCTTTTGGGTATCTCACTAATCTCAACTAATATATAAAAACAAGCACAAACAAGATAAATCACTAAGGACAAACTGTAAGGTGTACTTTGCTCAGTGACAGAAATTAAGTTGAACTATCAGAAATTTTATTGTTGCAGTAAATTTATAAAAGCTTATAATATTTAAATATAATTAAATATAATTAGATTTACGGCAGTTTTCTGTTACCTGCGGCACTAGAGCAGGTACGTTGGAGGTTTCAGTAATAGTTTTATTACTCTCTCTAGTTCTTGAATAGAGTATAGGAATGTGTATGCTTGCGATCGTCCTTCCCCTTCCCAACAGTTTTTAGTTCAGGAAAATAGAACCTATTCTGCCTTTTATATTAGGAATGTGTATGCTGCTAGCACTCCCATCACATTGACAGCTTGTTTTTCTTGCGATAGACCCCCCCCCCAAGAGCTTTGAGTTCAGGAAAATAGACCCGATTCTGTCTCTTATACTAGAAATGTGTATGCTTTTCGCATTCACACCCCTGTCGGCAACTCATTTCTTCTTGTGATCGCCCCCCCCTCTCCAAGAGAGAGGCTGGATCCGCCCCTGCCTCCATTACACATTAAACTGGAATTGATTACAAATTTTGTTAAAGCATTAGATAAAGAAGGAGATGCGTTTAAATACCTGAAACAAATTTTTCCTAAATTAAATGATGCTAAGCTTAAAGAAGGAATATTTGTTGGGCCACAAATTAGGAATACATTAAGAGATCAACACTTTGATCAAAAATTAAATGATGTTGAATTAGCTGCGTGGAGTTCTTTTAAAACAATTGCTTCGGAGTTTTTAGAAAACAAAAAAAGCAGAAAAGTACGAAAAACTTGTAGAAGAACTACTTGAAAAATACTACAAAACTGGTTGTCTTAAAATACACTTCTTGCACTCTCATTTAAATTTTTTCCCAGAAACTTGGGTGCGGTTAGTGACGAGCAAGGAGAAAGATTCCACCACGACATATTAATAATAAAACAACGCTACCAAGACAGATGAGATCCAGCAATGATGGAGGATTATTATTGGTTTCTTGTGAGAGAAAGCGATCAGGATAAAAACGATAGTCAACATTTGCAAAAAGTTATGCACAAAAGACTTACTATAAATGTATTTTGATGTGTATTTTTATAAATAAATCCTGTTGTCCTTAAAATATCTTGTTTTTTATTGTTCTGAACTTATGTATAAATACTATATAAAAATGTTTGTGTTAAATAAAAAGAAGTGATATATTCTAAAACTTAAAATCTATACGTGGTGGAAAATTTTCGTTGTCGAATTCGCAAACTTTAAACTCCCACGGACAGCCATTATAACATTAGTCGCAATTTTTTTTGTATTTGTTGACAAGTGTAATTGGTTAAGTTCGGAATGATGAGTAATCACACTTTTCTTGTTCGACCTGTCTTGTAATTTTTTCATATATCTTTTATTTTACATGAAATTACCCCGTTATTTTTTCAAAATTCTCTTTAATTATTCTTTAATACGGTAAGAATAAAAGATAACATCTTGATACATGAATTTTAAAAATTAACCTGCCAGTTCAGTATATTTTTAGAAAAAAGAAAGTTGTAAATCAAACTTTCGAATCTCGAACTTAGGGTGTTTTTTTGCCTTAAGTAAAATACTTATTGACAAAAATTCATGTTAGCTCCTAAAATGTTGAATAATTACAAAATTTACTATTAAATACATTAATATACCACCTAATTATACAAAAATAAATTAATTGTATAAAAGTAACAGGGACACATTAAAATATTAAAAGTCACTAGGATAAGATTTATCTACAATGAACATTTACGTTTTTATATTGTAGCAGGTTCTATTTACACGTCAAGAGCTAAAAAGTCAGGATGGCCGAAGATGATTAGAACCTATGTCAGAAGAATTCTCTAATCGTAAAAAAACCGCTCTACAGATCCTTCTTAAGAACAGAACGAAATATTTTTCCAGACTGAATATTTCTCATTTCCAGCTGTAAAAGATTGAATATTTGTTTGTTTAAGTAAACTTTTTTGTTAGTTGTGATGCTGGGAATGGAACAGAATGATTCTCAGACCGTCGTGTGATATATGGCGTTGTTTGACTAAAACGGTCTTCACGAAGACCTTGTTTCTCACTTTATGCTCAAAGCACATTTTACATTTTTCCATAGGATTCCCTTGAAGATCTATAAAACGAAAGAAATTTGTTATCATCACGTCTAAATTTATTGTTATCATAACCTATATCGTAATTTTATAATCAAGGTTCTTTCGATTAATTTCTTTGAATAATTAAGTTGCATGTAATATTTACGCTGTTTTCACTTTTTCGGATTCCGTAGCATAAAAATCAGAATTATATTTAAAGAAAAATCCAACCCTATATAACGGGATGTTTATCGTTGTTAGCTTACATAAAGTTTATCTCCATTTTGATATTTATAACAAAGTAACTTGAAAAATAATTAAAAAATTCATTATAAATATATCGGCAATTTTTTCGAAAATTCGTCGCTTGAAGATCGGTCGATACTACCAGGAATAGTTAAAGTCGCGAATCCGCAAGCTAACGTCCTGTTTGTTTATTTATATGTGACGTTACCAGAGTTGCAACCAATCATGGAGCGTCTTTCATCACGTGATCAAACTTAAAAAATATTTTACTTAATTTACGTTTTTACGGAATACAAACATATATTATTCGGAAAGTAAATAAAATACGCTGGAATATATTAGGATGACAATAATGTGTAAGATATTTTCAAGAGTCAAATAATTTATTCTAGCTATTTGTTAAACAAACATTATTGGTAGAAGCCAATAATTTATAGGTTAAGAAATTCTATACTTTGCGGAAATTACATATTTAAATAATAAAATATGTTAATAAAAATGAAATTTCCTTAAATCTTAAGAACTTCATATTTTCTTGCAAGCTAACAAGGCAGATCATTACTTGGCGCTTTTCATGGTTAAACAAGTGCTCACGAGATACTAAATATTTACATAGATCCGAAATTTTGGAAATGATTTTTCTTGTTTATACCTGTTTCTGTTTTAACCTAAAATTTCTTGAGTTTTCGAATGATACGGATACGAGCAAATTTTATATTCGAATTAATTAACAATACTTTACTGGGCTTCGTAGAGAAATCACGAACCAGTCAGCATTAACTAGAATTGGCAAAGTCAGGTGACAGTTAGCACAGCGTTTTTAGCCGATGAAATTGACGCTGACTAATACCTGATTGTTTTGCGAACGGAGCTACTATTTTCTATACTTCCATACATAATTCGTACTATGTCTCAGTGATTGTAGAATGGTATAAAATTTCTAAGACTTGCACAGCGGTGATTGGCCTGCAGAAACTATAGATGTCCTATAGTGGACACATGAAGTCGTATGTAAGTGGGGAAAGGGGTAAAAAAATTCTATTTTTTTATTTTCTGCATTTATTGCAGTTTATTCCTCTAAACTTGTGACATATTTTTTTTGTGAAAAAGCTGTTATCATAAAGAATACAAATTTTTTTACTGCGTATCTTATCTATAATACCTCTATGGGCTTTTCGAAATTGCGTGAAAGGGAGAGAGTGGGAGAGTTTTATATAAAAACGTTATTTCGATTTATGATCACTACCCTCTCTGCCGATATGGGCGTATGAATGATAATACTGAATACTGATTGCACAATGTTGGCGAAACTGTACGAATTAATACGATTGAAACACTTAGCCCTTTGGGCATTACTATAGACGGGG
This sequence comes from Diaprepes abbreviatus, assembly GCA_034092305.1. NCBI lineage: Eukaryota > Metazoa > Arthropoda > Insecta > Coleoptera > Curculionidae > Diaprepes > Diaprepes abbreviatus. The sequence goes on from JASJET010000022.1 coordinate 28,388,012, forward strand.
ATGGATCGTCTTTGTGAGATTATAGGCTGTCCTAATGGGTCCTAAATAAAGTGTTAGTTTTACTTGGAGTTTCTTTGAAAGAAAATTAATTTAATACTTCATAATGCATTAATCTAAATAAACGTTACAAACATTGCAAATAACAATAACAAATATTTGTTACAATTTCAAAATTTGCGGTACATGAGATGATTATTATTGCATTAAATTTAGCAAATATTTTTGGAGATCTATTTGGTTTACTTTTATATTATAAAAATACTTTCCGTGTTTTCTGTTCAGGAAAATCGTCAATTTTAAGGCTCATAAATATTATACATCTACAACAATAATAATAGCAAAAAGTTTTTTTTTCCAAAATTTATTGTACATCATATTGACTTGTTTATTAATGTGAATCAGAATATGAAAATTTCCATAAAATTAATGCAATATGCTTTCCAATCTACTCTGTATAACATGATTGCTATACATTTCTATTGTGAATTGTTTCATAATCAGTGAGTAGTTTGATTTTCATTACTGTGACAAAATTGTTAAAAACTTTGGTTACTTCATATTTCCTTTTGTATTTCGAGTATCAAATAATATACAATATTTGATATGTGGTATTTGGTTAACCCTGTTTCTCAAATTCTTCTTTTTCCAAATAAATAATTTACTGAATCAAGATCTTTTAAGTAATATATTACTTATAAAATATTTACAAATCTACTAAAAGTTTGCAAATAATTGGATTAGTTAGAGACAGCAAATAAATGTTTGCTTATTTTGTACAAATATTTCAATGCCAGTATCAATTCAGTAAAACATTTATAAGGTCAATATGTCTGTATCGACATAGTCTACTTGTGTTTAAAAATAGAGCGATTTTCATCATTCAGGCTTACTCTTGAATGGCAGCATACTCGGCCCCTTACATTTTGTTTTCATACTAATTAAAATATTATTAATATATATATATATATATATATATATATATATATATATATATATATATATGTATTCGACTGTATATTTTTTTATTAAAGATATAGTAACTTTTTTTTATTTTTTTAATAATTAATATTTCTGTTTTTAAGTTTTAATATCTTTGAATTACGAATATTTTTTTATCAGTGCAAGAAATGCCTTTATCATATGCGTAGATTGATAACTGTATATACTAGGGTTTTTAGGGATATCGGCTGTAAATAATAGGTGAAAGAAAAAACCTCTGAGACTCTTTGTCTTCCATTTGTTTGATTTTAGAGAAACCATTTTTAACCTTTACAAAAAATTTGCGTTTTTAAACAAAAAGCAATTGTTTTCATTAAAATCATATGAATATTGAAGTTTATAAATTAGAGCTTGATGCCAGACCTTGTCAAAAGCCTTCTGGATGTCCAACATCAGATCAGTTTTGACTTTCATTTTCAGTTCATATAAAGCCCTGTAAACAAATCTGGCCATTTGTCATTTGGTTGAATACTCCTTTTTTTAATCATTTGGCCGTTGAAGATAACAATTTTAGGAAAAATGTGATTTATATTAGGTTTTGGAATTATAGATACAACCACTATACTTCTGGATAATAGTAATAATTAAGACAAGCATCTGTTATATCATGCAAAGATAAAGAGGTATTTTCTTTAAGGTCTTTTAATGTTTTGTTAGTAATGTTTTCTATTCCTGGTACTTTTTTGTTTTTTGTAAATTTTATTTCTGGTTTTATATCTTCTATTCTTGCTAGAGTTATAAGATTACTTTCTGGAGAAAGTATTGTCCTTTTGTTATTATGCACTTGCTTCTCATTCTTATCTCCCAATCGATGTCGTATTTGGTATCGTTTTTCAGACTGAATTGAGAGATTAGCGCATTGGCAATTATTTCTCTTTTGTCTCCATCGGTGCAGATCATTTCATTTTAATCGTATATAGGAAAAATTATGACTTTCGGTTTACCTTGTACCAATTTTTTGACCTTCTATAAGGCATTATCTTGTGGCTCTAGCGTTTGAGGGCAATCCTGCTATTTTGAAATTTTTAAATCATTTATTTCTCTTTTAATTTGATTATTGAGTCTATTGGCTTCTATAGAGTAATTTATATTTAAAGTTTGTTGAGCTCTTCTTCTCAGCCTATTTCCTTCTCTAATAAATGTTTTAATGTTAATAGGTAGCGTACATAAGTTAGAATTTCGATTTGAGATTGGAGGTTAATTTACATTATTTTCTGTTAATTTTTCTTTTAAAAATGATAAATTTATTTTAGTATACGAGTTATTTTTCGGTATAATTCCTTCGTGATCTAGTGTTTATGAAACTGGTAAGTTTTTTGTTTAATTTTTTCGATCATTGCAAAGTCAATGCAATTTGTTGTTCATTTGGCGTTGGTGATGGGCTGATCTACTATGAAATTCGAAAGAAAATTTTTATCTCTAGTCAAATCCCTATATCCCCATAGCCTGTTTTTACTGTTAAATCTTCCGCAACAAACAATGGCGTGTTTTCATCTATGTCTAATAAAATATTAAGGTCGTTTAAAGTAGAAGGTGGTTTATATATAGAAATGATAAAATAGGATAATCTCGCAATTCAATTTGGATAGATGAGGCTTCTAAAGTGTCTAAATTTGGTGTATTTATTATGTGATGTTTAATATATATTTTTAATAAGGAGAGTAGTTCCCGTTCCCCGCCTGTAGATCGTATAATTTTTTATATTGCACCTCACAGCTGGTCTAAGAAAAGTTTCCTGATATATGCGCTATACTTCCTCATAGAAATTTCCACTATTGTGTTTTATTTTGTACCGAATTAATGTCCCAGGATAAAATATATAAATGCGCGGATTATTTTTTACTGGAGATTCTGTATAGTATTTGCTAGCGTGTCCACCATTTTCAGTATCTGATGTAGTGGTGGGGTTAAAATTTTTAGTAAAGAATAATTAATATTGCTTATTTTTTTTCTGATCAGTGCCATTAGTGTTGATTGTGCTTGTGTATTTTGTGTGTTGTGAGTATTTTCGCTGCTCTTTCATCAGTATTTTGAACATTATGTGTAGTTATTTTCTCACTACAGAAACAAATGCACACAGTGCATTTTTTTCTATTGTGACAAATATGTCTTGTTTGCTGCTTGCGTAAAAGAGGTCTTATTGTCAATTGGTCTAGAAGGAGGTCTTTCTTTGTTCGCATTTTGGGAGTTTTAATACAGTTACAATAATTTGCTGGATGTGGCCGTCCCGTGCGTTTATGACAGTTAAGGTTCTGCATAGCGCCTGTGTTGAGAATGACCGAATGGTTGACATCTGTGACACTGTAAAATTATTTTTAGTATCTAGAATTGTGTGCTTCAATTACTACCGGTGAATTTAAAGTGTGTTTAATATTTTTGGCATTAAATTTTAAATCATTGATGTTTCTTTTTTCTCTATACTGCCTAAATTTTGTTTCTTTATTTAAATTATTGTTTTTTTATTTTTCTATTAAATGATTTGCATTCTTATACCTTTAAATGTCAATATTTCTGAAACAGTTGAATATAATATGCTACTCAAAAAAATACTCTAAATTTGTGGGAGAATTAAAATAATTGATAAAATACAGGATATCCAATTTAAAAAATGTATAAATGACATAGTCATTTGACAGCTGTTAACCTCACTGGCATATGAAATACATAATCAAATAGAAGAATTGTAGTTCTGACGGTTGAAGAAAACCCGCATCCGCAATTACTTCTAGACTTCCCTTGATTAAGCCATTCCGGAACATTTGCCCAACCCAGTATAGAGTAATATGAAGTCAGAAATAACAATAACTTTTCTTCACTTCAGTATAGAAGTTTTCTATGCTATAAATGCCAGGATATAAACATGGCACGTGGCTGATTGAACATTCTGATTAAACTGAAGAAATATGAACACTCACAGAAATAGCTTGAAATCTATTTTCAATATTGTAACTTTAACATATACGTAATATCATGGTTTAAAAATTTTTGCAATTAAAACAGGCTAGATTTATTTAAAAATTATTGCAAATAATATAAACGGAAATTATTAATACAAAACTATTAAAATAAAGAAGCAATGAATTCAGTGACATTATGAATAAACATACAGCGTCGTTTTATCCAAAATGAAAAATACTTACTTCTTTATGCAAAACTTTTTTGTTATATCAAGTCATTTTTTAGTTAAATAGGATGCCAGAGACTAGTGCGGAAATGAAACGGAGTAAATGAATTATTTCTCGAAAATTTTATATGTATTTCTACATTTTAACATGAGATGAATGGAGCTCAGACCGTAAAATTATTTGTATTTAACCTAGACAACTTTGTCTAAAATATGTGAATTCAGAATAATGGCGCAAAAATTTTATCGTTACCCATCCCGTCTTTTTCGTGAAAATATTACAGATAATACAGAATAGACAAAAAGGTCAAGAGGTCCGAAATTACAAAAATAACGGCAAAGTGGCTGACTATATCAGAGGGTTTATTTTGAATGACATAAAATACTATTACCCGTTCTAATTTTGTTATGTCTGTCTGGATGTACACAGCCTTCTAACTTAATCATTGTCTTTCTTACCAATGTAAAGCAAATTTAAATATATATATATATATATATATATATATATATATATATAGACTTAGTCGTCTCATTCATAGAATATAAGCTACCAAAGTTCTTTAGTATGTAAATCTTCTTTTTAACAGCAGATTTTAAAAAGCTGAAAAATTCGACTTATTAAATACTCTCACCAATATTTCAATATAGGATATTTTATAACGGCATGCTAAAAATTAAGGATATAAATTTTGGGTTTTTCTTTAAGAAAAAAATTTATTTATTTCAAAAGTACTGGAGCAGTTTTTTCCTAATCAATTTTTTTCTCGAAAGATGTCCGTAGGAGATCAACAAATTTTTCCAGTTTTTAACCCCTTTGCAATAAGCTTACCTTAGAAATATTTTTATAGAGTCACATTGGAAAAGCTTTTAGAATTTGATGTAAATCTCCCCAAGATATCTCACTTCTATTAAAAGTCATGCTTGAATAAACTTTAACAAAAATATACGTATACACGGAATTTGTTATTATGTTATTGTTTAACTTTTCGTTTACGTAGCGTACGTGACTTCATTTTACACAAATCACACACCTAAACCTGTCTCATGAAACACTCTGTCCTCTAGTGAAAACCGGTATAAAATCCGTTCAGTAGTTATTGAGAAAATTCACAGAATGACAAAAAAAAGTGACCGTCGCGGAAGGAGCTTTTTTATACTGTAGATAAAGAGTATTAAAGTCGACGAAAACAACTGTGACGCAAGTAAATAAACAAAAGTATTTTTTAAATTTTACAATAAAAAACAATTAATACATTTAAGAACTACAGTAGATAGAAGTATTATGCTAATAGTCAATAGAATAACCGCTGCAACAACGGCACTGGGCCAATCAAATTTTAAACAATATTTTTGGAAGGATTTGCCTAAACTTTATTATTTTTATTTACCGATTGTTTATTTGTTAATATTTGTGTCTGAATACGACGTTTTAATTCTTCCCACAGATTTTTAGTGGGGTCAGGGCCTGAGCATTGTGCTGGCCACTGCAAAACTTAAACGCTATTTTTCTGAAACTACTTTTGAATCACTTGTGAAGAGTGCTGTGTATCGCATATGCTGAAAAAAGGATGGCGAACAGGCTTAGGGAGTGTTGTTTGAAGTGCTCCCAGTGTGGTAAAGTTTTAAAAGGAAGTGCATCATATGTTATACAAAATTTTTTTGCCACCGAACAGAATGAAGAAAAAAATATTCATTCATTTGCGAGGTTTGTGAGGTTAACAACACAAATCAAGAAAAATTAGGAACCTTTATGTGCTAATTAGTCAAAACGCAGTGAGGTTAACTCGATATTGACGTCCTCAACGGCGGTGCTAACAACTAATGCATATGGTGAAGACGCCAAGGAAGAGAGAAACTATTATTCATTTTTAAATGAATAGTATTAATATTTCAATTTCTTTATTATTAAAATAAGTTTATTAATATAATAATAAAATAAAAGGTAGAAATTTTCTATTTATTGGAGTTTTATTACCAAATTATCAGAACAAAAAAAATATTTTTTTAAAGTACATACGAAAATAATCTTTTATGAAGCAAACAGAAATTAATTTTTTTTTTTTGACTTTTTTCGTAGACAGAACAGGGAGTCATAATTTAGTGGACGTTGCATTTCGTACGAGACTGAATCAGGTATAGGTTTATTACCATGTGGAGGTCTTACTCTAGTGTAGATCAATATCTTGTTGAAGTTGTCGTCAGCCCTTGTATAATTAATGTCGATTATTGACATGAAATAAAAAATTAGGCATTAAACGATTAAATCTCACAAATCAGGTACAAAAATTTTATTTCTATACGCAAAGTAGTAAAGGAAGTCCTTACATTATAGCTATTGACAAAAATATTTTACAGTTGTAAGACTGTTATAAATCCAGACATGTAAAAAAAGTCAGTTCAATAAAATAGTATGAAAGAATATTGACATTAAGGTAGTGCTATAGTGAATTACGATGAAAGAATTTTGGAAAAGCAAAAATTACTTACATTACTGATGAAGTAAATATACCTATAATAAATAAAAAAATAAATTTAGTTATGTAGCCCATAGGTAATAACATGCAAAAGCTAGAATACATATCACCTAATAGTTTTTGTCGGCACAAGTCTATTAACACTACTACTGATATACATCATTTGACATTTTAGCCCTCTGAACTTCTTCTTAGGTAATAACCTTAAAAATGGTTACTACAATGTAATAATTAGATCCTGTAATATAAAAGATATTGCACAATTTATTTTATCGGAAAAAATGTTTCTTAAAATATACGCCATGTTCAAGAAATTTGAAATGCAAATGTTTTCCATGAATACATAAAACTGAATAATAAATACGTAATTAAATTACTTCGTTGTTATCTAGCATGTTGTCTTATTATGTAAAATGGAAATACATAATAAATTGATGAAACAAGTTAATAAATTTCTCTCGAACTACAATAAACTAACGCGTTACAATCTTGATATTCAGTGTCGTGATTCAGTAAATAGACATAACGCTTCTAATTGGTTCATTGAAATTTCATTTAAATTTTCTGATTGATCAGATTTAAGGGGGATGACAATATTGACAGATGCGATTATTTCAATCTAAGTTACATAGGTCTGATTCTATTTTTATTACTACAGCATAGCGTTCTGAGTTATTAAGTTATATTTTGGGATAATAATTATATTGCAAGAGCTTCGAGTTCTAACATGTAAATTTGTGTTGTTTTTGTCATAAATTTTGCTCCTAAAATATTTGAGACATAATATTTTCACGATCCGGGAATACTTAAATAGAGAATATTTGGTGAAAAGTAAAACTTATATACGTATTAATGCAAAATTTATCTTGTAAACCTCGAAGCTCTGGTGGTAAATGTTACGATTATTTACTAATTATATGTATCTATATTTCAATATTTGTAGTTGAGATTCTCCAAAAGATATAAAAAGAATGTAACTTTTCATTAAAAAAAAATTATAAAAGTTCTTTTACTTAGGTTTTTTAAACGATTTCAATTCAAGTCGTATGTTCTTTTTGTATTAACTGAAGTTGTTTTTCCAATATTGCCCTTAACAACCAAGTAATTCAGTGACATATTCAGAAGTGTCAGTGATCGCCTTAGTTAAAACAATTGAATTCTCACAGTTATCTAATGTAAGAAAGTGTTGGTTTTTCGAATTTTTGTCAATTTTTGTGTAATAGTTATTCTAATATTAAATTTTTAAAAAGTTAATTGAGTTTTGAATTGCACATAAAATCAAAATTTTGAATGTTAAAAAGTGTGTAAAATCCACTGTAGATATTATTATGCTGTTATAATATATCACAATGCGATTAAAATTTATCGATAACTTAAAAGCGGTTAAAAATACCAATGCCTTTTTATCAGTATAATAGACAGTGATGGATCGATTTTTAACAAATTCATGAATATCATCTCTTTAGAAACAATCAAGTGACAGAGAGGTAAATAATTGTCCGGATTAGAAATCACCGTTCTTAATCAGCTAGCACGCGGTTACTTCCACCACAGCACACACATGCTACTCTATTTTTATATATTTTTGCAATATGTTCACACAACGGTCTTATAAAATCAATGAAAAATATAACCTTTTAGCTATTCATTGCCGTCGGAATGATTTCCTGATGGTTATAAATAAAGCCACAGTGATTGTCATGGAAAGTTAAACTTTTTCCAAGTCGGGAGAAAATTCTCAGTTTTTTGGCAATCGAAACTAGAACGTCGCTTAAGCAATAGTTGAGGCTACAGTTATATATGTTTATAAGTAAACAATTACCATTTTTTGACTGTATGTTTCTTTAAAAAAATCGACTGGTCAATAATATTTTATGAAAATGTAAGGTCTTAACAGCAGTTTATTTAGGTCTAAAAAAGGTACATCGTTGTCCCACAATAAGCTAATAAAAATAGAATATCTGTATAAACATACATATGCTGATGATACGGCCATTCTTGCAGAAAGCATCGAGGATCTCCAAACATTAGTAAACCTAGTCAATGAAGCGAGCTGCCGAAGAGGCCTTAAAATCAACATCTCAAAAACAAAGTGGATGACAGTTGGAAAGGTTACTGTAGATGAATGTCAATTTTGGCTCGATGGGAAGAGGATAGAGCGTGTAAACCATTTCAAATACCTTGGCAGTTGGTTGAATGTAAATGGGGACTCAGATGAAGAGATAATAGCTAGGATAGAAATATCGCGGAAGGTCTTTATGACATGGAAACCAGTTCTATGCAACAGGAACCTGTCAATGCATATTCGTAAAAGGGTCCGGAAATGCTATGTATGGTCTATTCTATTATACGGTTGCGAGACATGGACACTAAAAACCACACCGTCGAATCCTAAAGATATCATGGATTTCGCACACTTCCAACGAGGATGTTCTCAGAATGATGGATACAGATCGACTGCTCTTGAACATTATAAACAGGCGGAAAACAGAATACTTCGGTCACATAATTAGAGGACCTAAATACCAGCTACGTTACCTTATAATACAAGGAAAAGTGGAAGGAAAAAGATGGATAGGCCGAAAGAAGCTTTCATGGCTGCGTAACATCAGGCAGTGGTGTGATTGCACGGTAGAAGAACTATTTCGCGCAGCAGCCCATAGAGAAAGATTTCGGGAAATTGTAAATATGATGACCACCAACGTCTGAATACAGACATGGCACCTAAAGAAGAAGATAAACATAATAACGCGTCTTAGCAACAAAATAATCCTTATGATTATATAAATCCTCATGTTTTTATCATCATGAGGACTTTTTTGAAAAAACGAAAAATATTTTTGCCATAACTATGGCATAAACAATAAAACACAAATTTTATCGGCACTTTTGCTTTTTTGTAGTAACTAATTAAGGGAACAGTTCAAATTGTAGGTTTTCTCACTATCTAAATTTTATTATTTAAATTTTTTGTCTATAATCAATACATGAGCTTCCAAATTAAAAAATCTTCTTTTGACGTCTTCAAACGCTCTTAGTTAATTATTAAACATCACCAGCTGTCGCTAAATGTCATGGCAAGGCTTGTATTTATATTACGGGACTGATATTCCATAATTAGCCAAATGAGCGTCAGCTGCCGCACCCGTGGTGGAGCTGAATATGACAGCAGGTTAAAGTTGTTAAAAAAATATGCTACGAGTATTTTTATACAGTGCCAAAATTTTTGAGATCATTTTCAACAAAAAAAAAAAACAGTCAGCTGTATTGAAGAAAGAGGATTATATGTCAGTCACATCTATGAACCATGTTGAAAATGTTCCATTATAAAGCCATTTTATACCTTATAAACTTTATACAGCTAAATTTTTATACTTTTAAAATAATAAAGAAACAGCTGTATGCATAATGGGGGCAAAACCGTCTTAGACATGCTGCTGTTTCAGTAAATCCACAAACATTCAGCTGACGGCTAGTTTTATTTTGGTTAACAATACATTACTCTATCTTTCAATTTCAATCAGTATGATATCAATTTTATATAAGTTATGCCACTTTAAGCTATGAACAATGATATTTTAATTCATATTTTATGGTAATCAAGCTCGTATCGGTTTTACATTGTATCCAAAAACATATACTCATAGAAAGAAACGACTTTTTTTCTTATTCAAATTCCTCTACATCATCTTCTGCGGCATTTTCTGATGGTTCAGTTTCATCGCTTTCATCGTTTTTTTTAAATAGTATACATCTTGAAACTATATTGACATTCCTTTACATCCAATTTCAATGTGTTATTAAAATAAATAAGAGAAAAATTACCTGCAGGATTCTCGTCGATGATTGTTATGCCAAGCATTGTCGGTAGGACTTAATAACCATCAAATCACTTAAAAGTGTATTTATTACTTTCTCCCTTCCATCCATAGTCTAGAGGTGATAACAATGATATTATGTAAGATGTGTATAGTATGTGTTGATCCAATTCCGATTGACATGGAGGAAATATTGCTCCGTCAATTTTATTTATAAGCATAAATCTATCTTTTTTTTTCGTTCATTTCATATGCTTTAATGTTGCTCTTTGTGCCGTATTTACATTGTCGATTGATTTTAGACCATACATTTTGCACACAAATTGTTCAATTTTTTTTCGAAGTTCATCAATATTACAATCGTGTATATTTGCAATGTCTGTAAATATTTTAATCTCATTTGGGGACATATAGGTTTTCTCTTTTTTTCCCATGGCATCCACGACCTTGTTCTGAATCCCCATCTTGTACGTTCCATCCTTGCCCATGCCCTGCCCATCTCCATTTTGCTCTCAATATTTGTGTCATTATATCTTCCATTTTTGTGCGTTGTCTTATCCACCAATTTTACGTTTAATATTGCTCTATGTGAGTTATTTGGAATTTGCTCATAGTTTTCTTTGTAATTGCCTAAGTTTCTGTACCGTATATTAACACTCGGGTCACACATTGTTGTAGCACTTTTATATTGTGGTGAATATTATTGGTAACAGGGATCTTTTTGTGGCTGTGTCTATTAAACGTAACAACATCACTAGAAATAAAAAAACTGTTTTTTGATAAATATAACTTTAGTCAGTGTGTCCTAAAAATACTTTTGTGTAAGAAAGCCTTGTATAATATATACAAGGATGCATTTTATGAGTGTGACAAAAACTGCATTGTTTTGTAACAGTATTTTTGTTGTTTGCCGTATCTTTAAATTTTAAATGTGTATAAGTTTTTACTGTTTTTTAAATTTTTTTCTTTTATAATATTCCCTTTTATATCATTTTAAGTCTTAATTCTTTTGCTACATTACTTTAATAGAAATAATCAAGAAAAATAATTAAAACTGTATAATTATTATTGTTTTTTTTGTTAATTTTTTTTCTCTTTTTGTGTAGAACTGAAAACGAACTTTAATTTTTATGGTAAAATTAATTAAGGCAGTGATTTTTTTTCTGATATTGTTCCATGCCCATATGTTTTTTTTGTAAGTAATATTTACTCATTGAAATAAATAAAGGCTTATTTATCTATATCAGGGGCGGATCCAGCCTCTTCCTTTTTGGGGGCGGGGGCGGTGATATCACAAAAGTACAGTATAGTAAGCGAAAGCAAGTTTTCGACGGGGGGGGGGGGAGACACCGGAAACATTCCCATTTTTAGTGTAAAAGGTAGGATCGGGTCTATTTTTCTGAATTTGAAGCTCTTGGAGAGGGGGGGATGCCAACAACATACACATTCCTAGTATAAGAGGCAGAATCTGATCTATTTTCCTGAATTCAAAGCTCTTGGAGGGAGGGCTATCGCAAGAAAACAAGTTATCAACGGCTCCTATACTTTATTCAAGAACTAGAGAGAGTAATAAAACTGTTACCGAAACCTCCAACGTACCTGCTCCACTGCTACAGATAATTAAGGACTGCCGTAAATCTAATTATATTTAATTATATTTAAATATTATAAGCTTTTATAAATTTACTGCAACAATAAAATTTTTGATAGTTCAATTTAATTTCTGTCAGTGAGCAAAGTACAACTTACTGTGTGTCCTTAGTGATTTAACTTGTTTGGGCTTGTTTTTACATATTATTTGAGATTAGTAAGATACACAAAAGATATGGCTTCCACCTCTATATTTATTCCAAAATCTTTAAACCAAGGTATTTTTACCTCAACGAAAAACTTATTACTATGTTTATGATGCCTTAAGATATCAATATCTAGATAATAATGTTAAAAGCTCTGTTGAGATGTGTTCCAACATGACGGGAGTTGGAAGATCAACTATGTACCGAATACTGAAGGAGAAAAAAAAACGATTGGAATTGTTAGTACTCCCAAGCCACATTTGATCCCAGGCAAACGAAAAACCTCGTTAGAAGAGATGAAAATTGCAATAAAAGGGGTTGCATATACATTTTATTATGAGAAGCAGATCCCAACCGTCGACAAAATTCTAACTACAATCAATGAAGATTGGGAGTCACCTGAAATTAAAAAAACTGAGCTTCGGAAATTGTTCAGAGAATTTAATTTTTGCTGGAAAAACCAGATAGGAAATCTGTTCTTATAAATCGTCCGGAAACTGTACGTTGGAGAAGGAAATATCTCTCTCAAGTAAAAGGTAGAGTTGCTAGAAATAACATAACTTACAAAATTAGTAATTTAGCTGAACTTTTGAAAGATTTTTTGAATAAAGTTAATGCGGAAAATTGGGAAAAATTAATATAATAAATAAATGAAACAAAATATGAAAAGTCGATCTTATGATCGGTGAGATAAAGAAACCAATTATAATTTATTTGAGCGAAGATAGCTTCACTCACTTTGATTACGAATTAGATAAGTAATGTTTACCAGTGTACACACAATTTATTATTTAAATTTTTGTTTTTGTTGTATTTTATTGTTTAATGTTGTTTATGTATTTTTTAATCTTTTATATATTTTTTTTCAGTGTGTCCCCCACTCTTTATTTTTATAAATATTTAATTCCGTAATTTTTTTATTATTTTATTATTTTATTTTTGTCTTTTTCTTAAGAGTCTAGAATTAACACGCTTATTTTTTTTTTGGTCTATCGGAATTCCATATAATAAAGTAAATTAAATTAAGATGTCAGTGCAATAGAAATAAAAATAAGTAGGTCTAATTTTAACCGTAACATATAAAAATTAATTACATTTGAATCCCTTTTTAGTGTTTAATTGTAATTATGCAGATTGTTTGAGAAATAAATAAACTGAAACATTAAATGTCCTAAAAATGTTTTTAATTAATAATAAAATGACCGAGAGCCCCAAAAAATTTAAATATTATATGGATGAATTTATTTTTTTATATATATTTAACTTCTTGTATTCTTGACAATGGGTATTTTCTAAGTATTTAAATTATAACTTAGAATTTCTTGAGAGAATAAGGCTACGTTTTAGTCTGAATGTTCCCAAAAAAGGTTTTTATGCCAAAATTAAAAATAATAAAAATACAATTGTGATTTGTGTTAAATATGTCAAAATTATCTATATTTTGTAATGTATGTGAATTATTAAGAAATCATAAGACATAAAATAATATTATAAAAACTTTTTATTTTAAGTTTATTACCGAAATAATATTCTATGCCATAAATACTTATGATAAAATAAACCTCCTTCCGACGCCTATGACAAGGATTAAAATCCTTTTTAACACTTCACATTTCCAAATATCTATTGTTATGCAACCCAAATAGTCCATTATTATAGACCTGTATTTTTGATTATAAAAATTCTAACCCATTCCTATGAAAAATATATGTGTCTAACAGATTTTTCCAAAGACACCGGACTAAAGAACACAGGTAGTTTGCGAAGAAAAAAAGGATAAAAAATAATTTATTACTCTCTCTCGTTCTTGAATAAACTATAGTATAAGAGGCAAAATCGGGTCTATTTTCCTGAACTCAAAGCTCGTTGGAGGGGGGGAGGGAGGGCGAACGCCCCCCCCTGAATCCGCCCCTGATCTATATATCTATCTATAGTTGAGATTCTCACATTTGAAGTGTATTTGTATACTAGGGGGCTCATGCATTGGTAAAGCATGGCCATAAGCAACTGACCTAATAGCTTAATTTTGTGTTTTGTTTTAGAAGAAAACCCTGCAAGATCTATCTGGGAGATCAATAACCTATTGAATAATTAAAGTTCGTCCTTATTAATGAGCCTACAAAAATTTTGAATCATTCAATAAAATTTGGTAAAGAGTAATCTCATTTTTAAATAGCATTTTATTCAATGTATTTTCGAGTTGCCGAAAAGTATGTTTATTTTTACAATCTATCGTATGTATTTTGAAGGTAGATAATATTCTGTTAAATCCAATTGAAATTTAGGCTTTGTTTAGGAATTAATTTACTTTAACCACCTTTTCCAACAACATGCCATTAAATATAAAGTTTCCACTGTGTTTGTTCAGGAAAATTAGGTTTTATCTTTATTGGTTGTTGTGTTGTAATGCAAACTCAAAGTTTGTAGCGCTGACAACATAATACATATTATACCCATAAATAAGAAAATAATGTAAACTTCACGTTTATTTAAGTATGTTTAAGAATAATAAATAATATACCTTTGCTTTTATTTAAATAGAATAAGTTTTTCTATAAATCGGAAATATGAAATAAAAGATAACACATACTGAATGAATTTTTTTCCAGTTTTACGAAACGATAGAGTGTTTGATGAGGATGGTTTAGGTGTGTAACAACAACTCCTGTGAGAACCGGGGCGGTTGCTAGTTATAAATTAAGGTGTTGAACTCTTGCCAAAATATTAAAGATGAACATTTCATTTGGATATGAAATTTGATCAAAATTGTAAAAATAGTACTTTGGTTAGTAAATATCGGTTCATGTAAAATGTGAACAGCGGAATTAAAATCACTAGTAGGTTCTTTTGGCGTTGTCCCAGTTTACGATGACCCCAAAACCTCTTCCAAAAAGGTTTCAGTATTGTAACGATAGTCCTGGCGATAGGTTTGAATTTTTATGGTGATAATATTATAAATTTTAAACCTCTAAGCAATTTCTATTCTAAATAGAGAAAGAAAGTCGGCACAGTTTATCCATATCTCTTAAAATGTATTTTAATATTTTATATGAAACTACGATAATTATTGAATTATATTACACCAAATGACATATCAAAATTATTATTTTTTCTATAATGGATATATTTGGGGCATAGATTTCGAAAATCACAATGAAATTTCGTAAAAATGTTTAGTTTTTGAGAAAATTCTTTCATTTATTTTAGCGGTTATATTGTTAATGCTTTATTTGCCATCTTCTCTTTTTAATTATGTTGATCCATTGTGCCAAAATCCTAAAATCGCTGTTCTTTTGCTTTGAATTCACTGATTGATGATATGATGGGCTATCATATCAAGATTTTGAGACATTAATGTGACAAAATGGCTATTTTTGGATATATTTAGGCTTGAATATCTCAAAAACTGCAGATTATAGAGCATGTTGGTGACTATGTGTAAATTCAATACGAGAAAATCTACGGAAAGAAATTATAAAACTTAGGAAAGAACCTAGATTCTGGTTTTGTTCATCGAAAACTGCCCATGCGTAGAATAACTAAGCATTTCACGAAAACGAAATTGCCTGGACACGCCTAGATATTAAAAAATTATGGGTGACTTTTTTTTATATACCAGATGCAAGGTGAAACGTCTTTAAAAATTTCCAATATTTTCAGAATTTTTTAAAATATTGATTTAAAAATGTAAACATATGTCATAACTGAAAGATTGTATGCGAAAATTGTGTGCGTTCTACATAATCTAGTTAATTGTTATATGAATAAAGTCCATTTCAAAGCAGAAAGTATTTTTCTTATTTGTAAAATATGTTAGTGTTTTAAATCAATTGATTTTTCAGTTTGTCAGTGTAAATAAACATATTAAGTTTTGTACTTAGAAAAATATTGTTAGTTACAACAATCGTAATCAAACTAATACTATCAGTAAAAACTAGGAGGTTTATGTTGGCGGTTCTAAACCATTTATTTAACTTTCTTTTTTAATTATTAGATATTACTAATTATTTGAGACTTTATATGGCCGTGGCGTCTGGTGCATTAAAAAAGTAGGGATTGCAATTCCAATGGTACATTAAAAACATAGATATGTATAAAACCTACCATAAGCACTGGTGGATGAAAAAATAAAAGTCTTTAAAAATTGAGTTAGTACGAAACAAATCAGTCTATTTTAAATAACTAAACATAAAGAAGGTAGTAAATTTTAAAAATATAGCATTCAAAACAAAACACAACTTACTGTTTGAATTCTTTATAAGGAAAATCTATACGCCAATCTTTGGCATTAGCAAACTTATCAATAATCCGCTGATTGAAATCAGGTACTCTTTCGATAAGACCCTTTTCTTTAGAAAGCCTTGCCAAAGCAGAAAGTCTTTCTTAGCTCATAGTATTCCGTAAAAACGTTTTTATTCATTTGAGGGTAGAAAAGCACCGTCTTGCTTCAGCCGATGTCATAGTAACAGTAACTGGAATTTTTAAAAGTTTTAGAATTTCATTAAATGTCTCACTTAGCTCGATGTTTTGCGAAAGATAGTCTACTATAAGAAGTCCTGAAATTGATCAAATTCTCCAGTTTCATATATGATGGTCAGTTCTGTTTGTCCAAAAAGTTTTTTCTCTGAATAATAAACAAGAAAAACAAAATAGAGCATTTTTAATTTCACAATCACAAAGTCACATATGTTTATTTTCCTTTTTTGCTAGACACGGATTGTTCTATTTATAAATTCGGAGAAGGCCTTTCAGGCCTTTTTATTTCAGTCTTATCACTCTATGACCGATCACAGAATGACTCTGCAATTAAACTCGGAACGAAATTCATTTTTGTTCTCACCAAAACCAAAATGCAAAACGTAGAAAAAGATACAATAGCCTCCGCAGAACAAACAAACGACAATTACAGAACAACTACGAAATCGACGGGTAAACTAAAGGTGTTTTTTCGCGGTAACCCGGTTTAAAATATGTTTAGATCTGTTTTGAAACATATATATATATATATATATATATATATATATATATATATATATATATATATATATATATATATATATATAATGAGGAAGTGCGTATGTTCACTTATTTGAAAGCATATCTATAATTGCTTCAAAACAGCAGCAAACAATTTTAATGTGTTCTTCAGTATCTCATCGCCAGAAATTCTTTGAATCTGGTTGAAATAAATTGACAGCGAAAAAACAGCTCGAACACAGGTTTGCAAGTCGATTTGCAGCCTACATTGAGCTTATGAGAAAAAATTAATCTCCACGATTTAGATAGGCAACTCCATATACGCTCTAATGTATTAGCTTGGATTGCATTAAAATTGCAAACTAGCAAAGCGATAACTTTTCTAGGCATAATACTGTAATACAGACAAATTATTAATGATATTTAAGTGAAGTTAGTGAAATTATTTCAATAATTGACTGTTGTTCGCGTATAACCTAGGTAATAAATTGATTTAAATTTAATCATTAAATTATCAGTTGAAATTTAAAAAGTATGGGTATTTATATTTATTAGTATGTTTTATTGTTATTTATAATTTTTTTGGGGGTTGCGCAAACCTGCAAACCTAAGGAAAAACCGCCACTGATATATAGTGATTTAGTATGTCAAACTGTTGATTTGTTTGGTAGTAAAATGTAAATGTATATAGACGGATAATGTCGTGTCTTCTTTATCTGGTATGAATGTTATCTAAAGCGAGGATAGCTGCTCTCGCCTGTCTACTGTCTTGATTACGTGAACCTCGCTTCTCCCTGTTTGTGTAGATCATGAAACTTGTTGGTTAGGAAGTTTAGATTTTATTGCTGAAGGTTCTTTGCCCTGGTCTATCTGTTATTTTGGGTTTATTGTTCGGAAAAGATCATAGGCTATAAAAGTTAGTTTGATTTGTCAAGGGCGCCATCGATTTATCGCTTAGAGCTCTAGATTGATTCAGACTAGCACAGATTTGGAATGAATAAATACGAATCCAATATTTGAGTGATAAATTAGAGCTGTTCGATATTTTTGCGGTCATATTTCATCCATCACTTTGAATTATCTGCAGCTTATTAACGTACATGTGTAAAGGCACAATATGAGTACTGAAAGTTTTATTTGTAAGAATATTCGACTGTCTCCGCAAAAAATTCAATTTTTTAATGCCTTAGCCGCCATATTATGTTCATTATTTTGAATTTTGACACGTAAAACGCTATAAACTTTATGTTTGATAGTTTAGTTATTTTCTTTCTAGAAGTTTAATTTGAAAAAATTTTCAACCCATCTGAGCGAAATATATCAGTTTTTTATGTTTTAGGTAAGCGTAAACGAGCTAAAATAGGTTTAAATTTGAGCCCTGATAGAAAGCTGTTTTAGGTCCTGGGTTTCGGACAATAGGGGTGGTTGCTTTAAGTGAAGTGGATCTGTAATGAACCAAGAGCGAAATTCACAGAAAATAAAGATCTGTTTAAAATCTCTAATAAGTAACGCGTTGACAGAATGAAAGTGTCTACTCCTTTCTTAATGGCCTTAAGGAGATAAAGACAACTTTTCCTTATACATACATTATGAAATTATTTATTTTTATTAATCTCCTACCAATTTTGTTCTTGATTCGTCACAATTCCACCGAATCCATTAGGTGGTCGGAACTAGAATGGTAAGAGAATTAGAGTGGAATTTGCAGAGAATAAAATATGCGGTCCTTTTTCAATGGTCTTAAGGAGAAAAAGACAACTGTTTTCGAATTATCGACAGTTAACACTTGAAATAAAGTATTAATAACAGTTAATTTTTCATCTCATTAAATTTTGAAAATGTCTTTCAATGATTAACTGACAGTAACATATGCGATTTATAAATTCATTCTGAATAATTCTGAACACTTCTGCATGTGTACTTTTTTACCTTTAAGGTAATCACAAAAAGAAGTCAAGAGTGTTTAAATCTGGATACCTCGGCGGCCACTCAATAGATTCCTTTTTTATAATCTACGTGTTCGCGAAAAAAATTATTAAGAAAGGCGCGCACTTCTGCTGCGTAATGTGTCGGGCTTCCTCTGCTCGAAATCAGATATTTTGATTGGGTAAATTTGGATTCTTTTCTCCGAGAAACGGCGTCGAAAGAGCAGGAATATCTTCTCGCAGAAATTTTAAATATCTTTCAATAGTTAAATTTTTATTAAAAAATTCGATCCCATAACGATATTACCAACGATTTTAGTCCATACATTTACTCTTTGCCTTTACTATGACCCTCTCTCATCGAGTTTGGGTTTATATTCGACCAATACCGATAATTTTCCGTATTGACATCGTCATTTAAGCAAATGGTGAATCCGTCAGAAAAACAATGTTTTTATTAAACGTTCACAAAATTGAAGACGCTTGTTATAACCACGTTTATAAAGTTCTTGACTATTTCCATTTAGAAAGTATGGTATTTATAAGTATGCAATATGCTTAAGGTTGTTGTTTTCGCAATATCCAGGTTTGTAGCTATCTCCTTACAGTTAATATGGTGATTATCCCGGACACTTTATAATGCGTCTACTTTTTTGTCATTACTTGTTTTTTTGAAATAATTGACACACTTCTTCGTAAGTTTTTATCTTATACCTATTTCCTATTATAAGAATGTTTATGTAAAGGAAAAGGCCATTGAATCAGTTATACTCTTTGTATTGTTTTTCATTTCGAGTTTTAAATGTAGATAGATTCACAAGTTACATTTAGCTATAGGACACATAATAAAAAATGTTAAGAATTTTATAGGGACTCTAAACGTGTTCACAAAATTGGGTAGCACTATTTAAAAATTTAAGTTGATTATAACACAACTTTCTTCGAATCACCTTGTAAAATCGTAAGTTTTTTTTAATATATCGACCGGACTTATTATATCTAAAGTGAGCGTAAATTATTGAGAATCGGTCTGTGGTTAAAGAAAACTCAATTTTCAAAAAATTTCCAGGTTAAAAAACACAGTATGACATATGTTCTAATTTAAAAACAAAATCTTTTTCCTTTTTAAATTTTAATTTTTCCCCATTTGGAAAACAGCAATAACAAATAAAAAGTACGTACAATTAGAGTTAAAATGCACTGGCCATCTCGAGATGCATACTTAAAATGATTGAAAAGAATGCGGTCTATTCGTTTATAGATTTTTTTAAATAAAACCAAAAAAAAATGCTATTTGAAAATATTTCTTTGTAAAAGTGTTTATAGATCTTTTTCTTATTGTTTTTTCCTTTTTATTTTTTCTGTTTTTTTATATATCAGCTTTTTTCATGATCAAGATATTAATATATTTATAGAATAGCAATAGAACAACATATAGGGTGAATATTGTATACAAAAATATGGCGAATTATGATAAAATATGACAATATATATTACTTCATTGTTCAATGTCAATTTCAAAATCTATACAATTTCTCGTTTTGTTAATATGTAACATTTCCAAAAATAAACGTTTGCTATAATTCGATTTATTGCCCAAAATTGTTAATATTTAAATTAATAATTAAACTGGTGGTCTAACTCCTCAAAATGTATTGCCAAGGCATCAGATCTTTTTCCCAACCTACTATCACTTTTATGTTGTGATTCTTTGTTGAAGTGTTTGTGATGTTTGTTCTATGTAACACTGTATGCAATTTAAGTATGGAATCTTGTAAGTTATTTTAGGAACTGAAATAATCTACAACAATGTCAGTAAGACCAACTATATAGGGTAACTTCCTAAATTTCATAATTTGCGCAGGTTGATCATCTGCTGGGCCATCGAAAGTATTAAAATTGTATATAAGTTTCTTCAAAATCGACCTAGGATAACCATTATTTAAACACAAAACAAACAAGGTCTTTAAATTTGTTTTTAGGAATTCTTTGTGCGAAATATGAGTTATGCCATTTTTCATTACAATCACTGTATTCCATTTTTGATCAATTGTATTTACAAAATTGATGGTTACACGCTACCTAATGGTTATGTTCTGGTCTCGTTTGATGTTGTATCCCCTTTTCACTAATATTCCCGTTGACTTGAATTTGAATGTTTTAAGGATGTATTGATCTCTAACTGAGATGCATACTACGTTAACAATGCCGGGTTTTTGCGGTTGATAGAATTTGTTTGTAACAATTGCTATTTCACTTTTAATAACGTACATTATAGACAGATTTTTGGTACCCCTATGGTTTCACCGATTAGTCCAATTCTAGCACAAATCGTAATGGACCACGTTTTGGACAAAATTATTGAAAATATCCCGTTTAATATCTCATTTATTTTCAAGTATGTGGATGATATAATATGTGCTGTCCCTTCTGATAAAATTGATAATTCCTTGAACGCATTTAACTCGTTTAATAATTATCTTAAATTTACAATTAAAATAGAAAAAAAAATAACAGTGTACTTTTTTGGATACTCTAATTATTAGAACTCAAACTAATAGAATTATTTTGAATTGGTATCAAAAGCCGACTTCATCAGGTATATTTATTAATTATTTTTCTAACCACCCAAAGAATCAAAAATGGAATACAGTGATTACAATGAATAGTCGTATAACTCATATTTCGCACAAAAATTCCTAAAAATAAATTTAAAGACCTTGTTTGTTTTGTTTTTAAATCATGGTTATTACAGGTCGATTTTGAAGAAACTTATATACAATTCTAACACTTTCGATGGCCCAGTAGATGATCAATCTGCGCAAATTATGAAATTTAGGAAATTACCCTATATAGTTGGTCTTCCTGATAATGTATGTTATTTCAGTTCCTACACTAACTTAAAAATTTCGAAATACAATACGATAAGTTTAAGGAATGTTTTTGCAAGAGTTAAGGATAAAAGTCCCGTCTTACAACAATCCAATGCAGTATACAAGATTCCATGCTTAAATTGCACACAGTGTTACATAGGATAAACATAACAAACACTTCAACAAAGAATCACACAATGTAAAAATGATAGTTGGTTGGGAAAAAGATCTTCTGCCTCGGCAATACATTTTCAGGAGTTAGACCACCAGTTTAAGTATGAGGATGTTTCAATTTGTTTCAAGATTTAAGGATTTTTACGGGCAAGAAAGAGTGATTTAAAGTTTGTTAATATTATTGAAATCGATATGAGAGTGTTTCGCCGAGTTCGGGTTGTTACGTGAGCTAAATTTGTGAATAAAAAGTCTTTTATCAGAATGTCCAAATGTGGTTTTTGTGATGCATCTGTGAGAAATAAACTGATGCTAACATGCAGCGGGTACTGCAAATAGTAGAAAGCTGTGGTCAGTCCTTGGAACCCCTGTGTATGACTTCGGGAGTTCCTCAAGGGTCAATACTCGGCCCTTTATTATTTAATATATTTATTAATGGAATTGTGGGTGACTGTACAATGCTACTCTATGCGGATGACGCTAAAATTTTTACTTCTGTGAAAAACGATGCTGATTGTCAAAGACTACAAATAGCAATAAATACCGTCACCGATTGGTGTAGCGAAGACAGACTGCCTCTAAACGTTGGTAAATGCAAAGTCATGACTTTCACATTAAAGAAATATGTGCTGGTGTATGATTATAAAATTGATGGAACATGTGTTCCACGAGTAGAATGCTTTAGAGATCTGGGTGTGACATTTGATAGCAGACTTTCATTTGTTCCTCATATAAATGATCTTATACAGGTGTGTTTTAAATCATTAGGCTTTATTATTAGAAACTCAAAAACATTTTCTAATCAAAGTACGCTCATTTTACTTTATTACGCTTTTGTAAGATCTATTTGGAATATGCTTCCATAATATGGTCTCCTTATTATCAAAACCATATTAATGACCTTGAGAGAGTTCAGCGGCGTTTCTTGAAATACCTAAGCTTTCGGATTGATGGACATTATCCTGAAACAGGGTTTCCGCATGAAATCTTACTTCAGCGGCATTCTTTTTGTTCTCTAGAACATAGACGTATCGTCACAGACCTCAAATTTCTTTATAAAGTTTTGCATAACAGAGTGGAATGTAGTGATATACTGGAGAAAATGAGTTTTCTTGTACCTAGGACTTCAGCTCGCCAATCTGTCACATTTTATTGTCCTACACCTCGTACAAATGTGTGTAACTACTCTCCTTTATATAGGATGTCTAGAAACTACAACGAAAATCAAAATAAATTCGACATATTTACCTGCAGAATGGCACAAATAAAAAAAAATTAAGTATGTTATATTTTGTAGTTTCGTTTTTAGTATTTTGTGTATGCTTGCTTTGTCATTGTAAATATTTAAATTCTTTTTTTGTTGTACCCATTTGTTAATTGGCTTTTTGAACTGTGAAATGGGTTTAAATAAATAAATAAATAAATAAATAAATATATAAATAAATAAATTTTGGCCAATAATTCCAATTATAGGAGGCGTTTATTTTTGGAAATGTCACATATTAACAAAACGAGAAATTGTATTAATTTTAAAACTGACATTGAACAATTAAGTTATATAGTCATATTTTATCATAATTCACCATGTATTTTTGTATACAATATTCATCCTTTATGTTGTTCTATTGTTATTCTATAAATATATTGATCATGAAAAAAAGCTGATATATAAAAAAATGGAAAAAAATAAAAAGGAAAAAACAATAAGAAAAATATCTCTGAATACCTTTGCAAAGAAAATTTTCAGATAGTATTTTTTTCTGGTTTTATTAAAAAAAATCTGTAAATGAATAGACCGCAATATACAAAGGAAAAAGATTTTATTTTTAAATTACAACATATTTCATACTGTGTTTTTTAACCTTTTATTTTGTAATTATGTGTACATTGTAGAATTTTTGTTTTTATGTTTTCAGCAATTTGCCTCCTGATGTAGCTATAAATAAATAGCGAAATATAGAGGAATATTTTGAAAATTAAGTTTTCTTTAACCACAGATCGATTCCCAATAATTTACGCTCACTTTTATATGTATATGAAAGAAAATATAACCCTTTTGATAATCACGTTTCTGAATGAGAACTCAATCTCTATTAGATTAAGATGAAAAAAAAAGGTAAAAAGTACCTTTTAGATAGCATATCTTTAACCGTATTCCATAATACAATAGGCTCATTATATCAAACAAAATTATACTGATCACATTTCTTTGTTATGGATGCTTTCAGTGAAGTCTTAAAAAGGTGTTTGGGTGAATGTCAGTATAGAGACAGAAAAATTAAATGTTATGATGTGACTGATAATGTGAAAAATAAGAAATAATCACGTTATTATTTGTCAAGTTGAAAGCTTCTTAAATTGATGAAAATGATAGTGTTCAAATGTTAGTTATTTTCAGTACTTACTTATTATCTAATACTGAGTTCTTCATATTATAAACCAAAATATTCTATATGTGTATAACAGTATTTTATGGTTTTGCATTCTAAACATGTATGCCGTCCTAAAAATGTTTGTATTATTGCTCCAGGGAAGAGACGCACAATAACACTTTCCGTGACCCAAAAAGATTTTATTATTACATCTCTATTCTGGCTACCGCTATAAAAGAAATCCAATAAAGAAACTAGATATATTTAAAAGGAGCTTTTACTTCAACAGTAATACAATGTTCCTTTAGAGGTAGTTTATGTAATATAACTCTATGAAATAATATTTTTTGTCGTAAATATATCCTGGTAATTGGGTATATCAGAAAAAATATTTGTATAAATAATACCTATAATTAACAAGCCTATTAAAGATATTATTTTAATATTTATCTGTTTTATCGAAAGAGTTTTGTATAGAGAATCACTACAAACTAATTAACTTCAATCTGATCATCTAAAAATAGTGTTTTTGCAAACTCGGGTTGGCGCTAACTGTTTTGTAATTTCTCTATGAATAGGCCTAATGTAAGCTTGTTTTAAGCAGTATTGATCGTAACTGGATATTGGATGTTAGATTTCAGTGTCACTGATATTGCTCTTTCCGCAATGGTACGAAGGTAGCTAAATTAGAAAATGGTGCCTTTACGTGTTTTGTATTAAATTTTTTTGTTTTCAGAAATATTAGAGAAAGTGTTAAATCTGATAAAAACAAATATCTGGAAAATAATCTATTATTTAATATGAAGTTTGCCCTATGAATTATAATTATTGGCATTATTTTATCAAATATGATCCTATATTTCTTATTTCATTTTATTAAAGCTTTTTAAATGCCGAATACAACCATGTACACATACACTTCAACAAAAATTTAAATCTGTTCCTTTGAGGGTGAAATTGATTAGGGAGAAATGGAAAGAACAATTTCTCATATGACATGAGAAAAATGACGACAGAGCTGTTTCGTCCTAGTATGGAACTTGTCAGGCCATTGCGTTCGGTACAAACCATCATCTCGTATCTGTGTCATATAAACAGACGTCACAGTTGAAAAATAGTAAATAAGACACAGTGGCGACATCTGATGGCTCACTCAATAACATAATGTTGTATAAAACCGCTATGTGGTGGCGCGACGGTAAATTAAAAAAGAAATATATCAAAACTCGATACACGAACTTGCTACTCTAAGGATATTTATCAACTGTCTTAGTCCGCATTGCCGAGAATTTCTTATTTTATTGTAAAATTACACAGACGTTAACTGCTCTTTTTATTTTTGTATTTGGTAGCTTAAAACATATACAACAGCTCTCTTAGGGAGATCGTTGGTGCGATACTGAACTTCATCTGTGGAATTCATGGTTAGTTTGGTTGCCGATGCCGAAATAATGCGACCTCTATCCTTAAAGTAGCAAGTTCGTGTATCGGGTTTTGATATATTTCTTTTTAATTTACCGTCGCGCCACCACATGGCGGTTTTATACAACATTGTTGATTTGTGTTATTCTTATGTTATTGAGTGAGCCATCGAGATGTCGCTACCTTGTCTTATTTACTATTTTTCAACTGTCTGTTTATATGACACAGATATGAGATGATGGTTTGTACTGAATGCAATGGCTTGACGAGTCCCATACTAGGACGAAACAGCGCTGTATAATATTTCCGGCAAGAATTGTAGATTTGATACAAGTGGTCGAGGACAAGGTGAGACTGTAAGTATTGTTCGTAAGAACCTTTGTACTGTACAAAATGTATACCTGCGCTATGAGGAGATTGAACTGATAACCAGAAGACCGGGATCTGCACGAAAAAGAGTAATTTCCCAAAGACATGACCGTTTTATTGTGTCGGCAAGTTTGCGGAATAGAACAGCTTTTGCAGTTTTGCAACGATATCAACTCCAAAAAGTTAGAAATATAAATATTAGTAAATGGACGGTTAGAAGAAGGCTTCATACTGCTGAATGGTCTTGTAGAAGGATGGTTACAGGCCCACCATTGAAACGCGGGCACTGGATTGCAAGATTGGCTTTTGCCCGAAATCACTTGACATGGAATAGTGAGGGCTGGAGAAAGATACTGTTTTCATATAAGTCGCATTTTTGCGATGGATCAGACGGACGTCAACAAGTATAGCGAAGATCTGGAGGAAAACATGTTTTAGTTTGTATCGACGAGAGACTACCATTTGGCAGTGGGTCGGTAATGGTTTGGGCGGGAATCTCATCACAGGCACACACAGAGTTGGTCTTCATACAGACTGACTCCCCGACAGCTCACAGGTACATAACGAAAGTTCTAGAAACCATGTTATACCTTTCGTTATCACTATGGGCGAGAATGGCATTTTCATGCAAGATAATGCTAGACCTCACGCAGCCAGAGTCTTAATTTGATTGAAAATATGCGTCGTAGTCTTCAAGCAGTTATTAACGCAAGAGGAGGGAATATACGTTATTAATGATTAATTTTTTTCAATAATGCTGTTTTTTCCATTTTTTAATGTTCCCGATAACAATAAGTCGAACTTCGCTTTAAATGTAAATTTGTTGCTTTTTCAGAATTAATCATAAAAACCAAAAAATATATTTACCTACTTATTATTGAATGTTAAATTAATTTAGCTTCCAAAATACAGTGCAGCGATTTATAATTTGTAAATATAAGCTTGAAAGAGAAAATTCGAAAAAAACATCACAACTTCAATATGACCTAAAATTTTTGCTTATGATTTATTCTGAAAAAGCAACAAATATACATTTAAAACGAAGTTTGACTTATTGTTATCAGGAACATTAGAAAATGAAAAAACAATATTATTGAAAAACATTAATCATTAGTAACGTGTATTCTGTCCTCTTGCGTTAAGAACTGCTTGAAGACGACGAGGCATATTTTCAATCAAACTAAGATTCATATTCTGAACGATGGTATCCCGTTTTTGCAAAGCAATTCTCTTAGCTCATGGGCAGTTCTTTGAGCTAGTATATATCTTTGGATACGTCGCCCCAACTCATCCCAGATATGTTCGATAGCATTCCTGTCTAAACAGAGTACTGGCCAATCAAACCGCCTAATTCCCACCTCATTGAGATATTCTCTAACGACACTGGCTGCGTGAGGTCTAGCATTATCTTGCATGAAAATACCATGTTCTCCCATAGTGATAACGTAAGGTATAACATGGTCTTCTAGAACCCTCGTGTGAGCTGTCGGGGAGCCAGTTTGTATGAAAAACCAACTCTGTGTGTGCTTGTGATGAGATTCCCGCCCAAACCACTACCGACCCACTGCCAAATGGTAGTCTCTCGTCATTACAAACTGAAACATATACCTCTTTAGGTCTTTAGGTTATAAATATATATATATATATATATATATATATATATATATATATATATATATATATATATATATATATATATATTCCTCCGTATCACTGTGGCGGGGAGGGTAAGTTTGACTTTCTTCTCGGTATGGTGGTACAGGTAGGCCATCATCTCGATGGTGGTAGAATTGGATGGATTGTGTTTCTGTAGCAATCTGTTCAAACTGTGCAACCTCCAACACGGAAAGGATATGATGGAACGAAGTTTGCATTTACTGTTTACATTTTACTTCACTTATTCACGGAGTTGCATATGGTTGTACGTTTGCTGAATGTAATTTCAGCACTACAACGGTATAATGTGGATGTATCCACTGCTATTGCAACTCACACGGAGGAATCCGTGAAAGCCGCATAAACATGTATACGCCATCCGGTGGGAGGTCGGCGAAACCGTGTTCAGTATTTGCATGTTTCCTTCTGATCTGTCCCTTGCATAACCAGGTGCATGTCGGTACCCTGATGAGTCTAATAGAGACGAAACATGTGCCTCTGCCGTATCACTGTGGCGGGGAGGGTAAGTTTTGACTTTCTTTTCGGTATGGTGGTTCAGGTAGGCCATCATATCGATGGTGGTGGAATTGGATGGATTGTGTTTCTGTAGCAATCTGTTCAAACTGTGCAAACACGGAAAGGATATGATGGAACGAAGTTTGCATTTACTGTTTGCATTTTACTTCATATATATATATATATATATATATATATATATATATATATATATATATATATATATATATATATATATATAATTATATTTAGGGTTGCTAATGTTGCGAGAAACAAAAAATTTCGAGAAAGAAGAGAATTTGTGTGAGAGAATGAGATGAAACAATATTAATTTCTCATCTCGTGAAGTCAAGATAAGAAATCAAACCTATGAGATGAGAATTTCTCGTAAGATCTCACCTTAAAAGTTCCGGGTAAACGTGAACAATTTAACTGGTTTATTTTAACAATACCATAAGAATAAATAAAAGAAGTATAAGGTTGCATATAAGAACTTTCCAATTCTATATTAAAAATTTTAAATACATCATGGAGTTGTCTCTTTTTATTTGCTATCAGATATACCATAAAATTTTTGAAAAACTCTTAGGTGGTTTTTTTAAACTCTAGGTACGAGTTTATACCTAACTCTGAATACTTTTTAGTAGAAAACAGATCTAAAATTGACGATTAGTATAATTTTTAATTACTTCAGCTCAGTTTAACCGAGAGTTTAAAAAATTATTAAACTTTGGGCATATGTAGAACAGTTCAAGTATGTATTAAGAAATTTTTAATTCGCTCTGAATGGCCAAAAATTGATTCCTGCATATTTTATGTTACCAAAGATCCATAATTACTTGAAATTGAAAGTTTCAAATGTTCCGTATTAAGTACTAAAAAGTAATAATCTCAAAAAACTTTTGCATGCCATTAGAACACCCCTACGTCCCTGGCAGTGTGTATCTAAAGAATTTATACATCATATTATTTTATTGTACTAGTGACAAGAAGCTAGGTAAGCACAGCTTTCTCAAAGTAAAAGCTGAAGAAAAAAAGTAAATAAATATTTTTATCGCCCGTATAAAAAATAATTTGTTTAACATTGGTTACGCAAGGTCATCTTGTAATTCTGACTGAAGGTACTCAAAAAACAGCATCGCGGAGCTGTAACTTAATATACCACATCAAATTTTCAACTTGCTCTTGAAAAGTGCACCGAGCAAGGAGCAAGTCTGGCAGCATGATTGTTGCGAGATCGGTCGACGCGCGGTCAGTGATAGGTGATCTGGAAATCAAATAGTTTATTGTTGCGAACTGTGAATGTATCGTGTGTAAACTGGTAGCAAGTGACATTGGAATTTTTAGTTGTGAAAAGATAAATTATTTTAAACTGTAGGCCAAGTTCAATATTATTAAGCATAATAAAGAAGATAAAATTATTCAAAATAAAAATGATCAAAAATGTGAATGGTTGCGAAAACAAATGTCTTTTATTTTTCAAAACCAAATAGAAGACTACCACTTAAATATAAATACGGTAAGTTTTTTTTTTGTAAAATTTTATATAAAAAATTCTGTATTATATACACAATTAAAGTTAAAGTGGAAATGTCTCGTTATATCAGTTTATTTTCTTTACTTATGTTCATTCCCCCAACATCTTCCTTACTACTGTAAAAAAAAAATATATCGAAAATTTTTTAAGTTGAACGGTTTTATTTGATGTAACCAATTACGCGCTAAGCTAGAATAGAAAGAACAGGTTTGTGGGACGATGTGCGACAACTAATAGCCACCCATCCCTGGATTCTTCGGCCCCATTGCCTATAGACTAGAATGGTCTTTTTTTTTTGTCGACAGAAATACAGGGCCTTTTTAAACAAAGTCGTGCAGTAAAATAAATATAAAATATTTTAATCGTGGAATTAAATAAGTATAAAATATTTTATTTCAAAAATCAAACGGAAAATGGCGAGTTATTGTTTATTTTCTCATTTATATAGTGTTCTTCAACTCAACAAAAAAGCTAAATAATAGGTGATTGTTATTTTGATCCCACGAGACGAGACGAGAATAAAGCTATTTTTCCTTTCGTCTAGCAACATCTAAATTCAGGACAAAAAAGGAGCTATTAATATATTAAATAGGCATTTTTTCTTGGAACTCTGTTAGAATTTCCTAGGTGGGATTTGTAATATCAATATGTATTATATTCTAGTTTGTATGGTTTAGGAGAGCAAAAATATTCACTCTTGAAGACTATGGAATTATTTACTTTTGTTTTTTTTTTTAATTCACCATTATTTCACGATAAACATCTCAAAGACTTGATTTCAAATAAACTTGCTTAAGAAGATTCGGTGTTTTCACGCAACGTACGAGAATTCGATGAAACTTGCTGAAAACTGAAAATATTGCTAACGTTGTCTACCCCAAACCTACCTGGAATTACATGACGATGATTTCGAAAGACGTATGAACTCGTATCATGTAATAAATACGGTAAATAACCTGAACTGACTCTAAATTTGTTGCATAGTTAAATGTTTTCTGGCAAGACCAGAAGTAGGCTTAATAACAAAATCATTGCTTAATGCTTGGTATGGTATTTATTATATCGACCACACATTTTTTTTGACCATCAGAACGTTGAGCGTGTTGTGTGTTATCTGTTCTATGTGATTAGGTTAGTTGCGTCAATCAGCTTATTTAGTAGTTTTTCCTCTGGGTAGAAGCCTTTAGACTTGATGGATTCTTGAGAGGGACTACTCCGGTAATTTAGAAATTTGTGTCTGAAGATAATGTGTGAGGCTTCATTTAGGCTACATGTTTTTTGTTATTATAATTGACCATTGTGTATAAGTGTTTCCTAAAGCTGCATTGGCCTCTTATCAATCCTTTACGAATCTAATTTATTGTCTGCTTAGGTGTAGGACATCGCCGCTTAATTTGCTGGATGGTTTGGTCAACAATAACTTGCTGTTTCTGTGCCTCGCAATGTGATTTCAGTGGATCTGGTCTCAAGGGTTTATTCATCAGGATATTTACGCACAAGAAGCGAATTTAGTGATGCTAAACACTAGTTTTTATTCAATAAAAGTATTAGCAGATCCTTGTATTGCAAGTTGGTCTACTCTTTTATTGTTTAGGATAATCTATACATGGTATCCAGTAAGCACGTCCCAATTTCTTGGGAGCATACAGAGGAGGTCAAAATAACCCTACTTTCTCATAGAAAAAAATTTCTCTAGTGCCTCTTAACGGAAATACCCAGCGATTATTTATCTTATCGGCTCTAAGTTGTGAACCGACTTGTATAATTTATTGAAATTTTAATATTTTATAGAGGTTATAAAGGCTCATTAGGCCATACTGCAGTAGCTGTTTTAGATCATCAGAGAAGTCAGGCAGGGACTTGCAGCCACTCTAGTTGGAACTCATTTGGTGTCATTTTATAAAGTTAAAAATCGATTTTTAAATACTTTGGTCATTCCAATTCAAATAGGTACTCTTAATTTATTTCGATTAAACTGGCGATTTTTGAGATAAATCTATTTTTATGCTAAACATTCAAAGTTGAGTAATGCTAAACACAAACAAGTAAAATTCAAATTGTTATTGTTAATACCTACATAATGAATTACTATTGACGGAACTTGTCAAAGCGACCTTCAAGTAAGAATAATTTCAAGAAATGGAAGAATATTCTTAGGCAGAGTATGCTGATCAGCATGTAATTTATGGTGAGGCGCTGTGAAATTCTTCGAAGGCGAGAAGACTTTATGCTGAAAGATTTCCAGTTCGAACATTTCAAAGGGTTGATCGAAGCCTAAGGCAAATGGGTAAAAGATGATTAGAAAATAATTGTGGGAGTTAATGAGTTAATTTTTTACATGGTTTATTCAGGATCATTTTTGACGCGACATGGCGGTGAAAGCCCTTCGACTAGAGCACGAGACCCTCA
The DNA here is from genome assembly GCA_034092305.1 of Diaprepes abbreviatus. NCBI lineage: Eukaryota > Metazoa > Arthropoda > Insecta > Coleoptera > Curculionidae > Diaprepes > Diaprepes abbreviatus. Next base: position 28,420,450 of record JASJET010000022.1, read on the forward strand.
CATAGAGGACCAAATCTTGCAAGATATTGTTGACAACCTTTCAAACAGCATGATAAAGCTTGCGACACAAAATAACGTTACAAAATGGATTGTATATGAAACTCTAACAGAACAATTACTTCACCCGTACCACGTTGAAAAAGTACACACCATGTTTACAGATGACTATTCCGCAAGACTTCAATACTCCAACTGATTTATACATTAACATAACTTAAATCTAAATTTTTCTAACCATATTTTGTTTGCCGTTGAGGCCGGTTTTACAAGATAACTCACACAATATTCATTTTTGGGCTTATGAAAACCCGCACGCTATAATTCAAAACAAACACCAACAAAGGTTTATTGTAAATGTGTGGGCTGGCAACATCGGAAATAATCTTATAGTTCCATTTATTTTAGAAGGAAGACTCAATGGTGAGATTTATTCATCATTTTTGGAGAAAAATTTAAATAATTTATTGGAAAACGTACATCTTGATAGAAGAATGCAAATGCGGTATATGCATGATGGTGCTCCACCTCATTTTAACCGCGTAGTATGTCAACACTTAACTCATGTTTTTAGCCCTCGTTAGATAAGTCGAGGTAGGCCTTTTTTATGGCTGCCAAGATCTCCCGATCTAAATCCCTTAGACTTTTACTTCTAGGGACATTTAAGAGAACTAGTATATTCAACACCAGTATTATATATATTAGAGAAGAACATTAGCGAGAATAGCACATCATTCTAACGTAATAATGCCCGAATATTATTTGCAGTGCAGCGGGAAAATATTCGAAGAACAAGAAAATGTATTGAAATACATGCAGCCCACATTGAACATTTGCCGAAATAACATTTAAACGTTTTCACTGTTTTGGCATTTTAATAATACTGTAAATTAATTGAGTCCCGATCAAGCCTTTGAAAGATTTCTGGACTTGAAAATATCTGAGCTGGAAATCTTTTAGCATAACATCTTGTTGTCTTCGAAGAGTGAGACCGCGCTTCCCCATAAATTAAAGCACATCAGTTCACCCTGTGTATTTTATTTGTACCCGCTTCTGTTTAGTATTAGTAATTTTCGAGTTTTTCGCACAAAAACCGATTTATCTCGAAAACCGCCAGTTTTATTGAAATAAACTAAGAGTACCTTTTTTGAAGAGGAATAACCAAAGTATTTAAAAATCGATTTTTAACTTTATAAAATGACACCAAATTGAAAAAATTGGTTTTTAGCTCTGTAATCTGTCCGTTATGCCTAACGAGTGTGGCCTCAAGTCCCTTTCTGACTTCTCTAATGATCTAGAACATCTGTAGTATGGTTTAATGAGTCTTTATCGCCTCTATAAAATATTAAAATTTCATTAAGTTATACAAGTTGGTTTAAAACTTAAAGCCGATAAAGTAAATCGTTGGTTACCCCTTTAGAGCTCTGTATCTCCGTTAAAGGGTTACTTTCACCTCCATTAAATGCTTTCGATAAATTAGGAGGTACTTACCGGAAACACTGTATAATTTTAGATCATTTCGTTATATAAGTAAAAAGACGAATATAAAGTATTAAAAATATTTTATAGTATCTGTAACCAATAATATTTTTAAAGTATTATAAAAATTACAGTCTAGGCGGTTTGGATGATGGCAACATTGTAAAACATGTAAACAGATATTTTACGGAAGGGCGACCAGCAGAGGGTCCTGGATTACTCCGTCATAACATCGGTATCCGTTTTGCACATAAATAAAATGTATTTTTCAAAAATTTTAACAGCTTTGACTCTACTACTCAGGTTAATAAAACATGACATTTATTTAAATCCTTTAAAATTTTTTTTTTTTTTTGATTTTAATTTATAATACTATTTTTTATACCAAAGATTTCTAAATTAACAGCTGATTATTCAAACCTGCATAAAAATGAGAACGAACACCATTAACCATTTGTTAAAAAATAAATTTTATCGTTCTCATTATTTCGTTAGCTATTCATTTATTAAGTTGGCAACTGGTTTAAAAAAATCCTTTTGCATTAAAACTTTTATTAAAGAAAATTGGTTGATTAATTTTCACCACTAAATTATTCTTGGATATATTTTCTTAGATTACTTTCTGTTAATGGGTAAGTTTTATTAAAAATAAATATTCTAACATACTTTTAGCCCCTTACTTTTACATTTGAACCCCATTTTATAAACCCAATTTATGGTTATAATTCCTTTCTTCGAAAGTCCTCCATGTTCTTACTTAATTTTTTTGGTACTTAGATTAGAGCCCGTGGAATAAATGTAAATCCAACAGAACTGTATAGGAACAATTATTCATTTTAAGTTAAAAAAAAGGAAAAATGTACATATTTTAATTCTAATAAAAATATTTTTTTTTTGCATGTAGTCGAAAGCAAATGGATGCTGATAAAATTATGTTTTGTAGTAATTTTTTTAACCAGTGTAACGAAGTAATGATACGATGGAATGAAGTTTCCATTTACTGTTCGCATTTCACTTCGTTCACGTACAAAGTTGCACATAGCTGTGCGTTTGTTGAACATGATTTCAACACTACAGCAGCATAATATGGATATGTTGCTATTGCATCTCATACGGATCGGTGAAAGTCCCATAAACATATAAATATATATCATAAAGTAAGACACCAAACATTCATATACAAGTCAAACACACGTACATACATAAAAACAAGTAAGAAATATCATATGATTATTTAAAATAACCAAAAACATGTAAAACAAATTAATATAAAAAAACAAAGGGCGGCCTAAATAACCCTTACTCCTGCAGATCATAAAAAGCCTCAATCAGCATAATACATTTGATTCTTTTTTTGTCAGTTTTGCTAAAGTTATTGTGTTAGTGAGATTTTTGTTAATAAAGCTTTCGAAGACATGTTTTGAATTGCAGATACTATTATTGATAGAACAATTTTCATAGATCAACATCAAAATAATTTACAGTTTTGAAATAGTTTAGTAATACAAAATGTGGACAGTTCATAAATATGTGCACGATTTTTGAGCAATCCAATAAATTTATAACGTGGTTGATTCTTCATCTTTTTTTTAGCAGATAGAATGATAAGATGATTCGATGAACATCGAATAATTCTTTGTAAACAGTTTGTCGAGAGCCATTCCTCGGTTGTTTCAATACTGCAAAGTAATATGTATTGTCGTTGAATAAAATTTACAGGGTAAAAAAATTCAATAAAATATTTGGAGCAGAAATGCTTCTTAAATACAGTTCCTATAAATGTAGGTTAGTAGCTGTTGCGTTACCTCAGGTTATCTCTCTCATTCTTCCTCTAACGTTGCAAACCACCCATCTACTCTTATTTATTATTGGGCACATAAAATAAAAACTAATAGCTTCCTTCTTCTTCTTTCAAGTGCCCTGTCCGGTCTCTCGGACGTTGGTGACCACTATAGCAAGAGTCGTTCTGTCTTCCGCCATATGGAAAAGCTGTTCAGCACTCCGTATGCCAGTCCATTCTCGAATGTTTCTGAGCCATGATTGTTGCTTTCTTCTAATTCCCCGTCGGCCTTCAATTTTACCTTGGAGTATTAGTTGTAATAAGCGGTATTTTTCTCCTCTCAGCACTTGCCTCAAATATGATATTTTTCTGCACTTTATTGTGGTCAATAATGTTCTTTTAATATACGCCCTTTGTAGAATATCTGTTATATATATGTTCTACCATGAGATGAGAAGCATTCTCCTATGTAACCACATCTCGAAAGCCTCAAGACGATTGATTATTTTTATTTTTAATGTCCACGTTTCGACACCATATAATAATACTGACCATTTGTAGCATTCTGTCATTTGTTGTCTTAGTTTTAAGTTTAGATTATTATCGCACAAAAATGGTCGCATTTTGTTAAATGTTGCGCACCATTTCTATTCTACTCTTAATCTCACAGTTAGGGCCCAGGTCTCACGTAATAATGCTTCCCAAGTATTTAAATCTTTCGACGTTTTCTATCTGCGATCCATTTACTTTTAACGTGATGTTGTTGATGTTGTTCGACTAAATACTATGAACTTAGTTTTAGCTACGTTTATGTTGAGTCCAAATCTTTCTCTTTTTGTATTGATCCTATTTAAAAGCTCTTGAAGCCCCTCTATAGTGTCGGATAGAATAATTGTATCATCTCCATATCTAATTGTAATTAACGGCATTCCATTTATCTTGAAATCTTCGAATTTTTGGCGTTAAATGAAATTTTAATATTTTACGATACGATATAATATACTATTACAAACTATAAACGCCTTAGCAAATTCTGGCTACACCCTGTAAGGTACTTCAGTTGAGACTTACCTAATGTTTGTCCTAATGTTAACTGGAGTCTACATATACGCTTGCTCCTCTCAGAGTAGATTAGTTATTTTTATATTTTTCCACTATTTTTAATATTTTGCCTGTGTAAGTTTTAGAAATGTCGAATTCAGGAAAACGGCGTCACCAAATTTTACTTTAGAATGTGCCATAATGATTATACTACGAGCAATTGTAGTAGAGAAAACTTGGAAAAGAACAAGTATTTAATATTTCATATCCGGGTAAATAAATCGCTGAGTTTAACTGCTTAATAGTATTCTAATTTAAGAATATAGAAAATAAAACCAATTAAATAGAGGCCAAAACATTTATTCCTCACGGTATAGCCCTTCCCAGAAAATAAGGACAACCCCTGGAAAAAGTTATCACCAGTATGAATTATTGCAAGCTCCTCTAATGGGGCTATCTGATAGAAATGCGATTGCAAATGGCAAATTGCAATAAATAAAAAACTTTGTTAACGACTTTGTCGAAAGTTATTGACTTTCTATGACGCAGAAAAAGTAAAAATTAAAACAAAAGAGAGTAAGTTAAACTTGGCAGTGTCCTGCATAGTGGACGGCAAACCGATCTAAAAGGTAAACAGAGCAACTACTACACTTGGAAGATTTACGTCGACATAGCCTTGTCATAGAAGATAAAAACAATACTCTCTATTTTAAACTAGACTATGAAGTTCCATAAGCCCAACAATGCAGGGGACTATCCACTTTACAGTAATCAAAAAAATCAATATCAAAAAAACTACAAAAATGTCTGCAAAGAGAAAGAATTAGAAAATTGATAATGTGAGAGATAATGAGTATTTAAGTGATAGTTAACAGAATATAAGCAATAGATATTTACACAAAAAAAGTGATATTTACAAAAATTAGATCATAGAAAGGAACTTATAACTGTCCCTCAAGTGGTTAAAATCTTAACAACATTTTGCTGAAAAATATGTTACAATTTTGTACAAAATAACTAGTTTAAAAAATATTGAATTGTTAAGCAATTAAAATTTTTAATAAATTTATCATTATAATATTCATTACTTTAAACAATTATTAAACGGTTAAATGGCCACTCTGAGACTCTAAAAGAGAAACATAATAAAAAAAAACCTCAATTACAGCAGAGTATCGCAAAATAAACATTTAAATTTGAGGTTGTAGCGCCACGTAGTCGACTTTACAAAGTTTACTGGTTCACCGCAAAGATCTACTTATATTAAGTGGTATGGTAAATTTATATATCATTAGAAAATATTAAAGTCCAAATATTTAAAGTCTTTTAATTAAAAAGGTTCAAAATCATTTTAAAAAGAATCCCTTACCTGTTAGCCCTCTAGGTAATCGAAAAGGAAACTTTGCTCAGCTAACTAAGCGATTAAAAATATAGGTTTAATATCCATCAGGCTTAACAATCAGAAACTCTCGTATACATACTTTGGCTAAAACTAGGCACTTAGCTGAATCACTTTCAAACATGTGGTTAAACAAGACCTGTGACGTAGACGGCTTCACCAGAAGGGACGTTGACCTGTCTTAATACGGAGATTGTCCCATTTAGAGGCTCACAATCCCAGAAGTGCAACACGATAACTCAAAATGCATGTTATTTTCCAAACGCGGTACATTACAAACTTTCATCCAAAAAAACAGAAATACGGAAGAAATCCAAAGACATACTGAAGTTGTCCTAAGATGTACTGAAGTTATTCCAAAACCCTAAAATAAAGAAATAAAAATTCCTACTCAATCAGTCGTACAAAAGGCCTACGCAAAGCCTAGCTAAATTTTGCTTAAACACAAAAACTGATTGTTCCAAAAGAAATATGTACATACCTCGAACTCAAGAAAATGGTGACATCTAATAAATGCTAAGCCGTTGTTTCTGGGCTGGCTGAAGAAAAATAATGGCCAAACTGGCTGTAGGGTGAAACGACCAAATCACCAAAAAATATTTGCACCCCGGCTTGGTTTCGTTAATTTAATCGGCCATTTATGGCCAAATCTCTTAACTTGGGAAAGTAGTAAAACTAAACCACTTCTTCTCGCTCTTGCGTCAGAAGAGAACGATTTTTCTCAAATCACTCGCACATTCTTTCCAACGGAAGTTACCAAAAAAACTTAATAAAAAAACCATCAAAAATCCATCCAAAAAAAAAATAACCTTAATCTCGAGGTAATAATCTCGAACCATTTATATTTACCATATAATTTGAACTACTTCCGGAAAATATATACAAAAATACTTCTATCTCAATTTTAACTGGCCAGTACTCAAATCAGACAGAGACAACCAATATTTTAATAATCTAAACTGCCTCGTCCTACAAAATGAATTTCCTATGAACAAAGTACTTTACGGTTTTGAAATATTCAAAATAAAATCAAATCAGTACGAATTGGTTTGAATTAGTTCGAGGGTCCAATTTCAAATATTATATTTACCAAAAATTCTAATTAGTAAAGTAAAAGGAAATAATCAACTAATAAACAAAAAACATCATAATAAAAAAGTCGATACTATCTTATTTCGAATTTAGCATTTCAATATATTCAACAGATGTGTCATCATATAGGCAACCATAAAAACTTTCCATGCAATTGAGTGGACCTGACTATCTCAAACAGCTGATATGTGACAATAAATAAATATTTCCTAAAGGAGGAAAATCAACAAGAAAACAAAAAACACTGTTTATATTTATCCAATCATTAAGAAAACACTTTTTCCAATCTGTGATACATTGTCTCGAGGAACCCAACGAAATTTACAAATTACGGAAATAGGTTAAGTTATGATATCAATCCAAATTTCAAAATGTAGACAAACGAAATGATCTGAATATAATTGAAACCAATATTAACGAATGAAAAACAAAAGATATTCATTAGTTTTATGGTAGGAAACATAGTTTATGATAAATTTAAATTTTAAGTTATGCATGCCACTGACAACCTTTAAAGAAAAACGTACAAAACAAAAATCTATTTATTACTTCAGTAATCTGAATCTGTAATTTAATGTAGAAAAATGGAAACGAAAATATTTATTATTTAAGATCAATTTTTAACCGTAACAATATTAACGCCGTAACGTGCCACTTTCTCTAATGCTTCTTTAAATATTTTATCAGAATATAGATTGAATAGCAGAGGATATACTGTCGACCCCCCGCTGTACATCAGTGTCATCTGTTATAGAGTGCCCTACTCGTACCGGTGCTTTTTGTTTCCAGTATACGTTCTTCATAATTCGGATATCCTTTTCATCGACTCTGATGTTGAGGAGTTTTTCCATTAACTTGTGCTGCTGAATTCTATCAAAAGCTTTCTTATTGTCGATTAAACAAGCAAATACGTCCTTTCTTTTTCTGCAGGTGTAGGGTTATACTGAAGAGTGCTTCGCGTGTTCCAAAGCCGTTTCTGAAGCCAAATTGTGAGTCGTCCAAATCTTGTTCCTATTTACGTTTGATTCGGCTATGTATTATTCGTAAAAAGATCTTGAGCATATGGGACATAAGGCTAATTAGTCGGTAATCAGCACAATTTCTCGGTTATTGTTTTTTAGGGATAGTTACGAAGGTGGATTTTTAACCAGTCCTCTGGGATCTCACTTGTGTAATAGATTTCATTAAATAGTTTGACAAGTAGATGAATGTTCTCTTCGTTTATAAGCTTCAGTTCTTCAACTGGTATACCGTCTGAGCCAACTACTTTTCTGTTTTTGCTAATTTAAAGTGGGTGTATTATTTCAGGTTTGATAATATCTGGTGTTGGAGACACGTTACCTTCATTATATACATCCTTCGATCGGTTATCTTTGAAAGTGTTTTGAATATATTTTGTCCAATTGTCTTTTAGTTCTTCATTGTCTATGATTATTTCTTGTTGTTCATTGACTAGAGTCATCTGAAGCATTCTTTGTGTATTCCACTAATTTTTTTCTATTTTTCTATGTATGTTAAATATGTCATGCTTTTAGCGTAATTCCTCCAGTTCTTCACACTCGCTGTTAATTCACCGTTGTTTAGGAGCCTTAATTTCTTGTCTTATTATTTTTTGCAAGTCTCTGTATTCTTTTTGTTTGTTTTTTATTTTCCGGCATTCTACCATGAGTTCGAGTATATGGTCAGTCATCAACTTGGTTTTCATTAATGTTAGGTTAATTGTGACTTTTTGTCTGGTGTGGTCTTGGTTTAATTTAATTACATCTATCGGTCTTATCTTTGGGTTTTTCTTGCAAGTTTTTAAATTAGTTTCTATTTTAGCAACTAGCGGGTTATAATCTGACTCCATATCAAGTCCAGGGTAAGTTTTAATACTTGTGGTGCAGTTTCTAAAGCGTTTATTTATTAAAATGTAGTCTATGTGGTTTCTTATTGGTTTTGTAGTATCTTATGCATTATGTGGTGCTACCCATGTATACAGTCTGGTAACTTAAACCATGTGTTAGTGACTATCATTTCTGTATCGTGGCAAAATTCATATATCCTGTCACGTCTCTCTTTACTGTTACCCAGTCCAAATTCACCAACAATATCTGTGCGCCGCCCTTGTCCTATCTTCACATTAAAGTTTCCTATTACGATTGTGATTTGGTTGTTTTTTACAGATTTTAGAGTTCTATTGATCAAAGTGTAAAGTTCTTCTACTTCATCATCATATTTCTTTTCAGTTATTGGGGCGTAAATTTGTAAGATATCAATATCAAAAGGATCGCCGTTTAACTGGAGTAGAATGGCTCTCTCAGATATAGGTGTAAAATTTTTGACACATTTTGTGTATTGGGGTGCAACCAAAATGCCGACTCCATTTTGATGGTACATACTTTACTAGTAATTTAATGCAAGAATTTGTATGTTAATGGCAATGATGTAGGCAGGAATTACTTAGTTCCAACAATAAATTAACCAAGTTCTCTAAACGTTCTTTGGTAAATTGTTGTTATAATACTGAAATTTTAAATTACAAGAGACCAAACAAACATAAGATAATCTCAATATTTACTATTTGTGAGATAATATTTATGATACTTTAAATTTAAATTCAGTTTTCTTAATTATACCCGCTTCTCTTCTTAACTTTAGCAACAGACACATCACTTTGTCATTTGCGACTAGATAGTTTAAAGATGGTAAAACTGTCGGGAGATTTATTGCGAAACTTTAAGTTTGCTTTGAAAACTTAGACAAGAATTTTCAAATTAGGCAGTGTAGGTAAAAGGTTTTTGCTATAGTTGAGAAAGTCTGCTAGATAGTCTAGTGGCTAACAAAAATTAAACTGTCACAACAATTAGGAAGAAGAGTAAATTAAAATTAAATAATTCATTATCTTCTATCTTAGGCAAAGCAACAACATGCCATAAAGATAATATCATAAATAATATTTATTAAATAACTTTAATATACAGAATGCTACCAAAGTGTGTTTATTCGTTGGGATTTTGGAAACTGTTCACAAATGAGTATATTTAAATTACTGCGGCTCAAAATCGTGCTTAATTATGTTTTGAATTTACAAAATTCATTATACTTTCAATGATATCCGGAAAAATATTTAATTCTTATGAGTTTAATTTTATTATAAATTCTCGAGATCTGAGGCCTATTTTAAAATGACTTGTGAAAAGTTGTACATATATTTTATTACTTCAGTGTCTCTCTTTCTCTTCCTCAATAGGTTTTAAGGAAAATTAGGTAATGTTTTTGTAAACTATTAGATGGGGTACATGGTAGAATTTAGTTTAACAGTAATGACAAAATAACGAGTTTGAATAATAAGAAAACGAACTTCTCCTTTTACACTTTGATAAGTAAAGCCTGCTGTTGATAATGTGAGTAACATTAGTTAGGATATTAAAAACGACCTTGGTTGAAAGAAATGTTGTGCATTTTGTCGTGTCGAAATATATTTATTTTAACAAATTGAGGCGTCTCTATCACGTTTACTTTGTATGAACTGTGCTTTCGAAGGTGACTCTTAAACATAAAGACTATCAAATTGCACTACGTTGGAAATTAGAGCCGTTTGTGATAATCGACAATTCGTGGAAGGTAGATATTAGTTATCTTTATTTTTAGAAAAGTGTCCATGAATGTCAATGTGCATTACCTAGACTCCTTGATATAAATAATATAATGCGTGCAGTTACGGAAAGAAAACTGAATGTTTTTGAAATGTACTTATGTAGGCATACGCTGTGCATACCTTAGGTGGAAAAAATTGTAGATGTTCTTGCGCTAACGAGAACATCTTGAAAATTAATGTTAAAAAAAAGTAGAGACACATAACATATATATGTGTCTAGTTCGATTTCAGTTTCTTTGTTTTTTATTTATTATCTTGTATTTTATGAAGAGTTTTGCAACAAAAAGTGAGTTTGGAGAAATTGAAATATTACAGTGTGATCAAAATTTTAAGAAAGGAATATAATTAATTTCATAATATTTGCGAACAAATGATTGTTGTATATGGAGACAAGGCGTAAAGTAAACCGGGTCTGGAATGTTTCGAGGTTGACACAATAAATGGAAAGCCTTTATATGCAACCACACCTGATGTTTACAGAAAAGTAGAAACAATGATTTTCGAAGATCGTTTGTTTGAAAATATCTGTCTACTACTAAATTATTAAATATATCTGAACCAAGCATTTTGAAAGTTCGATATGATATACACATACTATGCGTGAGTAAAGTTTCAGTAGGGCATCCAATTGTGTTTCTGTAGCAATCTATTCAAACTGTGCAACCTCCAACACGGAAAGGATATGATGGAACGAAGTTTGCATTCACTGTTTGCATTTTACTTCACTTATTCACGGAGTTGCATATGGTTGTACGTTTGCTGAATGTGATTTCAGCACTACAACGGCATAATGTGGATGTATCCACTGCTATTGCAACTCACACGGAGGAATCAGTGAAAGCCGCATAAACATGTATACGCCATCCTGCGGGAGGTCGGCGAAACCGCGTTCAGTATTTGCATGCTTCCTTCTGATCTGTCCTTGGCACAACCAGGTGCATGTCGGTACCCTGATGAGTTTAGTAGAGACGAAACATGTGCCTCTGCCGTATCACTGTGGCGGGGAGGGTAAGTTTTGACTTTCTTCTCGGTATGGTGGTACAGGTAGGCCATCATCTCGATGGTGGTGGAATTGGATGGATTGTGTTTCTGTAGCAATCTATTCAAACTGTGCAACCTCCAACACGGAAAGGATATGATGGAACGAAGATTGCATTTACTGTTTGCATTTTACTTCACTTATTCACGGAGTTGTATATGGTTGTACGTTTGCTGAATGTGATTTCAGCACTACAACGGCATAATGTGGATGTATCCACTGCTATTGCAACTCACACGGAGGAATCCGTGAAAGCCGCATAAACATTTATACGCCATCCGGCGGGAGGTCGGCGAAACCGCGTTCAGTATTTGCATGCTTCCTTCTGATCTGTCCTTGGCACAACCAGGTGCATGTCGGTACCCTGATGAGTCTAGTAGAGACGAAACATGTGCCTCTGCCGTATCACTGTGGCGGGGAGGGTAAGTTTTGACTTTCTTCTCGGTATGGTGGTACAGGTAGGCCATCATCTCGATGGTGGTGGAATTGGATGGATTGTGTTTCTGTAGAAATCTATTCAAACTGTGCAACCTCCAACACGGAAAAGATATGATGGAACGAAGTTTGCATTTACTGTTTGCATTTTACTTCACTTATTCACGAAGTTGCATATGGTTGTACGTTTGCTGAATGTGATTTCAGCACTACAACGGCATAATGTGGATGTATCCACTGCTATTGCAATTCACACGGAGGAATCCGTGAAAGCCGCATAAACATATATATATATATATATATATATATATATATATATATATATATATATATGTTGTATCGTAGATTTTCACGGATGGTGGAATGTGTACTGATGTTTTTGCGGTTGTCAATCCGTTCGTCAAGTGAAGTGAAGAATTTCTATTGACGAACGGATTGACAACCGGAAAAACATTAGTATATATATATATTTATATATATATAATATAAAATAGAATAAAATATTGGAGAAGCGGACGTGAAAATTTGTCAATCTACATGATTCTCGTGTTAAAAAGTGCGGAGCACTCCAAAATATGGAAAAACTCCGGGTCCGACAGATGGCGACAGCGCTGTTTCGTCCTAATATGGGACTCGTCAGGCCACCGCAGTCGGTACAAACCATCATCTCGCCTTTGCATCGTATAAAGCTGAATTTATAATCAAAACACAGCAAATAAGACGACAAAGGCGACATCTCGATGGTCCACTTGATAATACAAGAACCACACAGATTAACAAAGTTTGTAAAAGAACCGTCATATGGTGGCGCGACGGTGAATTAAAACAGAAATATGTAAAATCGAGTACACGAAACGCGCTGCCCAAAGGATAGGGGTCGCATTTTTCGGTACTGGCAAGTAAGCCTACCGCTTATTTTAGCAGCCAAAGCCACGTGCCGCACCAAACGATTCCACCATGAGAGCATCGTTTAGCGTGTTTCGAAGCCAAACAAGTAAATAAATAAGTAGATAAGTTTTTGTCCGTGTAATTTAAAATAAAATAGAATAAAATATTGGCGAAGCGGACGTGAAAATTTGTCAATCTACATGATTCTCGTGTTAAAAAGTGCGGAGCACTCCAAAATATGGAAAAACTCCGGGTCCGACAGATGGCGACAGCGCTGTTTCGTCCTAATATATATATATATATATATATATATATATATATATATAAATATATAAAGTATATTTTTTGCCTCTCATTATATTACCAATATTGGTTGCAACAGTCACTGATATCTTAGATCAGCTAAATAAAATAAATTGGAAACTGCAGGGTAAAAACATGCACGTTAGTTACTTCAGTCTACTTTCAAGCTTCCAAACCTGAAATTTAAGGTTACTTCCCAAAGGTTCTTTGAACAAGAAGCTGTATAGGTACGAAACCCATTTCATGTATCTTTGGATGTTGCCGACATTCCGATGAAGTTACAGATTCAATTTTTAGAGTGAAATGACTACTCAGTGCATGATATGTTTAAGAAAAAATGTTTACCTCAATTTTGGTGTGCTATTCGTTATTCTTATAGAAAAGTGATCATGCTTTCTTTTAGAATATTAGTGCCATATGCTTCTAGTCACCTCTGCGGAAGTGAAGAACTCTTTTGTAGATCCAGACAAAAGCGGGGAATAAGCTGCGTATTCGAGCTGACCTGAGATTGACCATGACAAAAACTCAATCAAGAATTATAGAACTTTAGTTTATTTTTTGTATCTCGTATGAAAAGTACATTTCTTTGTTAATTTTGGCACACTGAATACAAAAATGACAATGAAATTAAAAACTTAGTTGCAATTTTCAAGAACAAGTATTTTAATATCAATACGAATATACCACGTGCATTCTTGCGGTTACATTGTTAATATATAGAGAGACATGGCATTACCTATCTCTAAAACTTGAAGTAGTATTAAAAAGATAAGTTTAGTTTCGGTTTTAGCACACTAAGAACGGAAAGATTTAGTCGACTTTATTTTAGATACTTTTTGGCTGTTGTCCAGCATAATTAATACTTAAAAAAATATCATCTCTTTTGTTAAATCCTGAAATATATTTTTCAAGCCCGTTATTTTATGTTTTATTGATCAAAGAAGGCGAATGAAAAAGGGGGTGGCGTATATTTTAAAAAAATTTATGAAGGGTTGCGATAAAAAACTTGGAACCCCGGCTTCAAAATGTAAATACGAAACAATTTATTTATTCTTAAATTATCTACATTTGTACTTTAGGGGTAGTACATGTATTTTACCAAAATAAAATTAAAATATATTTTAATAATAATAAATGCAAATGAGTTACTTTACCGGCACGGGTAAAGTAAAATGGCCCTCATAGATAGGGTAACCTGGTTATTATATTCATAACGAAAGGTAAATTTCATGAGAGTAATTTTTAAATAACAAAATATGAATGCATAATATTTTACAACATCTAAAAATGATTGCTAAAACTTTGCTGCGGAGATAAGGAATTGACGATTGAAATTATGATTTGTTAATGAATTATTGTTAACGTTAAACTTTTTTACTAAAATGTGGTTGTCGGACTTGCATTGTCTTTGTTTTTATTTATTTTTACGATGTTTCGATTAGTTTTTATCTCTAATCGTTATAAAGTATAAAGTGAATGTTTTGTCTTAAGGATATGAGATTATATAGCGACTGTGTTCATTAAAGCGCAGTTTCACTTCACTGTATACACCTCAATGATTTAATGTTACAAAATAGTAGTTGCCAAAGATTAGGTATTTCAACGTTGGGTTTACTGAAGATTCCATTGCTATTTTTAATGCAAGCTGTTTCTATAAATTTTCTTTTTTTCATGTTTGATTCCATATATATGTTGCCGCAGTTTCAGGCTATTTTATATGATGTTGTTTATCCCAGGCATGTTCTGCAATACCTGATCTAGATGTTTCCGCTTTTTGTGTATAATTTAAATGTTCCTTCATTCTAACTTCCAGTAGTCGTTTGGTCACTCCAATATATATTTCACCATACTCAGGTGGAACTTTGTAAACACATTCTTTCTTTTCGTTAGTTTTCGGTTTTGTTTTTGTTAAATGAGCTCTAAGTGTATTTCCTGATTTCAAGGCAGTTTTTACTTATAACTACTGGCAATTCGTCTTATTTTTCCGCAGGTTCCCTCAATGTGCGGAGTTGTAAAGAAGGAATGTGTTTCTGTCTGTCCAGCGGTCGTTGTTCTAAAGTTATTTATAACATCGTCAATTAATTTGAAAGGATAATCATTCTGCTGTAAATCGAATTTAATATTTGCTACCCCTTTTTCCAATGAATCGGCATTATTGCATATAGATATAGCGCAATTACATAGGTTGCGTTTATCATTCTCCGTTTTGTTTAAACTTTTTTACGAACAAAAATATTGCATCAAATTATTTTTTATTTTCGCTTGTTTTATAACTAAAAGTTTTAAAACATGGAAATTCTAAAAATTTAAATTACCTTTATACATTTTTCAACAATTTCAAATACTATCAAAAATGTCTTTTACATTATCGATATTTCATGAGCTACACCTTCTCTTTTTCGGGAAATAACATATATTAGTCCCTATTTTCAGAAATCGTCGAAGTTCATATCAATAGAAAGCTTTATAAATTCATAAAAATGAGCATACGTCAAGGAGAAAAATAAGGTACACTTGTTTTTTATGACAGGTTTTTTGCCTTACTTAACATCGGTAAATCATAATAAAATACCTATTACAAATCTTACACACCTGAGAAGGAGTAATAATCGGACCCTGAATTGTGTTGTCAGAATTTTGTTTACTACTAAAGCGTTGTAAAATAGTTTCTGGCATATCTTACATTACACTAGTTAGTTGTTTCAGTTCAAATTTTAGCTTAAATATACTATGGCTAATTTAACTAATTTTACCTAATTTTTGCAAATATTCACGTTATGGACAAACGCAAAATCATTTTCTTTAATTATGTCTCATAAATTCTTCGAATAAAAGCATATCATTCATTGGTTATTTGCATTTTTGTTTTTAATACGAACCCCGTAGTCCTACTTTTTTGTTCTTTCTTTCTTGCTTTGATTACCTTGTCTTTGATTTGGCTAATTCTGACTCTAAAGCAGCTTGCGTTACAGACATTGTTGAATATACAGCGAAATATCCTAAAGTAGCAATTTAAATATTTCCGTTATTAACAAGAGGTTTATTTCTTTGCACATTGCTTTGACGGATCTGAAGATCTTAAAATTTTCGATAATTTGTTTAACAGTGTTGTGATGGCTTCTGTTGTAGCGGATATCGAAGGACAAATGTGTCATATTCTCCATAAATAATAAATAAGTTTAAATAATCTTCGTTTGCAAAATTTAAGCGCCCCAGTATGATAATTAATACCTTTCATATAGCGACAGCTACATACAGTTCTTTAGCATTTGATTATTTTTCAATGCGGTCAGAGTCAACTATGAGTAAAATATCATAGCCGACTAAGATTATAACTGAACTAAAAATCCGTACCAAAATCGCCATATAAAAATATTAAATTGTCAATATTTCCAAAATGAAAATTTTTAGCATAGACAACCTTATAGAAACTTACTCTTATTTCTAATGCCAAATAAATAAAATTTGGGGTCTTTTATTTGAATAAATTGACTTTTGACGATTCTTTCAATTTAATATTTCTTATTTTTTGAATACCTCGTCTTATTGGTTATTAAAATATTATAAAAATTTAATAAAGTAGACCCTTTTAAACAAGGAATTCAACCCAAATTAAATAGAAAAGCTTACTTGTAGGAAAAATTGATAATTATTTAGGGTTTTCAAACGTCACACTTCACAAAAAAAATATGTCAAAAGCGGTATAGAATATGATACACAAAATGTGCCAAAAATCTTTCGCAGAATTCAAAAATGCAATAATATATAGGGTGATCCATTTAAAATCAGCAAGTTGACACCTACTTCCGGTATAACCCGAAGTGCCACCACCTTGAAAATATAACTACATCATCTGTATATTTCAGATGCCAAAATTTCTTTCCTTCTATGTTTATTCTCTTCTCATTTCAGTTTAATAGTTTGAAATATTTTCCATATCAAGGGTGTATAGTTTAAGAGATACTGAATCTCCCTGTTTTATTCCTAATTCCAATTTTATTGTTTATTGTTATTTTATTCTCCTTACGACCGTTAAGAAAGCGGACAAATATTATACTTTGTGCTCCACTGATGAGACCATTAGGTGATCGAAACTAGTACGAAGAGAGAAGTAGAATGGAACTCGTAGAGAATTCTGCCCCTCCCCCTCCCTGAATTTAGGCTACATTCTTACACTACAAAGTACGACTTTACGATATATTTGATTATCACTGTTGGATTCCTATGTATGTTGTTTTGTTTGACATTCAATATCGATGGTTGTGTTTTATTTCTATTGATGTTGAATTTACTGTTACGTTTCTTCCAGATAAATCTCGATTTTCCTGCCTACTAAGCCAATAAAATTCTTTCCATTATACTTTATTCTAGTTTTCTTGAAATTACTTTGAGTTTGGTAGATTTCGCTTTGTTTATAATATTTTCCCGTTAGTTATCTGTCGCTATCGAAATTACACCACCTATAGAGTATTCTTTTAAGTTATTTTTATATTTTTTGAATTGCATACATTTTTGTTTTGTAACTTGTTTTGTAACTTTTTTTGAAACTATCAGGAAATCTATAATTGTTGAAAAAAAGAGGCTACCTCTTCCACGCCTGTGATGGCTGGAGGGAAGTATATTTTTTTAATTTAAAAATAACTAATTGGTTACTTATTTGATTTTGAACCAAGCTTGTTGACGATTAATGAATGGCTTGTCTAACAAATCTATTTCAGCTGATTGTTGTTATCCAGGAACTCGCATTTGGGTCATTTTTGAGCTATTATCTCTTTTAAATATTTTGAGGTTTGGAAGATGAAGCGTGGTGCGTACGCATAGATCTTTGATATAAATAAAGTCGTGGCCATATGCCTTGACTTCATATTTCTTGTTTGAGTCGACTGAAGAAACTGTAGTTTTACATCTCAATTTATATTGTCTATCCTTTGGGATTTTGGGTTGTAAAATAATTCAAATTATCCCGATAATTGAGTTTAGTTGATTGTGATACCTAATCTTTTACCTGTTTGGTGTTTTTGAGTTATTTTTATTGGAATAAACCTAGAGACAGATATTTTAGCAGTTCTGCACATTTTAATGAAAAAATTCCTTTAATCCCAAACAGCAACTCAGGGTAAGATCCATTAGTTGTAATTTATGAAAATATCCTTTCAAAGATTTTTGATTTATTAAAGCTTGAGCTCAAGATTAATTCTTATCGAGTGAGTTTAATTTTTAATTCGAATGTGGCTATATTATTCCGTTTTACATCTAACTAATACCTAAATTGACCACATTAATTAATTATTAAGTTTTATATTGGGTCTTAAGGCGGTTGGTGTTATTTTTTTTTATGAATGTTGATCAATTTTTCTTGAATTTTCTTAGTATTTGATAGCAGTTACTTTGAAAATTCTTTTTATATCCGTAAGAGTTAACTTTGAGAGTAGCTTTACTATTAAGAGTAGACTTTCTTATATTTTGGTACGTATTTGCTCTCTAGTTATTTATATTAATTTATTTTATATATTTTAAAGTATATCTAAATTGTAGTCAATTTCTTGGTTCCATTTTCGATTTAAAATTGGTGAAAATAGGATAATATAGCATCGGGATATGTCTGGTGGCTTGATTACTTTCTATTTGACTTCAATGTGATTTTTGTTGTCAATTACAATGTTTAAAAAATGGTAAAATTAAATTAAAATTTATTAGCCAAAAGTTTAGTTAACTTAATTTTATTTATGTATTATTATTTTATTTAAAAAGTTAATGCGAAAATGTGTATCCTGGCCTTCCAATTAGTATTATGGTAAATGTTGTGATTATAATTTGACTTATTATTTTTGCTTTAGAATTTAATTAGAATTGCTTTTACTTTTGCCTGGCTTAAGCTGATTTGTCTAATAATAATGTTAATAAAACTAAATATTTAGTGTCAAATAGTAGTCTGAAATCCTAATTATTATCTAAGCAATTTTATTAATACTTCTACTTTTGTGATGGTTAATTTAATTAGGTAATTAATTATTTTGTAAAGTAAATCTTTTGTTTTACCTTATTTTAAACTAAATATTGGTGATCATCCGGAGTTAAACTGGGTTTTTATTGTACGTTTATATATTTTTACTCTAACCTATATTAAGTGCAATAGTATATGCAGTATTTTACTATAAATTAATTATTTGCTTAATTTTTACCGATTAGTTGTTGATTAATACTTTATTTTCTTTTGATATTTCGACTTTAAGATAACCTTCGATATTTTTTTTGAACATGTAGGAAGTTTAAAATTCTAAATTTAAATAGACGTAATCTAGTAATTGACAAATATTTCTTGTTAATTTGGCGAAGGTTAATTAACAGATTCATTTGCATTTTGATTTAATTTTCTTTTTGATAAGTAGTCTTAGACGCTCTATTTTTGTAGGGTTCTTTTCTCCTGATTCTTACTATTAGTATTTTTCCTAATGTTTTTTTTTACCGGTTTCATTCTACTGGTTTTGCTTTTGCGTTTGCCTTTTTGGTAAGAATATTCAGGTATCAGTCGGTCAGCACTGGTGTCTCACTAGGACCTACCTACCACTAAGCGCAGCTGAAAAGTATTGCAGCCTGATTTGTTCAAGACTACACTGCCAGCAGGCTCACCATTGAAATATCAGAAAAATTAAGTAATATTTTATTTTTTTGTATCTTGAATTATAACAACTCAATAAATTTTGTAAAGTTAAGTTTATTTCACTCCTTTTTATTTCTAAAGCTCTGCGCAATTTTCCGGCGTTCTAAGCCATGATCATGAAATATACACGGTTTGCGTTATATTTCGGCGCCAGTAGGTAATAGAGTTTATTACCGTGTTAGATTTTATTTGATTTTTTTTTATAATATAACCTAATTTTATTAATATTTCCTGAAATTATTTTACTATCGTCTACTATAACTTATTTTCTTTTTTAGCTTTAAGTTATTTCATAGTTCAATTTTTACAATGTATCAAGTTTCATTACTCTATACTGATTTGTGTTTTTTTAAGGGGTCTTTTAGGTTACAATTTTTCAAAAATAAAAATTTTTTATTAATGTTTTTTTAATAGAAAGAAGAGAGATATTATTTTATAATTTTGCACATATATTTATTTGTACTTTAAGTATACAAAAAAATTTTTTTTTTGATTTTTTTATAGGTTTTTTTTACCCATAACAATTAAAAAAAAAACTTCAAAAAATTACGGCGGACGTGATTCCAGGTGACTGAATCGTCTGAAAAAAAAAGAAAATACCAAATTAATCCTTGTTCAAGTGCCCATGGTCGGTACCTAAATCACTTTGATCGATAACAAATTTTCCGATTCTTACCCGATTTTTCACCCTCAAAAATGGATTTTTTTTCAAATGGCCGCCCTTTTGTTATTTTTTGATGAAAAAAAATTATTCCGGTACCGACCATGGGCACTTGAACAAGGACTATTTTGGTATTTTTTTTTTTGAGACGATTCAGTCACCTGGAATCCCGTCCGCCGTCATTTTTTGGTGTTTTTTTAAAAAAAATATTATGGGTAAAAAAATCCATAAAAAAATACAAAATAAATATTTTTGTATATTTAAAGTACGAATAAATATATGTGCAAAATTATAAAATGATATCTCTTTTCTTTCTATTAAAAAAAAGACTAAAAAAATTTTTTTCTTGAAAAATTGTAACCTAAAAGACCCCTTAAGATGAAAAATTTGTAATCATTTGAAGTTGGAAATTGTGTGATTATTTAAAGAAGATTTTATTTTTAGTATATTTAGCTGTATGTATGTTAATAAACACAGCTAGACCTTCGATTATTCAATTAAAGGTTTATTATTATTATTATGATTTCAAACCAAACGGCTTCGTACTCTCTCCAGGCAATATTGACTCATACCAGGTATACAAAGATATCAAAAATATGAACCCTTTTCATGTTATCGGGTCCTACGTGACGTGGTCTGCAGTATTTCCTACGGACTTTCGGACGGTTCGTGCGGTTGCAAGGAGAGTTGCTTTCTGCATCGGTTTGTACAGATGCTCACTAAGGCCCAGTCCCTTGATGTTCTGTAGGAGGTTCTTTGGTATTACTCCAGTTGTTGACAGTATGATGGGAATAGGTTTAACTTTTCTGATAACTCTTAGTGGAGTATCTTAGCAACTGAGTCGTGTCTTTCCTTATACTCGGTTGCGGCAAACGCTTGGCATCCTCTAATTATGTGCTGGATTGTCTCTGATATTTGATGAATGATGAATTTCCGATAGTTCTTCGTCGGAATAACCTGGTCTTGGCTAGCTAACAAGAAGCCCTCCGTTTCCGGAAACGTCTGTCCTGAAATCAACCAGTAGTTGGACGCTGAGTTGTGGACATTATCCTGATCGACCTCATTTGGATGCCGTCCATGAAGTGGTTTCTGTAGCCAGGTTTGTAACTTCTCTTGGTCTGTTTGGTGGTTACAATCAATATTCTGTTTCCTCAGCTGTAGCGGCGTTGAATCGTTTGCCTCGCATATTGCTCGATGTAATGTGGAAGAGTTCGCTAACCTGTGGAAATAAGAACGTAAGTTTATTATTTGTTGGTCGAGCTGCTTACCATTATTCACTAATCCTCTTCCTCTTTGATGGCTTGGAAGCATTGTACGTTCAATAGCACTCCGAGGGTGACGTTTTTATGCTATATTATTATTATGATTTACAAGCCAAACGGCTTCGCACTCCCTCCAGGGATTATTCACTCATACCTGGCATACAAAGACACCATAAGTATAAAGCTCTGTGGGAACCCTTTCCATGTTATCGGGTCCTAGGTGACGTTGTCTGCTGTATTTCCTACGAACTTTCGGACGGTTCGCGCGGTTGCTAGGAGAATTGCTTTCTGCATCGCCTTATACAGATGCTTACTAAGTCCCAGTCCCTTGATGTTCTGCAGGAGGTTCTTTGGTATCACTCCAGTTGTTGATGGTATTACGGGAATCGTTTGGACGCTGTTCATTGCCCATTGTCTTCGAATTTGGACCTCCAGATCTCTGTATTTGGCGATCTTCTCGGTGTATTTTGGCCTTAGGTTGTTGTTGTTAGGTACAGCAATGTCGATTAGTGTAGTTCGCCTAGAAATTTTATCTATTAGTATAATGTCTGGTCTATTATGAGCCACTGTTTGATCCGTCAGAACCGTTCGGTCCCAATATAACTTGAACTGGTGGTTTTCAAGAATAGGCTCCGGATTGTACTTGTAATAAGGCACTTTTCCTACCTGTAATAGGTTTAACTTTTCTGCTAACTCTTGGTGGAGTATCTTAGCGGCTGAGTCGTGTCTTTCCTTATACTTGGTTGCGGCACGCTTGGCATCCTCCAGTTATGTGCTGAATTGTCTCCGATGTTTGACAGCCATATCTGCATTGGTCATTTTCTATTGAGAGATCTCTAATGATAAACTTCCGATAGTTCTTCGTCAGAATAACTTGGTCTTGAACATCTAACAAGAAGCCCTCCGTTTCCGGAAACATCTGTCCTGAAATCAACCAGTAGTTCGACGCTGAGTTGTCGACATTATCCTGATTGAACTTTATAGGGTGACTGAACTAGGATGCTATATTATTATTTATGATTTACAAGCCAAACGGCTTCGCACTCCCTCCAGGGAATATTCACTCATACCACGTACTCAAAGATACCAAAAGTATGAAGCTCTGTGGGAACCCTTTCCATGTTATCGGGTCCTAGGTGACGTGGTCTGCTATATTTCCCATGAACTTTCGGTCGGTTCGCGCGGTTGCTAGGAGAGTTGCTTTCTGCATCGGTTTATACAGATGCTCACCAAGACCCAGCCCCTCGATGTTCTGCAGGAGGTTCTTCGGTATCACTCAAGTTGTTGAGAGTATTATGGGAATCGTTTGGACGCTGTTCATTGCCCATTGTCTTCGGATTTGCACCTCCAGATCTCTGTATTTGGCGATCTTCTCGTTGTATTTCGGCCTTAGGTTGTTATTGTTAGGTACAGCGATGTCGATTAGTGTAGTTCGCCTAGAAGTTTTATCTATTAGTATAATATTTGATCTATTATGAGCAACTGTCTGATCCGTCAAAACCGTTCGGTCCCAATATAACTTGTACTGGTTGTTCTCAAGAATAGGCTTGGGATTATATTGGTAATAAGGCACTTTTCCTACCTGTAATAGGTTTAACTTTTCTGCTAACTCTTGGTGGAGTATCTTAGCGGCTGAGTCGTGTCTTTCCTTATACTCGGTTGCGGTAAACGCTTGGCATCCTCCAGTTATGTGCTGGATGGTCTCTGATGTTCGACAGCCATATCTGCATTGGTCATTTTCTATTGAGGGATCTCTAATGATGAACTTCCGATAGTTCTTCGTCGGAATAACTGGTCCTGGATAGCTAACAAGAAGCCCTCCGTTTCCGGAAACATCTGTCCTGAAATCAACCAGTAGTTCGACGCGGAATTGTCGACATTGTCCTGATTGACCTCATTTGGATGCCGTCCATGAAGTGGCTTCCGTAGCCAGGTTTGTAACTTCTCTTGGTCTGTTTGGTGGTGAGAAGTAATATCTTGTTCCCTCAACTGTAGCGGTGTTGAATCATCTGCCTCGCATATTGCTCGATGTAGTGTGGAAGAGTCCGCTAGCCTGTGGAAATATGAACGTAAGTTTATTATTTGTTGGTCGAGCTGCTTACCAATATCCACCAATCCTCTTCCTCCTTAGTGTCTTGGAAGCATTGTACGTTCAATAGCACTCCGAGGGTGATGTTTTTGTGCTTTTGTTAGGAGTGTCCTTATTTTTCTTTGCATGTTTTGGATGTCCGTACTGCTCCATTTAACAATTCCAAAAGAGTAGCTCAGCGCAGAGCAAGCATATGTGTTGATCGCCTTAAACAAATTTCTACTATTTAAATTAGTTCGTAATACTCGCCTTACACTCCTGACAAATTCGGCTGTCAATTCGGCCTTCATAGTGCCATGGTCAATTCTTTTAGCCTGTTTCATACCTAGATATTTGTATGTTTGGTGTGTTTCCATTGCAGCTATAGTTTCACCGTTCTGCATTTCAAAAGCCCCCGGTTGTCTCTTCCCTTTAACGATGTTCAAAATACGGCACTTGTCAAGTCCAAATTGCATTCCGATATCCCCGGAGAACTCCTCTACAATTTTAAGCATTTGTTCCAGCTGGTTTCTGGGAGCAGCCATCAGTTTAAGATCATCCATGCATAGAAGATGATTCACTCTGACTACTTCTTCGTTGTTATTTCTAACACCAAAGCCCTATCTGGTGGAGTTCAAACGGCGTGATAGTGGGTTCATTGCAAGGCAGAACTACAATGGGCTAAGTGAATCGCCCTGAAATATTCCCCTTCGTATCGGAATGGTGTTAGTTTCGATAGTGTCGCTGGATGGAACTTGCAATTGAATCCTAGTTCTCCAGGTTGACATGATGCGTTCTAAAAAGGAAACAAATTATTATCGACTCTAAATATTCTCAATATAGTTTTGAGCCACTCATGTGGCACCGAGTCGAAAGCCTTCTTATAATCCACGTGGGCAGCAAAGAGGTTTCTTCGGTTGGCACAGGCTTGGTTACATATGACAGAGTCAACAATCAATTGTTCCTTGCATCCCAATGTTTCCCTCGTGCATCCTCTCTGTTGAGTTGCAATGATGTTATTTTGCTCACAGTGTGCATAGATGCGTTGGGTCAAGCAGGAGGTGATCACCTTATACAGTGTGGGTAGGCAGGTGATCGGCCTATACTTAGCTGGGTTATGTGTGTTATGTTGGTCCTTTGGTAGGAGGTACGTAATACCTTCGGTCAAGAACAATGGCATTTTTGCTGGGTTAAGGAAAACATCATTAATAAGATTAGCCAGCTGATGGTGCATACACCAGAACTTCTTGAGCCAGTAGTTTTGGATCCCGTCGAGACCTGGAGCTTTCCACTTATGAAATTCTTTGATTATTCTTGAAATTTCCTCGGTGGTAAAAGGCTCAAACTGCATCTGGCTGTAGTCTTCGCAGATTTGGTGTTCTTCATTGATCCAGCCAGCTGCGATGTTACAATCGGCTGGTGTGGAAAGTTGGGATATCTATTATCTGCTATATTAGGTGGAGAGTTTAGCTTACGATAGAAAGTCTTTTCTGATCGTTGGAAGAGCGCATTGTCTCGTTTTCGGTTATTGCCGGTCTTGTACCTCTTTAGCCATCCTGCAATAACAGAGAGCTTCTGTTTCCGCGAGTCAAGGCATTGCTGAGCAGTAAGATTCGCTGGATCTTGTTGCGAATTATATCGAACACGATTCATGATCTCTTCAACTCGCCTTTGCAGTCGACTAGTTCTTGTGCCCCTGATGTACTCCGTGAGCTGTCCTATATCTATTCGAGGATTTTCAATTTTCTTATTTAGACGTCTTTCCCATGGTGGTGTGTTGGGTTATATTATTATGTAGACTTACAAGCCAAACGGCTTCGCACTCCCGCCAGGGATTATTCACTCATACCAGGTATGCAAAGACACCAAAAGTATGAAGCGCTGTGGGGACCCTTTCCATGTTATCGGGTCCTAGGTGGCGTGGTCTTCTGCACTTCCTACAAACTTTCGGACGGTTCGCGCGGTTGCAAGGAGAACCGCTTTCTGAATCGGTTTATACAGATGTTCACTAAGGCCCAGTGCCTTGATGTTCTGCAGGAGGTTCTTTGGTATCACTCCAGTTGTTGACAGTATTATAGGAATCGTGTGGACGCTGTTCATTGCCCACTGTCTGTGGATTTGCACCTCCAGATCTCTGTATTTGGCGATCTTCTCGTTGTACTTTGACCTTAGGTTGTTTTTGTTCGGCACAGCGATGTCGATTAGTGTAGTTCGCCTGGAAATTTTATCTGTTAGTATAATGTCTGGCCTGTTATGAGCAACTGTTTGATCTGTTAGGACCGTTCGATCCCAGTATAACTTGAACTCGTTGTTCTCAAGAATAGGCTCTGGATTATATTTGTAGTAAGGCACCTTTCCTACCTGCAATATTATTATTATTGTTATTATTATTATTTATTAACGAGTTTTATTTGGGCCACATACTACAGTGTACTTGCGTATTTATAGGAGTGAAGTTGAAAGCTAATTCCTACTGATTTCGAGGAAGGTTTCTGCATTTAAGCTAATTTCAGATGCAGTGAGGCCCTGAATAATCCACCCCTACTTTTCAACTGAATTCTGGTGATTTTGCTTTAGTATTTATTAATTTGATAATACTTTATTTTTGAATTTCTCTCACTTCACTGTGAGATTTCGGTGTGAAAATACCAACCTAGTATATCAATTAAAGCAACATTTTTTAATATATATATGTTATACGGGCTTCCATGTTTTCATATTGAAATACATTTTTGTTTTCATTGGAGTTGTTTGTTAGCTCAACTAATTTCTATCGATTTTCTTCAAACTTCGCATATTAATTTTGTATATAATTCTCTGTAAAATGGAGAAATTTCGCTAATTTTCTTCATCTTATAGCCGAGCTTATCAATATAAAAAATGCAATATTTAATGTGAGCTCTTAGGGAATTGTCCTAGTTAGTGTAACATAATCACACATAACTTAAAATCTTCTCAATATATTTTTCCAAATAACAAATATATGATATATAACATTTATAAGGCATGATATACTACAAGATGTGGACGCCCAACTCTGCAGTTAAATTATAGTTATAATGTAAATTTCGTACTTAATAATATTTAGAGCGGTCGTCAAATTGAACTCACTAGAAAGAAAAAGATTCATTGTTATAAAGTGAAGAAGTAGCACAGAGGTGGACACGTCATCAGTTGAGATTTAAGTATCGATGGTCATCAATAATGTGTTACTGGCATTTACGTATTACATGTAGGATATATGTGCGTCTTGCAGGATTAAAACATACAGTATTAGATGAGGACAAAAGTTAAACAAAGCTAAAATATACTTAATAGGTGACTTATTAGCTCCGTTCGCGGAGGATTTCTTTACGGACGGTCCTCATAACTATTGGACCACGTGGTATAAGTAATGTTGTCGAATCATCACTTCAGTCAGCTTCAAAAGTTTGGGAGAGAAGGGTCCTATGGAAGAGCATTGAATCGCTCGTGATAATTTTATCTAAGATGATTTCCTATGAACTACCTTAACATTTGAGAAGTACATGCGACAAAGGCATTTATACTCAGTGCTACAGAGGAAAACACAAGCTATTTTTCGGCGAAGAGGTTTAGGCAGATTTATAAATTTCGAGTTATACGTATTTAAAACATTGGTGTTTTATTTCATACTCTGTGCGGAGCTTTTCATTTTCAAATTATATAGAAATATTTTGGTTTTCCCACTCTGGTGAACAAAATCATGCGTGTATTATTAATTAATTATTCTAATTTGCCGCCGGGTAAATAAATTTTTCAGCTGAAATCATGAAAAAACCTTTTTATAAATTTTTTGTAACAAAAAATATTTTTTAACATATATGAATATTTGAGAAAATTAAGCATACCAAAATATTTTGAAGACTGGTATGAAATATTTCCCATTCTCTTAAATAAATTTAATAACTTTTGAAGGAAAAACTTTGTAAACCAGATAAAAAGAAGCAAATGGTATTTTTGATGAGCAAATAAAAAAATTAGCATAATAAGCATAAAAGCAAAAACAGCTTAAATGTTAAAGTTAAGGTCGTTTATACGTTATTATATAATGTAGTCTTCTTGTAAACAAATGTAAAAAATGATTTTAAATTATAATAGGATAAAAATAGGAGAAGCGAAAAAAGAAAACCGTGCCACTGAAAGAGGATCTCTAACATTATTGAACTCCCTCTTCTACACTTTGAGAATAAATATATGAAGTCTAGTAGAAACAGCTAATTCGAATTGCGATTGTTATAAATTATATATTTAAAAAAATGGTGCTTACTTGTAACTATACAATATATTTTCTACCTGCTACGGTTGTATCTTGCAACATGAAAAAAAATGTTCAATTTCATCTAGAAACACCCATCATATACAGGTTTGGAAAATTCACACCAGAAACTGGACGTTTCTTAAGTAAAATAAAGAAAATACTATATTATTCATCAAATCAGAATGAGACAGAAGAATAAGCATCGTAAGAATCGACATACGTGTAAATTACCAGTTTGGCCCTCGGATGAGGGGTAATCCAATGCTGGCGCGGTGAGAGCGGGCGGCAGCATACGCCACGCCCTAGCACAACAAGAGGATTCCAAGTTATTTGCTTTCATTCTGCCGTCGAAGCATAAGTACCGTGTTTCGCGCCAAATTTTTTTGCTACAATGGTAGTTTATTCCACGGAACAAAAAGATCACATTATTAAGTGGTACACTATTCTGGTAAATAATGGGCAGATTTGTATTTATGTGCGAAAATAATCCTGTTCCTTGAAAATTTAGAATTTCGGAAATTATTAAAAAATTTGAGACAACCGGTTGTCTAAAAATTTGTAAAAAATACACTGATAACAATGAGGAGCAACTGGTTCCTCAAATTACTGAAGAACGAGCAAATCGGGGAGACTGACGTTTGTAGTTTAGCAGAAATTAATTTTCCTTGCAATAGTACCGTAATTGCCTAAGAACTTGATATGAACGCTCGAACAGTTCGGAATATTTTAAAACTAATAGGGATATAACCCCTTAAGTTTTGGCAAATACGCAAACCATATTTTACAATAGACTGGGTTATTGTCTCGCTCAAAGTGGAGGCCTGTTTGAACACCTCTTGTAGACTTTTAGGTGTTTTTGTTGATTTAAATTGAAATTAATTATTTGTTTATTTATTTACAATTACTGAACGTGTTACTTTTATTTTTTACCAGAATAAAAGTTTATTTTTGAGAATGATTTTTAATTTTAAAGTGGTCTATTAGCTTATTTACTTAGAAATTACCGTTACGTTTCACTAGTATTTTTATTAGAATAAATGTTTATTTTGTTACAGAAATATCAATTTTCTTTACGCTCTACGCCCAACAAAAACTATTTTTTTTTGTATTTCGACTATTTAATGTATTTAAAACAATCAATGTATCAAATAGTCATTAAATATTCCAAATTCCGTCGATTACGTTATAAGTTTAGACGAAAAGTAAATACACCCTCTCATTCGTTTCAAGGTACTGCTCGTGTTCGTGTCGCATGGAAGTTAGAGGGGGGTAATATTGCGGTAGGCGTTCCCTCCGATCTTCTGTCCGAACTAATTTGAAACAACTTAGACGGGCTTGGTGGGTTAGAATTTGAGAAACGGCCAAAATAATTTCTAGTTAAGAAATTTAAAATAGAAGTTTGGCTATAGTAACGTTTCTATTAAACCTCGGTAATATGAACGGCCAGTCTTTTCTTTCTAAAGTTTCGTCTCAGGTCAAAGGCAACAGTGTTGTGGTTGCGTCGCGCCCAGTTATATTTGTGCGCCGCTCTTCTATTTGACATTGGATTGTCGAGAAACAAATATCAACGATTACAAAATTGGGCTAAACAGAAAGGCAGTAATATATTTTCGCCGTACTCTGGTCTGTAAAATAGAAAAAAAAACATGTTATCCACATGACGAGTATCTAACTTTTACTAAATCAAAAGCCAAGGTTATATTCCAAGGCTTACTGGATCATACAGTGGATCGAATTTGATTGCTTAAAATCAGACGCCCTTGAACAAATCGATAAATTAGATTTGTAGATATGAGTTTCATTTGCAAATCTGGCTTCGATGGAACGTTAGGTCAGAGCAAGTACAAAATGAAATTCCCTGATCCGAATATTTCTGATACAAACTTATTCCTAACCTCTCTTATTCCACTTTAATTAGCAGGTATTAACACGCAAACTCAACAAGAACAGATTGTGTTGTACAATTCCAAACCCTCGTCTACTATAAATTGCGGGCTTCTGAAATTTGAAATTATTAAGAAAACCGAACAAAAGTCTTTAACGAAAATAGAAAATTATGAACTCGAACCAGACAACTTGCACCATATAATAGAGTTTTCTTTGCCACCCGAGCTTCAGTACAGTACAACTTATCTATGACGATGATAGATGGCTAGGTGATTGCTTTGACTGGAGCGAAATCGGTCCAACGTTGTTACCTCTGCCAAACAACATCTCAGTTCAACAACATTGATACTGTGTCCTAGTAAATACAGAGTATTTCAAGCTGCAGCCATTATAACAAGAGTAAAGCGAAAACTGATCGTCCGGTTTTCCGTCATTTTGCAAACTATTAGAAGCGGACATTAAACTGCAATAGAGAAGTTTTGGGAATACAAACTTCAAACAGCAAGATTATTCTTCAAAGGATATTCTTAGTACAACATTCCAACAGGAATCCACAAATGACTTACTTCATTGCCCAGATATCATAGCATTTGCAATATTACCGATAGGTAAACTACCGAAAGATGCACAAAAATCAACGAACAAGTTGATAAGAAACTATCGTCTAGACTTTGCCCGAAAATTTTCTCGAGAAAAAATAATGGAGGATGTGTTTCAAAACTTTTGGCGTCGATGGATCCTTACACTGTTTTTGACCTAGTAAGGATTCGGACAACAATTCATACGTATTGGAGAATGAGAAAAGAGCTGTTAACAAAGAAGGCAGTGATTAAAATGTTCTTTTTATTATTTTATTACAGTCGTATTAT
Organism: Diaprepes abbreviatus; assembly: GCA_034092305.1. NCBI lineage: Eukaryota > Metazoa > Arthropoda > Insecta > Coleoptera > Curculionidae > Diaprepes > Diaprepes abbreviatus. Next base: position 28,451,230 of record JASJET010000022.1, read on the forward strand.
TTATTCATTTATGTGAATCAATAAATATTATAATACTTACAAATTATTTGCATTGGTATATATTAAGAAGTCTTAAGCATAGAGGAAAAAGTACTTTCGCCTTTTTAACGATTATCGATATCCATGTATTTATTATTGTAGTATTATATTTAAAATGTACCTTGAAGTCAAACGCAATATTTTATTCATGGAAATGCAATTATTCTTTTTATTTTATTTTTAATATCAAATCCGTGCTTTCGACCCACTGTGTTTTGACGACCCAAAATCAGCGAAAAGTCCTTGTCCGACACCATTTTTGTTGGAAACTAGGAAGCAAGCTACGATACAACAGTATGCTTTATTTCACTTCTTCAACATGGCTAAACGGGTTGTCCGTCGCTTTCTTTTTTTTAGAGGTTCTGTTCTGGATTTTCCACACCTGTATAAATTATTTTTTCGAAAATAATTAAATTTACTTCAAAAAGTGACATTCAGAAATAAAAAACAAATTATCAGGTGTTTTAAATCGCAATTAATTTTATAATCGAAGATATACTTATTTACTTAGTAAGTTTCTGGAGTCGGCACTTATCATTAGTAACTGTTTAAATAGTTTTTGATTTATGTTCCATTTGTTTTGGCCTTAGTTTAGATTAGCTTTATGTATTATGAAGAAACCTAGAAATAAATAAATATATTTATAATGGCAATAAATCATTGAGCGCTCGGTACATTTCTCATCAGATATTGGACATGGGCAGTCTAGTATCCTATCTAAATTTAGACAAAAAAAATATAACCAGCAACTCCGCAATATATTGATTTTGAAGAAATTCCGGCTATAAATAAATAATGAAATGCATTGGTAATATTGAATTTTTAAATCTAAGATAAATATTCATATTCAGCGGTCCGAAAAGCACCCAAATTTCGATTTGAATTCAAATTGGTCTATAAATGCTGAAACTCGTGCGGCGTATTGACTTTCTAAATACACCAAAATATCCAGGGACATAAAAAATATATATAAATGTAGATTTTAAGCTGAATTGGGTCATATATGATAAGATTTGTCCTCCATTTCAGAATAACCATTTTTTATATTTAAATAATTATTATAATTCTTCTATCACTATCAACAATATAAGAACTCTTGGAAAAGCCATTTTTCTTTAGTAAGATCTAACAAGGAAAGTACTTGAACTGTCCGACTTCGATTTTAATGAAACTTCAATATGTTGTAGAAGGTACAAAAATAAGAGATACGTATTTTTTTTTATCTGCGCAGATTCATTTTAACGGAGATGAAAACCGCCCCTAAAGTTTAGCTTTAACAACAGTGCTTTTGAAAGATTTCAGGTTCTAAGTGATTTATCTTTACAAAAAAAATTACTTATTGTTCGAAATGATCTTAAAGTATGGTTTTTTTATATCAAAGGATATCGTCCCTTATTTTTTATAAGGGTAAACCATCTATTCGCGCACGTAATTTAATTCTAAAAGTTACGAAATTTAAAACAATTGTTTGAAAATATTTTTTTTCGCAAATACCATAAGTAACTTAAGTTAACGGCTTTCGGAATTTCTAAAAATAACTATTTAAAGAGGGTGAGCCACCCCCAAATATATTTTTTTCTTTATCTCAAGTTCTAATTGAAATATTTTTACAAAACAAAATGGAAATTACTTGTCATTTGAAATGCTGTTGAACTAAGGTATTTTCGTTCCCAAGAATATCATCCCTTATTTTCTATATGGGTAAACCATATGTTCGCGCAAGGAACTTAATTATAATTGTGAAATTTAAAATAATTGTTTGAAAATATTTTTTTATTTGACGGGTTTCGGAGTTTATAAAAATAATTAGTAAAAGATGGTAACTTACCCCCAAATAATTTTTTTTACTTAAATCTCAAGTTATAATTGCGATAATTTTACAAAACAAATTGAAAATTACTTGATAGTTGAAGTGAGGTTACACCATGTTGTTTTAACTCCATTTATATCATCCCTTGCTTTTTATGAGAGTTATTCTTGTAACTTATTTACATAAATTAATTCTGGACATTACGAAATTAAACCAAATTTGTTGATAATATTTTTTTTTACGAATACAATAAGTAACGTAACGTGTTGAGAGGTTTCGAAAAGTAATTTAGCAAAAGAAGGTAAACCATCTCCAAATACGTTTTTTAAATATCTCCAGTTCTAATTAAGATATTTCTACAAAACAAAATTAATATTACTTGTTATTCGAAATGATGTTAAATTATGGTATTTTCACTCCCCAGGTTATTATTCCTTATTTTTTATAAAAGTAAGCCGTCATTATATACATATATTAGTGTTCTTAAAATTGTCAAATTTCAATTTAAATGAACATTACAGAATTAGAAATCACTATTTGTTATAAATTATAACAATTTACAGACATCTATGCTTAACCAATTAAATAAGTTAATATTTTGTTATTAATTAAAAGAAGAAATTTCAGGAAGCTCTGTAACGTTCATATTAACTGAGATTTGGTAATTTTAAGAATACATGTATGAAATCACATCCTTCGAATGCTATTCTTAAGGGTGAAAATATTATATTTTAACTTCATTTCAAATAACAAGAAATTTTTAACTGGTTTCGTAAAGTTATCTCATTTAAAACTTGATATGTAAAAAAAGTATCTGGGGGTGGCTCACTTCCTTTTAATGGTTTATTTTTAGAAACTCCCAAACACGACAACTTAAGTGACTTATGGCATTCGTGAAAAAAAAATATATTTTCAAAGAATTCCATTAGATTGCGTAATTTTTACAATTAAATTACGTGGGCAAATCAATTATTTTAAATTTCGTAATTTTTAGAATTAAATTACTTGCACGAATAGATGGTTTACCCTTATAAAAAGTAAGGGATGGTATTCTTGGAGATGAAAATATCTTATTTCAACATCATTTCAAATAACAAGTAATTTACATTTTGTTTTGTAAAAATATCTTAATTAGAACTTGAGATTTAAGAAAAAAAAATATTTAGGGGTGGCTCACCCCAACCCCATAGCCGTTGAAAGAAACTAATAGAGATAGTTGAAATTTTTGACACACACTAACCAAAGAAATGCCGTTATATTGTTATTTCACAATGCCGTTATATTGTTATTTCACAATGGGACCGAAAAAGATGGGTGGATTAGTAGTACTGATGCTGTAAAACGAATACCACATAGAAGACAAGACTACAGCTCTTAACTTGACGTCAGACAATTTGGGTTGACTTTTTAACCCATAAGAATACATTGTCTAAGTATTTTAAGTATTTCTTATTAAGTGGACAACATGTTACGTGTAGTCAGCCATATTTAACTCAACCAATACTTAGCTGGCCAACTGCATACGATATTTGGTGGATAAAATTTGTGCAATGGAAAATATCTTCTTCATTACACTGAGGCGTATCAAAGTATGACACAATCCTTTGTTATTAATTATAGAAAATCCGGGCATTTTAAGCTGCTGCTCTGTTGTCAGGTATCTAGATTATTAATATGGAGACGGAAAAAGTATTGGGAAAAGTTAAAAGTAAAAATAATTTAAATAAATAATTTTAAAAATTTAAGTAGCATGATACTATGGCACTGTTCAATGGGCCGTCACTGCTTATATTTTCCATACAATGTGTATTAATTTATAAAACTTTTAAAATATATAATATATACTTTTTAACATACGTTTTTAGATCCGACTCTACAAAATTTACTTCAACAATGAATTTAACACACTGTGGTGTTATGGACCGTGGGGCTATATGATAAAGTGTATTTTATTCAGAAAAAGAGATTTTCGTCTCAAATAAAATGGAATTTTAAAATGCAAGAAATTAAACCAACAGATGTTTTATGAAAAAGGTTGAGAAAGGGGAAATATAGAACAGAAGTACCTAGGTTGTAATAATAGCTATGAAGGTAGTGACAATATTTTGCAGTCAATGCAAGTGATGGCTACTTAGGTACTGATAACAATATGGGTATTAAAAATTAATATATTTATGATTACTGTTAATATTCGTAAAATAAACTTTGATCACTTAACTCGGTCATAGAAATGTTCAGTTAACTCGGTAATGGCATACTTTACAAGGTTTTTAGATTCCTTTCATTGTTTATACTTTCTTGACATGCCACTAAATGAATTTTTTGTTTTTTTTCCACAAAAAATTATTATGCCGATGATGTTATTCTAACTCCATTAATTTACGCCAACAAATATTTGTGATAATCTTTACATAAGGACATGCCATGATTCAGATTTCCCCTACCTAATTAAATGTGAAACAAAACTATGGAGGAAATAAAATGTCTTAAATAATTTATGTAAATTAATATTTGGTGTACATACGCTAATAAAATTTAATATTTAATATTATTAAATATTTCAGCCAACATTGATCGAAATTTGTTCAGTTAAAAATTTACATATTTAATTTAATTCAATTAAATGAGTTAATGAATCTGCTTATATCTTTTTTTTTTTAAAAAAAGCATATTAAAATAGTTTCCAAAATTTAACATGGAAAATTAAGTAGAAAACTTATAGGGCTTCTCCTGGCACTTTTATAAAGAGATTTCATAGCTTGGAAAACTTAATACAAACTTGGAACATCAAAATAAATGCTGTAAGATTTACTGCAGTGATTTATCTACCCGAATCTTAGAAATTAATTTCGTTTTACTCTTGAATTAAGCTAAGTTGGTATGTTAGTAAACTGGAGAAATATATGTATGCACAATATTACCAAATTTATCAACAAGTGTTTTTTAGTTTATCAGGAGTATCTGTTTTTTGCTTGGTATTGTTAAAACATTTTGGTACATTGTGGCTGTTTTAGAATTAGGATGCCAATATATATATATATATATATATATATATATATATATATATATATATATATATATATATATATATATATATATATATATATACATAACAATACAGAACCAGAGGATAGAAAACGTCGAACATTATGTATACTTGGGTCATGACATCTGACTAGGGAAATCAAACCAGGATAATAATAATAATAAATTCCTTTATTGCCAGCTAAATCAAATCAAATTTGACAAAGCAACGTCATAAAAGCGAAACAAATCTATGCTTATATATATATATATATATATATATATATATATATATATATATATATATATATATATATATATATATATATATATATATATATATATATATATATATATATATATATATAAATAGAAATATACAACAGTTACTAAAATAGTAAATAGGTTTCCTAAAATCTAAAGTTAAAATTATAAAAATATTTATTCTGTAAGAACTGAGTTGTGGCTTGCTTGAAGCCTAAACTATTTTCAATAGACCTTATTTTTTGTGGTAACAGGCCATAGGCCCTGATAGCCATGTAATAAGGTCCTTTTTCAAAATATGTCGAACTATGGGCTGGCACCCTTAGATCCCCTCTGCCTCTTGTGACAGTTGACATTTCAGTGCTATAGTGATCACTGTTAACAGCAAAGAGGTCATGATGCTTTTTGACGAACATCACCAGGGACAGAAAATATAATGATGGTGCAGTCATGATATTTAGAGACTTAAAATGAGGTTTACATGATTTTCCAGGGTGCAACCCCAGCATAACTCGGATAATTCTTTTTTGTGTAATAAAAATTTGTTGAGCAGTCGAAGATGATCCCCAAAACACCACACTATAAGATATCAATGACTGCACCTCTGCAAAATAAAACTGTCGCAGCGATTGCAAAGCCAGTGATCGCCTCAATCGACGTACCAGAGCAAAAAACCTATTAAGTCTCGTCTGTAGAGTCGCAACATGCTGGTCCCAACTAAGGGTAGCATCCAAGGTAACACCCAGAAATCCAACACTCTCAGCCACCGGAATCGTCCTTCCCTGCAAGTGCACATAGACAGACTCTGAACACTGACGATTCTTTCGGAACGACACCAGACCAGTCTTCTCACAATTCAACACCAATCCCATCTCAGCACACCCATCCCGCATTGCCCCCGCCGCACGCGAGCATCCCCAAGACAGATCCGGAAAACCCGCCCCCGCGAGAACAAACGAGGAATCGTCAGCATACAGGATGCTGAAATAAAAAGAAGAACACAGCTGACATGGGCCGCTTTCGGTAAATTTGCATATATCCTGAAAAATAATTCAATTCCCATAAATCTTAAAAGAAAAGTATACGACACATGCATATTACCGGTGTGTACGTATGAATTAGAGACCATGTCCCTCACCAAAAAGTCTGCTAAAAAATTAGAAACAGTTGAAAGAGCGATGGAAAAAAACATGCTTGGAATATCATTAAGAGGATTAGAAACACCGAGATAAGACGCAGAACGAAAGTCAAGGACATCGTGGAGGAGGTTGCAAAGATGAAGTGACGATGGGCTGGTCACATAGCCCGATATGAGGACAACAGATGGACACGAAGAATCCTGGAATGGAGACTGAGGGAGACAACAAGAAGCACGGGAAGACCTCAAAAAAGATGGTTAGACGACAGTGGCGGGCAAAGAGTGGATGAGATTGGCGAAGAATAGAGAAAGATGGAAACAATTGAGAGAGACCTACATGCAGGAGTGGATGGACAGAGGTTGACAAAGATATATATATATATATATATATATATATATATATATATATATATATATATATATATATATATATATATATATATATCTTTGTCAACCTCTGTCCATCCACTCCTGCATGTAGGTCTCTCTCAATTGTTTCCATCTTTCTCTATTCTTCGCCAATCTCATCCACTCTTTGCCCGCCACTGTCGTCTAACCATCTTTTTTGAGGTCTTCCCGTGCTTCTTGTTGTCTCCCTCAGTCTCCATATATATATATATATATATATATATATATATATATATATATATATATATATATATATATATATATATCTTTGTCAACCTCTGTCCATCCACTCATGCATGTAGGTCTCTCTCAATTGTTTCCATCTTTCTCTATTCTTCGCCAATCTCATCCACTCTTTGCCCGCCACTGTCGTCTAACCATCTTTTTTGAGGTCTTCCCGTGCTTCTTGTTGTCTCCCTCAGTTTCCATTCCAGGATTCTTCGTGTCCATCTGTTGTCCTCATATCGGGCTATGTGACCAGCCCATCGTCACTTCATCTTTGCAACCTCCTCCACGATGTCCTTGACTTTCGTTCTGCGTCTTATCTCGGTGTTTCTAATCCTCTTAATGATATTCCAAGCATGTTTTTTTCCATCGCTCTTTCAACTGTTTCTAATTTTTTAGCAGACTTTTTGGTGAGGGACATGGTCTCTAATCCATACGTACACACCGGTAATATGCATGTGTCGTATACTTTTCTTTTAAGATTTATGGGAATTGAATTATTTTTCAGGATGTATGCAAATTTACCGAAAGCGGCCCATGTCAGCTGTGTTCTTCTTTTTATTTCAGCATCCTGTATGCTGACGATTCCTCGTTTGTTCTCGCGGGGGCGGGTTTTCCGGATCTGTCTTGGGGATGCTCGCGTGCGGCGGGGGCAATGCGGGATGGGTGTGCTGAGATGGGATTGGTGTTGAATTGTGAGAAGACTGGTCTGGTGTCGTTCCGAAAGAATCGTCAGTGTTCAGAGTCTGTCTATGTGCACTTGCAGGGAAGGACGATTCCGGTGGCTGAGAGTGTTGGATTTCTGGGTGTTACCTTGGATGCTACCCTTAGTTGGGACCAGCATGTTGCGACTCTACAGACGAGACTTAATAGGTTTTTTGCTCTGGTACGTCGATTGAGGCGATCACTGGCTTTGCAATCGCTGCGACAGTTTTATTTTGCAGAGGTGCAGTCATTGATATCTTATAGTGTGGTGTTTTGGGGATCATCTTCGACTGCTCAACAAATTTTTATTACACAAAAAAGAATTATCCGAGTTATGCTGGGGTTGCACCCTGGAAAATCATGTAGACCTCATTTTAAGTCTCTAAATATCATGACTGCACCATCATTATATTTTCTGTCCCTGGTGATGTTCGTCAAAAAGCATCATGACCTCTTTGCTGTTAACAGTGATCACTATAGCACTGAAATGTCAACTGTCACAAGGGGCAGAGGGGATCTAAGGGTGCCAGCCCATAGTTCGACATATTTTGAAAAAGGACCTTATTACATGGCTGTCAGGGCCTATGGCCTGTTACCACAAAAAATAAGGTCTATTGAAAATAGTTTAGGCTTCAAGCAAGCCACAACTCAGTTCTTACAGAATAAATATTTTTATAATTTTAACTTTAGATTTTAGGAAACCTATTTACCATTTTAGTAACTGTTGTATATTTTTATTTATATATATATATATATATATATATATATATATATATATATAAATATATATATATATATATATATATATATATATATATATATATATATATATATATATATATATAAGCATAGATTTGTTTCGCTTTTATGACGTTGCTTTGTCAAATTTGATTTGATTTAGCTGGCAATAAAGGAATTTATTATTATTATTATCCTGGTTTGATTTCCCTAGTCAGATGTCATGACCCAAGTATACATAATGTTCGACGTTTTCTATCCTCTGGTTCTGTATTGTTATGTATATATATATATATATATATATATATATATATATATATATATATATATATATATATATATATATATTGGCATCCTAATTCTAAAACAGCCACAATGTACCAAAATGTTTTAACAATACCAAGCAAAAAACAGATACTCCTGATAAACTAAAAAACACTTGTTGATAAATTTGGTAATATTGTGCATACATATATTTCTCCAGTTTACTAACATACCAACTTAGCTTAATTCAAGAGTAAAACGAAATTAATTTCTAAGATTCGGGTAGATAAATCACTGCAGTAAATCTTACAGCATTTATTTTGATGTTCCAAGTTTGTATTAAGTTTTCCAAGCTATGAAATCTCTTTATAAAAGTGCCAGGAGAAGCCCTATAAGTTTTCTACTTAATTTTCCATGTTAAATTTTGGAAACTATTTTAATATGCTTTTTTTAAAAAAAAAAAGATATAAGCAGATTCATTAACTCATTTAATTGAATTAAATTAAATATGTAAATTTTTAACTGAACAAATTTCGATCAATGTTGGCTGAAATATTTAATAATATTAAATATTAAATTTTATTAGCGTATGTACACCAAATATTAATTTACATAAATTATTTAAGACATTTTATTTCCTCCATAGTTTTGTTTCACATTTAATTAGGTAGGGGAAATCTGAATCATGGCATGTCCTTATGTAAAGATTATCACAAATATTTGTTGGCGTAAATTAATGGAGTTAGAATAACATCATCGGCATAATAATTTTTTGTGGAAAAAAAACAAAAAATTCATTTAGTGGCATGTCAAGAAAGTATAAACAATGAAAGGAATCTAAAAACCTTGTAAAGTATGCCATTACCGAGTTAACTGAACATTTCTATGACCGAGTTAAGTGATCAAAGTTTATTTTACGAATATTAACAGTAATCATAAATATATTAATTTTTAATACCCATATTGTTATCAGTACCTAAGTAGCCATCACTTGCATTGACTGCAAAATATTGTCACTACCTTCATAGCTATAATTACAACCTAGGTACTTCTGTTCTATATTTCCCCTTTCTCAACCTTTTTCATAAAACATCTGTTGGTTTAATTTCTTGCATTTTAAAATTCCATTTTATTTGAGACGAAAATCTCTTTTTCTGAATAAAATACACTTTATCATATAGCCCCACGGTCCATAACACCACAGTGTGTTAAATTCATTGTTGAAGTAAATTTTGTAGAGTCGGATCTAAAAACGTATGTTAAAAAGTATATATTATATATTTTAAAAGTTTTATAAATTAATACACATTGTATGGAAAATATAAGCAGTGACGGTCCATTGAACAGTGCCATAGTATCATGCTACTTAAATTTTTAAAATTATTTATTTAAATTATTTTTACTTTTAACTTTTCCCAATACTTTTTCCGTCTCCATATTAATAAACTAGATACCTGACAACAGAGCAGCAGCTTAAAAATGCCCGGATTTTCTATAATTAATAACAAAGGATTGTGTCATACTTTGATACGCCTCAGTGTAATGAAGAAGATATTTTCCATTGCACAAGTTTTATCCACCAAATATCGTATGCAGTTGGCCAGCTAAGTATTGGTTGAGTTAAATATGGCTGACTACACGTAACATGTTGTCCACTTAATAAGAAATACTTAAAATACTTAGACAATGTATTCTTATGGGTTAAAAAGTCAACCCAAATTGTCTGACGTCAAGTTAAGAGCTGTAGTCTTGTCTTCTATGTGGTATTCGTTTTACAGCATCAGTACTACTAATCCACCCATCTTTTTCGGTCCCATTGTGAAATAGCAATATAACGGCATTGTGAAATAACAATATAACGGCATTTCTTTGGTTAGTGTGTGTCAAAAATTTCAACTATCTCTATTAGTTTCTTTCAACGGTTATGGGGTTGGGGTGAGCCACCCCTAAATATTTTTTTTTCTTAAATCTCAAGTTCTAATTAAGATATTTTTACAAAAAATTAGAAACAGTTGAAAGAGCGATGGAAAAAAACATGCTTGGAATATCATTAAGAGGATTAGAAACACCGAGATAAGACGCAGAACGAAAGTCAAGGACATCGTGAAGGAGGTTGCAAAGATGAAGTGACGATGGGCTGGTTACATAGCCCGATATGAGGACAACAAATGGACACGAAGAATCCTGGAATGGAGACTGAGGGAGACAACAAGAAGCACGGGAAGACCTCAAAAAAGATGGTTAGACGACAGTGGCGGGCAAAGAGTGGATGAGATTGGCGAAGAATAGAGAAAGATGGAAACAATTGAGAGAGACCTACATGCAGGAGTGGATGGACAGAGGTTGACAAAGATATATATATATATATATATATATATATATATATATATATATATATATATATATATATATATATATTGTTGTGAAGCTTAACATCTTACCACCGCTTTCCGGCAAAACTGGACTTAAATAGGTGTCCAAGTTTGTGGAAAGTACAAGAATGTCTGGTAAAGATACCGGTGGATCCCACTGATGAGTCCACCACCGGTATCGGGACGAAACATCCATACATTTTCGGTGGTCGCAAATAGTTCGTTAGCTATATACCCTTAACGTCAGGGGCATTACTACGACAGTATCATTATATATATATATATATATATATATATATATATATATATATATATATCATTTTAGGGTTTCTCATCCACATTTGCATCAGTATCAGAGCCATTTCTAGGAGATGACAAATTGGATTTCTGCGTGCGAGTGCCAGGACAGCATTGCTTGGTTTAGGAGTCAATTGTTACATTATCTTGATCCATGCCTAAGTAAAAAAAAAATAAAATGCAAAGTGGAAATCAGTACATGGACTGCCCTGACTAAGCATGTCCCACTTTTTTTTAAATATAAACTAAATCTACTTTTCATGTTCTTTATAATGGAGCGTGTGACATTTAGCAAAAAGTTCTTTGGGAATATATACTAGAGCCATAAAAAAATCACTAAACGTCAAACTTAGAGAAACTCAAGTTAAATATTACGCCAATAATGTTAATGCTCCAAGTTTTAATTAGGTTTATTAGGTTAAATTACGTTATTACGGAACGGCAGAAAAACTTTAAAAGTTTTCCACTTTATTTTCTTTACGCTCCTAAAGCAATTTTTCTTCATTTTATTTAAGTGTTAAATGTTTTGCTTAATCATGGTTTTAGTCGCTGTCTATTATATGTTTGGTATTTGACATTACCGTCATGAGATTGACTAGTTATTATTTTTGTCGAAAGGAATTCTTCCTGAAGTAGGGTTGACTTTCCTTTTAATCGATATGTAACTAAATATTTAAGATAAGGTAATAAACAGTTTAGGAATCGTCTGTTCTAGGAGTTTCACGCAAATTTCCTAATATAATAATAGAAAATAGTGGAATGGTACTAGATTTTAGACCTCAGAATGCATTTTTAATTAGTGAATTTATTTAAAACCTCTTGAATTGTGATTTTACAAATAAATACTAAAATATTTACCTAAAGAAATTCGCTTTTGTGTTTTTATTATTTAAATATTTATTTTAAATACATCTTTTTTATAGAAAAGGTGAAGATTTTTCTTCCTCAAAATCGATCTTAGAAAAACTAAAATTGTAAAATATCATCTAAAAACGTCAGTTATGCAAAAAGAGATAGGAAAAAACTGAATCAGCTGACAAGAAATGGCGGTGACAGGGAAAGATGTTGCTGTACAATGAAATATGATTGCAAACAGTTACAAGTTAAATTTACCAAAGATGTATTCTCTTGTTTAAAGCAGAAGGTAATGCCAATGGATTAATAGCGGAATCAGTTAATAATGTAACAGAAAATGTTATTAAAGAACGAAAGCTTTCACGGCTTTGGTCAAGTTGAAAATCATAGTTCTTGAGTTTAGACCGTGTCAAATTGGAATTATTATCCGACGTATCGCCTACGATTGCACGAGTCATGTTCATGAATCTTTACTCCACGAGATTAGAACACTGAATGACAATCGAGGAACAACAGCTCGGAATTTAAACCCGACTGGTGCTCAGCTGCCCGCGATCCAGCGTTACAATCGATTTCCACATGTGATAAAGACTGTAACCTGCATCTCTATTAATATTATTTGGATATTTACAAATTTCGATCGATTCTCTAATTTTACGTTTAAAGAAACCAGGCACTGATGCTAGCACCTTAGTTTCCTTTACATTTAAAGCATGACCTGAACAATACTGGTGTTCAGCTACTACAGATTGTACAATTTGTTTCTTTTTTATACATCTTTCATGTTCCTTAATCCTAGGGGATATAGATCGTCCTGTTTCACCTACATACAATTTACCATAAGAGCAAGGTCTTGTAAACGCCTTCCGTTTGAAATGGAATTGTGTCCTTTGGAGACTTCAAACAATATCCAACTTTCTTACATGTGTTGAAAATTGTCCGAATGTTTTATTTTGTGGAGCAATCTGGCAATCTTGTCGGTGGTTCCGTGTATATAAGGTAAGACAACACTGTCCATGGGAGGTTCATTTATGAGATTTTGTTGAGGAGTTGGGTTTTTATATTTATTAATAGAACGTCTTATATCTTCAGCGCAATATCCGTTGCCTCTCAGAGCATTAGTCAGTTTTTCTGTTTCTGATTTCAGTGCTTGTTCGTCATATATTGAAAGTGCTCTATGTACCAAAGAGTTTATGACAGATTGTTTCTAAGAAGGATGATGGTGTGACGTTGCATTGAAATATAGATTTGTATGTGTTGGTTTTCTGTACACAGAATGTCCTAATTTGCCATTCTCTTTCCTTTGTACTAGTACATTAAAAAAAGGAAGGGCACCAATTGATTCAGTTTCCATAGTGAATTTTATGCTAGAGTGTTGTTGATTTAGATGATCTAGGAAATTATGGAGTTTATCTGCGCCATGCGGCCAAACTACGAACGTATCATCTCCATATCTGCACCAAAATTTATGTTTTAGAGGAGCAGGTGTTTTCTTTAAAGGTTTCCATAAAGATATTAGCTACTACAGGTAATGGTGGAGATCCCATGGCCGCTCATAAAGTCTGCTCGTAGAAAGTTCCTTGAAAAGTAATATAAGTGGAAATCAGACATGCTTTAATTAATACAAGTAGGATGGAGTCCATGCTGTTATTTCGTAATATGTCAGATATTAGGGAAACTGAATCATCTATAGGAATATTTTTGTACAGGGATTCGACATCAAAACTGACCAATATGTTTCGGGTCTCTAATTGGATGGTTTTTAATCTTTGGACAAAATGCCCAGAGTTTTTAACAAAGGATTCGATTTTTCCTGTAAAGGGATATAAAAGTTTGGCCAGATATTTACCTATTTTGTAGATTGGTGAGTCTATTGCGCTGACGATTGGACGTAGATGCACATTTTCTTTATGTATTTTAGGAAGTCCGTAGAGGCGTGGAATCTTGCAGCTGCTTGGTTTAATGGCTATCTTTTCTTCTGCTGTGAGGCTGGAAGCGTTGAATAGAGATATGAGGTTCCTTTCAATTTTGTTTGTTGGATCCGTCTGAATGATTTTATAAGTATTGTCGTCCAAGAGCTGGTTTATTTTTTCAGTATATTTGTCCTTATCCATAACAAAAGTTGCATTTCCTTTGTCAGCTGGGAGAACTAAGATGGTATTGTCCTCGTCCAGTTTTTTAATAGCCTTCCTTACCGTTGATGTAAGATTGGATTTACACAACAAAGAGTAGTATATCTACAGAAAAAAATGTGGTTATGTAACGATATCAGAAAATTAAGGGTGGTAATATAATTCTGACATATTGGTCCCAACAACTACGAATCCGACATCAGTTTCTTAAAATTTCTTTGGATGATTTTTTTGTACATGTAGGATGTAGATCTACCTGTGTATGCAAGAAAAGTGAATTGTATTATATTGTATTGGCAATAGTTCTTTAAATCATTTCCGCATTATAAAAATAAATATATTCAAAAAGAGCGTTTATACATTTAAGTTAACTAAATTATTATTTTGCATCATATGAATTAATAATATGTTGCAATAAAATTGGTACTTTTAGGATTTTGTAACTCAAAAAGAAAATTAAAATTGGAGCCTTTATAGGATCATTTACGCCCTAGTCTTCTTGTCGGACAACGTTACTGACTATATATTAATAATGCTACTATAAACGGGCGTTCCAGCAAAATCAAATTTAGAGGGAGACTGAGAAAGGTCTCAAAATAATGAAGAAATCGAAAATTTCATTAATTTTGGTGAATTTTTGGGAATTTTATAGCAAAAACAAGTTGACTTTTTTTAAAAACTCAATTTTTTAAAATTTTAAAAATGCCTTAAGGTTTGCACAATTTTGATAATTTGACATTTGGGTGCACGAAAAAAATTGCAACAGTTATGATTTTTTTTGTTTATGACTTATCATTCGGAACGTCGCCATAATATGCTATAAAATTGTGCTCACATTGACTAAATGTAATATTCAATTCATGATTGAATAGTTCAAAACTTGAGTTGCATTGCAGTGTTAGTTTAAACAATTAAAGTTCTTCAATTGTTTTATACGCATTCTCAGTCTATGAAATAGTCCTTTACTTTATTAGTTGAAAACATCTCGTTTTCAACCTTTTAATTTTATCAGTATGGAACATCAACTAAAAAGTTATTTCCTAAAAATAATGCCTATTTGCATTACTTCAGTTAGTAGTATCGAGCTGATTAACTTGATCATTTCTTTAAATGATACGGTCACATTCAAGTGGAATTTATAAATGCCAGTATAATAAACATCAAATCTATGTGATTGTATCACTTGAAGCAGTGACAAAATTAATCAGCTCGATACTTGTTACTGAAATAATATGAATAGTCATTATTTATACATAAATAAAATTATAAAATTTATTTATAAATAAATTTCTTCTTAATTTTCGAGATAAAAATTGAAAAAAAATCTATTTATTCGTAAGACAGTTTCATAAATATGCATCTAATTTTTTCCTTGTTTTATTTTTAGAATATTCCAGTCACATCATCAATGTCTATTGTTTATGCTGTAAAATTCAAAAAAATGCACTACAAGAGCAAATCTGAAACATAACGGTTAATTGCCACTAGTTTGACTTAGACCGTTCTAAGAAATCTTTTTCTGTGAATCTAAGAATTCTTTTTCTGTGAATTTCTGGAGAGCCAAGTTTGGTACTTCCAAAAGTCATGTTGAATATTGTTTAAAAGGTCTAGTTATTGCAGATCAATTTTTTCCTAACTTTACTTTAGAAGATTTTCTTCTAATTCTTCGTCCCCTCTATTTCCGAAATTAGTAGAACTAATGTTTAAAACAATATAGTGGTACTTGAAGTACTCTTAAAGTTTACAGAAACACTATAGTTAGGATTATAATTCCCATGTAATTTTCTAGATATTTCTAACATTTAAATTCTATATGAAAAATAAACTTTATTTTCCGGTTCTATCGACTCACATGTACTTATTATTAAATTATGTAGTTTAAAATTACGAACTAGAAAGTACTTGCAGTTAAACAAGGTATCTGGGAAAATGTGGGAAATCTCCCGGATATGAAAAAAAAATACGTAAAAGGAATACTACAAGTTCTTATAAAGTTTTTTTTGTATAGGCCTCCTCTTCGGAGATACGGGCTCTCAAAGAGCTGCAATGGATTCAAGTTTTTTACACATAATTATTGAACCACCAGGTTTATTTTATTTTTTTTTAATGTTATGTATACCAGGTAAGACTCTTCAAATTACTATCCAAGAAAGTGTTGTGAATTACTCACAGCTGTAAGGACGGGCTAGCTGTGACACTCATGACCCCATTTTTTTACGCCCTGTATGATAAGAAATTTGGACAACATTTTTTACATATTCCTGACTATTGACTAGAAATTAAGTACTCTTTGTTCATGTCGCTAATCCTAACTGTTTTTGAAAAAACGTCATCTTATTTACACTGTTAGTCCTCCTAACTTCTGTCGGGGTGAATGTGAAAAAGAGGAATTTTCCCGTCACCATAGTTTCAATAAAAAGTTTAACTAACTGCTTAGTTAAAAACTTTGTAAGAGGGTTCAACATGGGCTTCGTGAAGTCTGATACACTCGCGGGCACTACGGATTTAGGACCGCCACAGTAACTCATTTTTATTCCGTATTTGATCACAATGAAACGTGACTCTCGGTAGAAATTCCTCCCAACTATCGATCGGAGTGGAATACACCAAGGTTTTGAGGTGTCCCCACAGGTAAAAATCTACCGGTGTTAAGTCGGGAGATCGAGGAAACCGGGCAATAGGTCTTTCCCTACCTATCCAATGGATTGGATAGACGTTAGTCAGGTGTTCCCGCACAGCAACGCTGAAATGAGGTGGTGCCCAATCGTGGATGTAATAATGTTTCAACGGGTTTCAAGTGGCAAGTGCTCTACTAAATCTTAAAAAGCGTTCTTGAGGAACATCAAATAAAGTTTTTGATTCAGTCGTGCCGGCAATACATATGATCCAATAAAAAATTGCCAATGATTCCTGTCCAGATATTAATTGATTGGAACTGAGGCTGATGATGCGAAACAATAGTTGCATGAGGATTTTCATTAGCCCATATATGTGAGTTGTTTAAATTTATGAAACAATTTTGGCATACCTTGCTTTATCCGTAAAGAGAATAGTGCTAATGAAGTTGACATTATTTATATATCCAGTTTGCAAATTGCGTTCTACGGGGAAAACTTTCAGGAATCAGTTCATGCACTTTTTTCAAATGATAAGGATATAACAGCTGTTCTTGAAGGACTTCATGTACTATTGTTTTTTTTTTTCAAAGTATTAAACTGCGCTGATAATTTTCGAGTGCTCGTTGAAGGAGTGTCATCTACAGCATTTAAAATATTTTCCTCTAATAGCGGCGTACGTACTATTCTTCCCAGAACAGCATCAGTACCTCTTTTCCTAAAATTTCCTAAAATTACGAAGAAATTTAATAATATTACCTTATTAAATGGAATCGCCAACCGTTCTGCCTTAGACGTTGGTCAACTAGTTGAAATGTTTTGTGATCTGGAAGGGTACGATTAGGATATCTGGCTTCCAAAGCATTGCAAGATGCAGGACCATACATCAGATGCATATCTGCATACTCAAGAAAACATGTATTCCTTATTTTGAATTATTTCACAATTGATTTCACCACGAAATCAAAAATCAGTAAATTAATATCCAAGTAAAGAATCAAGAATATTTTGTTGTTGATGCTGAAAAAATAAAACGTGCATTTTTGCAAACCTAGGTCGAACTGCAATTAATAGAATTGGAAGTTTTTTACCAAAGAGGTAAACTCTAACTTTGGATAGAAATTTTTTTTATCATAAAGTTAAAAGTTGAACATTTAATAAGAACAAAGGTATATCTTTTATCGAAACATGCCACATATATTAAATAAATAAAATGATGTTTTTTCGAAAATGGTTAGGACTAGCCACATGAATGAAGTACCTAATTTTTAGTCCATAGTGAGAAGTATTTAAAAAAACGTTGTACAAAGTTCTTATTAAATAGGACGTAAAAAATAGTGTCATGAGTGTCACACCTAGTCCATCCCTGCAACTGTGAGTAATTCACAACACTTTCTTGGATAGTAATTTGAAGGGTCTTACCTGATATACAACATATTAAAAAAAATTGAAATATACCTGGTTCAATAATTATGTGTAAAAAAGAGGAGACCTATACAAAAAAAGTTTTTCTGAACTTGTAGTATTCCTTTTATATATTTTTTCATAACACTTGTATAGGTACCGATTAATCACATATAAAGTATAGCAGAGTATTCTTAAAAAAAAGAGATTCCAGCACCCTACACAAAAATGTACAATATTTAATAGTTCAGCTCCCTACTTTTATCAGCCAAAGTATTTTTTTAACTAAAATGACTTTAATGTGTTGTATGTAGTCCATGGTACGGATTCCTCGGCACGTGAGTCACAATCGCATCTGACTTTTTTAATACTTCTAATTTGTTTTTTATTAACTTTAAAAACTCCGTATATATATATATATATATATATATATATATATATATATATATATATATATATATATATATAGTATTTTTTTTGTATACAGAATAAAATGATTAAGGCTATTTTGAATGTCTATATATACGGAATTTATACAATAATAAAATATTGAATAGGTGAACTTTTTCATATTCGATCCTAACTACACAACTCAAAAGATTAAATCAAAATTTATTCATTCTATGGGTTCCGAGTTTTATTAAATTTACGTTTTAATGACACACCACTACAAAATCTTTACGTAGGCCAAGGAGCGTTTACCTGAAGATGAACTGCCGTCCCGTTAACGTTGATGTCACGGCCCTCAGCATTAGCATTTTGGTCCCGTGTGAACAAAGTCAATGTTAATACGCGTAAACAGATACCCATTAATGTTGAGCGCAAAGTGTACTTTACTACGTTTTAGTTCTATGCTTTGCTAACTGCTTTATGTGTTGCCATAAGACAAGGACTAAATGGTGTTTTAAAGGATTTAACATTTATTAAGCATGATAAAATATTACCTTAACTTTTATTTATAGGATTCTAAACATAATGAATGGAACATTCATATTTAATACGATTTTTAATTTACATCTTTATTTCTGTGAAATAATTTAACTTTCTGGGGTATAAATAAATTTTATTCCCATTTCATCTTGTTTAATATGGCTGCTCACTTCTCTACGTCTGTGCCGCACCGTCGCACTAACGAGCATTTGGCCTCAAAAACCGGACAAAATTAATAACGTCGTTGTTTTTGACTCTAGACGTGTCAAAATCAGTATTCGGGGGTTTTTGAGGGCGCTAAGTTGATTTCTGGCATTATTTTACTAATCGGGTGAAGGGGGGCTGATTAGGATGGGAGGGGAAGGGGAGTAATATTAAAAAGGCGTAATGGTTATCGTTTTATATGTTTTTAGGTGCTCTGATTTCATTTCTGGCGTTATTTTATAAATCGAGTGAAGGGGCGCTGACTTAGGGGAGGGGAGGGGGAGGGGAATAATATTAAAAAAATATAATGGGTATCGTTTTATATGTTGACTTAGGATAATTGTATGTTTTCCCATAAAAAATCTATCTCAAGATAAAAACAAAGTCTCTTTATTGTATAATCAAGTAAGTCCTGAAGCACAACTTCAACACTCGTCTCCGTCACTCGGATTGACTCTGGTTTTGGACAGCAGAGGTTCTTTTCTTCTCTAATTAGAGTATAACAAGGAAATATACCCTTATTGGAATCGTGTAACAACTCCCACTGCCTCCTTGTAAAGTCACCTGCAACAAAGATTTGCAAAGCTTGCTCAGGCGTGTAATTTTTTACTTTCGGTTTCTGAGCAGTATTTATTACCTTCCTGTAAAGTTTGGCTCTTGTTGGAGTTGAAGTTGCATCTATTATAAATTTAGAGGCCGCGGCATTTCCAGACATGCGTTGACGTACGCTGCCTGCATAGGTAAGCTCCTCAACAGGTACCTGTTCGCAGAGTTCTTTTGTATTTCGTCGTTTACTACGATCATGTAATTCTTGGAAATGCTTCATTGGGCGCCCCGTAGAATTCGTGGCCCATTTATGTACTGGTATTGATGTATTAAGCCATTTTTCGTTTTTTTTTTCAAAAATCTTTCTTTAGTTAGATGATATTCATCTTCTCTTCAAATCACTATTAAAATGTTTTAAATCGTGACTTAAGGTATGGTACTCGTTTCGGAGACATTTCATAATTTCGCAAAGCTTATGTTCCATAAATGATACCTTATCTTCAAGTGTTCTGGATGTGCTTTGTTTAAAATACATGTATAGCGTTTTCCGATATACTCATTAACATTTGATGTCAAATTTGTACCTATAGGAAAAAAATATATATGTAAGTAAAAAATAACCAAAATTATTGCAAAAAAAAACCCGTGGAACTCAAAGCGGTTTTTTAAGAGGTGGAAACATGTGGAAAATGTTTTGACTGTTATGATATGGCTAATGTCTATAGTTTATTATAAAAAAGAATTGTAGCCCGACCTAGCTCGGAACATTTTCAAAAACACTAATTAGTTAAAAAGAAAAACAAAAAAATAGGAAATTTTCTTGCATATTGTTTTAGATCCATAAGAATACTAAACAGTCATTATATTTTTAAATAATATATATTTTTTATTATTAAATACATACCTTGTTTTTCAGATTCCATTACAAAAAATTTTTTTAATATTCACTTTACAAAATACCAAACACCAAACCAGGCGCGGATCCAAGGGGGGGGGGCGGTGGGGGCGATCGCCCCCCCCCAAGAGCCTTGAGTTCAGGAAAATAGATCCGATTTTGCCTCTTTTACTATAGTTTATTCAAGAACTAGAGAGAGTAATAAATCATTTTTTATCCTTTTTTTTCTTCGCAAACTACCTGTGTTCTTCAGTCCTGTGTCTTTGGCAAAATCTGTTAGACACATATTTTTCGTAGGAATGGGTTAGAAAATTTATAATCAAAAATACCGATCTATAATAATGGCCTAATTGGGGTGGATAACAATAGATATTTGGAAGTGTAAAGTGTTAAAAAGGATTTTAATCCTTGTCATAGGCGTCGAAAGGAGGTTTATTTTATCACTAAGTATTTATGGCATAGAATATTATTTCGGTAATAAACTTAAAATAAAAAGTTTTTATATTATTATTTCTTATGATTTCTTAATAATTCACATACATTAGAAAATATAGATAATTTTGACATATTTAACACAAATCATAACTGTATTTTGATTATTTTTAATTATGGCATAGAAACCGTTTTAGTCACATTCAGATTAAAACGTAGTTTTTTCTCTCAAAAAATTCTAAGTTATAATTTATAAAAACTTACAAAATACCTGTTGTCAAAAATACAAGAAGTTAAACATATAGAAAAAAATAAATTCGTCCATATAATATTAAAATTTTTTTGGGCTCTCGGTCATAATTAATTAAAAACATTTTTAGGACATTTGACGTTTCAGTTCATTTATTTCTTAAACCATCTGCAGAATTACAATTAAACACTAAAAAGGGATTCAGATATGATTAATTTTTATATGTTACAGAAATTTAAATAATAAATTGTGTTAACGCTGGTAAACATTAAGTATCTAATATGTAATCAAAGTCAGTGAAGCTATCTTCACTCAAATTAAT
This sequence comes from Diaprepes abbreviatus, assembly GCA_034092305.1. NCBI lineage: Eukaryota > Metazoa > Arthropoda > Insecta > Coleoptera > Curculionidae > Diaprepes > Diaprepes abbreviatus. The sequence continues at coordinate 28,473,099 of JASJET010000022.1, forward strand.
CATAATTGTTCCTTTATCTCACCGATCGAGTTTTCACATTTTCTTTTATTCTTTTATTATATGGATTTTTCCCAATTTTCTGCAGTAACTTTATGTAAAAAAATCTTTCAAAAGTTCAGTTAAATTACTAATTTTGTAAGTACCTTTTACTCGAGGGAGATATGTTCTTCTCCAACGGACATTTTCCGGACGATCTATAAGAACGAATTTCCTATCTGGTTTTTCCCAGCAGAAATTAAGTTCTCTGAGCAATTTCCAGAGCTCAGTTCTTTTAATTTCAGGAAAATCCCGATCTTCATTGATTTTAGTTAGGATTTTGTCGACGGTTGGGATCTGCTCCTCATAATAAAATGTATATACAACTCCTTTTATTGCAGTTTATATCTCTTCTTCCAACGAGGTTTTCCGTCCGCCTGTCATTGAATGTGGCATGGGAATACTAACAATTCCAGTCATTTTTTTCTCCTTCACATAGTAGATTTTCCAACTACTGTCATGTTAGAACAAATGTCAAGAGAGCTTTTAATATTATTATCTAGATATTGATGTCTTAATGCATCATAAACATTCATCGTAATAAGTTTTTCGTTGAGGAAAAAATGCCCTGGTTTAACGATTTTGGAATAAATATAGATGTGGAAGCCATATCTTTTGGGTATCTCACTAAGGCCACATTGAAAGGTGTACTTTGCTCACTGACGGAAATTAAACTGAACTATCAGAAATTTTATTGTTGTAGTAAATTTATAAAAGCTTATAATATTTGAATATAATTAAATATAACTAGCCTTACGGCAGTCCTCAGTTACCTGCGGTACTGGAGCAGGTACATTGGAGGTTTCGGTAAAAGTTTTATTACTCTCTCTAGTTCTTGAATAGAGTATAGGAATGTGTATGCTTGCGATCGCCCCTCCCCTTCCCAAGAGCTTTGAGTTCAGGAAAATAGAACCGACTCTGCCTTTTATACTAGGAATGTGTATGTTGCTCGCATCCTCCCCCCCCCTGTCGGCAACTTGTTTTTTCTTGTGATCGCCCCCCCTCCTCCAAAAGCTTCAAATTTAGAAAAATAGACCCAATCCTGCCTTTTACACTAGAAATGGGAATGTTGCTGGTGTCTACCCCCCCCCCCACTTGCTTTCGCTTGCCATACTTTTGTGACATCACCGCCCCCCCCAAAGAAAGAGGCTGGATCCGCCCCTGCACCAAACACAAGTCTAAAAAAAATCTATCAAGAACGAATGCGTGCGTATTGAACGATGCTTAGATTGCAATTAACTGTGCGGAGCGCAGCTGCGTGGAGGGGCCACTTTTTCATATTTTTATGATAGTACGGTTACTCATGTATACAAAAAAATAATTTCAATGATTACTTGTATAGTTTGCATTTCTCCTTTTTGTCCGGTTTTTGAGGCCAAATGTTCGTTAGTGCGTCGCTTGTAAATATGTAGTATCGACCAATATTAAAAAGGCTGTTACATAAATATTTTAAACCTTGTTATGAAAAATATAATTTTTGGAAAATGTTTATATCTTATTACTACAAAATTTGCAACCAGATATCATTTAAAAAAACTGAAAGGTAATGTCAAAAGTTTAGTTATCTTGTTACTATAGCCAGAGATAATTTTTATTATTTCAAAAAAAAAAGAAGCTAGAACTCTACAGTTTAAAAAACAAAAATATCTTTAAATTAAAAAATTAAAAAAAAAAATTAATTGTATGTATTAATTGAGCCTAGTAAAAAAATTGTTAATTGTGAGGCACTGAGAAATTGTGGCGACCGCTCTGTATAATAGTTTCAAGCTTTGAATCACACTTTCTAAAACATAAGACCTCATTGCTTACACCGAAAAAATACTATCGTAGAATCAATGGGATACCCATTCAGTCAGTGAGTCACTCTATTCCGTATTCCGCAATTATAATATTATTTAATACAATAAATATCATATCACTGTTCCCCAAACGTATATTACCATTGATTTAATGATAAGAGTTCATTGAATTTCAATGCTGTAATTAAATATAGTAAGTATTGGATTCAATTATATATTAAGGCTTATTGTAATAGAAATTTTATTGTTGATTGAATTATATATTTTATTTGAAGAAACATAAAACAGTTAATATTGTTTTAATTGTTCTGTTTATTGAAAAAAACATTCGTGAATGTTGAATAATCAAATATGCTTTTATTTTAACTTTCCGGACTTTTTGCTCTAAAACTAACTTTCATTGGTAGAATGTCATCGTCGCATTGGTTCTATTAACGTTCTTGCTTCAACTTTTGTTTAATATGGTTTAAAAAATAATAATTTTGATCAAATATTAATAATATTTAAATGAAATATTAGATTTTTTAGAATCTATCCACTAAAATTTTATGTTTGATTATATTTAGGTTTGGGACAAAGTAATACACATAATTGTTGCAAATGCCATTTATTATTACTTTTTTTTATATGGTATGGTATACTATATACAGGTTTCCTATTAATACGAGGAGGGGACATGCCTCATTTTTTGTTGTAGATAGAGAAAAGTTTTTTTTTTATAAATTTTGTCTAGCTCCTAGAAAACTATAATTATGAAATTGCCTAGGGTGGCTCAAGAAAGATGGAGAAACTATATACTTATATATTTTGTAAAACAACACACCATCACCCATACTCTTGAGTTTGAGGGAACATTTCTTGATAAAACGTTGCTAGGGTACAACTTATCACGATAGCAATGTTCTACCGGGGAGCGTTCCCTTATTGCAAGAATACGGAAGCATGTATATTATGTTATCTTTAAGTTTTTTATTATACTCTATCCAAATATATCAACTTCCAGTAAACGTAAATTCCAAAATTGAACCGAAAGTCAACAGGAAGCTGACATTTTCGAATAGAGCATGAAAAACTAAGACAGGAATATTTAAATCACTTTGCCTCAAAGTGTACCATTAAGATGTAACAAGCTGTCAAATGGTTGATGCTAATATCCCGAAAACAACTGAATTTTGACATATAGTGCTTAATAAAAATATGTTTAGAAATTGGAGAAGAATTGAAAAAAAATATTTTTTTGGTTTTTCCCATTTTTTTAATTTACCCTGTATAATCAAAAATATTTATAAATTATATCTACTTAGTGGCTACTCAACTTTAATTAAGAAACCTTTTCTCTATCTTCAACAAATATCGAGATACCTCTCATTCATACAGTAATGGTATACATCTATATATGAACTCATCAAGTTATCAAGTATCGGAAAACCAATTAAAAGTCGTTACAATATATTCCACAGTGACTTTAAACCAAGCTATTCCTTCTATAGATTCCTTAGAATTTACATCTACATCATCGTGAAGCATTTTTTTTCTTTCTCACAAGAAATCTAAAAATTGAAAAATATACTGGATATTAGATTTAGAAAAATAAAGCTGACATTGGTTGTCATGGTAAGAGCTAATTCTGGCACAATGATTTTATTGTATATTTCAAGTATTAAAATTCAAGCTAAAGTTAATCCCCATAAGGTCCTAATGCAGCTTGTTGTGATACTGTATAGTGATATTTAAAAATGAACATACTCACAAAATTAGTCATAATACTGACATCTTATTTAAATTAGCACCAAAAATTCATATCAGTTTGTTGATTATCGTTTTGGAATGTTTTAGAAATTGCATTCTTGTTCCAACTACTGGTATTTATTAGCTCCGTTACCATGCTATCGGATAAGTCGCACAAATTGTCAAAAGTTTTATTTTCTAAGAAAAAATAGAGACTCGTCCCATTTTAGAACCTAAAAAAGTTAAAAGAAAATTTAAAAAGTATAAACTACAGTTATCTTCAGTTACTTTTTTGTACTGAAAACCTTCAAGAACAATGGGAAATTAACGATGTTTTCATACATATTAAATCAAAAGATAATATTAGTTTTTGGAAAAAATTATCTTCATTCTATAAAATGTAGTAACATATTTTTAAATTACTTCAAATTTTAAAGTACCAAATGAGAACGACGGTTTTTCAAAACCTTATTAAACAATATAGAAAGTCCCACCCACTTTTATTTAAAAATAAGATTTTTATAAACCCATTTTACTTGTACATTCAAATAAACTTTTTGTAAAAATTGTTTACATCATCTTAACTATTTTTATTTAAGTAAACCAATAATTATCTACAATTATATAAGAGAAACTTAGCTCTCAACCAACTGAAAAAACCTTATATATACTATAAGGGCAAACGTACTTCGTTCTAACACAGTTAGAGACAAAGCACTATCTCAGATTGCAAGAATACCAGGAAAGGGTGGAAGCTTTTCCTATGGTAGTGCACCGCCATCTGTAGGCCGGTTTCGAACTTGTTAGTTCTCGTCAGTACAGAATAGGCCAGCGCACTTGAGCATCGGAAAAGTAAATCCTTTAAGCGGCTTATATTAGACAAAATATGAAATCTAATACAAGTGGCGCCATCTCCCAGAATTCCACGCAATCTGAATATATAATCTCTTAGAGATCTGTATATATAAACCAAAAGTGGATAATATACTTGCAGTTGGGTGTATAAAATATAATTAAATAAGAGTAACTTAGCTCTCAACCAACTGAAAAAACCTTATACTATAAGGACAAACGTACTCTGTTCTAACACAGTTAGAGAAAAAGCACTATCTCAGATTGCAAGAATACCAAGAAAGGGTGGAAGTCTTTCCTATGGTAGTGCACCGCCATCTGTAGACCGGTTTCGAATTTGTTAGTTCTCGTCAGTACAGAATAGGCTAGCGCACTTGAGCATCGGAAAAGTAAATCCTTTAAGCAGCTTATATTAGACAAAATATGAAATCTAATACAAGTGGCGCCATCTCCCAGCATTCCACGCAATCTGAATATATAATCTCGTAGAGATCTGTAGATATCCTGTTATTCTTGCAATCTGAGACAGTGCTTTGTCCCTAACTGTGTTGTGTCTAATATAAGCTGCTTAAAGGATTTACTTTTCCGATGCTAAAGTGCGCTGGCCTATTCTGTACTGACGAGAACCTACAAGTTCGAAACCGGTCTACAGATGGCGGTGCACTATCATAAGAAAGGCTTCCACCCTTTCCTGGTATTATTGCAATGTGAGATAGTGCTTTGTCTCTAACTGTGTCAGAACAGAGTACGTTTGTCCTTATAGTATGAGGTTTTTTCATTTGGTTGAGAGCTAAGTTTCCCTTATATAATTGTATTTTATACATCCAACTGCAAGTATATTGACCACTTTTGATTTATATATACAGATCTCTAAGAGATTATATATCCAGATTGCGTGGAATGCTGGGAGATGGCGCCACTTGTATTAGATTTCTTATTTTGTCTAATATAAGCTGCTTAAAGGATTTACTTTTCCGATGCTCAAGTGCGCTGGCCTATTCTGTACTGACGATAACTAACAAGTTCGAAACCGGTCTACAGATGGCGGTGTACCACCATCGGAAAGGCTTCCACTCTTTCTTGGTATTCTTGCAATCTGAGATAGTGCTTTTTCTCTAACTGTGTTAGAACAGAGTACATTTGTCCTTATAGTATAAGGTTTTTTCAGTCGGTTGAGAGCTAAGTTTCTGTTATATAGTTGTATTTTATACACCCAACTGAAAGTATATTATTCACTCTTAGTTTATCAATAATTATCTACTGATTTATTAGCTATAAATTCTAAATAAATGCGATATTTTAAATAATAAAATTAGAAATATTTAGGTATTCCATTTTTTTGGAATATTCTGAAAATCAAAAAATGTTTTAATTAGGTGTATCTTTCACAAAATCTGAATTTCTTTTTAATATTTTTTAATTAAGGGGCTGTGTTGGCCTATCTGCGGCCTTGGTAGAGTGAAACTAGTTGATTCAGGCGATTCAAAATAAACGAGTATATAGAGCAGAAGCCGCTGTTTCTCAATATCTGCTTTACAGGTGGTCGGTGGTTACGCTATCAATTGACGGTTTTTTACTAAGTTCAGTTAATACACTTGCATATTAAGTTATTTTCAATAAGTTTGGTATTCTTGATATATCATATTATGCAGCATTGCTCTATGTTAGCCGAGCTTGACTTTATAAATTTACAAAAATTGTACAATTGAACTATTCTCAGTTATAATGTACAACAAAACAATTTAAATATTATATGTTAGTTTTAATATAAACCAAATCCATCACAAAAATTTTTTTAAACCCTTTTTAAGTGAGAAGCGCTTAACCTTTAAAATTGAAATATTAAAGATAAAGTCGTGTTAATTAAAGTTTTTTAATCGATTTAGAACATTTTCGTAGCGCAGTGTTAAAAGTGCCAGCCTTCGAGTCGAATTGGTTCGAAGATGTTAATTCGAGTCTTCCTGCCAGCGAAAATATTTTTCTGAAATATCTCGTCTGCTCGCTGGCACGGCATAGACCGAGGATACCCTTAATTGTTGGGATAATAAAATAAGGTTTGGAGAGTTAAGATCAACTGAAAACTGTAACAATATCTCTTACTCAATACATACATTAGTCGACACAACTTCGTAGAAGGCAACAGGAAACCACTACATAGCATATAATTTATTGGTATGACCTAATAAGGTATGGTGCAGTCCATATGTTCCATTAAAAATATTTCTTGAATATTTTGGGTCCAAGTTTTTACAGCAATTTAGATTTAACCGATATTCCTCCAATACATTTTATTGATTTGTTTAGGTTAAAACAATCTTTTGAGTACCTTTAAAAAACAATTCTAGGTATGCCTAGGGTAAAAGTGGGAGAGACGCCATATTTTTTGGAGAAATTAAATAAAAAATAAAAAATACAATATAAATCGACCCTTTATTTTTTATTTTAAAGGTACTAATATTAAATATTAAAATTATAATTAACGAGTTTTAGACTTAAATCAAAAAGAAATAAAAAATAAAAATTATAAGTTGACAGCAGGCCATCTCTCTCATAACGTGTAAGAGAGACGCCATATAGTGTGGGAGAGATACCATATATGTTATTATTCTTTTTTTGTTTTTTTTTTGCGGATCATTTCCCTACCACAATTTTTGCAATGCAGAGCGTACATTGTACATGACTCATGTAGCCATTTTTGGCATAAGGAACATTTAATTCAGTCAGTTTTTTTTGTTAAATAATAATTTTCCCAACATTCCGCGCACACATTGTTATTATCTTCGATTGGGGTGGATGCTAAGACAGAAGATGAAGACTTTAATTTTGCACTAGCTAATTTGCGTTTTTTTAGCTGCCCCTTTAATTAAATTGACATTGGAAGTCTTCTTTTAAACGTTCTCAGGGGAAGTCAAAACATAAGCAACTTGTTTTCACTTCACTGTCGAGCTAAGTAGTTTTGGGATGGGATTAGACTCCTCAAGAATCTTTGTAGGGGTTTCTTTACTAGTGGATGTTTGTTTGGAAGTTGATGGTGTTTGTAGAGACAGAGCTGCAGGGGCAGCACTTTTAAGAGGAATGGCAGGAGTAGCTACTTTAATTAAATCAGATATGGCAAGGAAATGACCTGGAATAGCATCAGGATTGAGTGGGAATATTCCACAAGCTTTAAAACCTGATGTGGCATTTCCCATGGTTGCAGCTTTTCCCCATGGTTGCCCCATTAATGACCCAACCTGTAGTCGTGTTACAGTTCTATTCCTATTTCTCAACATCTATGCATTTGATTCTTGATTATAATAGGTTTTCAGAGGTTTGAAAAAACTGCGATCAAGAGGTTGAAGGGCTTGTGTAGTGTGACTCGGCAAGCATATAATTATGACATCATTTTCATTTGCTAGATCTAACAGATTTATTGAATTGGAATGTGAGGTGTGGCCATCTAAAATCAAAATTGTTTTACCTGTCTTTGGTTTTTTGGGTAGAAAATGTTCCTTAAACCAACGCAAAAATAATTCAGAATTAATATAAGATGACTTTTTATTCATATAGACCCATTTGGCAAGCCATCAGAAAATTCTGACTTTTTATTGACTCCTTTCATTATTAACACTGGAGGTAGAAAACGGACTTCAGCACTGCAACATGCAACCAGAGAAATTGTTTCCCTTTTTTCACGAGGTGTGATCACATGAACGTCCTTTGCTCCTTTGGCTGTTAATACTTTCCATGTTTACTTATTGGTTGAATTCCACTCTGGTCAACACTAAAAATAATTTCAGGTCTGTTAGTTAAATCGTGCTTTACCATTTCTTCTTCAAGCAGTTTAAAAAATTCACCTACTTCTTCTCGGTTCATTCCTTGGGTTCTTGCAACAGATAAACCTTCTGCTTGACATACTGAGACATCTTTGGTTCATTCTAGAAAAGAACAGAGCCACTGTTGACCTGCCTTCACTATTTCTTTAGAAAAATTATGATTAATTCCAAGCTTTTCGGCAAATTGATAGGAAAGAGACCGAATAGTAGACCTATCAGGTGTAAACCCAGTGTTAGCTAGGCGTTTAATAAAAGAGGCCAATCGTTTTTTGTTCTCTGTCCCAAGTGATGCTGGAACAGTAGTTAATATAATTACTTACTATATCATTACACATAAAAACAATAAGTTCTTACATTAATAACAAGAGTTTGAAAACTACCTGAAGGACCTAGTCCAGACTTTTTAGTATCATTTGAGCTTCATTTTTCGATATTTCTCCTTTTTTTTTTTACTTTTTCAATAGCCAGAATTAAGTTCTCTTCACTCCACTACCCCCTGACTACCATATGCTTCCCCACGTATTTTCTTGGCATTCTAAAAACAATAAAAATAATAAAGAAAATACCCCTTCATTTACCCTTTTGCAAAGTTTGGCATCTCTCCTCATTTTGTGGGAGAAATGCCACATAGGTATAAAGTACGTAGGTATTAACATATTTTGCAAAATGTAGTTGAAATAAGTTAATAACAAACTAAATAAATCATTAAAACCAGTTCTTACCTTGCGGTGTCTTTATTTTACATTAAAACTCACTGAAACACCAGTGACCAAAAAATGTTCGCGCTAAAATAATCTTTTCGTCATACACACGTCACACTCGAGCGCAGTCGAACAAGAACTGATTCGTTGAGAAGAAAGCGTCTATTATTTCTTACTTACTGAATTTCCGGAGGTATGGCGTCTCACCTCATATGGTGTCTCCCCCACTTTTACCCTATATAGACATGTTTTATATTTTGTACAACGCAGATTTTCTTTCTGATCAAATCGGTAACTACAGTTAGAGTGCTTTAATTGGAATTTAATATAATACATTGATGTTGGGTGGTAATTACAATAAAAGTTTTTTTTATAAATAATTTTTAGATTTTAGATGTTACTGGTAATATTTTGTTGAAATAAAGTACTCGTCTTCGTAGTTACTGCAAATAAATTTAAGCAGAAATCTTACAAATCCTATCTTAATCTTTTTACAATAATTGGATAACTTGCTAAACTTCGTTCATACTTTACGCATTTAAATGAATGCCGTAACGTTTAATTTGAAATTCGTTTAATTAGAAATTTCTTATAGCGTTTTTGACAATTAAGTATGCGATAAGCCATTGCCAGTCATTTCTGTTAATTTTGGTTGGACGACAGCAATGATAATTTAATGCTCCTTATTACAAAAGTTTCAGAAGTAAGGAAGAATGTGCTATATTTTCTCCTTTTAACTAATTTTTTAATTTTTGAGATAGCAGCTTGATTTAGCATGATAGAAGACATAATTTAAGTATTTTCTTTCTTAACTATTGCTGTTCCTGATGGATATTGTGAATTAAAATTGAATTTTGAAAACTTCTTTTTTTCACTTGGATTGGATTCTTCCCGTTTTTATACATTGCTATACCTCTTCCGAAATGGATGTCCAACACTCTTTCCAACGCTTTGGGAGCTACCCTGGAAATCTTTTTCTAAGTGGCTTGTTTTCTTTCCCTTGTTTTGTCAATCTGTTGATATCCGTTCATTCTATATGATCCATGGAAATTAAACTCAAAAAGAGCCGTTTTAGAAAAAAAATGTAACTAGCGATATTATTGCTGAAAATGGTATATTTTGGCATTACTAAAAACGTACTTCGATGGAAATTCATATGGTTACAAAACGGCGATATCGATAGGTTTTTCAATTATCTATAACTTTTGTTTGAAACATTTTTTCATACAACCCTTATTTTTCTAGATAAACTGGGAAAACTGAAAAAAGTGACCATTTTTTGGCCGCCATTTTGTAAGCCAAGGACCGAATGAATTTCCATCGAAGTATGTTTTTAGGGATGCCAAAATATAGTCTTTTCGGTAATAAAATCGTTAGATTTTTTGCCCTACAAAAGTTGAATGTCCATGGACTAATATTCTTACACTAAAATTTTCTTCTTTTTATTACATGACACGTCTAAAATATTCCTTATCCTGTCTGTTACTGTTTTTCCAGTTATTATTCTTACTTAGCATACTCTTTGTTCTCATCGTTTGCATGTTTTTTTGTGTTTCCTCTGGTTTCCACCCCATGACGATGATTTTATATCCTCTTGTCTTACTATGTGTACCCATATATTTATTACTCCATATTATGTCCCTCAAGCATCCTGAGACTCGCACTTCTTTTTCTACTTATTAGGATTTCTGCACCGAGGTAATTAAAGGTCATTGCTTGTTTTGTAATCATTATCATCATTAATAGACTCATATTGTCCACTGCTGAAAAGCTCTTGCTTTCTTTTTCTGTTTTGTGCTACCTGTGCTCAATTTCTCGTCATTTTCTTGGAATCGTCTATCTATCGGCAATGTGGTTTACCTCTTTTGCTAGATACGTTGTGTCTAGGTCTCCAATTTAAAACTCTCAGAGTCATTCTAGCAACATACCTTGTCTAGTTCCATATTAGTTGTAGCATCTCTTACTCCTGTTCTCATCATTCGCAAGATTTTTTTGTGTCTGCTCTGGTTTACACCCCATGACGATGATTTTATATCCTCTTGTCTCACTATCTGTACTCATATATGTATTACTCCATATTATGTTTCTCAAGAGATTTTTGGTGCTTTCCTTAATTAGGTTGGCTTTTCTTTATCTACGTTTCTATTACTTATGATTTCTGTACTGAGGTAATTAAAGGTCATTGCTTGTTTTGTAATCATCATTAATAGACACATATTGTCCACTGCTAAACAGAATTTCCTCTCAATTTCTTGGTATCAGGCGTCTATCGGCAAGATGGACTACGTTTGTTGTTATAAACCCCATGTCTAGGTCTTGTTAAGTTTTTATTTTTCCCCATTCGAAATCTGTCTAAAAATAATAATTTTATGCTTACCTCCTCCATCATTTACGTGTTTTTTACTGGGAACCTATTTACAAATAAAAATAAAAGTTGGCAATATTTTTGTATTTATTTGGAATTAGGTTCACAATTATGATATAATGAATAGTAATTATTTTGACAGTGATTGCCATTATCATGTTTGTCTCGTAACGCTTCCTTCTTCTGCTTAAAATATAGAAAAATATTAGTTTTGTACAGAATGGCTCGGTATATAATTCTGAGACAGAAAGTCGTAATTCAAATAGTATTTTAGGTTCGACTAAAAGGACATACTCCTTTACTACTTCTTATAATTCTGTTTATATTAAACAATCTATTTCTATCTTCTTCTAGAGATCTCGAGTGAGCAGAAAAACATTTGGTTTCGAGATCGACCCATTTTTGAGCGAAAGCTCTCTGGATCCTGTTGGATTATCCGTAAGTTTCCAGGGCACTTTTATCTCCCGCCTGTGTCAGTTATTTTGCCACCATTAGGATTGTTAAGGGCTAAAAACAAAAAAAAATTATATGGATATCAACAACAACAAACTTTAAGGTTAGAATAAACTTGACCTACTTTACAAGTGAATTTTCCCTCAATAAGGCGCTTTTGGTAGGTATAAATTCTTAAATATTCCCCAATTTGCATAATTTCTTAAATAATTTTAAAATTTGGCATTTCTTTTCCTTGGGTCACTTGTCATAGTTTGGAAATAAGGATCCCTGCATTTCTCCCGCCGTTTCGCTAGATGTCTCTCTGGGGAGAAGAAAACAAATAGGAGATTGATAACAACGACATTTTTCTTGCAGAGTTGCACCTAGAAAAGTCGTTTAGTATTTTTGCTAGATTTAATGTGGATAATTCGAGTTCTAGACCAAATTGTAGAGTCCGCATCCTAGCATCGAATGTTCAGGAACCTGCCAAAGTTTTACTTCAACGCCAGGTTATATATATATATATATATATATATATATATATATATATATATATATATATATATATATATATATATATATAGTATAATTTCACAATAAATGAATTATTAGTAGTTAAACTGTCAAAGCTGCCCTGTTGAACAGCTGACTGTTCCATGCACATTCTTTTCAAATAGAGAACCGCCAAGCCACTCTCAAGAGTTAGTTAAGTCACGCTAAGTAATAAAGTGCAATATGTAGATACTATATCTTTAGATTTTTGGGTGTTTTCTTGACTTCTATTTGTTTCCTGTTTTGTTTTAAGAAATCAGTCACGACTTTAAACTTTAGAGCCCCAAAACAGGTGGCGCTAAAATAATTTACCTCGATCACTCTCCGCCTCTTTGTGGAGCTAGCCGTACAAGCTCTAAAAGGTAGAAGCCTTACAGAGCCAGCTGATTGAATAAGATACTCGTCTTATCCTTGTCTGACGTAAATGGGATTGTATCTAATTCACTCCATGAAATATTGCCGTCTTTTGCATGACTTCCTAAATATTTTTTAACGACTTTTGTGGCGATATCGTTGAATTAGATTAATTTTCGATAGATGACTTAAAAGTTTTTTTTATAAAACAAATTTGGCGTGTTTCTTTCACCTATTAAAATGTTTTTATTTACCAAAAATTTTATTTTTGGCAAGTGGTGTTGGATGACCACTCTACAACTCTTAGAGTTATCTTAGCAACATGCCCTGCTCAGTTCCATATTAGTTGTAGCATCTCTCATTCCTGTTCTTTGTCTGTTTGTCGTATTTGGAACTTTGTCTCTTAAGGTGATTCCTAATTTCAACGTCTTAATCTTTCTTTTCTCTACTGATAATCTATATTTTCCTTTGTCAGAGTAAGTGTATGCGCTCCATATGTTGGCACAGAAAGCACACATCTATCGAAAAGTTTTCTTTTCAGGCATATTGAAATATCAGATTTAAATCTTTGTCTAAATGTATTGAGAGCTATCCAAGATAAGCTTATTCTGAGTTAAATTGTATGTGGTTGGTTGTTTCGGCTAATCAAGATCTCGTGTTCCAAGTATTTATACACGTATACTTGCTCGATTCCTTCGTAATCTAGTTTTATAGAGTCATTCAATACTAAATTTGTCATGGCGTGATCTTTAGATTTATTAATTATAGTAGTATAAATTCTGCCGAAATCTCTTTTAGTCTGTGCAACATAATCTGGGCTTCTTGAACATTGTCAGGAAAATATTATCGATGAAACAGAGATGGTCAATATTTTCAGTTAATGTAAATTCCTATCGATTCCCGTTGTATTGTATTGGACATATTTTGTAAGTGTATAAATACATGTAATTTGGGGAGAATGTATTTCCCTGTCTCACTCCTCTAATAATATTGCACTTGTCTGTGCATTTGTAGCATTTTCGTATGCATACTTAACCGTTACAGAATATCAGTAGTCAATATAGCATTTAGTTAAAACTTCTAGAAGTTTGTCTTGGTGAACTAAATCGAATGCCTTTTTGGAAATCTACATATATCAGCATCAGTAAGGACTTTTAAGGGAAGGAGATGGTCATTTGTCTCATATCCTGAGTAAAAGTTTACCTGCTCTTTGGAGCGGTAGAGGTCGATAGTTTTTATTAGTAATTTTATGACCATTTTGGTAAATCATTTATATAGGTGAAAAGATTTATTGGTCTGTAGTTTGCGAGATTCGGTATGTTACCCTTTTTATGTATTATGACCCTCAAGGAGGCATTTATTAAATAGCATTTTCCGTTCCTTAGTTACTTTGTATTCTCTTACCTTAAATGCTTATATCACAAAGTCATCTGCACCATGGGTTTCATGGTTTTTTATCTTCTTTATTGCTGATGTAGTTTCTTTCTTACTTTTTCGGGAACATCTTCAGATCCCTACTTTCGAAATAGTGGTCTTTGGTCATTGATCTTGTAAGGAATTTGGTTTTTGGTAAAATAGTGCAATAGTTTAGTAAAATATCTTTAGTATTTGTAACCATTTTCCCATGTTTATCTTTGATTTGTTATTGTTTACTTATGTTATTTTGATCTTTTTTCTGTTTTGGACAGAATTCATCGCAAGCTTTTGTTTACGCGTCTTTGAGTGTTTTTAAATATATTGTCCACTGTCGTATTTTTATTATACTGCAATGTGAGTTCTATATTTTCTGTACATGCTTATAAATTTTCATGATTGTTCACGTTTTTTCCTTGAAAATATTTATTGACAGCTGAACTCTTACTATGTAATGATCGCTTCCTATTGAGAATTTATTTAGGACATTGGCGTCTTTGATGGTACTTTTCCTGTTGCAGTGTAACATATGATATTATATAATGTATTTACGATTCTATAGTCGTAGTTTTTAGGCAATTCTATGATTATTGTACTTATAATTAGGTTGACCAGGAAGGGACTCTTTACTGTGTGTCGTGCATTGAACATTCATATTTTGTAAGATTGTTGTCCATGATTTATCGACCATATTTGGTTTACTATTTTCATTTTACCTATTAGTTTCTTCCTGTCAAAAGCTTTGGACATCTTAACAAAACATAATTTTTCTGGTCTGTTATATTCCAGTGATTTTTCTGACTCTTATCTAATAATATAAATGACCTCTTTTGTAGACCCATTTTATCTAAACCCCTGCTGCTTATCCTTGATAATAACTCATTCTCAGTAGTTTGACAGACCAACAAAGAAGGTGTATATAAAATAAAAACTTTTACATTTATCAAGGTCTGTACATTTCAAATGTATTTAAGATACACTAAAAATTAATACTGATAGTGAAAATACAATCTCCACTGAAAATTCTTACTGCGGCAAAAAAAAAAACTTGTGTTTTTATTTATAATTAAATCTTTGAACACAGCCTAAAAAAGCATATCAAACATAAAATAATTTGTTTAGTTGTTCAAATTTAACCTTAAGATAAAGAAAATTGACAAAAGAATGTCGTAATTTAATTAAAAAAAGAAATGAAAGTAAGAATAAGCTATAGAAAAAAGGTTTGGCTAAAGGCAGTATAAAATAAAAATAAATTATAATGATTCCAACAACCGCAGCGACGAGGATATTTTCCAGTATAATCTAGAAATCATGATTTTGATATTTACAATTGTTTGCTTTCCAATTAGTCGAGGCAACTAATAAATTACACGCTTTATGTTTTTCACGGTTCTTTTGAGCTAATTTTGACCCGAAATACAGGGAATATACTGTTCAGAACTTTACTTATTGGTATTTATCACTTTTTCGTTAAATAAATATTATTTAGGGAGTTAAAATTGTATTTTTATAAGTAATTACTGAAGGGGATAGTATTATCAAATCAATTTGATTATGGTTGGTTTTATTAGACTTTTGTCATTCTTTGAATATCCTTATTCTATTACATGATTAGTAAATATGTCATTTAGCTTTAAATACTGCATAAATGATGATTTAATGATGATCATCTACTTTTATTATATGAATTAGCTGGATGCTGGATTTACGCTGCTGTTCTCCATGGTTCCGTAAAGAAGTTAAAGATAAGTGTAACGAAAAAAGAAAAGCATATTTAGCATATAGAACGTCAAAAACCCCGGAAGCATACAATAGGTACAAACTAATTCGTAACGAAACTAATCTACTAGTCAGGCAACTAAAAAGTGAACATTGGGAGCAGTTCTCTAAAAGAATGGAAGGAGACTTCTATAGTGTACAAAAACAAATGTGGCGACTGATAAGACAACAGCGCAAAGAAGTATCTGAACTCTCCGAAACAAACAAAATATCAGAGGAGAAATGGATAGACTACCTAACAAAATTATTTGAGGGAGATGCTAACATTGGAAAAAACAACATACCAGCAATAAGGAATAATGTGGAAGTCACCATTCAAGAAGTAGAGAAAGCTATAAAATCCTTAAAAAATAGAAAGTCTCCCGGACAAGACGGAATTCATAACGAATTGTTGAAATACGGAGGACAGCGACTAACACAGGAATTCACAAGCTTCATTCGAAAAATCCTGACACAATGCAAAGTACCAGATAGGTGGAGAACCAGCACAATGATGCTTATGTTTAAGAAAGGTGACAAACAAGAACCAGGGAACTACAGGGGTATTAATCTACTGGACACAACTCTGAAACTCGTTACGAAAGTAATCAAAAATAAAATTAATTCGGTTACAACACTGGAAGACGAACAGCAGGGATTTAGATCAGGAAGGTCTTACGTGGATGCAGTATTTATTCTACGACAGATAGTCGAAAAATCTATAGAATACAATAAACCAACATTTTTATGCTTTATAGATCTAACAAAAGCATTCGATCGCATATAGCTAGATGACGTAATCCACCTGTTATATAAGAGAAATATTCCTATCAATATAATTCAGACCATCGAAAACATATACGCAAACAATAAAGTTCAGATTCGCACTAACGGTAAATTATCAACACCCATAACAGTCAACAGCGGTATTAGACAGGGAGACTCGCTTCGTCCTTTGTTGTTTAACATGATAAGGGACGAAATAATAAAGGAGGTGCGACTTGGTAGAGGATATAAAATGGGTGATACAGAAATAAAAATTCTCTGTTACGCTAATGACACTGTGATATGTGCCGAAAATGAAGACGACTTCCAGAGATTGTTAAATATCTTTAATCTTACGGGAAGAAAATATAATATGATTATCTCAGCCGAAAAAACTAAATGTATGACAACCTCAAAAGAACCCCTCCGATGCAAACTAGAACTAGACGGTCAAATAATACAACAAGAAATGAGTTTCAAATATCTAGGAATCGACATAACTAGTTATGGTAACATCGAAGATGAAGTAAGAGGGCAGGTGGCCAAAGCAAATAAACTGGCGGGTTGTCTCAACGACGTGATCTGGCGAAACAAACACTTACAACAAGAAACAAAGGTTCGGATCTACAAAACCACAATTAGACTTATTATGACATACACCTCAGAAACACGGCCAGAGACGACAAAAACGAAACAACTATTAGAGACTACAGAAATGAGAATACTTCGACGAATAACAGGAAAAACGCTGCTAGACAGAGAAAGAAGCGATAACATCAGGCAATCATGCAACACAGACTGCATTAATGAGTAGGTCCTACAACGTAAGACACAATGGAACAAACACATAAGCCGAATGACAGAGGATAGACTGGTAAGGATCGCACGAGATAAATCGCCTAGTGGTACATGCAGTAGAGGTCGACCACGGGAAAGGTAGAGCGATAATTTAAGCCCAGAATGAGGAAAATCGAAGAAGGAACAGGTCAGGGACCAGGTAGAAGAAGAAGAAGAAGATCTTTAGATATAAGAGAAGTGTGGAAACCACTTATTAGTAATTGTAAACTAAAACTAAATGAAGCATAAAAAATATGATTTTGCCATAGCAGGCATGACTGCACCCATCTCAGTCATACTCTACTGCATTTACTTTTAGTATAAATAGTCATGTAGCTAAAGGATTTATTTAGTTTCACTTGAAAACGGCTAGAGATATCTACTAGCCGAAACGTCGTGATATTCAACAAAAATAAAGACAATGGAAGTCCAACAGATATCTACTACTTCGCAAGAGATATCATTGTCTATGACTTTCAAACAAACAATCTTATATATCAGTAAATAATTATGAAGAACTTTATATGCGAAAATAAATTTTTACAATTTAAGAGGCAGTATCATCATCAATACATATATATATATATATATATATATATATATATATATATATATATATATATATATATAGATATAATTTTCTTTTTATTTTGTCTTTTCTTGGGTTTAGGTTCTTTATTTAACAAAAATCAAAAACAATTTGACGTTTCTCCCTTTATTTAAGGCATCTTCATAAATTTTTTGTTTTTTTATTTTGTTTATTTATTAATAAATAATGAATACACAGGGATTTCGTCAATTTATTCCGATTTGTAGAAGCAGTTCGCGTGAAGAAAAAGGTTGGGAACCGCTGCACATGCGCCAATCAAAGTAACACACCAAAATCCACTACGAACTAAATTTATTCCTATGGTAAGTTTTGTGATATCTTTCATTCAATTATTCTTAAAAAAATGTAAATATATTATAGCTAATATTTTTCGCCACTATTGGTAATGTTAAATTTTTATTCTAACCTTACCAACTGTTCCTTTAATTTTTATTAATATAGAAATAATTAATTCTTTCCTTTTCGATAATATTTCAAATTTTATAACCAGAGAGTCTAATTTTAACGCCAATAGGTACTACAAGCAAGGATTTATTCCTTATGAAATTAAAAAAGTTTACAAACTAAACTGTCAGCAGCTTGCAAGATTTAGACAGCCAAAAGATGTTATACATCGAGGATACTCTATAGGGTGTCCGAAAATACGTCTACAACGTTTGATAACAGATTCTTGACATTAAAATAGGTCGGTTTAATCCAACTTAGTTATATCAGATACTGCTTCGTCTAGGCGGTAGAAGAATATTGATTTTTCCCAAATTTTTTGGAAACGTAGTAACTGAATTTATACATAACAGATAACAAATATGACAGATAACATTTCTCGGAAAACAAATGATTGAGTGCCTACTAGTACAATAATTTCCTTATTAGATTTACAAGCCAAACGGCTTCGCACTCCCTTCAGGGATTATTGACTCGTATCAGGTATACAAAGACACCAAGTATGAAGCTCTGTGGGGACTCTTTCCATGTTATCGGGTCCTAGATGGCCTGGTCTTCTGTACTTCCTACAAACTTTCGGACGGTCCGCGCGGTTGCACGGAGAACTGTTTTCTGACTTGGTTTATGCAGATGATCGCTAAGCCCCAGTCCCTTGATGTTTTGCAGGAGGTTCTTTGGTATCACTCCAGTTGTTGATAGTATTACGGGAATCGTGTGGACGCTCTTCATTGCCCACTGTCTGCATATTTGCATATCCAGATTTCGGTATTTGGCGATTTTCTCATTATAATTTTGTCTTAGGTTGTTGTTATTAGGTATAGCAATGTCAATCAGTGTAGTTCGCCCAGAAATTTTATCTGTTAGTATAATGTCTGGCTTATTATGAGCAACTGTGTGATCTGTTCGAACTATTCGCTCCCAATATAACTTGAACTAGTTGTTTTCAAGAATAGGCTCCGGATTGTATTTGCAGTAACGCACCTTTCCTACCTGCAATAGTTTTACCTTATCTGCTAACTCTTGGTGGAGTATCTTAGCGGCTCAATCCTGTATTTTCTTATACTCGGTTGCGGCAAACGCTTGGCATCCTCCAGTTATGTGGTGTCTGATGTTCGACAGCTGTATCTACAGTGGTCATTTTCTATTGAGGAATCTATGCTGATGAACTTTGGATAGTTCTTCGTCTGAATAACCTGTTCTTGGATAGCTAACAAGAAGCCCTCCGTTTCCCGAAAAATCTGCCCTGAAATCAATCAGTAGTTCGACGGTGAATTGTTGATATTGTCTTCGGTGACCTCATTTGGATGCTGTCCATGAAGTGGTTTCTGTAGCCAGGCTTGTAACTTCTCTTGGTCTGTTCAGTGGTGAGAAGCAATATCCCGTTCCTTCAGCAATAGGGCCGTTGGATCATCAGCCTCGCATATTGTTTGATATAGCATGGGAGAGTTCGCTAAACTGTGGAAATAAGAACGTAAGTTTATTAAGTTTGTTGGTCGAGCTGCCTACCAATATCCACCAATCCTCTTCCTTCTTGATGTCTTGGAAGCATTGTACGTTCAATAGCACTCCGAGGATGGTGTTTGTGTGCTTTTGTTAAGAGTCTCTTATTTTCCGTTGCAGGTTTTGGATGTCCGTCCTGCTCTAATTTACAATTCCATAAGAGTAGCTAAGCGCAGACTAAGCGTTCGTGTTGAGCGCCGTAAACAAATTTCCATTAGTTCATAACAGCCTTATTTTCCTGACAAATTCGGTTGCCAATTCGGTCTTTATAGTGCGGTGATCAATTTGTTTAACCTGTTTCATACCTAGGTATTTGTGTGTTTGTTCTGTTTCCATTGCAGCTATAGTTTCACCATTGTGCATTTTAAATGTTCTCGGTTGTATCTTTCCTTTAACGATGTTCAAAATATGGCACTTGTCAAGTCCACACTGCATTCTGATATCCCCGGAGAGCTCCTCCACAATTTTGAGCTTTTGCTCCAGCTAGTTTTTGGTAGCAACCATCAGTTTACGATCATCCATGTATAGAAGATGATTCAATCTTATTACCTTTTCGTTGTTATTCCTAATACTAAAGCCGTATCTGGTGGAGTTTAAACGGCGTGACAGTGGGTTCATTGCAAGATCGAACCACAATGGGCTTAGTGAATCGCCTTCAAATGTTCCCCTTCGTATTGGGATTGTATTAATTTCGATGGTATCGCTGGATGGCATTTGCAGTGGGATCCTAGTTCTTCAGGTTGACATGATGCGTTCTAAAAAGGAACAAACTTATTATCGACCCTATGCATTCTCAATATAGTTTTGAGCCACTCATGTGGCACTGAGTCAAAGGCCTTCCTATAATCCACGCAGGCAGCAAAGAGGTTTTTTCTGTTGGTATAGGCTTGGTTACATTTGACAGAGAAAACAATCAATTGTTTCTTGCTTCCCATTGCTCCCTTGGTGCATCATCTCTGTTGAGTTGCCATTATGTTATTTTGTTCACAATGTGCTTAGATGCGTTGGGCCAAGCAGGTCAAGAATTAAGTGCAATAATTCCTTTATTATTATTACTCTTAAAATTATTTGCAACTTCTTAAGTGATCTAAATTTTTGTTGGTTAGGTTACATGTGTGAACAAATTTCACTTGTCTAAGAACATCTCTGTTATTCATAAAAATCTATGAGTCTGAGATATTTGAGATATTCGGTTGCTTTATGTTGCTAAGTTGTTTTATCTTATTTTAACGAAACAAAAAAAGTTTTTGATTTTCACTAAGATTTATATAAAATATCCAATAAGAGAAGTTCGTTGAAAAACTATACATCAAATTTGAAAAGCTTTTATGGCATTACTCTTTGATCATGCTACTAATCCGCCAGTTTGTGGAAAGAGTTTAGGGAAATATAACTTTAGGATAAAAAAACTTATTAATCACTATTATCAAAAATATTTTGGCATCCGGGGTAATCAAAGACTTAACAACACAAGAACCATGAATCGAGAAAATTGTCATTACATTTTCGGGTGGTTTTGGATGAGATTTAATACATTTTTGAGTTAAATAAAGATACACTTTTTTCGATAATGCGAGAGACGTTCAAAACATAAAATATTATATTGTACCATACTACACTACTCCTCTTTCTACTAAATGAGCAAGGGTTAGTAAAGTATGTCATGGGGTTCATATTTACGCTAAAGATAAATTTAAACTTAAAAACACTGGTTGAGAAATACTAATTTCTAAATTAAATTAGGAGAAAATGCAATGAAACTTAATCACCTATATTTAAGAAATCCGGAGGGAACTGAATTAGGAGTGTATGGCCCAGCACCTGGCATTACGAAAGCTTGGGTAAGTCACCAAGCATTTTCAGGCAGAAAGATATGTCATTAGGAAATGTATTCAATTCTACAAAGAAAAAACTATCCAGGCCAAGAGATTATCATGATGTCGGGTAGTCAAGAAGCCATCAGTGCACTGAGCTCTCAAGTTATCAGCTCCAAAATGGTCTGAGGATGTCTAGAAGAATTAAATGATTTGAATAAAAATAGAATGACACCCTTATGTGGGTATCGGGACCCACCGGGATAGAGGGGAATCAAATAGTAGACAGGCTCGCGAGGGAAGGGGCTGAGACACTATTTCTGGGGCCAGAGCCTTTCTGTGGAATCTGTAGCATAATGCTGGAAGAACTAAAACAGAAGAAACAAGAGATCCAGTTATTGGACGGAGCTGCAAGGATTGAGACAAGCGAAGATACTTTTTTGGAACTACTAGCAGCACAAATTTAAAGAATGCATAAGCCCAAGCAAAAACAAATTTAGAGTTCTGACAGGGGTCCTAACGGGGCATTGCCACCTGAAGAGATACCTCAAGAAACTCGGACTGGTAGAAGGAGAAGAGTGTAGATTCTGTGAGGAGGAGGGCGAAACC
Organism: Diaprepes abbreviatus; assembly: GCA_034092305.1. Lineage (NCBI taxonomy): Eukaryota > Metazoa > Arthropoda > Insecta > Coleoptera > Curculionidae > Diaprepes > Diaprepes abbreviatus. The sequence continues at coordinate 28,495,486 of JASJET010000022.1, forward strand.
TCTATTCATATCCTTTCAGAGTGCAGTGCTCTAAAAAACTCTAGGATGCGGTTCTTGGGAACGCACCAAATCGAAGAAGGGGAGCTACCCACCTTGAAGCCGTCCAACATCCAAAAGTTCCTGACGCAAATAGGACTGGATAACCTACTCTAGCCGATAAGGTAACTCTAACGACCTGGCAGTAGTAGCGGGCACAATAGATCTACCAGGTTTCAATTCTACGCACGTACATATATATATATATATATATATATATATATATATATATATATATATATATATACAGGTGTGGAAAATCCAAAACGGAACCTCTAAATAATGAAAAGGTAACAGAAAGAGACAGACAACCCGTTTATCTCTGTTGAAGAAGCGAAATAAAGCATTGTTGTATCCGTAGCTTGCTTCCTGATTTCCAGGAAAAATGGTGTCGGGCAAGGACTTTTCGCTAGTTTCGTGTCGTTAAAACACAGTGGGTCGCAAGCACGGATTTGATATTAAAAATAAAAATTGGATCCAATATAGCAGACTGAAACTTTAAAATCATGAAAATAAATTTGAAAAACATCTAATGTGGTTCTACGATATAAAAATAAAATAAAAAGAATAATTGTATTTCCATGAATAAAATATTGCGCTTGACTTCAAGGTACATTTTAAATATAATACTATAATAAATACATGGATTCCGATAATCGTTAAAAAGGCGAAAGTACTTTTTCCTCTATGCTTAATACTTCTTAATAAATACCAGTGCAAATAATTTGTAATTAATATAATATTTATTGATTTCCATAAATGAATAAATAATACAACTGTAATAAAAATAATAAAAAGAACTTTTTAATCATTGCCCTCTTTGTTAACAACTCTTTTCATATCCTCCAATACGTACGAATTGTTATCCGAATCCTTAGTGTCAATGTCAAAAACATTGTAAGGGTTCATCGATGCGAAAAGTTTTGGAACACATCTTCCATATTTTTTCTCGAGAAGCTTTTCGGGCAAAGTCTAGGCGATAGTTTCTTATCAACTTGTCCGTTGATTTTTGTGCATCTTTTGATAGTTTACCTATCGGTAATTTTGCAAATGCTATGATGTTTGGTCAATGGAGTAAGTAATTTGTGGATTTCTGTTGGCATATTTTACCAAGAATATTGATAAACAATCTTGTTGTTTGAAGTGTGTATCCCAAATATTCTCTATTGCAGTTTAATGTCCGCTTCCAATAGTTTTCAAAATGACGGGAAACCAGAGGATCAGTTTTCGCTTTAATCTTGCTATACTAGCTGGCTCATCACTGTTCTCGAAGAAACGTCGAACTGTGTTGCCATCGTTAGTGCTTCCTAACCCTTTCTTTGGCATGTCAACAAGAAGTCCTTGTCTTTCTGCTTACGGGCTTACCACTTCTGTATGTCACGTTGATACGACAAATACAAGCAGCATTCGGAGAATCGAATACATGCGTGTAGAGTTATCAGCCGTAGCTTGAAATACGCAGTATTTACTGGGACACAGTATCAATGTTGTTGAACTGAGGTGTTGTTTGGTAGAGGTAACAATGTTGGACCGATTTTGTTCCAGCCAAAGTATTTATCTAGCCGTCTATCATCCTCATAGATATGTTGTAGTGTATTGAAGCTGGGGTGGCAAAGAGAACTCTTTTGTATGGTGCAAGTTGTTAAGTTCGAGTTTATAATTTTCTGTTTTCTTTAAAGACTTTTTTTCGGTTTCCTTAATAAATTTAAATTTCAGAGACCCGCAATTCATAGTAAAGGAGGGTTTGAAATTGTACAACAGAATCTGTTCTTGTTTAGTTTGTTAATTGAAGTCGAACAATAGAGGTTAGGAATAAGTTTGTATCAGAAATAATCGCATCGGTGAATTTCATTTTGTACTGACTCTGATCTGACGTTCCATCGAAGCTCCATTTGAAAATGAAACTCATATCTACAAATCTATTTAGTCGATTTGTGCAAGGGCCTCTAATTGAAGCAATATAATTCGATCCAGTGTATGATCCAGTAAGCCTTGAAATTTAAGTTCGACTTTTGATTTAGTAAAAGTTAAATACTCGTCATGTGGATAACATGCTTTTTTTTTGTATTTCACATACCAGAGTATAATTACTGCCTTTCTGTTTAGCCCAATTTTGTAATCGTTGATATTTGTTTCTCGATAATCCAATGTCAAACAGAAGAGCGGCGCACAAATGTAACTGGGCTCTATGCAACAACAACACTGTTGCCTTTGACCTGACATGAAACTTTAGTAAAAAAACACTGGCCGTTCATATTACCGAGGTTTAATAGATAGGTTACTATAGCCAACCTTCTAATTTAAAATTCTTAACTAGAAATTATTTTGGCCGTTTTCTAAATTCTGGTCCACTAAGCCCGTCTAACTTCTTTCAGGTTAGTTCGGAACAGAAGATCGTAGGGAACGCCTACACGCAATATTACCCCCGCTAACTTCCGTGAGACACGAAGACGAGCAATACTTTGAAACGGATAAGAGGGTGTATTTATTTTTCGTCTAAACTTATAACGTAGACGTAATTTGGAATATTTAATGACTATTTGATACACTGATTATTTTAAATACATTAAATAGTAGAAATACAAAAAAAAAAATAGTTTTTGTTGGCCGTTGAGCGTAAAGAAAATTGACATTTCTGTTACAAAATAAACATTTATTCTAATAAAAATACTAGTGAAACGCAACGGTAATTTCTAAGTAAATAAGCTAATAGACTACTTTAAAATTAAAAATCATTCTCAAAAATAAACTTTTATTCTGGTAAAAATAAAAGTAACACGTTCAGTAATTGTAAATAAATAAACAAATAATTAAATTCAATTTAAATCGAGAAAAACACCTAAAAGTCTACAAGAGGTGTTCAAACAGGCCTCCACTTTGAGCGAGACAATAACCCAGTCTATTGTAAAATACGGTCCGCGTATTTGCCAAAACTTGAGGGGTTATATCTCTATTAGCCCTTTCTATCATGTCCTCACAAAACACCATACGTGTTTCCTGGTCTTTCGGAAAAGAGTTATTCGCAATTTGTAACAGCGATATTTGTTACGCTTTAAAATATTCCGAACTGTTCGAGCGTTCATATCAAGTTTTTCGGCAATTACGGTACTATTGCAAGGAAAATTATTTTCTGCTAAACTAAAAACGTCATTCTCCTGATCTGCTCGTTCTTCAGTAATTTGAGGAACCGGTTGCTCCTCATTACTATCAGTGCATTTTTTTACAAATTTTTAGACAACTGGTTGTCTCAAATTTTTTAATAATTTCCGAAATTCTAAATTTTCAAGAAACAGGATGATTTTCGCACATAAAAGCAAATCTGCCGATTATTTATCAGAATAGTGTACCACTTAATAATCTGCTCTTTTTGTTCCGTGGAATAAACTACCATTGTAACAAAAAAATTTGGCGCGCAACACGGTACTTACGCTTCAACAGACTGAATTAAAGCAAATGACTTGGAATCCTCTTGTTATGCTAGGGCGTGGCGTATACTGCCGCCCGCTCTCACCGCGCCAGCATTGTATTACCCCTCACCCTAGGGCCAATCTACATTTCTTAAAAAAATTAAATGCAGTCATAAAACTATTTTTATGCTTATTGAAAATCAGATGTCCATATTATTCTTTGTTAACATTTTATTGTAAAAATATTAAGCATTGTTGCCTTTATTTCCTTAAATTGCATTAAAAATCTTAAAATTATTTTTAATGATTTGCGTTTTCCCATTATCATTTTTAGGCTTTATTTACTGATTAGAGAGTGCTTTGATATATAATTAATTATATTATTTAGAAAATGGCACTATAAACTAAATATTGCTTTTACTGAATGGGAAGCCATTATTTATGATGAAATAAAACAAAAGAAATAAATAATCGTTTCAAATAAATGCAATATTTGAAGTATTAATTAATTTTTGAATAAATAAATTTAATTAAAAAATAATTTAATTGATAAAACTAACCTTAAAATAGCTGATTATGCACAATCTTTTTTAGATTGTTTAGGTTTTTCACATATAGTTTTATTTTTTATTATGATACTGAACGTAAGTCATCCCTTGGTGAAAAAAAATCTGTTTAGATTATTGTTTTTGTAAATATAGTTTTTATCTGCTGAGGGCCTTTAACCTCGTAAATTATGTAAATAATGAAATAGTTTTTTAAGTTAAATTTGAAGGAGTTTATTAATATACTGAAATAATTCACAGAGTTTGAAAATCATCCTATTCAAGTATTTTTCTAGAGTTAGTCATAGAAATTTATTGGTTATGAATAAAGCATATAATATAAAAAACATCTAATGACAAAATGTTAAATATTTTTTTTATGAAATTGTAAATAATACTTGACCAATTTTCCAATTGACAACTTGATTTTCATTATTATAATATTCTAAAAGGGATTCTAAAAGAAAATGTTATCTTCTTAAGGGTCAATATATTCTACGCTAAATATATTTTTAATAAGCTTTTACTAACAATTTTGTTAACGTGAAAATGAGCAAATAAATAATAAATATAATTATTATAAACAAAATTATCCTTCACTACTTTTGGAAACTTTCTTTTCATATCTGCAAAGTTTCCGCGCAATCAGCTCAGACGTTCCGAAGATTAGCTCATAAATACAGACAGGGAAAAAGTAGCGTATATCACTCTGACAACCTTCTTTTCATGTCTGTAAGTTTTCGTCAAAATCGGTTCAGCCATTACGAAGATTAGATCGTGTAGACAGACAGACCAAAAAAAGCAGCCTGTATCACTCTTGATCACCTCCTCTTCATATCTGTAAAGTTTCATTGAAAGCCATTTCAAAAAGTATTCAGTACAGAAGAACAGACAGACAGAAAAAAGCAGCCTATATCAGTCGTGACAGGTAACCCTCTTTCTTTTGTAAATTTTTGTGGAAATCGGTTCAGCCGTTTTGAAGATTAGTCTGGACAGAGAGCCTGACAGAAAAGCAGCCTATATTACTCCTGACAACCTCCTTTTTATCAGTAAAATTTTATCGAAATCGGTTCAGCTTTTTCGAAGATTAACCCGAACAGACAAACAGACAGAAAAAAGTAGCCTAAATCAGTCCTGACAACCCCCTGTTCATGTTTGTAAAGTTTCATCGTAATTGGTTCAGCCTTTTCGAAGATTAGCTCAGACAGACGGACAGATAGACACTTAAATTTGATTTATACACTGTAAAAAGAAAATGCGTTAAATTTAAGGTAAATGTGCTGGAAGTAAATTTCATAAGCCGTTTCTTAAATTCAATGAATGTAAAGCATTAAATTTAAGAACTCTTACATTAATCTAAATTAATATATTCCATTAAATTTAATGTAAATTGGAAGTTGATGGCAAAATTATACAACAGGAGATGAAGTTTAAATATTTAGGAATATCAATCTCGGGATTTGGTGATGTCGAGACTGAGGTGAGGGAACAAACACAAAAAGCGACAAGAATAGCGGGGTGTCTGAACGATACTATATGGCGAAATAAAAACATCGGAACAGAAACTAAATCCAGAATATATAAAGCAGTAATTAGGCCAATTATGACATATACCGCTGAAACTCGCCCCGATACATCAAAAACCAAACAGATTTTAGAAACCACTGAAATGAGGGTGCTGCGCAGGATAACAGGAAAAACACTGTACGATAGAGAAAGGAGTGAAAATGTAAGAGAGAGGTGCAAGGTGGAAAACATAAACGACTGGGTGCTGAACAGAAAGGTGGAATGGAATGGGCACATTGACAGGATGGACGACCGAAGAATTGTGAGAGTCACACGTGATAAGTCACCAGCGGGACGTAGGAGTACAGGACGCCCCCGAAAGCGATGGAGCGACAACTTGAATGTATAGTGGACAGAGTGGTGAGGGAAAACAGGCGTTTCGTCTAAACCAAAGAAAGAAGAAGAAGAAGAAGAAGAAATTTAATGTAATCATATATTAAATTTAAAGTTTGATCATTACTTTTTAAGGTAACTATGCACGTTAAATATACAGCCAGTGTTCATTGATTTTAAGATATGTTATCACATATTTAATGCACCAACGTTATGACAGCGTTGCCAACCTTTTGATTTATGAATACTGTACAGAGCTCATATAAAATACCGTACATTGCCGTACCAGCCATGTAATTGATTGAATTAAAAAAAAAGATTGAAAATTTACTGGGCTTATAGGTCTTGGTATTTTAAGCGGGCGATTTTCTATCCTTGCATCTTTCTTTTAAACCCATCACTAGAAATTTGACATTAGTTTTCTTTTACATCTAAAAATCTGAAAACAATTTATGCTTAGAATAGTCACGTAATACAGTAAAAAAATTTCAGCCAGGTTCAAGACTTAGACCCGATTTAGTTGCCACGGAAGTTAGATCTTCTGGTCGACCAGTTTTGTTTTACTTGTGATACTGTTATAATTTGTACTAAATACAATATATCAACAAATAAACGCTTTGATAGGAATATTAAAGAAGTATTGGGGAGAGGAATAGTTGTCTTCAAAAAATAAACACACTATTCTATTTTTATCCATTTAGTAATAAAGGAAAATCAATTTTTTTAACCTTACATTTTTAAGGTTCAAAACTTGCTTGATTTATCGTTGCGCTTGTCAATCTAAACTCTCTACTGTCAATTTACACCGCTTTTAAAATGAGATCATTTAAGTGAATAAGGTGGTTTAACTTTAACATAGAAAATATTTTTTAATGTGAGAATAGATTGCATCACTTATTCCAAAAAATTAAATAAAATATTTTTTCAAAAGTATCATAATAAAAGAAAATTGACCAAGTAAATCGATTTGCATTCAGAAACTTCTTTATTAATGAAGCTCTTAAATTGGTGAAATTACCATACTTTTACAGTACGGTAATGTGTTTGGTTCATATACCGTACAATGACTGAAATTACCGTACATGTATGGGAATTACCGTACGGTTGGCAACGTTGATATGTAGTCAAAAAATTCTGCTACCTGGAAAAGGTGGAAATTTTTCCCATAGGTAGTGTATCGTCATCTGTAGGCCGGTTTCAAACTGATTGGTTTCCGTCAGTACCGGCAGAAATGAACACCTTATCGTAAGAAAATTGAGTAATTTAAGCAATTTATATCATACTAAATAAAACGTTCAATACAAGTTACGACATCTACCGGAATCCCATGCAATGTATCATGAATATTAATGTAAATTGCTTTAATGTTAAGGAATATGTGAATTAATTTTAATATACAGAAAGTTCAAATGTCTTTTTAGTTACTTTATTGAAATTTAAGATACTATTTAATCAAATTTAATGTACAACGAACTGACATTTCAATGAATTTGCTTTAAATTCAAAGTAGATGTAAAGTACAAAATCATTAAATTTAATGTAAAATATACATTAAATTTTCCTTAATGTATAGAATATTAGTTAAAGTAATTCCGTTTATGTTTTTTAATCATTTACTTTCGACTATTGTTCCAAAATTCAAATACATTTATGCATTTTATATCGATTTAGAGAACATTGGTATTTAATTAAACTTTTTTATACAGATAAAAGATTTTTAAATTAAAATTACATTGTTCATAGTAAAACTTTTATTCTATTTAAAATTTTTAAATTTTATATTCGGTAAAATAAAATTGGTTTTGTAATTTTATTTTGAAAAAGACCAAAAAAATGTTAAAGAAAGTTGATTTAAATTAATTTTTATACCTTAATATACAATTTGATGTAAATTCAAAACTGTTTGTGAAAATGTCAAATAGTTCATATACTTAGCGTATACGGGGTAAGAATAAGTGAAATATCAAACTTTCCGTGTTTAGAGATATTTATTTGAGTTATTGATAAAACAAATTGTCGAAATGGGATATATAATAACTCAGAAATGTGTAAAATTTAATTAACAAATTTAACCATACCCTCTAGGAGGATAGGAAGTTTCTCTACTTCCTGATACGTGCTTGACAATCTCGGGTCTTTAAGCTCATTGTGTGTAGTCCTCTTAATGTCAAATAAAATCTATCATGGAAACGTTCGCTATAAATTCAATAATTACGGTCTAGGGAGTCGGATATCCCTTACCGGTTGATGTAGGCCGACAACTTCTCTAATAAGGACAGAAGGCTGAAACTAAATTTCTTGATGATGTCTTGGCCCGACGTACTTTGTTTTTGTAAATATTGTCTTGGAACAATTCTCATGATGTATCTGCAGTTAGGGTTGTTAATAAAAATATCAGATTTTCGAAAATGAGTTACACAGTTCTTTTTTACAGTATTTTGTAATTCTAATAACTTCAAACGTTTCTCATGTCAACTAGACGACATATTACCATTGTTTTTCACTAATTAAATCAACTGAACTAAATTAAATAAACATGTGCATTTCACAAGAGTATTAATTAACATCAAATAACATAACCTTTCCTCTCGACTTCGATAATCCATCATAGACAATGAAGGCTGCATTCGACTTGTTGAATGCAGTATACTTTAAATAATTTCTGATAATTATGATAATATAGTCTAAATAATTGACAAGAAAAATGGGAAATATTAAAATATTTTAAATAATATCGACGTCAACAGTTATATCGATATATTTTCTGAAAGTATACTAGTCATAATTATCCGTAAGTCCAAAAAATAATATCGATATTTGGATATAACGATATTTTATCAATAGTTCTATCTGATCTGCAGTAACTTTTGGTTTTCACGCTGGCGTTACGTTTGTTGATAGCGGTTTGAAATTATTGTTTTGTTTTTGTATTTATTCGTATTTTAAAGGTTAAAATAGTGCTTTAAATACTTTCAAAATTAGAAATAGATGATGTAATCGGTTGTTCGGAATATTACTCAAACGGTACGAACGGGTTAAAATAACAGAAAATGATTCATCGTGAAAGTTTTTTGCCTAATGAACATAGCAAAGTTTGTGAGGTGTAAATTAAATTTCTTGTTTTGGAAAAGTAATAAGTAAAAAGGATTTTATATAGACATCCCGAAATGGGTGAGGTTGTTACTTTGAAATTAAATAGACCAAGATTAAACCAACACAGCTTACCAAGTAAACTTCCCAGTTGTCCAAATTACCTATCCATCTAGCGTGGAAAGACAAAATGTAAAACGAACAAACTACAAGCCAATCGTAAATTTCCAAGGGGTCATTTGATACACCATGATTTATATCTACAACGATACTTCTATAAGAAACAATGACTTTAAGCATTATGCCGTCAATTTTGGGTGGCACAAGCGGCTACACAGGAATATTGAATTTTCCACCCGGAGGTGGGAAATATGGACAAAATATTTTTGTATGGTTTGCCGGCATGGGGGTGAAATCCTCGAACGTAACACCTTGCCCTTAAGTAGTATAGTGGTGGTAATTTAAACTATAATAAGACCTAATGGTTTTAATACTTTTTGATGAAACAATGACATTTTTTGTCATGCCTTACATTCTCCATGTAACATATGACTGTCCGAAGAAAATCTATTTCCCTCTGAAAAGATACATTTGATTTTTGTTACGGCACTGATCTACTTTGTCTGTACTTAAAACAATAATAAAAAAACTAAATGCTGTACAAGAAAGAATGATACCAGATGGATAAAAAAGTGTCTCGTCACACCTAAAACTTTATTTTATTTTTGCAACTATTTCCTTTTTCATTATTGTCTGGCGTTTGTATAATTCAATTTCTATGCTTACATAGACTCATTATTCGACCATATCGTACAGGTTTGCCAACACAGGGGTAAAAAATCCTGGGCGCAATCCCATACCTCAGATCCCTATAGGGTACCAAATTATTGGAAAATGTACGGCATCGATTTCAAAATATTAAATAACAGTGAAAATATTTTTTAAGAACTGGGCCGTATAAAAATGATGTTCTAATGTAAAAATCAAAATTATTTTAAATATAAAAGCGTACAATTTATTTAGTCAAGGGTTAATAAGCAACTATTGTAAATGTAAAGAATATCTTTTTTTTTTTTCAAAATCATTCTAATGAATAATGAAAAATAAAACTGCATTCTGTATATGTTGAAATATCATCATTTCTGCGCATCACTAGCGGCGCAAGCAAGCCAATATATAAGTAAGTAAATTTGATTCGCAGTAATAAATGTTTGTAGAAGTTTATGAAATTATCGCTGGTTACATAAAATTTGTAATAGTTTTATTGAATATTTTTTGATAGATTCACATTTTACAAAAGTTTCATAAAATTTTATAAACGTTTATACATTTTTATTTCAGTTTACAATCAATTAAGTTCTTATATCCATTTTCGAGCGGAGAATATGAATACAAAATTTAGGCATATGTTCTCACAAATTTAGTCTAATAAGTTGCAAGATTATTTGAAGATCGTTTGAACTGGAGGACACCCAAAATATATTTAAAATAAAATCGACTAAATCTTACCAGTTTTGGTGTTCAAGTTTTACAGATACGCGATGTCATGTCTCCCTATGTATTAACAATGTAACTTCAAGAATGCACGTGGTTTATTTGCATTAATATAACAATAGAGTGTGAGACGTTGCCAAATATACGTTTTTCCCAGGTTAACGAAATTTTTACAAATTGACAACACCGCACGGGTTATCTCCAGGGATGATCCCCCATATACGAAGTCCTAACCACCCATGGCTTAAAATAGTCATTTAAACTTATGTAAATCGACTTTTATGTTTATTTTGTACTTAACAGCCCCTGAATATAAACGGCACTATTGCGAATATAATGGAATTGAATATAAAATTTTCGAATATTCTCTAAAAATGTACAAGCCATATTTTGGTACATAAGCAAAGCGGAGTGATAAGTCATTCGAAGTTAGTGACTCAAATCGAATAGTTGAGTTTGTAAGATGTTTTTAAAGTGTGTAAACAATCCAGATCACTTCTGTTTTATTTGTAGTGAGGTGACTTTTACGTTTCAGAAGTAGTCTATTACTCCATTCAAAAAAAAATACATATCAGCTTTATTTCGGTTGCAATATTAGGGATCAAGTCAAAGAGTGGGCACCACATATCTACTGTAATGCATGCGCTTCAAGTCTGAGAAACTGGTTAAATGTTAAAAGAGGATTGTGTTTGATGGGAAAGGCACAAGCATATCTAAGAAGAAAAAGTCGGTTATCAACTATCCAAATTATACCATCTGCCATGAGAGCTGTGCCTCATAGTGACGAACTTACTATTCCAGAACCCCCAAAAGCATCACTTACGAATCAGATAATAACGATACAATAATTTCTCAAGAAGAAGATGTGGCATCAACATCAAGAGATACTGATTTCACACCCAACATGTTACACCTCCAACTGCACAAAATAACCCAATCAGAATTAAATGATCTTGTGAGAACCAAAAAGGAAAGCAGAGTTACTATGATCAAGATTACAGTAGCGGAACTTATTAGAAAAAGATGTTTCAATATGTGTTTTTCGTAAACGCTATAAAGGCCTAGCACCATTTTTCAACATGGAAAAGAATTTGGTTTTCTGCAATAACATTAGCGGTTTATTGGAGGCTTTAAATATAAATTACAAGCCAGAGGAATGGATTGTTTATAGACAGTTCAACATTGAGTATAAAAGCAGTACTATTGCATATGGGAAATATTTTACTGTATATTCCGGTTGGATATGCAGTTCACATGATAGAATTTTACGACAATATTTAGTACTTATTGATGAGTACCAATGATACATCTGTGGCGACTTAAAGGTGATTTTTACTTGGGCCAGGCGTCCAAGTTTTTCTGTTTTTTGTGTGAATTGGGCAGTCGGGCAAAGGCACTTTATTACAAGAGAAAAGACTGGTCCGTTCGACAATCATTAAAGCCAGGTGTTTTTGTTGTCACCACTGAATATCAAATTGGGCCTAATGAAAAGCTTTGTGACGTAAAAATTAAAGAAGGTATTTTTGTTGGGCCACATATTCGAAATATTCTGAAAGACAAACATTTTGACAGCAAATATTGAAAAAAATGCTTGGAAATAGAAAAGCTGACAATTACGTTTCTCTTGTTGAAAGTATGCTGTCATCGTATCAAAAAATGGGTTGCAATATGTCTCTAAAGTTGCATTTCCTACATTCATATCTGGACTTTTTTCCTGTCAACTGCGGAGCTGTAAGTGATGAGCACGGCGAACGCTTCCATTAGGATATATCGACAATGGATAAAAGGTACCAGGGAAAGTGGAATGCCTCCATGCTTTCTGACTATTGTTGGACTCTTGTTAAAGATGCTCCAGAAACAATTTGCAAAAGAAAATCTAAAGGGCAGGATATTTAATGTTTCTATAGATGTAAAAGTATATATTTTTTATTATTTTGTTAAAAGTAAAATAAAAAAAACTTGTTCTTGAAAATCGCAACTAAGTTTTCAATTTCATTGTCATTTTTGTGTCCAGCGCTCCAAAATTTAAAAAAAATGCACTTTTCACTCAAGATACAACAAATAAGCAAAAATTTGTTGCGTAGTGTTAGTTTTAAATATTACATACTATATATCACATAAATTTTTATATAATAAATCAAATTAATCATTAGAATTTTATTTATTGAATCAAAAAAATTTCAGTTAAAGCTTTAAGTACAAAAATTACTGTTTCGGGGTATAATATAATTTAACATAACAAATTTTCCATTAATTAAATATAAACAGTATTACATTTTTTAATCATTACTTGACATTATCCATACAATTATATTAATACCGTACAGTAATTAATGACCTTCAAAAATCTAACTAAAAGCTTTTACGTTAAAACTAATGTTTTCGCGGTATATTATCATGTATTATAAATAATTTTCCATTAAATATAAACGGCATTATATTTTTTGATTATTATTTGATATTGTCTGTGAACTTTTGTTAATGCTATACAGTAATTTTTGACCATAAAAGACACTGAAAACATCAGCCGTGAAAAATTCTCAAAAAGAAAATGTACAGTATCTCTTCTTCTTTATTTTTTGCCTTTGAAGAATATAAAATATCTGTAATATTAGTAATATTACTTTTCTTTTTCATTACAAGGCATTTTTGAAAAATAGTAAAACATGTAAATTGCCATTTTTGTTTAATTTTTAGTTTCTTTTGGTGCCATTAATTATAAACGTCTATAATTAACAACAATAATATTTAAAAAGACAAATAAATGCTATATTTACAGATCCATTATACAAACAACAGTGGTAGTACATACAGATTACAGATCAACTATCAATCTATATAAAACAATCTTTTTTTTTCATTGCGTTTTTAAATGAGTCCAAAGTTAAATTAAACATATCTACATTATCACATTTATTTGCTAGTAAAGGTAACTTACTGACAAAAGACGTCCTGAAGTAATTAGTTCTATGATAAAAGAAGTCATGGTTACAGAGTTCTCTTTGTGTCACCTTTATTTTAATTTTTTCCAAAACAGTTGTGGACAGTCAATCATATAATTTGCTATCTTAAATAAAGTGCAAATATCCAAATAATTTCGACGCTGTTCAAGGGGAAAAATATTTTTCTAAATTCTTTTAATGAAATCTATATGTATCTTATATTGTGGAGGCCAAATTTGGCTTGCATATTCTAGGGTAAAACTTATATAGGAGAAATAAAGTGAAATTTTAAAATCATGCAACCTTCTTTTAAGAAAACCCATAGTTTTTAAGGCCTTATTCGTGATGTAACTTATAATCAGAATCAATAACATTTAATTTTTTCGGTAAAACTGCATTACTTTACATTTATCAACATTGAGTTCCATGTCATTCATATTGCGCCAAGTTATTTGTGTCTTGTTGTACCTTTTTAAAACCTTCAAGTAAGTTTAAAGTTCTAAAAAACTTCAGATCATCCGCATATGAAAGCATGTCGCAACAGATTTAGGTACTAAAAATTCATCAATATCATTGTCTTTATCACTATAAACTGTTTAAAAAAATCTGCTAGAAAATTTGCTGTATCTAACTCACTATTACTAGTTTGACCATTATATGTTATAGAGATGGAAAAATTATAATTCTTGTTTTTTAAATTAACAAATCTCCAGAAAGCCCTTAAATCTTCCCTCATGGCATCTTCCATAGAATGAATATATTCGTTATAACCATCAGTAACTAACTCATCACATGTTCTTTTTAACTCTGAAAAAATCATATAATCAATATGCTTATTACTTTTTTTTTAATTCTTCATATAGCTCTTTCTAAAAATTAACTCCTTTAATTCATCGGAATACCATGAACTTGAAACTTGGACTTCTTTGACCTAACTATAAAGACAAAAGATTCAAAAGCATTATAAATAATATCATAGAAGCTACTTATTATCAAATCAACATTATCAGTGTCAAGCAAAACACCCCAATCAAAAGAACCCACGTCAGTATTTATATCATTAAAATTTGCATTTTTAAAATTAAAAAACTCTCTATCAAACTCCAAAGTTTCAAGAAGTTTCAATTCAGTAAGATGACAAATTACTGCAGGATGATATACATCACAAGGCAAAATAGCAGCTAATTGTAAGACAGTTTTTGTTTGTTCTATCACTGTGTAGGACATTTGAGATATACACATATTATTGTCCCAATAAATTCTAGGTAAATTAAAATCTCTACATAAAATAAAGTAATCACATTTATATTCTTCAAATACATCTTCTAGAGAACTACAAAATTCTTCATAAGTCTTATATATTGATAACATTAATTATTACACACAAATGTTCAATTGAATCCAAACATCCTCCAATCATCCAAGGTACAAGATCTGATTTTACAGATATCATCACGCCTCCACCTGATCTTTCACATCTGTAAATATTTAAGTCTAAAAATCCTAACTCTCCATTCTGAATCTTATCATGTAGCCATGTCCCTACAAATACCATTATGTTAAACTGAAATGTGTCTACGGAGAATTGCAAAATCCTCATTTTAAATTGCGCGGAAGATCAGATCGATATATCTTTCAGTTTGACTGCGATAATTTTGATTGGGGGGTCCCCTATGCCTATATCAAACATTAAAAGATCTATCGCCAGAACGATCATAAATAGGTTTATTCGTCGAGAATCTGTTTCTTTGGTAAACCTCAGTTGGAGTTCTGCCCAAGGTTTGAAAATGGTTACTTAATTTTTTACAAAAAATCTTCATTGTTTAATATCTGATAAAACTTATCACTATTTCCAATGTTAAATTAATTTGTTTGCCCTAGTGTATTAAGCTTTTGAATTTCTAATTGATCATCTCTGTCAAGTGATACTTTTTTAATGATACAGTTTTTACTGTAGTTGGATTGGATTTTTTGGTTACATGGCCTAGATAAATTCACGTTTTCACTTCTTCACCACAGAAAATTTCGTATATTTCATCTGAAGTACCTTTATTAGTGTTCAGTTTTTTTAATTCATGGTTTTTGACACATACATTTTGGTAATAGGCTTTCCTAGTGTCCTTTCAAGTTGCTCGATGGTGAACTGTGAATATGAATTGTCATTATTGGTATTCATATCCACCTTCTTCAATTCATCACTGGTTATGTCACTTTTAGGGTTTGAATTGTCCTCTACTTGATTTATTTTATTTTCTAAACACTTTATATCTGTTCTATTTGTATCTACATTGCTCGTATTTTCCTCTATTTTATCCCGCAAATCTTTGATTTCCTTCTCTATTTCAGTTACTTTGGACGCTAGTCCAAGAAATCTATTCAGTAGCCTCAAACAATTAATGCAAAGGAAAGAAAGTACGCGAGAATCTAAAGTAAGGGCTCGTACTTCTGTTGTAGTTAAATTACTGCATTTCTTACAGAAAAATTTCCTGTAGTTATCACCAGGGTAACCAAAAATTTCATAACCGCTACCACTTTTTTTCTCTCGGAAAATGCATGATGACTTGTATTCTTCACATACTCCCAATATTTTTGATAATTTTCTTCTAAGATTTTTTTTTCTAAAATTTACTTGTTTTTTTTTTAATGTTTACTGATTTATGAATATGAAACTTGGCAAAGCTGTAAAATTCGTTTAAACTTCTAAAACTGACTAGCTGAATATTTTGATTTGTCGACTGGTTCAATTCCTGCCGAATTCCAGCAATTTCAAGACCCCCTTTACTTCCACGACTAAATTACCCTAAAATGCATCCAAACAACAGTATTTCTAATATTAAAACATCCAAAAAATACGAAAAACGAAAGAAAATTACTGACAACCTAAACACGTCACATTACAGCGTTGCTGATACTCGTCATATTTAGTCACATAATATCAAAAATCGGTTGTCCTACAAAATTTAATAATCTCATAGAGAGAAAAATAGGTTTAACCCCTAAATGAAGATAATTGTATTTTTAACCGACTTCTAAAAGAAGGAGGTTCTCAATTAGTCGAGTATGTATGTTTTTCTTATGTATGTACACCGATTATTCCGGAACCGCGACACCGATTGGAATGAAATTTTTTACAATATGTTCAGGAAGTTGCTGCGGTGGTCCCATATTTTTTTCAAAATTGGTGTGGGGGTATTTTTGCGGTCACATAAAACGAATTCAAAATGTTTTTAAAAAATTCAATATGGTAGATCCAATATGGCGGCCAAAAAAATTAATTTTGTCCGATTTTCTTCAAAATTGGCGCGGGGGAGTTTTCGGGGTCGCACATGACGAATCGTAAATTATTTTTAAAAAATTCATTATGGCGGATCCAATACGGCGGACGAAAAAATCAATTTTGTTCGATTTTCTCCAAAATTGGCATGTGGGAGATTTCGGGGTCGCACATAACGCAACTGGAATTATTTTAAAAAAATTCAATATGGCGTATTACATATGGCGGATAAAAAATTAATTTTGGCCGTTTTTTTTTCAAAATTGATACCAGGTAGTTTTTGGAATCGCACATTATAAATCTGACATTATTTAAAAAACTAAATATGGCGGATCTAAGATGGCGGATTAAAGTTTTCTGTTTAATCTCTCTAATTTAAGATATTTTTTGAAATACTCAATCTGGCGGATTTAATGTAGTGTCCTAGAAATTTTAAATTTTTCGATATTCTCCAAAACTGATATGGGGGGCTCTTGAGGGTGTAAATTATGAGTTTTAAAGTATTTTTTCCAGGATTTAATACGGCGAATTCAATATAGCGGACTAAAAATTTTACATTTTTCGATTTTTTTCAAATGTGGACTGAATCGTTTTTGAGGATTTCAATAGCGAATATAAAATTATTTTAAGAAAATCTAATATGTCACATATAATAAGACGGTCTAGAAATTTTAAATTTCTCGATTTCATCCAAAATTGGTACTTTGGGGCTTGGAAAGGTTTAGATTTAGATTAGATTAAACGTTAAAATTATCTTTTCGAAATTCAATATGGCAGATCCAATATGGTGAATTGAAAATTTTACCTTATTCGCATATTTCAGATTTGGTATTCTGGAATTTTCGGGTTATTACGAATATGAGGTTTATTTTTTACAACTATTAGGTTAATAAGATACAATATGAAGGACTGAAAATTTTACATTTTCCGATTTTGTCTAAAATTGATATTGCGGATTCTTGAGGCGTATGCAAGCAGTATAAAATATATCGGGTTAAGAAATTTACGTTCTTTAAATATCGATATTGGAAGGTTTTGAGATCTATATTACCAATCAAAATTAATTTGAAATTTAAGATAGTGGGCTTACTATGACAGACTAATTATTTATTTGATATAATTTCACTGGTATTTGGAGAACTCTAAGAATCAAAGAACTTTTAGTAGTTTATTTTAGGGTGATTTACAACTTTGGATAAAATGCCACCTTGGACTCATTGAAAGGTACACTAATCTCGATTAGTACTTAGTTCAAATAATTTATGGATATCATAATGAATTCAAAACAAAAAAACGAAAAATAAAACTTTTATAAAAAAAATTGAACCGACTTCCAAAAGTGCGCTAAAAAGTGAAAAATAACTATAAATTTTTATATGAAATTGAAATTTTTGAAGTCGGCGCCAAAAAATTTCTAAATGAAACAAATAACTACTAATATATACAAATTATGGTAAGAAAACAATTACAAATAAAGTATTTTTAATCTGTTTATGCGAATTATACTTTGTTAGGTATTGGTTTTGGCGCCGACTTCAAAAATTTTAATTTCATATAAAAATTTATAGTTATTTTTCACTTTTTAGCGCACTTTTAACAGTCAGTTCAATTTTTTTTATAAAAATTTTATTATATCTATATAAACCAAAATT
Organism: Diaprepes abbreviatus; assembly: GCA_034092305.1. Taxonomy (NCBI): domain Eukaryota; kingdom Metazoa; phylum Arthropoda; class Insecta; order Coleoptera; family Curculionidae; genus Diaprepes; species Diaprepes abbreviatus. The sequence continues at coordinate 28,513,825 of JASJET010000022.1, forward strand.
TTCATACGGCACAATTGCTAAAAACTATTTTTAGTATTAATTAATATTTGAAATCGTACAAAAGCCGCATAGCAGCAAATCACCTAAATTTGCAACAAAATTGTCGGAAAATTGAAAATTCTCCTGGCTGCCGGTTTCATTATTTTTGTACGACACTAAGTTATAGGTGATTTTTTTTTGTATTATCTATCAACTTGAGAAATGCTGTACAAAAATATTTTCTGCACATCTTCCACCTCCGGGTGGAAAATTCAATTTTCCTGTGTAGCCGCTTTTGCCACTCAAAATTGACGGCAAAGTGCTTAAAGTCATTGTTTCTTATAGAAGTATCGTTGTGAATATAACTCATGGTGTATCAAATGACCCCTCGGGAATTTATGATGCGCTTGGAGATTACAATAATATGTCCTTAAACAAGGCTTTTTAATATACTTTGATAGCTGCAATACATACTGAGCAAAAACAGTTATTAATATTACTCACTACTGCGATCAAAAATTACTCTGGCAAAAAAGTAATCATTTAAACAAAGATCATAAATATCAATTAAATACCTGGGCTAAATATGCTGTATAATAAAAAATATCTAGGTTAATCAGTGAAGAAACGCAAAAAATTTTCTCAGTTCCTCTTTGAGTACCTACACCTTTGAGAAATTGTGCAATGTGAGAACACACAAAATCTTTAGGGTTTTGTGTTTAACATTAGGTGTTATTCTATTGTATATGATTTTTATGGAAACTCACCTTAACATTTTTTTCTAAAAACTACAATAAAACACTTTAAACAAAGTAGTGTTTTTGCAAATCAAATTCTAGTTTTTTCATCTATGACTGTTATTTCTGTTAACATATAATTTACTTAAATAGTTTAAAATATTTAAATAACTCTCACCTTAGGTTCATAAATAAATTTTAAAGTAAAATACACAAAAATCCAACAAAATGTATATAATAACGTGTTGATCTAATGGTGTCCCAGTAATTGTTCTGTACGTCCAGCAGTAAGCATCTGCGGAGTATCGCCAAAGTTACTTTTTCAAAAAAACACTTAAAGATTGAAGCATTGATTTTAATTGGATGGGCCTTTATCGTCCTCGAGTCTCCACCATTTTAGCTCCAATTTATAATTCTTTTTTGAAATAGTCTCCACCATTTTAGCTCCAATTTATAATTCTTTTTTGAATTAAATATTTTGCAAAGAAAATAATCAAGATAACTGTTTTCAACAAAGTATTTATAGTTTTCAACCTTTCAAGTGCCTTAAAATTCGTATTAAATATTATCAGGCTGCTCATATGTAACCAACTACTTGAAATACACTGAACCACTTTGTCAGTTTTTGTATAGGTCATATTCGACTTAAAGGTAATGACAAGCGTAGTTAAGAATCGACAGAACTTTTTGATTTTGAAAAATACTCCTCATATCCATTGGAGATAATTCCGTACTCTATAAAATCAAACTTATTTTTTTTATCAAAATAAACATCCTATAACAAAAAAAGATAACACGATAAGTAATAATTTCATGATCCGACATTACAAAATCAAGGATGAATGTTTATGAAAAGCAGTATCTTAGTTTCCAGTTCCTTCTTCCAAAACATGAGAATCAAACATGATTCATTCAACAATTTAAAAGATTTTTTGAACAGAAAAAAATATTCACTATCTTAAACTTTTTAAAAGTAATTTCTCTAAGTGACATAATTTAATAACACCTTAATAGAAAGGAGCTAAATGGACTCAGATGCCGACATTCTTGAATTTATAAATTTCATTGTCTTCTCTCGCTTACATTTTATTTTTCTCACTTAATGAAAAACAACTTGAGTGAGTAATATTAAAATAAAAGGTGGGTTAGTTCTTATAGTTAGAGACAAGTCTGAGCCATTTAAATCAAGTATTATATTTGAGTAGATTGTTTAATTTAAATTAGGATTTTTTTTGCAGTTAAAATCAAAATTAAAGTAGAGCGAGTTAAGGCCGACAAAGAAATATGCAAATTTAGTAATAAAACTTCATTTCCATATTTTCGCTGTTTCAAATACACTTTAGAGACCTTATAAATATCTATTTTTTACTGACAATACAAAAATATATACTTGTAGTATTATTAGTTTTTTTTAATTTGCAATTTCAGCTGGTAGTCCAAACCAAGGTGAAAATTAGGGCTGTTTTTGACGTAAATTGCGAGATGGATGATACCTATACAGAAGTGTTGGAGGCAATGTAAGAACAAAACCTAGATAGAATATAATAGCAAAAAATAGGTAGGGGCCAAGAGGGAGGGTCAAAATTGGCTAAAACAGGTTTTTTTGAACCTATAAGTCAAGAAATGCATTTCGGAAAAAAAGTTTGAAATGAAAGTTATAGAGATTTTAAAGACCTACCATTTGAACTCCTGTGGGATCATTTTCGTCAATTTGTTATTGCAAAAATGCCAAAAAACCCTTAATATCGGTCATTTTTCCATATCTATTATTTATTACAAAATTAACTTTTTTGCACTTTTTTGATTTTAAAGGGAAGCCTTTGTAATTTTGAAAAAAAAATGATATTTAATAATACTAAATCAGACAATTTGTTGCTGAGATATCTTCATATCTTAATAAGGGCAAATGAAAAAATTAATTTTCAACCCCTTAAATATTGCCCTAACAAAGGGGGTGTGCCATATTCACAATTTTTCGATTTACTCCAGATTTAAAAAAAAAAACACCATAATTGGTCCATTTGTTGTTAAAATACAGCAAATTATACCGAACCCTATTGATTTCATGCTGCGAGATCGGTTTTCTCACGCGCGCGAGGGCTCTATTTCTTTATAAAAAAAACAGCCCCTTTTTTAAAGCGATATTTAAGGGATTTAAAATTTATATTTTTATTTGCCCCTAATAAGATATGAAAACTTAAGCTTTCACGAAGAGATTGAGTCTTGGTGGAGGTCAAAATGTTCAATCAAAAAAAAGTTATGGCAATTCATATTTTACGTTTTGGGATAAACAAAAAGCAATATCTCAGCAACAAATTATCCGATTTATTACTACAAAAAATATAACTTTGTTCAGAAAGACGAGGGCTTCCCTTTAAAAGTAAAAAAGTGCAAAAACAAAATAATTTTGCAATAAATAATTCATAGGAAAAAAAGTGCTGATTTTGAGGTTTTTTTGCAATAACAAATTGATACAAATGATCGCACGAAAGCTCAAATTGTAGTACAATTTCTACAACTTTTATTTGAACTTTTTTTCCACAATGTGTTCTTTGGCTTTCAGATTCAAAAAACCTGTTTTGGCCAACTTTGACCCCCCCCCCTCTTGGCTCCAATCTATTTTTTGTTATTACATTGTATGTAGGGTTTGTACATACATTACCTCAAACACCCCTGGGTAGGTCTCATCCATATCGGAATTTACGTCACTTATTTACCTATGGTCGGGGCTATGGGTTTTAGCACACATTTTAAATGGTAATAATTTATATATTGTAATAACAGAGGAGTTTTATTTGTAAAAAAAACGCTTTATGCCATTGCTACTGTTCTAGAATTTGTGTGAGCTTTTAAAATAACGTTGATCAATCGTAGTAAATAAAATATTGGACATGTTGGTTTAATAATTAAAGTGAATTATTTAAAAAAAAGACTTTCGTAACGAAAATCTGAAACCAAAATTGTTCCAAAAATATACTAAATCATAATAAATATAACTGTACCTTGCCATGGAATCAATCATTTTCGTAAATAATCTCAAAACTAGAAATATAATATTTCAAAAAATATTGTAAACCAATTTTGTAATTTTGGACAAAAAACACTTGACAAACTTTATGAACTACAAAAATTAAATCTATTTTTACATTTTTATTCATAAAAAGTCTCGAATATAAACACTTTTATTACAAGTTCTAGAAGTATTGGTTTTCCAAATTATTTTAAAAAATACAAAATTTTCGGCTTATTTGTCTTTTTGTAACATATAGCATGAGGCACAGTATTATAGTAATACTTATAAAGCAATTTCAGCTTATCATTTTACAATTGAGAAACATTTTATATGACATTTATAACCTATTATATTTTTGACCTAAATTTTTTGAATTCTTAAATTTTGCTTCAATTACATTTATATGAGGACATGTAATTAGTAGATTCCATATGATAAGAGTCTAATAATTACGGCTGCCAAGTTTTAACAGAAAAGCCTCTAAAATAATTAATTTTTTTATCAAAAGAATGGGTATCTTTCAAAGCTTATTTAATGCAAAATAAATTAAAAAAAAAAATTATAAAAGACCAAAAGGACTTGAAAAATATATGTAAAAGTCTTTATATGGAAAAAAAGTGCCATAAAATCACTGTACTGAATATAACTACTTTATATAAACTATATTTTTCGTTAATAAAATTTAGATTTGTATTTAAAATGTTGGTTTTGATATTCACAGTCTAGTTATAGTCCTTTGTGAGTTTTCTTTCTATGTTTATTACCTTCCACATATATCATTGGAATATATACCAAAGAAGAAAAGATGAGGAAAGATGAGGAATATAGTCTTTAAACAAAGGCCTCATTTCTCGTCTATAAATCAGCAAATCTGGGATATGCCCCAAGATGAAGTGAAAAAGTTCAATTTCGTGAAAGAATTTAATACAAGGTTGAGTCATAAAAGCAGATGAAAAAAAATACTATTGAGAAATGTAATAGAAACTCAATTAAACGATGTTTAGTCGATTTCAAAATAATAGAGGAAATTAGATTAGGACTTCGGAAGCTCAGACACATCACCAAATATTTTCCAAACGAAATTTATGCTATTAGAAATTCGTTCAGTTCATTAAAGAAAAAAATATTTCAAACAAAAGATTATCACCATGTTGGGTAGTCAAGTAGCTGTTAATGTAAAAAACGAAAGCTTTGGTCAAGTTGAAAATCATGGTTCTTGGATTTAGACGGTGTTAAATTGGAATTATTATCCAACGTTTCGCCTACGTTTGCAAGAGGCATCTTCAGGAATCTTTACCTCACGAGATTAGAATAGTGAATGACTATCGAGGAGCGACAGCCCGATATTTATACCCGACTGGTGCTCAGCGAACCGTGATCCAGCGTTACAATCGATTTCCATGTATGATGTAGACTGGAACCCACATCTCTATTAATATTATTTGTATATTTACAAATTTCGATTGATTCTCTAATTTTACGTTTAAAGAAACCAGACATTGATGCTAGCACCTTAGTTTATTTTATATTAAAAGTGTGACCTAAGTAATGCTGGTGTTGAGCTACTGCAGATTGTCCAATTTTTTTTATAATATTTTAACACGGTCTAAACCCAAGAATCATGATTTATTTCTGGTTATTATTATGATTATGATTATGATTTAGCTGTTAATATGTTGAGTTTTCATGTAGTCAGCTTCAAGATGGTCTGGGAATGTCTAGGGGAATTAAACAAACCAAACACGAACAGCACGATTACCCTCCCATCGGTGGCGGGACACACTGGGGTGGAACTCGCAAAAGAGGGTGCTGAAACACCCTTTCTGGGGCCTGCGGGATTAGTAACAGCGCAATTGGAGAAACTATGAAGGTGGAGAATCAAATTATTGGACAAATGTACAAGAAATAAGATAATTGAAGAAACTTCTGGGTATAACCAGAGACAATACATCGAAAGTAATGCTTAAGTAAAAACCAACTTAGAGTTCATACAGGAATCTTAACACGGTACTACTACCTGGGGGGGGGGGGCTTAAAAAACTTGGACTAGCAGAGAGAGAAAAATACAGCCTTTAGTAGGAAGAGAACGAAACCTCTATTCACATTTTTTCAGAGTACAACTCCTTGCAAATCTCCAGGATTCGATATATATACATATACACACACATATATATATATATATATATATATATATATATATATATATATATATATATATATACATATCTTTATATATATATAAATATATATATATATATATATATATATATATATATATATATATATATATATATATATATATACATATCTATATATATATATATATATATATATATAAATATATATATATATATATATATATATATATATATATATATATATATATATATATATACTTAAAATAAAATATTATAGAAATCAACACTAAAATAATTATTCGTAAAAGAAAATTTGGATACTTTTTAATTCTAGTTTTAAAGAAATTAGGGATCTTATTAAAAACAATTCTCCCGCGTCGCAGTACTTATTTGGTCAGCAGTATTTTTCTATTTACACCATGACAAAATCTTTCCGAAGAAGATTATGACTTTACAGAAAAACTATATTCTCAATAATATAGGTTTAATTTTTTTAAGTTTCCAAGACGAGACTATTACCAAAAAAGTTTCAGAAAATTAAAATGAATTAGAAAGGGATAGAGATGCTATTCTTGACAAGAAGATCATACCTTTGAAGAAGAAAATTAGAACTTTCTAGAACTAATGGTAATTGTAATACAAGATCGTCTATTAAACAAGTCAATCCGGGTGAAAAGTGAAACTATGAAAAAAATCAAGTCCCTGCCGAAGCAAAGAAAACCACTCCAAATCATTTTGGAAGAGATGTCTTCTATTTACGGCTGGAAAATCCTTGGTTTATAAGCGGCATAACCTATTCAAACAAGGGAGAGATTCGCTTGACCCCATGCCGGGACGCCCCATTTCGACGACCACCGACGAAAACATCTATAAATAGAAAAATTGGTCCTGGAAGATGTCCGTCTGAAGAAGAAGCATCTCGCAGAAATGGTTGTTTTTTTTTTCATTTTTAGAATTAAATAATAATCACTCGGAATTAAATTTGGGCTGTAAAGCTTCTCCAAGATTTAAAATCCAACTTTTGAATAGCAGTCATTGCAACTGAAGTCTTGTGGACGGGTGTATTATTGTGCAGAAGCAGCTCAACTTTGGTCAGTTTTCCTCGCCTTTTTTCTCTTACAGCATCCCTTAAATGTTCTAGTAAGCCTGAATAGTATTCTCCTGTTATAGAAATGCTTTTGTTTTTGTAGTCAATTAGCAGTATTCTTTGTGAATCCGAGAAATCGGTAGCCATGAGTTTTTTGGCGGACTGCGGTACCTTAGACTTTTTCGGGGATGGTGTGCCCTTTTTTGCGCCACTCCATGGACTCTTGTTTCAACTCAGGTTCATAATGATGATGCCATGTTTCGTTCCTAGTAATTCGGCTCAAAATTTCATCCTTGTTCTCGGTACTCAGGTCCAAAAACGCGCAGCATTGCGCTACTCGGCGCCCCTTTTGATGCGGTGTGAGCATTCTCGGCACACATCTTGCGAATACCTTTGACATGCTAAGATGATCATGCAGGATATTCAAAATGATTGTAGGTGATACTCCAACCATTTCTGCGAGTTGCTTCTTCTTCAGACGGACATCTTCTAGGACCAACTTTTCTATTTTTCGATGTTTTCGTCGGTGGTCGTCGAAATTAGGCGTCTCGTCATGGGGTCAAGCAAATCTCTCCCTTGTTTGAATAGGTTATGCAACTTATAAACCATAATTTTTTCAGGATAAGAGATGCCGTAAACAGAAGGCATCTCTTCCAAAATGGTTTGGGGAGTTTTTTTCTTGCTTCGGCAGGAAATTGATTTTTTTATACTTTCACTTTTCTTCCAGATTGACTTGTTTAATAGACGATCTTGTATTACAATTACCATTAGTTCTAGAAAGTTCTAATTTTCTTCTTCAAAAGTATGTTCATCTTGTCAAAAATATCATCTCTATCCATTCCTAATTCATTTTAATTTTCTGAAACCTTTTTGGGATTAGTCTCTTCTTGGGAACATAAAAAAATTAAACCTATAGTATTGAGAATATAGTTTTTCTGTAAAGTCATAATTTTTTTCTTAAAGATTTGTTCGTGGTGTAAATAGAAAAATACTGCGATGCGGGATAATTGTTTATAATAAGATCCCAAATTTCTTGAAAACTAGGGTTAAAAAGTATCCAAATTTTCTTTTACGGATAATTGTTTTAGTGTCTATTTCTATATTATCTTGTTTTATTATATATATATATATATATATATATATATATATATATATAAATATATATAGTTATATATATAATAAAACAATATACATATAGAAAAAAAGAAAATTCAATACATATTCTTTAATTTGACAAAATGCCTTCAAATTGTAGAGATTAGTGAAACCATCATTTAGCAATTAGACAGACTTCTTCAAACTCTTAATTTATTTTAACTTTTTAAACGGTTTTTAAATGGTACAAACAGAAATAAAGGCCTATAAATTCTCTTAGGAGTTAGATAAAAATAAAATTCATCGGATGTAAAACGCTTAATGGCTGTGCTGATTTACTCGAGATTCTTAATCTCACTTTTTCAAACTTTTCTAATATATCTTACTAAACTCCTGCTATCATCAACCAAAAAATATAGTTAAGGCTTGTTGGCTTATGCCGTACCTTAACAGTAAAAATAAAATCAGAAAATTTCCAATTAGACGAATCCTCAGTTTAATGTATATTTTGAAGCCTTAAGTTGGAATCGAGTTTTCCAACTTGGGTAATTTCATTATGAAAGTGCAAAGAGAGGCTTTATAAGTTTTCTGCTTTATGATTTTTATTATATGGCTTTGAAAAAAGTTTTTCTTTATCTTTATTTGATTGAAAACATAAAAATTTTTTCCTTTACTATTTCTGCTAAAAATAATGTAAGAAAACGCCATGCTTTTGTTGAATTGAAATTAAAGCATTCAGAATTTTGTGAATCCTTAGAAATTTTTTAGACAATGACTTTAAGGTCTCAACTCCCAAATTAATTTAATGTAATAAATTGTTAAAGAATGTATATATATATATATATATATATATATATATATATATATATATATATATATATATGTTTATGCGGCTTTCACGGATTCCTCCGTGTGAGATGCAATGGCAGTGGATATATCCACATTATGCCATTGTAGTGCTGAAATCACATTCAGCAAACGTACAACTATATGCAGCTCCGTGTATAGAATGAAGTAAAATACGAACAGTAAATGCAAACTTCTCTCCATGTTATCCTTTCTGTGTTAGAGGTTGCACAGTTAGAACAAATTGTTATAAAACGCAATTTAATCATATATACGGCATCCGGCGGGAGGTCGGCGAAGCCGCGTTCAGTATTTGCATGCTTCCTTCCGATCTGTCCTTTGCACAGCCAGGTGCATGTCGGTACCCTGATGAGTCTAGTAGAGACGAAACATGTACCTCTGCAGTATCACTGTGGCGGGGAGAGTAAGTTTTGACTTTCTTCTCTGTATGGTGGTACAGGTAGGCCATCATCTCGATGGTGGTGGAATAGGATAAATTGCGTTTTATACCAATTTGTTCTAACTGTGCAACCTCTAACACAGAAAGGATAAGATGGAGAGAAGTTTGCATTTACTATTCGTATTTTACTTCATATATATATATATATATATATATATATATATATATATATATATATATATATATATATATATATGCGAATCACATTTTGTCAGGTATTAGTTTGGTGCCGACTTCAAAAATTTCAATTTCATATAAAAATTCATAGTTTGTTTTTCAGTTTTTAGCGCACTTTTAGGAGTCGTTTAAATTTTTTTTATAAAAATTTTATTGTTTGTTTTGACCAGTGTTGACATATTTTGAATTTATTAAAGGCTTATTTAAAAAATGTAACATTTTCAGTTTTCCCAGATAGTCATGACAAAAAATGTCACATTTTTATAGGTATTCTTTTCCTAAATCAAAATTTTGTGTTCATAAAGACAATTTCGTACCAAGATTTTAAAATTAATTTTTCCAATGCTGAGATCGGTAATATGATTTATGTTCTGGTACCAGCGACAAAAATTCGCCATTTGCTACAAAAATTTATAAAGAAGTACCCACAGAGAAGACAACCAGATAGAATGATGCTTGAAAAATTAAAGGAGCGTCAGAAAAGTACAGCAAAGGTGTCCTATAACAAAAATAATAGAACTGTTTTTTATGAAAGAATTTTAACAGCCAATAAAATGCATCCCAACCACATTTAGTTATTCAGTCATCTGATATGAATAAAATGGATTTTGGTATTTTAAAATACGTAAAAGATGAGGTATATAATATATCTCCAACTAAAAAAGACAATTTGCAAATTAGAGTAAGAAATTGTTTTCAAAATATAACTGCGGAAATTTGTAGAAACTTATCTAGATCATTTAAAGAATGTAGTGAACTTTATTTAGAAGTGAATGTCGAAACATTTCGAACATCGAATTAGGTAGAGTGTTTTACTAGCTAATGTGGAATAGCAACCCCTTATAATTGCTACTCCATAGGTTGTAAGAGATAATGTGGTGAGTAAAACCCTTTGAGTTTAATACTGATTTATTATCAAAACTTGCTATATATATATATATATATATATATATATATATATATATATATATATATATATATACACAAATGAAATCCCTAACCTATTTTCCTAACGTAATAATATTTACAATAATATTGTCGAAAGTAAAATAATTAATATCATTATTTTAGCAACCAGACCCAGATTGCGAACGCGTTGATTTAGCGATATGTGTCGGAAACTGGGTCGTAATGTTTTTGTATTTTATACCAGTTTAAATATATATATATATATATATATATATATATATATATATATATATATATATATATATATAACTTTAGATTAGGCGTTCTGGCACCCCGGCGGTGATAGTCCATCGTCATTGACCATAGGGGCTTGAAGGAATTTCAAGGACATCTCATTTGTACCAGGATTGTCTTGCTGTGGCCATTTTTTGGTTTTTCTTTTGATAATTTTAAAAATAATCCATACAGGAGTATTATTTATGTTGTTATTATGGTACTGATGATGAAGAAATGGTGGTGTACTTTAGTCCAGTTGGTAGTTTCATCAAGTGCATCTATAACTAGTTCTGCTTGAAGGTTCCAGATGCAGGCTGAGGTGACTGAGGTTACATTGACTTTAATTGATTCGACAAATGTGCCCAAAACCATTGTGGTTTTTGTTCTTTTGGCGGTTATGATATTTCTTTTTGTTTTTATAAGACACTTTTGATAGATCACTAATATTCCTGTCTGGTTTAGCGTAACATCTTCCCTGGTTCCGTCACAGATTAATGCCACTCATAATTTATCTTCAATAATGAACATCCAGGCGCAGGAGTATTTAGTTGTTTCTAGATAACTGAATCAATTGAATTTTGTCGAACTTGGCACATCTATTTTCTAGATCTCTACCAATCGTAAGCGAGCATACATATACATTTTGACCAATATGTGTGCCTTCACTGAATTCGGTTTCTGTTAATTGGTAATACAGCTGAGAGTTGTAGTCAACCGTTAATATTTTATTTGGTAGGTCCAAATTCTGGTATGTTTTCTTTGTAATCTTCAGTGGAATGGGAGTTGATTTGAACAGTAGAAATTCATCGATTTCTTTCGTGATCAAGTAGCCGTACACGTGAATATACAATTAACTATTTTGAATTTCAGTTTGTAAAATTGGATACGATATAATTTTAATATTTGTTGGAAGCTACTTTGATATAGATGAAATATTTTTTTCAATATCTGTTGGTGATATATAAATTTGACTATATTTCCTCAGTGGTAATGGAAATTGAGTAGTTTTTTGTGATTATCTATCCATTATCTTGTCAATGTAGTTTTATACTACTTGATAAATGTTAGGCAGATATTTGTTCAAATAATTTTCAGCGAAAACCCTATAGGATTGGTGTATTGATTTATTACTTCAATGTCTTGGATGATTTTTTGATGATTGTTGATTCTGGTTTCTGTATCATTAAAACTGGCAAGTGTTTTCAACATGAACTTTGTTTGATGATTTGAGGTTTTAATTAGCTCCTCCTGCTTTTTGTGCAGTTCATCAATATCAGTATAAACTTCATCACGGAGTCCAAAGAAGGCTGTTAGTACTTTTCCCATTAGTCCCCTTTTGGTTCGTTTGGTCATAATATTTTGCATTCCATTCCATTGTCCAGCGACTTATTAGAGACTAAGAAAAAAAACTTCAGTTGTTGCTTTCCTAAATAAATAATATTTTACTGTTAACCGAGCGCACTTCGTTTTTAAATGTAAAATTTTTAAATTCGATTAAGTATTTATGTATTACTTCAAGGTTATTGTAGTAATTGTGGTAATAACTAAAGAAGTATTTAAAATTATGGGATGTTACTACAATTAAAAAATTGCTTGAAATAACAGGTTTTTTTTTTTAAAGTTCTAAGTCATTTCAAGATTCATTTAAAAAACGAAAACAACAAAAAATGTTTTTTCCTAAATATTCAAAATGTTCATCTCATAAAACTATAACTTGATTGTCTTATGTTACGGTTTACTAATTTTTTTTTCAACAATATGTACTTCAACAGACTTTCAATAAAAAACAAAACATCATAAAAACTAGCCAATATTGGCATAGGGGTGTCTCAGCAAAAAATAAAGGGAATCTAAATACCTGTAGAATAAACTAGGTATATACTGGGTGTCCTATTTAAAAAAAAAATGGTAAATGAGTGTTGAATTTCGTTAAATTTGTAGGTCTGTAAAACGCGCGCTGCACAAAATATTATGTATTTTATGGATGAAGATAATTTATTTAACTTTACTCGATAGCAACTACAGATGTTTTTGTTTAGAGCTTGAAAATATTACAAACTTTATAACACTACGTTTTTTTTTCAAAATTTATAGATTTTTCTCATTAATCTAGCAACGTTATAAAAATAGAACTAATTTCGGGATTGTATAGAGAATCTTGTGAGAAACCCAAATATGTAAACATATATAGAATGTCCTATTTAAAAGAATTACCTTTTTTTAGCTCGACTATTTTTCCATACCATCCTGTATAATCAGAAATAGTTTTGGAATATAGACACAGTAAACTTTTACAACTTTAATGAAAATAATTTATATCTTAATTTTATAATAATGGAGCTTTTAGGTCACCTGATACATATATTCCGTAGCAAACATAGACATGGAAGTTAAGTATATTCGGATTCTATAGAAGCGTGTAGAATCACGTTTAAAAATAGGAAGCTTTTTCAATGAGTAGTACTTCTCTTTTTATGGGCGGAAATAAGTACGATATCTCAAATGTCATTGAATACCTTCACATCCCACCGCCATTACAAAAAGAGGTACTACTCATCGAAAATGCTCTGTTCCTTTCTAAGCGTAAGCCAACTTGCTTCTATATGATTCGCTTACTTTACTTTTATATCTATGATAGCAAAGTAACTTTTTCTAACAACTTTAAATTGTTTTCGTATCTCAGAATCGGAATATCGTATAACCCAAAATTGTGTCAGTTATTGTAAAGGCTATCATACAACCTAAGATTGTATGGCGTAAATGTGTAAAAGCTATGAAATTTTGGTAGAATTCACTAAAACTCCAAAAAATCGTAGTTCGTTTCTTTGATTAGAAATAACAAAGGGTATCTCAATCCAGAAAGAAATTGAGACTTTTAAATTAGCTTAAGCTTTTCTAATTTTCGATATTTTAATAACTAAGGCTGTTAAAATATTTATTCTGGTGTCCACAAATGTGTTTGATCAAAGTTAAATTGACTTTAGGCTTTTATTATTTGATGAAGACATAAAACTTAATTTTTAAAATAAAATGTAAATAATGAAAAAAATCTAAGCATCTAAAATAACCTATTTAGGTGGAATTGGATAGATTATGTTATAATAAATTGGAAAATAAAATACCTACAAAATACAAAACAGCTTAGTTCGCTTCCAAAACATCAAATAATAAAAGAATAACTAACCATAAGAATTCATGAAGGACTAAACAAGAAAGTGGTTATTACAAAGACGGATTAAAAACGGGAAGCTTTCAAAACCACAATAACGATTCCAGTTAAGGGTCTTTGAATAAACGTAAGGTCGACGAAACAAAGACAATGTCGATGATGAATAATATATTACAACTGATGAGTTGATAAAATTACATTAAAATAATACTACATACAAAAAGCTACAAAAATAAATTGTAGCAAAAATAGCAGTAGCTTAAGAGAAGTGGTACGGATAAATATTTAAATTGAAGAAAAAGAAATTAAGGGCATTAAGAAATCCAGAAACATACACATCTTGGTAGAAATACATGGAGAAATAATACCCAACATCAAAGGCAAACTAGAAAGTTGGAAAAATTTATCCAAGAACTGTTTAACGACTAGATACAACAAGAAATAAGAGAGAATTTGATTGAAAAGAATATAAGGCTAAACATAACAAAAGATAAAATAATACGTATAATAAATCTGTTAAATTCCAACAAAGCTATGAGACCTGACAAAAATCTAGCAGAAATAATCAAATTTTTCTCAAAAGAGCAATAAGTGGCTAATGTAGATTTATATAATTCTCAAAGTATCATTAGGGTTAAACGTAACGAAATGTAATAATCATCGTCAGTTTAATTAATCATACACTTCAAATATTCCTAAAGATTATACATCTAAAATTTTTCAGAACTCTGGAACAGGATATTACAGAATTCCAGTTGGGCTTAAGATACGTTACGGATACAAGAAATGCATTGTTTGTTTTAGTATTCTGATGCCAGTGTGTATGAATATCAGTCAGTTATTATTGATTACCATAAAACCTTTGATAAAGTTTGTCATAATTGCCTTATTGAGCTGCTTAGAAACATAGACATAGATATGAAGGATACTAGCTTAATAACTCATCTGTATTTACCCAGAGTACCAGCGTTAAAGTGGGATATAAATTCTTCGAGGAAATGAAGATACAATGAGGAGTAAGATTACCATTATTGTTTAATTTATATTGGGGAGAAATAGCTCAGAAAGCACTAAATAAGACAAAAATACAATTCAACGGAAGAATACTAGACGCGGGACACCATACTTGCACAAAAGATTTACAGGAACTCCTGGACTACGTGGAAAATAATAAAGAAGACGGACTAACATTAAACATTAAGAAGAGAAAATTTATGACAATTGCATGACAATATATAATAACGATCATTAAAAAAATAATGATTATACAGAGGAAGTAAGATTGAGAATTAGACAAGTTAGAATTAAAATAAGAAGAGTACTATGAAACGACTACTTCAGTTTACGAATAAAAGTGAACTTGTTGCGCTGTTATGTGGTTGTCATGCTGCTTTATGGAATGAATGCTTGGACTTTAACAAAATAAATTAGTGACCGACTGAAAGTATTTGAGAGGTGAGCTTATTCAACAATAATAAATGTTAAGGTGTTGAGAAAAATGGAAAAAATAAGAAATATGATCGAAATAAAAAAATCGCAATATCTGAGTCATGTGATGAGGGAGGCTAGGTATTTGTTGCGTCTTGGTTGAGTAATTTGAGAAAGTTGTATAAATGAGGCTCCAGTAGATTGTTAAGAGCTAAAATATTAAAAAAAAGAAGTCAGCGTTAACTCATACGTTGTAACGCCGTCTATTTAAGTCCGAACAGACCATTATTTCGCGGAGAACCAAACGGTCTCCACCCGGGTCAACAGTCCAAACGGACTGGACCGGGTCGCCTGCTGGGCCGAGCCTTCCTGGTCTGGTGATGTAGGTGAGGCTAGGCTTGTGTGTATATGGTTTTTACTACACACTTCCTTCCTTACGTCCTGCCCCTCTAATGACCAGGAATGTGTTTACCGCCAGGTACCCGCCGAGGTCCATTGACAAGGGCGTTAAACAACTGCCGCCCCGACGCCTATCGCCACCGCCGCGTGTAAAGACCGTCGTGGATCGAGTTTTTATACGAAGCGCCGTGAACCGGGAACGCGGATTTTAGATACGAGGCGCGATAATTTGCGTACAAGCCGTCGTGAGTAGCGTCGCGACCGAATAGTACGAGATACGTGAATGGCGTCGCGAATGATACCGCCGGGTTACCGTCTTCAGCGTAACCGAACAGAATGAGCGACCGTGAACAGCTCTAAAACATACTCTTGCCCTCCAGACCGTTTATTTGTTAATATTGTTGTATATCTTAGATTTTAAGTTAGTTTTAGGCCATATCTTTGTATAAAAGAATGGAATACAGGATACAGGATGTTTTATAACCGTTTGTTTTCTTACCTAGTCCCATTTTCACCATTACATGTAACAATTGGCAGCCGGCAGCCAGCACTAATACACGCAATTGACCCCTGGCTTGCCGTTTCTCCACTGTAACAAGCTTCCCGGTGCAAAAAGTGGGCCCTCGACCACATTAAATCCCGAGGGTGGCGCCCGAGAACCGACCCCCGAGTGGATGTTTTGACCTTCAGGCAGTCAGACCGTTGATCAGTTGAGAGAGCAGGGATATCCCGAATTTACGTAGCTGCCGCTGACCCGATACCCCTGCGCTGAGCATTTGACCGATGACTGTCTGCACGAGAAATATCTACTGACCGATGTTCCGCTGCCGTGAACGAAGAAGAGCCGCAGAGCACGACCTTGCTCCTCTACTCCCCGCCTACGTAAAAACGCGTCACAACGTTCATGTTCCGTACTTCGGTAATTTGTATAGATTGGATATTTTGTTATCTAGTAAGTTGGAATAATACTAAAACTGTAACTAATCTAGAACATGAACGGGCAACCTACTGTCAACATATGCATATTTCAGACAGTTTAACGTATGGCCATAATAACATATTTCGCAATAAAGTGTATTAACGGTCTCGCAATGAATCAATACGTATATATTTTTAATTTTGATCTTACCTTATTTAGTAAGATATGGATAGTAGTAAATTCATTACTGTTCTTAGGTTATGACTATCCTTTGATTAATTTTCGAAAAATATGAATATGACTATCATTCAACAAAAATAGTATATTTGTGGTGACTAATAAAAGCATGATATTAGTTTCTGTTTATTTAACCATATATATATATATATATATATATATATATATACAGGGTGTCCCACGACGAAATGCCGCTATCGATTTCTCGGAAATTTAAAAAAAAATACCCGAACTTGATGTCTTCTTGCTTATTTGCTACTTTAGTGTAATGTGTTGATATTTTGATAATAAATAAATACAAGGTAATAAAAAACTGTCAATAAATTTTAAATTGAAAAAATCGCCAAAATTCAATTTTTTTAAACGTAAACCTCCTATTTTTGTAATGTTATCTTATAACATTTTTGTATTGTGAAAATGCTATATAGCTTTTAAGTTTTGTTATTAGTCGGCAATGACGGAGAAACGCAACGAAAGGAAAATAATCGAGCACTACAGAAATGTCATTATTTCTTGCCATTTGACAATTATTAATAAAAATAATGCCCGAGGGATTAAATTATACACACCAAGATTATTTAAATTTGTTTATTATCTATGGATAATGTAACAAAGTTTTATCAAGAACATGCCAGACATTTTCTGATAAATATCCGGATAAACAGAAACCGTCACGGAACAGTGTTATTCGAATACTGAAAAATTTCAAAAATTTTGGCACTGTTGAAACTCAACTTCCACACTTACGTAATATCTTTGGTTCGACACCTAAGAAGTACTGATTTGCCGAAAATAATGCAATTTTGCGAATTTATATTAACGATGATACAAGACAACCCTCGATTTTTGGACAACATAATTTGTACTGATAAGGCAAAATTTACGAAAAATAATCTTTTTAGCAAACACAATTTTCATTTTTGGTGTAAGATTGCGGAATTTTGAAGAAACTTGGCAATTTAACGTATTTTGTGCTGTAAGAAAAGATGGAATAGTAAATCTACATTTTTATGAAGAAAATTTAAATGGTAATTCATTAATAATACAAAGCAAATTATGTCCTCATTTTAAATTATATATTAACTTTTGTAGGAGAAAGATATTTAAATATTTTAGAAGAGCAAGATAATAAATATTTAAACAACTTACCTCTGGCGGAACATAGGAAAATTTTTTACCAACACGATGGTGCTCCACCCCACCGAATTGATTCATTTATCAATTTCTTAAAAGCAACATTTTATGACAAGTGGATTGCCAACAATTAACTTTTTCTGTGATCTCCTCGTTCTGCATATCTTATATGGGGAATAATCAAAAACATCGTTTATTGTAATCTAGTGACAACGTTTGCGGATTGAATGTCAAGGGTAAGGGACGTGTTCGAGCGTTTATCTCTGGATTCATTGAGAGCAGCCACCCATAACGAATTAACTCGGAGAGGGGAAAAATGTTTGGAAGGTCAGGGAGGAAATTTTGAACATTTATTAAAATAAATTGTTTTCCTGTGTAGGTAAGTCGATTAGCATTTTTACAATAAAAATGTAAAAAATTGTCAATATTTCAAAAACCGGCAATTTTTCGAATATACAACCTTATACAAAGTTACCCTTATTTTTAATGCTAAATAAGATAACATTATAAAAATACGGGGAAAAATTGACCTTTAACGATTTTTTCAGGTTAATATTTAATGTTAGTTTTTGATCACCCTATGTCATCAATACAGTTCATGACACAAAATTAGATCCCCCTCTGGAAAATCAACCCCAATTAAATAAGAAAGGCTTTTTTGACTTCAAAATTTAAAATATGTCAAAAACAGTTGGACATAGGTATAGAAACCTATATTGTGTAGAATCTAAAATGAAATAACATATAGGGTGTTCAATTTAAAATAAGCAAGAAATTATCAACTTCCAGTATAACCGCAGGTGTTGTAATGGAACAAATGTTAATTATTTTTCATTGTTCAATGTCAACTATATTCTGTTAAAATAAATAATTAAATAATCACTCTGTGAATAGATATTCCGTGGGAATAGGGTAGTTATATTTTTTTATCACTATCCACGAAAGTCTAAAGGAAAAATAAATCAGTTATCGAGCTTAACTTTTATGATCTTTGTCGTTTAAATGTTTTCTTAAAAAAATACATAAAGTCAGTTAATTTATGAAGACCTAAAAGACCCTCTCTTAGAATTGCCTATAAATCTGTCTAAGTAATCCTGCCCTGGTTAAGTAAATAAAACCAGACATGGTAAGGGTAGTTTTTAACATATGGTATGTTAAATACCGTTAATGTTTTAAAATATTGAACGATTTTCCCGTTATTAGGAAACAAAAGAATGATCAAATACACTCACTATAATAGAAATATATCGTTTGACCATTTGTAAAAAGAATTATGATTAATAATTGTTTTTTTATTCACAAGAAATAATGAGTTAAGATGTTTATTGCCAAAACAGCCAAGAAAAGTGAATAGTTTTTTTTACAGTCTTTAACATATATTCTTTTCATAATAGGAAGACGTAGGTCAGTTTGTTTTACTATTCTTTTATATAAAAAGTAGGATTAAGATGCTCAGATGCCAATTCGGGAATCAAACATTAGGTATAGTACAGCTAACGCCCTCAGTAAGAAAACTCCCAAATTTTCGAGCATTAAGGGAATGAAATTGTCGGTCACAGGACGTACGACCGAAAAAGCAACTAAAAAGAGGAAGAGGGGGTGTAAGATTTGAGAACGCTCTTTTAAAAAAATACTAAAGTTAGTCACAATTTGAATGTCGGTTAGAATGGTACCGTAGTACCTGTGCCGTAGAATAATTACGTCACGGGTATAATCGTCGGGAAAGAAGGTTATCTTTGTTTGATTTGTTTTGATTTAATTCGGGAAATTAAGGGATTATCGTGTGTTATTTTAGTGGGGCATTTCGCGATTTTCATACGGTTTGATTAAGTAATATAAATAGTTGTTTTTTTCGCGTTTTATTTCTTTCTTGTTTAATATTTTATTAAGCTATTTATACGTGTTTCTTCAAAATTGGGTTTTAAGTTTTTGGTTAAATAACGGCCGAGAAGAGCAATTATGTTAGTTTTTCGTAATTGTTATTAGTTTTAAGTTTCTCACTGTAAATAGTTTGTTTTTATTCTATTTATTTTGTTAATAGAATAAGTTGTTTTGAGAAACTTGTTTTATTCAATTTAATTAAAACCTTCACGCGAATTAACTCGCGGGCGCGCTGTTGCGAGACCTACAAAACAAGAGATGTCTACTGACCAACTAATTAGCAGCCTTTCCTGAGTCCTGAAGATCTGAGTCATGGTTGTGGTAAGCTTTAATAACCGTAGTGTTTGGTACTAAAGCTGCAAGAGAGAAGTTGAACGACCAGGCTTCCAGAGTGTCTTTATTACTGTGATATTTAATTGTAGGTTATTAAAATAGTTACTAATTAATATGGGGCAAAAAATGATTATACATAAAATGATTAACGCTACCTCAATATGTCACTGGCCAGAGTCTATAATCAAATTCTGTCACAGTGTCACCATCTTGAAAATATTTTAGCCGAATATATATTAATAGCTTTATTCGAAGTTTGACTTTGGCAACAATTTCTGCTTCGACCGAGATGAAAATTAAGCAAAAACACAGTAGTTATGCGATTAGCATTATTCGGAAAATTTAAATTTTTTTCCAAAAAAAATTCTAAAGTGGGGTTATATCTGAAAATATGGAAAAAAGTTATTAAAAAAAGTTTTTCTAAATGCAATTTTTAGCTCAGATTTTGTAAATTGCACCACTATTGCAAAATTAAACTCAACGCAACCTACATAAAACTTTTTAGTTTGACAACGCTTCACTCTAGACTTATTTTATTTAGAGTAACGCCATGTTAAATGGGTATTTATCTACGAAATCCAAATATGGCTATTAAAATTTGGTCAATGTGATGCAAAGTTTATTTATTTTTGACCCTGTATAAGGTAATTTTATAAAATAACTATTATTGAAAATCTAGTTTGTGTCTAAAAGTAATACACATTAATATTAAGAAAATTTATTGCCAACTTGTTTTTGATACATAATCTTAAGGTACAATATTAATGAATTTTTTAGAAACAGCACTTAAATAACAAAAGACTATTTTAACTTTTTTTAATAACGTAGCTTCATAACAAATTTAAGTTAAATAAAAAATTATTTTCCACCTAATGCAGACTTTACTGATGGCACTGTGTACTTATTTGTCTTAATTATAATGTGAAGTTGCCTTATACAGGATCAAAAACAAATAAACTTTGCATCACATGTGACCAAATTTTAATAGCCTTATTTGGATTTTGTAGAAAAACTCAGATTTAAAATGGCGCTACTTTAAACAAAATATATCTGAAATGAAGCATTCTTAAACCTAAGAAGTTTTATGTAGGTTGCGTTGAGTATTATTTTGGAACTTACAAAAAATGGGCAAAAAATTTAAATTTTGCATAAGGACTAAAAATTGCATATAGAAAAACTTTTTCTAATAATCTTTTTCGATATTTTGGAATAATTAAAATTTGATAAATAATGCTAAAAACGTGACAACTATTTTTTTTTGGTTAATTTTCATCTCGATGGATGCAGAAATTGATGCCAAAGTCAAATTTCGAATAAAGCTATTAATAAAAAAAATTCCATATGATGCGGATTTTACTGGTCATACTGTATATATATATCCTATACCTAAGTCTAACTGTTTTTCACATATTTTAAATATGAAGTTAAAAATGGCGTTTGCAGGCCTAAACATAACTATGCATTTCCACTATATGAAAGCCGTT
Organism: Diaprepes abbreviatus; assembly: GCA_034092305.1. Lineage (NCBI taxonomy): Eukaryota > Metazoa > Arthropoda > Insecta > Coleoptera > Curculionidae > Diaprepes > Diaprepes abbreviatus. Next base: position 28,535,526 of record JASJET010000022.1, read on the forward strand.
CTTATTTAATAGTAAGTGTATCGAAATTTATTTATTTATTTATTTTTTTCAGGTAAGAGACACCTATGATGACTTTTATTGGTATGTATTATAGTAACTTACAAAGTGTGCGTTAATACTTGGAATATTTGACTGATTTAGATACAAGATATCTTACCTATAAATTGTCAAGAACTGTAAATAAGAAAGTAATCATTTATACTTTAAAACACTAAAGTAAAAATTATTTTGCTTATTGAGTAACCTTTCTTTGTAAAGTTTTCAATCTTGTCTTTTAAAATTAAGAACCTCATTACATAAAATATCAATATCTTAATTAATATCTTCACCAAGTCAAAATTGCCACTGTCCAATTTAGAATGTTCAAAATATAAATTTAAAAAGAAAAAGTTTTGGTATTGACAATTTGAAATGGAAATTAATCTTATAACGTACAAGTTTATAAAAAAAATAATTTAAAAATAAATCTCACCTTAGTTGCCTGGGGCATCTCGGACCAGGAGCTGGCTACTGATGTAGCTAGGGGAGTGTTATGGAAAGATGCCTGTCGCTCCCTATGCAAACAGACTACATGGCGCCTTTTCAAATCAAACCACTCTCTGGAGATACTTTTACCAAGCAGATGGGATTGTGAGGAAAAGTATACTCTGCTCAGAAATATATCCTGGTGGTTTGCAGATGACAGGATGAAAAAGTCTGAGCTAGGGTATTCGGAAGAAGCACTGGAGTCAGAGTTTTACTCTCTGTAAAAGCATAAAACGATCTTTCAAGTGAAGATTTATGCTATTTTGCAAAGTGGCTATCTCTACAAGAGGGATATAAACAGAAATAGGACTATTAACATATGCTCAGATAGCAGAGCTACAATATTAGTTCTAGGGTTAAATGTACTTGCTTCACGACTGGGGTTTGAGTAGAGAGAGGTACTGGACAACCGTCACCGGTCACCCGGGTATGCACGGAAACGAGGGAGCCCGCCGTTTAGCAAAGATGGGGTCGGCGGCTAAACCATTCAACCTCCAACCCATTATACCCGTTCCAGTTACTGTTGGTAAAAGAGAATTGAAATTTTGGTGTTAAGCAATGTTGAATGTTGGAGAGAAGTCCCTGAAATAAGATGTGAAAAGGAACATATCAGTTGACCTTATGTGTAGCTTATTAGGGCGCTTCTTTTCCTGAAGAGGAAAGAACTACGGGTCGTGGTGGGATTTCTGGCGGGATATCGTTACCTGCGAGATTGTCTTTATAGGATTGATGTCGCGGATGTTGCGGTGTGCAGTGCATGCAGGAGGATAAACCTGTCGATCATATTCGCAGAGTGCTCGGCGCTCAACAGACAGATGCATTTTGGGGCTATAAAGTAGTTAGACAAAGTCAGGTGACAAGGCTGCTTGGATTAGCAAATGCGATTGGCGTTGAATGACCTGCAGCTTTGGTGGGATATAATGAGCCCAAAGAGTCCTAAGCATTAAGAGTCAAGTATCACCACTCCTATTCATTTATTCATTCATTCAATCAATCTAAGCTTCCCATCTATGTTAAATAAAAATTTTGAATAAATCTTTGCAATTTTGTACATAAAACTACATTTTCTTCAAAAAATTAGTAGGAAAATTAAATTGTTTGAAATTGTTTGAAAACATGTACTATAGTTTTTATATGATATAGAAACCAAAATATTATCTACTAGGAGTTGGCTACTAAAATGATATATCAAGACCCAATTACAAATTATAATCATGTTTCCTTTAATTTTCTTTAGGCTTTTAGATACAATAATACGAATGTACACTTACCTAGTCTTTAGTCTCATTTATAATCCTAAATCAATTTTATTGATGGTGATTGAACGGAAATGTTATCGGATATTTTGTTTTCCCCAAATGTTCTATTAGTGATAAAATCTTGATAGTTATGTAACTAAATTATTAAAACAGAAAGATTATTTTGAATTTCGTCGAATTTTGCCTTATAATTCAGTTAAAATTAATGGTAAGAAAACAATTATATTCTAATAATTTCGCTCGCCATTACATATATAAAAATATAAATTGGTTGAATATGGTTATATGAATAAAAGTGACGATACTCGATCTATGATGTTTAGGCCTCGTTGGACCTTTCACTTCCCACCATGCCCGCAAGTCATTCGAGACCGATCGTCTTTGCCAATTCAAGCAGTCTCGTTAACTGAACTTCTGTCCCAGCTTTAACTGATAATATTAAATCCTCGAAATGTTTAATTTGGTTCAGTACTGGGTATTCTCTGAGGACATGGTCAACAGTTTCTTTAGATCATCTCTACACCAGGTTATCTAAGATGTCGATACTATAAAGATGTCCTCGAAGGTGAGAATATTTTGTCAGCAATCTCACCACGATTCGCAGTTTTTTCCTCTCCAGTTCTTTCCTCTTCAATAAGTTGCGTGTTTGGTCCAATTATATGTTCCTTGGTTCAACTCATTCTAGTGCTTTACTCCTGGATTCCATTTGCCTTCCAGCAATATTTTGGATTCCTTTTTAGCAACGGTAATTGGGACAGGTAGAATTGGTGAGGTGTCCTCATGAAGGAATGAATGCAAACAGCATTTCGATCTATAAAACAAGAGATGAATATCAATTTGAGCATTTGGCAAAACACTAGTCTTCTAAATTTTTTAATAAAGTTTGTAATCTGTTTACTAAGGAAGATATTATACTCACATGTGCTTTTAATTTAGTTATAACTATTTTTGTCTGTAACGGGAAAATCAATTGAAGGATCGGGCTTATTAGTAAGTATACGAGGTTTGTCCCAAAAGGATCGAGCCTGCATTCATATCTCCACGTCAAAACTTCCGAGCGACCTCTGTGGGGCATTGGCGTCACCAGTGAATCTTCACGAACTCGTTGGTGTGCGCAGTTACCGAATTGACTTATTAGTTCGTGAACGGTGTTCGTTTGTTTACAGTGCCTTTTTTTCGTTCGTCGCATTTTGTTATTGTAAAAAATTACGGAAAAATTAGATCAACGAATTTGCATCAAGTTTTGCTTTAATCTTGGAAAAACTTACTCGGAAACCAATAATATGATGAATAAGGCATTTAGAGAGGAGTGTATGAGTAAAGCAAGAATAAAAGAGTGGTACAAGCGGTTTAAAGATAGCCGCACGTCAGTTGACAGTGATTCTTGATCTGGCCGACCTTCGAGCAAAATAACACCAGTTAATGTCGAGCGTGTGCGACTTGCAATTGAAGGAGATCGTCGGTTGACTGTACGCGAACTAGAAAGTGATCTTGGAATACCAAATTACTGTTTCAATTCATCCTAAAATTGCTAACGGCAGAGCAGAATAATCTTCGCTTTGAAATCGCTCAGGACCACTAGAAAATGGTTTCTAATGGTAAAAATGTACTCAAGAAGATTATTACTGGTGATGAATCATGGGTTTACGGCTATGATTCAGAAACAAAGCGACAGTCTTCACAATGGAAGCATTCTGAATCGCCAAGACCAAAAAAAGCACGTCAAAGTCAGAGCAAAGTGAAGACAATGTTGACTGTTCTTTAATTATGAAAGTGTTGTGCACCACGAATATGTTCGAGAGGTCACACGATCACTAAAGAATACTACGTTGAAGCATTGAAAAGATTGCGTGACGCAGTCAGAAGGAAACGGCAACAGCTTTGGACAAGCGGCTGCTTCACCACGACAATGCGCCAGCGTATTCATCGCACCTTGTGCAGCAGTATTTAACAAAGCACCAAGTCGTACAGCTTCGTCAACCTCCGTACAGTTCCGATGTAGCTCTCTGCGACTTTTGGCTCTTTCCCAGATTAAAAATGCCGCTCAAAGGACACCGGCTCGATGACAAAGAGACGCTTGAAACTAATGCGACGAATGCACTGAAGACATTTCCGAAAACTGACTTCCAGGACTGCTTCAGGAAGTGGAAACACCACTGGGACGTGTTATTCAATTAAATGGGGACTACTTTGAACGATGTCACTCAACGGATGATAAAGAATAACACCAATGCGGAGATATGAAGGTAGGCTCGATACTTTTGGGACAAACCTCGTATAACATCTATGTAAGTAATAATAAAGTTAGATTAAAATCTATTTTTCAAAAATAAAATGTAAAAAAATTATGTCTAGGATTAAAAATGCCTTAAATATAATTTTAAAGATCGCTGAAATTAGAATATAAATTCGATAATAGATACAGATTGTGTCCTTTAAAATAAGAAAGTTATTTAGCTTTAATGATAATATAAATCAAAAGAAAGTTTTATCAACCTTGTATTATAATTGTTAGTATTCATTTTTATTTAACAATAAATTGTAATGCTTTTAATAAAATACCAACAAAATTAAAAAGATCTACCTTGGATTGAAAAGGTAGCGACGCTTTATAAAGGTTAGTCTACTATTTGAGAAATAGATAAATATTTGAAAAACGGTTTGTTTTAGGTATGCGAAATATAACAGTAACTTGCGCTAGCAAAAATGCAATAATATAATTCCATTTAATTTTGGTTGTTTTGGTGCAATACTTTCTTTTGAGCTACTCAGTATACGTTACATCAGTTTTAAAATGTAGTGCTAATAGATCAACACATTCTTTATTAAAAATATTCTTAAAATATTTCTTCGTTTTCTGCATATAAACCTCCAGAAATGTAATGCACTACCCTGTGTATGTACATAAAATATTATTAAATACAAAATCAATATCTTTAATAAAATGTAATGCTTACAATTTAAACAATATTCCTAAAGCTCCTCTTAATTTGCTAGCTTCTTCAATTTATCTAAAAAATAAAAAATGTCCTTGTAGTTTTCAATCAAATTGGAAATTATCGAAGTGAGCTGAACAGTAAAAAACACTCTTCAGTCCTTGTGGTACCTTGAAAACACTTCTTAGTCCTCTCGAGATTTCTCTTTTCGTGGTCTTTATTATCCCTTTTCTTACTCCTATTAACGTCTAAAATCATCTTGTGTACCAATAAGCAATAACGAAGCTTACGGTTATATTGAGCAAAAAAATACTTATGAGTGGTTTTGAATAAAATAAATTAAAAATGTTTTAAAATTTAAATCCCACCTATTTTATATGAATTAAACAAACGTGAGCAACACATTTATTGCTTTTTACATCAAAATAATTTTGATTTATTTTAGAATTTATATTTATTTATATTTTTGGTGAAATCTGACTAGTAATAATTATTTAAACAAAAAAAGAAACTTGATATATCAGGTTTTTAAAACAGACTAAAAAATATAAAATAATTTCTCTTATCCCCATACGGGTTTATAACTCCATACATATTCCTAACCCCGTACACATTGATTTGAAAATTTGTAACTGTGAATTTTTAATAGCTATGAAAATACTTGTAAGATTTAAAATGAAAAACGCGAAGTGCATGCAATAGATCAGCGATTCTCAACCTTTTTCTGCATGCGAACCCCTTCTAAAAACCTGATTAAATAGGCAAACCCTCTGTATAGTCATTAAGAACAGTAAAATTGGGTTATTAAAATTTATTTTATTTATATTGAAGAACAGTTCATAACGAAAAACTAAAACATAAAATTAAAAAAAAAAAAATTGAACGGACTTCTAAAAGTGCACTAAAAAGTGAAAAATATCTATAAATTTCTATATGAAATTGAAATTTTTGAAGTCGGCGCCAAACTAATACCTGACAAAATGGGATTTGCATAAACAGATTAACAATGCTTTGTTTGTAATTGCTTTTTTACCATAATTTGTATATATTAGTAGTTATTTGTTTCATTTAGAAATAGCTTAGCGCCGACTTCAAAAATTTCAATTTCATATAGAAATTTATAGTTATTTTTCACTTTTTAGCGCACTTTTAGAAGTCGGTTCAATTTTTTTAATAAAAATTATATTTTTCAATTTTTAGTTTTGAGTTCATTATGATATCCATAGATTATTTGAACTAAGTACTAATCGAGATTAGTGTACCTAGCAATGACTCCATGGTGGCGAAAAAGTACCCATTTTATCCAAAGTTGTAATAATCCTAAAATGAACCACTAAAAATTCTTTGATTCTTAGAGTTCTACAAAAACCGGTGAAATTGTATTAAACAAATATTTAGTCTGTCATAGTAAATCCACTATCTTAAATTTTAAATTAATTTTTGATTGGTAATATAGGCCCCAAAATCTTCCAATATCGATATTTAAAGAACTTGAGACGTAAATTCTATTTTAGGCAAAAATGGAAAACTTAAAATTTTTACTCCCTCACTCCCTTGTCAACCTAATATTGTAAAAAATTAACTTCATATTCGTAATACACGACCCCGAAAATACTCTAATACCAAATCTGATAAAATGCGAATAAGATAAAATTTTCATCTCACTATACTGGATCCATCATATTGAATTTCAAAAAAATAATTTTAACGTCTTAATGTAATTTAAATCTAACCCTTCAAAGCCCCCTAGTACCAATTTTAGATGAAATCCAGAAATTCAAAATTTCTAGACCGTTATATTGATTCTGACATATTAGATTTTCATAAAATAATTTTATATTCGCCATTTACATCCTTCAAAACGATTCAGTCCCACATTTGAACAAAATCGAAAAATGTAAAATTTTTAGTCTGCCATATTGAATCCTGAAAAAAATACTATTAAATTCGTAACTTACACCCTCAAAAATCCCCTATATCGGTTTTGGAGAAAATCGAAAAATATAAAATTTTTGAATCCGCCAGATTGAGTTCTTCAAAAAATATTTTAAATTAGGAATTAATGCTATGCAAAATCCCCCAATACTGATTTTAGATAAAAACGAATGATATAGAACCTTTAATCCGGCATCTTGGATCCACCATATTTAATTTTTTTAAAATAATGTCAGATTCATAATTTGCGATTCCAAAAATTCACCCATATAAATCGGACAAAATTTATTTTTTATCCCCCCTATTGGATAGGCCATATTAAATTTTTTAAAAATAATTTCAGATTCGTCATATGCGATCCCGAAAACTCCCCTGTACCAATTTTGGAGAAAATCGAACAAAATTGACGTTTTCGTCCACCATATTGGATCCGCCATATTTAATTTAAAAAAAATGATTTTAGATTCGTCATGTGCGATTTCAAAAACTCCCTTGTACCAATTTTGGAGAAAATCAGACAAAATTGATTTTTTTGTCTGCCATATTGGATTCGCCATATTGAGTTTTTTAAAAATAGTTTGGATTCGTTATGTGCGACCCCGAAAACTCCCCCACATCAATATTGGAGAAAATCAGACAAAGTTAAATTTTATTGTCCGCCATAATGAATTTTTTAAAAATAATTTTAGATTCGTTGTGTACATCTCCAAAAATTTTCCCATACCAATTTTGGAAAAAATCCGTTAAAATTAATTTTTTTGACCGCCATATTGTCAGCGCTATCTTGGATTTTACTGCACCAATTTCATCCAAAAAAATATGGGACCACCGCAGCAACTTCCTGAATATAACGTAAAAAATCTCATTCAAATCGGTGCTGCAATTCCGGAATAATCGGTGTACATACAAAAAAAACATGGATACTCGACGAATTGAGAACCTTCTTTTAGAAGTCGTTTATTAATGTTAAATCATTTACAAACATTATTAAAATTAAAGTGATAACTTAATCTACAAAAAGAATTAATACAAAATGAATTCAGTAATAAGGAACCTGAAAAATACCCTCAATAGGATATTTGTGCCTGTTTGGTGGAAAAAAGATATCCAAAATTTGGATTGATGTTTGAAAGTGTGAGTCTTAGATTAAGCTCTGCATTTAACCTGTTTCTATACTTATCTTCGAGGCAATATAACTTTTATGGTTTTTTCCGTCAAAACAGGATACTCATTTTTTATACTGAGCCAAAAATCATTTCAGGGGTAATCTTTAAAAATAGTCTTAGGGAATTGTCAGAAGAAAAATCAATGATTTTTTTTTCCAGTAAAGTTAAAGAAGTATAGGAAGTATCTCGTTGAAAAAGATTACGTATCCAGTAGTTCGATCCAGATATAATAGGTTTATTAGGAAAATATTCCTGCGTTATGCAGATGGTACTGTTTTTATGGCAAGAAGTGCTGAAGATCTCCAGCATGCGTTAGAGAGAATTCTAAATTCATGTGCGCGGTATGGCCTATCTCTAAATATCAACAAAATCAAACACATGCTTGTGTCAAAACAACAACATCCTAATGCAGCAATTCTGATAAATAACGTTAGCTCGAGAAAGTTGATAGAATAACATATTTAAGCAGCGTAATCAAGAGTGATTGGGTCCATTCAGTAGAAATAAAACACCGAATTAAATGCGCAAAAGCTACTTTTAACCGTTCTAGTGTGTATTTTGTAGTCATGACCTAGGTTTAAATTTAAGAATTCGACTGCTGCGCTGCTCTATGTTTTTGGTTCTGCTTTATAGTGTTGAGGCTTCTACACTTACGGAATGTTCAGGTAAGAAACTAGTGGTTTTCGAGGTCTGGACATATGGGAGAATGTTAAGAATAAATTGGATGAACCGAATAACTAACGAGGAAGTTCTAGGGAGGCTAAATAAAGAATCAAAAGTTATTAAAACACTAAAAATTTTGAAGCTAACGTATTTCAGTTAATAATGCAGGGAAAGATTGTGGACAGGCGTAGTTCCGGAAGGCGTAGAACATCCTGGTTGAAAAATCTACGACACTGGTTGAACGTGACAACAACATTTCTCTTTGGAACTGCAGTAAACAAGGTTGTGATAGCCAACGTTCGACAATCGGATATGGCACGCTAAGAAGAAAAAAAACAAGTATGGCTGCTAAATTATCATCCACACTGAAAATGGTGATACCTGGGCCTTGTTAAGACAGATCTAAATCATTTAATTTAGAAAAAATGTCAGCTAAACATGCAAGTTTGTGCAGCCAAAGAATATCATTTATACAAGAGGACAAATCATTGATGGTCAAAAAAAATGCTTGAACTTCAGACTTCAATTCAAACAATCGGATTAAAATTTTTCCACGGAAAAGTAATTTAACGTTTGCATAAAGTCGTAAAGAAACGTGGAGGCTTCCAAAGTCCTCACGCGTGCTGCAAACTCTGGTCTAGAGTTTGCAGCACGCGACTTTATAAAATTTACAATTTTTGCAGTGTCCCTTAAAGTACTGAATTACTCTACAGGAATGCGCCTACATGACAGTGCTTGTCTGTACTACAAGACCAGAAAGTATTCCGGTTCTTGATTTTGCACTTCACTGCATACAACCAAATAAAAATATTTATTTCAATTTTTCAAAATGGCCATTGATCATATCGAAAATTGCTGCACCTGTCGTATAGGCTTTCAGTGGTTTTGCAAATAATATATCTCCTTGAATGAAATTCTTTTAATTTAGACATGCAGTATTGTAGTATCTGCTACATCGATCGACTCGTCAAGCTGAGGAGTGAAATAATTCAATTTTATTCTTTTTGAAAGTTCACTTTCCACATCATTTGCCAAATCATTAATTCTCCACGACATCGTGTTGTTGGATAGGGGAATAAGGTTAATTTTGCCTGGAGAGCTATTTTACTATCTTCATCTAAATCTGTTAGGAAAGAAAAAAAACCTTGACTTTTTATTATCAGACAAATTTCTTTTAAAATACTCAACAGAATTATCTTTGTGAACCGAATATCTTATTTCAAGGTGTCTTTAAAGAAGAGATGGTTGTAAACTGTTTCTGGCCAGGATTTCATGACAAATTACACAAAGTGGTTTAGGTTCAGACTCCTCCCCGGTAAACTAGAAACCCATTGGTAAATAGTCACTGTTATATTTTTGTTTTTTTCCTTTTTTCTTACTTTGTTCGCCTATTTTTTCTTTGCTTTCAGTCTGGCGAGACGATAGCCCAATACAACTTACACCCTGTGTTGGTTCACAGGGATTGGAGTAGAAGAAGCAATTGATTTGTTGTGCAGCTTCTCGTCATACTTGACAGAACTGCCCGCTTTTAACCAATGATTCATCATCATTTACTGAGCAATACTAATTTGTGCACGTGCAATTTGTAAAGCTTGGGTTATGGATGTAATTTATTTATACGAGAAGAAATCACTAAACTGGTTTACAGTACTAATATTTATATACATACTATGCATTAACTACTAACTCATTTACCTTTTTGAAATCATTAGAGGTGCTTAAGCTTATCGCATGATTCAGTTCGGCTCTACTCTTCCTTATATCTGACTGCGACATTTTTATATCGGCAGACGTTTTTTTTGTTTTTTAGTACACATTCGGGAAAATCTTTGGTTCGCCGAAGTAGAAGTTGCCGGTTGGTTCGAGAATATACTCGCATCGCCAGCGGAGAAGCAACTCGTTGTGTTACAATACGTAACCCCCTTTATAAAGCTCGCGAACCCCTGGTGGTTCGTGAACCACAGTTTGGAAAACGCTGCAATTGATAATAGTAAGAAGTGTAAAGAGTAACTGCCGTTGAGAAAACTCACACAATAGTTATTATCTTTTTCATCGTTTTTCTTACAAGTATTTTTATAGCTATTAAAAATTCACATTCGCAAATGTTCACGACAATGTGTTTGAGGTTAGAAATCTCTACGGGGTTCTAAATTTGTATGGGGATAGGAGTAATTATTTTATATTTTTAGTTTATTTTTTTTATTTAAATAATTATTTTTTGCTTTTTAGTATTTAATTTAAAATAAGTTGCAAAATTTGTACTAAACAGACAAAAATCGATTGGAAAATTTGTACCGAATAGATAAATAAACAGACAGATAAGAAAGTAAGGCAGTATTGCATTACTGTCCAGTTCTGAGCTATGTTTAAAGTTTTAAGTCTGTAGCTCATCGGAAAGTTAGTTTAAAATCTATTGCAAAATTTGTATCGAACAGACAAATAAACAAACAGTCAGAAAAAAAAGTGAGTTAATACAATATTACATTGTCATCCACTCATGAGCTATGTTTAAAATTTCAAGTCTCTAGCTCATCAGGAAGTTTGTTTCCAATCGATTGGAAAAATTTGTATCAAACGGATAAACAAACATGACTTCATACTCCCGTCTATTTCTATTTATTCTATTAATCATAATTAAACTTTATTAGAAGTAGTGATATTCGATCTACTATGTTTACTTATGTCGATGTTATACAAAATTTGGTTATTGGAAAGGAACTTTGTTGCTTTATAATAGTTGAAGTCAAATTATTAACATTTGCTTTTCAAAATTTTGTTTGCTTCTTGTAAATATTGTTTCTATCTTCTTACTGTTTACAGATATTTCATCATTTTGTGGATACTAAATTAGAACCATTTAACAAAAAAGTAAATCGTGTACTTTATTTTTATTCTATATTACAATATTTTTATTGAACATTATTATAAAAACTGAATTAACCTGTGTTTTCTTTGAGCACAACAAAAAACAAACCGCAAAAAGTGTTGCTTAGGAAGAAACAAAATAATTAGCTTTCGAAGTGACTAAATAATAGCTTCATTCGTGACAACTAGCAGCATGTTCATCCAAAGAAAGTTGTCTCCCTCCAAGATTAGTGTATTTTTACATCGATTATATTACCATGTATACTTTATAGCATCGTAACGATGCAGTTATAAAAATGGAATCCAGGCATACTTAAAGTTATTATCATATCGATGCTGGTTCGATAAAATTTGTTTCTAAATATTCCAGCACAAAAACTGGGAAACCAGACAGCGATTAGATCATAGTAGCTTTCTTATAAGGAATTCAAACTCTAAATGAGCACATTTACAAGATGTCCGGTAAGTACCTCCTAATTTCTCGGGAGCATACAAGTGAGGTTAAAATAACCCTACCTTGTCATAGAAAAAACATTCCTAAAATACCCCTTAACGGCGATATAAAGCCCTAAAGAGGAACCCAAGTATTTACCTTATCAGCTCTAAGTTTTGAACCGACTGTTATAATTTAATGAAATTTTAATATTTTATAAGGTCATAAAGACTCATTAAACCATACTACAGTAGATGTTTTTGATCATCAGAGAAGTCAGGAAAGGACAGCCACACTCGTTGGGTCTAATTTTTGACAAGTGTCGTTTTAAAGAGCTGAAAATTGATTTTTTAAATACTTTAGTCATTGCTCTTCAAAAAAAGTGCTTTAAATTTATTTCGATAAAACTAGCGGTTTTTCAGATAAATCGTTTTTTTTTTGCGAAAACTTTAAACGTTACCTATGCTAAATACAAACAGGTAAAAATAAAATACGCAGAGTGTGTTGATGAGCTCTAATTTATGGGGAAGCTCTGTCTCTCCCTTCGAAGGCAAGAAAATGTTATGCTGAAGGATTTCCAGCTCAGACATTGTCAGATCCAAAAACTTTTCAAAGGGTTGATTGGGGCTCAATTAATTTTCAATGTTGTTAAAATGTAAAAATATTGAAAATATTTAAATATTATTTTGGCAAATGTTCAATATGGGCTCTACGTACTTCAATATATTTAATTATGTTTCTAATATTTTCCCGTTGCACTGAAAATAATATTCCGGCATTATTACGGACTTCGCTGGTAGTTCTTCTCTAGTATTTACTGGTGTTGAGTAAACTAGTTTTTTTAAATGTCCCCAGAAGTAAAAGTCTAATGGATTTAGGTTTGGAGACTTTTGTGGGCATAAAACAGGCCCACCTCGATCTACCCATCGGGACCCAAAAACGTTATTTAAGTGTTGACGTATTATACTGTTAAAATGAGGTGGGGCAGTATCATGCATGTAAAACATTTGCATTTTTCTATCAAGAGGTACGTCTTCCAATAAATTACTTAAATTTTGCTTCAAGAATGGCAAATAAATCTCACCATTGAGTCTTTCTTCCCAAACAAAGGGACCTATAAGGTTACTTCCGATGATGCCAGCACATACATTTACAATAAATCTTTGTCGGTGTTTGTTTTGAATTATAGCATGCGGGTTTTCATCAGCCGAAAAATGTAAATTGTGTGCGTTTATTATGCCTCCTCTTGTAAAACCGGCCTCATCGGTAAATTAAATAAGGTTAAAATAATTTAGATTTAGGTTGTCGCTGTATAAACCAGTTGGAGTATTGAAGTCTTGCAGAATAGTAGAGTGTGTACTTTTTCAATGTGGTACGGGTGAAGTAACTGTTCTGTTAGAGTTTCATGTACAATCCGTTTTGTTACATTATTTTGTGTCGCGAGCTCGCTTTTGTTATTTGAAGCGTTGTCAGCAATATTTTGCAAAATTTGTTCCTCTACGTGAGGGTCTCATGCTCTTCTGGGAGGGCCCTCACCCCCACGTCGCAGCAAAAATGAGTCTGAATAAAACATGTAAAAAATGAGTTCTTTAACTCCAATAATTATTTTCTAAAAATCTTTTACCTGTTTCCCTCAGGCTTCGATCAACCCCTCGAAAAGTTTTTGGACTTGGCAATGTTCGAGTTAGAAATCTTTCAACATAAGTATTCTCGCCTTCGAAGAATTTGACAGCGCTTCACCATAAATTAAATGTATATATACTCTGCGTAAGAATATTCTTTCATTTTTTAAAATTATTTTTACTTGAAGGCAGTTTTAACAAGTACCATCAATTCATTATATAGGTATTAACAATAATAACCTGATTTTTACCAGTTTGTGTTTAGCATTAGTAACATTTGAGTTTCTCGCATAAAAAATGATTTATTTCGAAAACCGCCAGTTTTATCGTACTAAATTAGTGTCTTTTTTGAAGAGGAATGACTAGAGTATTTAAATATCAGTTTTTAGCTCTGTAAAATGGCACCTGTCATGAATTAGGCCCAACGAGTGTAGCTGCAAGTCCGTTCCTGACTTCTCTGATGATCTTAAACTACTGTAATGTGGTTTAATGAGTCTTTATGGCTTCTATGAAATATTAAAATTTCATTAAATTATACAAGTCGGTTCAAACCTTAGAGTTGATAAGGTAAATCGCTGGGTTCCCCCTTAGTGCTGTGTATCTCTGATAAGTACTTTAGAATTTTTTTCCTATGATAAAGTAGGGTTACTTTGACCTCCCCTGTATGCTCCCGAGAAATAAGGATATACTTGCCTGACACCCTGTAAAATGAAAGGAGTTTTGGATGCTAAAACCACCTGTAGACAAATAACCTTGATACGTGGGATGTAAGATTTGGGATTTGTAGTCAAAGAGGACGGTAAAGCGTATTGTTTTCCATTTGGATTAAGATTAAAATATTTCTAATGGTTTTTTTGTTTTGTATGGCCTGATCTCCCAATTAACCTCGCTCATATCAATATCAAAAGTACAAAACAAGAAAATACTAGAAATTAAAATCCTAGCTGAGGAGTCACAGCATAGACGAGGTATACTTCTTCTTCTATGGTCACTGGTAAAACCCGGGACCCAGCGTGGGCACCTATAAATGAGAAAATGCCGTTACAAACCCCATAAAAATCTTTACCTACTTCTTAGCAGACCGATATAGTTAGAATGGGAAATTAAGGTAACAAATGTATATAAACAAATCTCGGTTGAGCATAATCTACCCCATCAGGTTGCAGTGCATCCAGATTAGAACGAGCCTTTGGGGGAAAAATCACTTTAATCCATTGCAAACGTGACGTTGATATTGCTGTCCTAGATCTAATTACTTACCGACTTTCCGAGTTTGTTAGACAATTATTAACTTAATAAGTACCGGAAAGACTTTGACTTAAAATTATTAAAATAAATAAATTTTTCTTATCGCACGGTAGCGAAATATTCCATTCAAAGAACTAGATTGTCTGAGAGAAGGATGTAATTTTATTTCTTCAGCTTGCAGCTTCCACTAAATTCACAAAGTCTTGTCTTTCACAATTTATAATCCAAAAGTCCAGACTATAATATTTACTAGCATGTTCTAACCTTAAACTATTTACCCAAATCCTCTACGCCATCCGGTACATATTATGCATATAAACTGCGGTTCGCAACCTGGAATTATTAGAGTTGTAAATTTAAATTATCTGAACTACTACAGCACAACTTCTATGTGTACGATCATGTACGCTGTTGAAATTAAACTCGTATTCGCACTATACAAAACACACTGTTTAATCCTGAATTCAGGTAATTGGAAATATAGCATCTGTCAAATCTGTTTAATTCGTTTATGTGGATGTAAACGTATGGGTCGTTGCTTTATATATTAAATGCCATAATAAGGATAAGAGTTAATTAAAGTTTATGACATTTTTTAAAATAAATATGATTTTATTATGTACCTCACGCGAAAGAATAAAAAATATAATTCAGAAATCCGAACAAAAAGTGTCCCACCCAGGGGCGGATCCAGCCTCTCCCTTTGGGGGGGGGGGGGCGGTGATATCACAAAAGTACAGTATGTCAAGAAAGGCAAGTTGTCAACGGGGGGGGGGGGAGTGCAAGCAGCATACTCATTCCTAATATAAAAGGCAGAATGGGTTCTATTTTCCTGAACTCAAAGCTCTTGGGAGGGGGGGGGGAGGTGATCGCAAGTACACATATTCCTATACTCTATTCAAGAACTAGAGAGAGTAATAAAACTGTTACCGAAACCTCCAACGTACCTGCTCCAGTGCCGCTGGTAACTGAGAACTGCCCTAAATCTATCTAATTATATTTCATTATATTACTGCAACATAAAAATTCTGATAGTTTAATTTAATTTCTGTGAGTGAGCAAAGTACACCTTACAGTTTGTTCTTAGTGATTTATCTTGTTTGCGTTTGTTTTTATATATTATTTATCTAGATAATAATGTTAAAAGCTCTATTGAGATGTGTTCCAACATGACAGAAGTTGGAAAATCTACTATGCACCGAATACTTAAGGAGAAAAAACGACTGGAAGTGTTAGTACTCCCAAGCAGATGAAAAACCTCGTTGGAAGAAGAAATGAAAACTGCAATTAAAGGGGTTGTATATACATTTTATTATGAGAAGCAGATCCCAACAGTCTACAAAATTCTAACTAAAATCAATGAAGTTCGCGATTTACCTGAAATTAAAAGAACTGATCTCTGGAAATTGCTCAGAGAACTTAATTTTTGCTGGGAAAAACCAAATAGAAAATCTGTTCCTATAGATAGTCCGGAAACTGTCCATTGGAGAAGTAAATATCTCTCTCAATTAAAAGGTAGAGTTGCTAGAAATTACACAATTAACAAAATTAGTAATTTAACTAAACTTCTGAAATATTTTTTTGAATAAAGTTACTGCGGAAAATTGGAAAAAACCCATATAATAAAAGAATAAAACGAAATGTGAGAACTCGATCTCATGATCGGTGAGATAGAGGAACCAATTATAATTAATTTGAGCGAAGATAGTTTCACTGACTTTGATTAGGAATTATATACGTAATGTTAATTAGTGTAAACTGAATTTATTATTTAAATTTTTGTTTTTGTTGTATTTTATTTTTTAATGTTGTTTATTTGCTTTTTTTATATATTTTTATTTTAGTATGTCCAACTCTTTAATTTTATATATATTTAATTCCAATTAGCCGTAAGTTTATTATTATTTTATTATTGTATTTGTGTCTTTTTCTTAAGCCTGTAGAATTAACATGTTTATCTTATTTTTCCATATAGTAAAGTAAATTAAATTAAGATATCACTACAATAGAAATAAAAATAAGTAGGTCTAATTTTAATTACAACAAAATTACATTTGAATCCCTTTTTAGTGTTTAATTGTAATACTGCAGATGGTTTAAGAAATAAATAAACTGAAACGTCAAATACCCTAAAAATATTTTTAATTAATATTAAAATGACCGATAGCCCCAAAAATATTTTAATATTATATGGACGAATTTATTTTTTTATATATGTTTACCTTGTTGTATTTTTGACAATGGATATTTTGTAAGTATTTAAATTATAACTTCGAATTTTTTGAGAGAATAAGGCTACGTTTTAGTCCATTGTTATAGATCGGTATTTTTGATTATAAAATTTCTAACCCATTCCTATGAAAAATATATGTGTCTAACTGATTTTGCTAAAGACTAAAGAACACAGGTAGTTTGTGAAGAGAAAAAGGATGAAAAATGATTTATTACTCTCTCTAGTTCTTAAATAAACTGTAGTATAAGAGGAAACATCGGGTCCATTTTCCTAAACTCAAAGCTCTTAGGGGGGGCGATCGCCCCCACCGCCCCCCTTGGATCCGCGCCTGGTCCCACCCCATACCTGCGGGATATTAACGATCAGCTGTGTGAGATCTCCAGAATCCGAAAAGAAGTCAAGAACAATATCCACGATCATTGAACGATTCCTGGTATTAAAAAAATTATAGGAGAGCAGTCAAGAAAGCTGAATCAAAATATAATGACAAACAAATAGGGATCAGATAGTAGAGATAGATTTTTTGCTGATACAGTAGATTAAACAAAATCATTGATACTATGAAAATTTTTAATATACTAATTAATAAAATGTACGGAAAATCTCTATTATTTTTAAATGAAAATGTGACAAACAAATAGGGATCGGATAACACAAATTGATTTTCTGCTGATACAGAAGATCAAACAAAACCACTGATACTCCAAAATTTTTAGTATGCTTACTAATTAAAAACACGTACAGAAAATTATATTATTTTTAAATGAAAATATAATGACAAACAAATACGGATAGCATAGCAGAGAAGGATTTTCTGTTGATACATTAGATCAAACAAAACCATTGATACTGTGAAAATTTTTAGTATACTGACTAATTAAAAAAACGTATGGAAAATTTCTTATTTTTAAATGAAAATATAATGAAAAACAAATAGGGATCGGATAGCAGAGATGGATTTTCTGCCGATACAGTAGATCAAACAAAACCATTGATACTGTGAAAATTTTTAATATACTGACTAATTAGAAAAACGTACGAAAAATTTCTATTAGTTCTAAATGAGAATATAACGATAAACAAATAGGGATCGGATAGCAGAGATGGATTTTCTGCTGATACAGTAGATCAAACAAAACCATTGATACTGTGAAAATTTTTAATGTACTGACTAATTAAAGAAACGTACGGAAAATTCCTATTATTTTTAAATGAAATTATAACGACAAACAAATAGGGATCGGATAGCAGATATGGATTTTCTGTTGATACAGTAGATCAAACAAAACCATTGATACTGTGAAAATTTTTAGTATACTAACTAATTTAAAAAAAAATGTACGGAAAATCTCTATTATTTTTAAATGAAAATATGACAAACAAAACCATTGAAACTGTGAAAATTTTTAGTATACCGATTAATTAAAAAAACGTACGGAAAATTCCTGTTTTTTTTAAATGAAAATATAATGACAAACAAATACGGATCGCATAGCAGAGATGGATTTTCTGTTGATACAGTAGATTAAACAAAACCATTTATACTGTGAAAATTTTTAGTATACTGACTAATTAAAAAAACGAATGGAAAATTCTTATATAGTTTTAAATGAAAATATAATGATAAATAAATACGGATCGCATAGCAGACATGGATTTTCTGTTGATTCAGTAGGTCAAGCAAAACCATTGATACCGTGAAAATGTTTAGTATTCTGACTAATTAAAAAACGCATGGAAAGTTTAAGTTATTTTTAAATGAAAATATAATGACAAGCAAATAGGGATCGAATACCAGAGATGGATTTTTTGCTGTAGATCAAAGAAAACCACTGATACTGTGGAAATTTTTAGTATACTGACCACTTAAAAAAACGTACAGAAAATTTCTATTATTTTCAAATGAAAATATAATGACAAACAAATAGGGATCGGCTAACAAAGATGGATTTTTTACTGATACAGTAAATCAAACAAAACCATTGATACTTTAAAAATTTTTAGTGTAATGACTAATTAATAAAACGTACGGAAAATTCCTATTATTTTCAAATGAAATGATATCGATAAAAAAATAGGGATTGGATAACAGTGATGGGTTTTCTGTTGCTACAGTAGATCAAACAAAACCGTTGATACTGTGAAAATTTTTTGTATAGTGACTAATTAAAAAAACGTATGGAAAATTCCTAATATTTTTTTTTATTTTCCGTGCGTTTTTTTAATTAGTCAGTATACAAAAGATTTTCACAGTATCAACGGTTTTGCTGGATCTACTGTAGCAACAAAAAACCCATCTCTGTTATCCAATCCCTATTTGTGTGTCATTATATTTTCTTTTATAAAATTATATGCTGATGGAATGAGCCTGTTAATTGCAGATAAAAATGGTGGGCCAGTGGTGCCTTTGAGGGGTTGAGTGTTTGGTGTGATTGAAATAGCTTATATCTAAACATAAATAAAACATTATTTACTAGTTAGGCGCCCAAAAACACTCGAAAATTATAGCATGTAGAGGTGTTTCCAAATAAGTGCGAAAAATTTTAAATAGTTATTCTTCAGCCATTTTATATTTTATTTTTATAATTATTTCTAGTTATTTAAATTTTTATCGTTTCTTTCTCCTTTATATATATATGTATATGAAGCAAATTGCGATCAGTAAATGCAAACCTCGTTCCAATCATATCCTTTCCGTGTTAGAGGTTGCACAGTTTAAATAAATTGCGATAAAACACAATCTATCCCATTCCACCACCATCGAGATGATAGCCCACCTGTACCACCATACTGAGAAGAAAGTCAAAACTTACCCTCCCCGCCACAGTGATACGGCACAGGTACATGTTTCGTCTCTACTAGACTCATTATCAGCAAACAGACAGGTGCATGTCGGTACCCTGATGAGTCTAGAAAAAATATATATATATATATATATATATATATATATATATATATATATATATAAATAAATAAATGCTTATATAGGGGTAATAAAGATAAGAACCTAGCGAAAAGGCTTTAAAATTCATAAGAGAAATAATTGTATCCCGAAAATAAATAAAATTCTCCATTTTTACCGGTTGAAAGAAAATGATTTTCTTATGCTAGCGTTTTTAGGGTTTAATCTTGCCAGTTTAAATATTATGCAATCACAACAGTTTTAAGGTTAGATCGTGTTAATGAATTAAGGGGTTAAGGTTCATATAAAAAACGAAAACTTTTTAAGAAGTTAAACGTACTTCTATGCTCAAAACAAACAGTTAAAATCGATATTACATCTCACGTAAGGAAGGTAAATAGTTTAATAACTTACTTCGAAACATTAATATCTGCGTCAAATAGTAATAGAGTAGTCTAGTATTTAAAAATAAATTTTTACATGGCTTATTGATTCTAATCATTTGTTAAGGCGATTGCTAAATTATTATCATAACCATTATTACAACACCAATTACTGAATTAAATATTCATCTTTCAAATCCTATTCACCCTAAATTAGGACAGCCAAGAATAATACCTATTTATTTGAGCATTTTCAGTAATTAAATCAAACAATATACATAATTGGCAATTAAATTTATTGAGTTAAAACACTCCATTATATTTGACTGATTTTTGCATGACTAGGATTTGGGAAATAATATTTATCAATTTCAAAACCGCAATTCATTTGACGCTAAAATTTAACCGACAAAACTAATAAACTAATCAATTACTCAAATATTACTTCTATTAATCGTTTATCTATAAAGAAGTTCCAACTTTCAAATTACGAGCTGCATATAAGGTGTATTGCTTAGTACATCTTCATATTACGCCCTCTGTTTTTTTCGAAGGATGGCGATCCAAATCGCACTTGTAGTTTTAGAAACTGCAGCACGAAATATTTCTGTAGACGAGCGGTCGGACTACCTCCTCAGTAAGACTTATTTTTGGCAAATAACACAGGTCAAAAAAATTTGACAGATTCTTTGTAACATAAACTCTAGTATAGTTTTCCGAAGCATTTTGGTGCGCTGAATCCGAATCTGGCTTCAAATTTGCTTCAACATGTCAGATTTTCCAAATATCTAAACCTAAAAGTGGAAAAAACACTCTTTTTCGAGATCGTTGAGGTCATGTGAAATCGTAAAGTCATTTTTTTCACAAAACTAGAAAAAGCACCTGAAAGTGTGATCGTTTCTCTTTAAAATTAATTTTGAATTGTCTAAATATCTTTTTTTCACCGAGATATGCTAATTTGAATTTTGTGTTTCACCAATCTACTCGAATGCAAGCTTAAAACATAGTAAAAACTACCCCTTGGAGTGTATTTTTTTAAATTCTGTTATTTTGATAAAAATAACTGTATAAACATTCTAGAAGTTGCTGGTTACAAATCCACTGTTAAAAATTCCATACAGCATACATTTTCTTTAAACTTTTTGGAAATTTGTGTGCCATATTTAATCCACCATTTTGAATTTTTAAAATTTGACGGTGGATTTGTAATCAGCGGCCCCTAAAATACTTATATTTTCATTCAATTCAGCTAAAATATTGTTATGATGGTGGCAATTCCAGTTAAATGGGAAGTTGATGCCTTCTTGTTTACTTTAAATAGAACACCCTATATATTATTTAATTTTTAAATTCTAGGCAATATTTCATATAAAATATGCTATACCCAAATTTAACTTTTTTTGAGATATTTTAAATTTTAGGCCAAAAAGTAGTGTTTACAAACCTAAACATAGCTACCAGTTTTTCCTATATGAGAGCCTTAATAATTTGAGATGGGTTGGTTTTCTTCTAGATCTATATTAGTGGACTTGTTGACATTTTGATTAAAACTAACATTAAATATTAAATAGAAAAAATCGTTAAAGTAATTTTTTTTATACCAAAAGTAGATAATATACTTGCAGTTGGGTGTATAAAATACTCTTATATAAGAGAAATTTAGTTCTCAACCAACTGGAAAAACCTTATACTATAAGGACAAACGTACTCTGTTCTAACACAGTTAGAGACAAAGCACTATCTCAGATTGCAAGAAGACCAGGAAAGGGTGGAAGCCTTTCCTATGGTAGTGCACCGCCATTTATAGCCGGTTTCGAACTTATTAGTTCTCGTCAGTACAGAATAGGCCAGCATACTTCAGCATCGGGAAAGTAAATCCTTTAAGCAACTTATATTAGATAAAAGATGAAATCCAATACAACTGGCGCCATCTACCAGCATTCCACGCAATCTGAATATATAATCTCGTAGGAAATCTGTATATATACTAAAAGTAGATAATATACAGCATAGGAAAGGCTTCCACCCTTTCCTGATATTCTTGCAATCTGAGATAGTGCTTTGTCTCTAACTGTGTTAGAACAGAGTACGTTTGTCCTTATAGTATAAGGTGTTTCCAGTTGGTTGAGAACTAAGTTTCTGTTATACAATTATATTTAATACACCCAACAGCAAGTATATTATCTACTTTTGGTATATGTACAGATCTCTACGAGATTATATATTCAGATTGCGTGGAATGCTGGGAGATGGCGCCACTTGAATTAGATTTCATATTTTTATCTAATATAAGTTGCTTAAAGGAATTACTTTCCCGATGCTAAAGTGTGCTGGCCTATTCTGTACTAACGAGAACTAATAAGTTCGAAACCGGTCTACAGATAGCGGTGCACTACCATAGGAAAGGCTTCCACCCTTTCCTGGTATTCTTGTAATCTGAGATAGTGCGTTGTCTCTAACTGTGTTAGAACAGAGTACGTTTGTCCTTATAGTATAATGTTTTTCCAGTTGGTTGGGAACTAAGTTTCTCTTATATAATTGTAAATTTTTTTATGTTATCCACTATTTTTATGTTCTCTTATTTAGCATTAAAAATAAGGGTGACTTTGTATGAAGTTGTATAGTCCAAAAATTTGTAGTTTTTGAAATATTGACAACTTAACATTTTTGTATTGTAAAAGTGCTAAATGGTTTACTTACACCATAGAAGAAATATACCAAGAATTCCTATCCCGTGCTATAATTTTGACGTTCCTAAATGGTACGCAAACTGGTACGCCGTCTCATTCATAAAAAACAATTTACGATATTGTCAATGATTAGATATCAGTATTTTAATATGATATACATGTTTTTGTTAGAAACAAGTATAATAGATTTAAATTTTCGGATTTATGTTGAAAATGTGGCAATATTGCATATCCCTTCCTACCGACTAAGAGGGGTAAGCTTCACCTTTTTATCGATTTAAATGCCGCGGTTGCCGCAGCCTAGCTAAATTTGTAAACTTAAATAAATATAATAAACCAAGAGATAAAAAAAACTTGTACCCGTAGTTTAGATCAGCTATCCAATACGGCAACACTGCATATACATCATTCCTTGCCATTTTACTAGTTATAGTAACAACTACCTTTTATCAATGACAGAGTTTTAATACTTAGCGCCTTCAATCCTCCTATAAGAATGAGTCCTCTTAGTATAATTCGTCAATGCTTACATAGAGAAACAATATATTTTAATAAATGATCAAAATTTTCACCCTGAACTTCCAAACATTTTTCGCATGCCCTAGTTAGTTCGTCATGAGTGGCGGCTCTAATTCAATCTGGAGATAAACTTTCGTACGCATCCCTTACCCTTACCATACAGTCCTATATCGTTGTAACTGGATTACAATAAACGATGTTTTTTATCGTTCCCCATAAAAAATAATCTAAAAAAGGGTAAAATCAGAAGAGCGAGGAGGCCACAGGAAAGGTCCACTGTTGGCAATCCACTTGTCATAAAATGTTGCTTGTAAGAAGTTGGTAAATGGAACAGTTCTGTGTGATGGGGGCAATCGTGTTGGTAAAAAATTTGACTTTTCCGTCCGAGCTAAATTGCTTAAATATTGATTGTCTAATTCTTCTAGAAGAGTTAAATATCTTTCTTTTACAAAAGTTAATACATAATTTAAAATAAAAATATAATTTGCTTTTTAATGAATTACCAGTTAAGTTTTCTTCATAAAAATATAGTTTTACTATTCCTTACAGCACAAAGTAAATTGCCAGATTTCTTGAAAATTTCACAATATTGCTGCGTGAGGATTTAAATCACATGGAAATTGTGTCTGTTACAAGAGTCATTTTTTGTAAACTTTGCTTTATCGGTCCATTTTATGTTATGCAAAAATCGAGGGTCGGCTTATATCATCGTTAATAAAAATTCGCAAAGTGTCAATTTTTTGGTAAATCAATATATCTTAGGTGTTGAACCAAAGATATTAAATAGGGGTGGAAGTTGTGTTTCAACAGAATTCTATATACTGAATTCTTCGAGATTCCTGTAGCTCTACAAAGCTATTTGTCTTATCGATATTGTGGGATATCCCGCAAAGTATCTCAGAATTACAATTTTGATATTTATATCATTGAGAAAAAGTTACCTTTTATGCATTTTTGCCTTAACAGTGTCAAAATTTTAAAAATTTTCCAATATTTGTTTAGCACTATTCCGTGACAGTTTCTGTTTGGCATGTTCTTTATAAAACTTTGTTATATTCACCATAAATAATAAATATATTTAAATAAATTTCGTGCGTATAATTTAATCGCTCCTGTATGGTTTTTATTAATAATTGTCAAATCGCAGAAAATAGTTACATTTCAGTAGTGTTCTATTATTTTCTTTCGTCGCATTTCGCTGTTATGGCCAACTAAAAACAAAACTTAAAAGCCGTTTCGGGTTTACACAAGGGGCGGATCCAGCCTCTCTCCTTGGGGGGGGGGGCGGTGATATTACAACAGTAGTGAACAGTATGGCAAGCGAAAGCAAGTTGTTCCCCCCGGGGGGGGGGGGACACCAGCAACATTCCCATTTCCAGTGTAAAAGGCTATTTTTCTGAATTTGAAGCTCTTGGAGAGGGGGGGGGGCGATCACAAGAAAAAAACGTTTCCGACAGGGGGGTGGGAGGATGCGCTTAACATACACATTCCTAGTATAAGAGACGGAATCGAGTCTATTTTCCTGAATTCAAAGCTCCTGGGGGGGGGGGGAGTAGGGTGCTATCGCAAAAAAAGCAAGTTGTCAACGGGGGAGGGGTGCCAGCAGCATACACATTCCTAATATCAAAGGTAGAATTGGTTCTATGTTCCTGAACTCAAAGCCCTTGGGAAGGGGAGGGGCGATCGCAAGCATACACATTCCTATACTCTATTCAAGAACTAGAGAGAGTAATAAAACTGTTACCGAAACCTCCAACGTACCTGCTTCAGTGCCCCCGGTAACTGAAAACTGCCGTAAATCCAATTATATTTAAATATTATAAGCTTTTATAAATTTACTGCAACAATAAAATTTTTAATAATTTAATTTAATTTCTGTCAGTAAGCAAAGTATACCTTACAGTGTGTCCTTAGTGATTTATCTTGTTTGTGCTTGTTTTTATATATTATTTGAGATTAGTGAGATACCCAAAAGATGTAGCTTTCACATCTGTATTTATTTAAAAATCGTTAAACCAGGGCATTTTTTCCTCAACGAAAAACTTATTACGATGAATGTTTATGATGCCCTAAGACATCAATATCTAGATAATAATGTTAAAAGCTTTATTGAGATGTGTTCCAACACGACAGGAGTTGGAAAATCCACTATGTACCGAACACTGACAGAGAAAAAAATGACTGGAATTGTTAGTACTCCCAAGTTACATTCGATCACAGGCAGACGAAAAACCTCGTTCGAAGAACAGATGTAAACGGTAATAAAAGGAGTTGTACATACATTTTATTATGAGAAGCAGGTCCCAACCGTCGACAAAATTCTAACTAAAATCAATGAAGATCGGGATTTACCTGAAATTAAACGAACTGTGCTCTGGAAATTGCTCAGAGAACTTAATTTTTGTTAAGAAAATATCCGTTGGTGAAGGAAATATCTCTTTGAAATAAAAGGTAGAGTTACTGGAAACAACACAACTTACAACATTAATAATATAACTGGAATTTTGAAATATTTTTTGAATAAAGTTACTGCAGATAATTGCGAAAAATCCATATAATAAAAGAATAAAAAAAAATGTGGAAACTCGATTTCATGATCGGTGAGAGAGGAATCAGTTATAATTTCTTTAAGCGAAGATAGCTTCACTGACTTTGATGACGAATTAGATACCTAATGTTTACCAGCGTTAACACAATTTATTATTTAAATTTTGTGTAACATATAAAAATTAATGACATTTGAATCCGTTTTTAGTGTTTAATTGTAATTCTGCAGATGGTTTAAGAAATAAATAAACTGGAATGTAAAATATCCCAAAAATGTTTTTAATTAATAATAAAATGACCGATAGCCCCAAAAAAATTTTAATATTATATTGAATTTATTTTTTTTATATATGTTTAACTTCTTGTATTTTTGATAATGGGTATTTTGTAAGTATTTAAATTAAAACTTAGAATTTTTTGAGAGAAAAAGGCTACGTTTTAGTCTGAATGTGCCTAAAACGGTTTCTATGCCAAAATTAAAAATGTGTGATTTGCGTTAAATATGTCAAAATTATCTATATTTTCTAATGTATGTGAATTATTAAAAAATCATAAGAAATAAAATAAAATTATAAAAACTTTTTATTTTAAGTTTATTACTGAAATAATATTCTATGCCATAAATATTTAGTGATAAAATAGACTTCCTTTGACGCCTATGACAAGGCCTAAAATCCTTTTGAACACTTCACACGTCCAAATATCTATTGCTATCCAACCCAAATAGTCCATTATTATAGACCGGTATTTTTGATTATAAAATTTCTAATCCATTCCTATAAAAAAATATATGTGTTTAACAGATTTTGTCAAAGACACCAGATTAAAGAACACAGGTAGTTTGCGAAGAAAAAAAGGTGAAAAATGAAAAACTCTCCTAGTTCTTGACTAAACTATAGTATAAGAGGCAAAATCTGAATTCCAAGCTCTTGGAGGGGGGCTATCCCCCCCCTTGGATCCGCGCCTGGTTTACACAATACAAAAATGTTAGATTTCCAGTATTTTAAAAACCATAAAACTTTCGAATAGACAACCTTATTCAAAGTCACCCTTATTTTTATTGCTAAATAAAATAAAATTATAAAAACAGCGGGTATATATTTAACGATTTTTTCAAGTTAATATTTAATGTTAGTTTTTGATCAAGCTGTATTTATTTATTATCAAAATATCATCACAGTCTACTAAAGTAGATCCACTTTTAGAAAGAAACCAACCCCAATTAAATAATAAAGGCTTTCATGTAGGATAAATTGATAATTATTTTTAGGCCTGCAAACGCCATTTTGACATTGAACTTAAAGTATGTAAAAACAGTTAGACTTAGATATAGAACATTATACATGAAATATGTCTATAATTTTGCATATAATCTAAAAATAAAATATTATCTATAGTGTTTCATTTAGAATGAGCAAGAAAGCATCCATTTCCGGTATAACCGGAATTGTCACCATCTTGAAAATCTTTTAGCCGAATTGTCACCATCGACTTTAGTAAACTGTCAAATTTTAAAAATTTTCAAAAATATATTTTTCGCGAAATCGATCGCGGTAGTTCGTCGTGGGACACACTGTATACAACGAAGCCCTAAGATACATAAATAGGTTAAAGGCCTAAAAAGTGATCCTAACATGCAGAAAAGAGCTAGCATAACTTAACATAGACGAAGTATATGTATTCAGTGCATTCAAAGAGAAAAAAGGGAAGCAAATAGAACTTCATAGTAAAAAGAAGAAATTTCATAGCAAATTGGCTATTAGAATGCCTGAGGTTGGCAAGACAGGAACTAGGAAACCAGAGCAAGCTTTACCGACGCTAATAGTTATTTTGATTTTTCTTTATTGTGCCATTCATTGCGATTAGTATAAATTGTAAATTAATATTTGTGTATGTTAACAAGATATTTTGTGCAGGCTTCTTATTAATAACAATTCATCAGTGTATGATATTCTTTTATAAATGCCTCGGTACGATCCACATAATTAATTATTTTCGGCAAGCATTCTTTTAAATTATTTATCACACACACAGATAATTTATGAAATGTTACAAAAAATGTTTTTTTTTTGTGATGATTTTAAATGTTCATTTAAAACTTGCATTGCTTTGCTTGGGTCAATGTGTTGTTTTTAGCTGTTTGGTTTAGTTCGGACAATTTCTACATTTGTTCCTTTTAGAGGTTTCAAAGAATAATAATAAACGTTAATTGCTTTGGATATGTTTCAATAAACGATAAAAAAAACACACTGTCAAAAATAGCCTTAAATTTAATGCAAATTTAATATCTATTCTACATTAAATTTAATGATTTTGTACCAAAAATTATATAATATTTACATTTACTTTGAATTTAAAGCAATTCCTTCATATATCAATTCGTTGTACATTAAAATTGTTTAAATGATATCTTAAATTTCAATAAAATAACTGGAAAGATATTTCAACTTCTGTACATTAAAATAAAATCACACATACCTTAATACTAAAAGAATTTACATTATTATTCAATATTCGATAACGTACATTGCATGAGATTCCGGGAGATGGCGCAACTTGTATTGAACTTTTTGTTTAGTATGATATAAGTTGCTTAAATGAAACATATCTCAGATTCAATGAACACTGGCTATATATTTAATGTACATAGTATCTTTAAAAATAATGATTAGACTCTAAACTTAATGTAAGATTATATTAGATTTAATGGAATAAATTAATTTAGATTAAGGTAAATTATTAAATTATTACATTAATCGCATTTAATAAACGTTTGTGAAATTGGCCTCTAGCACATTTATATTAAATTTAATTTCCGTTTTTCAATGTAGCTATATCAGAAAAGAAAAAAACAGAGAACACTTTATTTTTCGGAATTGTTTGACAGGTACAACATATAATGTCGAGAGCAAAAAAAACATCAATGCTTTATTATTATATTAGTTATGTTTGTCTGATAGCTTTCAACTGCAAAAATTTACAAATAAAATATATAATTTAGAAGTAGGCAGATACTATGACGTAAGGAAACATGGTATGATCTTTCAGGAGACGATTTTCATACTCTACTGTGCCTTTTAAAAACCACTCATAACGAAGCTACAGTGTGTTCGATAAAATTTGGTCAAATAGTACTTTACAGATATTTCATAAACTATTTGAGATCTAAGCTGGGTGCCCATATATGAATATTTCATGTTTTAATAATCTATGATCTACAGAGCTTGACTAAAAAATGGGCAAATTTATTATTTGTTAAAAAACAAAACACCCTCTGAAATTTCTTAAATAATTTAATGGCATTTTTAATACTTAAATTAATGCCTAAGAGATTGGTGAAATTTATTTGGCTGCCACACCTATTTTCTGAGAAGTAAGTAATATTTTTTTAGATAAATTATTTCTTCAGTTAAAGACTTTGTTTGCAATAATTTTCACATTTGTATAGCTACTAAATAAAAACAATAATTTTATTTTTCATAAAATAAATTTTAAATAAAATTAGGTCAATTAAGCGCATGATTTTTCAAAATAGACGTAATGTGGTAGTAAGGCACGAAGATCTTGTTACATGAGACTTTATAACATAATTTCCAACGAAATAAAAACAAAAAAAAATACATCAAAGGAACCTCAAGAGTATTTTACTAAATTGGCTAATTTTGAACAAGACATCAATTTTATAATTTATATATAATTTTTTTTTATATTATAGGTCTCATTAAATACACGGCGTTTGTAATATATCGTTTTTGGAATTTTGTCACTTTCTGTAACATTTCTTTTTACATGAATGAGATATCGAAGGCAAGTGTTGTTTAGATGAGGTGCAATGCTGAAAGAGTTAAATTAGAAATACGTTGTTACAAATTTACTTTGTAAATAAATATATGTTAGGAAACGAATCTTTATACTGTATGCTCTAAATTCTATACCGTATAGCTACCGTGTATCGTATATCGTGTAGCGTATACCGTATATCGTATACCGTATTTCGTATACCGTATATCGTATACCGTATATCGTATACCGTATACCGTATATCGTATACCGTATACAGTATACCGTGTACCGTATACCATATACCGTATACCGTATACCGTATACTGTATACTTTATACCTTAAACTGTATACCGCATACTTTATACTGTATACCGTATACCGTATATCGTATACCGTCTACCGTACATCGTATACCGTATAGCGAATACCGTATACCGTATATGGTATACTGCATATGGTATACCGTATATCGTATACCGTATATCGTATACCGTATATCGTATACCGTAGATCGTATATCGTATACCGTATATCGTATACCATCTTCGGTCTATCATCTACCGTATACCATATACCGTATACCATATGCCGTATACCGATTTGAAGACTCAGTCTTTCAGAACTAGAAAGAACAATGGATTTTATTTTTTACCTAATAAAGTAGAAATCAGTCTAACAATTATAAGATTTTTATTCCTCTTTCTTCTGATAGCTTTACATTTCACGCTTAATCTATATTTAGGTACTTACTATTTTATTGAACACCATCCGGAATCAAGCCAAACAATATACTTAATTGGCAATTAAACCTGTCAAGGAATGAGAATGCTTCCCTCCATTAGGTTTGATCGCTTGTTGTAGGATTTGGATAAGGGATAATAATACGTGTCAGTTTCAAAATCATAAAAGCCGTAACAATAAAATGTTTTTGAAATTGAATGTAAAAAGCTACCAGATTATTTCCAAAGAATTTTAGTGTTTTTATTCGTTACAATGGCAAATAATGTAATTAAAATTTTTTAGTTAACTATTAATATTGTTTACATTTTGAAAAGTAAAGATTAAATTGCTACAAAAATGTCTTTTACGTGAAAATGTTTTCAAATGAATTAATAAAAATATAAAACTATAATATTTTCATTTGATTGTTGAACAGTTTTTGATGGTGATTCTTTCGCTGGTACGTTTGTAATAGTTTATTTTCAATTTAATGGAAAATTGTTTGTTGGGCTTTATTTGAGTGAGAACAACCTTTTTCTTTTTTCCACTAATAACTGACCAGTTTTGTTAAAATGCGATGTATACGAAAGAATATATATATATATATATATATATATATATATATA
Source organism: Diaprepes abbreviatus (assembly GCA_034092305.1). Lineage (NCBI taxonomy): Eukaryota > Metazoa > Arthropoda > Insecta > Coleoptera > Curculionidae > Diaprepes > Diaprepes abbreviatus. The sequence goes on from JASJET010000022.1 coordinate 28,566,582, forward strand.
TATATATATATATATATATATATATATATATATATATGAATATGAAGTAAAATGCGCACCTGTCTGTGCAAAGGACAGATCAGAAGGAAGCATGCATCACTGAACGAGGTTTCGCCGACTTCCCGCCGGATGGCGTATATATGTTTATGTGGCTTTCACGGATTCCTCCATGTGAGATGCAATAGCAGTGGTTATATCCACATTATGCCGTTGTAGTGCTGAAATCACATTCAGCAAACGTACATCTATTTGCAACTCCGTGTGTGAATGAAGTAAAATGCGCACAGTGAATGCAAACTTCGCTCCAACATATCCTTTCCATGTTAGAGGTTGCACAGTTTGAATAAATTGCTAAAAAATACAATTCATCCTGTTCCACCACCACTAAGATGGTGGCCTACCTGTACCACCACACCGAGGAGAAAGTTAAAAAAACTTACCCCCTCCGCTACAGTGATACGGTAGAGGTACATGTTTCGTCTCTCACTAGATTCATCAGGGTACCGACATGTACCTGTCTGTGCAAAGGACAGATCAGAGGGAAGCATGCATCATTGAACGCGGCTGCCCCGACTTCCCGCCGGATGGCGTACACACGCAGTTGCATATAGTTGTACGTTTGCTGAATGTGATTTCAGCACTACAACGGCATAATGTGGATATAGCCACTGCTATTGCATCTCACACGGAGGAATCCGTGAAAGCCGCATAAACATATATACGCCTGATCTGTCCTTTGCACAGACAGGTGCATGTCGGTACCCTGATGAGTCTAGTGAGAGACGAAACATGTACCTCTGCCGTATCACTAGCGGAGGGGGTAAGTTTTTTAACTTTCTCCTCGGTGTGATGGTACAGGTAGGCCACCATCTTGGTGGTGGTGGAAGAGAATGATTTGTATTTTTTAGCAATTTATTCAAACTGTGCAACCTCTAACATGGAAAGGATATGTTGCATTCACTGTGCGCATTTTACTTCATTCACATACGGAGTTGCACATAGTTGTACGTTTGCTGAATGTAATTTCAGCACTACAACGGCATAATGTGGATATAACCAATGCTATTGCATCTCACACGGAGGAATCCGTGAAAGCCGCATATATATATATATATATATATATATATATATATATATATATATATATATATATATATATATATATAGAAAACCAGACTGTTCACAGATAACAGATTCATCAGTTACCATTCGTACCATCCCATCAGATAGAAAATCAATCTCATCTTAGGAATGAAAAATAAAACTGTCAAACTGACACACCCGAATTTTACAGCAGAGGCATTGTGCCAACTTAATGATATACTATTGGAGAATTCTTACCCTGACGACATTATCAAAAAAATTTCTTTATAATACTAAATGCAATATTCCGGAGAACATTTTCTCAACCGTCTCTATTGCATACTCAATCTTTAAGCCCAGTTAGCGCTCTTTCAAATGTAAGAATACAAACACATTACCACATATAGAAAATCTTACTGACAAGTTGATGCATATTTTTAAAAATACAGATAATAAAATTGCTAGAAAACAATTACTTACTCTTTCTAAAATTTATTCTAAAATCAAAACGCCGTTACAGCTAAATCAGACGTCCTGCATAGTTTATAAGATTCCCTGTTCCAACTGTCAACTAGTTTATATAGGCCAGACTTCTAGAAGCCTCAAAGGAATACTCACTTTCCATCGTAGTGACATTAATAGAGGTTTATTCTCTAGTGCTCTGGCTGAACATGTTTTTCATCAAGACTATATTAACTGGGATGGCACTGAGATTCTGGAAAGAGTTTCTGCTTATCACAAAAGGCTCTTCCTTGAAATGGTGCACATTAACCAAGAAAGTAACACCACCACGAAAAAGTGACATCTAGAGTCTGAGTGCCATTTATAGTTATATTTTAAACTTACAAAAAGAAATGTATTTGAGCCTCCTGGAGAGTCCATCTCTAGATGAATAGGTTTTCTATTAAATTCTCTTATATTATGTAAAAAATATCAAACAAGTAATATCATAACTTTCTTTTTCTATTTTTGCTAAATATTTTGCTTTACTACGCCACTGTTTACAGTATCCGTATTTTCCCCCACTACTTACACCACCCCCTACACTTCCCGGTTGACCCATGACAGGTGTCATTATAAAATGGAGGAATAGTCAAGTGGAACGTTTGGCTGCTTTCGAACTTTCTAGAATTTTTACAATTCCATCAAAATTATGCCTTTAGATACAGTTCAAAAGTGCCAATGTTGGGTTTTTTCCCCTGTTTTTCAAACGTGTACAGTCAGTCACTACTTCCCCTTTTATATATATATATATATATATATATATATATATATATATATATATATATATATATATATATATATGTATATAATATAAGAATTAATTTTTCTTGAACCATTAAATATATTTTTAGTTGGTTATTTTCTTGGGAATATGGTTCATTTTTATATTGAAACTACATGTATACAGTAGTCATACTTATTGTATATATATATTTTTATTTCTCAGGACGTTTCGATTCTTTCGAATCTTTTTCAACTGATGCGGATGCATTAAGAACAGAGATTTTTGTTTTAAACAATAGTTAATTACATCACAAACCAATTGTAGTCACTCACTCTTTTGTATATTCACTTTTTAAAAGAATTTTTAAAAGGCCAGTTAGAAGAATGGACACTACATTTTTAACCCTATAACTGTCTTGACAGTTATAGGGTAAAAAATGTAGTGTCCATTCTTCTAACTGGCCTTTTAAAAATGTCTTGACAGTTATAGGGTTAAAAATGTAGTGTCCATTCTTCTAACTGGCCTTTTAAAAATACTTTTAAAAAGTGAATATACAAAAGAGTGAGTGACTACAATTGGTTTGTGATGTAATTAACTATTGTTTAAAACAAAAATCTCGGTTCTTAATGCATCCGCATCAGTTGAAAAAGATTCGAAAGAATCGAAACGTCCTGAGAAATAAATATATATATATATATATATATATATATATATATATACAATAAGTATGACTACTGTATATATGTAGTTTCAATATAAAAATGAACCATATTCCCAAGAAAATAACCAACTAAATATATATATATATATATATATATATATATATATATATATATATATATATATATATATATATATATATATATATATTTACATATCATTTTACTATGGACAAAACTTATGGTTAGACAGGATATTTAATTTCAAATTGTATTGAATGAAGTACGAAGTATGTGGATAAAAAACATCTTAATGCTAAAATTTTGAGTATAAAAATGGCAAGAAATCAAGTTAATTTCGATTATAAAACAATATAACAATATTCACTTAAAAACTGACAGGAAAACCACAAAAGTTTGTTTTTTGCGGCTGAAAATTTAAGCACCAAATAAAATAGAACTGGAATATCTGTCATGTGTTCTTATATTCAAATTTAATCGATTTTTGTAAGTGAGATAGGAAATTAAACACCTATTAAGAATATATATTAAGCATATTTCAATTTTGAAAATACTTAAACATTATGTTGGAGTCGTAATAAGTAAAGAGTTATTAAGATTTGGGCTAGATACTATGTATAATAAGGTATCTGATCTTAATATGAATAATGTGTGGTATGTCTTCTGTTAACTACACATTCGTTAAGTCTTCGCAGTTCGGATTTGATGAGGTGATTAATTCTTCTTAGGGTGATGTATCTCAAGCAAACTTAACTTCATGTCAAAAAGCGTTTAGTATTTGTGAGGAGTGAGGTAGATTTTATAGTTTCTTATCACTATAACTTTAATTCAATTGATACATATCAGGATATCGAGGAGGCCAATGGAAAAAATTTATGGAGGGAGCCTCAAAGAAGTGCGACATAAGGAAATGATTTACCCTGTTGAAAAATTCTATTTATCCATTTTTCAAAGAATGAAAAAAATGTGGCCATTTCGTCGATATAGCGCTGGGCTTTGATGGTTTTTCGAATAAACATTAAACGTGACCTGCTACCGTAAGCAATGGCATTTCATATCACTAACATCGACGGTGTGGTGAACATATTTTTCTATTAAAAACTAGACATTCCATCCGTCACCATATTTGCTCACAACCGCGATTCATCGCTGATTATAAGCCAGTTCCGTTCCATACGTTATTGAAGCCTTTCTCTACTTAACTCCAGTCGCTGTTGGCGATGCTCGGTAGCAAGAGATGAAGATGATAAAAGAAAAGTTCAAAGTTCCTCATTCAGTGGTTAATAATCCTCAGTGTTATTGGCCTTTCATCTCCATTAATCTATTGGTCTCTAGTAATAGAAAATTGATCTCTTAAGGCTAGTGCTTAAATCGTCTAACTAGACGTTCTGTGTTCTGTGCATTACATATTACGATTAGTTCATATGATTCTTAACCTGAGCAGTAATACCGGAGATAGTAAAGACAATATCTATCTAGCCATTAGAGAAACAATTGATTGTACGTTGCCTAGGAACGTTCACTAGTGATCTCCTTTTTCTACACGTATTTTAAATTTGATTTGAATTCGTCCATATTTTTGTATTTTATGAAGTGGTATGCAACAAAAAAAAACAATATAAAATTGGAACTTCCTAGTGTCATCAAGTTTTTAATAAAAGAACATTATTTTCATATGGGGAAAAGACCCTATAATAATTAAAAAAAAAATTGTCAAAACAGTTTTGATACGAGCGTAGATCCATTCAAGATGACTCAGAAACCTTCAAGTGCCATCAGTTCTGATATTTGCAAGAAAGTGGAAAAAACATTTCTGGGAGATTTAAAAGTAAAGGTTTTTTTTTGAAGTATACAATTTTAAAATGAAATAAAATACTTATAAATAATGTTAATAGCTATGGTTTTGGCTTTATTTAAAAGATGATTGAATGCCATTAGTGTTTAAATATGATTTCATGCATATAAGCTCCACGGCTGACTGGAATGAAGCGCAAGTCCAATTTTTGATCACTTTATCGAGCAACTGGGGCCGTATATCAGCAATCACGAGACAAATGTTGACTTCCAAGTGGTCCAACGTTTATGGTTTCTCTGCGTAGACTAGAGACTTTACATATCCCAAAGGAAGTAATCCATAGGTGTGAGATCACACGATCGTGGAGGTCCATTACGCGAAATTATGCCCTTATTGAATATTTTCTGCAATAAATTGATGGTGTCATGCTCTGTTTGGTATGTTGCGTCGTCTTATTGAAACCAAAGCTCTTTCGGATCAATATCATTCAACAGAGGAACGAAAAAGTCAGCAATCATGGCTCTATAGCACTCTCCATTGACTGTAGCATTCTGGCCGGCATCATCCCTAAAGAAATATGGGCCACTGATTCCACCTGCCCATAAAGCACACCAAACAATGACTTTTAATGCATCTAAAAGCGTCTCAATAAAGGCTTCTGGGTTTTTTCCGCTCCAAATTCGGAAATTCTATTTATTGACGTAGCCATTCAACCAAAAATGAGCCTCACTGCTGAACAAAATTTTGCGTTGAAAAAGAGGATCAAGTTGAATATTGTTTACGGTCCATTCACCGAATGTACGGCGCGAATGATGGTCACGAGGTTTTAGCTCTTGCACAAGCTGGATCTTGTAAGATCGTAACCCAAGATCTTTTTGCAAAATCTTCCACATAGTGGATGGGCATAGCTCTAATTGTTGTGCACGATGGCAAATCGACTTATTCGGGTCCCTCTCAACACTATATTCCACGGAATTAATAACTTCTTATGTGCGCACTGTACGGCGTCTTTGTGGATGCGTATTATCAACTCGAGTGTATGTATATGGCAAAACGTACTGACTACAAATCAAATGTCAACTATAAAATTTACAGTCACGAAAAATAGTGTTACCTTAAAATCCAAACCTCTAAAAAACACACTTTATTTACTATTGTTAAAATATTAAATGTAACTGAATCAAGTGTCATTGCACGACAGTTGACCCATGTGTGTTGAAGTTATGGAAGAATAAAATTATCAAAAAATCTTTCTTTTCTTTTATTGTTGTTAAGAAGATAACTTTTCTATTACACCAAGTAAAATTAATTTTAAAAGAAATTAACTACTTATATTCAATTGAATTTCATAGATCTCTGTGAATTTGCTTTGAAATGAACCTAATTTTCAGTTTGAGATAAATATTCGAAAGAAAGTTTTAATTATTATCCAAACAAATTAAATCTAAATTGTTAGCTTTAATAAAAATAATATCTGCGTAATATGCATTCACCACATATGAACAAGTATTTTTTGTTAGGAGGTATATTAGCTCACAAACTAAAACTTCAGAAGTTATATATGTCAGATAGTTGAAAGCAATCTGAAAGGTAAAAATTGTCAGACAAAATTAAGCCTAGACGCCCTGTATCTTAAATATCAGCCATATAACTGAGTTTAGTTCTGGAATAATTTTAATTACGAGGTCAAGAACTATCTTTAATCAAATTTAAAAATAAATGCTGGAACTATTTACTTGTGCGGAATATTTTAGAAAGATTAAGCACCCTGTAGTTACTTACCTGCAGAGGACTCTAATTTTCTAGCACTGCCGTAGAAAGGTATTAAGGGGTTCAAAATACCTGTCAATCGAAGTAAGAGACATTTCAAAAGGATTTATTACTAAGGGTGAGTTTATATTAAATTCCTTGGGGGAAAGTAATGAAGCCCTATGGTTTTTGCGGTGAAATGTAACCTTAACGTTTATTAAATTATATATAATAATGAATATTTTTACGTAGTTGTTTACGAGTTGGCAAAATTAAAGCAGGAGGGACAATAAAAATAGATTTATTCCCATGTTAGCATTTCAGAAGATTTAGGCATTTTATGGAAAATTACTAGATGACATTTGTCTTTTCCCTTTCTTATTTTTTTAATATATAAATTTTAATTTAAATGTCGTTACATGTCGATACGATTATCATAATTTTATACAATTGATGGTAACACGGTTCAAAGAAAAACTTATTTACAAAGATATTATTATCTAAAAAATTTACATTTATTCTACCCCCGTAAAACCTCGTAATCCGAGCTAGGTTCTTGTAAAGAGAAATAGAGTAGAATCCTTTTTTTCTGCTTTTATTTAACCAGAATGAAACAAGTTTTATACCTTTAGTTCCGGAATGCTTTTCAAATTTAAATATGGTGTGCATGCTCTTGTATTTTGAGCTTTATAAACTATGTTTGGTCGGATAGTTTCCTTCATGAGTAAAAGCAAGAATTTATACACACACACGATTAAATTCTCTAGGATAAAGGAATTTGCTAAAAAAGCTTGGAAGTTTTAAATATTATGTCACATACATATTTATTTTTATTCGATTAAGAAAAATTTTCAAAATGCCAATTTCGTAGCTAACAGTATAATGAATGATTTTATAGCACATCTAGTAATAGTTTTAAATATCCTTTACCTGATCTCAAAATAAAGAGAAACAATGGTCACATGCGAGTGTGACCCATGCTACGAGTATTCTGTATCTTCCAATATTAAGAACTACATAGAAATAGAAGATAGTATAAAAACAAAGCGAAATAAAATTTTTATTAAAAAAATTGAACCGACTTCTAAAAGTGCGCTAAAAAGTGAAAAATAACTATAAATTTCTATATGAAATTGAGATTTTTGAAGTCGGCGCCAAACTAATACTTGCCAAAATGGGATTCGCATAAACAAATTAACAATACTTTATTTGTAATTGTTTTCTTACCATCATTTGTATATATTAGTAGTTATTTGTTTCATTTAGAAATAACTTGTCGCCGACTTTAAAAATTTCAATTTCATATAGAAATTTATAGTTATTTTTCACATTTTAGCGCACTTTTTTTTATAAAAATTTTGTTTTTCGACTTTTAGTTTTGAGTTCATTATGATATCCATAAATTATTTGAACTTGGCAAAAAAGTACCCATTTTATCCAGAGTTGTAATCACCCTAAAATGAACCACCAAAAATTCTTTGGTTCTTAAAGTTCTGCAAATACCCGTGAAATTGTATCAAACAAATATTTAGTCTGTCATAGTAAATCCACCATCTTAAATTTTAAATTAATTTTAGATTGGTAATTGGTCCCAAAACCTTCCAATGTCGATATTTAAAGAACTTGAGACGTAAATTTCTTAACTCGATATATTTTATCCTGCATATATTGAAATTCATAGATGTCACTGCACGAGTAGTGTTTCTTGAAATTTCTCTCTAAAAATTAAAGTTTATAAGTGGTACCTCTTAAAAAGGAATAAATAGTGCCTTCGTGTATGATTTTATTAGTTCAATGGGTAAAGCAACACGTAGCAACCCAAAAGGAGGACTTTCTCCAACAAAAACAACAATTGACTTTGGTCAAGAGGTTCACAGGTTGGAAGAGAATATGAGGCGTAATGAGAGTGAACTGAAAAATCTAATATTATCAAATAGTACTAGGGGATCACCTACACAAGACAATGAGGTTGAATCTATGCATAATATTCTAGAAAAAATTCAATTATTTGAAACAATTACACAAAAATCTATCGACAGTTGACGTTGCTTATGCTGTTCGATTACACTAGAGCCTTTGATTTCCTGCAACATGAGGTATTAAGGTCCATTTTTCATTATATTGGCTTATCGGAATCAGCAATAGGAATGTTATCAAACTTCCTAACATGGAGGACCCAGGCTGTTGTTTATAAGGAAAAGAAGTCAGCTTTTTTGGGTTTCCCGCAGGGATCTCTTGTATCGCCTCTACTTTTTAGTATATATATTTCTGTTTTCAAACGTCTTTAAATCCTGTAAACAACACTACTATCCTGATGATGTACAACTGTATTTATCCTTTCATCCTGATGAATGTCCACTGGCAGTGTCCGCTATAAATTTTGATTTGTATAACTTGGTTCAGTTTTCTTGTGGTCATTCTTTAAAATTGATTCCAGAAAAAACCACAGCTATTTTATTTGGTAAGAAGAATGATAGGGATAATTTTATGCGTAACTACAGCGAGCTAGTAAAGGTGAATAATGTTAACATAACTTTTAAAAATACAATTAAAGGCCTCGGTCTTCACCTAGATCAAGATCTAAGATTTTCTTACCACATTACACAGTCATTAAAAAAAGCTTATATAAACCTGAAACTCATTTTTCAAAATCGTCATTTTCTAAATAGTGAACTTAAGGCTTTACTTTGCGACAGCTTAGTGCTCTCGCATATGAATTATTGTGATACCGTTTATGGGCCATGCCTGTCTGCCTTGGACACTACACGAATACAAAAACTACAAAGCTCTTGTTTAAGACTTATTTATGGGATACGAAAATTCGAACATGTTACTTATAAATTAAAAGAGATTGGTTGGTTGGACATGCGATAGAGGCGACATGTCAATTTTTCTCCATACTTAATCAAGAAACACCCCCATATTTGTATAATGAAATCAGATTTCGATGTAATGTACATGTTCGGTTTAAGGGAAAGCTTACTATTCCCTCTCACTCACTGGAGTTGTTCAGGAGTTCGTTTTCGTATAATGTTGCCAAATGCTTAAATAATTATGCCATTGATTTATTGGGTAGATCGGTGTCAGCACTGAGATTTAGGACCATGGTTTTGGGGAGCATCCTGGGTGTCTGAGTGAATTTTGTGCATTTTCTCTGGGTATGTCTTTGAACCTTTTTCTTTCTTTCATTTAAGACTTATTAACATTGTTTTTTTTTTAATTAATATTGAACTGTATTCAGATTAATATTTATATTGTTAACTAATTTTTCCGTAAGTCGAATATTGTTTTTCTTTTCATATATTTCGTGACATTTCTAATTTAAATTTTTTTAAATTGTTTTTCATTACATTTAGTTTTGTGGCTTAGCTGAATAGACGTCAAAGATATTTTATATCTAGGACGAACTGAAACTCGCCCACTATTTCTGAAAATATAAATGTAGAATAATTTATTAAATCAAGACCTTTATTATTATTATTTATATTTACAAGCCAAACGGCTTCGCACTCTCTCCAGGGATTATTCACTCATACCAGGTATACAAAGACACCAAAAGTATGAAGCTCTGTGGAGACCCTTTCCATGTTATCGGGTCCTAAGTGGCGTGGTCTGCTGTATTTCGCATGAACTTTCGGACGGTTCGCGCGGTTGCTAGGAGAGTTGCTTTCTGCATCGGTTTATACAGATGCTCACTAAGGCCCAGTCCCTTGATGTTCTGCAGGAGGTTCTTTGGAACCTCTCCAGTTGTTGACAGTATTATAGGAATCGTGTGGACGCTGTTCATTGCCCATTGTCTGCGGATTTGCACCTCCAGATCTCTGTATTTGGCGATCTTCTCGTTGTATTTTGACCTTAGGTTGTTGTTGTCTGGTACATTATTATTATTATTATATTGAATTTGTATACGCTCCAAGAACCCCGCAATATAAATTATAGGCAAAATCGGAAAACGTAAAATTTTCACTCGCTCATATTGTATCTTGTCAACCTATTATTGTAAAAAATTAACTTCATATTTGTAATACACGACCCCAAAAACACACCAATACCAAATATGATAAAATGCGATTAAGATAAAATTTTCAACTCACTATATTATGTAATCTAAAACTAAACCCTTCAAAGCCTCCTATTAACAATTTTAGATGAAATCCAGAAATTCAAAATTTCTAGACTGTCATATTGCCTCTGACATATTAGATTTTCTTAAAATAATTTTATATTCGCATTTATATCCTTAAAAACGACTCAGTCCCACATTTGAATAAAATCGAAAAATGTAAAACTTTTAGTCTGCCATATTGAATCCTGAAAAAAATACTATTAAATTCGTAACTTACACCTTCAACAATCTACTATACCAGTTTTGAAGAAAATCGAAAAATGTAAAATTTCTAGGATGCCATGTTGAATCAGCCAGACTGAGTAACAAAAATTCCCCAATACTGATTTTAGATAAAATCGAGAGATGTAGAACCTTTAATCCGCCATCTTGGTTCTGCCAAATTTAATTTTTTTAAAAATAATGCCAGATTCGTAATGTGCGACCCAAAAACTCCTCCATATCAATTTTGAAAAAAATTGGATAAAATTATTTTTTATCTTACATATTGGATATACGCCATATTGAATTTTTTAAAAATATTTTGGATTCGTTATGTGCGATCCCGAAAACTCCTCCACACCAATTTTCGAGAAAATCGAACAAAATTAAATTTTCTTGTCCGCCATATTGAATTTTTTAAAAATAATTTTAAATTCGTTGGGTACAATCTCCATATCAATTTTGGAGAAGATCGGAAAAAATTATTTTTTTTGGCCGCCATATTGTCAGCGCCATCTTAGATTTTACTACAACAATTTCATCCAAAAAAATATGCGACCACCACTTCCTGAACATAACGTAAGTAATTTCATTCAAATCGGTGTCGCCCTTCCGGAGTAATCGGTGTACACATATAAAAAAAAATACATAGTCGATGAATTGAGAACCTCCTTCTTTTAGAAGTTGGTTAAAAATATATATCTATAAACTGGTAATTTTAGAATAGATTATTACAATGCTGGTTTATTTGATGTATATTAATAATATTTTCTTGTATTTGTTGATTATTACTATTTTTATTAAGATTAAGTAACGTCAAAAAAGACTACATATTCCGTTAGATTCCATTGACTGCTCACTGTGAAATTTTAGATCCATTGCAGATCTTGTGAAAAATTTTCCTATATGATCAAATACAGCATATAACCCAGGCGTTACATTGATCGATAGTTTTAAATAACCGTTTAAATTTTGGCCAAATAAAGCTTTAACTGCCAACTAGCCTTTCTGTATTTTGTATATTGTTGAATAATTTGTTTAATAAGTGCATTGAAGCAGATTAATCATGATAAACTTCGTGGGCAAAGTTGCATGATTTTGCCTAGGATAAAGCAATTTGTTCGTCAATTTTTGAGCATATGATTTTATGTGGCATGAGATGAAGCTCTGGGGGTGAGACCCAATCTTAAATTAATGTTTCTTTATTATTGTCCAATATATGTTTACGTATTTAATTCATGTATTTTTTTTTGTATTTTCCTTTAGTGTTCTGCCAGTTCTTGTAATTGATTTTTCTATTATTAATTTGTCTCAATTTTGATTGTTTTGCTAACTGATTTTTGGGTGTGTACTACCAGGTGTTACGTGAAATGTTATTCCACGTATAATATTTGCTAGTTTCAAATTGTCAGGAAAAGAACCTTTTAATTTACTAATGTTAATGGCTAACCACAAAAAAAGTAAATTTTTATATTTTTTTTTGTCAAGAAGGGGCGACTCCTCCGATGTATTTTTAAATCCAGAATATGAATAAATGAATGTTTGGGGCGCGTTCTCTACCAAATCAGGTATAACCTCTTCAGCACACTTCACTTTTTAAGATAAATAAACTTCATTGAGTCTAAAATTTTCGTCATCAGCTATTTTTTGGTGTTGTATGGTATATTTGGATTTTTAAAATGGTAGAGCAACAACGGTCGCCAAGAGAAAGTAACTGCCAAATTGAATCTCTTTTTTTCCAATATTGATAAAAACAATTTTAACTCTTGCAATTCACTTCTTAAATATTTTTGAGATCGAAGATTATAAATTTACGATTAGTTTATTAAAATTTCAAGATGGCGAATCGAAGATGACTACTGAAGAGCATAATAATCGTTATGTGTCATAAAACTATGAGTTCGGTATGAAATAATGGGTTATTTGGATCGCTGGCTACGAATTTACCATTAATTTTCTAAAATTTCAAGATGGCGTATCCAAGATGGCTACTGAAAAGTGTAATAATTATTTTATGTCATAAAAGTATGAGTGGATATGCAATAAAGGGTTTTTGTGGTCGCTAATTACGAATTTTCTATAAGTTTTTCAAAATTTTAAGATATCAAATTCGAGTCGACCATTTAAGATAATTAAAATAATTGTATGTCATAGAATCACAAATGGGATAAGAAATAAAGAATTTCTGTCTGAATCTAATTTCTGAAAATACCAGATTTTGAATCCGAGATAACTGTAAATACGACTTACATGGGGAATGCGTAATTTAATATACTTAACATATATTTTATAATGCTGTTAAAAATATGCAGAAGACGTAGCATTGATTTATTTAATTACGTGTCATGGGATTAGTTTTATCCAATGTGCAAAACTAGAAGGTTGCGCAATCGGTTTTTTTCAACCGCTTTTGGAAAGATTTTCAAACTGTATCACTTGGAGGAAACTTATGTAATACCTCTATTGATTTATTTTTTACTTTAATTTTCCTCTTGCTTTTTTAAATTTGTTGTGGATTTTTAATTTTTTGAAATTTATTTTTGGATGGGAATATTTA